>CP068003.1:0-2400000 GCA_015708445.2 Clitopilus hobsonii | reverse complement strand
TCAGAGGAAATGCAAACAAGTCAGAATCCGGCACTGACTGTCCAACAAATTGCAAGAAGTCGCTAGATCGTTGAGGTATACTACAACAAATAGGATAGGATATCATCGTAGTCTATGCGTCCATCTCATAATAAACCCTTGGTATAGTAACCAAGGAATGACGGCCTACACGTCGGTCAGTCATCCCAGTTTCGGGCACCCGAATTACGTTCAGCCTTCTGTCCTTACAAAGCCTTTCAAGGAATGAAGCCACGCAGCCAGGTGTCGGACAACCAGGTTGAAACTGAAAATAGAAGAATAATTGCGCCGAAAGGAGAACAGGGTAGGACGGATCCAGGAGCGTGTCTTGTAAGGTTGTCCAATCAAATATCTCCCATGGCCTCATGAACGTTTGTCCGCGATGGAACGAGATGTGCAGCTCCTTGAAGTTTGGAGAATCTATACTCTGTAGCATAGGTACTAGCCACTTGCATGAAACTGGCTTCTTGAGGACATAGAACGAGAAATGGCCGAGTTTGAGGGTTTTGAGATTTGTGTTCCTAGAAAATCTGATAGGAAGTTTGTAATCTGCAGCTGAGGTGGGTCAGAAGAGTGGAAATCCGAACAAAGGAAAGTCATACCAGTTCCTATCCGTCCGGTATCGGATAACTTGTAGGATAGCATAGAAAGATCGAGGTGTAGATATTGTAGCTTTGATCCCAGGAGTTCTATAACTTCAGCCACTTCCCAGGCGTCAGGCAGATTGGAAATATTGTTGATGACCAAAGTATGAACGCTAGCGGGCCCGAAGGCGACCATCAAGAGAAATAATTGACTCGCTGTGATATAAGGGAACGGAATGCCTCTTAGACCGATTGATAGCACGTCAAAGTGCATGCTGTTGTCGATCTCCAGAGAATTGGGCTCGTCTTCATCGGTCAGGTCAATATGGGATCCAAGATATAGGCGGCGAGTCTTAAGCTTCTTTACGACCGACAAAAGTGCCAACATATTTGGCATCAAGCAAAGATCGATTTCGATGGACAGTATTCCCTCGTGGTTGGCTATTGCTGGTATCACTTCAGACCCCAGGAAAGCCCACACAAATCCATGCAAGGCAAGGTGGCGAAGATTGAGCAAATTTTTGAGGAGATATATGAGGAATCGAGAAATTATAGGAGCATTGTTCTTCTGCGCCATTCGTAGGAACTGGCTCTGCTGGGCGACGATATATTCCTTGGGGCCAATAACGCGGAGTCTTTTGATGTAAGTCTTCAAAGTAGACGACGGGTTCATAAGAGCATTGAAGAAATTTTCGTCTTTAGGCGATTTGTTCCAGGCCAGCACGAAGTCGAGGGCTACATATGGCGTATGATTTGCGAAATATATCGTCCTTGAGCGATGTAACCAGTGTCTGCAGACCAGACTTGCGTGCAAAAGGCTCTTGGGATGGTCTACTAGTTGTTGAATGACCAGGTCGTGTAGTTCGCATGGGATTAAAGGCAGATTCCCCGCTCTACGTCTCGATAGCCCCATAGCGGGACAGGCTTGATGATGGCAGTGAAAGAAGACAAGCGCCAACTGAACGCGACACGCCACACTTTGGTGCCATGTGATCGTTCTCAAGGAGAACTGTCATGACTGCAAACGGGCCGCCCCCGCTATCCTCATGACGGACCCAGATGTTCTAGTTATTCTAAGCGACATTGGATACGAGGTGGAAAGAAGCTCAAAGACGGCCCGTGTAGCCCATCAGCAACTATTCATGCGAGATCTCGCCATACGAAGGAACCACGGGATCGTTGGCCAGTTCCTCTATAAGAGGTCATAGAAATGGCAAGTGATTTGTGCGTCCAACGCCTCATAATGGGTCTCAAAATTTTACTGCTTTCTTTAGTGACTTTCTTCATCTCCTTCTGCGCTGCCGCACCGAAGGTTTCATTGGTATCCAACTCTCTGCTCGACTCGAATGGCATCTTCTTTGTTTCTTATGACGGCGTTGTCAATGTCAACTCTTTCCAGCTCTCCGGGGTCCTGACCTACTCTGGCTGGCAATATGCCGCCTGGTACACGTCTTCTCGCACTGCTGTTCTAGCGAGGCGACAACTTCCCTCAGGAAGCTGGTCCACACTGCAGCTTCCTCATAATCTGACAACAAACGATTCTCACAATGTCATTGCTTTGGGTGTCTCACCTGCAGATGGAAAAATCCACGTTGCTCTGGACTGTCATAGTACTGCACTGTACTATACCAGTTCTGAAGCAGGCTTAGCCACCAGCGGTGCCAGCTGGGTTGCAAGTCGGTTTGGAGCCATCACCAATACCTTGGGAAGCCTAAACGTCGGAAGGTATGGTCCTTGTCATTATCCTCAAGGTGAATCTTCGGTTGACACTTTCCCCGTAGCTCCGTAACCTACCCTCAATTTGTGATAACGCCTGACAACCTCCTCCAATTCGTCTACCGCTCTGGTGTTTCCGGCAACGGGGCTGGACAACTGGCTGAATACAGCAACGGAAAATGGTCGAATGTCGGCTCCTGGGCATCTGCATCAGGAACTTACACTTCGACAAATGGAGTCACAAGCCCAGCTCGTAATCTCTACATCCACGGGTATACCTACCGTTCAAATAGAGCACATATAACTGGAACGTGGAGAGAGCAGGCTGGCGGTGTCTCCTGTAGCAGTGGAGGTTTAACCAATCACGATACGGTGTATATCTACTCAGATGACAAAGGTCAGTCTTCCTGTGACCCCTTGCTCTTATTCAGCTATCTCACAATCGCCATTCTCTAGGCCGCACATGGAAGAACAATGCGGGAACTACCGTCGGTACTACCTCCAACGCTATCAATGTCAACACTGCCGGGATAATCGTTGACTCTCTCAATGCTGACCATGGGCTGATGAATCAAGAATCCCAGGCTATTGACTCCTCTGGTCTCATACACGCGATCATCTCCTACGTCCCAGGTATGTGAACCTACTGAAGTCCAGACCTAGGTCCTCCACTAATTTCCACCCAAAGGTCGATTTGGTCAATGTGTAACCAACTATGAAACAGATAGGACAGCCAACGCTCGTCCTTTCCATCTATATCGCTCTTCAAGCGGCACCTGGACCAAAGTGGAGATCCCATTCGCCATTAACTCTGTCGGCCGCTCTCAGATCGTCATGGACAGCGCTGACAATGTCTATGTGGTTCTTCCCTATGTCCGTATCGTGACTGCGAGCAAGTCGTCAGGATGGACCGATTGGACTCTGGCGTACGATGGCGTAGCTGCTGGGCTGAACGCGTTTGGAGAAGTGACGGTGGATAGGGCTCGCGTGTCGAGTGGCGTGCTATCAATTCTCTATCAGCTCTCCAGCAGTGGTTCATCGCCATCCGCTGTGAGGGTGATTGACTTTAACCTGAACGCATAGGATACCTAATCAGTAGTAGTTGGGCGCTCTAATTCTAAATTCTAAATTCTAAGTGTTTGATGGGTCATGTATTGCATAGTAATCCATCAATTCAATCCGATATGGTGTAACGGCTAACATTGCCGCCTTTCACGCGGCAGCTCGGGGTTCGATTCCCCGTATCGGAGACTTTTTGGGCACCTCTCTGCGCACAAGCTTCCCAGCTTTCCAGTTCATTCATGACTTACACCCAGTTGAGGACGGCGCGGTGTTGCTTTGAAAAATTTGGATGATGATATTTTTTATTCTATTCAGATTTAAAATTCTAAGATGACAAAAGTTCATCCACATAAGTACAACAGATCCAGATTTAGGACTGAAAGGAAGGTAACGAAAAAACAACAATGATGACATATGTGGAAAAGCGTGCGATGCAGCATGATTTGCAGGTAGGAAAACAGAGAAAATGACAGCATGTGTAGATGGTTGTGAAGCAGTCGAAATTCCAGAGCTAACGAGATGGATCAATAATTTCTGTCAGATATTCAAATCGCCCATGGGCCGTAGGGAGAGGCCAACCAGCGACTTCCCAACTTCCCGAAAACCAACTAGGTGGGCTTGTAGTAGATGCTCGTGAGGTACTTCTTCCTGTACCTTGTCGTAGTCGCCAGTGCCAACACTCCGTCCCTGATACTGCTCGTGCTGAGATGCTGAAGTACGGCATGGCTCGGAACGGGCAAGACACTACTATCATCCGACAGTGTCGGATTGGGTACATTCGCGATAGTGTGCCCTGTAACAGCCGAAGTAGTAGTTCGATCCGGTGTCACGATAAGAGGTCTTGACGTGGGAGGAGCCGGTGGAGCCGGAGAGCTAGTTGAAGGAATGACAGGAGTAGGAGGGGCACTGGCCTCGGGAGTCGCGATTGACGTAGTGGTGTTGCTCTCCTTGCTGCCACCAGAAGGCTTTGGCTCGCCCTCAGGAGGAACGTCAACGTTGGTATCTGCTTCGCTTGGGGGTGGAGCAGCAGGCCATTGGCGTTCCCTATCCCTTCCTCGTCTTTCTCTACCTCCCCTCTCACGTTCCCTGCCTTCCTCTCTTCCTTCGCGCCCAGCATTTCCGGCTGCCTGTCCAGCTCCGATACTGCTGCTTCTCTCGCCCCTGCCACGGCCACTGCCAGAAGGTGGATCACCTCGTCCAGCGGCGCTTCCCAGACTCGTTGAACTATTCTGGTGTCCAGGTCCTGCAGTAAGACCTTTCGTGTTCAGAATGAGTTTGTCAAGATGCCTTGGTGCGCCTGGAGGTTGTGGGATTTGAGGAACAGGGACAAAGCCAGTCTGGACTCTGCTTCCATAACCATCATATCCAGGATTGCTGGTAGCTTCAAGATAATCTTCTTCCATCCGAGCAGCTTCAACGAGCTCAGCAGGAATCACGTATGTCCAGTTTTCTCGCTGGATAGCAGCCGCGGCTGCTGCTGCACGCTGCTGCGCAGTTTGGCGCTCCTTGGGAGGAGAATGGGTGGTCGGCTCTCCATCGTCATCACCATCCCCACTTGAGCTCGCAGAGCTCCAGAACGATTGGCCAGGTTGCAGTCGCCTTAGCTGAGATGGCCCAGGTGTGTGAGGGTTCGGTGGTAATTGAATCTGTGGAGGGGATGGTCGGATGGAAGTGGTAGGGGACACACTAGTGGAGGAATGGGGGACAGCATTCGTGGTCGTGGTGATGGGCGATGCAGTATAGTGGATGGGGACCGCGACGTAGTTAGCCAGTGAACCTTGATCGTCTACAGCAGTTGGATAGTCATCGGCGACCCTCCACTGCTCGTCGATCAAAAATCGGATATGATGTGTTCCTGGTGCGAGGGAGACAGTGGCGTGGAAGGTGCTTGAACCAGGTGATCTAACAAAGAGACCAGTCAATGATAGATTCATAATAGATAATTAGATATTCACGTACTCTGGAATCATCTCTAGTCTTCCTTTCCAATCATCATCACCTGCTCTGGCCAAGAAGACTGCTGCTCCTCCACCTCTCCATGTGATTTTGACCTCTCTGGGTTCCATGATGGCCTCACTATCGCTGGCCCGTAGCAAGGCTTCTTTTTTGGCTCTAGCTTCGCCCAACACGATGGGAATCGAAGAGCGAACGATCTGTGGCACAAAGGCTCGCTGTCGAGGTGTAGCTTGAGCTTGAGCGGCTTGTGATTGGGTTTGATAATAGAGTTCTTGGATCCTCTGTTCATTTCTATACTGGTCTTCCCTCTCCCTCTCCCTGTCCCGTTCCCGATCCTTTCTGGCATGCCTTCGAGATCCATGCTCATGGCGCCCACGAGTTTCTCGTTCGCTATCTCTATCCCTATGACTTTCTCGATACTGCTCTCTCGTGGGAGGAAACGGCCGATGTGTGCTATATTCCTCATCTCTCAGTGTGGAGACATCAACTTCTGAAGGTAATGTGATAGGAGCCCGGATGCGTCCCGCCTCGCCTGGGATATTAAGTGGATTGTGATCAGGACCACGAGGTATGGGAATATTGGCGGATTTTGTGGGTACATTGACAGCAATAGCTCGAGATGCTGTGGACTGCTGTGACGTTCTTCCTCGAGATGTTGACGAATAAGTTGAGCCTACCGTAAGGTCAGGCAGTTCGAGTGATCGTTTCTTGTGCCGTAAAGATGGGTCAGTGGTTTGACTGTTGGGAGATGGCGATGGTTTATCGCCTGGCCGTCGTTGGCCTTGCTGAGGCGGATTATTCGTGGAGTTTGTGTTGCCCATCTCTGGAGCTTGAAGACTGGCACGAGCAAAAACCAAGATCTTCGATGGAGTTAGGGTGACAGACCCAGTTTGTTTGTTCGTTGTTTGGTTTGCGTCATTCACCCCGCTAAAAAGATCCTCGGATACGGGGAATCGAACCCCGAGCTGCCGCGTGAGAGGCGGCAATGTTAGCCGTTACACCATATCCGATCGACAATGGTTGTCCAGCTGTACAATATATAGCGGATCGATGTTTACAGGGTTTGCCTAGGCTCAACTGCTTTTTCTCTCGAACCACCATCACGGTCGCGGCAACAAGGCAACTTGGGGATTCATTTGCGCCGTCTGAGCAACCAGGCGCCCACCGCTGGCACCTACAATCTCACCGTCCCCAATACAGAATCCTCAGGGGTGGTCTTGACTGGGAGCTGACAGCGAATGCCATTCTTATCATGAACGGTACTCAGGGGACATCCGAGTCCTGCATTTAGATGAAACAATAATGACGGCACAATATAAGAATGTGGCTGATGTCCATATCGCTTTTTGACTCTCGACCATCCTCTCGACCGAGCGCGAGCTAGCATGTCCTCTTCTGCGACGTATTCTCTCCCAACTGTGCTGGGAATAACTGGTGCTGCTGTCGTTGTCCTAAGCCAAGTTTTGAAGAAATCTCCAAAATACCCACCCGGGCCTCCAAAATGGCCGATATTAGAGAACCTCCTCAACATGCCTACAGACCTGGACCCTTTCATCTTCTCTAGAATGGCGGAAGAGTATGGTAAGTCCACCGTATGCTACGTGGGCGAGGCCCCACTGACAATTCCCTTGTTTTTCACTCAACAGGATCCGATATAATTCATTTCGGTGCTTTTGGACAGTCAATCGTGGTTCTTAACTCATTCGAAGCCGCGGAAGACCTGCTGGAAAAGCGATCGAAGATATACTCCAGTAGGTATGTGGATTTACCAACGGCTGGCGAACCCTGCTCAATGATTGAAATTAGGCCACGAGCCGTTATGATGGGTGACTTGTAAGTCCTTCCCGCCCATGACTGAAACGATTCCAGGATGTTGACCCGCTTGCAGGTGTGGATGGGGATGGAATTTCGCCATGTTCCCTTACGGCTCTAAATGGCGTGAAGACAGACGAATCATGGCCAAGTATGTTTCCACTGAGGCGGGACGCTTCAATGAGCCCAAAGAACTCCTACACGCAAGACGACTCATAATCCGACTTCTTGATAACCCGAAGGATTTCCTTGACCACATCCGGCAGTAAGCATACCTCTACTTTTCTTACGACGGCACAACTAACCAGACCGATTAGTATGGTTGGCCTTATTGTGATCTCCACAACCTACGGTCTTCCCGTAAAGTCACAAGATGACCCTCTAGTGGAATTAGCAGAGAACGCGGCTCAGAACTTCTCTGCACTCAGTTTAGCTGGAACATGGCTCCCAGATATCATTCCTATTGCCCGATACTTGCCTTCGTGGATTCCTGGGCTCAAATTTCACGCTGTCGCAGAGGAGTCAAAGAAGATTGCTCAAGGGCTTAAAAATAGACCTTTCAACGCTGCAGTAGAGAGGATGGTAAGCTCTTCGGTTTTCCTGGAACAACGACAGCTGTCTCATGTTTGAACAGAAAGCAGGAGAACTTCTTCCGTCCCTCGTATCCGCTGGCCTGGAAGATATCATGCAGCGACAACACCAAGGCGCTGACGATGAATTGACCGCCAAAGAGATGGAATCACTGAAGAGCGTCGCTGCAATCATGTTCCTGGGTAAGCTTCCAATCCTTCGACATTTTAACCGTTGCAGCTGATATTCGACACATTTGAAGCTGGTGCAGATACGTCAGCTGCAGTTCTAAGTTTCCTGATCCTGGCGCTCATCAAGAACCCGGATGTACAGGAGAAAGCCCAAAAAGAGCTTGATCAAGCTTTTGGTGGTCGACTTCCGACGCATAAGGATGTCCTCGGTCTGCCCTACTTGACGGCGCTCGTGTACGAAGCTTATAGGTGGAAAACAACCGCGCCTCTTGGTGTGTGACCGTTCTTACTCTTCATTCTTCACCGTGTTTAACGTCAGGCAGGACTTCCACATGCTGTCACGGAAGACGATGTGTACGAAGGCTACTTCATTCCCAAAGGCTCGATTATTGTTGCGAACCAACAGTAAGTAGCCTCAATTGCACCTGGTTGAGAATTTATTGACAGTACCTTTCTAGTGCTATGATGCAAAACGAAACTGACTTCCCGGAACCCAATAAATTCAATCCTGAACGCTTCCTAAAGGACGGAAAGATCAATCCAGAGGTCAAGAATCCAATGGACATTATCTTTGGATTCGGTCGAAGGTCTGTTGTCTTTTCAATGCAACCCTCTTTTGAGCCTTGCTGACTTTCGGTTGTAGAGTGTGCCCAGGGAGCCATCTTGCCCATTCAATCATTATGATTACGACTGCTACGATGCTCTCGATACTGAAATTTGAGAAAGTGAAAGACAAGAATGGGGTGGAGGTTGAACCAAGGGATGAATTTCGGGAAGGCATAGCTAGGTGAGCCTTACTGTCATCAAATTTGACCTGATAATGAGCCAACTATTCTGGTGTTCAGACAACCGTTACCTTACGAATGCGTAATTAAGCCAAGATCCAAGGCTGCAGAGGATTTGGTTCGTGCGTGGGTTGTGGATGCGGAGTAGCGGAGGGTTGTTGGACTCGGATAGAAGTACTGTTCATTATACAATATCATCTACGTTCAACACGTCATTCTAGTGCAACACTCTTCTAGATTCTATATGGTACAATCATTCATTTAACTCTACATGTTCGGCAAATGGTTCACGCAATTCAATGACCCTTGTCTTCCTAGCAATGGTATTCTGCTTTCCAAAGAATCTCTCGCTCGCAAATCCCCACCTATGTCATTCATCAGTCATCAAAGCAATGTTCAGCATAACGACTACACATACCTCTCATGTCCCTCAATGAAAAATCCAATTCCATCCATAACTTTCACCGCATCTTGCGCGAACGCAGGATCAGACCTAGCGGCGAGCAAGCTTCTAACTTGAAGGAATTGAGTAAGGAGAGCTTCACAGAAGCCACCTGCATAATCCGACGCGCCTTGAATGTCGAGGTCTCGTGCCTTCCTGATGACAGTGATGAGGTTGGCGGCAGCGTGTCCGTTGCTTTGCTCCATATTGAAGGAGTGGATATCCTTAAGTCATCGTCGGCAGTGGCACGAAACGGTCAGGTCTATTCCACCTACATTCGTGGCCAGAATAATATCCAAAGCAGCAACATACCCGATCTTGAACACAGGGTCCTCGAGGACGTAGTTCGGTAGCTCAATCTCAGTGCAATATTCCGCGGTGTCGAGAACAACTCGAACAGCAGCAGATTCCCGCCTAAATTCTAGATAGGAAGGGATGTCGAGAATTTCATTGTCTTCTCTGCGAGCAGCCTCGTCGCCAACGTGGTCTGCATAGCTGCAGAAATGCTCAATGAACCGTTGAGTGAAAGCTGGGCTGGTCACTCCGTCTAGATGGCGGGAACGGAAACTACCAGAAGATACTTCGGTTAGAGTTGGGTCGAAGTTGG
Organism: Clitopilus hobsonii; assembly: GCA_015708445.2. Lineage (NCBI taxonomy): Eukaryota > Fungi > Basidiomycota > Agaricomycetes > Agaricales > Entolomataceae > Clitopilus > Clitopilus hobsonii. Next base: position 2,390,257 of record CP068003.1, on the reverse strand, counting down.
AGAATTGACGGGGAGCTTACTCCTGGAGCATCCGACAAAGCCAAGAGCCGTCTGAGAATGTCATGTCGGTGAAAGCACGTCTGACGGTTTGTGCGGCGGCCTTGGCCTGTTCACCCGATTGAACATCGGTAGCTTCGTCGTAGAGCCAGAATACATTGTGCTATTGATTGAGGTTAGAGCAGTCGAGCCAAATATGTGGGCGAGACTTACGAGGTCCATCATGGCTCTGAGACGAGCTTGACTTGCGTAAGGGTACGCATACGAAGACAGAAGCTCAAACTTGCATCTGTCCATGAACGCAGTCATCTTGGGGCCATAGACGCCCTTGTTGTACTGCGAAATCCACAAGCGAGATTCCTGCTCTGCAGTATGGTGATGAGGATTCATCTGACCTCCTGGGAAGCAAGAAAACATTTCCTCCAGGTTGGGGAGACGAAAGATAGTGGTAGAAGGGCTAGTCTTTACCATGGGATGTACGAGGAGGATTTGATAACAATGTGAGCCAACAGGATTGGTCTTTATAGGAAAACAGGTCGCTAGCAGCATGGGCCAGAACATGTTGAATGTTCTATCCTGCTGGTGCCGAGCCCAGACTGGTCGGCAGTCTTCCTTGGTCTGAGTAAATTTTCGATATGGAGTTGACAACCTGATTACAAGGTGGATTCTACGACCTGTCAGTGACCGGAGCGCTCGTCAAGCGCTCGTTATCTTTCGATGGGAAAACTCCTAATTTTGGCCTCCCAGAAGCACATGGGGTGCATTGAATTGGTAGAGCAGTTGAAAGGAGGACTGCATCGATTTAAATGAATTTCTGCTGTCAACTTACCAAGCTCCAGTTCGATCACAGTGGAAGATAAGGAATTAACTGTCATATAATGGATTGGAAACACAGGGTATTAGGGAGCTGCCTTCGGGATATTAAGAGTGCCGGGTCCATTGCTTGCATTTCCGTCAGAAGAGAGCATTGCAACCCTGACCGATGAGAGGATGAATGGGCCAGGTGAGCTACGGGTTGAAGAATCTAGGCTCTCTGGTCCATAAGCGCAGGCGGTGGCCTAGCCGTTAATGCAATAAATTTAGAAACAGAAGCAGGTGAATAATTCATGCCAGGATCTGCATTCTTGGAAACTTGTAGAGAAACTGAAGCGTAGCCTGATCATTGATCATGGGAGGAAGATGAAATTGATGCAGCCTGGTGGCACTGCTCTACACCTCTCATCCGTACCCGCCAAGCAGTCCCAATGCCGCCGTTGAGCATCCCTTTACGCATTGCCGTGCTTCAATTCAGCCCGAAGGTATTCAAACATTGTCATCTTCGAAATGCTCCTACTAACCGGGTAACCAGATCGGTCAAGTGGAAGCCAATGTAGCCCGAGCTCGGGAGCTTTGTCAAAAGTAGGTTGGCAATTCACCTAATGGTAGATGGCCCAATGGACCCCGTTCAAGGCTCAAGCCAAACACAATAGACCTCTTATGCTTGCCTGAAATGACCTTCAGCGGTAGGTGCTCTGGACCGCGTGGATACGACGGCGATACTTATTTGAACGACAGGCTACGTATTCGATTCTGCTGAACATATCAAGCCATATCTCGAACACCCACACACTGGTCCAACTTCCCAGTTCTGTAAATGGGCTGCAGAACGCCTTGGCTGCTACGTTGCAGCTGGATACCCTGAGCGTCTATCAGCAGACGAAGATCACCCACACACACTTGCGTCATCCAATACCATACCATCTATGGGCAAGTTGGGCATAGAACAACCCGCCCCGGGCGTTGCTGCAGAGGACCTCATGGCGGATCATCCCCTTAAGACACCCTTGAAAAGCTCAAATATCACGGTTGGAGCAAACAGTGCAGTCATATACGGGCCGACTGGGAACAGAGTCGTCAACTATCGCAAGACGAATCTCTTTGAGACTGATATGACATGGGCGAAGCCAGGTGCGTGATCTTACGCCATCGTTCTTCCTGTCTAAATTCATCTCTGCAGGTACTGGGTTCGCATCTTTCACGTTGGATTTACCGCCTCCTACTGCCCCACCCGCGGATGCAACCCAGGCGACGCCAACGACTGTTCCCGTCTCCCTCGGTATCTGCATGGACCTAAACCGACAGCCTCAACCAGATGGCAGCGGGTGGACTTTGGAATATGGCCCTTACGAATTAGCCGACCATTCGCTCAAGCACGACTCTCGGATCCTCATCCTCTTGAATGCTTGGTTGGATCCTGACGCTGACCAGGATGGAGAAGTCACGGAGGAAGAAGTTGAGGAAGAGGAGGTGGAGGAAGATAAAGATGATCCTCAGCCAGCTTGGTCCACCTTGGAGTTTTGGAGTGCAAGGTTACGGCCCCTCTGGATCGTGGAAAAGCACAGAAGGAAGGAAAGCGATGAGTCGATCTGGTCAAATGGGACCGCTTCCTCTGACGGGCAACCTGGAGAAGTGCAAGAAGAAAAACCACCCCATGAGACCATCGTTGTCGTTTGTAACCGAACTGGTAAAGAGAATGGTGAGCGCTTTTCTGCTTGCTTAATGAACAAATTCTGATCAGAAACAGGCAAAACCTTTGCTGGTTCTTCCGCACTTTTCAGCATGAAAGCTGGGTCCGGTAAACCCAAACTTCTAGATGTGTTTGGTAGGCGTGAAGAGGGTATCCGGGTGTGGAATTTATTAATCTAGAATTATGGTTCCTTTGGATAGAAATACAAATGTACGATATGGCAACGTTGGGATAGCAATACGAGCACAGCATGGATAGATTTAATGGTTTCCTTTGAGAGGCCCTTTCCTCACGACGAGGTATTATGACCATATATGGTCCTCAGTGTGTCTACCACGTCCTTCACCTCTTCCTCTTCGTCAGAATCCTTTGAGGATGGGCCTTTAAGCAGGTAAGCCTTGAGCCCTCCCTTAATGGCTTCCACAGTGTCGGCGATCCGTCGTTGATAGAATGGCTCAGTCCTCGAGAGACAGAAGGCCCGGAACTCAAGCGTCGTGGTAGCCTTGTTCACGATAGAAACCCTTAAAGCTAACGTGAGTCTCTCGAATAGCATGTAGTTCAGGAAGAAGAGCTCACTTTGTCTCTTTTGACAACTTTGCAGTGCCAAGTCTACCCCATAGTTCGCTGATAGCGGATGGTGTAGGGATGAAAAGGGTATATAGCCCTCGTTTGATCTCGTTGAGGGCTGTTTGCCTGATATGAAGCTAGAGAAAGCAAGTTGAAGAGCATAATTTCTTGGCTTCGTACAACAGACTCACGTCTATTTTTTCCGAGTACGGTGCCTCCACGGAACAATCCGTTTCCGATGCCATACTAGAACGACTTGAAGTTGATGAAGGAGCTTGTCGCGGTGGTGGTAGAAGTGGGCTTTCCTCTCTGAATTCCTGGCTTGGTGTAAGCTCTGGTGTTAGCTCTCTTATCGGTTCCAACTCTTTGAGCTCGAAATATTCGTCGCTGTCTGGTGGAGGGGATTCGTCTTCGACCATTTTCACATCTTCTTCAACTGGTAGCTGAGGTTCTTGAGACGACTTTTTGTTGGATGTAGCGGGAGAAACTACAGGAGTTACTCGAGAGGAAGTAACATTAGGCGTTGTCGTCCTCATCAAGGGAGGGCGGAAGGGTTTTGCAAGGGATCTAGCAGATGTGTGTGGTTTCGTTTCTAGATTTGATTCAGAACATAAATGCTACAATGGGATATGTTAGACTTACCCATAGCAGGAGGCAGCGCTTCATACTTAGGCTTCTTGGTCGAACTTTCGTCGTTCGTTGGTCCAGAGCGTGACCTCTTCGTCATTCCAAGGCTTCCGCCGCCATCTTTAGGTCGCGTGAATTTGGGCAGCTGGTGAGCGGAAACGATTTTGCTATCGCCATCTTCTCGAGATGTCTGCCAACCGTTGTTGCGCTCTCCGCCGGAGTCGGGTATGAATGCCTGGCCAGTCAGCTTCTCTGCTCGTCTCATGGTCTTTTCTGGATATTTGCATATCTGTTGTCTCCGTTAGCTTCGTCCGAAGGGTGTCATGGCGCAGCTTACATCACACATCTTGTCGCAATAAGCTTCTAGGACTGCAGGATCCTTAGCGTCTATCTCTTCTCCGAAGTAACGGCAAATAGCCTGTTTGCAGGGAGGTCAAAAGCTGGTTTAGTGGACTCGAGAAAGGTTGACTGACGACATGCCGACAGACAGTTGTGCTTTCCACCGCTTCTATCAGCTGGAGATACTATCAGGGACAGTTCTGAACAGGAGGCAAAAGGCGCCTTACCGCAGCCAAACTGCTTAAGGATCTTTGACTCGGCGGCGGCCCATCTGCGACTACGCGTTGTTCGTGACTATTGGCCACAAGCCTGCTGGCTTCTCTAGCATCTTGACGTGCTAGAGGAAAATGAGCTTTTTACACGTCATACTCTGTGACTCCACTTACAGTAGTATAGAACACATTTAGCAGGCTAACAGAGACCTGTGAGCCTCCAGGTATAGCTTCAGAGCGGAATGCACCCACCAGTCCATCTCGTCCAGCTCGACCTAACAATGGTTATGATTCAGCCAGGATTGAGCGGGGTGGATGAGCGGATTGGTTACCTGTTTCTTGATAGTAACCTTCGAAGCTCTTGGGCAAATCATAATGAACAATGTAGCGAACATCGCCTTTGTCGATACCAAGGCCGAACGCAATCGTAGCGACGACCACATCAACGCCATTCCCATTTGTCCAGTCTTGGAGGGTCCTGTCGAGTTCATCATTTCTGAACGAGTAGTCAGCATCGCACATGATTTTTTCACTGTACGGAACGCATACTTAATGTCACGATGATATGGTCGTGCTTTGACACTCTTTCTCCTTAAGAACTCGGCGAGGTCATTACAAGTGACTTTCTTTCTGCAATAAATGACCCCAGCTGATGTCTCGCCACGTCTCCGATAGAGCGTCGTAATGAAGTCGGCTACGTCGTTCATCTGGGACACTGGCTCTGGAGAGGATTGGTAGCGGACCTAATCCAAAAGTAAAGTTAGTCGAGTGCATGCGGCAGAAGGTCAAAAGACTCAAACATACTTCGTAGAAGAGGTTCTTCCGGTTGAACGGATGGTCTGCCCGGAAGAGTCTATCCTGTTCCATGCGCAAGCTCCGTATGATATCTTCCTGCACACTGGGTTTATCGTTAGTCCAGCCCTACTAGGATACGCCACAAAGTGACCCACGTTGGTGTTGCAGTGGCTGTCAAGGCCATGATTGGGACGTCAGGAAATTGTTTCCTGAATTTCCCAAGAGAACGATAGTCTGCGCGAAAGTCGTGCCCCCATTCCTGCGACACTTGTCAGGGGCAGAACAACATGGCATGCATACAGAAACGCACAGAAATACAATGAGCCTAGTCTTTATTAGTGCGGGATGAAATGGGAGGAGCTGGAGAACGTACCTCATCAACTACGAGCCTGTTGAGGTTATCTGTTTCCTTCAGGCGGACGAGAATGTTGAGAAAATCATTGTTGTTCATTCTCTCGGGAGTCACTGAGATAAGGTCAGGCGGATATTTGCGTGGTATGTACAGATAGACTGACTGTAGAGCAGCCTCCAGCGAGGACGAGCGGACTTCATATCCGCAATGATATCTTTCTTGTCCTTTTGGGAAGTTTCTGACGACAGGGAAGTCGCTGCAATGCCCTTCCTTGTAAGACTTTCGACCTCTAAAGCATTGTTAAAGCCCATTATTGAAGGTCGCAGAGCTGAAGACCCACGATTCTTCATCAAAGCTGAAATGAGAAAAGGTTATCAGCAAGACAACACCTTCCAGAGAGGAAGTGACACGAACCAAGGAGTGGAGATACAACCAGAGTGACGCCAGTCTAAGGACGAATTAGTGAGTACAGACATGGAAATGAGAATTCCATACCTTCTGGCAGACTGCTGGGACTTGGTAACATAAACTCTGTAGGACGATCAGACCGCCAGCCTGAGGTAGCAGAAGCATAATCCAGACAACATACCTTCCCCATTCCAGTCGGAGCTAAAACAAATACATCTGCGCCTACAATAGGACATCAATATGAGCAGTTTTCCACTCTAAACTTTCGGATATTGACCTTGTACAGCAGCTTCGACTATTGCCTTCTGTTTGCCTTTGTACTCCTTATGGCCGAAAACTGCAGTGAATCCCAATCAGCATTTGCGTCATCATATGTAGAATTTCTGACTTTTGGTCAAGGTTCTGCGAAGATATCTTGAGCTTCGGTTCAGGAAACGAAATGCAGCACTGACTTATAGCATTCCTGGCTGATTTTCTCTGCCTGCTGACGAGAATTTCCACACCAGAGCAACACTGGTGGATCCGATTCGTCCGTTATTTCTATGCCATTGCTCATCCCTGTCCCAAAACTTCTTCCAAGACCTGTCCTTGTCCTTTCGTCAAGTTGTTTGCATTAGCTGAGGGAGGCAGTGCGGGAGTCGTCAGTCGTCGGATGATTGTTCGTGTTGGCAAGTCAAATAAACGAGGACGCGTCAAAGGTCGTGACTCGGTGTGACATTCGTGACTGATCGCGTTTTCGCTGTCACCACCACCTTGCCCAACAAAAAGTCGCAAAAACACACAAAATGCTGTCTATCAGGCTGCATACATAAAAAATACATTACAGCTGTTTGCAAAACGTTAGGCGGGCGTGAATTCTACAGATATATAGAAAATTGATAGATTGTTGATAGACGACGGATAGCCGATTCCTCCAGAGTCGACTTGCATGCCAAGAGGCAACGGGAAGCGAGTAGGTCCACCTCAGTTCAGCGTCAGGTGGGCTGTTATTGAGGGTATGTGCTAGATATTTTGCTTGCATTCTATCAGGTTATGACGACACCGTCGTCTCAGTGGACGAAAGCAAAGAGGACTCACAAAACCTGCAGTCTTGGCATGCCTTTCTCTCCTCTGGAGGATTCGGCTATCGTTCGGTTATCAGCTCAATGTACGTTTAATGAATCCAGGCCCGCCTAACGTTTTGCAAACAGCTGTAATTCTCATTCAAGAGTGTCGGGAGGTTCGCAAGCTTCATCTTGACACTGATCTCGAAGAGGTAGTCCAGGCACTGTTCGGAACTATCAGCATCGAGTCAACGTGATACAAAAAGAGCCGTCGAACCTCAGTTTGGGTCTTCGCTTTTTGCCAGTCTGTTCCCCATACATAGACACCATGTCGGCGGACCAGAACAGCGGCTGCGTCTGGATACTTGACCATTGCTTCAGCCATGCTATCCTTGAGGTCTTCCTCATTTGGGGTGTTCTCAATGATCGGGACTTCAAGCGTGTCGAGGTAGGATAAGGCTTTGCCTGTTCCTGCGATACGGACACCTTTGATCATCTTGAATGCAGCACGTTAGCAACTACATTCCATGGAGCCATGCGAGTGTTACCTCCTACGGTTTTGGTCAGTACATCATTTCAACCGAGGATTATTTGCTTGCTTACCTGGTGCGAAATCTTGAACACAGGTCCACTCCAGAGAAGAGTCGCCATTACTGCATGTTGCGAATGGGTATGGATACAGCTGCCAGCATCTCTTAGCTCGAAAGAGTTCCAGAACAGAGGGGTGCATGCTGATTCCTTGAGATCCAAGCTCGGGCGTCGAAGGAATACCCTGTCAGCGGACGGATCGGGTTGAGGGTAGGGCAGAACGAAGATGTGAGTGGGTTCGATTCGCTCCTTCTGCACTCCACTAGGTGCAATGAAGACCTTATCACTGACACCGTATCGTTAGACTTCGACACTGGTGGCCAGTCAATCCTTTCACTCACCCGGTCCGGATGCAAATCCCGCCTCCTGTACCTGTGACCCATCCGAGCTACAACATCCTCAGCTTTCGAGTCAACTTTGGCAGACGATTCAGTATACCTGATAGAAAGCCCGGCAAAGTTCTGGGATCAGATTTGCCGGCTAGAAAGCAGGACTCAATCGACTGTGCTGTAACCGCCACAAATCGGACGCACATGCGTTGGGTCGGACGAGACGACCAGAGTATCTATTCCAGGTGCCATGAGACGAAGTACGACCGATGTTTTTCAGAGCAAAGGTGGTCCATCGTTGTGAAGAAGTTGGCGAAGATTTCGAAGGGCAAGCATGTGATCGATGAGGATAGATCGCGTGATGCGAACTGAAATACGCGTCTTTGCGTCGCGCAAAATGCCGGGCCGGCTGGACTTTGCCTTTTCCCTCACACCATCATCCAGATGCTTCGAGCAAACTCAGATTTCGAAGACAACAATACGTGGTATGGACTAGGGACCCTCTATATGCTGCATAAGTACCTCTGGAAATGCTCCACCTGGACAAGGACATCCAATTGCAACCGGGCCATCTCGTCAGAAGCTCCTCTGTCATGCGACAACCGTCGAGGACGCCAGGCGGGCCGTTTGTGTCTTTATATACAGTGAATCATACGACCATGGAAATAATAACTGCTTTCTTTACCCGGCTACCACTCAGCCATGCTTGGACTTGCTTTTACCCTGTTCGTCTCCATCGCTGTTAGTAGCGCTCTCAACAATGGCCTTGCAAAGACACCAGCGATGGGATGGAATCCATACAATGCATTCGGGTGAGCAACTGGCTGCTTCTGACTCTGAAACATCATTGATCCCCTTCAGCTGTTCAACTACCGAAGCACAGTACCATGCGCAAGCTCAGGCGTTGGTCAACCTCGGTTTGAGTTCACTCGGCTATGTCTATGTCAGTCTGTGAGTATCTCGGACCAACACTTAAACCCAACAACCCACTAATAAGCATCCGATCAGCGACTCTGGATGGCAAGGGAAGACACGAGATTCTTCAGGAAGCTTCACTTGGGATACTTCTATTCTTCCTTCCGGCCCGGCCGCTTTGGGGAATTTCCTTCACGGACTTGGTCTGAAGTATGGCATATATTCTGATGGGTATGACAGTGTTCTACGCCACACCATGAGCCATTGTCTAAAAGAAGTCTGAACAGGGGCTACTACGCCTGCGATTGTGTTGGTGGGACCGGCAAGTACTTGGGAAGTCTCGGTTACGAAGCAGCAGACGCGAAGACATTTGCTTCTTGGGGTGCCGACTACCTCAAGGTAAAGTGCTATGCCATGCATGTCTTGGATACGGCTCATATTGCTGCCTTCTCAAGTATGACAACTGCTTCGCAGGTATGCCAATATAGTCATGATTCCCGGTCTGTTTTTCACCGACGCTAAACTTAGTTGGCCCATCCAATTTTGTCGATTGGAACCCCTCCATACAGGTATGAACTTCCTCTTCTTCCGCTTTCGGGTTGCTGAATGACCTTTGATGCCTCTCAGGTTCAGGTACGTAGGAACCATCTCCTTGTCAAGTTTGGGGCCTGATCGGTATCAGCCCCATTTCACGACCATGCGAGATGCATTGGCTGCTGTCAGCCGTCCTATTGTTTATGCCGTCTGTGAGTGGGGTGTACAAGGTAATCCTGGAAACATTCTGCATATTTCTCTACTGATCATTTGGAAGATCCCGCTCGTTGGCCAGGAACCAATGTTGGAAATTCGTGAGTATTGTTGTTCTGGGGCCGCCTCATTTGCTGATACATTTCAGGTGGCGCATATCGTGAGTCGAGCCTCAGCTTACTCCAAGCGTACCACCAACCCGAAGTCACAGCAATGATATTGGCCCGCCTGCGTCTTGGGATAATATAGTCAGAATCATCAATCAAGTGGTTCCTATCACTGGCTTCGCTGGTCCTGGAGGGTGGAATGGTAAGGTCCAGTCAAATCATGTTGCTAGCTCTGCTCACTCCGAGACCGTGATCGTAGACCTCGATATGTTGTACGTTGGCAACAGTGCTTTAACGGATGCCGAGCAGCAAACCCACTTCGCATTCTGGGCTGCTGTCAAGTATGTTCTACTTTACTTGTCTCGATACATTCCCTCGAAAGCTAATCAACATCGCTAGGTCTCCCTTATTCATTGGAACGGACTTGACCAAGATATCTACCTCAGCCCTCAACATTCTGAAGAACACGAGAATCATTGCCCTCAACGTGAGCTCTGCCTAAGGCACACTCCTTTCCGAAAGCTCACTCGTTATTTGACAGCAAGATTCTCTGGGGAAACCGATTAGTTTCAAGCGTCGATATGCTAATGACTATGATGTCTGGTCTGGCCCTCTAGCGGATGGTTCCACTGTGGCCTGTGCGTATCCCCACTGAATTCCCCTATAGCCAGGCTGCCAGGAGCTAATCTCCAATATAGTTATCATCAACTGGCAGAATTCGAGCAGATCGCTGACATTCAGCCTCTCCGATATTGGACTTACCTTGGCCTCGAGTGCAACAAACCTCATTTCTGGAGCATCTGTTGGCTCTATCAGCAATACGTACGCACCTCTTCTCGGTCGATTGCGTTATGAGCGCAATTAATTTGTTTCCAGATATACGACAACAGTGGCGGCCCGTGGTAGCTTAGTCCTCAAGCTCAGCGGGACGACCGCTGCACCATCACGATCCTTCACGTACTACTCTGCGACCAGCTCTTCGAACACGCTCAGCGGTGGAGCAAAAGTCCAATCGGTGAACTCAAGTGTCAGCACCGTCGGTTATGTTGGCAATGGCGGCATTCTGACTTTCAACAACATCGATGGTGGTTCTTCGGGAGGCACGAAGACTATTTCACTTGATTACATTAATGGAGACTTTACGTTCACCAACAACGCATGTTCGAACTGCCGAAATGCCGTGGTCAGTGTAAACGGTGGTACTGGAGTACAAACCCAATTTCCGATCTCTGCTCAGGTGGGTAAAAGATGCCGACCTCTACCTTGCGTTCGCGATTGACACCATTGTTCTGTTTACAGAGTTGGGACATCGTCGCTTCTGGATTCTTGCTCACGTTATCTGGTTTCAAAGCCGGCAAGACCAATACTATTACCATCTCAAACCCCAGTGGTTACACCCCAGATTGGTACCGACTCGGCGTCTCGAATTAACCTTCATATCAAGAAGTCGTCGTAGGAGTCTTACATCCGTGTGTGCACTCAGATGCTCCAACAGGGGTCGAGTTCGAAGATGTCCAGATAAATTCAGTATGTGTTGTATTCCTGTAGTGTCTCTTTCGAGAAAAGCTGCTTGTTATCAGTCGAAACAGCTTTGAGATAATCAGCCCCTTCAAACATAGATAACCGAAGTTGTCGGATATATTCTCTGCTAACTGGCAGGTGACAATGAAAGGTAGAGCTTCGGTCAGATCCGTTTTCTCGGATTTGCGTCGCATTGAGCAGCTACGAATGCTTCTATGAAGAGATATCTCGACATCGTGACAGATAAGGTGCCTTTTCGCATTGTTTACTCCAAGCTTTAGATCGCCGCCATGGGCATTGCCCCCATCTGATACCCCTCGAACAGCCTTGCGCACAAGGATTGCTGGATACGTCAAAAACACGTCCTCTGGACCGTGCTTCTGAACACGGCGTCGCCTTTCCAATGGCGTTATCCAGCCGCCGGTGATGCATACGACGGCGGGTTTCTTGCCTTTTCCGTAGTCTGCACGGAGTACTTAAAAGGTGCCGCTGTGAGATCTATCTAATTCCTTGCACGAATTTGATTCCGTTGATCCTTGACCGACAGCCAACAACTATTTTCCCATCCCACACCATTGCACAGGTTCTAGGCATGCTAGACACACACTTAGGGCGCTTTCCTCAATAGGGTTTATCTCAAATATATTGGGGGCGTTGAGCCTAGGTTTCTCCGCCGAAGGATCTAAGAGATAAGATCGAGTGGACCATCAACGCGTTTGTGGCTGGATGGCAAGGTGGAGATGCTAGCTCTGCCATTCAACAGTTAGAAGTTCTGATTTGGAATCTGCTGAAAATTGACGAGGTCTCGTGGATTCGCGACGAGGTTTGGACGAGGTAACGGCGACCTTTTTCTTGACGCAGGTTACTCGCAGATACTTACTCGTGGCTCTGTGAGGATTCGAATACCGATGGTCCACATGCTTTTGAAACAACATCGTGTCCTAGAAGCTTTCCGTTCATGCATTCAATTACTTGCACCAGATTTGCTCACGAATCTCAAGCCCTGATTGCATCCGCAAAGTCTCCCGCCTCCCTTCGCAAGATGTTCGACCCTGACTCGACTCGTGGCAATTAAATTGTAACCTTCGTCGAAATCTTTCAAGATCTGTAAGGAATCACAACGTTCTCGCTTCTTTCATTGACCTGAATCTACCCAAATCTTGAAGGAAAGGTAAAAAGAAACTTCCGCAGGATGGTGGCGCCTCAAATCTGGACAAATCTACCGTTCTGTCGGCAAGTTGGGGACAAGTTCATGAGGAGCCATATTTAGGTTCAAGATTCCAACCCTGCCAATTCTCCACGTCAGTTTGAGTGCTAGATGCTTCCCTGCATGGCCCGCCGGCCGTATTTAGTAGCATTGTATTGACGCATACATCACGGCAACGTCTAATCTCCAAAAAGTGTGCCTTGTCCGCCCACTCACTAGATCGATCTTTTACTTCGCCTATCTCCGTCTCCTCGAGGCATAGACCGAAGTGTGCCTCACAACCTCTAACCCTCCACTAGTGACGGTGTTCAACGGTCAGCCCTGACCTGACTCCTCTTCCTGCCGCCTCATGCTTTGACGATCTAACCACATATGTAGCTCTACCCTGATACTCCAGATTAATTGGTCAAGGGTCACTTCAAGTCGGTCTCTATCGACAGAGGGTGCAAAAAACCGGTTATCTGCCCCTCATTTTTTCCACAGATCTACCCCTCCCTACCTTCCAGAACCACCTTCTTTAACTTTCTCGAAATCTGACCAAATCTCATAATCTCATTTCACACTTTTCATATATACGTTTTATGCGAACAAAGAAGATCGGGTTGTGATGATCTTTAGAAGGTGATCGAGACTTTTTAGTATACATATAATCTCGGTAACTATTCCAAATTTACATGTTCCCTTTGAGTATCGTGTTCAGCCACATGGCATTGGGCGTTGTGTAACCAGGGTTTCGTCAGCAACGAGGTGATCCATGATAACAGGGGGTGACATGAGGAATGCCAACCTCCTTAGAATTGGGGTTGGACCCGCGAAAATCAACTTGGGATCTGAGTTGGTCGTGAAGATGGTTTAGACCATGACATTTATTCGACGCAACTGTCAGTGTGTCTTCGAGAAAAAATAAATTAGCTCAGCGATAAATTTGGAGAGAAGCTTGTTAGAAGAGCAGTGACATGAGAACAAGGCGGCAGAGATGAATGAAGACATCGAGGTGTCATACCCATGCCACTGTACTGGGTACAGCTCGGTGGATTTTCTCTCTAGTGCGTCTAACAGTCATCGAACTAGCCGACCTTCGCATTCAACAAATAAATGGGCAAATTACAGACTAAGCCCATCGTTTCTCAGCTGAGACGCGAACACCGCTCAAGGCTGAACTACTTTAGACGTAAATCTAGGTTCTTTCCCATTTGGCCTGTAGAATCAGGCCGCGTCGAAAATCGAGCAGAAATAATTCGATTGAGCACCAAGAAATTATAGTACGTAGAACATCGTAGAACATCGAGACAAGAATATAGATTTCAGAACTTGAAAGGGAAAAAAATAGGTCATGCTTCAATAATTACAAGACACCTCCAAGTCCACCCTACTTCCACCCATCCATGGCGCTCAGGCTTTTGCCCGATTTTTGCCCAATGGCCATCCCTCGATTCTGGTGTACAAAAACGCTCATAGTCCAACTACTAAGCGTACATCTAAGTACTTCCCCTTCGAAGTGTAAAACTGAATCAAGTCAAAGTTCGAGCAAGATCAATTCAATTAGATTCGACACCAAGAAAATTACAATACTAGAACATCGAGGTCGTAATACACACTTTACATGAGAACATTATCAGAAAAAAAATAGCAAGTCAACCTCGACGAAGCTAACATCCAGTTTCAAGAAACTCCACCCTACATCCATCCATCCATCCACTTCGCTCAGGCTTTCGCCCAATCCTAGCCTCCCACCTCCTCCCATCGTCCCATCCTTCATTCCACGCCTTACCCATCAACACTCCTCCTCAACACAACCATCAACCCATCCGAATGCGCACTAAATATCGCATCAACCGCAATCCTCGGACTTCCTCCACCTATTCCACCTCCCAAGCCAGTTAGAGGAGGGAGTTGGATCCCTCCGTGGGCTATTGATTCGTGCATTGGGTCACGTCCATGGGTGTGGGTGTGAGGGTGGTTGTGGGGATGAGGGTGGGGATGAGAATAGGGATCACCACCATGTCCAGTCTTCCCTCGCTTCGAATGAACAGACATCCTTCTTCCCGTACCTCCTTCCCCTCCTCCCCCAGCTCCCCCTTGTCTATCCCCATTCCTCTCCCTATGTCGTTTCGGTGAAACCCCAACCGGATCAGGCATCCGTTCCGTACTGGAATCACGACCTTGGGTGAGAAGCTCGAACCCACCATATCCGAACCCTCCATCTGAAGGTTCACCGAGGTCGTTTACACCCCATGTTTTTACTTGTTCGAGGAATGTGCGGACGCGGGGTTCGTCTTTTTGGGAGACGAAGTCGAAGAATGAACGGCCTGTGGGGAGTGGGTGGGTTAGATGATGGTTTGGATGAGGGAGATGGAGATGGAGATGGGAGGTGATGGACGTGAAAGAGGGAGAGGGAGTTGGAAAGGAAGGAGAAAGGAGAAGAGAAACTCACCCATAACATGCAACGTCGTAACCAACAAATCATTCGAACAATACAGTATCGGACACTGCCTCGAAAACCTATCGAGGATAAACAGAGTCCTCAAACTCTGATTAGGGAGATGCGCGAACGTGAACGGTCTCTCAGGCGTCCCAGGTCCAGGTCCAGCCTGAGGTCCAGATCCACCACCACCACTAGGGCCAGAACCACCACTAGGTCCACCAGGATTATCAGTATCAGGGAACGTAAAAGGTCCATGAGGTCCAGAACCTGGATCTCCCCTATGTAAAGTCTGCGAAGGACCTTCCCCTTCCGAACCTGTATTACTACTAATACTTCTACTCCTCGAAAGAGGTGTAGAGGTACTAGTAGCGGGGGAGATAGCTTGAGGAGATTGTGAAGGTCTCCAAGTGTTACTACTCGGATGAGACGAAGCAGATCCGGGGGTATGTGGAGAATGAGGTTGAGGAGAGGGTGTGGAACGAGAGTTGGCACGAGTCATGATATTGGCATTGGGGACTGAGCCTGAGCCTGGTATAGATGCATTGACCGGCGGTGGATCGTGCCAGCGCCGAAATCCGAGGTTGAGCGCGGCAGGTACGAGTACGGTGACTTCTTGTGCTGTGCTGGCGTTATGCATTGCCTTTGTTGGATTGGCGAATGATACGGAGCCTACGAGAACGTTGTGGACTACTGTTCTTGACTGCGCGGTTCAAAATGAGATTCTACGTGGATGAGAAGTGATAGAAGGGAATGGGATACGTACGACTGCGCAGAGGACGTAACCTTTACTTGGGATTTTGTGCTTCATTCGGAGGTAGACTACAGCTGCTGCTTGGTCTGCTCTGATGGTGTCACTTGATTGCGATGCGCGCAGAGTCAATAGGGTGGACAGCGGGTAGGATAGGTGACAGGATACGCACTAGTGTAGCTTCTTGGTTCTGGGAAACTCATCGGGATGGACGAGTTCAAGGGAAGACCTGCCGATGAGTTCTCGAGGTTCATAACCTAGGAGGTCGATCACGGATGCAGTCAAGTATAACCATTTCGCCTGTAGTTGGGGAAGGCGCGCGTTAGAGACGCCGAAAAGGCCTCGAACACAGACATACGTGTTCTGAAAAATCGACGATGGCGACTGTAAACCGTTAGACCACGACGACTAGAGTAGTGCATAGAGTAAGAACATACTGAAGGAAAGGGAGGGATGATCCTGATTCATGATACAGGGAGAAAGAGGAAAGTAAGTATTGACGTTGAATTCACTTTACAATCATATTTATTCCTCTTCTCCTTTGCTTCCTTCGAATCGGGCAGCTTCATCTCCAGAAAGGAACGACTTTTGGCTTCTTTTCATCTTGATTGAGATCGAAGATTAATCGGGATCTCAAACCAAACGAATGGTTTCCGTGGATATATGTCACAAACATCGAGAACGCCGACGAAGCTTGACTGAATCTGGGTTGAAAGCAGTAAAGAGTGAAAAAACAAATCAAGGTTCCGGAATCTCGGACGTGTTTGGTTTAGATTTGACAATCGGGAGATCTCCTATGGAAGATCATCAACAAATCAATTTTGGCCTCCGATCTCTGTGGACCGCGGATATCAGCGACAACGTGAACGACGTCCAGGACGACGACGACGAGGTTAACGACGATGTGGTCGAACGCAAGGGAGATAGCTGCTGGAGATGTCGTTATAGTCTGGATGGTACGTGTCATCTTCGTTCGCAAGTCTCCCTACTCATCGTACCAATGTCCTCCAGACACGCGACCAGATTCAACCTATCACCATTACACCAGGCAAAGACTTCAACAGCAAGTACGGCAACTACAAGCACTCAGACTTCATTGGCATCCCATATGGTTCCAAAGTCGGCGCTCGCACAGGTCGAGGCTTCATCCACCTCCTACGCCCAACACCCGAGCTATGGACAATGGCCCTCCCACACCGAACCCAAATCCTATACCTAGCAGACATCGCCTTCGTCGTAGCGCATCTGAATATAGGAAAAGGCAGCAAAGTTATCGAAGCAGGTGGGTCTAGAGTCTAGAGTTCATTTACCCACCCCTATCTTCTTTTGTTCTTGTTCTTTGCCTGGCCTGGACCTCGAGCCGAGTCCGAGTTTGTACAAACCACGAGGCAAAACTGCGAAATGCGAGGGGTTGGGGTTCGACTCTTCATTAAAGCTTCCATCTTACCTCTCCACGTTCCATCATCATTCATCTTTGTATATCGAGAATTTTCAATTTTCTCGAGCTCCCTTGATCCCCGTGCCCATCGTATCGACCCTGCAGTTCCCTTGCTTTTCTCCACGCGATGTATAGCTAATCTGAATTTACTCCTCCAGGTAAGTCTTCAATGCAAGTACATCATACCATTCCTCGTGTCTAATTACTTCCGTCAAGGTACCGGATCTGGCTCATTTTCACACTCGGTCGCACGTACTATAGGCGAGACTGGTCATCTATGGTCGTATGAATTCCATGAGGTTAGAGCTGGAAAGGCAAAGTCAGTCCTCCTCCTCCTCCTCTCTCTATTATCTCCGTGGCTCAACGCTAATTGTTTGGATGGTACAACAGAGATGAATTCGCAAGACATGGACTAGAAGATATCATCACCCTAACACATCAAAATGTGTGTAAAGATGGGTTCACGGTCGAAGATACGGTAGATGCTGTATTCCTTGACCTTCCAGCACCTTGGAGTGCGATTGAACATGCCAAAAAGGCTCTTCGTGTACGTCCGTCTCCTCTCTTCTCCTCTCTCCATTCTCATCTCATTCCCCTAACATTCTTCCCTCTCCCACCCACACCAGAAAGACCGCACAACCCGAATCTGCTGCTTCTCCCCCTGCATGGAACAAGTCCTCCGTACAGTAACAGCTCTAAACACACACGGCTTTACCTCCATCACAATGTTTGAAACTCTCATAAGACCACATGAAGTTTCGTATGTACCGAAGTTGAAGAAGGTGGGAGAGGTGGGGGAGAAGTTGAAAGAGAGCGAGAGGAGGAGGGAGGAGAAGAGGGTTAGGCAGATTGAGGCGAATAGGGAGATGAAGGAGAGGGAGGGGCGGGCGGGTGGGGAGGGCAGGGAGAGGGAGAGGGAGGGTGGGGAAGGGAAGGAGGGGAAGAAGAGAGGACATGAGGACGGGGAGGGAGGGGAGGGTGAAGGAGAGGAAGAGGTTGCGCATAAGAGGGTGAAGACTGATGAGGGTCCAGGAGGAGAAGGGGATGGGGATGTGGTTATGGAGGATCTATCTACTCCCTCTGCTTCTGCTTCTGCTTCTGCTTCTGCTCCTGCTCCTGCTCCTGCTCCTGCTGCCGCTCCATCTACAACGACGACAACAACAACAGCGACACCAGCAGCAGCAGCGACTCCAACTCAGCCCCAAATAAAATCAACACACAACCCTAAAAAAGCCGCACCTTCAACAAAAGGGAAAGGCAAGGGGAAAGCCTCAGAAGCCGTCGGAGGAGAGGGAGAAGACGAGGAAAACATCAGTATATCCTGCGTATTCCCCGAAGTTAGGGGACATACGAGTTATTTGACGTTTGCTGTTTTGCAACCGTTCCCTGGAGGAACTGCCAGTGAAGGATTAGGAGAGGCAGAAGGAGGAGAGGGAGAGGTGGGTCCGAGTGTAGCAGAGTCACGAGAGCCTAGTGGGACGGGGACACCAGAAGTTCAGGTTCAGTCGTAGACCAGGAAAATAGGGGATATGTGCATGATATTGTGCAAAAAGGTTGTTGTAGGGTAGTGATTATAGGGTGTAATAGTATTACGTATCGAAACGAGATATCTCATCGATAACTATAGTCTGCATGGTATGCCAACTTCAACGCGAAGCATTGAATAAAAGGAGAAGATCAACACCATTCTCAACCTCTCGACTTCCTCGGCCTCAACGTCCTCCCATTCGTCTTAACCTCCACAACGGGAACGTCCGACTCTTTATAATTAAGCTCCTTCCTCGTCGACCTTCTAGGTCTCTTGCTAGGCGATGGGGAGGGTTCGTGCTTTTCCTCTTCCTGCTTCCTTTCTTCCGCCTCGACGTCGTCTTCACCCTCCCTGGCGTCACCTACATCTCCTCTACCAGCAGCATAATCATCGTCCACATCAGACAACGCGGAGCTCTCCCCTTCTTCCTCTTCCTCCTCCTCCTCGTCTCGTTTTCTTTTCTTCGCTGCTGGCTTTCTCGTAGACTGTCGCCTGGTCGGAGGTGTAACTTTGGCCTTGCCATTCGTCTTCGTCCGAGGTGCCCTGCCATTGACTTTCCCAGCCTTGGCAGGTGTGACAACAATAGTAGGCGTAGGCGTCGAAGTCCCAGAAGCTCGTGTGGAGGCTCTCGTATTCCTTGCTGAGGTCTTCTTCCCATTCTTCTGCTCCTTCGGCACTGGGATGAACCCGCCACCGCCACCGCCAACCTCTCCGAACATCTCAACAACCTCTCCCTCCATCCCACCCTCTTCTTCCCTCCTCTTCGCTTCATCCTCCGCGAGCTCTTGCATGGTCTTCGGTACGAACCCGTTCCCATTCCCACTCATCCCACCCTGCCCATTGAGTGAAGACGCTCCCAGTCCGCGGACGTGAATCTCCTCCATCTCCTCATCCTCCTCCTCCACACCTGCAGCTTTCTCATCCAACTGCATCGGATCAAACACCGTCCTTCCCTCTCGGTGGTGCGGAAGTTCGTCAGTCTCAATATCAGCCCTCCTCACGGCTTCTTTCTCTCCTTCCTCCGGTTGGAGTCCAGGTTCAAGTGTTGGTGTGCCTTCTTGGAATTCTAGCTCGTTCTGGGGTTGCTCTTCTCCGAGTTCCACTTCAATTTCTGCCTCTTGTGCAGATTGTTGTCCAGATTGATGAAGTTCGGAATGAAGTTGAGCTTGGGACTGGGATGAAGACTGAGGATCATGACCGAATTTCCCCTTCGGCAAATGAAACGGTTGAATAACATCATCAGCTGCCAGAAACCCTCCACCGCTATACGCAGAAGGACCTTGTGCACTTCGGGACATTCCAAGGATGGCGATTTCCTATACGTCCCAAAACATCTCATCAGTTTCCTCCTTTCCTTCCCCATCCAGGGTCTTAGCGAAATGCACTAACCTTAATCTTCTCCCCTCTTGCTTCATTCATAAATCCACCACCGCCTCCTCCTCCTTTGCCTTCCTCACCTTCCTCACCTTCTCCACCGCTATCCGCGGCGTCACCGGAAGTGTTGTTGGTGTTTCGAGCAGAAGCAGGAGTCCTAGAAGCATACTGCTCCTGCAACCTAGCTCTAATCCTCAACCCAGTAACAAGTTTCGCCCACAACTTGATCGTCCTTTCTTCTCTTTTCTTTTGTGCTTTTCTGGCTGCAGCTTCTTCTGCTTCTAGGTATGCCTGTAATACGTTCGTCGTCAGATTTCAGTGGATAGATCTCGGAGTACATGGGAAATGGCGAAAGGAAAGGAAAGGTAAAGAAACTGCGTACCTCAATCAATAGCCCCTCATTCTCCTTCGCCACAACAACACCCTCCACAACAGGATACGCTCTCCTCTTCTTAAACTCAAACCCAGTCTACAACCAAACCTCAGTATCTTTCTTCTAAAAAATTTCACGTCATGACATACCACAGCTTCTCCAAACTCAATCCCCAACCTCCTCGCCACCCTCGCAACCCCTTTAAACGGTACATGTACCCCTCCTTCCGGTAACATACTCTTCACATAAAGATCTACGTTCCCGAAACTGTTTTTCGGGATGTGGCCGTTGATGATGGGAGGTGGGACGTAGAGGGTGGTTTGGTGAAGGGCGTAGAGGGGCTGCATTGGTTCCGTCGCAGCTTGGCCTGCTTCTCCAGGATCTCCAGGATCACCTTCGCCAGTGGTGGATGAGGAAGGGAGGGAAGAAGCACCAGCAACCCTCAACCCCTCCCTCTCCCTCAACCTCCCCACAGTCCCTGCTCTCACTTTCGTCATCTTCAAACCCTGCTCTCCTTCCTTAACTACCCGTCCCTCACTTCTCATCCAATTCTCCGCCGTCTTTAAGTTTAGAACGGAGGACCGGGGGTAGACTGGTTCTCCTCGAAATTGACCTAGGGAAGGTGTGAGTGGGGGAGGTGGGTGGATTGTTTGGTGGGAGAGGAGGTGTCGGGGGAGGATGTATCTGTGGGGAGGGGTGGTTAGTTCGGATGTTTGGATTTAGGTGAGGAAGAAGGGGAGAGAAGGGATAAGGAAGGGAAGGGAAGGGAAGAGAGGGATGGGAGAGAAGAGGGAGAGGGACACGTACAAAGGATGATCCTTAAACCCCGCCAACGTCGTAGGCATAGGTTCTCTATAAACTGCCATTTCTAGTTCTTCGTCTTCTACGTCGTCTCTGTTCTATACACATTCGTCCTCGTCAGTTTTCTCTTTCTTCTTTCCCGAATGAGGGGATGTAGGGGGAAGGGAGGAGGACATACCAATCTATAAGGCCTCCCCAAACTCTCAACAACCCTCTCCCACCACTCTACCCTTCCCTTCCCACCTCCTCCAAGCACCCCCGCTCCTCCCTTTCCTCCTTCTCTCCCCTCTCCATTTCCTTCTCCTCTTCCCCCGGCGTCTCCGCGTCCGCTCCGAACGCCTTGGCCCTGCGCCTTCAAAATCTTGGACGAAAACTCCCGCGCATAACGACGGGTAACATCCCTCGCATACCCATCCTCTTCGAACGCCATAACATAAACCATCCTATTATCCTGTACCTCCCCCTTCTTCCCTCCTCCTCCCGCCGTCGTACGTGGTGTACTCGGCCTTGAGGGCATGAGCCCGGTATTAACCAACGAACTTGGGTTGTTGTTGGAAGAGGTGTGAACAGGTAAAGGCGTAGGGTCGAAGACCTTTCGTTTGTTCACAATACCGCGAATTGGGTCGACTGGGATCCACCGACCGTCTGGACGGGAAAAGACTTCTGTCCAGAATACGGGTGGGGTTGTTGTTGGGTCTGTTTGTTTTGAGGGGAGGGGAGAAGCTAGAGGCAGAATACGTAAGGTCAGCATCATGGCATATAGAGGGAAGGAAGGACTCACAGAATCGACTTCCACTTCCACTAGGAGTTGAGCTCGAGGCAGAAGAAGGGGTAGGAGCTCCAAGCACTCGACCTCGATCTTTCTGTTTCCTGAGCTTTATCACGGGTTCCGAAGCCTTTTGCTTTCCTTTCGCTTTCGCGCTCAAAGCGCTCTGAGCGAGTGGAGAGGAGGGTGCAGGGGAGGAGAGTGTGTTGCCTGGACCTGGGAAGGTAGCTTTGGCTTTACCCTTTACATCTACCGGTGGTTCCTCCTGCTCTTCTTCCTCGTCTTCATCATTCTCCTGCCCGTCCTTTGTCTTCTCCCCCTTCTCCCCCTTCCCTTTACTCTTCCGGTAGACAGGTTTAGGTTTCCCAACCCCAACCTGCCACGGCACACTCTGCAAACTAACCACCAACCTCGCTCCAATCCCCATCGCTCTACAAAGCCCCGTGAATAACTGCGCACTTACATCTCGTGAGCCAAGTTGCATGAGAAGGTGTTTCATGAGGGAGTTTGGGGATTTGATTATTTCGAGGTCGTCTTGCTTCATTTCCAAGACTTTCCATATCTCCTTCTCCTCCATCGGGGTTTCTTTCCCCACACCAGGGTCCTCAGCATAAAGCGCATCCAGACGGGATTGCACGGCTTCATAGGTACGTGAACGCAAGTGTCCCGTCGAAGTAACTTCGAAGAATTCCTCGGACCACCAAGTTACGAGGTTTAGGATAGCTTGTTCGAACATTCGACCACGTTGGTTAGGATCTGGGATACGGGATTTGTGGATTAGGGAGAAGCTGTTTTGGAGGGAAATGGGGGTTAGGGAGAGGAGGCGGGCCTGTTGAGCGATGAGGGAGTCAGCATTCCTAGGTCTACTCGGAGAGAAGTGGAGAGAAGGGAAGGAGGGGAGGAGAAGGGGAGGAGAGGAGAGAGGGAAAGGAGGGGGAGAGAAGGAGAGGAAGGGAGAGGAACGTACGTGTAACAGCTCGTCATTTATCCACCTATTCCTCCCAGCTGCATTAGCGAGTAAAGCGATAGTATGGATCTTGTGACATGTTATACGGTGTTGTCTCTCTGCATGAGATATTCCTCTGTTCCTGTCGTGAAAACACGTCTTAGTTTATGTCTTCGCTGTGAAGGAGGCACGGAACAGACTTGGGAGTTGATTTATCTTTCTTCTTTGAAGAACCGCTTTGAATGGTTATTTCGAAATGCTTCTCTTCCTGTTCTTGTTGCTCTTGAAGTTCGTGTTCATGTTCTTGTTCATGTCCGTATTCGTGGACGCGCTCTACAGGATGTCCCGGCACCTCAACCTCCTCCCAATCAAAATCATCGTCACTATCTTGTTCGAATTGAACATCGCTGTCTCTGCTCGACATGGAGGAGGAGAACACGGTTGACCGTGAGTGACGCACCAAGCTAATTACTGAACGACACCACGCGCGACTCGGACTCGGACTTGGAGTCAAGGAACACGGGTCCGAGATGCCGTGATTATTAAGCGGGTGACAAAGATCGATTCGAGTTTCCTTCGGCCGAGTCATTCGAAGAGTTTTCTATACCTCGTTCTGTTTAGTAGTCGTAAGGATCTAATTGAATGAATGTAGAATAGACAGTACAGCAGATAATCCTCATTGTAATCTATTGAGAGAAAAGCTTACAGATCCTACTTCACCCTCTCACAAACCCAAACCGCCCGCTTACTGTGTTAGATCAGGAACCGGGTCAACCTGCGCCAAATTTGGTACCACAATTTATTGGGATATTTCTACAGCATGAGCTTGCATACATAGGTGGTGGACTCTCTTGACTACCAGTCAATATTTTTTCTAAGCGTTACAGCAATGTGTTGGGTACTTATGACCATTTTGCTGAAAAGAGTGAGATTTCGACAAAAGCAGGGAACCGGGTCACGCGGCTGTAAATAGGCACAAACAACGGCGCATTCAACCATCTGGGTCACGATTTGGACCGCCCGACCGGTGTCCTGATTGCACGCGTCAAGGACAGACCGATCAAACAGTGCAAAAATCCTCAAAATCCACAAACACGCGCTGGGTGCTTCAAACTTTCACAGTATCCGAGCATGGTATATATCTAATGGATCAAAAAGACCGAAAACCAAAATATGCTTTAGTTGTTGAGAAATTCTTCGGTGACCCGGTACCATGAGTGACCCGTTAGGTGATCCGGCACAGTACCAATCTCTGATCTCTTTTCCCCTTTGGTCACCCAGGGTTTACCCTCCTTCCTTGTCCGCTCCTTGCCTTAGCACCTAGCACGCACGAGCACGCACGCAGCACGCAGACACTCCATTTAGGAATACCGCCACGGTGCCACGCATCGCGCAATCCACACCCGTTCCTGCGTAACTCCTTGCATAACAGGCTACGCTATATAACCTTGATCGCTTAACTCAGATGCAATGGCTACTCCCCGCGCTTCCGGTTTTTGGGCTGAGAGTCACGGTATGTCTGCAAGTAATAGGACGAGTTATTTTCAAGTGAGAGGAGATGATGAAGACGAGGATGAGGATGTTGAAGAAGGATTGATTGGGGAAAGGGATGGGGAGGAGGGGGAGGGGGAATGTGATGGACGTACACCGGTGAGTTGTCTTCGTGGAGTGAAAGAATGAAGGAAAGAATGAAAGCTGATGAGGTGAATAGTTGGATAGAACGATAGATAGAATCGGAATGGGTCCTTACCAGTGGACTTTACTCTCCCTATGCGGGTTTGGTATGTCTTCTCTCTCCAAGATAGAAATCTTGGTGGCGCCAAAGTACTGATTCGTATGTTCTCCATTCAGGTTGGCTAGCGGACAATGTACGTTCCCTCTCTTCCTCTTCCTCTTCCTCGCCCAATTGGCTTTCTTCCCTTCTGACATCCCCTCCTCGCTGTTTCGCTACGCGATGAATAGATGTGGATAGAAGCTATAGCTATAATCCTACCCCGCGTGCAGCGGCACTATGATGGTACGTCCTCTTGCCTTCTTCTCTCCATTCCTCTCTTCCCCTCCCGTTCTTCCTTTCTCTTCCCCACCGCTTCTTTCCTCATTGTAAAGAACGAACGCTCAAAGAGAATTATAGTCCCAGATAACTACATAGGAACAGTCTCAAGCTCCATGTTTGCAGGAATGATGTTTGGTGCTATAGGTTGGGGGACATGTGAGTGTTTTCTCTCTTTCTTTCCTTCTCTTCCTCTTTCCTTCTCCTTCTCCTTCCCCGTCCACCTCCCCTCCTCTTCTCCATCTTCCCTCCCCTTCTTCGTCTTCCTCATCTACGGAGAGAGAGAATAAAACACTAACCCCCACTCCCAGGTTCAGACCTAATGGGCCGCAGCACAGCATTCAACGCAACACTCTTCTTCACATCCGTATTCGGACTCTTAGCTTCTTTCGCTAATTCGTTTGGGACGTTGTGTGTCACGCTGTTTTTGTTGGGGAGTGCTGTTGGGGTGCGTGTCGTCTCTCAGCTTTCATGCCTCTCCTTCCCATCTTTTCTTCCATCTTCTTCCTCTCTTCTCCTCCCTTTCGCGCGCTCGCTCGCTCACTCTCGCGCGGGACGAGTCGAAATTTCGAAATTTTGAGAGAAATGTACTGACCCAACCACCCCACACAGGGCTCAATGCCAACAGACGGCACCCTCCTCCTCGAACACATGCCAAAATCAAAACAATACCTCGTCACTGCTCTCTCAGTGTTTTTCTCCTTTGGAGCGGTGCTCTCTGCCGTCGTTGGGTTGTTGGTTATTCCACAACACTCTTGTATAGGACCCCCAGGAGGGGGAGGACAGTGCGATGTGGATAAGGAAAACCAGGGATGGAGGTATTTGTTGATTATTTTGGGGGTTATCGTGAGTCCTTCATTCCTCCCTTCCCCTTTCCCTTCTTCCCTCCTCTCTTCTCTCTTCCAATCAATCAAATACGGACAAGGAAACTAACCCAAAGCGAACAGACACTAGCAATGTTCCTAGCCCGCATGGTCTTCTTCCGTCTGCACGAATCACCACGATACTTAGTACACGCGGGGAGACCACTTGAGGCGATTGAGTCGCTTCAGATGATTTCGAGGTTTAATGGGTCGAATTTGAGTCTTGGGGTGGAGGATGTGTCGGATTCACCTGTGGAGAGGAGGGGGTGTTCACCACCTCCAGTTCAGCCGAATTTGCGGGAAGGGGAAGGACAGGTTGGGAAGGCACAAACGACATTGAGGCCGGGGTATCAAGAAAACGTGGGGAAGCCCCGACCTACTTCGACTACGATATTTAACGTCACTGGTTCGGAGCTGGATCCCGATCATATCCCATCTCTCCCTCCTTCCCGAACGAATTCACAACGAACCAGCTCTCAAGGAAGCGGGAGTGGTGGAAGTAGTGGAGGAGATGGGACAAGGCCGACACTGGTGACGCAGTATAACACCACAGGAGATAGTGAGAACAGGTTGGAGGGTAGACATGCGTATTGGACGCCGAAGAGTGAGAATCCACCTTCGTTTTCGGGTGCTTCTGCTATGGAGGCTACGGGGTCGGGTGGGAGTAATGGGAAGGATGAGGGAGAAGGAGATGATGATGACGACGAGGAGGCACTACTCAAGGATGATCTCGAGGCTCTTGCACCTGCACGTCCTAGACCTCGACTTTCGACTTCCCTCTCTCCTACCTCCCCACATCGCTCTTCCTCTGCCCGACGTTCCCCATCCGCCCTCCGATCGCCCTCTGCCCGGTCTCCCTCAGCTCATCGGTCATCAAGTGCTCGAAGGTTGAGCAGTGCGAGCCGCAGAATGTCAATCTACGAAAAGAAAATGTGTTGGAGACTCCCCCGATGGATTCGAAGACCTCTTTGGGCATGGTGGGATAGAGTTATGATGGTTTTGAGTCCGGAGTGGATTAGGACTACGTTGTTGGTATGGGCTGTTTGGACTTTGATGTCGTTGGGTGAGTTTTAAGTCGCTCTTCTACTCCTTTCCCCTGTTCCTCTCCCAACCCCATCCCTCGTTTCTCGCCTTTTTTGAGCTCAGAAGGAAAGAAGTACTGATGCCCGAACCTAGCGTTCACGATGTTCAATGTGTACCTACCGAAACTGTTAGAGACTGGAGGAGGATCAGGAGGTGCAGCTAGTGTTGTTGTTGCTGAGAAGTCACTAGATGAGAGTTTGTGGGATGTGGTGATATTCACATTGGGTGGATGTCCTGGAGCTTTGGTACGTTCCCTCCCTCCCTCTCCCTTCCCCTTCCCCTCCCCTCCATCTCCCCCTTCCTTACACCAACACCAACACCAACTAACCACCCCCTCCTCCCAGATCGGTGCATACTTCGTCGAATCCTCCCTCGGTCGCAAATGGTCCTTAGCAGGAAGCACATTCATCACAGCCTTCTTCTGTATCATATTCATCATGGTCGAGTCATCTTGGGCTGTGAGAGTGAGTACGGTTGGGATAAGTGTTAGTGCTACTGCGATGTGGGCTGTGCTGTATGGTTGGACACCGGAGATATTTGGGACGAAGGTTAGAGGGACTGCTTGTGGAATTGCTAGTGCTGTTTCGAGGATGTACGTTCCCTTTCCTTTGTTTCGATGAGTGGAGCGGAAAAACTGATTGTGATTTTTTTGTTGGGAATTTGTAGTGGAGGGATGATTGCACCGATGTTAGGTGGTATTCTGCTCATGATGGATCGGTCTATCCCGGTATACACCAGTGTTGTGGTGTTTTTCATCGCTGGGGTATGTGTGCTCTTCGTACCGGAACCTGAGGGTGGAGAGACGAGTAAAGAGAGGACTGTATTGCATTAGACGTTCGAAGTCTAGATGGGAGTTCTACAGGGAAGGACTCGGATTTGACACAAAGATGAAAGATGAAGAGGAAGAATGCAAAGGAAAGGAAAAGAGGAGAGGAGCCTTGATGGCTTCACTCTGAAGTATGTTTTATTGTAACGCTAGCTTTATAGTTGTGTATATCCCGCTTTGAGTATGGCAGATAATTCGAACTTGGGCGAATCTCCTTAGATTCGGGAGACGTCCTTGACATATCTATTTCTTTTCAGTCAATTTTAGTCATTCTTCAGATCTGTCGTAGTAAAGGGAGGAAGGGAAGACGTACCAAACCAACAAAGCATCCGCCTCAATCTCAACCCTCATCTCCTTCCTAACAAACTTCGCTCCAAGAATCATCGTAGCAGCAGGCTTCACCTCTCCAAAAACATCTTTCATTGCCCTTCCCACATCCCCACTATCCTCATCATACGTAACAAACATCCTAATCCTCATCACATCTTCTTTCGTACCACCTAACGCTTCCACAGCTCTGATGATCTCGGAGAATATTTGGATAGATTGATCGTATGCTGAGGTTGGGTGAAGGACTTCACCGGTACTTGGGAGGATAGAGGTCGTTCCGGAGACGAAGATTGAGTTTCCTCGACGGACGGCACGGGAGTAGCCGAATTGGGATTCGTAGGGGTTGGATGTGGAGTGTCTTTGGGTGGACATTTGGAGTGTGGCGCAAGGATGACTTGGAGTTTCCTTATGAGTCAAGACTTTGTCACGGTGGTTTGGGGTCAACTTTTGGTGAGTGATGCGAGGATGAGGGCTTTTTATTGGATCTTTGAGTTGACGAGTCAGTAGGAGTCATTTTAATCTCATCGCTGATAATTATCTTAGCGAGATGCGTACAGTGATCCTCAGGCCTCAGGCTTGAGTCGGGAAATACTAGTAGGCACTAATATTCAAAGGTCTTGGCAGGGAATCGCGGATACTAATTTGGTCCAGAAAGAGGCCACCGGAATATTATTGTCAAGCAGAATCTGTCAGTGGTTTAAACCTAATTTTTTGGGACTTCGAAACATTAGAAGATTCAGAGGTCACAGTTACGTAGGAAGATTGCAAATTCCCTGTATATCTGGCATCGTGCGAGCTATGACCATCCTCGGGGTTGAGTGGTAAGTTCTGCCCCTCTCGCGCTTGCAAACGGTTCTGATGAAATTGCGCTGGTCCGGTGACCGAGAAATTGAGAATCGTCCACTGACACAAGAAATGACATAGACATCCGACCTGTCTGTGATCATGGCAAACCCAGAAGCAAGAAGAAGAAAAAAGAATGTAAAGTCCTTCTAGTAGCAGCAACTCGTCTCGATCGAGTGACCTCAGGGTTATGGGCCCTGCGCGCTTCCACTGCGCCATGCTGCTGTAGTAGTTGGAAGTTGCTGTGTATCTATTGGTGGCGTCGCAAGGTGACCAATCCTCTCAGATGGAAACTTGCTTCTGTGTACAAAGGCTTGACAAGGGCAACAAATATCTGCTAAAATGGAGAGAAGCCTTTACACTGTGTACATCTGGGGCCCTGAGTCACTCCGATTATCTTTCTTTTGTCTTCATATTAAATTGAAGATGCAAAAAGAACTCGGATACGGGGAATCGAACCCCGAGCTGCCGCGTGAGAGGCGGCAATGTTAGCCGTTACACCATATCCGATGAAGGGTTAGCCACAAGTTAATTATATGTTCTGATTGTACTTCCTTCCGCCGTGGGGTTAAACCTGAAGGCGCCGCTGGCGGATTACGCCCTTAACAATGAACTCTCACTACAATCGCTCTAGTCGTTCGGCACTTGGTGTACAAAACTCGCACTTAACCAGTGCACGAGATCTGAACCTCAATGTTACGCACAATGACTTCTCAGGTCAGGCTTTATCCCTACAATCATGGCACTCTCAGAGTCAAATTGATATTTCATGCTTTTACAGGCATTGAAAGAGATGTGCAGGGAGTCTTGGAAAAGCATGTAGCATTCGGTGCCCTACACAACTCCAACGAACGTTTTGACCCTCCCAAATGTCATCCTGACACTAGAACAGCCGTTCTGGAGACTATCGCTCGCTGGGCTCTAGATCAGGCTGACGACGCGAAACCCATCTTGTGGCTTCGTGGGGCTGCGGGAGCGGGTAAATCTGCTATTGCTCAAACTTGTGCAGAACGGTGGGACCATGGGAAAGTTCTGGGCGCAAGCTTTTTCTTCTCCCGCACTGCTCCTGGTCGCAATGAAAGCAGTGCATTTGCCGCAACTCTAGCTTACCAGGCCGCCTCCCACATGGAATCAGGCTCGGACGTTCTACAAGCAGTACTTCGCCGAGATGTTGGAATTTTCAGAAAAACCTTAAGATTTCAGCTTTTAGACCTCGTAGTGCCTGCTTTCCTCCAGAAGCCGGGAAATTTTGTGATCGTGGTCGACGGTCTGGACGAATGTTGTATTGATAATCGAGGCCGCGGTTATGAGAGTCAGCAACGCGAAATCCTCGACTCTATAGCAGCTATCTGCCAGACAGTGGATAATCGACTTCGATTTCTCATTGCGAGTCGACCAGAGCGCCAGATTCGCACTTCTTTCGCCGGAGAAGTGCTTTCTCGCTTGACTCATACTATTGATTTGAGCAGCGAGGAGGACTCGGATGCGGATATAGAACTATATCTTGACTGCAAGTTCGATGAAATTCGGGCACAACATCCCTACCTCCCACGGTCATGGCCTCCAGCAGAGACCATTGCTTTCTTGGTGGCGAAGTCTTCTGGCCATTTTATCTACCCTGCCACCGTGATGCGACACTTACAGCGTCCACGACAGGATCCTCGATCTTTGTTGCAAGTAGTCCTAAAAATCGCATCCCATCGACCTACATCATATTCCCCGTTTGCTGAAATTGATGCATTATACACCTACATAATGCAGACAGTTCTGCCAACTTCCATCTCACCTGTACTTGACCTCTTTGGTTTTCTATGCTATGGCCGTGGTGGCACTCGGGATGTTGGATTCTGGACTCCCCAGCCTGACTCTCCAGCGTATTTAAGTCGTTACCTTTTCCTCTCCGAAGGTGCACTTGAACTCCACCTCGTAGATTTGCACTCTGTGGTGCATGTTCCTCCCCACGAGGAGTCTGGTACAGCTCCCTTGCGTTTCTTCCATGCGTCTTTTAGTGAATTTCTCACTGATCCGATTCGAGCTCATCAATTCCACCTCGATGAACCCAAGGTCATGCTCAACTTACAGCTAGTAAGGCTTAGACACCTATTCATCCAGTCGTCATTCCAAGACGGAGGAGAGAGCATAGGATATTCCTTGAGCGGCATATTTCAGTCTTTCTGCGGGGATCTCCACACATATGCTTCGAGATCGAGGGAACTCATAGTTGGAATATGTATGCTCTTCGGTAGCCGAAAGGCATATGCTTCACACATGCTCTCGATTGACCTTTGTAATGACGCACAACAAGATCTTACACAAAGTGATCTTGTCATGCAATACTGGGCTGAGACTCGGACAGAGGACCTGAAAGAACTTTCAAGCTACCTAAAGGTCTGTTACAATGGCTCTCAGGTTTTAAGTGCCTAATTTGTTACAGAGATGGGGTGTTGATCCCACTGCAGTGGAGCAGTTGTTTTCTAGGTGGTCAAGGGATCGAGAGGAGGTAGCTCTCAGCCTGACTCACCTCCGAAATCTCAGGGAGTCTGCAGGGGGACCATTCCTTGGTTCCGTGGACAAGCCAGAGTTGGAAATTGAGCATACCCTACCCCTAATAGACGAATATGTGGATATTGGATCAAGAAGACCCTTTGAAGAGGTATTGATCGAAGAGGATCCAGAGCAGGTTGAAACTTCTTCCCTCGCATCCTCGCAAGCCTCTTTGTTGAGGCATACCTACGAGTCGATCCGGATCCAGAAGCAAGAGCCTGAGGTGCGATGCCATTTTGCTGAGACGCTTAACTTGACCTTGACAACAAAAACAGTCCCGGATACCGATGACACCGGATGTGAGAGCTCGGGATGGAAGTGTTGAACCAGATCTGAGGTCACGGCGGCCAAGACCGATGCAACCTCGAGGCGATGGGACACCAAACCAATTTCACGGATAATTAGACCACACCGGGGTGGACACAATTGATACATTATTACAATACCCAGTATTTACACAAAGCCGTCCTGTCTAGTGAGTAATATACCATACACGAAACCTAACGAGATAGAGTAGGGTTACAATGGGCTAACGTCCCTAAAAGACTGACATAGGACGCGATGCGACTCGGACGCGTCAGATATTAGTCATTATTATAACGCGATTGTGACTTTGTGCGATGTTTTGAGGTTCTGAGCGGTCCAAGCATTGGACTTTACGTCAAAGCGATAATGTTTCCCTGATAAAAACGATTGCTCCCAAGATGACTTCTTGACTTGGTTTGTAATTTTTGACTCTTGCTGATATCGGATCCGGGTTTCGGCACGCCACCTGCTTAGTCAACCGTTCATAAAACGTGAGCGCGGCGTGCCCTCAGATTTCTTCACCAATCTTCCACCATCTCTGTCTCTACCCTAGCCATACCTTGTGCGGGGCTCTTCTGATTGACGATGGCTGCCTTCGTTTTCAAGCGAGGTAAGGGTTCTGTTCATCGCCTACATTGAGACGCGTCTTGACCACCTGCTTCCCACAGATGGGTAAGCCTCAACACACGCGTATCGACGCGTCGTCAGCGTTCATATCTGACCGTGTATCCTCAATAGACGCAAGGAACGCGTTCAATTTGACAAGGTACGCTTTCTTGAAGGATATATCGCGTCGGACGTGTCCTCACACTGGAGGTTTCCAGATCACTGCCAGGATCGAAAAGCTTTGCTATGGTCTCGACCTCAACTATGTCAACCCAATCGAGTACGTGTTCTGTCCTTGATATTGACGTGTAAACTCAACCTGCCTTGCTAGGGTTACGCAAAAGGTCGTGCAAGGTGTCTACCAGGGCGTCACAACTGTCGAACTCGACGTACGTCCTCTTTTCCCACTGTAGCCCATTAATCGCGTCAACGGTCCTCTAGAATCTTGCCGCTGAGACAGCAGCTTATCTGACCACCAAGCATCCCGACTATGCCGTTCTCGCGGCTCGTATCGCCATTTCTAATCTCCACAAGGAGACCAAGAAAAACTTCTCCCAGGTAATAAAGGACCTCTACAATTATGGTACGTGAAGTTCACATTGAATACGCGCTTTCGTGCTCATTGGTGTCGCAGTCAACCCCAAGAATGGCCGCCCAGCTGGCATGATCTCTGAAGACACCTATAAGGTTGTCTGCGAGCATGCTGAAGCGTTGGACTCCGCGATCATCTACAATCGTGACTTCACTTACAATTAGTATGTCTATTTCAGCTGGACAAAGAGCTCCGCCTGACATCTTTGTGCAGCTTCGGCTTCAAGACTCTGGAGCGATCATATCTACTCCGAATCAACGGACGAGTGGCAGAACGACCACAACACATGATCATGCGTGTTGCTGTTGGTATTCATGGCGCTGACATCGACCGCGTCATCGAGACATACAACCTGATGTCCGAGCGTTACTTCACCCATGCTTCGCCCACTCTGTTCAATGCCGGTACTCCCCACCCTCAGCTTAGTTCCTGCTTCCTTGTCTGCATGAAGGATGATTCTATTGAGGGTATCTACGACACGCTCAAGAACTGTGCCATGATAAGCAAGACTGCAGGAGGTATCGGCCTCAGCATCCATTGCATCCGCGCTACTGGGTACGTTTCTCCACGCTGTCATGATCAACTCCATTCTAACTTATTTTCTCAGCTCATACATCGCTGGTACTAACGGATACTCCAATGGTATCGTACCGATGCTCCGTGCTTATGATGCCACTGCAAGATACGTCGACCAAGGTGGCAATAAGCGTCCTGGCGCCTTCGCTATCTACATCGAGCCGTGGCATGCCGATATCTTCGAATTCATCGACCTTAGGAAAAACCACGGCAAGGAAGAAGCTCGTGCTCGAGATCTTTTCTATGCTTTGTGGATTCCTGACCTATTGTATGTACCATCTGTTGGACATCTTGTGATTGATTGCTGATGGTGTTAAAGCATGAAACGTGTTGAGTCTGGTGGTGACTGGCCTCTATTCTGTCCTAACGAGGCACCCGGCCTCCACGAGGTACACGGCGAAGAATTTGAGGCCCTGTTCCTGAAATATGAGAAAGAAGGGCGTCAACGGAAGTCAATTCCTGCTCAGAAGCTTTGGTATGCCATCCTTGAAGCCCAGATTGAGACCGGTGGTCCGTTCATGTGCTATAAAGATTCCGCAAATGGTGAAAATCTCCCGTAACGCACGTTCCGATAGTCGCTCATGCCTTCATCTAGCCAAATCGAACCAGAAGAATCTGGGAACCATCAAGTCTTCGAATCTCTGCACGGAGATCATTGAGTACTCCTCCCCTGACGAAACTGCCGTCTGCAACTTAGCTTCACTTGCCCTGCCCTCCTTCATCGTCAACGGCAAGTACGACTTCAATAAGCTCCATGAGGTCACCAAGGTCGTCGCCTTCAATTTGAATCGCATCATCGATGTGAACTACTATCCCATCGAAGAGGCTCGCCGTTCCAACATGCGTCACCGTCCCATTGGTATCGGTGTGAACGGTCTTGCTGACACCTTCATGGCACTTCGCATGCCCTTCGACTCTCAGGCAGCGAAGGAATTGAACTTGCAGATTTTCGAGACCATCTACCATGCAGCTCTGGAGGCCAGCGCTGAAATTGCGGAGAAGGATGGTCCTTATGAGACTTTCCAAGGTAGTCCTGCTTCGCAAGGTCAGCTCCAGTTCGACCTTTGGGGTGTTACCCCCAGCAGCCTCTGGGATTGGGACTCCTTGAAGGCGAAGGTACAGCGCACCGGTATCCGCAACTCCCTCCTCACGGCGCCCATGCCAACTGCTTCTACCAGTCAAATTCTTGGCTTCAACGAGTGCTTCGAACCGTATACCAGGTGGGTCATTTTGAAATCGCATTTTGCAATGTGGTGCTTATTCTTCCATTCAGCAACATCTATACCCGCCGTGTGCTCGCTGGCGAGTTCCAGGTCGTTTGTCCTTGGTTGCTCCGAGAACTCGTCGACCTCGGCCTTTGGGACGACAACATGAAGAATATGATCATCGCCCACAATGGTTCTATTCAGAATATTCCCAACATCCCCGATGAGACCAAAGCCATCTACAAGACCGTCTGGGAGATCAGTCAGAAGAAGGTCATCGACCTCGCTGCCGATCGTGGCGCCTACATCTGCCAAAGTCAGAGCTTGAATGTTCACCTCTCCGCCCCCACTACTGGACAGCTGACCAGCATGCACTTCTACGGTTGGAAGAAAGGTCTCAAGACTGGCATGTACTACCTCCGTACAAGGCCGGCCGCTCAAGCCATTCAATTCACCGTCGATCAGAGCTTGTTGAAGACCGCCAAGACTCAGCAAGGAGCTGCACGCCCGGCTGCCAACACCAAGGTCTCCGGCCTCCCCACCCCTACATCTTCTGTTCCTTCGACACCCGCAGTGCCGACTGCTGCGCCCGTTACGGCTGTAGCTGCTCCAACTGCACCTGCACCTGTGGCAAGTGCACCACCCGCCACAGAAGCATCTACGTCGTCTGGCAAATCCTTGGAGGAGTCCCTGGCTGCTTTGGACCTTGACGAGAAGACCAGGAAGGCGGCAGAGGCAGACCCGGAGTTCGCTGCTGCTCTAGTGCGGCAGAAGGAGCGCGAGTTTGAGGAGGCTAAGCTTCAATGCTCCATAGAAAACAAGGAGGCGTGTTTGATGTGTTCCGCATGAGCTCTTTCATTTCGCTACTTTTCACGATCCTGGATACGTTTATGCTCTCTTTTTGCTGATCGTTCTCTTGCTTCCTATCATCTGCCACGTCGTCTATACTCATACCACCATCTGTACTGTTGTACTTCTAGAACTAATCCATATCAATTTTCGACAGTATCAATTAAAATCAGTGAACTAGCAATGCGGTAGTGGTCTCGCTACCCTAATTACCATGTGTTATTTTGGCGTTACCCTAGCAGTCGCATTTGGTACTGTCATAGTATCTTTGGCTTCTCGACATCAAGAACCATCGAACAATGTGCTTGGTAGAAGAAATGAGGCATGCCGAGCCAGGTTCGCTGCTCGTACGCGAGACGCGCTGTTGACGGATAAATTAGCCGAATTCAACGCTGTCAGGAAAAGATCATGATCACCGCTGTCATTTTGCGCTCGTCAACATCGGCACATACCATCCTTGGCCGGGTTGCTCTCCCAGCTGCATTTTCGTTGATCGTACCCACCGCCCAGAGTGGAGCTTCAACACGTTCATACTCGTAAAATCCCGGTCAACATTGGTCTCAAACTCTGGGTTGACTGTTGGCGTACAATGATTCCCTCCCTCCCGAGCATGCGTTGATTTCCCTTCGGCGGTTGACTCAGCTGAGCCCATATGGTGCATTCATTCTCATCTGTTAACAATCCGTGCACATGCTACATGCTACCATACCTGTGAACCTGTTACAGGCCGAAAAGTGCCTACAGGGCCGATG
Source organism: Clitopilus hobsonii (assembly GCA_015708445.2). NCBI lineage: Eukaryota > Fungi > Basidiomycota > Agaricomycetes > Agaricales > Entolomataceae > Clitopilus > Clitopilus hobsonii. The sequence continues at coordinate 2,354,173 of CP068003.1, read as the reverse complement.
GTTGCCGAGGCTGTACATACTGTAACCACAAAGGTGGTGGCTGGGTGCGTGGTCCCGATCATCAACATCATCGAATTGCTCATGACTGGGTGGGGGTGGAATAATATAGCAGCCTGCTGCAGTGCGTGCCTGTTGTTTGTTAAGTATACGTGCAACATGGACCATCGGCGTCAAACCATCCACAGATCCGCCACGGTTCTTGCTGCGAGGGTTATTACCGTGGGCAATCTATTGACATACCATCCGTAACCCGCTCCTCTCCAAGGGTACTGGTTTATCATACCTCGGATTGGACACGACCCATCTATCTTTCTCCCTGGATCTTGACGATCCGAATCTCCTTCACTCTCCACTCCCCTCCTTTTCACTTGTCCCAATTTCGTCTCTCTCCGTCCTCATCGCTCAATCCTGACTCATCCCTGAACTATGTCGATGCCTCACCTTCCTTCATACTATCCTCCTGCTGCTTCATCATCGACGACGACGCCGACACAGGTACCATCTTACTCTGCTGAGCCTCCGGAGTATGAAAGACGCATTGCTCTTGCAGACGGCCCACGTCCCCGCCCTCGCGGGACTTTCGTTCAAATGTCAAAGGGCGGGGACGCGCGTTTGACACTGAATGCTCAAGAACCAGGGATCGAGGCACCCGTGTATGGCGTGCAAGGATGCGTTGAGGGCTTTGTGGAGATGCAGCGACCTGACACCGTCATCAGTGTGGAAGTGAAGGTAAGCATCATAGGGGCAGCCTCTTAGGCACCGAATCCATCTCTGCCGAAATGCCTTGGCATAGGCGCTCAAAGTTGCGATTTTCGGCGAGTGGTCGGCTTTTACCCTTTTTGGACTCCCGATGAACTTGGTTTTCACGCTCATGCTCCGTCTTATCTTTTGCGATCAATTCATTACAGGTTGAAGGTCGGCTAAAGCTCAGAGAAGTCGCCGAGGATGGAACGAGCTCTGCGAAGCTCTGTCTGAATTCTCAGACGCTGTGGCCGCGTGGGTCCACTACTGGAGATGCATTGTGTCCATCCTCGTTATCTTTCGCGATGAATTTGCCGACCACGTTTCAAAGAGAGGGCAAAAACTACGTACGTCACTATGGTTTCTCTTCTTTTCCCTCGTGGCATTGATCATCGTTGTGCAACTACCTATAGCCCCTTCCTCCCACTTTCGACGTCAAGCTATCTGGTCTGCCCGGGTTTACTGCAACGATTGATGTAAACAATCACCGCACTTTCATTCATGTCTTCCTCTTGATCTGATGTTCTGCTATATTCGTCATTTAGTACTCTATCAATGCAACCATCCAACGCACGCCTTCCGCGGTATCTCCCTTGGTCCACTCTGTCAAGTCAAGCATTCTCAAGATGAACCCAGGTAGTTCGACGTATGTTTATTATTCTCGGTCGGATTCAATAACCAACCCCAATGCTTACCTCGAAAATAGGGTCATTCGCGTCCCATTGAATTACCTCCCTCGTACCCGACCCGCCGTCTCCCTTCCTCCCAGGCTACGTCTAGGCCGATCAGGTTTCCACTGCGAGACATCAGAGTGGTCCATCCATAAATCCGAGATCGGTTCAAAGCTAGGCCAAGCGCAAGGGATTCAAGTGAAGCTCTACATCCCTTCATCAAGGGTATTCAGCATATCTCAGCAAATCCCTTTCCATCTCGTTTTGGAAGGACATCCTCGAGCGCTGTCTGCGTTCGTTCCATTTGGTCCTGTGTCACCTCAAGGGTCAAGAATGGGAGCAAAGAGCCCTATGAAGATCGAGGTGATGAGGCAGTCGAGTGTTGACTCGAGGTAAGTGACTCCATAATTCATTTGTGTGACCTCCTTCTGATGGATTTTAACCAGGAATGCATTCCATGCATCGTCCAGGACTGACATGTGGCATACGGATATGATTGGAAGTGGACATTTTAGACATGTGGTATGCCTTTACTCTTATCTCGCAACTCCTCGGCCTTACAAGGTGCAGGGTGACTCGTCAACATGGGTGGCGTTTTCTGGAGAAATCAATGTCGCTCCTTCTGTCAGGGTTTCGGGCTTCAAGGCTCACGGCTTGACCGTGAAGGTACTCATTTTCATTCTCATATGGCGGAATTACAAGCTGAGGGTTGCACGCAGGACTGTATTCTGTTTTCGATGATTCCTTTCGACCCCCAGAAATGCCCATTCTGGGAGCTTCGACAGGTCATCCCAATCCAACTTACGACCGATTCATGGATATCAGACGGTACTGGCATGGGTGCTGACCATGTCGTGTACGTCTGAATGACCCTTTCTCTCTTTACACCTAATGGGACTCTGCATACGGAGTTTTCACGAGTTTTAATGCCAAACGGACGCTACCAATTGACTGCAAACTGCGAGTCGTAGTGCCATTACATCCTTTCAGCGCCTGTATGACGTATCTGGCTGTATTTATGACGTCATGATCTCCCCCTATTACTTGGTCTCCTCAATTAGCCACTTGGCTCTCAACAATTGCGTATATAAACATCGACTGTATCTATACTATAACTCCTCAATATACAAACATCTCACAATGACTTCTTACGGTGGAAGACTCGAACAAGTTTCTGCGGCCTCTGCTGCTGGCGTTGGCTCTGCACCTCGCGATGACGTCCATCGCAATGTAGGCGGCGAGACCCATGAACGTACACACCAAGGATATCCAAGGACCATGAAGCCCAGCGAGCAAGCTCCACCTACGGTTGTAGATACTGCCACTCAACAAGGTTCGTCTCTTTCCCAATTGCACCTCTGGAAAATGAAACTGACCTTCCTCAACAGCCTCTACTCAACCAGGGGACGGACATGAAGTTCATGTAGGCGAAGGCCAACATGTGGAGCCTCAAGTGGCTCCTAACCCCAACCTCACCGAAGGCGGAAAGGTACCCTTCAAGGAACAAGTCATTGGTGTGGCGAAGGTATGATTGCGCACGTCAAGGCCGTTCTTTTTGAATGCTAATCCGTTTTGCCCAGAAAACGCGTGGCACCCTTCTTGGCAATGTAAGTTCTCCCGACCCGTGGTAGTTTTGCTCCGACTTACCCGTCCGTTACACCAGCACGAGACTAAAGAACACGGTCAACAAATTCTTGAAGGCAAGGTCAACCATACCCAACCACCTCTCTGATCCATGAGCGCGACATATGTCTAGCCCTGACGCGGTCCGGCCGGCTTGTTTTTGTTTGATATGGAAGTGGATAGAATTATATGCATACCTTTCAGTAATATAGTAATGAATGCGAAATGAATGCGATTGTTTTAGCCTATGATGGAACGGCAAAGTGTGATATTTGTGTCAGCTAGCCACCCTACATAGAGCATGAATCGATACTCTGGATAGTACTCAAAAACTTTTGGGCCGTCCGACCATTTCTTCAACCTCGTTTAACCATGTGCTAACCTCTCCGCCCCAGCCTCCGAGCCTCCTCATTTTTCTCTGCTCCACCACTGTTCCAGTCCTGACATCCATGGTCACCAGCCTTGCGAGCTCGAAATTTCGATCTCGGTCATGTTGCTTGATGGTCCACCAAACGAGACCTTTCCTCGAGAAGAAAGTTTCCTTCACGTTATCGGGGCACCCTTCAGCAGCTTGCTCTTCAACACCAAAGAAGCGTAGGAAGGTTCGTAGGATGAGCCGCCAGATGGAGAGTGTCAGCGGTGGGTCAAGCCCTAAAATGCTATATTTCAGCAACAATATTATCAGCAATAAGAACAATGTGAACTAACATATGATATCGGTAGCTTCTTCTGCTACGAATGCAGCTCCTTTCCTAACATAATTCCCGTCAATGACCCATCCTTTCGCCTCTGGATGGGCATCCATGGCCTTCCGGATACGATCTTCAAATTCATGGGGTGGGGTAGATACCCATCCAGGATTCCAGAATAACGCGTCAAGAGAAATGTATGGGACTCCAAGGATAGATGCGAGGCGTTTTGCGAGGGTGGACTGCCGAACAGCACGATGGGACGGTGAATAAAAATAGGTGTATACCTGCCGGCTGAACGTACCTTCCCTACACCACTGTTTCCAACGACGTGGACTCTGTAGTTGCCATTCCTGTCACCTAACAGTGGAGGAATGGCAGCAGCCATGAAGAACGGGGGAAAGGAACCACGGTCTGGCGATGTGGTGTCCCCCGCCCATCAAGGCATGAACGCGAGTCATTTGAATGGCTTTCATCGCTTCCGGAGTACCAGGCATATCGTCTTGAACGGACTGGATGAGCTGCGTGTTCCTCGTAGATCCGTCAACGTGTTGGGTATCACTGGAGACATTTGGGCGCGTCTCGGAGTAGAAAGGCTGGTACTGGCATGCAGTTGTCTGATTCTCAAGGACGTCCTGGCGCAGTGTACGTAAGCAGGGAAAGAGTTGCCTGCAGGCCACAACGAGGATTCCGACCAACCATTTAACGAGCCCTCAGAAATGACGAGTATGCGATACTCCAGACTGTACAGCGAACGACGCTGAGCAATATGATTTGAATGGGAGGAGGAGCTTGATTCATACAAAACGCCTTTCGAGTCGTCACCTTCATGCAACTGGGTTTTTCGGACATTGGCTTCAGGCAGCAAGTCTCTCTGGGATTCTCTAAGTCAGCGCAAGACGGTGGCGAAAGCTGACCAGGCTCGAAGGGTTCCTGGCCTAGGAAATATCGTCTCGTGTACGTAATCGAAGAGGCTTTTGAAGTCAACATTGAACCCTGACCACAACCTTCTAGGTGTTCGACGAATCGCTCAGACCAAGAGCATAACTTGTTCGAAACCGTGACCTGGCTGTTCGCAAATGGGCACTTTCCCGAATCTTCACCTCGACCTATGGGAGGTCGTCGCTTCTCACATTTACCCATGTCAAGACATGATCGAGTCAGTCTACCCACCTATGAAGGACGCGATGTACTGGCGCATCCCACGACGAACTTGCCTCAATTTGGCGCTAACGTGCAAGGACCTCAAGGAAGTTGGCCTGTCCGCTCTATGGTCCAAAGTACCTGACTTGACCTTCCTGATCCAATGCTTGCCAAATGACGCTTGGGATTGGGAGGAAGTCCCCGTAAGCAATTATTCCAGAAGTACTGTTTGAGATGCTGATAATCGCTTCATGGTGTCAGGATACTTCGGCTAATAATACACGGCCTGGAATCGTAAGTGGACTCTCCATGACACCCAATTATGATTCAACGTCTGAATCCTTCTTATTGACAGGTCATGCGTCGACCAATCACAGCTAAGGAGCTTGAAATCCTGCGCGGATATTCTTGGCGAATCCGTGAATACGAAGAAGCCAAATCTAGGCGCTTCCTTCTGAGCCCACAAGTGGCCCAGGCATTGCAGAAACTAAACCGATATAAACCCCTTCTACCCAATCTCCGCTCCGTGACACTCAGACGAACACCACGGGAAGCGCTTGCGGAACTTTTGCTATCTCCTAAGATGCGTTCGGTGTATCTAGGCAGACGCTACAATGATCCGCCTTATACCTCCTACCTCAAGAAGGTAGCCAACCTATCTTGTGTCACGACACTCAGGTTGGCGGATGAGGAGCAACACTACTTTGCGAAGGGGCTGCTCGATCCAATAAATGTTATGGTCATACTTTCCCGAATGACGAATCTCATTAGCTTGAGCTTCGAAAACATTGAATTGTTCACCGTCGTGCAGGGCATTGCCCAATTCCCATTGCTGAAGCATCTAAAAATCACCCAACCGGGCAATCATTTCACTCCAGTTCCCGACCTACCCGTGCCCTTCTTCCCCTCATTGGAGAGTCTGATAGTCGAAGGTGGAGACCTATCATGGCCATCCAAGCTATTGGCACTCTTTTCACAGGACTCCGTCCTCACCGAGATCAAAGTGCAAGTAATGGGCTCGAGTCACGACAAGAAGCCAACTGGGAATTGGGAACGCATATTAGGTGCAGTTAACACCTTTGCTTCCCAGCTACGTGTGCTCGCAATCGAGGATAGCAGCATAGCCGAAGTCGCCGAGGGGTACTTGCCCCCAATGCCTGCTTCCTGGCTTCTACAACTCTGTTCACTGTCCAACCTCGTCTCCCTCAGCCTTGTTTACCCAGGGAAATGCAACGTCGACGACAACACGGTTCAAACCTTAGCGGGATCGCTGCCCAGACTCAAATCGTTTAGTCTCGTTGCACATTTCGAAGGAGATATAGAGGGAAAGAGTTATTCCTTTGCTCCAAAAACGACGCTTCAAAGCTTGATAGCTTTAGATCAAGCATGTCCAGACCTTTTCAAAGTCACCATGTGCATCGACGCAACATCCTATCAAATACCCGAGATCGCGCCCCTATCAAGAAGCCAGCTTTTGGAACTCTCGATTTGGCATAGCGTCCTCGACAATCCAATCCCTGTAGCTAACTTCTTTGACGAGATGTTTCCGAATGGTATACGATTGCGCATCCTTAAAGTAAATCCAGGCTTCATCGAAGATTGGCAGGAGGTCATAGCTTTGATCAATAATACTTAGAGTGGAAATTTAGGCAAACACCAATTTACCATTTTATTTATATTTACTTGTATTAATTCTTTCTTTGCTACCCCGCTACTTGCCCCCACGCCACTCACTTGAAGGCGGATGTGGTCGGCGTTAGCCATACCCAGGCAATTCACACATCAATCTGGATTTCCGGATCAATAACTTGAAGGAATGGTCGGAAGCCGGAAGCAGTCACTTTGACCACGACCGTCACGGTGACGCGATTGAAGGACCCACGCGTCTTTTCCATCATCGCAATAAAGCATGCACCGCTGCCTATCCATTCCAGAACTCCTCCAGCATATATTTCTTCAGCTTGTGCCAGACGGTAACGCTGGACTTCATACCGACACACGGACTTTACTCGCTGCGTCTCTCACCTGCCATGCTTTCTCAGAACCGGCTTTGGATGCCTTGTGGTATAGGCTCAGCAGCCCAGTGCCATTGGCAAAATGCACAGGAATAATGATGAATGAATGGGACCTATTGGTGAGCGGGAGCATCATTTCTCACGTATGATCATTGTACTCAAGATAGCATTGATCATAGAAACTGGCCGCTCCCGTTCGCGCCGCGCATATAACCACCTTGGAGAAATATTCAAAACGTGTCAGAATAATACAGGAGACACTGAAAGACCCAGCTCTACGCGACAGGATCTTAGTAACTGCGGAGGTCTGGTCCACGCTCATGGTTTCTTTCTCGGAAGTACGTGGTGCGACACGCTTCCCCAAGCTTCATACCCTCGATATAAGATTGCATCTCGACGCGGATTATTGGAAACTTCAATTCTGTCTCTCGCCAACGATTAGAAGATTAGCGGTGCATGGTGTCGTCATGAGGGTCCAGGACTACAAACTATCATCGCTCTTCAGCTCCTTCAATGAACGCAATTATCCCCACCTATGCCACTTAGCCTTCACTGGCTTCTTTGGACAGTCGGAATGCGAAGAGATAGGAACTGTGATCACCAATTTCCCTGAGCTCAGGTCATTGGATATTGATCAATTATCGTACCCAACCCTGAAGCGTCTAGGGAAAATAGACTGCCTGCGCACCCTGACCTTCACCACGCCTGGAGATGAGCCATACCCCTTCAACAAATATCAGGATGCTGATACCCCCAAGAACTTCCCTATGCTCGATGCGGTGGACATAAACTGCTCCGGTGTCCTTGATTGCTGGAACTTTCTTGATTTGTTGTCCCCAGATAACTCGGTCGCATCCTTTATCATGACCTCGGAGAGTGACCACCCAAGACGTGATGCAGATTCTTTAGGTGCTTGGGCCTCCCTTATGGGCCGTATCTCCCAGAAGTTGACGTCAAGGTCACTTCAAATCCTCCATATCATTTCCCCACGCCTTACTCGACCTTACAAAGAGACCAACCCTCCCCCAATAGGCCGGTCACTAGTGGAACTCTCAAAGTTCTCAGCCTTGCGAGAGCTTCACGTCTACGCGAATCAACGTTTAGACCTTGACGACGACCTTCTGGGTACTCTAGCAGCGGCATGGCCAAAACTAGAGAGCCTCATGCTGATATCAAATCAGACCTCACTGAGCGAACCACGCAATACTTTATGGGGCTTGTCGAAGTTTGCGGAGCACTGTCCAAGGTTGAAGATCCTCCACATCTCGCTGGACGCGACCAAACCACCTTCTAAAAAACAATTTTCTGCCGGTCCGATCCAGTCAACCCTCCGCGAGCTCAAAGTGAAGGACTCACCTGTCAAAGCCCCGAAAAGTACACTTGCCTTTCTTACCCATACTTTTCCGTCACTCCAGACCTTAGGAATGATAGAAACGCGAACATTGGCAGGGGAGAATTGGAACAAGGTTATTCAATCATTTGTTGCCTCCCAATTCAAGCAAAAGGCCAAAGCCTGGTAGCTTCGTTGCAGACGAAGTTCAGATTGGCGTCAGTCCGATGCTGTGGGGCAGTTCGAGTCTTTGAGTCTGGTTAGCCTTCAGATAAACACATGTAATTTACGAGTATAAACCAGCCTTATCGTAATACCCATTCACACCGGCTCGCTTTCGATTCATCCAATAGAAGTGTTGCACCAATTCGGATATATTTTCTCACAACTTCGCTGATCAAATCATTCGGTTGAGATGGTCCGCAGCGATGATATGGATCACAACTCTGAAGGATTCGTTCAAACAGACAACGTCGAGCAGGGCGTATCCAGTAGCCATGAACAAGTGCTTTGCTGTACCAGAGCTCCTTCTAAACATTCTCCTTCAATTTGTACCCGAGGACGAATCAAATATTCGAACTGACACGCGGTCTTTGCTGGCTGCCGCGCTCACCTGTCGGTCATTTTGTGGACCTGCACTGGATGCTCTCTGGTACAGGCTCAACGGCCCTGTCCCACTCGTTCAATGCATGCAAATCACTCAAATGGATGATAACATTCTTGTTCGTGCCATTCTGATTGAGATTGTGGTCCGTTGATTGAATTCCGTTCTCAGACTTTAGACCAACCAATACATGAGATTCACATGGCCACACTACAACGCTGCGCCAGGCGAGTCAGGATAATCAGTCATTTTGAGGAAGATCTCTCTCAATATGATTTTCCTTACTCAGTGGAAGCAGACCTGGACGCAGACCTGGACACCTGGTCCGCGCTTGTTTCCAGCCTCGTTGCTCACGGGGAAGCTCCTCTCTCTGGGCTTCGCATCCTAGACCTGCCCATGAAGAGGGAAAAAGACTTCTGGAAACTGCAATTCTGTCTAGTCCCGTCCCTTCGAAAGCTCAAGCTTGACGATAGAACCAGAAGCGATTGCGATGGGTCTCGATTCATTTCAATCCTCTCTAGCATCGACCAACAACGGTATCCGTTATTACGCGAGGTTTCATTCAACGGTTTCAGAGACGAAGAACATACGAAGCTACTCAACCTATCCCTCAAGCTCCATGATCTCACTATATTAGAAGTGGATAAGTTGCCATATCCAGTCCTGCAGTCCATGGCGAGACGACTCAAGTCCCTACGCACATTGGCCTTTGGCACTCAAGGCAACTTCTTCCTTCACGAAGAAACCACAGAATCAACCGTGACAGGATATTTTCCAATGTTGGACAGCGTCAAAATCACTTGTACAGGGGTGCCCGACTGCTGGAATTTCATCGACTTATTGTCATCCGACAACTGCCTCACTTCGTTCGAAATGGTGGCAGAGGGAGGGCGTCCAAGATCGGATCTGGGTACGCCGGATGCCTGGGATATCCTCCTGGAGAAGCTCGCCACGAAGCTCTCTCCCGCGAAACTCCAGCGCCTGAGAATCTCAGCGCGGTGGACTCCGATCGATAAGGAAGCCAATCCGCGACCCATAGCACATTCGCTCCACAGGATGATGAAGTTCGCACAGCTGCGGGAGTTTTACCTTTATGCGAACCAGCGATTGGGTCTGGATGACGACGTATTGAGGACCCTAGCAGAAGCATGGCCCAACCTAGTCAGCTTCTCGTTACTGTCTAATGCAGAGGCCCCGCAGAATACGCTATTGGGACTGTCACGATTGGCTGAATTTTGTCCTAAGCTGGAGGTTCTTCGCATTGGCTTGGATGCCCGATCCAACCTTCCCACCAAGCCAACTGGTCCCATACAAGCGAAACTTCGAGAGCTCAAAGTCCTAAACTCGCCTGTCAAGGCACCCAAGAATACGGCCAAATTTCTCAACTATACCTTTCCTTCACTTAAAAAGTTGGACCAGATCGAAATATGCATCCGAATTGGGTACGATTGGGGACCAGTCATCAAACAGTTAGCTACCTATCGGATCAAGCGTAAGTGAGGGGTGCCTTTTCATCTACTATTATTTCAGGATACCCAACTCTTAGTGCCGCATGTTCTCTTTTGTATTATTCGCTCTTCCCAGACTTTTTCAATCAGCCTAGCTTTGGACGCCCTGCCCTGCTACAGATCGAGGGGCCAGGAAACCATCAAAACTATACGCACAAGAAACTATTATATCTAATGATCTATGATACCGTCCCCAATGTGGCCCATCATGAGAGACAACGAAGTCTCGATCACAACCTTCAGTCTCCCTGATTGGAAGAGAGTCGGAGCTGCCCTCTCCGCCGACCTGATAATGTCAACTTTTGCTTCAGGTGATAGTTCATCTGGGTAATTGCGTTGGAGACTTAGAGAAACGGATTCGAGGTGGGGGGAAAAGCAGGGAGAAAAGGTTTCATCCAGGATTTGCCCCAGCTTTGAACTTTGCTTTTCCATATGGCTGACCCTATGAGGGCGGTAATACACCGCTATTTCGACGGTCCTGAGTTTAGGAGGTAGTGAGTCCTCGCAGAATGAATGATCAAGGAGTAGGGTCCGGATCCAGTCAGTCGTGTTCCAGGCTCTGTCAATGGTTTCGTTATCGACCACGTGTAGTCGCAATCGCTCGAGCATTCGAAAGCGATGGATATGAAATCCGAAAACTTGAAAGAGGTGAGCATAGGACTAACCCCCGAAAATGATCATACTAACTTTCGCCATTGAAATGCAAGTTATAGGTGGCCACTCTGATCCACGAAAGAGATTTTAAGCTTTCTTTACTGGCCGAAAGCAAAGCCTGGACCATGGAGAGCCTTTGAGATCCGTCCAACAGTATATTCCTAAGCTTGATGCCCGTAGGGAAATCTCGCATTGCGGACCTGAAGACGTTTTCGAGAGCGTTGTCAAGATACCGACCATTAAGGGACAACTTCAGATCCTCCAGGTTTGCGAGTGCTTGCTTCACTCCTGTTCTATCTTCGGTCAATGGAAAGGGGCCACCTGCGAGTCGTATCAGGTATACGCTCCTCCATGACAGTAATTTCAGCAGATCTGCCTCCTCTCGTAGACATAGATGCTCCATGATCAATACATCGAGGGAACAAGCTTTGTTGGTGATGAGTAAATCGAGATAATCCCCGACATCATAAAGCTTTATTTCAGGTCTTGCGCTTCTATTCCAACTACTACTAGGCCCGAAGTGCAGTTGTCGTAGTGTGGGCGCAATGGAAGCAAGTATGAAGCAGAGATCGTTGTGGTATGGGCGGTCTGGTTCAGGATCGTCTTGATCTGCATATCCCGCTGGATTAACTCGTAGGGTCTTGACGAGAGCAGCCTTGTGTGAATCGGCTCTAAGGGAGGCTGCAAACAGCTTGACTTTCGTCCCGCTCGGTTCTAGGACAACATCTGTGAATAGCAATCCGGTTGCAATCTGGCTGAATTGGCGAGAAACCAAGGCGAGTTTTGCGAGATCCTGCTGGGGTAGGTATCTTGATATTTCGATATAGAACTCAGTAGGGAACCGGTCGCCGTCTGCTGACATGGAGTGGTCGCCGTCGCTGGTTACTACCAAACAACTAGCAGATCTTAATCAACTTTTCAAGGTTTTCAACTACCGCCGGCCTGACCTTAGTGAGAGTCTAAGCGCCCGAGTAAGCGCCCAATATCAGGAGTTATCTGTCGATATTTCTAGAGGTCTGACCGTGATTTTGGCTGCTCCCGTTTCCCCCACGCAAGCATTGGAGGACATCTCGGCTAAACTTACCATCCTATGCGAAAGAATCTCCTGAATAACGCAGGACTAGTCTAGGTATAGAGCAAGTGACCGATATACAATCAACGTCTTTTTGCTTCATGCACTACCTCTGGGTTTACCTAGCGACGTCGTTTAATTATCTTATCCACTCGCGTTAATACCCTTGACACCCTTTTCTCGAAGCAGAAATCAAGGGATGCCGTTACCATCGGAGCGTGCTGGCAAGCTCTGCGATGTGATCCAGTTTACGAGGCCGTAAGAGAGATTCAGCTACCACTTTCAGTTTCCCTGCTTTGTGGAGAGTCGGAGCGGCCATTTCTGCTAAGCTGGAGATTTCTGCTTCCACATCAGAAGATAAGCCGGAGTTTTCAGAGTGACTATGGTGGAATGTCAGAGAAACAGATTCGATATCGGGGTAATAATGAGATGCAAAAGCTTGCTCGAGGATTTGACCAATCTTCAAGCTACGTTCTCTCATGCGGTCGTTTGTGTTAGCCTGACAATCATAATGCACTGCTATTTCAGCAGTTTTCAGTGGAGATGGTGACGTTCCATTGGCAAGTGGGTCGTGGACGAGTATTGACCGAAGCCAATCAGCGCCATCGAGTCCATCGTTCACAAGACCCATATCGATACCTTGAAGCCGGAAAATCTTGAGACTTCTGAAGAAAGGCAAATGAAAATTCAGAGCTGTCAACTGGTCAGCCTGGAGATCGACTTCAGGTCAAATTTATGTTGCTTACCCGCGAGATCAGCAAAGATCGTGTCGATATGTATGTTGGACCACGAAAGGGCAACTAAGCTGGCTTGGCTTGCTGGGAGTAAACGAGCAAGCATAGTAGGTTTAGGTTGACCCCATAAGGAAAGAGTCTTCAAGTTGATCGCCATGGACAGCTCGGGAACTGATAGAACTTGCTCAAGAGCGTTGTTGAAATGGCCACAATTGTAGCACAGCGTGAGGTCTTCGACCTTTGCAATGGCTTCTCCGAGCTGTGCTTCCTCGGTGCGCCACTCGAAGGGACCACCTGCCACGTGTAAGAAATGTACGCTCCTCCATCTGAGAGCTTTGAGAATATCCATTCCCTTGGGGAAATGGACACGCTCGAAAATCACGGTATCCAGATTGCACGGTTTGGCAGTGAAAAGCGAATCAAGAAACTCTTCGCCTTGAAAGCGTGTGATTGGTTCTGCCCTGCCTTCCCACCTAATGTCTGGTCCAAAATGTAGTTGTCGGAGGGTGGGGGAAAGAGAACAGAGAATAAAGCAGAGATCTTGTTGCTGTTTGGAGGATGGTAATTCAAGTTGTCGATAATCGAAATGTTTGCCGTTCGTGATCTTGATATGAATGCGTAGGGTTTCAACAAGGGACATCATACGTGTATTCGCTCTCAGGGATGAAGCAAACAACTCGACATTCCTCCATTCTGGCTCGAGAATGACGTTTGTAAAAAGCCGCACCTGCATGATTTGAGCAAGCCGGCGAGAAACCAAGGCTAGGCTGGCAAGATCCTTCTGGGATAAATCCAGGGAGATCTCATAAAAGATCTCAGGAGGAAGGAGGATTCTATCATTTGACATGATTGGTGACTATGAGCTGGCCGAACCTGGTGGTTTCTGATCAAGGACTCTAAGCGCCTGCCACTTCGAAGTGAGCGCCCAGCGCTTATTGCCGTGTCCGGAGTTATCAACTGAAATTTCTGCAGGTCTAGCTCTGGCCCATACCGCGCTCGGCTGCCTTTTCAGGTACTTTGACTTTTGCTACGATGGTGTCAGGCCCGGAGTCTCTAGCTACGCCTGGCTCACCGTCCAAGTCAAGAGGTCGCCCCAGAAACGAGACATCGTGTAGCAAGCGCTTCGACAATGTGGAAGAAATCCAAAATCCAGTCATAACGTCTTGTCAGTACGCCTACCATGTACGCTTGCTTCTGTCAAGGTGGTCGAAATACTGCAAGACTCTGATATCTGCATAGGCTACGAACATCGTTCAAATCAATAACCAGGGCGTCAGAAGAGCCGCTAAATATGTGCGGATTTTCCTTCTTCATACGGGGATGCCAGCGGGAAAGCTGACCCTGCACGCCACATATCCAGATTCGCAAGAAAATGCTGCAGGAATCTTATACACCACGCACATGGCGGACACATCCCCTACACATATGTCCGGATGACCAGATTGATCCCTATGATGTCTCTCCTTCGTCCTGCACACCGTCTTCCAGTTCTGCCTTAGACAAGATCTCGTCCGATAGAACCAAACTTGTTCTTGACTGGATATTCCTCATTTCAAGCCTGAACTTCAGCTTCTGGTCAGAGGAAGGTGCAGATGATCGATTCGGCATCGAATGGTTCGAAGGTTGGGACGCGGTAGAGGAGGCTACAGGAAGGCAGGGCGAACAGGAGGAAGATGAGAAGATCGTGCACACCGGATACTGGAGCTTAGTAGCAGCTCTTGACAGAGGTGAGTGCTCTCAATGCTCCTTTCGGTCCACAACTAATCGTTGAGTCTACCTACAGCACTTCATGAGGGTATTCCAATTTGCGACCCTTCGTTCTATTCTTCATCAGAGCAGTGCCCAGACGACCTCGTTGAGCACATTTTTCGACCTGCTCTTCACTCCGTAGAGCGCATTCCTCTGCTCAAGGAGAGGATAGCAATCATGCGAGAAAATGGGAGGATTCTCTGCCAGGTATGCCCCAAAGCCCATTTGCGAGTCTAACAATAAACCTGACAATGTTCGTTCAAGAATTTCGCGGGTTCATTCCAGAACCTTCTTCTCCACTTCCAGCAGATACACAACGGACAAGGCTCCGCACTACAGCTTGTCCGACTGGTTGCAGAGACTTTCCCGAAGTTCCAAGATGAATTTAGCCTAGACGGGAGGAAAAGTATGTTTATCATCTCCATCCTCTCGGCCCAGTCTGACACCATTTTGACCAGTATGTATTTGGAAACGCGCTCAAATCCTCGTCGCCGAAATCTGGGCTGCTTTCTACCCCTCATCACCTTCCTCACCTCACCCAATCTTCCCCTCCTCCCTTGGGCCACGCATACACCAACTCACAATGTTCGCAGACTACCGAGTCCCGCAAATACTACACCACCTGCGAATCTTGACTTATCCTTCTTACCTCATCGACATCCTGACCAATGGTGTACCTGTGCCAAGTGGAAGTAAGGAAGAGCTCAGTTTGAGAGCTGCGAGTGTTGTCAGTGTAGAGATGGTTAGGGAGGAGATCGAGAGGCTGATAGAAGGAGAGAAGGATAACGGCGAGACTCGAGATGAGGGAGAGCAGATTACCAGTGTGCTGATTGACTTCTACCTCTGGGATCTTGCGAAGGAAATCGAGGAAGGGAAGAAGAATGTTGAGGGAATTGAGACTGAGGGACTTGTCCCTGCGCACAGGACCAGAAGCATTTGGTACTGAGCATAGATGGGCCTAGACAACACCTTTTATCCTTATTCCTTATTATCTTTTTAATGGTTTCTTTCCGGGCAGAGAGGCGCATACATACGCGGTCTTGTTGCCGCACTCTTGATAAATTGGGGTCCTTAGATTTCACATAGACAGCGTCAATTATTGTTATTATTATTTCCCCTGGCCAGCGTATCTCGTATAGCTCGAGCCAGCGGGTCATTGTCTGCATCGTCCAAATCAATCCAGAGGCCCCCCTCGTCATCGTCATCATCCTGCATTTCTTCATCCGACGAGTCATCATCCCCGCCGGATGCCCCGCATTTCCTCAGCTCAAACACATCGCCATCGCCTTCCTGTCTCAAGATGCTAGAAATCCTCGAGTTAGCCGAAATTAGAAAAGTGATAAGGAAGGAAAGCACTGACTGGTCGAACATGCTAATCGTCAACCTCTCTGTCTCTTCACCCGACTCATCATCTGGTGGACCAAGCCCTTCCAACGCGCGGAGGTAGATATCCATATCACGTTCTCTCCTTTCTCTATCCCTCTCTTCATCTCCTGTCTCCTCGTGTTCGGCATCTGAGTACGCCGTAGGTCCAGGAATGTACTCCCCACCGACCTTCCGGACTCTCTTGCTCGTTTTCCTCAGTCCATCTTCCCCCGCACCGGGAGCATGAGGTGAGATGGAATGTAGCAGAACGTTCTTCTCAACGCCGCAGGTGACAATGTAGGGTAATTGCGGGTGGATAATGACCGAGTTGACAATTGATTTGTGTCCTGTAAGGCGGCAGAAAGGTGTATTCAGTGGTGTTGGGACGACGCATTGCCATGAATGGGCATTGGGAGGTGAAGAAGAGACGGTGAAAGCTGTAGGAGATTAGCGCCATGCTATGAAAGAGGGAGGGAGATCTGGGTACCTTGAGTGCCAGAAACTATGTCAGCCGTTTGCCAATCCCACACATCGATCTCAGTCCGGCGTTGCACAAGCTCGGAGGTACTTGGGATCTTCCAGACATAGCCTCGAAAATCTTCGGATCCAGTGGCATATAGCTGGTCAGAGGAAAGCCCCGCAGAGCCGAATGTGCCATGCTATGACAGGATTTGAGAGCAGCCTATATATGACGCAAGGAGGACAAACCTTGATGGTGCATCCGTTGAAGTACCTTCCATCTGAATCTTTTGCACGCGTCCCGTCTGGTAGGTTTTTTCCATCGCAGACCGCAAGTGGGTACGGGTCTGAGAGACCGTATATTGTCGGAAGAGAGTACTATAAACTAGTTAATAAGATCAAGGCTGTTGCTAGGAATGAGTACATACCAGGAATGTGACGGCAAGCTTTTCGCCCTCTTTATCGAAAGCTATGCTGCTCACTTCAGGATGACAGATATCAACGGTGCTGCCTATCCTTCTCGTGAGCCTGGTTGCATACTGGGGAAGTCCATATGAGCTATCCATGTTTTGATCATGGGAGAAAATGAGATACGCACGTCCAGAACTACCCCTTCATTCCTTCTCTCCTTGAACCCACCAAAAGCCATTCTCATGTCTCTCAGGCAGACATTGCCATAAGAGTCGCTTGTGGCGAAGAGGTTCTCAGAGAGAGGATGATATCTCACATCAGTGGCTTCGTGAGATAATTGAAGCATGTCGGAAGCATTGACTTGGGATCTTCGAGCCGTTCGCTCTCGGGTATCGTGTCGGATGATGCGACCGTCTGAGCTGTACGCCAACGGTTAAGCAAGGGCGAGAAGGCAGTGAAGTAGGCCATACGCTGCACTGAGGAAGATCTCATCTTTGTAAGGGTGAGCGGAGATACCACGTATGTTGTCCTAGAAAAGCGTTGGCGTAGTCAGCGTTGGTCCGTATATGGAGAATTTCGATGAGCGTACGTCATGGCTGAAGAAAACGTTTGTGTCCATTCGGTCCGTCTGTTGAGGCGTAGAGTCCAGCACAGAGAGGTCATATTGAACGATCAGATCATCGATTCCTCCCCTGTACAAAAAAACATCAATTGGACCTCCCCCAAGTCTGGAGAACTTGGAAGGCACATACGAAAATATGAATCGATTATTTGCTGAGAACTCAACACAGAAGATGTTGCCCTAAGCTATGTGAGATACAACGTCCTCAGCATGAAATTGATGTCTCCTACCCTGTGGCCACGAAGCATCCCAGTTGGTTTGGTCAAGTCATCCTGGTGCAAGTCCCACAGGAATACTTTCAAGTCTACCCAAAGCGGTGAGTAGCTGTGAGGCATCGGGAACCGTATTACTTACCATCCCCACCAGTAGCTAGCCACCTTCCGTCTCCGGATGAAAAAGAAAGAGCGTTGACGCAGGACTTTGAAGCTGAGAGGATCCTACGCGAATGGATGTTAGGCCCTTCCAGGGTGCCCAGGCAACATGAGCATACCGTGAATACGGGAACCCGTTCTTGAGAGCTCTTGACAGCATCCTATCTCTCTGGTTGCTGTAGTTCCCAGCTGATTGTTGAAGACACATAGATTCCAGGCCGAGGGGATACATGATGAGCGCTGAGGAACAGTGCAAGTTCACTAACAGTCGTCTGAGGTCATAAAGGGTTGAAGAGACTATGATGCAGGATTGCACATCGTCCAAGTCCGATTAAGGGTGTTCAGACTGGCTCTTGTTCTGGTCGCCCTTGTGTTCGCTGTCTGCGGTCAGTGTGGCAAATGTGAGGACACTGTTTGCGTTCGGCGCAAGAGTCTGGAAGGCACGTGCGTGTCAATTTCTTGCGCTCTCACCACCATCAACGACGAGCTCAGTATTCAATAACAACGGTCTGCTTTAGCACCACCTTTATAGGGAACGGCGTACACCAAGAGCTCAGAGTGGAAGGCAAAAGGACTAGGCATCATCAACCCATCATCAACCCCTGTGCCACAAAGAATAACAATGGTGTAGACGGCAGCGATACAATCGTTTGCGGCGGCTGAGACGGTGTTAGTTGGCAATACATAACGATTCTA
Organism: Clitopilus hobsonii; assembly: GCA_015708445.2. NCBI lineage: Eukaryota > Fungi > Basidiomycota > Agaricomycetes > Agaricales > Entolomataceae > Clitopilus > Clitopilus hobsonii. Next base: position 2,335,716 of record CP068003.1, on the reverse strand, counting down.
ATACTTGCTCTCCCTGTTACGCATTCTCGCATGCAGATTGAAAACCAAGATGACCAACCCCACCGCGAGTCCATCCCCGTATGCGTTGTCTGAGATCCACGAAGGCGAGCATCTCACCAATCTGTAGTGCTCAAGATCCCGAAGTTGCAGAACCGAAAGTGCCACCAAGGCCGATGAAAATTACTGGGTACAGGCTCTTGACTAGTCTTGCAATCATTGCGTTTGGAACCGCCAAAATTATAGAGGCCCTGAGAGGTCAAGAGTTGGTCGCAGCTTGGATTGAGTGGGGGGCGGGCATAGTAGCAGTACGTGTTTCTCACATCCTCATGATGGCGACGCGGCGGGGTCCTTATTGAAGTTCTCAGATTGTACTGGCTTGGGCATTATAAAGGCGTGCAACCACCCGTGGCCAACTGGTACGACTATCGTCGGTTTCTGAAGATTGGGCCAGATACGACGTCTATCCTTCCCCCCTTCGGTAGGTTTCTACAGTTCACCAGTCCCATTTGATTCGGTCCCCTCATATGCCTTCCTCCAGCGCCAGCCGCGGCGTCCGTGTTCTCGACAGTGACCCTCACTCGACAGAGCTACAATATCTTAGATTCAGTTATTTGCCATTGCCACCTCTGCAAGGGTTAGCGGGTTTCCTGAAGAGGATTAAGGAAAGAAGGAAGCGGGGTTCATGGCATTAAGGAAACTGGAAATACGGATAAATTGAAAAAGTATCGACATTAACGACGCGAACCGTCATCGTGCACATTTCGTAAACATAAGAGGTCTCTGCAATTCCTAGGTCAAGGGGATCACAGTGACTCATCGACTTGCTTCTGTTTGAATAGTTCAGTTTCTGCCTCCATCCTATCGATCAGCCCTTCCTCTCTCAGCAGCTTGCAGATTTTGACGTAATAGTCAGCAAGAGGTTTACGTGTTTTTGTCCCGCTACCAAACCAAGATTTGCTGGCTGTACCTTGAAGTACTGGCGACGGTGGCCGAGGGTCATGTTTTGCTCTGTCCTCCATGATCGAAGAAAGTGTCTCAATGGTCGGTCTTTCATCTGGGTTCTTCATCCAGCACCGTTCCATCAAGGCCCAGAACTCCGGCGACAAACCCCACGATTTCCATACATCGCTGCTCTCCGGAGGGCGAGAAGGCGTTGTGAGGGCACCATGGATGGCCTTATGCATGAAAACATGTTGGTTAATCTCGTGAAACGGTATTTCGCCTGTGTAGATCTTGAAACATCGGATTTAAAATACCCCATTTCTTGACCGCTCAGTGCTCACCTCGTAGCAGACGCAAGCCCATGCCCAGATATCGCTTGCCTTTGTATTCGGTGCCCGATCCTCCCCCTCTCTACCTACGAGCAATTCCGGTGCTTGCCAATGACCCGTCCCACCTCGCGAAGCTGGGGTCCATTGGGAAGTCCAGTGAGGGATGCTAGAATCGACCACAGAGGAAATACCGAAATCGATGAGTCGCGCTTTGTTTGAGCCGTCGACCAAAACATTAAACTGGGTCTGCGTGTTATCATTTAATGTTCGGACAGTAAAACAAGTAGCTCACCCCCTTCAGGTCACCGTGAACAATATGGAGGGAATGCAAATATAAAAGGCCACGCGTGATGTCGGTAACCTGTGGTGTGTGGTAAGGCTGGGGGCAAACTCGCAGACATTGCGCAGGAATTGAAATCTCACCAAGAGACACCGGTTGAATAATGGGTTTTGCAGGAGAAACCCGTTAACGTCTCCATTATCCATCCAGGGAGAGACGAGGAACGGCCAATTGGTAGATGAGGATAGGCCATAGAAAGGTAGAACGTTCGGGTGTGAGAGTTGGCGCCATATTACTCCTTCTCTTGCGAGATTCTGTCGGGCTATGAATTCAGGTTAAGGCGAGAATGTGACAGTCTTTACTTCTCTAAGCTTGCGGAGGCCATCTGCATCTGCTCCGGTGGGGTTGATCATCTTCACAGCGACGAGTTGCCCATGCAATTTCGTTCGATACACTTCGCCCAGCCCTCCACGAGCTATAAAATTCTTCTCATTACAGGTGATTGTGCCCAGGTCGTAAGGGGCCAGATAATCTTCGCACACTCTCAAGAGTCTTTCCATTGCTACGATGAGCTTTTGGCGAGATACATGATTGGTGAAGTTCGGGTGATCCATGACCTGTTGAAAGAAGGATCAAACATTCGCTTGAGCGTACTGATGCAGCATTCAGGGGTAATCATACTTTCTGGAGAAGCTCGAGAAGCCTCACGGCCTGTTTGTTAGCAGCAGGGGACCCAGACTTGAATTTATCCGATGTCAACCGATACCAGTCCAGATTTTCAAAGATTGCCAGAAGTTTGGTTTCGGGTTCCTCGCTGAAGAGATTTTGGTACTCGCTGGAAACCGTCACGTCGGGGAAGCCTTGAGAGAGAGATTACACTGGCGTTGATAATAAGAGAAGGAATGGGGTACCTAGTAATTGCGGGGAGAGGTAGGCGAGGCTGCTACCTTGCTGGACGCGTGACACATCCGTATACAGGGTACTTGACGAAATCTGAGAGCTTCCAATCTCAGTGTAAATGCTTGATCGCGCCGTGGATTCGGAGTCACTGCTTTCTTCACATGTGGCTTGACCTAAAATGAGTAAAAGGGCCAAAGACAGCGAGAGAGACTCACAGTGTAAGCTTAAACATGAAGGAGATGTAGATTCGTTTGTCGTGCACGTCGGCTGCTTCTCAGATGGACTGCCAGTGGTAGATGGATCGGACAGGGTTTCTGAACCGGCAAGGTTACTGACGCGCCCAGCAGGTGCCATTTGCTCCGACCGAAGCTGAGACGCCTGCGGGTGGGGCATAGACAAGGGAGAGAGAGTACTACTATCAATCTTTGGCTGTAGTGAAACGCCACCTTCAAGTTCGAGACCGTGAGTTCATCAGTTCAAAACAAGTATCCGGCATTACCTACCGTTTGAGTATTTGGTCTCGTATCGTTCCTCTATTCTGGCCAGCAAAGAAGAAAATTCAGGCAAGACCACGGCGTTCTAAAGAGGAAGTTGGCGTTGGAAGCAGATATGATTGGAAAGGAGAGAGAACCTCTTCCACAGCAGAACACCAGACATCATCATGAGTTATCGCAACCTCTGCTTGGTTGTACTGCAGATAACAAGGGTACCTGGGTAAGTGCTGTCGCTGTCAACCGCTGGCTAACCTCACTTTGTTCAAGAGATAGAGGTTAATCATATCAGATGGGTGTAACATCTAGTCACGATGTTGAGTCACCAGTCCAATGTCCAAATCAATCAATACGAACCATGGATGGCGCAGGAATATCCGAGATAATGGTGGCAGGTTCATCGACGGCACCTGCCCAGTTTTCTAAATTCCTGCATGTACTTGTGGTATTGTAGCGACCAAGGGAAAACCCGAGGTTCGCAGAAATAGTGGAGAATGCGGACCCAAATCGATTAGAGGCACGATCCGTCTGGAGCAACGCCTCAGCTGAGGTGTCTTGAATCTTCGACACCTCAACGGTGCCCATGATCAATGAGCGCCAGATGCTCTCATTAATCGCAACGCGAAATCCACGTAGGAATGTGCACTGGTTTCGGGGTAATTCTGTGCTACTATCAAAAAATTCCTTCGAGGGCCCGTATTTGGTTGAGGCAAAGTGCGTCCGAGCCCAAACATACTCGTAGTTGCTGTTTAGGATAGCCGTTTTCTCGAAGGTGAGACGGCTTGCAACGGTGTCCATAGGGACTTGGGAGTACACTCCCGTCCCCCATACCTGTGTCTTGTCAACACCAGTGATGAGATAGACGGACCCATTAGCAGCGCCACGTCCTCTGGTACCGTTTATATGTTTATACCAGCTTGGACCATGCTTCTTGGCGTAGTCACCGAAGGGTTCAATGTTCAGAAGGTCTTCCCGGGAAGCGCCTTTGGGCATCAAAAGAAGTGCTCCTGCGGGGGCTGAAGCCAGAAATTGATAATGTTGAGGGTGGTTGGCGTCGCCGATCACTCTGCAGCAATGGTCAGACGAGGAAGCAGATAACTAGCTTGAACTTACCGAACTGAGCCGTGGTCTCTGATCGATTTGGTGACAACATAATCACCAGGTAACCACGCCTCTGGCTCAACTCTTACATCTTCTGCATTATCGGGATGACTGATAGGTACAAAGTTCTCCGGAACGCTGTTTCTGTTGATGGGGTCATCTGCAGGAAGACATATGTTGAAAAAGAAATCAAAGTCTCCTGCTGCCGTGATGACGCCCACATCGCCGATACTGGTGCCCCTTTTCCTGTAAGCTTCTGGCAGATTTCTGAGAGGTTTTGGTAGCCACATCGGCCATCCGTATTTCCTTGGTAGCAAGAGACGTGCATAGGCCTCGCTCTCATGCTCAGCTTCACCCATTATAGGATGAGAACTCGGAGAGGTCTGCAGAAGCACACTATCAGCAAAACTGTCGACTTTGAGGTGTGAGAAATTTGTTGGGCTCACCGTGGTAGAATTCATATTAGATGGTACAGTTTCGGGAGCCTACAAGGGCCGAGAAGATAAGTCTAGAGCAACCACGCATCTTGTTTTGCCATACCATGATAGGAGAAATCGGCATGGTTGTTGGGGGGGCATCCGGAGCACATTGTACCATAGCCCGTCTCTCAGAGTCAAGGGAAAGTGTTATCGAGGGGTGGAAGTGGTAGATGTTGCGGCCAGCGTTATAAAGGTTATTGCCTTCCAGCAGTACCTCGGATGCATCAGGAAACATATTCGAACTGATTTAGGACTGTCTGAGTTCAGTGGCATCGTAGTCTAATAGAAAGAAACGTACTGTGACGAGGGTCCTGCAGCCAAATTGGCTAATAGGCCGCGATGATTTGTATCCTGTTGTAGTCCAGCCTGCACGGAATGTTCGTGATGATGAAGCTGAGTCGACTCCTTCGATGCTGGCAGGGAAAGCGAGGGAGGATGCGGGAATGGCTTCTTCCCGTGTTGTCGCCCAGATGCCCCATGTGTAGTAGGCGTCGTTGAATCCTCTTCAGAGTCTGTTCGAGCCCGTGTTACTGTTGACGATTCAGCGTTAAATAAGTGAAAGCGAGAGCCTGTACTTGCGTCTATCGTCTGTGTCTCGATCCACCTCATTAGCGGAATCTTGGTCATCAGATTCCTCTTCCTCCCTTGCAACCTCGAGAATGCGAGATCGCCACAGGAATCCATTATATTGTTGAATAGCTTGTTCCGCATCGGCCACAGTATTGAAACGGACGGTTCCCCATCCACAGGACCTCTTTTGTCGATTTAGGGTGACTTCGGCATCCAATACATTGCCAGATTGACTGAATAACGCCTCAAGGTCTTTTGACCTTACTCCAGACGGAAGCTGTGAGCAGAAGAGGTCGTTTCAGCTCAAAAAGCCTCGAACGTTCAACGTTATAGGAAGGACTTACATTCTTGACAAAAATTCCTACCGCTCGCCTACAATCTGAGTGGGAGGACGAACTAGAGGGTGTGGCCATCTGATTGGCGGTTGGACTGGCTTGGTGTCGAGTCCGACGAGTTTATATCCTTGCCATCAGCACAGGCAGGCATATGATCACAGCATGGGCGTCTAGATATGCCACCGCCTTCATGAGAGCGATGCAAGTATCTAATTACAATGGTTTTGATTTCCAGTGTTTGCTTGGCCAAATAGAGCGGCCAAACAGTGCGCAACTTCGAGCTTGACCGAGTGATCATTCCGAGCCAGAGTTGCGATACTTTCATACGACGACTCGGACGCGCACAAGGGGAAGAAGCTTTTATCGAAGATAGGGCTCCGAGTCAGACTGCGCACTGGCAGAGGGGTACAGTAGAGGTTCGGAACATGAATATTATGATAAATTGGGATTCTTGGACTTAGGTCCTTTTGACATTAACCTCGTCAATTATTCTTCACTTCTACAGGCGTCCCCCGTATAGCTCTAGCAAGCAGGTTATTGTCCACATCGTCCAAGTCACTCTAGGCTCGTCCCCTCTCATCATCATCGTCATCATCCTCCATCTCATCATCGGACAATTCCTCATCACCAGTTACACCACATTTTCTGGGCTAGACACTCGAACAATGAGTAGTCATGAGGCAACCTGGCCCGCCTCGCTCACCGTATCCACCAGTAGCTGGCCATCTTGCATGTCCGGGTGCAAGGAAAGAGCGTCGACGCAGGACTTTGAACCTGAGAGGATCCTACACGAACAATACCTTCGAGGGTGACCAGGCAACATGAGCATGCCGAGAATACGGGAACCGTTCTCAAGACCCCTTGACCGCATGCGATCTCTCTGATTGCTGTGGCTCCAAGCCGTCTGTTGGAAAAAGACGAAATCCAGGCCGTTGGGATCATAAAGAGCGCCGAGGAAGAGTGCAAGTTCGCTGGCAGTCGTCTAAGGTCATAAAAGGTGGGAGAGATTGTGATACAGGACGGCGCATCATCGAAGTCCAACTAGAGAATGTCTTTACTGATTTCTGTTCTTGTAGCGCTTGTGTTGGATATCGACGGTCAGTGGCAAAAGTGTGGATATTCTTTGCGTTTGGTGCAAGAGTCGGGAAGACGCATTTGTATGAATTAGCACGCTCTCACCACCGTCAGCAAGGAGCTCAACGTTGAACCTGCCAACAACCTGTCACCAATCTGCTTAAGCATCGCCACCAAATAAAAATAAACCCTGAAGCTGCTATTGGAGGTGTACAAGACTAGGCATCATCAACCCCTGCGCCGCAAAGAATGACAATGGTGTAGATGCGGCTGCGACATGGTCATTTGTGGCAGCTTAAACGATGTTTGGTTATTAGTCACTCATACGCATTCTTAGATACCCTTCCTCCACCAGGAGCCGAGGCAGCTGTGTTTCCCGTTGGAAACAATGCCTTCTCGGTCGACCGAACCCCTCTGCTTCTGATCCCATAAGTATTTGTCGTCGCTATTTCCGAGACGTTCAGAGGAGCCCGTAAAGGAGGTGGAGAAAGAGGGAGGCGACAGTGATAGGTTTTTTGGACACTTGCATATTGGTATTAGATTATTGTTACGCTACGAAAAGAGGTATCGACGTGAAATGACGTAAATCAGACCCACTTCATAGATGTAAGAGACTCCTATTCTACGAATCTCAGTTCAATGACTTGGAGATGACCGTGGGTCAGTCTGCTCTTCCTCGAGTGGTTGAGTGGCTGCCTCCATCTGGTCGATCAGGCCCTCCCCATTCAGCAGCTGATAGATCCTGAAGCAATAGTCACCCAGGGGTTTGGGTCTTGTGTTTCGGCTACTAAACCATGACTTGCTTGCCGTACATTGGAGAGTTGGCGATGGTAGTCGAGAATCCTCTTTTGCTCGGCTGTCCATGGTGGAGGTAAGGGTATCAATGGTGGGTCGTGCATCTGGCTCTGTCACCCAACACTGCTCCATCACAGCCCAGAAGTCGGGTAGTAAACCCCATACTGTCCAGGGAGTGGTACCCTCTTCGGGACGAGAGGGTGTAGTGAGTTTGCCTCGTATTGCAAGTAACACCATTTCTGGTTCACTGATTTCATGGAATGGTGCCTGACCGGTGTATATCTTAAAAGCTCCACATTATCCATGCCTTGGTTCTTTTGGACGATCTTTACTCACCTCGTAAGCGACGCAGGCCCATGCCCAGATGTCACTTGCCGTTGTATTTGGTGCCCGATGCTTCAAGTCCCCGTCTCTTCCTATAAGCAGTTCCGGCGCCTGCCAATGGCCAGTCCCACCTTGTGATCCTGGGGCCGATTGTGAGGTCCAATAAGGGATGCTGGAATCAACCACGGAGGAAATGCCAAAATCAATGAGTCGTGCTCGGCTCGACTGATCAACTAGAATGTTGATCTGCATTGTTCGGTTATTCAAGTTGATCTGGTTGAAGAGAAGAAATAAATAGCTCACCCCCTTCAAATCACCATGAACAATATGAAGAGAATGTAGGTATGAAAGGCCACGAGTGATGTCAGTAACCTACGAAGTATGGTGAGACCAGGCATGCATTCGCAGGAATCAGAGGATACCAAAAGGCAGCGGTCAAAAAACGGGTGTTTTCTGAGAAACCAGTTGACGTCCATATTATCCATCCAGGGAGATACAAGATGTGGCCAATTGGCGGAGGAAGATAATCCATAGAATGGTAGAACATTCGGGTGAAAGAGTTGGCGCCATAAAATCGCTTCTCTAGCGAATGTCTGTTCGGGGACTATTAGAAGAGATCGGGATGATAACTTAATCAGACAAACCTTTCTGAGTTCGCGAAGGTCTTCTGCAGCCGCTCCACTAGGTTTGATCACCTTCACGCCAACGAATTGACCATTAAATTTTGCTTTATACACTTCGCCCTGGCCACCTCGAGCCACATAATTATTTTCGTTACAGACAATAGTGCCAAGGTCGTAAAGGCGGAGGTTATTCCCTGAAACTTTGACAAGTCTTTGCATCGCCACAATGATTTTGTGGCGAGCCGCATGGTCGGTGAAGTCTGGGTGATCCATAACCTATACGAATCGAATGATTGTTTTACCACGTCCAATCCCTATATGCAAGTATATCGTACCTTTTGGAGAAGCTCGAGAAGTGCTACGGCCTGCTGATTAGCGGCCGAGGACCCCAGCTTAAATTTACCCAGCGTCAGCCGATACCAATCCAGATTATCAAGAATTGCCAGAAGCTTGCTTTCGGCGTCGTCGTCGAAGAAGCTTTGACGTCGGCAAGAACCTGTATTCCAGCCTTGAGAGATTAGGAGGGTGTTTACTATAAGAGGAGAGCTGGAGTACCTAATTGAGAGAAGAGAGAGGCGAGCCCACCACTCCGAGGTAGTGACCCATCGCCGTTCGGAGTATCATTGCCTAATGGAATCTGATGGCTTTCAATGTCAACATAGCTACTTGTGAGTGTCGTCGATTCACAGTCACTGTTTTCTTCGCAAGGGGATGCAGCTTGGCCCACAGTAAGTAGAACTTGCGAACACGATAGGGAGAAAACCCATACGCTGCGGGGGCGCTTCCGAGTCGGAGGGTGAGCTCGGTTCACTAGCCGCGGGGAGCTTCTCTAGCTGGTCTGTGCGCGGAGTCGCACATCAGTATGTGGGTTCGGATATCAAGGAGATGACCTCACTGGGGTCGAAGAGACTTTGTAGATGTAAAGTTGGTACTCTACTGACAGGAGTATAACCAGACATGCTTGGAAATAGGGACAGGAAGACCCATCCTGATTCGTAGAGCCCATTATATTTGAAACAGGCATTTTTTGGCACATGCTTCACCTCGTGTCTGGTGTGCAGTCAAGCTAGATTCCCGATATCCCTGGAGGACTACTGAAACGGGATACGAGGCCACCTCGTTGATCATGTTGTGAGGTAGCTGGATAAACAGGAATACGATGAGGAGTTGAAGATGAGAATCGGGGAGTTCTGCAAATGAAAGGATATGTGACGTGATTTCAACCCCGGAGAGAGCGCGAGAGTCCAGGGTGAGTGTATGAAAGTTCGTACAACTTTCTTGGTTCGTGTTCGACTAATTCTTATCATGAAGCCAGAAGCAAAAAAAAAAAAGGAAAAAAAGAGGTCAAAAAGCGAAGTCCATATCCTTTGCATCTCGGTGTCCCTGCTTGGGTGGCTGCTACTATGCATTTATCTGTTCGCTGTACTCGCTTGCACTCTCGACACTATAGGAACAATCTCATGAGATAAGAAAAACGAGGCGTGAAAAGCACGCAAGCTCACCCATGATCGTTAATTTCCGCTGTGACCGGTGCCGCAAGCGCGGTTATAGCATAATTACCATATGAAGGAGGTACGAATAGCCAAAAACACAGGATAAGATTCTCAGTGATGTTGAAGACCAAAAATCTATCATGTGAGCTATAGAACACAAAAGTCCACCGGACAACAGGGAGAGCCGACAGAAAAACAGATACTTGGTCATTATTCGATATTCATGTGTCGCAACATACCATCGACATCACGGAGAATATGAGATAATGAACGTGCCCGATCTTTTGAACTTTGCCGAGGAAAAAGAGTAAAACTTGGAGATTCGGGTCGGTTTTCTTCGACCTTCTGAGAGCCCAGCCATTGGCTTATCTGTTGTATATCTGGCCGCCGGGTGGGGTCTCGAGTCCAGCACTCCTCCAATTTGAACCAGATGTCTTCATCCAAGCCCCACTCTGTCCAGCTTCCGTTATTAGGTGGTGGTTTTGCTGGCGTTTTACCATTGAGAATTTCCGCAAGGATAGAGGGGCCAGTACGATATTCATGAAAGGGGACATCCCCAACGAAGATCTGCCTCAGCGTGAGATGCATCCTTGAGGAAGCGCAATGATTCTCACCTGGTAGCAGACACATGCCCATGCATATACGTCACCTTCCTTGGTATTGTGGATATCTTTTTTATTGCCAATGCCGAGCAACTCTGGAGCTCGCCACCTGTACATCTCATCTGCTGTGGTCGTCGGCAAGTGGGTCGCCCAGTTAGGAGAATTGGAATCTAGGACGGGCGTAATCCCGTAATCCGCAATGCGTGCCCTACCCGATACGTCGACCAAGACGTTCGACTGTAAATCTCAGATTGAGCGATTTATTGATACGTCACAAAAAGCGCACGTACTCCTTTCAGGTCACCATGCACCACGCCTTCCACGTGTAGGTACTCGAGGCCAACAGCCACGTCCATTGACTTTCCCAAATCATTACTTCCTCCCCAAAAGAGAGTGGAATACTCACCAGTAGGTGTCGATTGGCGCGAGGAGACTCCTTGAGATACTGGTTGATGTCGCCATTATCCGTCCACGGTGACGCTACAGACGGCCATATTGTACCTTCACAAAACCCGTAGAAAGGAAGGACGTTTGGATGGTGGAGTTGACCCCAAGAAAGGCACTCTTTTGCGAAAATCTGTCAACAGCGTGTTAGCTTGGTCGGGCGGCGGAATTAGGGCGACACTCTCACCTTTTGGAGGGCCTGGAGCTGATCTCTCGACGAATTTACAGGGGCAATCCTCTTCACGCGGACTGTGTGCCCTTTGTGACGAATGCGATAAACGTCTCCGAGGGCTCCAGACGCCTGGAAATCCTCATTGGAAATTTTGATCTTCACAGAGTAGGCACTGGGATAATGGCCAGAAGCTCTCACGAGCTGTTGCATAAACAGGAGTACAGTCTGTCGTAGAGAGGGGGATGGGGCATCAGAGGAATCCAGCACCTGCCAAGGGCTATGAGGTGTAAGAAACAGTAATGAGATTTGGGAATTACCGCTTGCAGAAGGTCCACCAATTTCTGTGCTTGCCCATCCTTTGAGGAGATGCGATCAATGTCGACCAGGCTGGCTTGGAGCCGCCCTTGGAAGTCTCGTAGGAGCTCTGTTTATGGGTTGTTGAATAGTGCGATCGGGCAAGAACAAACTCACGTTCACGTTGCGAGGGATCTAGTTCAACGTTGGACCCGAAAAGGTAGGTTTCTCCACGATGAAAGAGGGCGTTCACTGCAGCAAAGGGGTCGAGCTTGCTAGCGAGGCGACCGAAGAAAGAATGGGCTTGACCACTATGTTGTCCATTTTCACCATTTCGGTCGGTTTGCATGAGTGTCTTGCCAGTGGAGGGACCCATACGTTGCTCCGAATCTACACCTGTTTTTTGAAGGCTAGGATGTCGAGAAGTCAGCAACAGAGCAGAAACCGTCGTAAAGCCTTCATCATACTCTGTATTCCGCGGCGAAGATCCTGACCCAGTGACCATAGAAGAAGCATGGTTCTCCGATTGAGTCCCAATGGAGGTTTGGGCTTGCTTGTCTTGGCTTCCTGTCGTGGGTCCCATTGATTATAGACCAGAAGACGGTGCTGAGATGTTGGGCTTACGAGTGGACCAAATTGACGCGAGTATACCGCGAACGGCACTCTGTTGAACGCGTTGAACCAAGGGAAGGCCTGTCAATGCGTGGGACTAACCCTTGTAGGTGGCAGTGCTGGGTTATTGCTCAATTCTTGTGGTACGACTTGAAATTGCTCGTAGTCCTGTTCGCTAGCTGAAAGGTTGTTGGAAAGGGTGACGAGAGTGACGAAGGACGAGTTACTTAGGAAGGTAGAGTCTTGGGGTGTATGGGCTGAAATTATAGACATATCATCGTTCAAAGAGTCATTGGAGGCCGAATTTGTGTTCATAGCTGCCGAGGGAGGACTTCTCGTAAAGAGACAAAGTTGAAGGGAGCAATAAGCTGCACGTCAATTAGGCGCAACCTTTTAGGGCGCATAAAGACTCGCTCATACTGGGAAACCCGGTGCGGTTGAGATGCGGTGTGGCTAGCGCCTCATGGAGGACATGCGGTGAAGACGATGTGAGTGGGGTATTCCAAAGGCCTTTTTAGCACTCCACCCTGCGTTGACGAAACCCCGCTACGGGCGATCGTGAGTTGGAGGATAAAGACGATCATCGATCCATCGGAAGAAGCGCTCACCTCTGAAGATTCTGGCCAGATTTGACCCGCACAGATACAGACCGCTCCAGTCAACGCTAACGAGGGAGTGAACGTTCTGTCTTAGGAGGGAAGGAGACAACGATTGAAAAGATATGTCAATCTAAGTGGAGTCAAATAGGCTCTCGATCGCTTCAACAGCCTCCTCGAGGCGTTGCTCTATCCCATGCATCCAGACTCGGATTCATCATGAGGTCTGTGCGCTTGATCTCCACGGCCCCGGCCAGATCGCTGCTCTGATAGGCCGCACACCGGTCTACAACAAGTGCCATCTATCAATCATTTATGCGACCGCATCACGCTCTATAGACTACATGGTCACGTATTCGTACGACGAAAGGTCACGGTAGAGGACATATGACGACGCCACACCTACGCCCACAATCTCCTCTCGTAAATGGTGGTTGATATCCGCCCACGGCGATGCCGATTTCGGCTCGTTTATGTTATCCCAGCACCCCTGGGCGCTATACAACGCAGGGAATAGACGAAGAATGTATTTCGTCACCTTCTGTGGCTGCAGGTGATCCAGCAGTGATCTAGTGAAAAGGAGCCTGCGCAGGGATCGGTTTCCTGTGAAATCGGGAGGTATTTCGGGAAGATCTTTCTGTGAGAAGCGGGCATTGAGGGTGATTCTGAGATCTACCAACTTGTGACAGTGGAGGGCGATTGGGATCAGTCCATCCAGCGTCATCTTACTGGCAGAGTTCTCATGCGAAGATGTAAGGTGGAGAGACTCTATATAGGGCCATGCTTCCGGAACGTTGCTGAGCCAGGCATTATCCAATTTCTCCACCAAGATATCCAATTTCAGTACGCGAAGGTGGGATAATTGAAATAGGAATGAGAGTCCAGACCTCGCAGCCTCTGCGGACTCGACGGCATGCATCATCCACAGGATTTCCTTCGGAGTTGGTGTGCCAATAATTCCTTGAGCTAGCAGTTCAAGCCTTTCAAGGCCTTTGAATCGAACCAAAGGTTGTAGCAATGTGACGAGCAGATGCGGGTCGCTTAGCTGCTGATATGTGAAGGATGAAGCTATGGTCAAAATACGAAGGGGGGCAGAAAGAGTTGAAAGAGCGTTGCATATTTCAGCGAAGGAAATGCGCTCGATCTGAATTGTTGTTAGATGATCGAAAGCAACGGGTTTGGGGTAAACTATTTCTGAGGGTGCATTGACTGCCAGTGCCTGACGATCGACGTTGCCCTCTTGACGGTTGAATTGGGTCTGTGAACTACTGGCGCGAAGCTCGCGTAAATGAACCAGAGGTTGGATGCCCCGTACAGCCTTCGAGAATGAAGTGGGCTTCACCATTTCCACGTAGACGGGTTGTAAGCCCTTCAATGAAGTCAACCACGAGGTTAAGCCAATTTCTTCTTCCAGAACGCCATCCGAGTATATTATACTCAGCCTGCAATCGTGCTGTACGAGTTCGGTGAACACAGAACAAAATGTTTTGATGCCGCCGATGTTTCTACTCGACCCGATGTCGATGATCAAGTGTCGTATCGCTGGATTGCAGACAAGGCTAGCGTGGACGCGGCAGTTATCGTTTGCAGGCCATCGTATAGGTCTTAGATCGATGGTTTCCAAGTTAGAGAGAATCTTCCTCCCCGTCTGAGATTGACGCAAAAGAAAGGTATTGATCACATCAGTAGAAAACTGAGGCCAGACAGCCAGGCGGAGAATATGGATCTTTGAAGCAAAGTACTCCAACCTACCCCATTCTTCCTCTTTAAGCTCTCGTATCAAATCCTGAAGGGAGAGTAAACTGTACAGATTGACCGATAAGGATTGACTTGGTCCAGCTCACCACCAAGGCCCTGTAAACCCCGGCCGCTAACATTTCGTTTTCTTCCTCGAGATCGTCGGTCGGCTCGATCGGATTCATGTGCCATATACCAGATCCGAGTACCTGAAGCAGAGGTAGTAGTGAGGTTTGGTATCTCCACATTTCATTCAGGGATATTTCTATGGCAATAGACTCGTATTTCAGTAGCTACCACCTCCGATGCGGTATATTCAGACCTTTGAACGCCCGGCAAGTTAGGGACAATGCCTTCAGCGATGCTCGCGTGCAATGACAGAAGATAGCCTGTTGTAGCTCCGGGATTCGTATACCTTGCTGCATCGTGCCAGTGTCTATCTGTGGATGGAGCTTGCTCAGAAATGGAGGGATCCAAGGGAGGGGTTTCGCCAACAGCTGTTATATCCGAGGCATGTGTATGCCGGTGATGGCGCCCGAATAATAAACAACGTCGAAAGCGGAACATTAACCGTGGATGCTCCGGCTGAAAGCCACACCAGTACGTTCGCTTCCGACCTTTCTGTCCCTTCCGATGCAGGGCAAACCGCGGTGTGAGAGGACGACTTCGCTAGTTTGGGGCTAATTGTTGGGACGTTGCCCTCGAGAAATTTTCTGGCTATGAAATTTCTGTAGACTAATTTGCTAGACAACACATTACACTGAGTTACAGTAACCAAACTAGACATACATTTACGCCGCCGTGTCTGTATTTTACTTTGCCGGGATTTCTCTATATGGTGATATATTCGAATGACGAAAGGTCGCGGTAAAATGCGAACCAAGACCTTCCACTCCCACCGGCAATACTCCTCTCTAAGAGGGCATTCATTTCCGGCCACGGTGAATCCGTCTGAGGCTCATTTACGCTATCCCAGCACCCTTGAGCTCTGTATAACCTAGGGAACAAACGAAGAAGGTAGTTCGCTACCTCTCGTGGTCGTGATTCATCCAACAAGGAACGACTAAGGAGGAGCCTGCGAAGGGATTGGTTTCCCAAGAAATCGTCGGGTAATACGGGAATACCTTTCTGCGAAAACCGTGCATTAAGGGAGATGCAGAGGTCCACTAATTTGCGACAGTGAAGCGCAATTGGAATCAGTCCCTCCAAGCTCATACGGCTAGCCGAGTTCATATAGGGGGGTGTGAGATGGAGAGACTCCAGAGATGGCCATGCTTCCGGAACGTTGCAAAGCCAGTTATTATCCATCTGATCCACCAGTATATTCGACTTGAGCGTGCGAAGATTGTGGAGTTGGAATAGCGGTGAGAAGACTATCGTAGTGGCCTCTTGGCTCTTGACAGTACCCCTTCCGCTTATAGGCCAGCGTAAAACGTTTCCGCCAACGAGCTCGAGTTCCTCCAGGTCTCTGAACCGGCTGATAGTCTCCATAAACGTAACAAATGATTGTACGTAGGATAGCCGCTGGCTGTTAAACTGTAAGGACAAAGTGAGGGTGCGGATTGGAGCAGATAGGATCTGAAGAGCATCGGATATCTGGGAACCAAAAGTCCCTTGCAGATGCAGTGATGTCAGATGCTTGAAAGCAACTGGCTTCGGATGCATCACCTCCATGGCGGGACTGGCCCCGGCCCCTTGGAAAAGTTTGAGTTCGCGTAAATTTTCCAGATGCTGTAAATCTACCACGATCTTTTCCATTGACCAAAAACTTCGTATTTCCACACAGGCGGGTGCCAAACCTCCCAGCGGGCATAACCAGAGCTTTGGACTCGGATCGTCCGGGTACATTTCTGCGTAAAGATTTTTTTGTAAGCAAATCAAGCTCAGACTGCAATCACGGTTGCCTAGTTCCGCAAACATGACACAAAAGGAGCTGATGCCTATGAGGCCCAACTTCATGAAGTTGTTGTCGTCGTGGTCACGGTTGTAGGAGTAAGGCGGTCCGTCGAGTCTGGGATCAAAGTTGATACTCAGGTGTCGCACGGTTGGACTGAGTATCAGATTGGTGAAAGCGCGAGCATGGTCACCATCCCATCGTATAGGTCCAAGTATAATAGCTGTCAAGTTCGACAGGATTTTCCTCCCTGTCGTAGATTGACGACGGTTGAAGATATCGGTCATACGGCATGAAAGTGAGGGCTCCTTTCGAACGTGAAGAACCCGAATTTTGCGAGCATAATATTCCAATGTCGCCCATGCCTTCTCAGTGTGATGTTTCTCGGCGTCCTGAGGAATTTAGATACGAAATTCCCATAGTTGCACATAGAGAACGACAGACGTACCGCGATACGCACTCCCTGAGCTATCAACTGCTGTTCTAGGAAGTCACGGCATTGTTAGGATAATCGGGGGGCATGAATTTCGGAAAGGACGATTCACCGTTTAGAACATTGGCCAGAGGCTGGAGCGAACGTCGCTCCCTCCACAATTCATTCAGTGCTGCCTCTGAGAAGCAGTTCGTAGCTGTTAGTCTTGACGAACCACTCGCCGAAGGAAGTTCCCACGAACCTTTGAATGCTTTGCAAGACATGGCCAACGCTTTGAGCGAACCCGCAGTGCAATAGCTGAAGATAGCTTGTTGTACCTCAACAATCTTGAGACTCTGTTCCATGATATTTTCAAGAGATCTTGATGCCTGGCCGTAGCGGAGGGACAAAAGAAAGCCAGCCTTTTCAATACTAGGATACACATGGTTATATATTGACAGGGCGCAAAGCTCATCAGAGCTTGTCAGCTGGCCTGACCTCGAGGTTACATGACGGACGCCCGATTTAGGTTGAAAATTGCTGTTTATATACCTTTCGAGAAGCCAGCCTTCAAGATAGGGACTTAGGGAGCTGAAAAGCATGCTGATGTCTAATGCATGGAGGAATAACTGCGGTTGCTCATGCCTTGAGGTTCGGAAGTAATTCATGCGGAGAATCTACACTATGGTATACATACTTCTTTTCCAAACGCAAGGAACCTGCATAGCGTTACCGCTTGCTCCTTGAAGCCATCCTCTTACTCTTTCCAGGCCTGCTCGCACCACCAGACTTTCCACCTCTTCCGCCCCCTCTGCCTCCGCCAAATCCACCCCTTCCACCCCCTCTACCTCCAGCGAATCCACCGCGGCCAGGTCCACTTCTTTTCGGCCCAAAATCATCCGTTGAATCCCTAGTGTTTTGCTTACTCCTCTTATTCCCTCCTCCAAATCCATACTTCGAATCTCTGGCTTTCCTGTTTAAGCCTCCCCGCGATCCACCACCACCACGACCGGCAGCGACGGGTCCTCCTTTAGACCGTTTATTGGGGCGATCCGAAATAGCATCCTCCACAGCAATGTCGAAGTCGTCGTCTCCGCCTTTTGTTTCTGCGCCATCAAGAATATCCTTTCGTTTCCTCTTAAGTCCTTTCAACCTCTCCTCCATACCCTTCTTCTCCCTCTCCCTTTCTTTTATCTTCTCAAGCTGGACTTGTTTTCCGAACTTCTTGCCTTCCCTCTCTTTACGTTTATCTTCGCTCTTCTTGATAGTAGCGGATTCGTCGAGGAGACGTTGGCGGATACGTTCCATATGTGCATCGGTTTTGACCATCTCGGCGAAGTAGTCTGAGGGACGGGTGAATGGGAAATTATGTTTATGTGCTAGTGTGCGTGCGGTGTTGGCAGAATGAAGGGCTTGCTTGTAGCTAGAGAAATAATCTTGATGAATGGATGAATATGCTATATGAAACGGAAAGGCGTACAATGCAAGTTCGCGGTTTAGATCGTCATTTACATCGACGTCTATTGTTTGGGGATAGGAGAGCACCAGGGTTTCTGTCCAAGGAAGAGCAGGGTTGAGTTGGAAGGTTTCTCGTATGCGTTTGAGAGCGACCTAAAATAAGGTGAGTAATCTGGAAGCAAATAACAGACTAAAACTCGGACGTACCTCGTTGTCAACCTCGAGTTTTTGTTTTGGTACGGCATCTTCATCCACGAAGGCGTCGACATCCTCAAGGGCAACTTCCGCCTGTTGGCCCTCCTCGGCCTCTCCTTCATTATCGTCGTCGTCGTCGTCGTCCTCCTCCTCCTCCTGCGCTTCTGCATCTTCTTCCTCCTCCTCCTCCCCTTCTGATTCCTCGTCGCTCAAACTCCCACTGTCCTCCTCCACAGCCTCAATCTCGAAGTCTCCCTCTCCTTCTTCACTATCTCCCTCTTCGTCTTCATCTTCGTCATCTTCGCCAGCCAAGACACCAAGCTGAGCGCGATCAAAGTCGTCAAGACCGTCGTCACCTAGAGCTTTCATGAGCCTGGCCATGCCCTCTTCATCAACACCCTCATCGTCCGAGTCGCTATCCTCGTCCTCGTCACCGTCTTCTTCTTCCTCAGAAGCAACTTCGTCTTCTACATCCGCAAATGCACCGCTAGCAAGGTCACCAACCTGCTCAGCTTCCTTTTGCTTCTCTGCCGCGGCAGATTTTGTTTTTGATTCCGTCGAGGTTTCCCCAGGAGTTACAACCTGAGCATCCTTTGAAGGCCAAGCCCAGACAGCATCGGATTTTGAGCCGCTTGCAGCGACCTTTTCCTTTTTTCCCTGTTTTGTACGGGCCATTGTGTGAGAGGTGGTGAACCAGCTGCCTTGAGGTCTTCAACTTGGAAAGTGATTGCCCAACTTTTTTCGAGCAGAGGTTTGCGATTTCAACAAAGGCAAATAAAAGCGGCAGCCAATCCCAAATGGAGCAAGTCAGTCTGCACCTCGATCGAATTTAAAAGGCGCTCAGCCGAACACCACCAACTCGACTGGCCTCAGCACGTACGAGGGCCAGGGTATATCGTTCTCTCACAGTCATATCTCAAGGTCAATAAGGAGGGAATGTTGCTCGACCAAGCCAACCAGAAATCAGAGGAATCAACCGACGTAAACCCACCAAGTCCAGAAGACTTGGATCCGACCAGCCCAGCCGTGAAAGCCCCAGAACAGAAAGACGGATTCTTCGATTACTTAGAGGAGAAGCACTTACAGCATGTATGTAATTCATTGACCCCACGCTTTTCACGACATTGATGAACCGCCTCGTTGTCCGCTTGCTCTCTTCCTAACCTTGATGATGATATCGCAACCTTGCCTATTCCAGATTGAAGAGAAGTACTGGGCACAGAGAAGGACTTCTGATGCGACCTTGGATCCTGCGTTTGCCAATGCGCTGAAGCAGCAAGCATCAGGAAGTATACATGAGGATCAGCAGCTATCTAATGCTGTGATTGAGGAAGAGGAAGAAGAGGCTATATTGAATGCTGAGAAACATGCAACAGGTGCGCCGGATTCGGGATGACACCTAATTCTGACGCTAAAGCAGTTCGTTCCCAGAACCCATCTTTAATAGTGAATATGATGCCATTTTCAAATCATTTCAACGCTGCCTCGAGCTTCGTGACAAATACATGGGTCGATCCCTTCAACGCCTCGGCGACAACCCTAAAGACCATGATGGGAGCCCCAGCGGTCTCGACGGCTTCCATCCTGATACAGTCGATAGTCAAGCATCTACGCCTCGAGGCGACCAGTTTGAATCGTGGAAGATTTACCCCAAACCACCTCCACCACATTGGCACTGGTCAGATGACAAGGTCGTCAATTCTAACCAGATAGCCCCAGAGGCACCGAAAGAGTTTAGGTTTGAGGATTGTAAGATTCCTGGGGATCATGCCGGATGGTCGTACGAGTTGGATGATAAGGGTGTTTACCAGGTTTATGACAGTGCCACTGGAGGTGCGAGAGCAGTTCGATATATTCGACTCAAAGCTGATTCTTTTGCGCAGATGACGCGGAGAAAAGACCCGCCTTTGACATCCCTGACATCAGGGAATACTTTGTTGACCTTGAATATGTCCTTGGTGTCATCTCAGACGGTCCGACGAAAAGCTTTGCATTCCGCCGGCTGAAGTACCTGGCGAGCAAGTTTACCATGTACACGCTACTTCATGAGTTCCAGGAGCTCGCCGACATGAAGGCAAGTCGTATCGATATCCCAAGTGAAAGGCCTAGGCCTGACCACGAGTTGTAGCGAGTACCTCATCGAGACTTTTATAACGTCCGAAAAGTCGATACCCACGTTCATCACTCCAGTAGTATGAACCAAAAGCATCTTCTCCGCTTCATTAAATCCAAAATGAAGCGCAGCCCGAATGTATGCGCTCCTTTCGCTCATCATGAGCCTGTTCCCTGACAAGCCTCTCCCGTAACAGGACGAAGTCATTTTCCGAGATGGGCAATACCTGACCTTGGCTCAGGTCTTTGAGTCGCTCAAACTTACGGCATATGAGCTATCTATCGATACCTTGGATATGCACGCACACTATGATTCATTCCATCGGTTTGACAAGTTCAATCTTAAATACAACCCGATTGGAGAGTCGAGGCTGAGGGAGATTTTCTTGAAGACGGATAATCATATCAAGGGAAGGTATTTGGCTGAGATCACCAAGGGTAGGTCCTCCTCTCTGCTCGTACATTTCGACTACCTCAGATGGCTGATGTTTGCAACAGAGGTCATGATAGATCTCGAACAAAGCAAATATCAGAACTGCGAATGGCGAATCAGCATTTATGGTCGTTCGACTGATGAATGGGACAAACTCGCGAAATGGGTCATCAACAACAAACTCTTCTCGCATAATGTGAGGTGGTTGATCCAGGTGCCGAGGTTGTATGAGGTCTATAAGGCGAATGGGTCTGTCAAGACATTTGAGGATATCGTCATCAGTGAGTTTACCTTGTCGGCTTACATGGATCACTTGCTAATTCCAGCTGGGTTTCAGACGTCTTTAAGCCTTTGTTTGAAGTCACCAAAGATCCCTCAACTCACCCCGAACTTCATGTCTTCCTCCAACGCGTTGTAGGCTTCGACACTGTCGATGACGAATCCAAAGCCGAACGGAGGATCCACAAGAAGTACCCTTACCCTCGAGTTTGGGACTCTGCACTGAGCCCACCATATTCGTATTGGGTGTACTATATGTTCGCCAATATGGCGAGCTTGAATCATTGGAGGAGAGTTCGAGGGTTCAGTGCGTTCTTTCCTCTTTTCCGCCTTTTTGCAAGTATCTGACCGACTCACAGGTACCTTCGTCTTCCGACCACATTGTGGTGAAGCAGGCGACACCGACCATTTGACGTCCGCCTTCCTCACCTCTCACTCTATCTCGCACGGTATCCTTCTCCGAAAGGTGCCTGCGTTGCAGTATCTCTTTTATCTGAAGCAAATTGGCATGGCGATGAGTCCGTTGAGTAACAATGCTCTATTCCTGACCTATGAGAGGAACCCTCTACCGGATTTCTTCAAGACGGGCTTGAATGTTAGTTTGAGTACGGATGATCCTTTGCAGTTCCATTTCACCAAGGTTCGTTTTCCTCTGCCTTGATCTCTCTAATAAGTGGTTGATTGGTGGTTGGTAATGTACAGGAACCTCTTCTAGAAGAATATAGCGTCGCAGCTCATATTTACAAGTTCTCCCAGTCGTCACTGGCAGAGCTTGCTCGCAACTCTGTTGTGCAAAGTGGGTTTGAAATGGAAGTCAAGAGGCATTGGCTCGGTCATCAATGGTACCTGCCTGGTGCAGCCGGAAATGACATCAACAAGGTACGTATTCCGCTACTCCCACTTTTCTACGAGCAAATCTGACCGTACCACACTCAGACGAACGTACCAGACATTCGCCTAGCCTACCGACACCAGACACTGCAAAGTGAGCTAGACATGATCTGCGGTCGTAAATCTGTCAACTTCACAACATCCTCAACGCATTCAACAACTGCGGGTAGTGGCCAACATACGACTCATTTGGGACCAGGAGGAACACTACCGAAGTTGGGATTGACCCCTGAAGTCCCTCACTCGATGTTGCCGAATGTGGAAGCAATGGCCAATTCAATTGGAGCGAGTGGAATTGGGGCTGGGATTGGTGGTGGGATGAGCAGAGTATGATGGCGGAGGCCTGTGAGTCGCCAGTGTGGTAGAGGTCGGGTTGCTTCGACTTCATTCGCGCGATAGCTTTCGCTGGTACTTTACTAGACTCATGTTATCCTGATCAGGATACAGGATATTTTCATACGACAGTTCTACGAATTCTGGAAACAATCAAGTGATAATGACCAGTACTCTTGATGATTGCAATCGTAGCTCTAAAGCTACATGCGAAGTAAAGACTCAACCCTCAGGCTTAACGATGGTAGGGTCGTTTACTTCTTGGGACAATGCTTGTTTAGCTTGGCTGCCAAGGCGTTGGGGATGTTAGTGGCCTTGTTATGGCATAAGGCTTAGGAATGAGCAGCTGTTTTGAGCTCTCCATTAAGGCGCTGCAGGAGGGAGAGCGAAAGGTTAGTCCATGATGAAGTGTTCTTATGAGCGGAGGTTGCAATTCCCACAACCTCTAAGACTATAGCCCACCACAACACTAGGGCAGTAGTATCTTGCCATGCTCTCACAGCGCAGTCTCCACCAAGAGCCATAGATCGACGATTGAACTCTGACTTCCAAGGGAAAGATTTACTCAATTCTCTAGATCTCAAAACTCTGATGTGCATTCCGACTTGGCAGTGGGCCATGTCTCACTAAAACTACCATCTCCTACTAAAGTCATGGGAATTCATTACATCGACCACTCACCCTACAGCGTTCAACTTCAAGTGAACAGACTCTACCCAGCCGAAAAGCTTTCGGAAGCAGGCATCGCGGTCGTGGTTTGGGCTGAAGACGCCCTTGCCTTTGAGCACAGAGTTCCAACCTGTCTCTTCAACCTCCAGCTGCTGGTTTCAGATGACGACCTGGAAAGGGCGAAGGAGGTGATTCTGGCCACGAGTTATTTTGAATTCGTGCCTACAAACCCGGAGACGAGCGAAAACAGTTTCGTCGATCCCGATCTCAGTCTCGCCTTCCCTCAGGCAATCCACCTTCACAAAAGGAAGGCTTCGGAGGATATCCCCGATGTCAACCGTCTCCCATATTTTCAGCGAACAAATCTCAAACATATCATTCTTCACCGAGCTTCATATTGGGATTTCCGCATGGACGACGCTACCAAAGTTCTCTCCCCATCAGCCGAATTGCCACCCACGTTTTCCAAAGTCCATTTCCCCACTGTTTCGGCATTGCTCGACAGTCTGTCTGCGGTTCTTCTCACCCCTCCTGACGACGCTCTCAATTTTTCAAGGTCAGGCCATATCCAGGTACTCTTGGCCTACATAACCGAATACACGTTATCCGACAAAGGCGAATACTTCGTGAAGGATGAAAAAGGGGAACCCACAGAAGAGCTTCTCCCATCGTATCAGAAGGTTTTGGAAGAAATAGACCCTGCAAATCGACCGTTCCTTGAACGTGAATTTCGCGGCCTACCTGCGAATGATGGTGGAGAATCTAAGAGGAAGCGCATTGAGATCTTGGAGAAGCGAAAGACGTCGGTCGCTTAGAGTTGGCTGGAATTCAATCATACTAGGAGTTATTGGTGGTTTTAGCTTAGTGTCCTTACACAAGAGCTGGAATTACCGCCTCGACATTCTTTGGTTAAAGAGTTACTAGTCATGGTTGGAGTAACATAGCGCTTCAATGAATCGTGATACGGAACATCCGAGTCAAAGCTCACCATACGTCACCGCACATTGCACCCACCCACTGGCACAAAGTTGATCCCCGCCGCGGCACTTTGGTCTCCACCAACCCCGACAGTGTTGTTGAACGAGATGGGGCATCACATAACCAACAAAGGGCCCTACAACATCGAATATAAATTCAAACAAGTCTATCCTGTCCAAACACTCTCGGAAGCAGGCATCACATCCGTCATATGGGCCGAGGATGCCCTCGCATTCGTCCATCGTGTTCTAACCTTCCAGCTGTCGTTGCAGATGATGCAAAAATGGAAAAAGTTTGAAATCGCCTTCTATATTCATCTTGAACTAAGGCATTGAATCCTTAGCGGCGCTGTCTAGCGGCCAAATAGACCGTTACACCACACCCGAGTTTCTTGCTTCTACCAATCGAGCCGCCAGATAGAGTCTAATAGAGTCGCTATCACCGCCGCTGGCCTGGAAGGCCCACAGATTCAAGCGGAAGATAGCAAGCTCTATCTTTGAATGTCTATCGACAGAATCGACTAGAAATTCCTTGTATGCACCAAATATCGACCTAAAAGCAAGAATCAAAAAGCAACGTGTTGGACCTAGGAAACATCTTGGATACAGGGAATCGAACCCTGAGCTATCGCGACAAACTTGATTGGATCGTAATCGACGAGAGGCGATAATGTTGACCGTTACACCATATCCAAGTGGTTTTCATTAGCTTGGGCACTGCGTTATCTGTCAATTTAGCATGAACTTGAGGGGTTGTATTTGGAAGGAGGGAGTGCGCCGCGGTAAGGTCAAGACGGAAAAAATGGGACTTTTGATGATATTTATTAGGCGGGGTTATGAAAAACTTTGAGACTACCTTCGTTCAGGAATGTAGTTACAGGGAATCGAACCCTGCCGTCTGCCTCCCGATGTATATGATATTTCTCATTGATAACTTGAAGACCATTGTACTAAATCTCCCTTTCTTTATGCCTCTGTTTTGATCTTCTTAAATTATGTCGTTGAAACTCGAAGCTTGAGCCCTTGAACCTCGAGGTCGATGTTCAGACTGAACAAAAGGAATTTATCGTAGCTCTCGCCAATTTGGATGCAGGAAGTCGAATACTGAACTTTCGGTAGTTGACCGTTACTCCATATCCGAGTTTCTTGCATTCATCGATCGGTGAAGGGGTCAGGATGGGGTTACAGCGAAGAAATTGAAAGCTCCTAGACAGACACTGTCCGTTATGGTTCGCAGGATGCGAAAAAGAACCTAACCCAACAAAATATGCTCGAATACGGGGAATCGAACCCCGAGCTGCCGCGTTCTACCTTCTTTGTGAAAGAGCCATGAGAGGCGGCAATGCTAGCCGTTACACCATATCCGAGTATCGTTTGTTTTTGAGAGAGCGCTCTTATGGGCGATAGATCAAAGAGCGCCCTTCAGCCCAAAGAGAGAGAAGGAATTGATCGCCGGCGGCGGGGGAGATAGCGATAATCGATTCCGAGGGAAGCCGCGATGAGAATAGTCAAGCCAGAGAATGGAGAAGAACAGTGGAAGCGGAGGCTTCGATTTCAGGCACTAGTCAAGTTGACTTGAGGTGAGTTGAATTGAATGGATCCGCTTGAGTGATTGTGATAAATGACGGAATGCTATGGACGGAATCCGAAGTGGTGTGTTTGCGATGAACGGCTAAAAGACACGTACACTGGTACGTATACCCAACGTGGTGTATAGACAGAATTAGAAGTGAAAGCGCCGAGTAGAAGTAGTGGGTGCCACTGGGTGGCAGTGGAAGATGTATGTGAGTATGTCATCTAACACAGCCGCCGTGTTCATCGGACGCACACCGGCGGAGACGCTTGTGCCCATCAAAGTTTGTATTTAGCTACCGCCTCGCCTTTCCCATCTATTTCTTTCCCTTCTACTGTCTCTTCCCTTATCTCGTATTCGGATTGTATATACCCAATCTAAACCAACTATACCTCTTTAACTGGGCCCCGTACGACTCAGGACCAAGATGGCACTCCCAGGCAACAGGTCCCTTCTTCTACGGCTGCAACACGACCTTTCTGAACTCATTTCGAATCCGTATCCTGGTGTTCGGGTATTCATTGACGACTCTAACATTCGCAAGTTCTGTTTGGTGCTTACACCGCCAAGTGGACCATGGAAGGATTTAAGTTTACATTTTGACGTCGAGTTACCTTATGGTTGGGTGAGTCTCTCTGAGTCAGCTCAGAGTCAGAGCAGAATGTTGACTGGGAGAATAGCCTGCTAGCCCTCCGATGATATTCTCTAGTGTTGAAGGGATATCACATCCGAATATTCGAGCGAATTATATTTGTTGTGATTTATTGAAGGAGCAGGATGAATTAGAAAAAGGATATTCAGGAGGGTAAGCACGTCAAACTCTCATCCGTTCGAACTCACTCAACTATCCGGTAAAGGTACACACCTGCTTTAACACTCCGTGGACTCTTCCTTCAGTTCTTGACGTTCTTCTCCTCTACCAAAGTTGAACAAACGAGCGGAGGCGTCATTGACATTGGGGACTACAAAATCATCAAATACGTCCTACTCGACTCAGTCGACCACTCATCACTATGGGACGACTCACCACATGCAGAAGACGACTCACATTACAACGAAGAGGAACGAACGACAACTAAAACTAAGCATGTCTGTATCCCAATGAAGAGAATCGAGAGTATCAACCCGAGATGGCACACCGCATATAACCTAGTCAAAAGGTTCAAATGCAAATCTTGTCCATACAACACTCCCAAATTCCCCATCCACGCCGTTGTTCCTCCACCTTTGTTCTCTTCCTCACCTCAAGTTCTAACTGGGTACTTGACGCCTTCCTCTCTTCCCTCACCCACGACCTCCGCAACACCAACACCTACCTCTTCCAGACCCTCCCTTCCAATCCGTCTTCCCTCCAACCCTCGCCGCCGTAAAACAGGCTGTACATTAGACATCCTCCCCTCCGACCTTCTTCTCTACCTGGCAACATTTCTCCCAACCTCCTCCGACCTGTTATCCCTTTCTACCGCTTATCCCCGCTTCCACGCCCTAACACTGGGTCACTCCCAACTCAAACATAAAATGCTCTTCGCAGACGAATTGAGGTGTTTCTTCTTGAGAACACCTTTGAATGAGGGGTTGAGTGATCTAGCTGGGGTGCATAGGTCTCTCATCAAATCTGGAGCTTCGGCCTCTCCTCTTGCTTCACCTCTATCACCTTCTTCCTTGCCACCAATGGACGCTCCCACACCTGCATCGGCACTTCGTTCCCTCTCAACACATAAACCTCACCCACCTATCCTCGGAATTGGAATATCCTACGCTCCTTCCACACGTACACTTCACTCTGACTTTGACTTTCTCTCATACGAAGCGTACTCTGATCATGGAGTACGCACGAGTGTGATATCGAAGAGGAAGTTTGAGTATTTCCTCCCACTTGCGTTTGGGAGAGATCATTTTGAGAGAGCGGAAGTGAGGATATGGGAGTGTCTTGGTGTGTTGGATGGGGTTGTGGCGGAGAGAGAGCCGGGGAACGTAAGTGCGAGAGATCGAGCTCGACATGCTCTTGTCGCTCAGGCCTCTCAAACTTCGTCTCCACGAACTGGGTCGGGGAATGGTTCCAAAAAGCTTTCAATCAAATCCCAGAGAGAAGGTCGGAAACCACAAAGAACACCTCTCTACTTACACCCTCCGATACATCATTGGCAAACTGTCAGGGTGATTTATAGGATGATGAATAATATTGTGGTTAGTTTGATGAAGACTTGTGATGGTGTTATGGAGTGGGAGAGGGAGAGGGAGAGGAGGGAGAAGGAGAGGAGGGATAAGAGGGTTGAGAGGAGGGCGGAGAGGAGAAGGATTGATGAGGAGCTAAGAGCACAGAGTGGAGTTGGGAGGAGGATGTCGACCCTTGATGTTGGCGGGGGTGGGTTGGGGTTGGGGTTGTTTGATGGAGGAGGGGCACAACCGGCAGGAGGACTGCTCTTTGAAGAGCCGGAGAGTGGGGACGACCTTGGACTTGGCCTTGGACTCAGCGTGCCAAGTGCAGGAGCAGCAGGAGCAGCAGGTGGATTAGGGTTGTTGATGTTTGACGAACCGACGCCTTTACCTGAACCTCATCCTCCACTTCCTACTCCCCTATCTGGGTTCGGGGATGTATCACATCATCATGCCACGACTGGGAATACCTCTTCTACTAGCTCTTCCACCTCTACCTCTACCACCAACTCCACCACGCCCGCATATACGAACGCAAATGATACTCCAAATCCAACATTAGAAACTCTCCTTGCCCCCTCAAGCAACAAGCAACCCCAACCGACGCTTTTACACGCCTCCGAGCGGTCGATTATCTCATACCTTCACCTCTTCCATTTACTTTTATGTTTGGGGAGAAGTCATCCTGAGATCGTGGACGAGGCTAGGGAGGGGGTTGAGGAGTTTGTGCGTGGTGGTAAAATTCGCGCATATCAGGAGAGTCATAATGGAGGAGGATGGATAGACGCGAGAGGGAAAGAGCGAGTGGGGAATCTGGGGGAGTTTATTGTTAGGGTTCTGGTTGTGTTGGCTTGGAGGGATGAGGATGTTGATGGGATGTCTTCGGCGACTTCTTCGAGGCCTGGATCTGCCGCATCTTCCTTCACTTCAGCTTCTGGTGCTGATGATGGGTATGATGTGGAGGCGCCGTTGCTTTCGAGGTCGACCTCGTCTATGTCATCGTCAAGCACCGGCACGGACACCAGCACCAGCACGACAGGAAGGAGAGAAAAAAGGGCAGAAGGCGGGAAACCACTCTCGTGGTCCCAGATTAATGGTCCTTTCCTTGAAGAAGCAATTACGAGGAATGTGTTTTGGTGTTTGAAGAGTTCGGCTGTGTTGGAGTGTTTGGAGGCTCCCACTCCCACCTCCTCGTCGACTCCGGCCCCCACTTCATCATCTGGACCAAAGGCAGCAGCAGGCCCTGCTCCGGCCTCAAGCAAGACTCCGTCCTATTCTTCGGCAGCAGCTACCGTACCTTCGAAGGAAATGACTAATGGGACTGCTGGAGGAGGACCGGGACCAGCGGATATGGCGATCACTTGGAGTGAACGATATAGGCTTGAGAAAACATTCGAGACGAGCTTGACGAGTCTGAGATTGATTATGTTTCAAGTTGCGTTTTTGGAGGGTGTTGTTGGGGGATTGGATGGGATTGGCCACGGTGCTGAGGGGTCTTCTTCCGTCACTTCACCAACTTCGGAAGAAAACGACACAGAGAAGGCGGACAAGAAACGACTCCCTAAACGACAACCTTCACTCCCTCTATATGATCCCCACCATGACCCAAGGTCTTTGCTTACGAGGTTGGATGCAAGTTATGGGTATCCACCTGATCCGAGTATTCCGGAGAAGATGGTGAAGAGTATAAAGGCGATATATGGGGTTAGGACGTGGCCTGCTTTCTTTGAGAGGGTTAGGTGGAGGAGGGGGAGGGGGTTGTTTGAGAGTGTCATACATACACCAGGAGGAGAGGCAAAGGCGATACAAAGGGTGGTGGTATCGAATACCTCACCCAAATTCGTCGCCATGCTCCGCTCCGCTGTAGCGAAGAGTGCGGAGAGGGGGTATCATAACCCGAAGAGACCGAGGGAGATGCACTTACTTTGGAGAGAGAGGGAGAAAGTGGAGAGTGGCTGGAAGGGGGAGGTTAAGGAACGGGAGAGGGTGGAGAGGGTGGAGAGGGAAAGAGAGTTGAGGGAAATGAGGGAGAGGGAAGTGAGAGAGAGGCGGGAGAGGGAGAGGGTTAAGAGGAAGGAGAGTGCGGGGGGAGCGTTGGGGTTGGGGTTGGGATTGAGTATACCGAGTGGGATGAGTGGGGGACCTGTTAGTGGGGGTAGTGGAAAAGGGAAGGAGGTTCGGTGGGTTTGAGGGCCTGCTTGGGCTTCTTCGCTTATTCTCTCTCGCGCGGGGGCGGTCTCGGACTCACGATGGACGATGGACTGTACGAATTGTAAATTATGTATGAGCTGCCGCACGGGATGCAAGACGGGCTGTCTTAACTAGGGATAGTTGGTGAAACCTTCGACCTACGTTATGATATCCGGTGGAGTATCTCTGTATACCTGAATGTAATAGTAGTGTAACGTAGTATTTATCTGGGTCAATCTATTTGGGTTTTATGGGGTCTCGTTTGGTTGGTCGCTCTCGGTGCTGCTTCGTGAAGCTTTTGAAGGCTTCTGGCAACGGCATAGTAGCTGTGGATATTTAAAAATCTGTAACAGGAGACTCGGATATGGTGTAACGGCTAACATTGCCGCCTTTCATGTACGCCAGTATTGAAGCTAAACGCGGCAGCTCGGGGTTCGATTCCCCGTATCCGAGATGCAGTAGATCAGTGCTTCACAGTTTTTTCCGTGAATCTGTCCAAATGTCGTCCCTCCGGAGTATATACGGAACAAATGGATCTGAAAACGGCTAGTCTCCCGTAGGCAGTCTCTCGTGCGTAGAAAACGGCCGGATATGGTGTAATGGCTAACATTGTCGCTTCTCATCCTAAATTCCGATCGGTATCTGATTCAACGCGGACCTCAGGGTTCGATTCCCTGTATCCGAGATCGCCTTAGGCTTCCGAAAACGCGCCATTTTTTGTCGTAGGAATTATGAAGAATGAACTAGGTCTTGCCTTAGGGAGTGTTTTTATCGCTGATGAGGAAATTTTTGCTCATCTTAAGCCAGAACTGACGATTGATCGAGATCATATCCGGAAAGAATAAAATTTATATTTTTATTGAGAGTATAGTGGAGAGAAAGAATCACGAACTAACAGTGCGATTGAAGAGCGTGTACATTCGGGGGAGGGGGTGAGAGGAGGAAGGGGTAGAAGAGAGACTGCAAAGTCTGACGAAAAAGAGAGGGCAGACGGGCAGGAAGCGCACGGAAGCGAAATAAGGGCGTTCAAGCCAAGAGCCAAAAGTGGAGAAGAAAGTACATGTAGAGATGAGACGAAGGATACGAATGATGAAAGGGAGAGGAAGCTTGGGAAATAATTCGGGAGAAGGGAAGGCTCGAACTCAACACCAGCAGTTCCAATACTCTCCCACATACCCCCTAAGCTGTAGGGCAAAGGGATCCTCAACAACAACGGGCAATGCTGGGTTACGCCCACATTGAAGGCAACTTCGTTTCGTGGTCTCTTGCGTTCGTGCGTCTTGATCATTGCGATGTTGACTCGAAGATCGGGATTGCAGGAAAAAGGTTGCGTTCCCAACCTTGAGGATACGCCAGAAAACCGATATGCGAGCCGCACCATATCGAGTTAGGCTTCAATACTGTAACGGCGGCTGTGTTAGCTGACATACAAGCACACACCTTCTTCCACTGCCACTCGGTGGCACGCACTACCTCTACTCGGCGCTTTCACTTCTTATTCCGTACTAGAAATAGTAGAATAGACGGCGGTACGTTACACCACGTTGGGATACGTACCAGTGTACGTGTTCGGCGCTTTTTTACACCTTTCCCGTCAAACGTTCGTTATTCAAGTTCATCACAATCATCGTATGCAAGCGGATCTGTCCAATTCAACTCACCTCAAGTCAACTTGATTAGTGCCTGAAATCGAAGTCTCCGCTTTCACTGTTCTACAAGACTCACCATTCTCCGGCTTGACTATTCTCATCGCGGCTTCCCTCGGAATCGACTATCGCATCGCTATCTCTCCCGCCGCCAGCGATCAATTCCCTCTCTACACCAGCCATCCGATCTACGTACGCTCAATATTAGCAGGCTTTCGACAGTGAACCATAACTCGGATATGGTGTAATGGCCAACATTGCCGCCTCTCATACGCAAAGTTGTACGAGCCGACATGAAATGAAACGCGGCAGCTCGGGGTTCGATTCCCTGTATCCGAGTGCTCCCCAGTATTGCTCGATTTTTTGGTGCGGACCAACTGAAGATGTAAGATGGGTGAAAACGAGGGAGATTGGCTGAACTTTCAAAGGTCAATTCCTCTCAACTAGTCATGAGCTCCTATCTTGCATATCTCTAGCAGACGTCTACTTGGTCATGCAAGGCGAGTAGCTCACTCTTTGGAAGCTCTCTCTCAAATTCGTGCTCGTTCACTCATTCGGAGATGGACCGGATGCCGACGCCACGACAAACCAGTATACCTGAAATGGTCGATTACTACAAGTTCGGATATGGCGTAACGGCCATTGGCAATATTACCGCTTCTCGCGCCAGTGGCTTAGAACACGGTCGATGTGTCAACGAGGATTCAATTCTTTGCATCCGGATGGACCTCGTGAGGATGCTTCTCTTCTTCCTCTTTCTTCCTACTCACTCTCTGACGGTCTATTATCTGGACCAGGTCCATTTTTGAAACCGAAGACTGGTCATCCTGCGCCATCAACAACGATTATAGCTTTCCATTTACATGTTGATCTAGAGATTGATAACAAGACCTTTGGGTCGTAATCGATCGATATGCTAAGAAATCGGATATGGTGTAACGGCTAACATTGCCGCCTGCAAGCATCATATGCTCCTCGAGGCTTGATGTCAAAGCGGTAGTTCAAGGTTCAAATCCTTGTATCCGGAAGTGGTCTCACACTTCATGTTTCTTTTTCTGTTTGCCGCCGATCTTTGTTGATTAAGAACTTCCGCGGCACCTCATCAAGGAAAGCTGAACTTTTCATCCTCGCTCGTAAGTGAATTTCTCACTCTCACTGTGACAGAGGACTCTCACTCGTCGAGTTGATGTGATAGGAAACGGCGACGCACGTTTTGAGCCGTGATGAATGGGAGAAATTGACTTTGATATGGCGTATCGGTTAACATCGACGACGCTGCATCGCAGGCTTCGACTCCCTGCTATTAATGATCCAATTAAGAAGTTTTCCGCCCCCTTCTCATTTATTCCTACCTCTAGAAACCCCGGAGTCAGAGTTTTCCGTCACTTATTCAGGCCGAACCTCGCCTTCCCAGGCCTCGTGCCGATGCCACACCTGATAACTCGACATCCTAATCGATGGAAGCAGAAAAATCGGATATGGTGTAATGGCTAACATTATCGCCTCTCATAAAAAAGATCTTGAATTCCCGCGCGGTAGCTCAGGGTTCGATTCCCTGTATCCGAAATTCGTACCACACGGTTGCCTTTGCCTTTGAACAAATAGTTTAAGTAATGAACTTGTTTTTGCTTATCACTTTTTAGTACTCTGAATACTTTTCTTTACATCCGGATAGTTTGCCCTCTAGAGTTGAACTCATACCCTACTTCGGCTGAAAATCGACGAGATGCGGCTTTGAGTATCCATATTGCCAGTACGACTTGGCACCATTGGATATGAGGCATGAGCCGCCAATTTGGCCGCCATCAAATTTCCCACGAGCAACTGTTGGTGGCGCTCAGACAATTCCCATTTCTGGCATCCACAGTCATGCTCGTTCAGTCTGTTTGGAGCTTGGTTTGGAGACTCTCTTTCACCCGCTCTCATCACCATTACAGCCTCACAGCTCTACAATGCACGCTGCTCTACGAATATCCGACATAAACTCACTGATATGCGATATCCTCCGGCGCGAACGGCCACAATCAGACAAACCTTGGTCGCAACTCGAACAGAACCGTTGCAAATCCAGCAGTGCTCTCTTCGCACTCTCCTTAACCGGGAAGTGGATTAGCGAGACAGCCCTAAATGCACTCTGGTATCGTATATATGGCTTGGAACCGTTGGTAAAGTGTATGGGCAAGGATGTTTGGTTTCAGCCTGTAGATGATAGGGGTCGTCCAGGACCTTTGGTATGCAAACGTATCTTCACACAAACGGCGAAACTCAAATGAAAGCAAGTCCTTCATAAGCCCACTCACTCCAGCCCACATAAAAACCCTGAGGAGATGTGCTCAGAGGGTTCGCGAGTTCGCCGAAGCCCTTGCTACTGATGAGACGAGGACAGAAACAACTCTTCTTCGTACAATCAGCCGGGCGTTGTGGGGTGAAGGTCCCCTTTTACCAAATCTCAGAACTCTAGAGGCAAAAGGGCTTGACCTATTGGAGTTCATTCACCTATTCGTCTCTAGCGAACTCCACGCCTTGACCATCCACATGGCAATGTGGTCTCACCACAGCGCGAGGCCCCCAATGGTTGTCTACCAAGATCAATCACACTCGAATTTCGAGACAGCTTCCTTGCTTATGAACATGCCATCCAGGCTCCCCCATCTGACCGATTTGGAATTATACGGCTGTCACCGTGGATACAGCGCAAAAGTTATGTCTGACGCTGTTTGTGAATTCACAAACCTCACCACGCTCAAGTGCAGTTACCTCACCCGCTCCGCACTTCAGAAGCTTTCAAGAAAGGCCTCCCTGCGCAATCTCGATTTTGCAATGGACGAAGATACCCCTCTGATCCAGGATTCCACAGCTCCAACGCAGAGACTCTGGGGCAACCATGCATTCCCTTCTTTGCGCAAACTGAAGATAAGGCAAACCGATATCAAGTTCTGTATGAACTTTATCACTTCTCTGGAAGAGGATCATACTCTCATCGATTTTCAATGCTACCCTCAAGCTGCACCGGTGTCTTCACCATCTTGGCTGGACCTCACCGAGCTTCTTTCGGAGAGGTTCCCTGATACTTTACAGTCTCTAGCCATCATGTACATAGGCCCTTCCCAGGTCCAGGTTCATCCGCCACAGGATAGAGGCTACACCCCAATGCCAGCGTTGTCCTTCACCCACTTGCTGGCTTTCAAAAGCCTTACCCTTTTGCGCTTTGACTACCCCGATGGTTATGATATCACTGATGAGGATCTGGGCACAGTAGCATCTACCCTCACAAATCTTGAGGATTTCAGCCTGTTTACAACCCGCCCTTCTTCACCAGAAATACCCCCTCGTCTTACCCTTGCCAGCTTCGCTCATTTTGCTCATCATTGTATCAAGTTAAGGACTATTATCCTGGAGGTGGATGCTCGTGCAGCGCGTATTCCACCGTTATCACCTGGAGCTGCATCATATCGCATCCGCCAGATGGGTGTCAGCAGTTCCCTGATAGATCACCCTCAGAAGGTGGCTGCATATATTTTCAGCATTGCCCCACTCGCAGACATCATGTTCACCCGAACATCCCCTTTCATGATACACATGACAAACAGAAACCCAAGTGAACCCTGGGACGAAGTTCGGAAGTTATTGCTGGCTTACCGCCGAAAGTGGAAGAGATGAAGCCCGCGGAGCATATTCCAAACGAAGTTATATTCTCTCGGACTCGGAAAGAATATGTGTAATGTATTAGTACCTTAGCTTTCGAGTGAATTGCTTTTTACATCGTTCCGGGGGCTACACAAAATCGCCATCATTCTCGATAATCGTTGATGCATATTTGGTTAACGAGTTCAAGTTCTGCTGTCGCTATCAGGTGCAGGTCAGGCGCTTCAAGAAGTGCGCTAGATCCAACGACTGTCAGTGTCATCTACTCCTGACTTCCTCCCGATGCATCCTGCTCTTGGGATCCCTGAGATTACCTCACTGATATGCGATCTTTTGCGCTGTGATCATGCGATAAAGAAACTCAGCCCACAGCTTCAAGTCGAAGACCATCGCTGTGATGCATCGAGAACACTTTTCGCCTTCTCCCTCACAGGAAAATGCGTCAGCGATGCAGCTTTAGACGCATTATGGTATCGCATATATAACTTGCAGCCACTGGTGAAATGTATGGGCAGAGACATTTGGACGGATGCCGTTGGGGTCAATGACGGTCGCATACCCTTGGTATGTGTATGCTTCCTTCTCACAGGTGCATGGGTCTCAGGCTAATCAAATTAAGGGATTCTCGAGAGCGCTTTTACCACCTGATGTTAACGTCCTGAAGAGATGTGCCAGTAGGATTCGCGAATATACACAGGTACTCCCCACAAAGGAAACAAGCTTCGACTGCTCTATCCTCCGCACAATCGACAAAGCCTTGTGGGGCGAGGGACCTCTTTTACCCAACGCCAAAAAACTGCAATTTCAAGGTTATGGATTCATGGATTTCGCACGTCTCTTAATCCCTCGCAACCTCGAATCACTATCCATCTACTTGACGGGGTCCCAAATCTCTACCTATCATCCGATCCTCGTTGAGTTCGGGCCAGAGCTGGCCTCCTGGCTTGCTAACACACCTTTGAAGCTACTCAATCTGAGGGACTTGATGGTAGTAGGTTATAGTCCTGGCGATAGCACGCGGGTCGTGTCAGACGCGGTTTGCAGGTTTACCAGCCTCACTGCGCTGAAATGCAGCTACCTTACTCCGAAGGCACTTTGGAGGCTTGGGGTGATTGAAACCCTACAGGACCTTGAATTCGCATTCGAAAAGACTAATCCTGATCCCTGGCATCTTATCGACACCACCAAGACTACCCCAGATGCTCCGATCAAGATGGGTTCAAGAGACCATGCGTTCTCTTCCTTGCGCAGGCTTCATATTAAAGAAGCTGACTTGAATATGCAGCTGCTCGGGGACTTTATCACAACTCTGAAGGATAATCACACCCTTCAATCTTTCCGTTGCGACTTTGAATATGCTGGAACGCCCCCGTCGCAATGGTTAGAAGTCCTCAGCCTGATCGCTGCCAAATTCCCCAATGGTCTACAATCTCTTACCATTGGGAGTAACGCAAAGTTTGGTCTGCTATGGTCAACGTATAACCGGCCTATGCAATTTCGGCAGACTTACAGTCACGATTATATAGTCTCCAAACAGGTGCCATCAGTGTTTCTCGGCCATTTATTGACGTTCAGAAGCTTGCGATACATACATTTCAGACATCCAGATGGCTTCGACATTACTGATAGAGATACAGATGCGTTGGCCTCTGCACTCCCGGATCTTCAGGAGTGCGTGCTCGACACGACTTGCAGGCCCCCAGACGAATTTATCCCTCGCGTCACCCTCGCAAGTCTTGCGAGCTTCGCTACTCACAGCACCAGATTGACTGTTCTTGCATTAACGCTTGACGCTCGAGCGGAACACATACCCTCCCCATGCTTTGCAGTCGAACCATCTCGGATTCGTCAACTGGATCTCGGCTACTCCATCCTTGATTTCCCCCAAGCAGTAGCTGAATACATTCTTAGTATTGCTCCACTAGCTGACCTGACCTATCACGGAGATGGGTGCCGGCGGTCCTCCATTACACACAGAACTACATCTTGGTACGAAGTTCAAAACCTCTTAATCACTCATCGTTACGGTCATTAGAAAATACTTGGAGAACTTAGTTAACAATTCTTTCTAAATTTGTTGGCTCGAAGGATGGTTCGTACAAGAAAATATCATACATAACGATGCGAGAACGCTGGTAGTAGCGAATGGAAGTTACTCTACGTAGTAAGGATGTCGAGGACGCGGGCTTCGATGACGTGCGGTGCGTACGGCCCCTGACTATGCAAGAACCTGGGCAGCGAAAGTGTGTCGTCCATGCAGAACTGTTGGCCAGAAAGTACTATTGAGTACGTCTCCTCGTCGCGTCGGCGTCGGTCACCATCAGTGTTGCAGACCCTGAAGCGAGGTGCTGCCTTCGGCAGGCGGGATGCTGAAGATATTGGGGTGAGCGCCCTATCAAGTCGCCCGTAGTATTAACGCTTACTTTAGGTAGCAGTCAACCGATGGAATCAACTAAAATGAGGTCCGGACAGGAACAGCTGACGACCAGCCGTTCTTCTTTGCTGCTTTGGCGAATTCAGATGCCGAGGACAGATCGCCAGTAGCTGGCTTGACGTAAGTTGCTTCTTCAGCTTTGAGCTATTCTTGTTGTGAGAAGAGTGGAATGCACATTTGTCAGGATATACGAACCATCTTTTTGAATTTCCTGAGGAGCGAGGTACTTGACCTGGATGAGGTCAGAGAGGCGCGGGTCTGGACAGAGAAGAGCGAGGGGGTGTAGGCAGTCTTTGCTGACATTTTTAATGAGATGCTTGTAAGGCTTGAGATGCTAGTAAAGCAAGATCTGCTTGACGCGCTGAGGGTTTGAGATTGGTGGGGAACTGCCTTCTTCCATCTTGCCTTTTATACCGAACCCTCCCAGAAATTTTGCGACATAACAGGGCTCGCTAAGTAGCCAAAACCGATGGTTGACGCAACGCATCAACTTTGGCGTGGTAAGCCATCCGTACCTTGTCTCCACGAACCTCCGTCCAAATAGGATGCACCGCAGTCCGCTGCTCTGCGCGTAGTCACTTTGCGCAGCCGAGCAGGCGCTTATTCACTGGAGGGAGTTTGGCGAGGGAATCCTAGTCACATGAAGGTTCGGTCGAGTCATTGAGACCTCAAAGATTACCAACTGCGGATTCGGGGGATGTTCTTTATTGTGGATCGACCGCAGTATGACCAGCACGAAACGAGGCTGGGTCACCGAGAAACGCGGAGAGTGGGAGAAGTTGACCTCCGTCCGAATAGCTAGGGATGTTCTTCACCTTGGCAAAGCTCCCAATGACACAGAATGACTCCAATGTAAACTGCCCTTGTTTTCGGCCCTTGTTGACGATAGTGATAGAGAATCAATAGTTTTCGAGGATTTCTATCAGGTCGGTGGCAGACCGACAAAAAGATCGACAGAATTATGTCAGCACTACTCAGTTCAGTGATCGGCCGAAACAACGCGAACTCCGGATGCAATGGCGTCATAGTAGGCATAGCATTGACTCTGAATTTATGGGTGGCGCATATCAAGATACGACGCAAATATAATCACTACGAAACGGTATGAACTCACTAGTCCTAGAATTCACAGGGGAGCATGTACAAAACCATAGCAAGACAGAATCATAGGCTCACGTGAATTCTGATCGACATTCGTACCTTGAACCTACGATGGGCTTTCGATAAGAATCGAGGCACCGTCAATAAGGGCCTGTGACGAGGTGGTGGCCTGACTTGAGTTTTACAAGAACTGCGATCGCTCAAATTGGTGCTTACCAAGGCAGGTACCAGA
Organism: Clitopilus hobsonii; assembly: GCA_015708445.2. Classification (NCBI taxonomy): domain Eukaryota; kingdom Fungi; phylum Basidiomycota; class Agaricomycetes; order Agaricales; family Entolomataceae; genus Clitopilus; species Clitopilus hobsonii. Next base: position 2,296,892 of record CP068003.1, on the reverse strand, counting down.
CTCTCATATAATCACTTCGCTGCCCTTGAATGACAAATGAATGTCGCCCTCTCGACACGTTCATCATTTTTCTCCTTGGCTCGAAGAGCAACAGCCAGCTCAGGAAGCACACATGCAGGCTCCCGGTAACAGCAAGGAATTCTCGGTATTCATCCTGGAACCGGCGCTTGGACACGCCTCTACAAATCCGGCACAAGCTCGAAAGGAGGTGCAGAATTTGGAGCTGAAAGTGATTGTGAAAGAGGCAAGAGTGGCGTATAGTGGCATGGCCTCCTTCGCCAGATCTCTGAGTGCTATGCAGAGTCATAGAGCTGACCAATGATTCAATGAGACAGTTAGCCAGTTGTAGCGTTTTGATAAACGTTTCTATTGAAGAAGTTTGCTTTTCCGCGATCCAAATATTGGGGGTTGTTCATCATTATTTGTGTTGTGTGCGCCAATAGCCTTCATTAAAAGAAGTTTATATTCAGGCCAGAGTAATCACATCGACCGCCTTTAGAAATGTTAACAGAGCTCGAACCTGCCACACGCTCTAGGCCGCTTCTCGCCAGTAAAGTCGATCCATGGGTTCACAGTGAATGGAATGGACCTTGATTAGATAAGGCCCTAAGGGGTCGCGGAAACCGCATATATCCATTACGAGGTGAGGGAGTACTTTGACTTTGTGACGCCACCTTCGAGATGGTGGATGAGGCCTTGAAGCTTGGGGACCACTGTCATTGCCAGTTCACCCAAGTCGAGTCTGACATCATGATCGGAAGCACCGCTCCGAACGGCCAAAACGGGTCTTATATGTCCGCTAGGCCGGGTCTGCTCTGATGTCGGGTTGTTACTACGACCTTCATGCTATCTGAGCAGATAAGGACCTTGCTATGAACTCACCATCGCCATCTAGCCAGCAGCAGAGCGCTGGCAACACATCCGCGGACGTTACAGTGCAAGAATCTGGGAAACGCCAACGATGCTCTCTAGATCACATCCTTTCTGGCAAGTCCAGAAGCGTGAAGAGGGCACGATCTTCGACTGCAAGCTCTGAACTGGACTCTACAGAAGTAGAAATGGCATTTGAATCCCCAGAGTCGAGCGTCAAGCGCGACACGGAATACTATTTCAGCGACGGAAGCTCGATATTCCTCGTTGAAGACACGTTATTCAACGTACGTACTAGTGCTATCTAAAGCATCGTGTTCACACCTGGAGCCGCTGATCCACGTTACTTTCCTGCAGGTGCATCGTTCCTTACTTAGCAGGGACTCATCAAGCTTCGCTACACTCTTTAGCCTGCCTCAAGGCGACCACAAAGCCGAAGGGCTGTCGGACGACAATCCGATCGTCCTCACTGGAGACACCGTTTTCGAGTTCAGGAACTTCCTTTGGGCCATCTATGCGCTGTGAGTAGACTACATTCTCTGTCGTCACAAAACCTGCCACTGACATCATATTGCACAACTATCAAGACCATCTGATCTACGTGCTGTGAACTCAAATATATCTCGGCTAATTGATGTTGCCCGCGTCTCGAACAAGTATACCTTCAAATCTTTAGAATCATGGGCATTAGAAACGCTTCATGAATACGTGAGCAGGAAGCCATCCCCTCTCTTGACGAACACCCTTCCTCCTATCAATGCAAGCGCCTCCACGACTCCTTTCCATGATCCCACCCGCACTAAGTCGACCGCTGCAACCCAGAATATCGAGGAATTGCAGAAGCTCATCAGGCTTGCACAAATGTGTGGTCATAAACCCCTCTTGGATACCATGGTTTCGCATCTCAAACAGCTCATGGTGCTATCAGTCAGGTACGCGTACTTGGCCCTCTCGTTGGCAGACGAGCTAGAGCTTCGTTCCTTACGAGGTGTCGCTTCTCTGGAAGTAATGCAGAAAACTACAATTGTCCAACAGACCGCCATCGACGACATCCTTGGTCCTTCTGCTTTACTCTCCATCACTGACACATCCAACTCTACCTCCTCTGCTGCTTCCTCTACCCCTTCCTTGGCCAGCAGCACACTCGTTGGTACGGCTGCGACATCCACAACTACCCATGACACCAATGATTCGGACCCAGGAGAGTTCGCTCTGACGCCAGCCCAACAGCTGCGATTGCTGTCAGGCTACTATCGCCTCACACGGATGTGGGAGCGCCTTCGCACTTCCCCTCCTTCATTTGACCATACTCCTGCATGTGGCACCAACTGGCACCAACATGGGTGCACACAGAGTTGGCTAGAGTTTTGGAAAGAGCGGACTAGGACAGATGCGGTAGTTGGCCTGGGGCCAGCGGATGTGGTAGGAAGGTTGAAGCAGGTTCAGAAAGAATATGACAAGTGGGGAAGTGCGCCGTATATGCACCATGAGTGTAGGAATTCGGCCAGGAAGACTATCCAGGAGGTGATCAAGAAGATTGAGGACGCGTTGCCGGATTTCTTTTCTGATGATGCCTAATGTCGAGACCGCGAGAATGGATAGGACTTGTATTATTAGACTTTGTTGGATTATGGCCTGCATTGCTGTGGTATTTATGTCTTTTGTATACGTAACTAGTTGAACATTGAGAACCATGTTTTACGAATGAAAGACAGTGAAAACATACCTGCGAGTCAATTCCTTCTCGTCCCATTCCTACTCCTCTTCCCCGGCACCATGCCAGAAGGTTTCTTTCGCGGCGAAGCTTTTCCCTGTACCCCGTTTGTCCCCGCTCCATTCAGCGGCAGGGGGGGCTCAGAAACTTCGAGCTTTGGGGTAGTAGCAGCATCAGACCCAGGCACTATCATCATACTCCTCATAAGAGCGTCAATATCTGTAGTTGTAGGTCGTTGCTCCAAGCCGACGCGTGAACCTCGCAGCACCATTTGCTCGAATAGTTCGTCGTCTTCCACTTGTTCAACCATGTCCCGTAGGTTGTCTAGTATGCTGTTGAACAATTCTTTAACAACAATCACGTTAGTTGATATAGCCTTCAGCAGCTGAGGATCGAGGAACGTACCTTTCTCTTCCTGTGAACCTGGTGGTGGTCTCGGTAGCAAAGGGCTTCGATTCGCCTCCTCTTCCTCGTCTGTCGGTTCACTCAACCGTAGCTGCTCCATCATCTTCAGATCAAATCCCTCATCATCGAGTTCAGCGTCAGATTGCGACGTGTCATCTTCCGGGTAGGAGGTGCCGATGGAGCTTGCGGGAGACGGGGGACGAAGAACAGGAGGTGCGTATTCAGTGTGATGTTGTTGTTGGTTAGGCATCTTGTAGACGTGTCAAGATATAGGCTCGATATTCATACGCGCATTCGGAGAGGCGAAGGCGCTGAAATTAGAGTTATGAGGAAAACGTTGCGGGCTGCATGAGAGGAGGTGGCAGCCACAGTGGCCAAATGCAGCTCGAAGCCGGGGCGATCAAATCCGTCAATGTCCAAACGACAAAAAATGTGAAGGTGCTACCAGGGTTCGAACCTGGGTTTCGGGAAGATTGACTTCAAAATCCCGAGTGATAACCACTACACTATAGCACCGTTGTATATCTTCAACACAAAGGTCGTGTCGGCTCGGGCTGCGGAACCGGATAGGTTGCTCGGAATTTTGTACAAATACAAAGGGGACCATTAGTACAAGTAGCCAGTCAATGCTACAAAGAGTCCTCGTAAAACATCTGTAATGAGCCAGATACATGTTCAATCGTTGGTCGTTTGTCCGCTACGTCTCCCCAACAGCGCTGCATGAGATCCCACTGGGCATCAGAGACGAAATTCTTCGCAGGTCTTCTGGGCTTGTTTCCTCTGTGAAGCTCGATAACGACTTGGGCATCGTTACGGAGATAATGGTAAGGAATTCTTCCGGAAAGTACCTAAACACGGAGAAATAAGATATTGAAGATCAGAAACCGAAGGATAGACACGAACTTCTAGCATGATGCTGCCGAATGAGTAAATATCATTCCAAGTCGTAACCTGCGGCGGATTACCCTCCTCGTCGGTGATTTGATACAGAAGTGCGTCGGTCCAGCGCACAGCCCCTCCGATCGTAGTCGTTAAGAAGGCGGATCCTTGGAATTCTGCCAATACATTTGACAAACCGAAGTCGCAGAGACATGCGGATCCTTCATCAGTCAAGAGCACGTTTGTCTGGGCATCGATCAGATGAAGAAACGCCGAAGAAAGAGCAGAAATGCCTCACCCCAGAAAGGTCACCATGAACGATAGATCGTGAATGTACTGGATAAAAGTTAGTCCCCGGGTCGAAGGACATATCTTGAAGTATGTGTCTAGGGCTTACGGTAGTATAGGCCATCCGCAATTTCACAGAGCTATGGGGATTGTATGAGATGAGACGCGTTAGAAACTACTGGCCAATCGGATACTCACTAGCTTCAGCCGTTCCGTCGTCGTTAAAATGTCATTGGATCGTTCAAGATAGTTGGTAACATTGCCGCGTTCATACCAAGGGCACACCATTGACGTGTAGTGACCAAAATCCGAAGCTACTCCATGAAGCTTGAGGATGTTAGGATGGTCCAGGTTCTTCCATATGCTTAGCTCTCGGCGCAATCGCTAGCGAGAAAATCTGAGACATATCCCGGAAATAGGAGATAACACGACCTACTTTGACCATTCTATCCTCGGCTTCGGAATCACCCATTTTTGATCGAAGCACTTTGACGGCAACCTACATCACCGAAAACGTGGTCAAGTCAACGCCGATATGTCCAGAGAACAGAGTCCCGAGATTGAATTGTAGACACTACCTTACGCTCTCGACTACCATGTCGCCAAGTGCCCTTCCAAACATCCGAGAAACCTCCATGCGCGGCGGGATAACTGCCAACTCTCTTGATCTGCCCGGTCAAATCTAATAGAGCAGCGTAATTCTCTTCAGAACCTGAAAACCCAAATTAGCCGGGTGACACTATCTGAGATGAATCTGAACTCGATACATACGGATACCGTCATCCATCGGTGGTGTTGGAGGTCGGTCCCGGCTGAGAATTGCATCCTTCGAGCTGATTGGCGAAGGACTTCGGAGAAACTCGTCTTGAGCTGTACTGAACAGCGTCGGTAGTAGGCCAGGGCTGAATTGAAATTCGTTGTTCTTTTCAGGCCGAAAAACAAACGAGGACGTCTCCGAATGCGGTCCTTTCCGAGCCTTGAGACTCCAGGATTTTTTGTGCAGAATTTGGATGCCTGGTACACTTTCGTCTGCTAAAGACAGGCATATCAGAAGAAGACCTATTTCTCCGAACAAGGGTACATACCCGAAAGGTCCTCATTGGCTTCTTCTGAAGGCAATATTATTGGGGGAACGAATGTTTGAAGTGATGAGATCCATTGCTCCCATTGGGCATACATTAGACAGAAGAATGACACTCTTCGCATCTTCTTGCCTGCATCAAGCCAGGCTATTTCGATGGTACCTTCGAATGCACGTCAGTTTGTGAATAGAAGCCGGGATGAAAGTTTTTCCATCTAACATACTGGTATTTTTGGAGTGTATGCTGATCAATCGAGAAGTCGGAATTGCATGGATAATATCGAGGGGCGTCTGCCTCTTCAGCGCAGGCCCAAGTTCCCAGGAGTAGATGGGATACGCCTGTTCATATCTCTTTTCATCAACGAATCCCTTGCCTTCTTGACAGCAGAGTAAGAGCTCCTCAAAGAGCACGACAGAATACTGGATCCCTTTCACGGCATTGACAATAACCACGTCGTCAAGAAGGATAGAGCCAAGTCTGTCCGGATCCGGAGCGTTCCAGATGTATGCGCGGTTTTGCAGAGTTTCAAGGCATCGAATAGTTCGTAATTGGCAGCCAACTTCATCCATCGTTTCTGTGATGTCGCTCAGGCGAAAAACGGCTTCGCAGAGGGTGTTGTACCCTTGGTTTTCCGTCGGTAAGGTGAGGTTCAGAATATCCTTTCAAAGGAGATCAATAAACGTGTCAATTTGGCGTGTAAAGCACGCTTACCTGTAGGATCATCTGGTAGACAGATATTCTGGCTGTTATTGATGAAAAGAGATGCAGGACGGCATCGACTTCAGGTATCAATGAGTCCTCAAAGTCTGTCGTCTGCAAGAATTCCACCAAACTGAGATGGTTGATACAGAGCGACCTGTAAGCACCATAAATTTGTGTGCGTATTTTGTCATCCTGTAAAGGCAATCAAGAAAAAAACGCATCAGCAAAGAAACGAATCCTCACATCGAGACGGAATATGCGAGTCCAATTTAGGGGTCTCTCATAGTCCTGGGTCGCATCGTCAAAGCACTGTGCTAGGCTCTCGTGGTAGGTGATCAGGGGCACATAGTAGGCAAGGTAGACTTCAAGGCACGGCACAATGTCGCTCGTAGATTTGATTAACTTCTGTACAGCAGACTGCAACCATGATATTAGGTGGCGAAGGACTTCAAGGATGAGTTCTCCTTACATTAACCCTTTGTAGGTTGCTCAGATGTGTTTCCTCTGTCGAGGCGAGCTCATCGACAAGCTCCCTCTTCCGTATTTGCGAGTCAGGTACTGAGACGAAGATTCCTGGGTACACCTCCTGCAAGGTGAATAACAGCCGATAAACTGTGCGCAGGATCTACCAGAATCACAGAGTCAGCTCCCCGTCCGTCACTGTACCAAGATCCGGGCTTACCTTGGCAAAGCTATTCACAGAGCTACTCAGAAACTCCTCCTTTCTCAGGACTTCACCATATGGAAGTCTCCCCTGATTTTCCAGCATATGCACCCTCTGGATGAAACTCTCAAAATATCGCTCACGTAGATCCGCGTCCAGACTGAAATCAAACTCTTCCACATTTTCCGCCAGATGGCTAGGAGATGGCGATCCCAGCAAGTTCAACAGGGTCCCTAGGGGAGCTCCATATGCAAAACAATCCCATAGGAGGTCCAATGGCGTGTGACGTTTTCTACGAACGTGGTATCGTGTCAGTTCGAGCCATGGCCTAAACTGTTCAATACGTTCGAGTCTGGAAAGAATCTGGAAGCTCTGAAGGCGGAGATAATCAGGCGGCGCGCGTGGAGGGTGAGATTGTGGTTGTTGCATGGAATCAAGGACAGCAGTATGCTAGTCCTGGTCAAGGTACTGGAGAGCGATAAACTCGTTGCCATCCCCAGCGACAGGAACGAGATGAACAATCATTAATCATACTCCGAAGTGAGCTCGAAGAGGACCGGGATCTGTAAGACTCATCTGCGCAGCCATATCATGGGCGGTGAGAGATATTTGGGAGGAAACAATCATATTGTCGACGTTGAAGGACACGCTGGCAACGTATGGAAGCATATCGTACGTCCTGCTGTCCAACGAATGTTCGATCCAGGAAACGTGGCAGTGTCCTCATATTTGGCCGTATGTGTACGTTCCTGTCAATATAGCCGAAAACCGGACAAAGCACGGTCTCTTCACAGCCACCATTTTAGCGTCCATGCGGTGAAATTCCGGAATTTCTGATCTGGACAGCGAAATAAGCATTCGCCTATCTCATTGTCCAATGGCGAGATCGTATCTCCTGAAATTTCCGGATGATTTTTGGCAGGGAAGTTGTTGTTGGTGAACTTTCCCATCTCTGGACGGACCGAACGGTTTTTCAGGTATTTTTACCGAACTGGCACATGAAAATTTCTGCGCCCGCGTCGAGACGCAAGTCTGGAAAGGTTGCACATTGTTTACTCGTTCGCGAGAATGGAAGACTTGGTAATGAAGATTGCGTCACCGGCTTGAAGGACGAATAGGCTCTAACAGCTTTGGCTTGTGATTCACGCACATAGTGCCTCCTAAAACCTACGACATAATCAGGTTCAATTAGACTATGGCGACAAGGAGATAAACACAATACTTATCTATATTTCTATTCAATTCAAAGGCACAAAACCCTCGGCGAACAGGCAAAAGATATCAGGGTTGCCGGCGTATCTCTCTATCAGATTCACCTATCTTCGCGTCGGGCCTTTAGATACCACACACGTTCTCGCTTTCGAGGGAATTTCTGGAGTCCTCGCTCCTAAATTATTCCTATCTCCAACAAGAATGCCGGTGAGGTTCTCAAAGAATGTATTCGGTTAATTCTATAATTGTAGTTAAGTCCGTTGACTGACAGTGATAACCGTGTTTCTGGAGAAGTGGAAGCTATGGGGTGCTATTCATAACCCTAGTACGGTCCTATCTGTAGCCGTTACAGCAGTATCTAGGCGTTTACTTGAGATGTGTGTACAGCTCCCGACATTTGCCCGGTCACCCTTTCAACGCGCCGCAGTGGCAAGGAGGGACGCTCGTTCTCCTCTCGCTTAGCAGTAGACGCTAACCGGCTTGTCAACAACAAGAGGGTTGGCAAAGGTACTGAAATGAGTATCATCACTCCGAGGTAAAGGAGACTTGTTCTCGGCCATGGATAATGGTCACTTGAACACGGCTTCGAATCGAGAAACAGTGATGTTGATCGAACAGAAATCCAGATTGCACAAACCGAGCGCGGCGTTGGTGCGCGTTTACAGTACCGAGGTCACTTCTGTGTTACGTAGAGCTCTTGAAGAGACCGTCTGGAGGCCATGGTCTGCTGATTCGAATGAGGTAAGGTCATTCTGATCGTTTATACCAAGTCATTCAAAGCCCAGATGTGGCCGAGGTACTTGCATCTTTCTGTTCACACCATTTCCCCCGCGTTATGACGCGTGGCTAGATGCAGTGTCGATACCGCCCCAGATTACCTTCTAAACGCGGACATGACGCCATGAACTGGACGAATTCGGTAGGCAACGTCACTTGTGCGTTCAGAGTGTGAAATGAAGCTAGCGATAGGATATTATGAGGTTCTATTGAAACGGTCTTGAGGACAATAAAATCCCACAGGCCCTGCGAAGACGGAGAGATGATTGGTGGCAGTAGACGAAGAGTACCCCAGAATGCTGCAATAGATAGGTAAATTGTGGCACTCTTGCGTGATTAGGGATTTTTACTCTGGTAATCTTACTACCTTCGGCATGGCATGAAGGCAACGGGGAATGACAGTAGGAATGGCTGTACCCCAAACAATCTAATTGGAAAGATATGCCTTGCGGTTGGGCCTAGGGGAAGAAATCGGGGGACTAAACAGACAAACTCAGGCTCGCAGTAGTCATTCCTGGATGCACGAGTGCTTGGTCAATAGAATCAGAACCTCGAAGAAGACAGCTGGCAGCATGAGGCTTCAGACTTGCAACGTAGCAATGCAAGGAGGATTGCAGGGCGAGGAAGGGTTCGGAATAAGACCGGATCAAGATGTCCCCTTCCCTCTTCTCGATCAGGTCGGGTTCCCCAAGTGGATTTGTAGTTTCAAGTGAACATTTGCGAGACGCGCGCAGCTTAAAACAAGTACCATATGATCCCGAGAGTGACCCAGCCAGCTTGGCCAAGATTGGGGACTGGGGCGGACTCGGTATAGCCAGAATTATCAGAGGCCCATCGATTTGTACGAGAAAAGGTCAGAATGCGAGCACGGAGATAAGAATACCCCAACCGGGCCCGTTGGTAGCAGTACAGCCGCCGGAAGCGGCGAAACTGTTATGGAGACAACGTTACGCGAGCACATTGGGATGGGTTCAGGTGAATGTTCTATATTCACGATAAAGGTTCTGTTATCATGAACTGTACGGTACCTTTTCTTTCATGTGAATATTACTGAATGAGGATTAAACATTACGGGGTAATACTTTCGATCAATCGGCGTATTTGAAACCGAGAGATACGCAGAAAAGGGAAAATTTTGGTGGTTAAACGTGCTATCAAACGTGTGCAGACGGACCGAAATACCGCGTGATGGTCATTTTTCAGCTGCGAATGCGGGGAAAGTCACGATACCAAGCTGTCGATCTGCCATTTCGTTATTTTTTCTTCTTCTTCCCACCACCTGGGACCCCCTCACTAAAGGGTCTGAGTCCCAATTTGGTCCTTATCCTTAACCTCTTCGGTCCTTCCCCGGACTTGCCTATCTTTTCCCTTTCTCCTTGAATGTCATCTTCTCATATATAAGCTATCATCCCGCCCATATTGTAACGTTTATTTCCCCATCGTCGCTATCAATGACAGTACTCAATTGTCCTCCTTTTCAAGTTAGTGTCGACATCATCATGCTAGACGACACCCAGCAACACCCTCCCACAACGGAGAAAATCACTGCAAGGCCCTACAAGTGCCCATATGCGCTATGTGGACGAGCATTCAGTCGGTTAGAGCACCAGGTATGCACCTTTAACCACCCTTCCGCACCTGCTGACAATTTTCACCAGACACGACACATACGGACCCATACGGGTGAAAAGCCCTTTGCCTGCACCTTCCCCAACTGCGAGAAGCGCTTCTCTCGCTCTGACGAGCTTACACGGCACTCGAGGATACATGGCAATGCCCACGATGACTCACAGACTACTCGGCAGCGCAAGACTGCCAGGAAGCCTACGCGCCCTAGCCCCACGAACAACAGCGTTGGCAGGTCCTACGACGATGACGAACCTCCCACCCTTGAGGAGCTCGAGGCTGCCTTTAGCAGGGAGAACCGAAGTCTACGGATAAAAAAGAAAGCTAAGAGCAGGGCTAACAGTGACGACGAGGTACGCCTCATCTTTTCCATCTTTCGTGTCATGCGCTCAACGTCGCTCAGGGTGAATCATATGCACGTCCAACGTCTATCATGTCTCACGAGACACCACTCTCAAGACGGAGTCAATCAGGTTCCGCTCTCTCCACACTTCACTCTGGTTTTGCCCCTCGACAGCCTGATGTCGTCCCCGCATCAGCTACCGCCTTCACGACCCTGTCGAGTCTCGCTATGGAGGAACTCTATGTGCTTGAGCGCCAAGAGGCTCTTCGACGGGCAGAGTACGAGGCCAAGCACGCTGATGCCCTGCGCCGCGCCGAGTATGAAGCCCGTCTTGGTCCACAGTCATCGCAGGCTTGGGCAAGAATCAGCAAGAGTGCCACTACAAGTCCCATCTTGTCCACCCATCAGGCCCTACCCGTTGACGGCGGCCGGTCAGGGTTCCCTCATCAACGAGCAAGCTTTGATGTCCGTCCCCCAGCTGGTAGCGACTACAATGCCTATGGCGCTGACGAGGTCACCAAGGCTCAACGCAGGCTGAGTGGTCCCGCGTGGTCCGTGAGCGCCTTCCAAGAGGGACCCTCGTATTCCGGACCCCATTCTTCTTCGTCTACCCATTTCGTCGACCATCCCGGTACCCGAGGCCTGGGCCCACACCACCACGGTTCACATCCTTATCAGGCCGCTCATCATCATCGCCACCGAAACAGTGGCAGCGGAGGTACTCACAATTCGCGGGGTGGCTCCCCGTCGCCAATGAGTTCTGATGAGGAGTCTCCGCCTTTGCAGATGCATACGAAGAATTCGACCCGCTCGTATGGCAGCAATGGCCATGGGACCCATCATTACCACCACCGACAGAGTATCCCGCCGACGAGTCAACATCATTCCCCGGTTTTCCCTACGGGTCGCAGTTCTGAATTCACGTTCACTCCGTCTACAAGTCCATTCCTCGGACCGTTGCGAACTCTGAATATTCAATCGACAAATCCATCTAGGGCTCCATCGCCAGTCCTTCTGCCTCCTCCACAGATTACTCCTCCCGCCGAAGATTTGTCGCATTCTCCGACCTCAAGTTATCCCCGGCACAATGGGATCTCCACCAGCCCGCCCAGTTCCTCCGCCTTGGGGCTTTGGGGCGGTCGCGGCCAGCATCATTCAAGACGGTCTGACAGCGGAAACTTTTCATTTGGCGTGAATAGCGGAAGCAGCAGCCCAAGCAGCGGCGGCTTCGCCTTCCACCCTTCCCGGCTGAGTGGACCTGCAAGCAACGCCAGCTCACGACCTCCATCACCTTCAAACTCGCATCAGGCAACTAACCCTCATCATAATCATCACAACCACCTCGCGCACTCCGTCCGATTAGCTTTTGGGATGACTCCCATCAATCCCACTCACTCAAGCTCGTCTTCGTCGAGCGCTCCACGGTCGCCTCCACGGAGTTCAGGCTATATCTCGCCTAACAACGGGCTCTCCCCAGGCTACGCTCATCCGACATCAGTTCCTCACTCGAGTACTGGTACGCCTATGGCGTTCTCTTCTCTACCCATGTCCATGCCTGGATCCAGAGCTGGGTCTCCGCCCATCAAGCTACCACCGTTGAAGATCTCTGATTCTTCTGAGAAAATCAAGAAAGAAGAACTCAGTGGTGTTGAGAGTGGAGAACTTGTCAATGGAGCTGGTCAGCCGACTGTTGGTGAGAAGGGAAAAGAAGAGGAGCGCGTTGAACTACCTGGATTCAGCCAATTCGCCGCTGTTGCTCGAGGTACCGCACGGTTCTGATTTATTCTTGAGTAGTCACATTGTTGCTCTCGACTTTCTCATTTCTTGGCTGCACTCTCCGCTCTCCGTCTATGTTATGCATTTCCCGACTGTGTTCCGGGGTTTAATGACATATTTATGACCAACACCTGCTTTCATATTTCACCGACGAACCCTCACTCTCCTTACGCACACTTGGACAATCAATTTAGACGATAGACTATAGAATCCCCTTCTCCTTTTAGACTTCTTCCTGCCTATAGAATAACCATTTTCTTGCTCAACCGCATATCAACATATTCTACACATGCATCACGACTAATTACTCAGAGATTCGCGTTTGAGGATTGTACATGTCCAAATAAAAATCACAACTCGATCTTCTTTACCCGGCCACTGGTTATGAGTATCATCTGAAGAGCAAACACATGCTTGGTAGCGTCAAATCTCACCAGGACACGTCCACCGCGTAGTGTTACGCGTAGAACAATGAAAGACCCCACTTCCAGGTTCACCTGGATGGTGCCAGCCCTAGACCACGAATTCCATTCATCGGACCACGTTTGCATCTGAATCATCATTCACCTGCGAAAAGAACAGGGCTGGACGTTTCGTTCGCGCGTGTTACTAGCCGGTCTTGCTGTTTTCCTTTCGATCTATAGAAACAACACAGGTTAGTCTTATGATTGTTCATCGGGAAGAGAAGACAGGCAACCTCGCGTTCGCTAACCTTTGCACCCCAGTTTCAATTCACGCAGTAGTCAGTTGCTCTACTTGGAGGGCACGGGCTTACCTCGACCGAACTGCACAGATGGAAGCCTCTTCACTACTCTGGCTTTCACGCGTGGACGTCGACGTGTGCATCATCTAGGAGACGAGAACGTATTGCATTATGCACCCTGTCATCCACACTCGGCAGCTGCCTTCGGGGAATCTTGAAGATTTTCGAGTATCACCAAGTCTTCTACAGATGCGCTTGCGGAGGGCTTGTCAAATGTGCTACATAGTCTGGGAAACGTAACTACTGAAGCTTTTCTCGGAGAAACTAGATAAACTTCTCCAGGCGAGATTACGACACGGCATCCAGTGCGGCACCGCCATGAACAATGGAATATCATCTATTCAAGAAACGCCGTGACCGAACTCACCATGGCCGCCATCTCGAGGTAAACATATGTTCTGGGACCTAGCACAGCTCTATCGTTCGGCCAGTTCGATCAGACTCGGTGATGCTGGTATACTGGAGTCCATGATCGGCCTCAGCAGGATGGACGGGTGCAGACCAGAGCATCAGACTTCGATGGCTGATGCCACTCAGATTTTGACAGAAAGAACGACCAAATTCATAAACGGTAGTCTAGCTTCTCAACCTCCTGGATTCTTTAGGCAAGTGTCCCCGCCGATAACTGCAGTCTTCAAGGCGATCGCTGTTATCGCGTGGGCTACGCGTCATTTCTGCCTATCACCTTCTTCAGAGATATAAAACCGAGGAGATTGCAGACCACATGGGACGTAGATAGTGGCGCCGCCGGGATTCGATGGGTCTCGAAATATTCCGTATTCTTTCCTTCCCTGCCACTTATGGTCTTTGGCAGACGTGACTTGTTCACGAAGTGCTACCACCGAGGCTCCCATTCAATTGACCTTTACCGTCCATTCAACCCCTTTCTCGACGGCATCTTGGGATTTTGAGTGGCTAAAACTCTATCGAGCTCGGTAATACAGCCAAACGTTGCCGGCATCTTGCTCAGTGTCGACCAGCCTTGTGATCACGATCATTCCAATGTGCTATTCTAGCTTGATGTCCCCTATGGTCTCCCACCGCCTACTTCAGTCGAGAGAGAGCATGAGTATGTAACGTAAGATAGGAGTGTTCTGCAATCTACCCCAGTTGCGTTCAATCGTAGGTTCTAGAGAATCTGTCTGATTTGAACGGCCCAGCATCCTCAGAGTAGGCAGCAGAGACCTACAACAATCAGTCCATCTAACGCCACGCCATGCGAATCGAGAGTGCTTCCCCATGCTATCTGACCAACTGTGGGGAATCAATAGTCCAAATCTGGTCCCGCGCGAGTGAAAATCAGGGGGAATGCCTTGGCTGATTCCCCGTATACTCCTGTCCTCCCTGCAGTTCCATGCGTCGCTAATACGAGCCCAGAGTTCCTCAACATTCTTCTCATTCAGCCGATGTGTAGGTTCTCACAACCGCTTCATGTGACATGAGAATGAGCCAAGATAACCCTGTATTAGTTATAGCTTTATGGTCATTTAACCTATGCACCGTTTTCCTGTCATTTGATGGAGAAGCTGACCAGAAGAAGCAAGTTCCATGTCACCGTGCCAAAATACAGTAAACCCCGCAATCTCCAGAATCTTCTTCACAAACAGTTGACATTGCGTGTTGGGTTTGAGGCGTCTTCGTAGTCGGGTTCATAGATCCAAGGATTCCCCGAGAGCACGAAGGGGTGCCTTGCATCCGTGGGGGTTTGCGAAAAAATATGAAATATTTGAGGCTGGAGTGCCACAGGAACAGTGGCTCAAAAGGCCGCCCAAATCTCAAGCTCGACGCAAAGGATTAATAGGGAATAAAAGTAGCGAATAACATAAAGCATATCAGTAACGAACTCGGTATCTCGTGCTCCTTGTAGTCTGGAATTTCGAAGTTTCTCTCCGAAGTCGCCTGCCATGAGTACGAAAATCATCAGTTGGTGAAGCTCGCACAATCGCGCGAAAGCTACGCACCTACTCGCACGTTCTCTCTCAATTTCCCTGCGCTCAACTTCCTCAGCTGTAAGTACCTCGAATTTCGTCCTAAACTCGTCCGCTTCCGCCCAATCTCGCCATACACTCCTCAGCGTCTTCGGTCCACGCCCGTCTTTCGGCGCTCTTCCCCAACCCAGTCCCAATCCAGTCTTATCCTTCAAGAAGCCTTGCCCGACCCTGTCCTTGGGAGCCGCCGCACCAGAGCTGGCAGCTGCTTCCTCTGTCACAGCACTATCACCACCGATGACACCCCACTCCACAGCATCCTTCTTATGCTTCATAAGCTCTTCGTGTACGGCATGGGCGACTAGCGGGATCGCCTCGCCGCCCAGTCCAATGTCCTTGCATACGGTCTTTGCGAACTCCTCTGGAGTAAGAGGGGAAAGAAGGTCCCATTCAATGTGGTCCATGAGGTGGTAATTGGCTATTTGAACGTCAATCTGAGGTTACAGGCACTGTGATGAGCTAGCTGGATAAAATGTTTAAACGGCAGGTCGACTCACGCTAAGAATAACGCGACACTCTGGTAGTTCCTCTACCGCAGGCAAGGGTGCGTCAAGCCCTATAGCGCCATCTTGACCCAGCTCCATCGATGCAATACCTTCGTGTTCCTCAATCTGCGCCCTGATTTGATTTGCTATAGTTTCCGCCCACGTCTCTGGGTTCAACTCTAGGTCATTGCAGAACGTTCTCGCAAAGATCTCTGGCTTGATGAGACCCTCATGTATATTCCAAACGAAGCAGTCTCGAATTCGATGAGTGTCGGTCTCGAACTCCACACGTATTGGTATCAGAGATGATCGTTTGGATGCGTGTTCTTCCATCATGTCCTGAGTCCTGTTTTGCATACTGTCAGCCACCGCTTTCGCAAGCTGAAGAAAGTTCTTACGGGTAAACATGGGCAGTAGCAGGCATCCGCCTGGGTTTGATGAACCTCGCAGGTGGGATCATTCCAAGATAGCTCTGTTCAATTTCCGTCTTTTCTGGCCTTGGTGGCGGCATAGCCTGGGGTGTTGCTGAAACCCCAGTCGACGCATTGAACACACCCATGCCGGCGCCTTGTCGACTTCTTGCAGCTCGTGAGGCCCTTGACTTGTCTGCGAAGTCCGAGTCATCAGAGTCAAGAGCACCTGCATCTGGCAGCTCATCTCCAGAGCCAGGATCCGCGTAGTTGATGACCGCGCCTCTCCGTCCTGTGGCTCGTGTACCTGCAGCTGTGGTTTGAGCAAGTATGGGCTGCATGAGCAATGTAGCTCCTGTCCTCAATCGCGATGAATAAGTGGAGTAGACAGCTTGTGTAGCGGTGGGTAATGGTGGTTTGGGAGGATTTGGAGGACCGACCGGTGCAACGGGTACATGCTGCAAACGCGGATAGATGGCTGCAGGAGGTGCATATTGCTGGGGCTGGGGTTGAGGGGTTGGGGGTGCAAGATTACTCGATCGCGTTGTACGTGACCGGCTGCTTCGTGTATTAGGAGCTGGGGATTTTGAGGCGGGAGTTGATGTCGTTGACCAAGTATGCAGATTTTTCATGTACGCTAATCGAACGGTGTCATGAGCAATGTCGTGGTCTGCTAAATTGAGAAGACTCACCTGACCGCTGCTGAACGCTCTGAGGCTGAGGGGATGCATACGAAGACAGCTGCGATATCGTTTGCCTAAGTTGAAGGTCGGTCATTGTATTGAATGCAGTTGCATTTGGGAATGTCGACGGGCCAGAAGCAGCCTGTCCATCAGCCATCCTTAGGAGCTCACAATGTCAAGGTGTGTTTTTGTAGCCAAATTTACTGATTTTCTCAGAAAATTGGGCTCGTCGACGCCAACAGCGTCAAGAACGTTGAAGACAGTGAATGCGGCGGCGGCAAAGAAAACCAAACGCGAAGTGTCACGGAATGTCACAGTCACGGCTGTCGGTGTCACTCTCTGGCTGGCATCGGCGGGCTTTCGACAATGTTACTTCGAGCTTTGGCCTCATGCAGTCGATACCGATGCACTGCGCCATGGCCCTGGACTGGTATCTCTCGTTATTCGACCTCGAAAGGGCCCAATGAATACATACTTGCACAGCTAGAGGCTGGTAAGTATCTATAAGGTCCAAAACTGGAAGGGGCAACAGAAATAACGCACATATGTTCCCAGAATATCGGAGGGAGAAGAACAACTCAGAGCCAAACCATTATAAGATGAGGGCATGGAGCAACGCAATTACACAGGTGCTAGAACTAGGCCGTCCAATCCAGAACGCTAGCGACCTCCGTTCAGTCAGTGATTGTATTTTTCCAGCCTCCTACTTCAATTCACTGACCTTAATGATTAGCTCAATGGCGTAGGACTCAGAATAGCCAAGAAAATCATGGAATACGTGTCCTCGGCGGACCCAGCGAATGTCGGTAACTCTCACTCCCTATCATGTTTCCAATGGCTCAGCGACTTCGCTTTCAGATTGAACTGGCCAGCGAGGCCAACCGTGTTGTTGTTCTAGAGGCCCTTCAGAGTTTACCAGGGATCGGGTGAGCCCCTTTCCCCTAGCCTTTGGCCTTAGCTTATACAGTTATCAGTAAGCAGAGAGCCAAACAGCTCTACGAGGCCGGATGTCGAGGGATAAAGGATATTTCGAAGAGAGAATACTTCACATTGCTGACCAAAAGCCAACAAGCACGCATTCGGCACATGGAAGACTTCTCTCAGCCAGCTCGGGTAGAGGAAGTAATGCTCCTTACTGTAAGTTGTCCTCTGAAGCCACATGGTCTCGGTTTACTATCAGTTTCCTAGGAATGCATCCAACAAACTCTGCCCGCTGATTGGGAAGTCATCCCTACGAGTTCGATGTACGCACTTGGCGTGTGGTTATTCTCACTATGTTTTACTAATCTCACATCTCTCAGTCGACGAGGAGCGACCTACGACCCGACTGGCATCAACCTTCTACTTATACATCGAGAATCGGGGCATATACCCCCTCCACCAGCGCCGTACTCCGACTCTAAGGCAGTTGGGACATCGAAACGGATAACATATTCGACAAATTCTTCATTTTCCAAACGGAATGGGCCTCTCAAAACAGTAATTATACCAAGTCTGGACGAGTCTGGTATACTTGTGGATGTGACGACAGCGACACATACTGTTTGGTCGGGGCTGGTTCGAATACCAAAGAAACTGGATGATGGGCAATTTGAATGGGTGTCCCCACGGAAGGAAGGGATCAGGGAACACACAGGGACATTCAGAAAAGCGCGACTGGTGTATGCATATTTTTTTCATCCACAACGAGGACCACTTACTCATTACTTGTTCCCAGTGCTGCACCTTTGAAATCGCGCGGCGCCATTTTGCTAGCGGAAACTGGTGACCTGAAGTTGTGGAAAAACATGTGTGCACGAGCACTCAGTCTCGGGATGTTCCTGACTCCCAGCGGGCTCTGGAAATGGCGAACGGACAATTCAAGTATAGCCACGAACCCATCGAATGGGTATTGGGAGTTGTTGCAGTCCTCGACAGAGGAAGAGATTTTCGAGCAGATTGGGATGGAGTACCTGGAGCCGTCCAGGAGGAATATGTCTTTTATATCTTAACCCCTGTATAATGTG
Source organism: Clitopilus hobsonii (assembly GCA_015708445.2). Taxonomy (NCBI): domain Eukaryota; kingdom Fungi; phylum Basidiomycota; class Agaricomycetes; order Agaricales; family Entolomataceae; genus Clitopilus; species Clitopilus hobsonii. The sequence continues at coordinate 2,278,219 of CP068003.1, read as the reverse complement.
TGTACTAATCCGAATTGGCTATCTGCTAGACGTTCTCGAGTCTGGGACTCTGCCACTACAGAGCACTACAGTGGTGTTCGCCAGAACTTTGTTGCCCGTTTGTGGTCCGCATCTCCACTTAGCAACGAACACTGCGCCCCATGATCGACGCCATCTCTCTTGACATTAACCTTGATGATGGCACATCTCACTCGTCCAGAGACCTATGACATCGAAGATTCTAACATCGCTCTTCTGGGCTCAGATGTATGATCTACTACCATTAATCGATTCAGCAGAAATCTGATTTTTTTTCGCCTGTATAGCTCGAAAAGCGAGTACGAGAACATGCTGGGGATACGGAGTCTGCGTGGAACGACGGTGGTCTCGAACCTGGTCTAAAGATTTGGCGTGTCGAGAAGTTTGCTATCGTTGATTGGCCAAAGGAGAAATATGGTCATTTTTATGATGGAGATTCGTATATCGTACTACAGGTGAGCCTCTTCATTGCAGTGGATCTATCGTGAACATAACTCCTGTGTCAACAGACCTACCGAAAAAATGACAACGACGAATCTTTGTCGTATAACCTCCACTTCTGGCTAGGACAGAACACTAGCCAAGATGAAGCTGGCACTGCAGCTTATAAGACAGTTGAACTGGATGACCGTGAGTCCTACCTTTGATCAATCCCTCGAAACGTGTAGCTCATACGATGCAATCCAGATTTCCACGGCAAACCAGTCCAATACAGAGAAGTCCAAGGTAGCGAGTCAACCAAGTTCCTGTCCTACTTTCCTCGCTTCATCTGCCTTCGCGGAGGTATCTCTACCGGATTTCATCACGTCACTGATCCCCCTCCTTTGGATATCCAAAGACTCTACAGAGTTGCATCTGTTACTACAGGCGGGGCTGGCATTGCTAGACTTGTGGTTAGGGAGGTACCACCAGAGGCTTCAAGCATTGTAGAAGGCGACGTGTATGTATACGATAAGGGAACTGAGGTTCTTCAGTTTAATACCAAGGAGAGCATTGGGAAGGAGAAGTTTAAAGCTGCTGAGTTCGCCCAGAGTCTGGTCGAGGGAAGGCAAGGACAATGTCAAGTCACGGTTTATGGTCTGTCTTATCCTTCGTCATGCTCGGTGCATCTAGTGATCTCCCTTCTCTTCTACAGATGAAGGTGGTCCTGGGGCTGGAATATTCATTGCCAACTTTGGTGAAGCAACGACTCTCATTCGTTCAAAATCCCAACACTTTACAACACATGAGCCTCGACTCTTCCGCATTTCAGATGATTCTGGTGACCCTACCACCCAGCCTGTGTCGCCTGTGTCTAGCTCTTCGCTGGATTCCTCAGACGCTTTCCTCCTGGACGATGCTTCTGATGCGAAGAATGCAGCGGTTTATGTCTGGCTGGGAAGCCGGGCATCGTTGAAGGAACGGCGGCTGGTCCTGCAATACGCTCAGGCATATCTCAGAACGAAGAGTAGCGGGGCTGCTGGAGTCTCTGTCCCCATCGTGAGGATGAACGAGGGAGACGAGACTGATGAATTTTGGGCTGCCGTTGGGCAGTAAAGGATTCAATCGCGACATAGTACATTATCAGATAAATTGAGACAATAAATAATCTGTATTCTTTCCGTGGATTCATTCAGATACAAATACATGAAAGGTTTCCATAGCTTCGTACACTTCATCGATATATTGTACAAGAAATCGGTTTGCATAAATGACCATCCATTGTTATTGGCCTTTCAGTCGACGATGTCGTAGGCAATTCTAGCTCCAACCCAAGGGTATGGGTAATTGCGTTGGTACCAGTTGATGAAAGTCTTCCTCCCAAAGAAGTTTGGAATTGTTGCGAAGGATCCACCAAGCTAGATAATACGTTAGATCCTATTTGATAGATGAAATTGGAGAAGATGGTTGCTCACCACAATATTGTGTACTCCATCATGGAAATCCATAGAGTATCCAGGATATAGCTCGGACGGAATGAAACCGTCCCATTTGTCGAGTGTGGTGGATGTCCACTCCCACACTCCTCCATTGATCCCCTTCCCCCCGTTCCTCTCCCCTCCCGTCGTTGCCCTAGCCGATGGCGTCAGTGACCGACAGTATGTGTACGTTGGAGGGAACTCACGGGACAGGGTGCCAGTTACGGAATCCAACATTCGCACCACCTTCATAGCCGGCATCGAATTTCTGGTAAAAGAGACGAAGCTCAGGCTCCGAAGGGATACGACCACCCCGAATGGTAACATAGGTGGAAAGATCGTCATAGGAAGCCATAAGCGGCCACTCCTGAGCAATCTCCATCGAGATGGGCCCGTAAAGAGTGCGGACCTATATCACGCTTTAGTCCATGCTCTTCGACTAGACGGTCATGGCTAACCTTGATCTCGCCATCATCTTCAACCCAACTCTTGGGAAGCTTGACTTTATCTTTGCCTTCGCCAGAATAGAAGGTGTAGAACTCCCCGTTGGTAACGGGACGCCAACTGATTCTGAACTTGGGAACCTCCACCTCTCTCTTGGGATGCTCGTTATCCCAGCCAAACTCATGACCATCGAGGGGACCATCTTCATCGTCAGCTTCACGATCATCGTGGCCTAGGGTGACGGTCTCCGGGCCTAGGGTAACCGTCTCGGATTGAGGACGAGGAGCATCGTTCCATTGCTGGGCAAGAGCCTTCCAAGGAGGAACTGCGAAGCCGGCGGGAGGTCGTGTACCAGTGCCAGCCCGTTGGAGAAGCATGTAAAGAAGAGTTTCGACATGCATAGCTTCATGTTCGAACGTCATGAAGAGGATGCGAGCGATTCTCCTAGTGAGTGTGACTTTGCCAGACTTGAAGTCCTGGTAAAGCTTGAGAACGCGAGATCGGACACGAGAGGTGAAATCAAGAATCGATTCCAGAGTTGGCCAATCCTCATCGCAAGTAGGGACTATGGAATGAGCCTGTTCTAAATGTAAGTGACGAGGAGAGGTTAGGGAAAGAATGGGAACATACATGACACTGGGTTGGGTCGTCGACATTCGGATCGATTCCACGCTATGGTCCCGGTTCGTCAAAACGTCTGTGACAGCTGACGGCGAACTAACCTCGAAGATGTCCTTGAAGTATTCGGGCTCTGTGTGCGGCTCTTTGAGGTGCCGTGAGAGGTAGATGTCCAGGAAAGTCGGGATGTGTCCAAGATAGAACAAGCAGATGTGACGGAGGTCGATCGGCTTCTCATAGAGCATGGTAGGAGGGATCATGCCTCTGGTGACGATATCCCATGCGGCCCATAACTGTTCCCATTCAGGAATGGGCGGCAAGCCGAAGGGAGAGAACGTTGCGCTCGGCTTCTTGACCAGTGGGAAGGTGAAAGGAGGCCGTTCAAGAAGCCAAAGAGAGTATCGTCGAGATTCGTCGATCCAGCGTTGGATCGGACGGAGGTTGCTATTAATAAATAAGGAATGTGTGTCTTCCTCCGAGAACTGGGAGTAGAATAGAACATGAGATCATTTCCACAGGTAAATGACAGGCGTAATCAATTACCTTCATAGATTGCTCAATTTTGAGCGTCTCTCCTTGAGAGAAGTTGATGGCTTCTCCTGTCGAAGGAAGGTTGACCGTATGGGTCTTCTTCGCCTTGTAAAAGGCCTCGTGCTGGCGCTTAGCCTGTAAACCAGATATCAGAATTTGGTATCAAGATAACGACAATTGGATCGAACGAACCACAACGTATTGGTTGACATACTCCCAGTTCTCTTCGTTGAACAGGTTCTCATCGCCCAGAGTCTTTCCAGCGACCTTCAGACCATTCATGATGAAGTTCTTGGTATGACCATGGGGGTCATTGTACGCTTCTTCGATGACCTCGCGTTCGTTATCATGATCCAGACCGAGGAGTAGAGTATCACCCGCTCCAGCCCGCAGAGGCAACGAGCGCAAGAACTCTGCTGCACTCTCACGAGTGAAGTTCCCAAGGGAAGACCCGAGGAAGAGAATGTGGAGAGGCCGCGAACTATCGCTAGGCGTGGTGGGAATCGAGCTTTCACCGCTATCCGAAGCGCTACTGTCCGAGGTGAAATCCGAAAGAGGGGAGATGTTGCCTGTCTGGGTCCTCCAGAAAGCCTGCTTGTCAATAGGGGAGATAGGTGAGCCCAGTCCGCCTTCCTCGACAAACTTCAGACCATCGTCGTAAGTGCCGCAGATGCCTTTAGTCATAACTTTGCCTTCGAGTGATTTTCCAACGTCAGAGATAGCGATTTCGCCAAGGGTACGTTCAATCTCCCTCTCCTCCAAATCGAGGGCGTAATAAGTAATGGGAGCGTGGGATACTGGTTGTGGAACCAATCTAGATAGACCGGACAGAATGTGTGAGGTCTTGCGGAGTGCCCTGATAACGCAACATCGTGTTAGATAAACGGAGAAACGAAGTTGATTAGATCCTTGAAAAGAGGCGCGTGATCATGCAGGCGTACACAATGACAGGGTACATTGCATAAATGTCATAATGAATACACGGATATGGCACCACGAGGCGAGGAGAATGCGCGTTAAACGGACGGTACTTACCCCGCACCAAGTTCTAGGACAACTTCATCCGGAACTACATCCTCGCCGTGATGCATTGCACGAACAATCTCATCAGCTTTGGTCTTCAGGATGCTTTCTTCAGCGCCAAACAGGTAATATTCAGGTGCCTTCGTGGTAATGTCGTCGTAGAGTCGAAGGCCATGTTCATCGTATAGGAGCATGGTAGGTAGGTTCCTTTCACCCGCCGGACGTGTGAGGCCACTGACGATCTCTTCGGTGAGGTCGGGTCCATCGCCCGAGTGAAGGTGAACGATTTCTGTAGGCATTGGAAATGGTTGGAAGGCGAGTTCGTTTTGGATGCTAAGGGGTCGAGAAACAGGCCATATTTATAGGAGAATGGAGGTTTGGCGAACGGTGCCCCCTTCAGTGATGACATCAGCAATGATCCCTCCACTCGGCGATGCTTGCCATTGCGTTCGTCGCGAATTTTCACCAGGGAAGTGGAGGAAGAGATCCTGCCGTTACTCTTTAGGATTGATTGCCGCCACAAGAAAGGATAGACCGTGCACTCACCGAGGAGGATTACTAAGACCAACCCCAAAACTCTGAAGCACCAATCTAATCAGGAACCACTCCTCCCATCTCCTCGCGCAGAAGGACGTTAAGAATCCAAGAAAAGGCAACGTGCGGGCTCAGGTGGCTATCAGTTTTTCCCTTCAGATATTCCAGCTCTTCATGGGGCAAGGGAATGAGCCCCGGATGCCGTCAGAGTGAAGGATGACATTGGCGACCAATGTGTCCGAATGGGCCTGAGTAAAGTAAATGAGGTCAAGGGTTCCGTTTAAGCGGAGGGGAAGGATCATGAACACCACTAAGGCAAAGGTAATATATACCTCTCTTCACGTGTATAACGCGATGAGCACGCCATTATTCACAATCGCCGGAACGAGGTCGGATTGCTCGATCGCATTCATTATTCGAATATACATGATCTCTAGTAATTGCGATCGAGTTTGACAAGCTCTGTTGCGAGCTTCGCAAGCATCGTTTCTGTTTGAGGATTCTTCGGAAAATGCTTCCCATCTCCGGGCCTGGAATAACGAATATCAACGAAATCTGCCTTACAAAGCAAGATGACAGCCACAAATCAGGAATAGTACTCACGATGCACCTCCATAGCAGAGTCTGACAAACCAGCCATTTTCGATATCAAGTCCGAGAACCTGGGCCCAGTTCTTTTTCCATCCAACATCGTACATGTGGATAGTCCGGTGTGCATCTCTTACCAATCTTCGTTGAGGCCCAGATAATTCCGGTTCAAGCGGTGGATCGGAAAGGGAATGTCCAGAGGGTGGAAGTCGCGGAAGGTATTTCAGAAGGAGAAACGGTGAGATATGCTCCAGGGTCGTCTGATTTGTTCTACGATTTTGTGTCAGAAAAAGGTGCAGAACGGGACTGCTTTACTCACGATACAAGGTACAGGTGATAGCAGAAGAACGATCCAATGACGAGTGTAATGATCATGCCGAAAAAAGCAAGAAAGAGCTCGTGGAGGGGTGTTGTCGGGTCCTATCAGCGGCATGACATCAAGCAACGTTCGTGAACGGCCGAAATGGAAGTTCGCTTACCACTCCGAAGGGATTATTGAAGGCGTACCATATAGCATTGACGTTGATTACAGCGAGATATATTGCAAGGAGTGTGATAGATCCAAGAAAGTGAAGAAAAGCGGGGTATGTTCTATGACCCTACGAAGTTGATCAGTCTATGCGTACTCTCGTCAGGGTAAAAGGCCTTACAATACATCTAGACCCTAGCCATGGGCAATGATGATCTGTGAGAGTTAAATGAGTTATCTACGCGCACATATTCAGTTCACTTACCCATCTTAAGTACACAACAACCACATGTCGAGCAATGGTGTGTCCTCTCTGGTTTGGGCGCCTACAGGGAATGAAATCAGCTCTTAGAATGTTAGGCAAGGCTTTTCAGTCACATACCGAGCATTTTCGACACCACCTCCCTGGAGACAGGAAGTCTTCATCCTGCATAAGCGCGTCTGTGACCCCGACCTCCTCCTCCGGGTCATTCACTCCATTGGGCCCAGCCACTCCAGGATTACGGGTAACGCATACAATCATTGAAGAAAATCCCATTATAGCGAGGGTATATATAGATATGAGATGGGCCAGAAAATGATTGGGTTTGCTCAGAGTCCGTAGGTGAAAATTAATGAGAACGATCAGAATTGAAGGATGGGGGAGAAGCATTAGAAATATAGTCCCTGTAAATCGGATACCTCTTAACAATGTAACCGGCATGAACATCCACAGAACGCACCACATAAGGGGGCATATCTAAGCCATTTTTCGTATGATTTATGGTGGTTTTCTTCGTCCGAATCGAATGAATCGTCCCTCCTTCTTGTGGTGGTACTGGACAGCGGTTGGAGGCCAATGTTCACGAGAGGCCTTCTGGTAGGGGTCATAACAGAAGATAAAGTAATGGTATATGAAGGAGAGAGGGATTATACAGAGCAAGGCGTTAGTAGGACATGAAAGAACGGAATAGAGGATGTAAGGGTCTGGCTTAGACGCGTAGGCCGATGGCAACCGGCATTTCCTCCGTTGCTGCGATATATCGCACACTGTCAGCTGAAATGAGCCTCAATTCATTTGGATGCCTCTTCGTCCGCAATAGCCAGGAACTCGATAAGATGCGCATATTGTCCATTAACGGCGTTGTTGGTCTGGCTGACAGCCCGTCTTTTGAAGACTGCACCCACCCGTATCCCGAAGGGGGTATTCGGTGACCTCCAAAAGTTCCCAAATCCACCGGGTACTTCGGAAGACTATCAGCGGACGCACCATGGCAGCAATTGCACGCAAGAAAGGTGCAACCCTCCTTCTCCGAAACTACCACTATGGCGCCTTTTCATCAGGCTGTGAACGCAAAGTTTGCTCGTGCTGAAGGCGAGTACAAGATCTATGAAGGCCTAGTAGATGGGCAGTGGTCGGTTGGAGCGTATGTGCTTTCCTCTGAAATGTCTATGTCAAACTAACATACGGATTGCAGGGTTCCTCATGGTGGTTAGTTCTTTGAGTTTCTAGATGTGATTCGGGAGTTTCTGAAGAAAATTTCAGGATATGTGCTGGCTCTAGTGCTTGAGGCTGCTATGCAGCACCAAGCGAGCACGAACCATCCCGATCCAATCCATGTCACAACACACTATCTACGACCCACCTCCGTCGCAGAATTCCAGGTTCGCGTCCGGGTTCTCAAAGCTGGGCGTGGCTTCACAAATTTGACTGCTGAGCTGGTCCAAAAGGTGAGTTGCGGCTCGTCTTGCGATGCTGAGTATCTGAATGTTGTTCATAGGATACCCTGGTAATAACTACCCACTGCATCTTTGGAACGAACATAGATACCTCAGAGTCCAAACCTAATCACACCGTTCAACCACCGTCCTCATTCGCTCGTCGGATTCCCCTCTACTCTCATACCAACCAAGCAGCCACAACGCGTACTCGAGAAGCTTGGAACTTTACTGAGCGCGTCAATATCAGTCGGGACAAGGATATTCATGCAAAGAACGAGATCGACCATCCCAACAGGACGAACAATCAGAGTATTGGCGGCGAGGGTCTCGAATGGGGCGCTTGGTTTGGATTCACGGACAAGGATGACAAGATTACAAGCCCTGCACTTGTCTTCCTCACGGATGTATTCGTGAATATGCCCTCCCTTCTTCCCCGGCCCCAGAGGGAGGCGATTGGTCCAAGGTTTGTCGACCCTTGCTCCATTCTTCTCCATGCTAAACACGCCGTCCAGCTGGTATCCCACTATGGTCCTCTCTGTAGAGTTCAAAGCACCCATCCCTCGCGACTACACCAAACACGCTGATAGGACAGTCGGCCTGTACCACAGCGGAAGATTCTTCAACGATGGAAGACATGACGCATATGTTGAGATCTGGACTGCGCCTACGAATTGGGCAGAAGGAGAGGAGAAGGAGGGATGGCGCGAACAGCAGGTCTGCCTTGCTATTGCCTCACAGATGGCGACTGTCCTCCCTATGGCAGTCAACCTGTCGAGAGGAAAGAAGCCGGAAAGCGCTCTATAGATATGCTTTAAATTAGCTAGGCTGCCCATCTACAATACATACTTAACAATATACATAACAAGCAGATATACAAACCCATAATTCAACATGAACTGATTGAGTCCAACGAGTTCATCCTTCACCCTCGTCAGGATGCCTCCTTTGCCGATGGCAAGCAGGCCAGGGTTGGTCGACGTTATAGTAGGTGGCGTCCGTTTCAAGGTGAACGTTCCTCGTACATCCGACTCGTTCTCCCCCCAATGTCCTGATATTGTCTGGCCCCGCCTGTCGAGCGTGCCAACATACTTCCAGTGCTGAATTCTGTCCCGGTATTTCTTCGTTATGAGAACCCGTCCAGAACCATCAACGTCTCCTTCGAGCCCAAACGGACCTTCAGCGTCGATTCCTACTCCGGCAATCCTTTCCGGCAATCCAATAGGCTCAGTAGAGGTAGTAATTGAGATACAACAAGCCATAGCAGGGGCTTTGCGTTTGAACCATCGGCTGTTGTTAGTATATGTGCCTTCCCATGACGAAGAGTCGATAACCTCTTTTTCGGTTGCCAGGCTCTGAGAGGTGCTGGTGTTGGAGATGGCGAAGCGGCCATATGGAGTGCCTCTAGTGGTCCCCCACTGACCTACGTAGGCTCTTGCTTCTGGTTCGTGGCTTGAAGAAACGCGTTCTCCGGTGTACAACCAGCCGCAGTTGCCATTCGATCCTACGTAGGTCTTGGTGAAGCGGATGTTTGCCTCGAGAAACAGTCCAATGATTCGAAAACAGCCGAAGTAGTCACTCCCTTCGCCACTGACGACACGTGTTTCCTCGTCGAAATTGAGGCGCATTAGCATTCCACTGTTGCCCAGGACGGAGCCATTGCTTCAAAGTCGCGTGAGTCTGCTGAGAAGCGTGTGCTGGTACTGCGAGATGAGCTTACTTCACTGTCCAGACGCCATGGAAGACGGAACCTGAGCTCATAGCTAGATTTTTCTAGACAAGGGAGAAGAAAAGGCCTTGCCAAGAGGAGGAGAGAGAAAGGAAGACGATTCTCATGGTTTCTTTGAATGTTGTTGGTTTACCATCAACCCACAGCCTTTATCACCGCAAGCGATCCTTGGACCTTTGACTCGGAGTGACCATCCTCTTCTTGGCAAATTTCAACGACGATACTCCAGATACATCCCGTGCGTATAGGAATTGATAGGGGTGCGATGGCAGCTAACTAACTGCACTCAGACGGCCAGTCCTAGTCAACTCCTATGTCGCATCTCAAAGCCAGTTAGTAGAGTCTCAGATCTCTGAGTCAGTTATTAGGCTCAGCCAACCATCACAACTGCCTACAAGATGGGTATTCAACGAACAGGCGAGGAACCATACAGCATTATTATGCAAACGAGGCGCCTCCATCCCGCCAAAGTTCTGTCAGATGCAGGCATCACGTCCGTCGTCTGGGCCGAAGACGCCCTTGCTTTTGTCCATCACGTTCCAACATGCCTTTTCAACCTGCAACTCTTAGTTGCCGATGAAGACCTCGAAAGGGCACGGGATATTATTCTGTCGACGGATTGTTTCGAGTTTGTCCCCACCAATCCTCCCACCGGCAAAACCAGCTTCGATGATCCCAAATTGTTGCTAGCCTACCCGAACGCAGTCCATCTGGATAGAAAAGCTAGAAAGGCACCTTTCAACGATGTTCAGAATGATAACGGGCTCCCCAACCTGGCAACAAACCTCACGCATATTGTCCTGCATCGGGCTTCGTATTGGGAATTCAATATGAATGATAGCACGAAGACATTCAATGGAGTTTTACCTCCTACGTCGTTTGGGAACGTCCGTTTCCCCACAGTTGCCGCCATGTTGGATAGTCTCACCGCTATGTATCTCACTCCTCCCGATGGGGCGTTCAACAAATCCAGAATCAGTCAGGTTTGTAACTTTCTCGCCTATATCATGCTTTATACGCTCTCCGAAAACGGTGTGGATCCCAATGAAGGCACCATCATCGTCGATGGGGAGCCCACGAACGAGTTGCTTCCCATACACGAGAAGATTTTGGAGGAAGTTGATCCGGCAAATCGACTTTTCATTGAAAGGCAATGCCGAGGCTTACCCCTTAACGATGGGGACGAATCTAAAAGAAAGCGTATGGAAATTCTTGAGCAGCGAGAAAATGTGAGCAACCTGCTCCATAGCGCCCGTTTGTGCTGACACTACGACCTTAGGCCTTGACGTTCACCTAGTCATGGGAGCACAGGAGCAGATTATGCAGTGTACAGAGAATCGAATTGCCATAGTTGTATACTATCGTATTTGATCGTCTCGTATCAGCGCTTGAAAAGTACAGAAACTTCGTGACACATATTTCCATTACTTTCCAAGGGGACGAAGCCCAGGATGGGCCGCTGTTACTGGACTTGGCGAGCGTTTTAAGACGAAAGCTCCACCTACAGATCCATCATCGCGTCCCCAATGTCCAGCGAGCGTCTGGCTCTGCCTATCAAACGTCCCAACATACCTCCACTCATAACTCCTGTATTTCTTGATCATGACGAACTTCCCAGAACTCTCAATCTCTCCATCGAGCGTGAAAGATCCATGAGCATCGATCCCTATCCCTTTAATTCCCTCTGGCATTCCGACAGGCTCGATTGGGGTTGTGATTGCGATACAGCAAGCCATAGCAGGATCCTTGCGTTTTGGCTGGCCGAAATACGAGTAAATTCCTTCCCATGTCGACACTTCGACTCTTTCCTTCGAACCCCGAGAGTTTTTGGCGCTGGACATTGCAAACCGACCACGGATTGATCCTCTAGTGCTACCCCAATGACCAACATACTCTCGTTCATCTCCGTCCCTCGCCTTTTCGTCTGGGCCCACTACACGCTCTCCAGCATACATCCAGCTGACGTTGCTGTTTGAACCGACGTATGTCTTCGTGAATCGAATTTTGGATTCGAGGAAGAGCCCTGTTATTTGGAAGACGCCAATGGAATCGCTGCCTGAGCCACTAACGACATGGGTTTCCTCGTCAAAGTCAAGGCGCATTAACATGCCGCTGTTATTCAGGACAGTCCCATCGCTGTTTATGCGTAAGTCATCGAATACAGGACTTGTTTGCTCGTCGTTGAAAGGGACTCACTTCATTGTCCAGACGCCATGGAAAACAGACCCAGAACTCATGATTAGATACCAGCGAGGTTTGAGCCGGGAACAGGCTCTACGGTACAGGGCTTAGCGCTTGCAAGCCATCAGTGGTATTGATGTGCCCTGAGGCTATTGCTTTCAGTGCAATTCACTCTGCACTCACATGGTCGGCAATCTATCCAAATATCATGATGAACGCCGCAGTAATAGCAAGACACTTCTATTATTGGACTTTGTAATTCCGATTAGAAAGCCTACTCAGGGCGAGAGGTCAGTTTGTTTCTGTGAGTATCCCATCTTTAAACATATTTTTCGCCTCATTGACGAATTGAGCACCAGATGCCTTCTCCTTGAATCTGGAGAACAGACTGCTAAGAGTAACAAGTTCTCGCCTTGACAACTCCGCGAGTTTCTCAAGATGCTGAAGCTTCTCGCTGATTTTCAGCGCGAGCCAGGTATCCTTGAAAGCAATTGGTTAGTAGAAGTCGCGGAAAATACTGGTGGGAGCTAACCTTGCCGCAATAAATGGCCATTCGTCGACGGTCTTCAGGTGTACCATTCTGAAGCTTCACCATCTCTGTGTACTTGACGTCTTCCTTCTTTTCTCCGAGTTCTGCCAGCGCAACGGCTCCAAGGCCATAGGGCCTGTCGGATTCGTAGAACAGGCAATGAAATGTGTCGAGGTTGACGCGGCCATGTGCAAGGGGGCAAGCATCCCAATTGAAGTTGAACCACGTCGAAGTCGGACGTATTACGGGATCCGCTGTAAAAGATTAGAATCGCCGAACAGAAGAAAACCTATCATTGCATTACCTCGGATCCGGGCGAAGTCAAATGGAGGGATACGCAATGTTTCAGCGCGCTTCATCAAGAATGGCCAGTCGAATCGCGCAGAATTGTGACCAATGATAACGTCAGGATTGACTTTATGGAAGAAAGCTTTCCAAGCCAACAAAAGCTGCTTCTCGCTTGAAAAACTCCTGACTTCCGTGCCGTCAATCCCTGCACATTGGTCGAGGGCGAAGACCACGCGGTAGAAAGGCTCTGGTTGGCCTGAGAACAAGTTGAGCTCCGTATGATCAGACTGGTGAAGTTCCTCACCATAGACGGAGACCATACAAGAAATTTGGAAGACGGCCTCACGCGCTGGATCAGGAGAGAGGTTCCGCAACACATCGGTCTCTATATCGGCGCTGAGCATACGTAAAGGGGCAATCTTGATTGTCTCAGGGTTGACGACTTTCAAATCATCTTTCCTACCAAGCCAAATCAGTACGGTGCGTATCCAAAAATTGGGCGTTTGCACCTACTTGACTTGGATATGGATAGTTTTCCTTGGATCTTTGACATTGTTCTTCAGCTCGTATTGCCTCCCTCCAACGGTGATCCAGCTTCCTAAGCATGATAGCTGTCGGGTTGGGTGAATTCTTTGTATAGAAATCCATTTGGCATGCACCTACCTTCTTCTCAAATATAAACAGGTCTAAGAAGCGATCAGCAGCTTTGAACTGCTCGACAGCACCCTCAAATAACCCTTTGAATTTGCAGGCCCCCGATTGAAAGAACTGTAGATAAAAGGGTGAGCTTATCGTGCCACCTGAGAGAAAGAAAACTGAACTTATTTTTGAGTTCTGTAAGTGCTTTAGGATGATGATAGATTATTAGCATGGCGGAGCCCTCTTCCGCACTGACGAGCCCAATGTCGTACACCGGATTTCCAGGGACGGATTTCTAGAGACCTATTAATCGCTTGTGACCAACCCCCAAAGCGACTACGTACGTTGACATATTCAACGAACGGCTCTAGGTCATCCTCAACAAATTTGCCAGGCGCCGAGATATAGAAGTAAGGTTCGAAGTCAGCAATTTCGGCCATGACTGGCTGACCCTCCTGAAGATTACTTAGAATCTGGGGCCGCGACGGCGAAAACGCGACGGACCTCAGTGCAGCCAGAGATTTTGATCAGTGCAGTTTGTTCTTCGTAGCAAACGTCGACCACCTGGAAATCTGGGAATGTCGGATTTAACAATGAATGAAAAGAGCGGTATGCGAATGGGCAAACCCAGCTGGTGTTCATTGTTAACGAGCTCTGAGAGCTGGTCGTTGTAGGCGTCGATAGCGCTTCCTTAGGTAGAGAACGTCTCAATCAGGCTAGTACTGCAAAACCTCAATTGAGTTTACCCTGAGTCGGCATGGCTTTCAAGACATCTGCGAAAGACGTTGACGGAGCCAAACTTTGCTTTTTCGCGGGAGGCTGACCACCAGAATCTCCGCTATGTTTGGAATTTGCTCAGCCGCGGAAACTCAAATCTGGACAGGTCAAACGGGTCACTCACGTGTATGGGCGTTTCGACATGAATCAATCTGTAGACGTTCTTCTTTGTTGATCAAAGGTCTGAACAAACTCCCAAGATATCCAACAACAAAAACTTGACAAAATCCTCGTTGTTCTTTGTCCTTGTTGTAGTTTGTGAGGTTCAATGTTTTGAACTTTCCAGGAGGTTCTAGTAGGCTCGAGAAAATACCAGTTTGAGGGGAAGAATGAACCAGAAGTCCCTTCATTTCAATAGCGACCCGTCATCAGCAAAATCACGTTTGACAGTGGCAATCATGATGTTCTTTGTGTTGATGACCCTGAAGGTCAAACGGCATGACAATCACATCATGGCTTGCTGGGAATGCGAGTCTTGGGGTCTGGGTCGCTCGAGACGGTTGAGAGCATGGAAGGATATAGGAATCAAGAAATATATTGGGGAAATCCAATCGGGGCTTGGAAAGCAAACACGATCAACAGAACTGAGCCTCTCTCAACTTGAGATGCTCGTTGTGGTAATTGGGGTTGGTGAAAGAGGCGCGAAGTTCGAATCGATTGGGTGTCTGTAGGAGCAGGGCACCGAGGACAAGTCTATGCTTCTTCGACAGCTTTGCCAATTGCTTGACGCCATCCATCTTGAGTGAGATAGCGTATGCAAGCCACGTGTCCTTGAGTCCTATGAGCATGCGTGAGGAAGAATGGAATGATGATACGCACCTGAGCACAGTACTTAGCCAGTCTCTGTCGTGTCTGCCTATCGCCATGTTGCAGGGCATTGATTTCAGTGTATTTGACGTCGTCTTTGCGTTCACCCAGAAACTTTTTGGCCAGGTCATCGAGCTTTGCACTTTCAGGAGACTGCCACATGCTGAGATGCATTGTATCGAGAAAAATTCTGCCATGTGGCATCGCACAAGCCTCCCAACGGAAGCCGTCAGATGGTAGCCTGTCTTCGAGCTTCATTTGAGGTAAAGCTGCAACACCGTCAGCTTCACCATGCGATGTGGGATGTGCAAAGTTAGTAACGGACCTAACGGGAGTCGAGCAAATTCCAGTGGTGGGCTTGTGAGCCGCAAGATCTCCAGTCGTTTAAGAAGGTAAGGATAGTCAAATTGGACAATGTTGTGTCCAACTAAAACATCGGCATCGACCTTGTTGAAGAACTCTAGCCATGCTCTGAGCATTCCATACTCGTTTGCAAAAGACTCGATGATAATTCCTTCGATGGGTTCGACGTCTTGGACAGCAAAGATTTTCTTGCAGAAAGGTGTGTCTTCGCCTGAGTACTACGGTCAGTATCGTCACACTCTGAAGTGGCTAATGCAGTATACCGTGTGTCGAAACCATGCAGCATATCTGGAAGACCTGTGCTACCGTGGCATCAGGCTTCCCTGTTATGACTGCGGTCTCGATATCCAAACTGAGCACCCTGAGCGGGGCAAATGGGAGAGTATTGGAGGGTGGAGATGTGATTTGCAGGTTCTCATAGCTAGAGTGAAGGTCAATATCAATGTCAAGCAACCCTCACGACAATGGCTGGACGTACCGCACTACAATCTCGATGGTGTCTCGGCGGATATTCATTGTAGACTTCTCTAGTATGTATTTCCTTGGCTGAATAGTGACCCAACCAGATAGGCATGATAACTATGATTGATGATTAACAGAGGGATGACGAACACAAGAACCACTGCAGCCACATACTTTAGATTCAAAGAGAAAAAGATCCAAAGGATTGCCCTCTGGATACAAGATTGCCGTCCCTCGAGCAAATGGAATCTGCCTAAAGGAAAACCTGCCTCCAGAAAGGACCTGTAAGGGGAAATAAGCACGGCGCAAGCGAGTGGCCATAACTAAGAGCTATACTTATCTTGTATTTGGGCCAGGGTTGCCTGATTCGTGGCTTGCACTTTGAGTAATAATGTAGAGGGTGATTCTCGGCTTCGTACCCTTTCCGCCTTTACAGCAGAGCCGAGTAGATCCCCATTTGCATCCTGCAATATGGGCAATAAGTAAGTGGTTAAGGCTTAGGGAAAGGAGAGTTCGTACTATCACAGGGTTTAAACGATTTACGAATGCTTTTAGATCATGCTGGTAAATCGCATACGGAGCCTTAACGTAGAAGTATGGATAGAAACGGCGAATATGAGCGATGACAGGGTTTCCTTGCTGGTGGTAGATTGGTCAGAAAAGCCCATGGCTATTATACAATGCAGAGAACACCTACTTTGGTACAGCCAGTTATGCAGAAGGAGATGTTTGGGCCACCACGTTCATCTTTGCACATGCAAATATCCAGAACTTGAAACTCTATGTTGAACCAGTATTTTAGACACGACTTCCTTTGAGAAGGAATCAAGGATTACCAAGTTTCTTGTCGGTACCACGAAACACAGGTGTCTTAGCGTTGATTTCATCAATACCTATTTCTGCTGTCAGCAAATTAGGTTAGTTCGTTGAGGTGTGTGGGAGCTGCTCAGCTTACTTTGATTGCCCATCCCTTCAAAAGGCTCAAACACTACTTGTGATAAAGATTCTGTTGGTCTTGGTGAGAGAGATAGAGCTTTCCTTGGCAGTGAACTCAACCGGTCGCGTTTTATAGAGCTCATATGAATAGAACACACTCCGACCGTCGTTTTCCGGGGGTATGACACGATCAAACGCGTCCTTACACTATCTTCCACGCATTTAGTCATATTGAGCGCCACCTTAACAGCTTTCCACGCGCATTTAGCATGTTAAAACGCGTGAACATACGCGTACGTGACGCGTTTTTAGCTCTTTGGGGAGATACGTGTCCAAGATCGTGTTTGCTCGTAAACCTTGATGACAGCTTCTAGGCCTTAGTCTGGTCGTCTGACGTACTGCGGTAGATGAAATTGACTCTATGCTGACAAGCCACGGGACCGAGCTGCATTTTACTGGGAATGGAAGTGGTAGTTGGTAAAGGGAACATCAATGGGAAGATGCCAGTGCGCCATCACAACTCCGCTGCTGATTGGATGGCTGAAGGCCGAATTTGGAAACCACGATCAGGCCAGTGTTCGCTGTGGACCACGATGGTGGCGAGCGTTTTGTACCATTGCCCGTGTCTCTCTGAAACTCAAGCACCACCACCTCCACACCTACCTTCATCATCATACAACTTCCATCCCTTGCATACATTGTTCTTCTGCGAAGAATGCGACTCTATCAGGTGTAATCGCTGCGTCGCTGTTGAAGTCAGTACCTATTATTGTCCAAACTGTTTGTTTGAGGTACCAAGTGCTAGTGTGAGGGCAGAGAAGAACAGGTACGTTCGTGGACTGTAATCTTCTCCCCAATATGACTAATTATGAATGATTTAGATGTGCTCGAAACTGCTTCATGTGCCCCAACTGCAGAAATACACTATCCGTCGTGCCCTCTGACCCTCCTGAATCATTGGCTCCCTCGATCAGCAGTAGTGGAGAACCTCCATTCCTACTATACTGTAATCACTGCCGATGGGACTCTGCAGAAGTAGGGATCACATTTGAAAAGCCGACTGGCCTCGCCTGTACGTTCTTCACCTCTCCTACAGTATGCACTCCACTAAAATCTTTCTGGTTGCTAGCACAATTACAAAAGTTTGAAGACTCTGCACCTGAAGCACTTGAATTTGACCGTCTAAAAGAACACTTTGAACCTTTTATTCGCGCCTCTTCTCTATCAAGCTCCCTATCCTCCTCAACTGCGGTGCCCAGCAGTCTTGCCCATTCGCACCACCTACACTCTAGTGCGGTTACTGCTGCTGCTTCCGCTGCGCTTGCTCGTGACATTCCTGGTGTAGGCAAATATAACCCTTTGGCGCGAAGTACTTCTGGTCGACCAGGAAAAGACAGGAGCAAGAACAAGGATGAGATGGCAGAGTATAAAAGCAGATTGGACATCACTGCTGCCAGTAGGATGGGTACAGGAGGTGGGGATGCGGATGTTGAGTATATGAAGCACTTGGAGAACGTGACGGAGGTCGCGAGTTTGGATCAGAGATGGGGGAACAGCTGGGCAATGTCTCTACAAACGAGGTCGGCAGTCTTTATGCGTTGATTAGAGATGTGACTTATGCGGTTTATAGGGAACTCAAGCCTCTTCGCATCCCATTACACTCAAAACGGTCGAAACGGTGTCCCGCATGTACCCACATCCTTATCAAACCTGAACAGAAAGCACAGTCTGTTCGATATAAAATCAAGCTTGTGGCAGCAAACTATCTTCCAGCTATAACCGTTTCCCTACCACATGCCCAACAAGCTCATACCGAACTAGCTAAACGGGCTTTAACTGCAAGGTCTAATGCTGCATTGACAGTGTCGGACGAAGACAAGGCTGCGCTCAGCGCTATGCATGCAGGAAGAACATACCCATTCCATCTCTCCCTAACCAATCCTCTATACGACCCAATCCAGGTCAGGTTGTCTGTGCAGAGAGTCCACGTCTCCACCGCTCCTACAACAGTAGCAGCCGGAAGTGCGCCACCCTCCCCAGAGAAAGCACGTCGGCCACCTTTTGCGATCTCCCTGCCTACATCTGCGTTCCCCATTGCACCTTTCGCAGAGGCTTGGGAGTACGAGGACGAAGAAGAAGAGGATATGTTCGCCACGGAAGATGAAGATGACGACATGATGGGTAGCGGAAGAGGTGGGAAGGAGCGTGACGCCAGAGGGAAAGTGAAGACAGTCGGCGTGCTTGAGAAGAGGGCGAATGTCACCGTCGTGGGAGGAGAGGTCGTAATTGGTAGGGAAGCCAGAGGGAACGTAAAGGCAAGAATTCAGGGCTCCCCTTCATCGATTAGTACCAGAGGATTCTGACACGTTGCTTTCCCTGCAATTCCCTTACAGTTCAACATGCTTGTCTCATACACCTACCGCTCCGACGACCCGGCCCCATCAGAGAGCAATGAAGCTACACCGTCCAAGGCCGCAGGACGGGCTCCTGAAATCAAGACGTTTGCGTTCTATACGGTTGTTGACCTCGGACCGATTATACCAAAGGAGGAGACAAAGATGGATGCGGACATTTGACAATGTAAAAGTCGTTCCACAATAGCATTCAATGGGAGAATGTGAATGGGTATTCCTGTGGACATTGCACAATCCGTTCACGCGATCTATCTAGGACGTCTGCGGCGGTTTCAAGTGATAACGTTAGCTGCTAGTGCGGTACGCAGAATCTACAGAGCCCGAAATGAATATGACTCCAGCAGAACCCCAAAACAATCGGACCGGAGGCAAACAAAGGCAGCTACAAAGGGAGGGCCCACCTTTCAGTCTACCTGAAAGCGACTCCTCTGGAGGTACACCGCTCCACCTCCTTGTAAATGCCTGCGGTCCTAGAGAGGCCCCGTTTGAGGAACAAAATATCAGAATATATTCCGTATTCCGTTGTTTCCTTACGCCCTCACGAACGTGTCCGAAACATGTTCTGACTTTTCGGTACCGGTTGCATCTATAGCTTCAGAACCTCGGTAACTTATGTATACCACGCCAAGCTCGATGGAAGCCCGCTGGATTCCCTCTTCCTTCAGGTTAAGGACGACATAGCTATTTTTAGCCATCAGAACGTGAACAATCTAATCTAATCACAATTGATCTCGTTGATCTCGCCCCCGATATCCCCGAAGGGGAACAACACTGCTGACTTCGTTGGTAACCGTTGAATGATGGAGGCGATGGACGAGCGCCATTCAATTGGCCCATTGTGCCGTAGCTATCTCTTCGACCTGGCGCTCTACTAGTCAACGTCGTCGAGGACGATTCTCTCCCCTTCTCTCTTCTTTTTCTCTTTTCATTTCAGTCGAAAGCTTGCCAGGAGCAAGAACAGTGTAGTCTAGTACTATCACTCGTCAGCAGGCCGACGCTTTTCATTCATTCAATTACTTTACCTTTCCAATGGCATCCGAGAGTTCCAACACGGCAACCACAGTAGAGGGTTCTTCTACACCTACCCGGAGAGTTTCTGAAGAAACGATTCGGCCAGACCCTGGACCATTACCGACAAAGCGAGGAGAGATTGGATACGTTGAGCCTGTAGAGGTTGCAGAAGAGAGTGCTAGCTCCAGTACCGAACCTACCTTGCCTGCGAGGCACCCAGCAGATAGAGATGCGTCCCACCCATCTCCAGCTCCCACGACTGCATCACTCACCCCATCGACCGCTACGAGTGCAGCTTCCCAACCCACCACTCCGTCCTCCGCTTCTCCACCTACGGCAGGTTCTACCAAGGCCAAGAAGTCCCGTCTTCATAAGAAGCTTCCCGGAGGACTTCTCTTGAGCTCCCTCCTCGCCTTCGTAATTCAATTCGTCTTGCTCGCAGGCACTATAACAGCATGGGTTCTCGTCGTAATGACCCTCAACAAACCCGGACCGTCAGACTCCTCGAGCGATAATCAGGATCCAGATAACTCAGGAAACGGGTTTGGCAACTCAACTATCTTTGTTCACGTTCTTTTCGTGATCGCTTCCCTCGGCCAACTCCTCTTCATCGAACGGCGGATTTGGCGTCTCCGAGCTGAGCGCTATATGCACCTGCACCCTGGCGAAGTCCTACCCACCTCTCACCGCAGACGTTGGTTGGGTGACCCAACTGCTATTGCGTTTAGTCCGTGGAATCGGCCACCTCTACCAACTTACGCTGCTGCCCTCCGGGAAAGCGGCAATGGGACAGGAGATGTTGAAGACAATTTGATTGCGGTACCGCCTCCTCCGGCTTATGGGAATACACGAGGAAGCCGATTGTTACTCACTGGGTTCCTCCGAGAGAGTTTACGTGCCCAACGACCTCAATCCGTTCATAGTGAGATGAGCCAGAGGGAGAGGGACGCTGGAAGTCGGCCAATTAGTTATCAGAGCAAGGATGAGGAATGGGAGGCGATCCAGGACGCGGATAGGGCGAGGAGGCTTGAAGAGACTCTAGCGAGATTGGAACGGCCGACGTCAAGAAATTAGGGTACATTTTTTGTGGATTTATCGTCCGAGACGCTTGCATTGGGATATATTCAGATTTTGTTCGGAGATACTATGAAATCTTCCTGCAGTATGGATCTGTCCCTAAACAGCCTGTGATACAGATTTAGCAAAGAGACGCCCGCCGCCGACCCTCACAATGCCAGAGTCAAACGTTTTCATCACCTGGCACATTCTTCTGCCATTTTCCAGGTGAATACCGTCGGCTGAAGAAATGTCAGAGTGAGAATGGAATCCATCGCCGAAAAGATTTCTTGCAAGCCGCCAATTAGATGCTGCATGTCGTCTAGACACGTATGTTATTAACGACGAACGAGCCTCTCCACTGGTATGCATCGAAGTGATGGTGAAATACTCGCGAACCTGCAAAAGATTGGTAACCTCAGAGGCACCAGCCAAAGAAAGGGTGTCACTGTTTGGTTTGTTTGCCGCAGTCTTGGCGCTTGTACCTGGACGCTTCGAGTCATTTTGTCGAATTGCTTACAGATCAATGACGCTCGTTTAGGGAAAGCACAAGATTCTTGATGATCGTCGTATTCTGCGGTTACTCCGTTGTTGTTCAAACTCGGTATCAGGGCGGAGCAAGGACTCCTAGTTCTACGGAGATTCTTGCAAACATTCGAAAATGATGACTCACGGGACCCAAAACCGCTGACAGGACTATGACACCCTGGATTTGTTTAGCTTTCATAAAAAGGTTTGGTGTGAACATGAAAGGGGCATCCACTCTTGCTCCCACTTTTCGACGCGTTCAGGACGCCAAACAGTCTCTCCTCTACTATCGTCTTTGACCTACTCGCGTCTTACCCTCTCATGGCTCCTCTGTCGACTCCTGGCTGCTCACTGCCTCCTAGCTACACCACAACCTGCGCTGAGCCACCAGCATACTCATCGACCCCAGCCTGCGATGAACGCATGCTACAGCTTACACCAAGGACAAGTCGACCCACTCCTACGGGCACCTTCGTCAAGAGCTCAGGTGCCATCACCGTGTCGTTATTCGATCAAGAAGACGGCGCCTCCATACCCACCTATGGCCGTCATGGCGCCATCACTGGTCTGGTGAACATCAAGCACCCCGAAAAGGTCTCCTCTGTCACTGTCAAGGTATATCCATCACCCGGCTTGCGATTGGGCCTCATCTAATTCTCTCACCAGATCGAGGGTAAAATCGACCAAGTCACGTCAGAGGCTGGCTCGCATGTGTCTACATTCCTCTCACGTTCTTCCCAGTTGTGGAGAAAGCGATCATGCGAGGATGTCTGTCCTGACTTCCTCCCTTTCGCATCCAACCTTCCTGCAACCTTCACTCACGGTGCTGAGGATCAGGCCCTTCCGCCATCCTTCAAGGCAAGCCATCCTGGCGTACCTGCGCTATTCTTGGAAGTCAAGTACCATGTCGTCGTGCATGTCGCTTATTCAAGATATTCCTTCGACTTGTTGGGGAAGAATAAAGTGTACGATCCTTCGCTCTCTAATAATATTTCGTCTTTGTTTGACCCTGCATCTTGTAGCATTGAAATTCCTTTCACTTACGCCCCTCGCACGAGAGCACATCGACCGATTATTCCCAATCCGTGTATCTTTTCTGCGGTGAAGACTTCGCCAGACGAGTGGTACCAGGTTCACTCACCTATCAGACCTCGAAGCGGGTTGAACGTCGATCCCGTCGAAGTCTTGGTGAGTACTTCCTTAACCGCAATGCTGTCAATGTCTGACCTGCCGTCATAGATGTTCATCCCTGCGGCACGCGTCTACGGCATCAGGGACAAGATTCCCTTCCACATTCAACTCAACGGCCCCGTCTGCTCTCTGCGAAAATTCGTTCTGCCGGAAACCGAGATCAAGAATCATAGCGCTCTCAAGGGCAAGATCCAGAAGCATCCTATTCAAGCACAGCCCATCTTTACTGTCAAACTCGTCCGTCAAAGCGCGATCGACGCCAGGGGCCAGAACCTCTGGAAGAACGCAACGATTGGTGTAGGAGATGTTATCGAGGTGCCCCCAGAATTGTACCCCGATGAGCCGACGGAAGGGCAGGGCAAATGTCCGAAGATACATCTGGATTGGAAGGGTGAGGTACAAGCGTTGGAGAGCGTCAAGGTTGGAGGATTCTCTGCTATGAATGTCGCGGTAAAGGTATGTTCCCCGACTTCCTCTTGGCCTCCACCCTTCCTTAGATTCCACCCTAGGACTTCCTCGTCCTTTCCATCCAGCCTCCCGCAGTCAACAACGAACTCGCTCCGTTCTTGAACATCCAGATCACCATCCCAATACGACTCGTCACCGATCCCTATCTCGAAGTGACCGACTATGAAGTGGACAATCTCGGAACTTAGGCATCCTGCCTTTCGTACTTCAACAACCGCAACTTCTGCGATCTTGACCTGGCATCAACTGCCGTATATCTATGCCTATGCCGCCGCCAAATGGCACACCCTCTGCGCTTGCCGCACCAAAAATACTGACTTCAAGACGGAATTCAGTTGTATATTTCGATCGACGGGATGGAGACTACGATTGTCCAACATAGGAGCTGTTTGGATTGGTTTCTGGTGCTCGTTGATTACCTTATGTTCGCTCGTCTGGCGAAGCTTTTTCACCGACTTTATGCTGCATTATTCTTTTACTTTTCATTAGACTCATCGGATACCCTTGTTACTTATTCGGGCATTGTCGCGTCTTTTGGACTTTCTTTACCTCAATCAAATTGTCTGAATGATTTTGTCTTCAATTTGCCCCTCGACTGACAACAATCTGCTGTTGACTATGGCCCCGGAGTCGAGTGCTCCCCCACGCGTCTCCAGCGTGTTTCCTTTCGATTTACGGCCCCGGAGAAGCCCCATTACCCGATCTGCATGATTCTGGAGGATATCGGACTTAGTGGCCGATCGGCGTTCGATTCCAGTGGGCCAGTGGGCCAAAGTGATTCCAGTACCTGCTTCAGCGCTTGTTTGAGCCAATCACGAGCCATTTCTCCGAAGAGCTATATGAGGTCGAGTGGGGGTACGTAAAGAGACGGTCCGATGACCACCAACACCTGCGTAGCTCTTCCGTGAAACTCGGAATTGAAGAGGAATTTGGGGAGGAATCGACGGAATCATTGATGAAAGACTCGAGGTCGAGGATTGAATAGGATTGATCAGAGATATAGTTAGAACGAGGCTTCTTTACTCTTTTCCTCTGAGATTCTAACGTGATGAAGTCATTCTTGGCAATCAGCTGTTTTGTAGAGGATCCGACGATAACAGAGATACTCAGATAGATTTATGCATCAACCCTGTGGTGTTCTGGGCTGCCCCTCGATACACACCTCGATGCTGCGGAACGTGGCCAACTTTGAAGCGATTGGTGAGCCCATGGCAGGCCATGACCGAGATTAAGCCAATGTGCCTTCATAAAGTGCTGTAAATAAACAAATAACCAAATGAGGGGGCCACATTCGCTTCGGGTAGTGCCAGAAAAGCTAGCAGGACTCGGAAGGATGTACCTGAACCTGAAGATGCAATAGCGATTCTTTTGTGGATGTATTTCGGCGTGGAATTTCGGGCGTAATATTCTCGGCGTGAGGCCGTGGTGGTGTTAGTGGGTACATCGTTTGTTTACCTGCGCCACCGATACGAAGGACGTTTGGAGAGTTGGCCACAAACTTTGCTCATAAATCCTTACAGCGTGTAAGGGACACCAGAGGAAGGATCGGATGAGAGGCAGAAAATTATGGATATTGGATATTGCAATAATATGTTACAATTGCGCCTAGAAAGAATGTGCAGAGAAAGAGGAACAGCAATTTGTTCGAAGGGTAAGCGTAAACATTGGCCTTGGGTGATCGAGCCGGGAGTAACTTGAAGAATTAGGGGCGATAATCTTCGGCTGGGGTTCGCTGGGCGATGGCGCCACATCTTCTTAGCTTGTACCCAAGGAAGCATACCAAGATCAACAAGCTCGTCGTCAATCCGATAGCTAATCCAATAGCTCTATTGGAGCTTCCACTTGGTTGAGTGGAGTTATTCAAGAGACCACCATCGCCAGTTGTGTCCACACCATTTAGTCTGATTTTGACAAATTCGGCGTGTGCTAAGAGAGGTCACTGTCTTTAGTCACCACGGTTGACTTCAGTACCTGACAAGGGGACCTTACCTTCGGCAGGATCGGTCGTTGAGAGAAACTGCATGTAAGGGTCGATTGTTCTGTTCGAACCCATGACGAAGTCGCCGTAATCCATAAGGAGGTAGATGTTGCGCACTTCAAAAAAGGTCAATAAGCTACTCGATGTTAATTATGTATAAGGCTCACAAAATGCCATGCCCAACACCATGTCATAGTTTGGGTCATGTCCAGTATCGTAGGAGAATGGCTGGAACTAGATTGGAGTGAATCAATGAGCTATTTGAAGAGGTAAATAATCATACGCACAGTCCCAATGCAGGCCTTCTTCCCTGCAGCGTTGGTGAGCTTGGGAATGCCTAGTGTCTCTGGGTCCCTGGTGCCATCTTTAGAATTACAACACGACGTTAGGGTAAAATGACGTACAAAGTGGCATCAAGGGGATGAATGGGATATCGTACACCCGCGAATTTGAATGTAATATTGACTTCTTGAGTACACGGTACAGTCCAGACAGGTCCTATATGCGGGATATCCCGCTGCTCAGCACCATGGAATCTCTGATAAATCGCCGCTACTGCGTAACTACGACGCAATGAGATGAGTGCTTAACCAAACAATTCAAGTGTCAATGACGACTACCTGGGAAGCTGAGGGAGACTGAAACCAGTGTCAACAACGGCTGTTAGTTGTTGAGGGTTCGTGCTAGCAGAAACTCTGGAAGTCATGTTAATGGGCTGTCCGTCTGGACCGATTAAACCATCTTCATCAAGGAGGATCTGAAAGTGCTGGTCGTCATGTTGTGTGGGATCGACATCGATGACGGGTAGTTTGGGTTGTTCAGTGATATTCTTGAAGTCACCAAGGACTTCTCCTATCGTCAATCTTCCGGACTTGAGACCGTTCGGATCTAAACCTAGGTGAATATCAAGAGGCAACTGTATGCATTGTTGGATGGAACTCACCATGAATGCGTCCAAGGAGGATGGTTATAAAGTTGGACGTAGTTGTATTCTGCAGGAATACTCGGTCCAACAAGGCAGCACCGGTATCATTGCCTATCATCTGATAGATGTGAGATCCATTGTTCGGTCCAAGTCCTAGGTCCATCGAATGAGTTTGCGATCCCTGTCATGCAGCTGGGTATGTCTGTACCAATAATCCCGTCCCCTTCGACGATACCTTTGCTGTCTGCTGTTGAGGCTTCCACTTGAATAGCGTTAGGGACACTGAAGTTGGATGCAGAGTTTGGCGGAACTCACAGAACACCTGATCTGATATTGTATGACCAGCAAAGCCGACCGAAGCTGTCTTGACCAGACCTTTAACGTCGTGAGCATCTTAGTGATTTGAAGGAAGCTGCGTTGCATTACCAGTCACTGATCCAACTGCATAGTTGATGGTGGTCGAATAGTCCGTGAGCGAGCTATTGCTAATTGGTTCCGCCACCCACAAATCGGAGCTACGAAGCTGTCAGATGTGCATACAGCAGCTCCAGAAGATACATACCTGCCAGTATCCACAAGCAGAGAATACTGATTTCCGCCTATTGTGATGTCTGCGTAGTAGCTCACATCTGCGTGATTTGACAGGTACACAAAACCTCCATCCCTCTTCGTAAACCGTCGCTTTTTGGCATGAAGGTCGAGCTGGAGGGCAAATCCTGTCGCGGTGAGGTAGAAATAAATTGCAAGAAGAAGAAAGTTCATGAAGTGAGAGTAAAAGAGAGGCCGTGTGTTAAAGAGAGTGTGTCTAGACCTTCAGAGAGGCTCCATCACCTGACGGAAAGCTTAGGGCTCTTGGCGGTAAGAGCAAGAAAGCAGATGCTTAGGCTAGTGTTGTCGATGTCACTCAGACTCCATAAGTCCGCAGGGCATCCGGGCCCTGCCGCGCTTATGACCCTAGCGAAAAGTGTGTTCTGGAAGAACTGAAACTTCAACCGAAGAAGATTGTGGGCTGGAAGGCTGATTCCATTGCGACTGCTCCTACCTGATGATGCCATTCAGAAGGAGGGAGACCCTCCATCTCATGGAAGGCGGCATGCCGCCAATGCCAAGTCTGGCTGTGATTGTGGCAGCATTAAATTTGGATGACCTTGAGAGCGACGGTCTTGGCTGGGATAGCGTGATTGTTCAGCCATACGGACTAGTTATTTTTGGCAGAGAAGGCTGCCTCGATATTTATGGCGACAAGGCTCCAAAGATATCCCTATATCGCGAAGGTTACTCACCCTAGTCGGAAGCGATGAATGAGAATAGACTAGTAGTAAGCGGTGTCGGAAAGTTCAAGCTTTGGATGCATTCTGGAATTTGGTGGTGGAGATATTCATTACAACCATGACTTTGCCTTCTCGCAGAGCCAATGACGACTTTGCTGTTCCTCGAGCAGGCCAGTTGCGATGAGCCAAGACTTTTGCGCACTGGCAGCGAGGGAGAACGATCAAAGTGATGGTTTGACAGTGACAAGCGAAGATCCCACGGCAACCAGTTCTGCAGCATCACGGTATTCCTCCCCCGTCGCCTTCCTCACCTTCCTCAAGACCGTCAACACTCATTTCCCTCTTCACTCTTTCGAGGAAGTCGCATTCCATCCCCCTCTCTAAATTTTTACTGTCATTCCTTACCAACAACGCCTTGGATGCGCTCCTTCATCCCCTTCTCGCTTCTCCTGACGATTTTCAATGCCTTCCCAACCATTTATGGCGCCAAAGTTCCCTTCGAAGTTCGCACAACCAATGTACATCACCGATTGAGCAAGAGGACATCGACCATGTCGGTGACCAACAATGGGAATGCTCAATATATCGGCAACATGACCATTGGAGGTACACCTGTCAGGGTCCTGCTTGATACTGGCAGGTAAGGGAGATCTCAAGTCACAATCCAGCAGAACCTGATACATGTTATTGCAGCTCTGATCTCTGGGTCTCATTCCCTAATGCCATTCCCTCTACCACCGACCTAGGTAAAAGTGTGTCTCTAGCCTACGCAGTAGGTTCCGCAAATGGTCCGTTGCCTTATAGATCTCCCGTCGCTTCTTCTGACAATATCTCCTTCACAGGCAACGTCAATGCTGCAACGGTACAGCTAGGTTCATACAGTGTCCCCAACCAAGCTTTCTGTAAGTCACTCAGTCGAACCTCTCTATCTCCACTCTCCGGCTCAATAAAACTTCTGTTAGTGCTTGTGAAGGATACTTCAACATTCTCCTCCGACATCCACGTTCAAGGTTACGACGGCCTACTTGGTCTAGGCCCGAACAAAGGCAGCGTGATCCGCAAGAAACTCGACGACGACACTGGCGACACGACCCTCACCCACATCTTTGAGCAGGATAAATCAGACGACAGTTACATCACTTTCCTTCTTGACCGAAGGATCAGTGGTTCCGCGGATCCAGACCAGAAATTCAGTGGACAATTGACAATTGGAGAAGTCGTCAAGGGATTTGAAAGCATCACCAACCAGCCCAAGCTTGATGTCGACAAAGTCAATAGGCTCCTTGCCTCTGACCAACATTGGCAGGTTCTGACGGACAAGAACGTCGGAATCATTGGCCCGGATGGAAACCCGATTGTTGTGGACTCGATCGTGCCCAGCGCACCTGATGGTCAATACGTTGCTGTGTTTGATTCTGGCTTCACATTCAGGTGAGTTGAGATGTTTTCGTTATTCCGATGAGTTTTGAAGCTGATAATTCCGCATACAGTCAAGTTCCCCGTGATGTTTCCGATGCTATCTATGGTCGTGTGCAAGGTGCTCAGTACGACACCAAGCAAGAGCTTTGGCTTATTCCTTGTGGTCAATACCTCAATATTTCCATGAACTTCGGCGGTGTCAACTACCCTGTTCATCCTCTTGATACCGTGGATAACAACTTTGCTCAAACGGACTCCAACGGAAACCCCATCTGCATCGGCTCTGTGCGTAGTGTTCCCAGCCATCTTTCCTGCAAACACTAATATCTTCCCCTATCTGCAGTTCCAACCTATCACTTCTGCGTTCAGTCTTCTTGGCCATTATGACATGATTTTGGGCATGAGTTTCCGTACGTACTGATCGCTTGATTCTCGTTTGTACAGGTTACTGATGCTCGTGTCAGTCCGCAACGTTTACACCCTGCACAACTTCGGTAGCTGGGCTAATGGTGCATCTGGTGATCACCCTTATATTCAACTTGCACCCACCACGAACGCTTCAGCAGCCCGAGACGAGTTCATCAAAGTCCGTCTTGGAACCAACGGCAATATCAACGATCCCAAGTATGCCCTCCTTCCCCAGGATCAGCTGCAGCATTCCCCCGTGTCCGAAGAGGAAAAGAAGAAGAAATACCAGGAGATGATTCTCAGTCGATGGCCGTATATCTTCGTTGGCTGCCTTGTCTTCGTCCTCCTTGTTACCGGTTACTGCGTGTGGCGATTCTGCTGCAGAAACAGGTTGAGGGCCAGGAAGCAGGCCAAGGCAAACGCAAAGCTCAATGCCTTGCCACTTTCCGTTGAGCCGAGTACAACATATCTACCCTTGGAGGACTCCAAGTACGGCAAGAATGAGTATTCATCGACGCCTTATGGCAAGACTGAATATTCCACTGCGGCATATGCAAACTCCCAGTATTCACTCAACAACCCATCTTACGTGGATTTGACTGCACCACCACAAGCTCACTACCCTGGTCACTATCCACCTCGGTGAACCACCGCTCATGTCACCAATGGATCCCAGTCATGAAACGCCTTTGTACAGTACCCATTGAACATTGGGTTTTGAGCCTTATGTTCGTATCCTACAGCTTCGCCATCACGCCTTTCGCGCCGGGAAAAATAATTTACAGGTTATCTATTCTTTTTGGAACCTTTGCATTGAACCTTTTCACGCTACCCCGTTTCTGCTTGCTGTGCCTATGTTTTGGATCTCATATTATGCTTACTTTTCCTCGCCGGTCGATTGCGCATCTCATATACGTACCTACTTGATACCGAAACAGCCAGTTCTGTTACTCTGTACTGCTTGCAGGTCAGACGGTTCACCACGAAATAGCACTCATAGAACGCTCAAATATCTTTCAACTTTTTGATCAATTTCTGAGACTGTTGGACACGGTGACGGACAACCAAGGCCAGTGGCTACCCGGTGGCTATGCACATCGCATTTCAGCCACAGCAGGCATGTCGCCACAAGTCACCGCCAGTCATCTGGTTACTTCAATAAGTCAAGAAGATGCGATGTGATAACACCACCCTGTGCCCACACCATATCCAGATCGAAGGCTTTGGCTTGAGACGCAGCCGACGACGGACTAAGTGTCGACCATGGGACGCGTGAGGACCATCAGGAGACCACCTTCAAGCGGCGCTGTCATCTTTTACGGAGGAACCAACACCAAAGCTGCTGCCACCGCTCAAGTAAACGAAGGATCTCAGCGCTCACAGTCCTCGGATCTCCCAGAAGATGTGGAAGCCAAGAGAAGGGCGTCGACCTCGTCTAAGGAGACCGACGTATCCAGACTTTCCCTATCAGACTCAGGATATAGGTCATCTTTGTCCAGCCATGGTACATATTTCATTATGTGGTGTGGAAGTACTTAGAACGAGCTAACGTGGCATCTCAGAATCGGAATCATCAGTTGTCTCTGGACAAGTGTTGAAGGACTTCGGTGCGGTCATATCCCTGTCGAAAGATATCATCGGCATCTTCTCGAAGGCACCATACGTCCAAGTCATTGCCCAAACGCTGCTACAAATAATTGAGATAGCACAGGTGCTTCTTACACCTAAGATTGACTCGTTCTTGTACTAATCATCGATACAGTCTGTTCAAGCTAACAAGGAACGAGCAGATGAACTCGTGCAAAAAATCGTGCTATACGCGGGTGTGGTATTCGAGGCTTTGAAAAGTCCCTATGTCAAAGATGGTTCAGGTCTCAATGATCTCAAAGGTGACCTTGCTCAGCTCGGAAAGTACGAACTACTCGTTTCTTTTGTGATAGTTGATCTGATAGTGGGTACAGAGTTTTTGACTCCTGCCTTACGACTTTGCAGGCATTGTTCGACAAGAAACAGACTTCCCGCTTCGCCCAGATTCTGCGCCGTGATGATCATAAGGATAAAATCCAAGAGTTGGATAGAAAACTCGACACATTCATTACGTCCTTCCAAGTACGTGATAGAAACCCTGTCAGAGTCAATGGGAAACCCATGTTCTTCAGGTCAAATCCGCAATTGTGTTGCGCAGTACCCAATCTGCTATAGCGATATCCTCGCAGGTATTTGTCCAAGGCTCTTACCACTGTATGCGCCTTTCATCTGATACCTTTTTACAGGCAAATTCTACGACCACGCATACGCCGACTACTCGTCCACCACCACTCATGAGGATGAGATCCAAGCCCCGCATTATGTTGGGACGGAGTCAAGACATCTCCGCGCGGGTTGAGTTGATTCTAAGTCAGTGCCCTGCACGACTTGCCATCCTTGGCCCGGGAGGCATCGGAAAGACCTCACTTGCGTTGGCAGTGGCCCATGACGAGAAAATTGTCGCACATTATGGTCAGAGGCGCCTCTTCATATCATGCGAAGCTGCCAAATCAAGCAACCATATCCTGGCCGACCTTGCCTGGGCACTTCAACTCCAGGTCGAAGGCATTCAGGACAGATTGCTTGAAGCTATATGCGATCAGCTGAGAATGGCACCCTACCTCCTCGTATTGGACAACTTTGAGACCCCTTGGGAATCACCCGAAGCGCGTTCAGAGATCGAGTTTTTACTGGAAGAACTCGATAGCATCGAGACCGTCACTCTCGTATTGACTATGCGAGGCTCGCAACATCCCAAAAATGTTAAATGGTCTCAACTATCGCCGCCGTTGCAACCAGTTGACGTTCAGTCGGCAAGGGAAATCTTCAAAGCTATCTGTAAGCAGGACGATGAATACTCCCTCAAACTCATTACCGCCGTTGATTGCATGCCCCTTGCTGTCACCCTACTCGCTAACCTAGCTGCAGTAGACGGTGAAACAACGGGAGGCCTCTGGAAGAGATGGTCAGCGGAGAGCATTAGCATGGTTGAAAGCGGTAGCGATCGACTATCCAGCATCGATGCCTCCATAAAATTGTCTCTCTCAAGCCCAAGAATGCTACAAAACCCGGAGGCGCTGAAGCTGCTGAGCACGATTGCACTCTTGCCGCAGGGAGTGTCTCCGGAACTGGTGACCTTTTTGGAGCGGGGAATACCAGACATAACAAACGCTATGAAGGCCATAGCCACACTCCGCCAGAATAGCTTGGTTTCTTCAGACTCCCTAGGGTATATTCGTATCCTAAGTCCCATCCGCCTTCACGTTACAACCTATCATCAGCCTCCCATGAAGGCCCGTCTTACCCTGCAGGATTACTTCCTCGATCTCGCCCTTCGAGCGGGCACATGCCCGGGTAACCTCCGAGACCAACTTTATAGGGAAGTGGGCAACACAGAATCCTTGCTCATAGACGCACTTAATGACGATGTGGCATATGAGCGCATCGTGCAGGTTGCTCAAGCAATACTATCGTATTGTCATTACACGTATTTATATTGCGTATCATCGACACACGCCCTATCACTAGTTCTCAAGAAACTAGAGAAAAACCCTCCTCCCTCCAACACCCCGCCTGCTCTCATTTCTGGTACCAAATCTGTTGGCCAGCAAACCAGATGGCAGCGTAGAATTGGGAAGTTTGGCTTCTGGAAAGGACCCACATCTCATCAAGAACATCACCCCAGTCCACCTCCTCCCATTACGCCCTCCGCTACCATCTCTCACCTCAAGCTGCGGGCAGATTGCCTAGGCTGCTTGGGTCAGCTCTACACCAGGGAGTACAAGTACGATGAGGCTAAGGATGCCTTCAACACCGCGAAGGAATTACACGCGCAGGCTGAGGATGTCGCTGGAGAGGCGTACGACGCCCACAATCTGGCTTGTTTACTCAGCCGAACCTGGCTTACTGATGGTTATGGGTTCGAATACTCTGAACCAGAGGAATGCGTCGAGCTTTTTGAAGCTGCCTTGAAGTTACATGAACATGTTGAAGACGAGATGGGCATGGCGTATGATCTACTTGGACTGGGCAATCATCTCCTCCAAACCTCGGATATATCCCAGGTGGAAGCGACCGTCCTAGAAGCTCTTACCCTGTTCAGAGAGCTAGGAGATTCCACGGGACAATTATCATGCTTGACGACATTAGGACAAGCAAACATATCCCTTTCTGCACTCGACAAGTCAAAGGAGTACTTCGAGCAAGCACTCGCTATGACCTCAGATGACATTATGGGAAAGGCAGAGAATCTAGCAGGGTTGGCCTCAACATACCTCCTGCGGTCACAGTTTAGTGAGGCCCTTAAATACATTGAAGAGGCTATCGCAATCCGCTCTCCAATCGAAAACCCTGATCACCTTCATCTCCTCGGCCGCATTTTTCTGGCCTTGTACAGGTTCGACGAGGCTGAGACGACCCTCCGACGAGCTCACGACCTCCACAATCAAGTACTGGACTCAATGGGGATACTTGACGACCGCCTCTACCTCACATTCCTTCGCTTCTATCAGGGACGCCTCAAAGTCGGAGAAAGCGAGTACGAGGACGAGTCGCATGAAGTTGAGGATCAAGATGATGAAGATGCCGGTCCAGTACACCCTTTTAATAAGATAGCAAGGGACTACAAGGACTATACCGTTGCTTATGCCAACGCCATTGCCGTTCGAGGAGTATTTCGCCTAGTTTGGCAAGGAAGTATAGAGCCGAACGTCAACGAAGGTAGTAACAGAGAGGACAGCGAGGCCACAAACGAAATATTCGAGTTCCTAGAAGAGGCCCTGGGGATCTTTGAAGACGTGGGGTGCAAACTCGGTCAGGCATTTTCCCTGCATCACCTCGCTTGCGCCCAGCTTCGCTGCAATGAAATCTCGAAAGCCAAGGCAAAATTAGAGCGCGCATTGAAGCTACATGAAGAAGTTGGTAACGTCCAGGGCCAAGCTGACGACCACAATAAACTAGCGGAAGTGCAGATGCGGGAAGGATTATTACAGGAGGCGATGAACACAGTCATTAGCGATGCACTTAGGCTGCACACCCAAATTGGCGACATCGGGGGTCAAGGGGACGATGTATATCTCCAAGCATGCATTTATCTCAAACAAGGACGGTCATGGGATGCGGAAGAAGCGATTAAGCAAGCACTTGACCTGCACACTCGGGCTCAATTGGCTTATCAGAAAGCGCTCGATTTGGCCACTCTCAGCTCGATCGTATGGGACAAGTACCTGGCTGCCGAGGGAAAGGACGCAATGTTGATGGGGGAAGCCTACGAGCATTTGGAAGAGGCAATCAGGATCTTCAGGCGGTGTCATTCACGCCTAGAGTTTCAGCAGTGTTCTTTGAGGCTCATGGAGATGAAGAAGGTCGCCTCTGGTGAATTATCGTCATAACTGCAGCTGGACACGTACACCACGTTTAGCCCATATCTTGTATTTATACGCGACGCATATCTCCACATTTGCATATCAAAGATCGTGTTCATAGCTTGTATCTTCTAATAGTACACGTAGGAGAGTTAGATGCGGGAAATTATGTGAGAACATGCTGAGTATGATAGTAGAGATAGTACGAGATCCATATGGAAAGTCATAGTATAGAGCAGACAAGTAGGAGTATCTACTCTATGCTGGTGTTGATGCAGACCCAAAGACTGACCTGAGCCAACCCTCGATAGCGAGAAGCTTCTCGTAGCCTCTATTCCCAGTAAAGCCACCAGTGACTAGAAGGAAGTGAGCCAGACCAACTAGGTAAAATTTTAGAGCGACATAATGCAACACAGTAAGTCGGTCTTACCTGCAGCGATGACAGCGACGACCTGGGACACGGGATATGTCTTCTCAGCCCCTGCGGGCTGCGCTACAGACACCTCGGCGAAGCCAGATGGTGTCTTCTTCTCAGCTTTGGTCGTCTCGCTGAGTGCGGTAAATAGACCAGTGTTGAGATGGAAAGCAAGGTTGGCCTCCTCTACCACTTTAGCTGTTGCGGCCGCTCAGAGAAACCCACATTATAAAATTGAAGAGTAGCTCACCTTTGGTTTCTGTGCCCAACTTTCCGGCGGTATTCATTCCCTCCCTAAACCACTCCTTTATACGCTTCATTTCGCCTTGGTTGGCAGGCTTACTTGACGTCAACTCCTTAAAAGCGTAGAACTCTAGGCCTTCGTGGGAGCTCTCGTCGAGGTCGTATGCCTTCCCTATAGTCCGCCGGATGGTTTGACCACCGCTGAGGTCACCAAGGTAGCGCACGTAGGCGTGGGCAAGTAGTGGAGAAGGGTCGGCCGAGTCTGAGAGTGTTTGAATCCTATTCACATAGGTCGTGAGCGGTTCTGGCATATCTGCCACGAACTGCTTGTAAACCGGATGTGATTGCCATGAAGTCTCTGGTACTTGAAGAAAGAAGGAGATATCGGAGGCAAGAACCGGGGCGCGAGCGAGCAAGGTAGGGTTGTACGTGGGTTCCAGTGCAGGGTGAGTGGCATGTCGATCAAGCGCCCGTTCAAATGAACTACACTATGATTAGATTGGCCACGAGTAGGGTAATGACGATGATACGCACTCATAGACGTGCCATAGCATCATTAGATACTTTACATATCCTTCACGAGGCATTTGGCCACCTAGGATTAGGCTGGCGCCTTCGCTGGTCTCTGCATGCTGGTGGGCTTGCTTGGTGCTCTCTCTTAGGAGGGTTGCGAGGGGCTGCTCCCAGTCGACGGTGGTCATCGCGGAGACCGTATAAAGTGACCGTGTGGTGGAAGGGAAGGAAGGGATGGCAATGGTGGCCAGGGGGATAGGAAGGAATGACGGCTCGGTTCAAATATGCGGTTGAAGAAATGGCGTGCTCTGGCTCCGTACCACCACAGCATCGTCGCTTCAGTCATCCTCTCACACATATTGCACCAGGCGTGGCCAAATGCTGTCATCTACAGTCAGAATGTTCCCTTCCCTTCCTGATCTCAACACCCTATTTGGGTCAACTGGGGTGAAAAAAGGCGGTCCAGAGCTGTAGCCAAGCCGAAAAATCTTATCTGATAACAACTGTCACATGGGAATCTATCTATATGGGAATTGGGGAGAACTATAATACAGATGTTGCCTGGAGTTTGTCCGATGCATCGTAGAAAGTCAAAACACATAGCAAGTTCATAGCGTGAAGAAGGTCGAATGTGAACAAAACATAGCTTCTGATATCTTTATTTATTTGCGTTGCGTGAAAAGAGTCTATGGGGTTTCGGCAGAGAAGTCCTATACATAGAAACCAAGCGATCAGCTATCAAAGATCTATGAGATGTAGCAATGTTGGATACTCACGGCTTCTTTCCTGTTCTGAGTAGGCATTGGTGGGCTGCTAGACGAGCGACGACGCATGACGCGAGCAGGCTGGGCGGGACCGGTGGGGCCCGGCGTCAATGACGCTGCCAAAGAGGGTATGTCATTTGACTCTCTGACGCCTTGGACTGCTTCTAGCTCTTCAGACCGCCGAGCGGCAGGGTCAGAATCCTCCATGGATGGGAGCGCAGTTGATTCTGCCACAAATGGTTAATCGATGGAATGTCAACATAGGGAGTCAGGTCCTCTTACTAGGGTCACCCATCATGACACCACCACCAATTACCCTCCAGGAGATAGGGTAGAAATTCTTCTTCTTATTCTCCTCAGTCACCGAAAGAGGCTTCGGAGGCAAGCCAAGAGGTGACTCCTGAGTAGGAGAGCTAATCGTCGCCGCTGGCTCGGTTCGCACGGGTGAGTCTTCATGGATACTAATCAAACTTGTCAGTCCATTGAATTGAATTAGTACGTGATGGGCAATGTCATACAAGGTACACTCGTCGCCATTTGGACAAGACCTAGACTTCTTGTAAAATTTGCATGGTTTGGCTAAGGGGGATCGTCAGTATAGGTACACCGAAACATTCGGAATCGGCGGGACTCACTCTTGTAATGAGCTGCCTTGGAACGCGTCGAGGAGCGCGAGCGCCGCTTAAGGCTGGGAGTACCAGGAGAAGTCGGGGAGAGGTAGGAAGCTTGGTAGCTTGGATACGCGCTAGGAGCGGTGACGAGGGTATGGTAGGACGTATCCAGCGAGAGGGCAGGTAGGTGAGGTACTGAGGCGGGATAACGGTAGACTGTGGGTGCGTAGTGTACCATGGGCTCTTCTGCAAGCCGGATTCTTGACTGACACTGATGCAGGTGCTCACTGTACCCAGGATCCTCAGTCACGAAAACATGCTCGTCGGTCTGTGAAGAGCTGCTGTTCGAGGTAGAGATGGACAGCGTTTCAGCCGAGAGTGTCGGAGAAGCATAATCGGGAGCGTATTGTTGATGAGGTGCAGAGACATAGAGATGTGGAGAGCCGTAGGCGTTGTGTGGCCACTGCGAGAACGGCGGGGTCGCGTACATCGTCGAGTACGAATGTCCAGAAAGCATTGACGCGTCGTACGCAGGAATGTCGGTGTCTGACAATTCACCGAAGAAAGAAGGGTTTTATAAACTTAGATGCCCGGAGGCCGAACAAACAGGAGTTCACTCACTACTCGCTTTCTGTATACTCAGATCGACACCATCGTGTCCGTCTTCCACCGTAGTTTGGGTCGGCCAATTCTTCACCCTGAAACTAGCGCTGATCTCTGCTTCTTCTCATGGGTCATTGATAAATCGACAGGAGGTGACAGTATTTCAACTCACCATGGCCGATCGGAAGCTTAGGCTCTGCGCCGTTCGCATCTGGCGCGACGTGCCTGTAACGACATGACGGGCCATTACTGCACTTTCCCGCTGCAAAATATCGGCAGAGCTTTGGGCTCTGGAGAACTTCGTTAGAATAGACGTGGGCGAAGTCGCACTCTTCAGCGGAAAGAGGGCAGCGTGAGGTTTGATAAAACCTGCATGGTTTGGCTGCAATATCCGAAGTGATCTGAATCAATACTTTGAAGGTCAAAGTGTTCGCGAAGTCACGTACTATGGCGTTTCTTAGTCGGCGCACGCCGACTTGACATCGAAAACATAGTTCAGGGGACGGGAGCACCCAAGTGAGGAGGGGGAAGGGGAGAACGTCAAGTTGAGGGGACTGCTAACAATAAAAAGGAATCCGAGTTGAACCACCGGGGAAGGTGTCAAATACGCGTGGGCGTGCAATGCAATGCGGGGAAGGGAAAGCTGCCAAAGGTTACTGACGAGAAGGCCTTTATGTCAGTCCGAAAACAAGGCTGGTGGGCTTCCCGTCTGGACCAAGAAATCAATTGAACCGTCAAAGCTTATGTTATTGGCCCGTCAGCCTGTGAACAAAGGTCTGGATCCACTAAACAATGAGAGGTTCTCGTCGATGTCCGCCGTTTTGCCCTCTTTGCGCAGAAGAATTAGAGAAGAATTTGCCCACAGGGTAAAAAAGACACCCTTAACCGCTGTGGTTGGCCGGCAGGAACAGAAAGTTTGCAGCCACGAGGGTCCAGTCTGTACTCAGTGTGAACCAATGACGTCCCGTGTTATCCCCCAACCAACCCGAATATATTGCCATCTCCATTCCAGGAGTCAAGAATCGCACCGTAGCGGCGTGATGTTGATCGATTCTACGGACGACGAGCAAGAAGCGATGTCGAAAAGGTAGAAAGACAATAAGGAGGATGGAGGTATCATCCCAAATGATTCCTACACGAGTCCGGTCGGCCGGTCTGGCCAGCAGTGATCATCTTCGAAATTGCCTTGTACCGCCATATGCGAGACCTATGTGGCCGATCTGCAGATGGCCTGCTTATTGTTAGGAATTTGGGAGACCTGCTGAGTGAGAGAAGGGTTCAGCCATATGGGGAGGAGGTAACGTATCCATGTACCTGATCTTATTGTCATTCGGTTTCTCACCTATGAAGAGA
This sequence comes from Clitopilus hobsonii, assembly GCA_015708445.2. NCBI lineage: Eukaryota > Fungi > Basidiomycota > Agaricomycetes > Agaricales > Entolomataceae > Clitopilus > Clitopilus hobsonii. Next base: position 2,239,126 of record CP068003.1, on the reverse strand, counting down.
TACGATCTTGAGTTCACCAGAAACATATCATAATGATATGTCCTGTACACTTAGAGTCACCTAGAGTCCATAGTATGTCTTCCTGCATTTTGGGGGTCCAGAGGACACAAGCATTCTTCATTCAGAGGTATCGCAGCGAATCCAGCTGACCAGGTCGTGGTTCCCTGTAAAAGAAAGAAGCCGGCGGTTAAAAGCCGTCCAGACCTTTCCTTTCTGGGATACAGTATCACATGACTCATCACCCATTTGGCGGATGGGACCGAGTCCGAACTTCCATATTCGAGCCGGAGTTCCGGCAACAAGCGGTAACCTATTCCCATCACCCAGCCCAAGCCCGAGTTCTGATGAGGGTGGTAGCCTAATAGGCTCTTCTTATTGAACCTCGGACAAAATATTGACAAAAAGAGTAGTATTGAGGGTCCCCTCGAGGGTCCAAGGCACTTCGGTGGACCAGCAAGCGCGGTCCGCCTTCAGAGTACGGTCCCCGAAGTCACCAGAATAAGGGTACTCCCAAATGTGGGCGCATTAGCAGAATCGACTCACATCAGAACTTTGCGCCGCTCATCTAACTGGTCGAGGGTCCCGATAGATAAACAAAGATCTCTGCACTAATTCTGACACCGTAAATGAATGCGACTCGGACCGTTTCGTTCGGACTAGATAAGGCACACGAATCCGTCGGCATGGGCGATGAAAGCAACACAAGGCGAAAAAGTTGGTTGCGAGCACATCTTTCTCGACGAACAAAGAAATGTCCAAATTCGAATACTCCTCCCGCTCCCAATTCCCGACGGAAAAATAGAAAGGTAACTGATTATGTATCATGATTATTTCGAACAACCTTGGCGAAAGAGCTGTAAATGTAAACAACAACAAAAAGGATAGGAGACAAAAGTCCTGCTATGATTGGGAGCCTGTGAAGTACAAGGGTTGCGAGGGGAGTAACAGTACAAAAGGTAGGTTTACAAAGTATTGGTCATTTCCGATGGTCGTGAAAATATGTCGTTAGTGGAGGGGGATCACAAAAATTCCAGATCCGAAAACAATTAGAGGTACAGATTCGTCAAAACCGGGAAGAAGTGGGGGTCAGGAGCCTCTAGTCAAACGGTTCACAAAGCCGAGCAATGGCGTCCGCTCGGTAGCATGGTCGTTCTCCAGCTCTACCGCCGAGTGTGTCGAGTGTGTCGAGTGACTATCATCGTCAACTTCCGTTGTCGTAACCGGCCGAGGAGGAGTCGACGAAGGCGGGCTTGACGAGTGCCAAGGTTGCGTTACATCCGATTTACATACAGGGCACTGCAGGGGGAAAAAAATCCATGTCAATTCACGAACGGGGAACTATCGAAGAGGTACGGACCAATTTTTTCCTGGTTATTAACCACTCGTCCACCTCGCTCAGATGGAAGATGTGGTGGCAGGGTAGCACACGGACTCTGTCACCCTTCTCAAATTCGCATAGGCATATGGCACACTCTAGTTGGTCATCGAACCAGGGCCTGCCCGCGGCAGTCGACTCCACGTTTGGGGTAGAAGAAGAGGGGTTACTAGCGGACTCGTCCTGAGCAGTTGCAACCTCCGCGTCCTCGGTCGCTGTGCCTCGTTCCAGATCCACATTATCCTCCTGGGGTTCCGTAGTGACTGGCTCGTCGCCAGCTTCGTGTTTCTCCCACCCGTGGCCGGTCCACACCTGCCAAGGCAGATTTCTGACCACACTCTCCGGCGCTCTATCTCTTTGCGCCGCCCTAGCCGCTCGTATGCGATGAATGAGCAGAGTAAGGAAAGTCAGTAGTGATGGGAGGAGCAGGATTATCACGAAGGTGATTATCGGCCTGGTGACGGTATTAATTTCCGTGAGTGGAGAGAAGGGGGTGGCTGCAACTTACGAATACCATTCCCAAGGAGAGTACTCTGCCGTGATCATGATCGACAAGGTGCGCAGGCCAGAATGGGAGGTATTTGATGCTTCAATGAGCGAAAAGAGCGTCGAGTAATCGGAATATTTGATATATGTTGCAGCAATTTTGACATCCGAGGAGTCCTCTGAGTCCATGCATATCGTCAGTCAAAGGTCGGTGTGGAGGAAAGAGGCGGAACGAACCTGGGCTATACATGTTGACAAGAGCGTCCGGGAAGCCCGAGACGTCTGGGTTGTCCCCTCCTACAATGACAGCCTTTGCTCCTAGTCTCTGCGATTCTCTGACTTTCTTTACGAATTCGCATTCGCCTCGTTGCACGAGAGCGATCCAGGCCTCCGTGGGCTGATGTGGTCCACTGGGACATAGAGTGGGGCAACCGGAATTGTGAGGAAGATTATCGTGAGGATGAGAAGAAACAGCGTCATCGGAGACATTGGAAGGGCATCTCTTCGTAAAAGACGATAGAGGAATCACGTAACCGAGAATGGGGTCTCGTATTTCAGCTCCAAAAGCGGCTATGTTTTCGCTAGTAAGCATCATTCATAAAAGTTAGAAAGATGCTCAAATCGCACCTGGTCTTGATGGGAAAGACACAATGGGCTCATGGTCAATAACTGAAACAGTGCTTTCAGCGCCCCAAGACCAAGACCAAAGCCAGCTTCTTTCAGAGCGCGGCACAAGAGGGATTTCATTTGTAGTCAGGTCGTCCCAGTCCAAGTCAGAGTCTTCCTGTGCGCTTCCTGTGGGGTATGGCACTGTGTACACTTTGGTAACCAAAGCAAGGCCCAGGAAAACCAGGGACAAGCTTGGTGCAATCATGGCGGCGAGAGGAATGGAATGGTCGATGATCAAGGCAGCGCCTCCACTGCCCTGACCGAATAGATTTGGTGAGGAGACCAGTGGCTGTGCCTTACCACGTGTTTTCATACCATGACATCCTCCTCGTAGCGTTTTTTGAACTTTTCACTAGTCGTTTGAAGGACAGAAGGACCTTTCGATAATCGAATGGGCGGCGGGTAAAATAAATGACTATTTCTGCTTGCGATTAACGCCGGATTGAAGGGGGCAAGCGTATGATTCTGGACCGAATCAAGCTACATCATGCGAGCAACTGCTGACATGATTATCTTCAAGCATTGGTGGTGTAGCGGTAACATTGGGTCTTCCCATGGCCTAGCTCCGGGTTCGACTCCCGGCCAATGCAAATCATACATTTTGAAGACCTGAGTTCATTGGTTCCTTCCTTTCACCTTTTTCATTCCCTTGACATCATTCATTTTGCCTCCGCCTTTGCGGTCCGATTTGGTGTATAAATAAAAGACGTGGGTCCCTTTCACGTTTCCTCTTCAGCTTCTTCATCACATTGACAACTTCAGGCTGCATCATGTCTCCTTCCAGCAAGCAATATCATCTGCCTGATGAGATCGTGCAGCTGATCATATCCTTCGTGCCTGGAGTCCCCGAATTTATCTTCCCTCATACCTTCACCCTCAACACCTGCAAGCCTGTTCGTTCACGCGGTTATCAGGTTCTCTGCTCAGCCTTGCTCGTTTGCAAGCAATGGAAACAAATCACAGAACCTTCCCTATACGCTTCCACCGTTCTATCAAAAGCCGAGCATGTGTTGCAATTGTACAATACTCTACAAGCGACTGATAGCAGACCGCTTGGCAAACTGATCAAAAAGCTGAGAGTTGACGACTCTTTCGACCCAGAGGCACTCCTAAGCATTCTCAGTGCCACATCTAAATTGGATGAAATATATCTACCACTCTCTGTCAGCTCGACTATCGAGTACAGCGGACTATCCACAGGTCTAAAATGTATCAATCCCTCACGTTTGGTTCTTCTGAACTATGACCCATACACTGTCGTCCTTCGTGGAATTGGAGTGCCACGACAACAAAGAAGTTTTCTCCAGGAGTTAACCGAATGTTTTCCTACCTGGACGAAGCTGGTTTGCCTTTCATAGTCGGCCTTCCCTGCCTCTGCTAACCACCTACGAACCAGAAACATATCTTCATGGACCTCCAATCACGAAAATTCGATACGCCTGGTGGACCAGGTCTTCAAATACCCTTAGATAACTATATCTCCTCCTTTTCACGGATCCCGAATCTCCAGAAGATCACATTCAGCCCTGAGTGTTTCTCTGGGCCAAACTTACGCGCCCTTACTACATTTGCCGAGGTGATACAAATCGACATTTTTGTGTGGCCGGAAGTTAAGGCGAGAAGGGAATATATCCTCGGCTGGGGGACGTCCAATAATGGACTTATGCACGCGATTGTGGCCAGCAATCCAGCGTTGAAAGAGAGGGTCAGATTGCTAAACCCCAATGGAGAGGTGTATGAGCACAAGGCTTCTACTTCAGGGAATGTACAAGGACATTTACTGCTGTAACAATGTTTATTCGGATGATCTAATATGATATGTACTATACTTCCATCTGCCTAGATTACCACCTGAATCGTTATAACCTTTCCAGTGGATTAGGAGGAACTGGCTTTCGCAGTGCATCAAACATCTGACGAATCTCCAAACAGTCTTTCCCCATCGCAGCCTTCTCCTGTGTGATCTCCTCGTTGTTCAATCGGGAGATCAGCGTCGAGTAGGCCTGCACTGTTTCCAAAGTGATCCGCGTTGTCTGCCATTCATCGACAAGTTTGACGTTCGGTTTGTCCGGCCAGGTTGTCCACGACTTCTCCCGCTGCGTGTGTTGGAAAGCACCACAGTTGATCTTGAGCCATTCTTTTGCAAAGTGACGCTCGGCCTCAGAGGGCTCCCGTCCTGCTACTTCTTTCATGAATTTCCAAAGAATTGACATGTCTGCACCCTCCCATCCGGGGCTGCTGGTCTCAACCAGTGTGTGCAAATCCGGATTATGGAGAACAGAAAATCGTTTAATTGGTATATGGATATCCACAAGGTTTTGATCGCGAAACTTGTCCCGGAAGAAAGCTGGTGCTAGACCGTACTGATGGACCGCTTCTTTGCGATAGGTGACTGTTGGAATGAGGACTGTGACTTTGTAGGGGTATAGTCCACAATCGAGAATGACTTGGTCGCCTTTCAAGTTGATGAAGTAGAGCCAATAGTGTTCGTTGTAGTGGTGACCTTGTTGAACTAGCTCTCCGTGGCGATTGAAGAACGCAAGTGTTCCTTTGTGGTTGATATCCAATTTGCCTCGAACGATTCCGAAGTCGATGATAGGTGCACCACGGTATTCCAATCTCATTCCCTGCGTGTCGCTGCCTCCCGATGCGCCACTTTCTGGAGAGGCATCGTAAGTAAACAACTCCGATAGTAGCGCAATGCAAACTGAGACGAGATTCGGTATGGCCCAGCCTTGCCGCATAATCCTGAAGTAGAGAGATTTGCGCTCCTGTTCAAACCGGAACTGGGAATAATAGTCCTCGGAGTCTGACCACCATTCATCGAGAGTGTTTAGGTCTATAACCGCAGGTTCTTCAAGGATGACTGGCGTCACAGGAGATCCATCCGGGAGTTGACGAACGTCATAGACGTTTGGTCCGCGAATGACCTGTCGGCAAAGTGGTATATATTCCGGAAGCTTGCCACTGAAATAGGGCGCGTCGATGAGTGTCGCAAGAAATGGATAGAATTTGCCGAGATCCACTCTTTCTGTCTTCTCTGTTGGCCGTGTCAAGATATGAGGGAGAGTAACAGTCAGATAGGAAGGCTTACTACACTCCGTTTTGTGATTCAACCAATCACCCTTTTGACACGCTACAGAACAATATACTTTCTGGGATGGATGAGCGTTTGCTTCTACCAGATATATGCACAGGGCTGGCTTACCTCTCCACATGCGGAGCACAATCGCAATGATTGTTGAGCCCTACAGACAAAGCACTCGTCCATACTCATAGCTGGGCGGCATACTTTGCGATTATGTTGCTGGATTTCGTTGGCCATGACGAAAAAATAGGAAGTGGCAGAGGAAAGATGGCCATCTATTGGTCTATCGTAGAAGCATAGGGGGCTCCAGCTAAGACACCCGATGATTTCCGCCACCTCCTTTCGTTAGTCAAATGCTATATCTGCATAGCATGCTATCTGCACTGTCAGAGTGAGCTTCGAGATCATTGTTGGCGTCGATGGTAGTTCTTTGTAGAGAGCACTGTTGTTGTGACGTCTTGGTGATTGTGACGCGGGCCTGGTTAACAGCTCCTCTCCACAGCACTCTCAGCACAAGCGCAGGGAACACCTCTGACGACCGAACATCTTCACGTCTTCACGAATCTTGCCTCAGTTTCCAATATTAACCTTGATAATAACTTAACCACCCTTTGACCACTACCAACATGTCCATGCTTGATAAATTCCGTAAAGGCGCTCAGAAAGCTGGTATTCAGGCGACTGCTTTCGTGCAGACCAGCTCACACAAGATCGCCGCTGGTTCAAAGGACTTTGTGCAAGGCTTTACCTTGCCCGGTGAAGCCCAGAAGGCTGCTAAGATCTTGGAGAGTTTCTTGGGTATGTGTACTCTCCCTACCAGATTTCGACGTAATATTCATTTGTTCCCTAGCTGATCCAGAGAACCCTCAATCTGCGCTCAACGCAGTTCCTAAGGCTGTATTACTCAATGCTAGAGGCAAGTTGGCTCTGTCATACTTGCCTACCATCTCGTTCTGACTTGAACCCTGCCGTCTATAATCACACAACTCCACCGAACCGATCTACACATGCCGCTATCCACCATCCACGCACTTCCCAGGTCTTGCAATCTTCCAGGTCATCAAAGCAGGATTCGTGTTCTCCGGAAAGGCCGGTTCAGGTCTCGTCATCGCCAGACTCCCCGACGGCTCCTGGTCGGCACCCTCCTGCATCGCTACTGGTGGTCTTGGCTGGGGCCTTCAAATCGGAGCAGATATTACGGACTTCGTCATTGTGCTGAACAGCGAAGATGCTGTCCGTGCATTCAGCTTGGGTGGGAATGTGACTATTGGTGGTAATATCAGTGCTGCTGCGGGACCGATTGGAACTGGTGGAAGTGTGCAAGCGAGTTTGGCACATCCGGCACCGATGTTCTCGTATTCGAAGTCAAAGGGTGAGTGTATATTATTGATAATATTAGGACGGCTAGTTGACGGTGTCCTGATAGGTCTCTTCGCTGGAATGTCTCTTGAAGGCACCGTCCTCATCGAGCGCAGGGACGCCAACCGTGATTTCTACGGTTCTCCCGTTCCGGCCAAGGATATCCTTGGTGGTCGCGTTCCCCCACCGGAAGTTGCTTCACAGCTTTACGAAATTATCGAGGCTGCAGAAGGATTGGACGAGTCTGGGATTCCTGAAGCTTCCTACATCCCATCGGAGCATGCTGGACTCGGAAGTCACAATCAGATGGTGTTTGACGCTGAGGGACATCACTAAGCTGCCCGAGACTCCAACTCGACAACTTACACTTACATTTCAGTGGGCTTGCCTGTACTACGAGCGTTTTCGACTCTTTCTTTTTGACTCTTTCCCGACATGTATAATACCGATTTTTTCCATTGATCAATTGATATGATACGCATTACCTGGTTTTTAGCTTCGAATTGTTCCTCATCGTTCATGCAAATTGAATTCCTGTTACATTGAATAGACGGGCCTGGGAAAGGCTCAACACTTCCACAGAGCGTCAATAGGGTCTATGAACTCTACTCTCCTTCGCAATTCTGGGTACTCCATGATCCACCTCGCCCCCCAACTATCATCCGGGTCCATTCTTGGCTCAATAACCACTTGAATCGCTTCGATATATTCTGAGGACGACAAAGTCAACAAATCCTTTGGATGAATACCATGATCATCGCTTCGGCTGCGAGCAGCCCAAACGACTTTACGGAGGTGTCGGGATCGAGATAAAATACGACACAAAAAGTCGTTGTCGTTGCTGCTATATTCACAATTTTTGAGATCCAGTTGAACTTCAGTCTACATAGTCAAAGGTATAAGACGGATATCATGAGCTGCCTGGATCGCGTAGAGCGAAATTTGAAAACGAACCAGATTATTCCATAGAGACAAGCGCTTGGCAATTTCTTTGAACAGTCCTCTATCTACTCTTTGCCCGACTGAGTCATAAAGGGCAAGCCTGCGTGGGTTGATACCTTCAAGTCCCTCCGAGAGGTGCTTGAGATTGATATTTCCTTGATCTTCGGCCGGAAATTCAATATAGAGCTGTTGTATGCGCGGAGAAACGAGAAGGATGTATCCGAGGGCACGAACAGAGTAGCCTGCTTCTACTCGGAGGTTCTTGATGAGCTTCCCGAGATGTGCATTTTTCCATTTCTTTGTGGAAAGTGTATACCCAAGTAGTCGAGACTGTCTATCTCCAATGAGAACGACATCTTTGTACAGGAACGGTCCTGTGACGCGTTTCCACTGTTTGTTGACCTGTGCAGCCGAATGAAGGTGAAGGTAGTTCCGCGGGTTGGGGCCGCTGAAAGCTCGTGGGGCTGGTACATCTGGGAACCAGAACTGGGCTCCTGGGAGATAAGAGACTATCTCATTGACGATCTCGTCAGAAACCTTGACCTCGCGTTGGCGCCAGAAGGACATGATGGGTCCAATGAACAGGACTCAGAGAAGGCATTCGAGTATGAGATGTGGTTCGATATGAAAAATTCAACGGAAGTAAAAGATGGCATAGGAAAACACCCTCAAAGTCTTGGAAATTAGATCATTGAGGAACATACGAGAATGTTCTGAAGGTAGATGGTTTAGCCTGACATTGTTGCCTGGATGGTCAAAGAACAAAACTAAGGAACAAAGTCACCACAACAAAAGAAGGGAAATAGCCGAAAATTCGGCAGGGTGGTGGGTACTCATCTAGCTTCAATCACAGTCTAACGTTCAACCAAGTGTTCAGAATTAAGCTAAGGGGTATAAAGACAGTCTATAGTATAAAAATGTCCGACGATAGGAAAATCATAGGTATTTATCCCAGAATCCTACAGTTCCATTGGTCGGTGCTGCCGACTCCTCAATGCCGAGCAACTTGATCACCAAATTATAGATCTCCACGTTTTGGAATCTCTCCATGATATAGGCCTTGTTTCCAGTCGAATGCCAATCCTTGTGAGGACGTTTGCCAGTAGCATGAAGGGCTTTCATATCTGTGCTGAATGGGCCATGGGCAATGAAGATGGCTTGCATGGCTTCTGCTTCATTATCGTAGCCGTGGTTCTGTATTAAAGTGTCAGCTGAAAGGTATATAAATGCGTAGAGTGAGCAACTTACGCCTTTACTCATTCCCACATCACCCTCTTTCCTGGTGGTCAAGACGTATCCAATCTGAGGGACGACATAAATGGGTGCAATCCGCTCCCCATGGCTGAAATGCCATCGCTCTGGCATGTTGTCGTGTGTATAGACATTAAACTTCTTTCCGTTGTCCTTATCCGCGGCTTCTTCCAACAACCTCAAATAATGTGTGACGTTGGCGCTTTCACGGAACCGAAGACCCATAGCAGGCCAGCCATCTTCATGAGCAATGGAATCAAGACCATCTTGACCAATGATGTCGTCAATGTATACGAGCGTTGGGTGGGATGTGTCGGTCATGCCATGGTCGGAGACAAACACAACATCGACGATGTCGGTGAGATTGCGTTTCGCGAGAGAGGCTTGAAGATCCTTGGCAAAGCCATCTACCTGGCCCAATACGTACTACAAGGTGGGTTAATACTGGTTTGTTTAAGGAAGGAGTGGATTTTGTGCATACATTGACGAGAGCGGAACCTGGTCCTTTCTTATGGCCGGCTTGATCCAAGGAAGGCTCGTACACTAAAATGTATAAGCGAGACTATCAGGGGTTACAGTTCAGTCAAACTTACCGGTAATGAGTTGTGGTCGGTCGATATCTGGTAAGTCTATCCAGTCCATGATCTGGTCATGCTTTATCTTGAGTGAGACGTGGTCTTCCCAAGGGATGAAATATGTCGATTTGGCCCCAGAGGTTGTCTTTGGAGGTCCGGGCCTAGAATTTGGTGAGAATTCTAGGAGAAACTATATTCACAGATGGGCGTACCACATGAGGTTTGCTGTGATGACCCCAGCCTTCTCTGCAGTCTCCCACATCTGCAAATGAGAATGAGAAACAGTACATGCAACGCATCTCTCAAACACTCACAGGCTCGCCAAACCACCATTGAGGTTGCCAGCATGACTCAATGCGATTGTAGTGGAACTCGGTCTCTTGAGCGGGATCCCAGAAATTCTGATGGTGGAATATTAGGTCTAGGTAGCAACGAGAACCGGGCCACGAAACGTACATTTGCTATGATTCCATGAGACTCCGCGTAAAGGCCCGTCCTATATGAATGTCAAGAAAGATACCATGACGCCTAAGGTTTGATACACACATCAAAGCCCAATGGTTCCTGCAACCATATGACAGTCAGTCAAGCTCCGTCAAAAAAGAGGTGTATGACTCACGGGAATGTCAAGGTTGGGAACACTGGTCGCATCGACTTCGCTCTCAGGCCATTTTTGCTGATATCCAACAGGTGAGGTGTCAGGCCACGGTCCAGGTAGTCCGCTCTGGTAAAAGAACATCAAGATGGTCCGAAAGCATAATTTTAGGCAACAACCATACCTCAAGCCGTCGATAGAGACGATGATGACAGTCCTCTTGAATTCATTGGTTCCATTGGTCCTGGTATTGCTCTCTCCAAGATACCACTGGCTGTGAACTGAAAGGTCCCTTTCCTGCTTTGACGGACGTAGGCACATTGTCCTTGTAAAAGCGCCAGTGATAAGAAGCACTATGAAGATTGAGGCGACGGTGACTATCTTCTTCCTCGACCATGTTGTTCGTGTGCTTGAGGGATCCTGGTCATACTTGGTGCCAGACCCCTGACCCTCTCCAGAGAGGAGACCCTCTTCTTCTTCGACGGTCGGTGTCCTCTTTAAAGAAGGTTCTGACATTGGGTATGCGCCCTTGGATGCCATTCCTGCGACAAGCACTACGAATGCCACCAATGAAGGTCGAAGGGAAAGCAAGGCAAAAGAATCTGTCAAGCCGAGTAGCACAGCTTGGCAGCCTTGATACAGTCACTTGATCCTGATTTCCTTTTCTGGAAGATACTCTTTGTCCTGAACCTCAACCACAAATCGTTGTCCTAGTCCCATTGTGTGAAAAATATGCGCTATTATTATATGATACATAAAAAATAAAGTAATAGACAGTATAGACCGATAATCTACTCTTCAGTGATACGTTCGAAGAACTGCTTTAAGGTGCTTGCCAGCACCTCTGGCAACGCCTCGACATTCCTCAACACAACGTAATACTCGAAGGGGAACGAATCAAGATACTTCTGTAGCTGCAACTCCATACGCCCATTCACATTCTTGAACTCTGCCTTATCCATCGTCAGAATGGAGCCTTGGGCTACACCTTTCTGATCCGGGTTGGAGGTGGAAGGAGCGCCTGAGGTTGAATGCAAGGAATCCAGGATGACGAAGACGACCATGACCCTCTGCTCTTCTGCTTTCCTGAGCACCGTCCGTAGCTTCTCGTGGTCCTGGCACATGCCGTCGGAGATGATGAACTGGATCTGCCAAAGGTCCCCAGCGGTAGAGGAGCTGGTAGCCCTCCGTTCCCTCGCCTTCTCAAGCACCTTCAGGCTCGTTTCGAGAAGGGAAAGTACATTGGTAGCTTTTTGGTTGAAGTGGAAGGCATTCATGATTTTGGTACCAGCTTGGTCGGTGAATGGTCCCTCGTCAAATCCGTGGAGGATATCAACACCTTCTCCGAATTTAGCAATTGCGATGTCACCAGACTCGAGCCGGCTGAGGGCTTTGGATACAAGCGCGAGGGTTTCGAAGGCAAGATGGATGGAGTGAGATTCGGCCATAGAACGGGAGTCATCGATGGAGATGAGGACCTGATATTCCCTCTGGCTGGGGCGGGTGCGACGCAACCAGATTTTGTCCTTTGTATAGTCGCTCGCGATATACGAGATGATCTTCTTCATGTTCAACCTCTTTCCCGTCCTGTAATCTCCCTTTAACCGAGTTGCAAGAGTGGGCTCGAGGATCAGACGAAGTTGCTCGCAAAGGGCATAAGCTAGGTCATGCGTGAGGGATTCGTATGTGCGCCAAATCTTTTCGCCACCAGCTTCTGGGAAGCCTTGCGACTGCCATTCTCGGAGAGAGGTTTCGGCTGCGTGCTCCAACTCTTCAAGGGCTTCGGAGTCAACCTTGTGAGTGAGTTCGTCGGATACTGAAGAAAGAGAAGGTTGACTAGCAGCCTGACGAGAGATTTGCTGGATTGCTCCTTCGACATCATCTCGTTTTTCTGAAGCAGTGAGGTCATCTTGACGGAATCTCTCAGAAACAGCGGGCTGCTGTACGTTCTCTTCGCCCATATCCATGTCGATGTCCATAGGTGCCGACTCCCCAGGCCGTTCTTCCTCATCGATCAGTTTCAAATCGTTGAGTTTTGCGACTTGTTCCTCCCCCGCCGATCCTAGAGCTTGCATATCGTGGTCTGCATCATCAGGTTGTAGGTACTCCAGCTGTGATGGATTGGCAACATCGCCAAGTTGCTCTTTCGGAGGAGCTTGCTGATCTGAAGAGAGGATGTCGTCAAATCGCTGACGAACCTCCTTGAGAGCATCACCAAGGCTTCGGAGGGGGTTGGTTTTGATTGACGTGTCGGGTTGGGAGGGTACTTGGCCTTCTTGTGCACCTGAAGTAGCAGCACCAGCTGTTTCGGAGTCGACGGACTGCGCTGGGTTGTCTTGAGGCTGCTGACCAACGGTTTGTGGAGAGCTAAACGAATCAACTTAAATCAAACTGAAAAAAGTGATGATAGAAGCTTTCGCTCACTTCTGTTGGTCTGCCGATTGAGTTTCGATAGGTGCCTTCGGTTGACCAGAGGTGTCCTGCGTGCCACTAGATTGTCCTGCAGCTGCGCTGTCTCCCAAGTCAAGATTTGGGTCGTCAGGAGCGTTGACACCTTCGTCAGTAGAGAGATCTGGTTTGGCAGTTGCCTCCTGTTTGTCATCATCTTGTTTATCCTCCTCAGTTTCCTTATCAACCTGGCCATCGGCTGCTTCTTTGGGCTGATCGGTGTGTTCTGGGTCATCCTCTTCATCCATCGGTTCGTCCTCCACTTCGGGTGGCTGGTCTTCTTGCACCCAGTTCTCCGTCCGGTTGTCCTCTTCTCGAGATTTCTCCGGGAAGTCCTCTACCATATCCTGCTCCCGCTCTCTCTCGTCATCCGCCTCCATCTCCGAAAGAGCTTGATCATCGTCGTCCTGTTTGAGTTCTTCGCCGAGATCCATATCTTCCGGAAGGTCTAATGTATTTGCATCTTGTACATGCTCATCCATCGGTGCACCATCCGCATTTGGCACGTCTGCGTCTTCTTCCATGTCAGGGCAGGTTTTATCTTCCTCCTTTTCCATGCTCTGATCATCCTCCTTCTCTTTATTGGTCTTTTGTTTCTCCTTGGATTCTTTCTTCTGTCCGTCTTTCCCTACAACCTCAGAGCTTCCGTCCTTCTCCTCTGATCTATCTTGATCGAGTTTCTCGTCGTTTTCCCCACCATCCTCTGGCCCTTTCTCATCTCCCCATAACTTTTCATCTATAGCATTTGGATCTTTTGGATCAAGATTCTCAATCTTCTCCTCGGGATCGATTTCGCTGCCATTGTCCGACTCGTCTTCTCCTTCATCTTCTGTCTCTGATACGTCCTCTAGCTCCCCGTCGATGTCTTCGCTCATCTCTATTGTGCCCTTGTCGTCCCTGTCAGATTTGTCTTGACCCTCTTTCCCTCCATCCTCCCCCTTCAACCCTTCAACTTGACTCTCGTCTTCTATCTCCTTACTGACATTCTCTGTACCACTGCCTTCCCCAAGCCCCATGCCGTTGGTAGCTTCTGACCCATCACCTGTATCACCTGTCTCTTCGCTGTCTGGCGGCTGACAGAAACCTTCTCTGGCAAGCCTTCTCATGATTGAGGTGAGAATGAAGTCCAATTTGAAGAGTGCGGTGGTCCAGCTGAGATGGGAAGCTAACTGAACCTGTGCCATGTCTAGAAATGTATCGAGGAGAGGTTTGATGGCTAGAAGCTTGCTTCGAGTAGCTGCTGGATCCGATAGCATGAAAGGCAAGGCATCGTCCAAAAGCGAAATGACCGTTGGGAGGTCCATTGCCTGTGTTATCTCGCTGACCGATTTAAACCCTTGTAGTATATAGCGGTCTTCTTCTTCCTGGTCTACGGGTCGGTTGACGTCCGTTGGGGGGCATCGTTTGAGAATGTTCTGGACGGTGATGAGAAGTCCGTTGATGATTGGATCGAGGGAAACGGGGCTCGGGTGAGTATCGCCATTCACGGCAGCGATGTTGGGTATAGGTAGGGCATCTAGCCATTTAGATACAGGGGCAACCAGACGGTCGACGGTTGGATGGTGCTTTCCAAGATTGGTCAATTTGGCAGAAAGAGTAGAGAGGTATTTAACTGAGGCGGCAAACATACACTCCTCCTCTGTGGAAAGGTTAAACACAGTTCAAACAAAGTGGCGTAGACCAGGAGACTAAGCTTACCGACGGTAAGGAAAGGTTGCGAAGTTGCAAATATTCCATCCATGAGATGACAAATACGGTCTCGCATAGTCGCCGTTTCATGCTTCAGCGCTTCCACCTGAGCGATGGCCGTGTCGGGAACATAAGTCTCAGGCTGAAGGGTGTTATAAGCTATCAGAGTGTCTAACAGATCGCCCAGTGCGCCAGTTGTTTGAGCGAGCGTATTCTGAATCATGTGGGCGTGGCCTCCAAGCTGTTCACCATGGAATGGATGTAGGTCCGTCTTCAGTAAGATCGACAGGCGTTCGCTCGTCCGAACTAGGGTATGAAAGTAATTCAAAGAGTGCGCCAAACTGTGAAAGTTGTCAGCCTGGTGACCCCCATCGAGCATTGGAATTTCCATACCTTGCGCGAATATCCATTGCGTATGCGAACGCGGACTCGACGAACATCTGGCCTCTGTGAAGTTCTCGAGTCGAGATATCTGGGTGATGATCCGACAGAGCACCTCTGAGCTGGGGGAGTGCAGATTGTAGACGATAGTGGTAAGCTTCGCATTTATCACCATCCAGCTGCGCCTTCGAAGGAACGACCATACTCGGTTGATCTCTGAGCCATACTGGGTCTGCATTGCGCCGCAGGACCTCCGATTTGACGTTGGCCGCAAATCCCGCTCTCTTTAATTCCTTGAGCAGATCGCTCCATGCCTTCCTCTTGCGAACCAGCAAAGCCTTTTGCTGTTTCCTGCGTGCCTCTTTATCTATTCCTCTAGGTATCGAAATATTGGCTAGGTTATCGGCTGTGACAATGATACTGACGGCAAGGTCGTCAACAACGCGAGCGGTTTTGTGGGCAATGGCGACGTGTATTTTTGATATCACAACGGCACCGAATCGATCAATCGTTCGAGAAAGGTCTCCAGAATAGTGCACCTTGACCTCAGGAGGAACTGCAGAGCCATATGATTGGGGTGTTCTAGGTAGGGGAGTGATGGAGGGTCCGACTAGCGGTGTGGCGTCCGTCGTGTCAGTGGTTGGAGAAACGAGTAGACTGGAAGCTGGCTGTCGTAGGACTTCACGGAATTTTCGAACCGTCTTGTATAGTTGATGATGTGTCCTTTGGGCGCTCGCTTTCAGCGCTTGGACATTTACATCTTTCCAACTTGCTAGCTTGATGAAGTCGCGAATTTCCTTCTCGAGCTGTGATCTCTGTTTGGAAAGGTGTGCTGCGATGGTAGTACTGGAAATCTCGTATGCCTTCCTGGTGGACCCGAGAATACGCTCAATCCGCAAGAGTAGAACCTGCTGCGATGGATCTCTGTGTTCTCGAACGAGGTGGATGTATTGTTCGAAGCTTTGTAATAAGCGCAATCGAGCCTCGAATTGCCCCATAGAACTTGTTCTGAGGTATTCGTCAAGTAAAGGGACCAGGTTCTGCAGGTAGTCGGTGATTGCGTTGGGGTCGCCGCTAAGAAAAGCATCCGTTGGACCTCTGACCGTGACATCGTATAGTCTGAACCACCAAGAAGTGACTTCCATCTCATAACTGTAGGCCTGCGAGTCAAGGAGGCTTCGCCAACACGTAAGCTCCAGCCTCCTCCAGGAGACGATGAGTTGTATCAGTGTCTGTTGGTGGGGCTTGATCGTGTTGTCGCGGTTGGCATACATTTCCCAGTCTTCGCTCTGCAAAAGCAGTTGCTCCAAGGCAGCAAGCACCTGCGCAATCGGGCTGTGCAGACGGAGCTGCAAGATGAAATCACATTTGTCTCGTAGATGATGCAACACCATTTGGTCGGGCCATTCTTCGATAATGGTGATCAAACGCGATCGGAGAGTCGACACGACCGTTAAAGCCTTCCGGAGCTCTGGGACGTTTGCATCCTGATAGAAGTTATACGACGTCGTAGAGTGAGATGGATCACGCTCGATTAGTTGGACCTTCCTGTGAATCGTCGTTATTTGGTGATGGAAGCTGACGTGATCCAGTTCATCTGGAAGGCTGACTGGAAGGCTGACTGGATGAGATGATAAGATTGCTTCCAGGGTTGAGGCCCGTTCCTCCAAGAATGTGGTAAGGGGTTCCGATGAAAATCGTTTGGAAGAAAGCAGCTGATAGTGATGTCGAACCAATGCTTCGGCATCAGAAACAGAAACTTGAACTAATGGCTTCGCTTCAGAGGATGGGCTGCTGGCCAATCTCGGATTTTCGAAAACATCCTCGAAAGAGGGAAAAAGAGCAAGGAACTCCTTTTCTTCCAATTCAGCATCGCCCATATCCTCGTAATCGGCCTTATTTCTTCGATACAGGCTGTTTGCAGCCATATCTGCTTCCGATTTCTTGGCGAGGTCGATGTGCCAGAGACGATGGGCTTGTTCGTATACTGTCTCGACCAGATCAAGTCTCGTGTCATTGCGGTAGGTAGTGGACCGTTCCACGTTGATTGCAGAGAGAGAAATGAGGAGCCGCCTGAATGGGGAAATGTTTATCTGGCCGCTATCTTCGCAAATACCGGATGCGCTGACGATCAGGGGATAAGAGGATAGGGTTGCGACTGCTCGAGCGGATGCTGCAGAGGACATGCCTTCGTGTTGAAGTGCTTGATAGGCTGCTAGGCGAAGCCCCAAACGAAGGTAACTGATCGAAAGTTTGACCGGGGTGACGAGGTCCTCCAAATCTCCGTAGACCGAATCCAAACGTTGCAGGAACCCTGCCATCGACTGCTGAATTGTTTCTTCTTGGGATATGCATGTAGTGTCACCGTTCTGAAGGGATGCCAAAAGCGTGGAAAGTTTATCAGACATTACGATCTGATCTTTGAACTGGTTAACTTCCGCCCAGAATGAACGAACTCGTTGAGGGTCCCTTCTGCCTGAATGTCCCAAGGTGTCCAAAGGATCTGCCTGGGTAATGATTTCAGGCTGGCTATCCAAGTATTGGATACATCCGTTTGTTCCTGAGCCCGATGTGAGTTTTTCTAGTTCGAGATGAAGGTGCTTTTGAAGCAATAGGCTTTTACACGCATTCTGCCGGTGCTGGATGACGAACCCTTCCACCGCCAGTGGGTCCACAGGACGATCTGGAATGAACAAGCTGGCTATGAGCTTGCCTAGATCAACCCAGCGTTGCGACATTTCGCTTATGGCCATCTCTCTGGACGCTGGCGCAGGCTTTATGGTACCAAGATACTGCGAAAAGGCGTCCCCGATCTGAACGCGACCGGATTCCATGAAAAGGTCGAGAAGGTCCCCTGCTGAATGGCCTACTTTGACTTCTCGTACTTCAACGAAAGACTCCACTAGCTTCAATGTTCATCAGGCCAGGGTAAGGGTGGCGACGAGACAGATGAACTCACTATGCGTATTGACGCTTGGAGAAGTGCGCGGAGTTGTTCAGTCCGACTAGTTGGCCGCTCTGCTAGCAATCTAACGGCTCTAGCTTGCTCCAGAAGGTCTGACTTGATTGTTTGCGAATCAAGTAAGAGGAGCTCCGTCGAGTTGCTTGCGCTTCGTTAGCCCGCCTCAGTGTGCAGAGTACATGTGCGCGTACCATATGTTCAGAGTAGATAATAGGGCGTAAGGTGACAGCAGATTCGAAGGCCCTGGAGAGATCTGCACTTCTTAGTGCAGCTCAAATGAGTACCGGGGAAGAATCACCTTATTGGACGGATTGGATATCGTCCATACGGACATTAGCCAATCAAGTTGGGCTCTAATCCAAGTGGGGGCACAGTCTAGAACGGTTCAAGTATTCGCATTCAGAGGGTACGAGTGCGTCAACACTGACCTTGCCCTGCCTCAATCTCCCAAACGAGGTGTTGCAACCGAACGGCCCTAGAAAGGGGTCCTCCCATGTATATGATTAATTTGATGGTCTCGTTAAGTGACCCGAGTGCATCTCCCTTGAGAAAAGTGAGCATATCATGGATCATATCAGCGTTGTTATCTTACAGGGGAAGCAACCACGGTCGGCAAAATACTCAATCCAGCAATGAGCGTGATGGCGTCGTTGTCTGCAACATGCTCTGAGTGCTTAATCTCCGGTGACGTCTGTGACTGATTATATGTCAGTCTCTGTGGGAGTTCGTATCTGCCGACCTTACCTGGAGGATTTCGTCTTCAAGAACCTTGATATTCGCTCTGTCTATCTCGCTAATTTGAGCAGGCAAAGTTGAGAGGGAGAGAAGATCGAGAATACGACGTCGAGAGGCTACGTGGAGTCAGTACGCAAAATTTAAGATGTGTCGATTTCTAAATACCTGGCGTCTTCACCGAGTTAGGCGCATCATCATATCTCTTCGTGATGTATCCGGCTTTGGGGTCGACGTATGACCTTGTCCAGATATCAAAAAGTCCAACACCTTCTTGAAGAGCCGCTGCGTTGCGCAAAACCTTAAATGAAGCTCTGATCGTCTCGGGTACTTGCTCTGTATCTTCAAAGATGGTATTGAGGAGGCGGAAAACCGCCTGAAAAGCCGAGAAATCCAGAGGTTCGTTGCAAAGAACCCGCCGCAGGTCCTGGCTATACTTTGAGAAAGATGAAATCACACTGACGTCCTGAGAGGATGATGTCAATGATAGAAATTGTAGATACAAGGGAATTAGACCTACCGATGTGACTGGGTGGCCCGTGCAGAGTGCACCTAGAATCTCCCGGGAGAAATCCTCGAGTCCGTTGAGGAAGGATTCTGCTGCACGAATGATGTCTTGCGGGCCCACGTTGAGGCCGTTGCGCTGGGGAGAAGGATAAGAGCGTCTGTTTTCCTGGGTGAGGAACAACACTGTTGCTAGATCCAGAGCCTCCAACACCGCGTGATGATTGGCTTTGTTGGCGGAAAGATTGTTCTCAACAATGCACGCTGGAGATGATAGATAGAAATCGAACGGCTATATTCACATTTCATGGTATACATGCAAATAGAGTAAACAATTAACAGATATGTCCTCCGGTAAATAAAAGTTAGCTGACCTGAGCAAGAGATAGATTTGAAGGCACCGACGTTCGTATGGAAAATATCTCCCTCAATTTTGATCGAAGAGATGAAGTTGACGATTCTCCTAGGAAGGCCAGAAAGGTAGCAAGATGCGGCACTTGGAGGCTTGCGTGATGTGCTGCGTAACGGACAAAGGGTTGCAATACGTTTGGGGACAACGTTCGGCCGAAGAAAAAGATCAGTGCGTCGAGTGGTGCGTCGAAGGGCTTGAGACTCATAACAATTGCTGGTGCCTGATCTAGAAGTGAAGAGAGCGCGGAGTCTTGTTGGAGTAGTCTTCCGGTGGTTGATGTATCGAGTACTTGAGCACTGTACGGATTCAGGTTGACAGCCCTGCGAGTAGTTTCGAAGACAACACAGGCTCTTCTGCCCGAATGAGGTATGTTTGTTGCCGGGAGCCGTTGACAATCCAGGAGTATGGAGGAGTCATCTTGCGTTGGTGGGGTCACCATCGAAATCTCGACACCTCTATTCCTCATTGCTCGGGATAGTTCGCCATATTGAGGGTCGACTGTCATGAAGAGGCGGAAATTGGGATGTGGCTGCAATGTCTGAATGGTGCCGTCCACGTAGCCTCTTTCTGAAAGGGTCAGAGTACCTCCTTCTTCACAAAGAGAATTAAGGCGATCTAATACCGATGGGTTACATAGATTTGCGCCATCCATAAGCAACCAGTGTCCTGACTTGATCGCTTGGACGAGTGGCCCATCAACCCATTCAAAGTAGCCACTGGAAAAAGAGGAAGCGAGAAAGGTCTGGATCTTACCAACAATCGAGACCAACGTAGGGAGATCTTGCAGCTCTTCCCGCATGGCAGCGACAACATTGAGGGCTTCGAGCATCATAGCAGGATGTTGTTGTGCTTGACGAAGTTTGATGAGGAGGGAGCAAGGGAACTTGGTCGCCGATCCTGTTCGTGTGATATCCTCCACAACCCGCAGTGTTTCTTCAACAAGAGCCATACCACGTCCTTCAGCATCAACTTGCTCGAAGCTGCCGAGAAGGTCCATGGTATCCGTTGCGCTGTTAATCGAGACTTCTCGGAGACTGTGCCCCATGAGATGAGCAAGGGTCCTAACACTATCAGTCTTGCCACTGTTCTTGTGGCCGGTAAGGATAGCGAGCCAGTGTTGGGGTAAACAATAGGCAAGGGCTTCCAGAATAGGTAGCTGCATCTTGAGTACACGCTTCGCCGCATAGAAAGGGTTGAAGTTTTGGCGATGAAGATGACAATGTCCGATCTGGAGATACGATGATGTTATTGTAAGGCTGTGGGGCGGTATATGAATGGCTGAGGTCGAGAAGACATTGTCAAAGAGTTGTCGAGCGTGCTTCTGGTCCTCGAGGTTCCGAAAACGATGGAGGTAGATGGTTCGAAGATGATTGATGGGATGAATGGTTGAGTCGGTAGAGGCTCGAAGTAGATGGCCCCATCGAATGATGTCGCGCAGGTTGAATTCCCACGGGCCGCCATCCTTCGCAAAGAGGCGCTGATGAACGATGGAATCATGCAGGCGCATATTGTATGAAACCATGGCCTCAACAACATCTTTTGCCAGTTCAGGAAAGATCAAGCGACAGACGAGGAGTAGGTCGCTTGGTGTCAATTCCTCGACATAAACCTTGGTAAAACGATTGACGAATGACTTCGGAAGTCCCTTACGCCCACCACCTTGGCTTAAGGGGTTTTGTGCAGCAAAGATACGGAAATTTGGATGACGGGTGAACGATCGACCAAGCTCGGGAATGAAGACTGTTCCTCGATGGTCAAGTACGGCATTTAGGCCCTCCAAGACTGCTTGTGGAGCAAGATTCATTTCGTCAAGGAGAACCCAATGCCCTTCCTGCAAGGCTTTCAAGAATTCGGCATCCTTCCAAGCGAACTCTCCGGTGGCACCGCCTTCGATCGGCAAGTCTGAACCAAACAGGTCGATGAGATCTGTTTGATCAGAAAGATTGATGCGACAAAGTTCTTGTCCTGCTAAATTAGCAATGGCCGCAACAAGGCTGGTTTTGCCTACACCGGGACTCCCTTCCAGTAAAATAGGTTTAGAGACTTGACATGCTCGTATGACCCTCATCGCGTTATCCTGGGTGGTCGGCGCCTGGAGATTGAAAATATGCTCGACAACCTCCTTGGGGCGTTTGGAGAGAGAGAATGAGCCGATGCGGATGACATTGGTGGGTGTGGGCCCATGAGGAGGGGCGAACAGGGTGACCTTGTCGACTGGTACAAGTTCCATGAGTTTGGAGGCAGCATCATTCTGGATTTCCCGGAGACTCTCTTTTGTATAGGCAGATAATTGGGGGAGCGAGCTCAATCCATCCAAGAGTGTCATGTGGGCTGCATGGTGCTTCAGGCGAGTCAATCACAAGTCCATTTGGAAGGGGGAGAACTCACGAAAAGCAGCTCTGCTGAAAGCCCACTACTATCATCTGGAACCCACGAGGAATTCATGAAATTAACCCATGCCTAGGGAACAGTCAATTTAATCGGCCAACCGATTGTTCTGGTGTGACATACCAGCAAATCACGTAGGCTGAACAGCGTCGGCTCCGCAACTCTAGAGCAGAGCCAATTTGTAAAATTGAGGACCGGGGAGGTAAATTGTTGCAAGTTATCATGTTTCCATAAGCTCCCAACGATAAGTTCCAGATCTTGATGATCCTCGACGCGGGGCACCCAGATCTCCGTAAATCGATTGCGGAGTGCTGGTGACAGCTCCTTTTTGCCATAATCACCTCCCGGATTCATCGTGGCAACTAGCTTGAAGTTGGCTTGCGCTTGTAGAGCGTGATGCGATAGGTCGTCTGCCCCACCTTTCTCCGCTAGAACAATTGACCGGCCTGGCTCGAGGACACTGTTCAGGCGTTCTAGGACGGAATCATCTGCTAGTGAGATCTCATCCAGAAGGAACACATCGCCATTCCGCATGGCTTCAACCAAGGGGCCATCATGCCACTCGAATATTGACTGGAGCTGGATAGCTCTGTCCTTCAATTCGTTGGCAGCCTTGAGACCATTCTCGGGCAATGCTCCGTCTTTCTTGATTAGAGAGTTTATGACAATGAGTATGTCTGACACTGACATCGGAACATCCTCCAGTCCAAGAGCCCGGAAACTGTGACTAGCCTCTTGGAGCAGTTCCGCCTCCCGCGTCGCTCTGTTCCTCACTGGCCGGAGTCCACCAATAAGATCCGCCGTCTCCGTGTTCTGGTGGCAATTGAGAGCATGTAGATCCTGTCCTCGAGCGGCAGCATATACTTGACAAACCGATGTTTTCCCGCATCCTGTCTCTCCAACGAGGAGAATGGGCTCGTTGAACTTCAAAGCTCTTGCCACGAGAGTGAACAGCCTTTGCATGGCGGATGTCCAGACGAGGTCAGAAACGGAGGGTAATGGGCAGTCGAGATAGGAGGTCACGTTGATGGCTGGGTTATCGTGGATTTTGTACATCGCCCCCTCGTCAATCTTGACGTTCATCACGCTTTCTATCACTTCTTTCACCACGGCCTTGTCATCGGCTCTCCTTGTCCTCTCCGCGATCAGCATGTAGCCGTTCTCAGCAAGCTCCTGATACCCGACAGCATCTCTCCCTGCCCATCGGAAAAGGTCTCGTAGTGTAGCGAAACCCTGCTTGCTCTCGAAGACGCGACTCGACTGGCGTCGCTTCTGTAGCTCGTGGAAAACTGAGACGATCTTTTTGCCGTATGAGGGTGCGATTCGGCACCTCTGACAAAGGATAGTTTCTAGTTCATCTTGTGGCACGTCTTCAAAGTGAACCTCCAGAAATCGATTTCGAAAAGCACGAGAAAGTACTTTGCGACCGGCGTACAAGCCAGGGGGATTCTGAGTGGCAAAAAGCATGAAGTGAGGGTGTGGCCTTACGACCTCCTGCGTCTCGGGGATGACAAGTTCCCTATTGTCGTCCAACAATCGATTAAGGGCTTCCAGGACGTCGGTGGGGGCAAGGTTCAGCTCATCCAGTACAATCCAGTCTCCTTGCCTAAGAGCCTGGACGAGGAGGCCATCCTTGAAGACGAGTTTGCCTGTGACGGCACCCGAGACGTAGGAACCAATATACTCCTGAATATCTGTGTGCTCATGGTTGTTGATGCGAATGAATCGATGACCAGTCCGCCTTGCTAGGTATTCGACCGAACTGGTCTTTCCGGCGGAGGTAGGGCCTTCGATCAACACTGGAACTCTTCTTGTCAACACGATACGGGCGAGATCAATAAGCTTCCGCTCCACGCTTGGCGTCAGAACATAGTCTCCCATTGCATCCTCCTCGCCCTCTTTGCCTTCGTAAAGTGGACCTTTCTCCAGGAAAAAGGGACCAAACTGAACGAACTCTTCGCTCCTCCGTCCAGTTGGTACTGGAGGTTGTTTGCTGAGCAAGGACTTGGGATTCTTCACCCCGTTTAGAAGCCATTTCTGAGCAAGTCTGACCACCTTCTCCGTGCTCCCCCTTTCTCTTTCCAAGACCATGGTGAAAGCCATCAAACATCCCTCCCAAATAGCACGGCGAAGTGGGAAACCGAACCCGCTCGTTCCAACGGCATCTTGAACGAAGGTTAAGGCCCTAGCAAGGGTACGCATGCTGAAGTGAGGGCGCTTATTCGAGCCACCATCCGCCAATTCCCGCTTCTGTTCAAGATCTTTCACGCCGAGGTAGAACTCTGCGACGTCCATGATGGCGCCGCGATCACCGACGGCGTACGGTCCGAGGTACCCTTCAACGATGCTGACAAGTGTCTCTTTGTCTGCGTCAGGTGGAGGCACATAGATCTCGGTGAAGCGTGACCTGATATTGGGGGGAAGATCCTTCTTGCCAACATCAGTGGCCGGGTTCATACATGCAAAAAGGCGAAAATTGGGATGTCGAGGTATTGGGGTAAGCGAAGAAGTCTGCTCAGTGAGGGTGATGGAGGAAGTTGGTGATTGCAGAAGCGACGAGATGCATTCAAGCGTTTCAGGACTTGCGAGATTTATCTCATCAAGGAGCACCCTATCCGATCAATCAGCTAATGAGAAATCACACTCGAGAACGTGAAGTACATACCAATCACCATTTCGCAACGCACGAACCAGCGGTCCTTCCACGAACGCGAACGCAAATTTCCCCTTGCCCTGTATGTGCTGAACATCAAACTCGTCCACCTCCTGGACGAGATTTTGCCAATCTCGTTCGGTAACCTTGTCTTTCCCAGGTCCGTCTTCTCCTTCCGTCTTCCTTCTCTTCCTGGGCGCTTCCGTTGATCCAGGTTCTTCTCTGGAACAACATTAGTGAGCACACTTCGTAGCAGCGAAACGAGCGAAAACTAACCTCTTCTGCTGCCTTTGCTTACACCTTTCGATCCCTCTTCTAGCACTCTCCCGCCATAGACCAGCTACCCTCTTCCATTTCCCTAATCTTACACCATCCTCAACCTCTCCCACAAACTTCTCGTTCTTTCCCTGACTGAAACTAGACTTGAAAAGCGCTCTCCAGTTCTCCTGAATCTCCGCAGCGCGCACTCGAATATCGATAGGTTTCATTCCTCCGATGAGATCGCTCGCTTCGGTTTGATGAGACAAGTTCAACGATATGAGAGGGATGGATAGCTGGGAGGCTAGGTAGGTGATGACGGAAGTCTTTCCTGTACCAGTTTCACCCGTAAGGAGAAGTGGCTCGGAAAGAGCAATGGATGTCGCAAGACGGGAGAGAAGGGTCAAAGCTGGTTTATGTAATGCAAATGGACGCTTCTCCGAAGCATGGCTCGCCATGATTTTCTTGGAAGGCATGGATGATAGGTATGTCCTACCAATTCGGACACCCCTCACACGACCACCTCCACTGGTAGACAAGTCTTTGTCGACGTCGTATTCGGGGACTTTACCCAAAAGAATCCAATCTCTTCGTTCCTCGCTGAGATTGAGGTGGCGAGCAATAAGGTCAGCGATGGCCTTGTAGTAGGCTTGCTGGGAGGAAGATGCACCCATTGCAGTTGAGACAGTGGATGGAAGGTAGAAGGGAAAGAACACCTCTCGTGCTGCGAGGTATAGATCCTCTTGCAGGACTGGGTTGGTGAAGAGATTTCCAAGAGACACTACGGAGGAGTCCATGTCCACGTCCATAGCATCAGCTGCCGAAGTGGCAACAGGAGGCAATATACGTTCCAACCTCCTGCAGAACCTTTCCAGGTCTCTGAGGCCGATCTCCAGTGCATTAGCGCCAAGGTTAGGAATGTTCTTGACGTCCTCCCAAAGCTGGACGACACTCCGAACGACTTCCGTTCCCAGCTTCGCGAATTTCTTTTGAATGATCATCTCCACCTCGTCCTTCTTCGGACGACCAACTCGGACCTCACACCATTTGTTTGCACCTAAAAAGGTGGGTTCTTGTATCCTCCCATCTGGGACAGACCTGGTAGCAAACAGTCTGAAGTTGTCGTGAGCAACGACACGGCCTCTCCCAAGTTGGTCAAGGGAGGCTCTCTGGCCAACCCATCCGTCTGAATCCTTCCGCATGCTCTCAGCAAGTGGTTTGACGACCATGCCAAGGACTTCGCTGCTGGCTTTGTCGAGGTCTTCGAAGACGACCCATCGACCCTGCTTCATCGCACGGACGAGGATACCATCCTTGAACTCAAACTGACCGGGCGTTCGGGTGGATGAAGTGTATGCGCCCAGCAATGAACGTGCATCAAGAGAGGTGTCAGAGAGGTGAATGGTGATGACAGGATTTGAGGGAGGTGGCTGAGATACGTGAACGGGGTGTAAGACGGAATAAAGATGGGAAATCAACAGTGATTTGCCAGATGAGGGAGGAGATGTGACGAGAGTAGGCACTCGGAGGGAAAGGTGCAACGCTAGCTCTTGTAGTGAAGTGATTGCCGTTGGAGTTTCTATGAGGCCCGAGTCTGTGATTCTACTGGAGTGATCCAAAGGAGCAGTTCGTACAAGCAGAACGCCGTGTATATTTGCAATAGTGGAACTGCGAAGACCTTTAGCAATGTAGGAAGAGAAACCTTTGAAAATACGCACCAGAGTTCATTCTGTCCAATGGAGAAAGTATGCTCTCCCTCTTGGGAAGCGTAGTATTGATCATCAACCGACGTATCCGCAATTTTGACCCTAGCTTCTCGTATTCTCTCGACTTCAGTCACGGGCAGAATCCAGCCATCTGTATTATTTTTGCGGATTTGTGGTGTACCGTTCTCGAAAAAGACTTCTTCACCGTAGTCCAGGAGGCAATCCGGACCATAAATTTCTCCAAAAATCTGTGTCTCAACTTTCTCCCTTTCTTCTTCACCCATTCCGCTTTGGTAGGCGTAGCACCGAATGGCAAGGAGGCGGGCGGCATTGTCGACAGCCTCCGCGGGTAGATGTCCATTCTCTAGATTCGAGTTGACGGGTGCATCAGAATGGCCATGCCAGATTACCGTAGAGGCAGAAGTGAGGTCCCATAGAAGTAGGTTAGGGAGGTCACGGTTGATGTTGAGGATGCGGAGAGTTGTCAGCAGGAGGCGGTGAAGTCGCTCGCGCGTGATGAGGGTCGGATGTGTTAGGAGCACGTTCAAGGGGCCGCCCTTGAAAGTTGGGGAAGTTAAAAAGCGGTACAAAATTCTGAAACACCGTCAGCTATAAGTTGCGTTTCAATAGGAACTAGCTTACGGATAGAGTTCAATATGAACTTCGATGAGGAGAGCTAAGGCATGTAACTGCTTCTCGCTCTGATCTCGGTCCACTGTGTTCTCCAGACCGTACACCCAGCGGGCAGCTAGATCGAGTAATATGGGGCGATATAGCTTAGCTACAACTAGCGTAAAAGCTGGTTCGGCCAAAATTGCTGCTACTTCATCTAGCAGCTGGGTTCGCGTGCTTGGACGAGCTGTTAGCGCATTTACAACTCTTGGTCGAAAGGGAGAGGAAGGAGGGATATGCGTTAGGAGTTGGTTCGTGAGACTGGTTAAGTTGAGTGTGAGGGGGTCGCGTTGTATTAGATCGCTGATATTCATTTCTAATCTTCTCTTTCAATTAGAGATTTTGTGGCCTGTGTTCTAGGAATTACTGATGCTGTTGTAAGCAATCAGTAAGACAGAGCTCGAAGCGAGTTCGGAATGGCGCGCTTTCGACAGATTAGCGTGCTTTCAAACACCGAGAATGTCTTCCACAGCGTTGACGATGACCAGGCCGACGATGAAGACGACAGGCTCGTTCGAAAGATTGCCAGGAAAAGTTTCAGCAGAAAATCAATGACATTTCCCACGGTCTCTGATTGGCTCGGACCCCGATCCGACATGTTAGCCCGATATCCCACGTGAACCGACGCACTCTTTCCCGTCACATCCATGCTTGGTCTTTTGGTCATTGCTGAATCGCCATTCTACGTATTCTACAATCTACAATATGGGTCTGTCTTCGAAGCCCAGTCACCCTTGATTTTTACAAGCATCACTGGACATTGGACTTGAACAAATCTGGACGAATCGAACATCCTGCGTCACCGAACAGAGTCAACCTGACATGAACCATCTCTTCTCTTGTTGAGGCGTCGATGAGTCTGAGGGAAAAACCTTCGCCAGGTTCACCCCTTAACCCATTATGTTGTCGGCACCGTGGAGCCCGATCCATAGGTCAAAGGGGTTGGACGACACTACACTCTTTATATCGACTATTGTCCCATATATCCTAACACGTCTACGGCCTACATCCCGATTTCTACTTCTTGTTCCTTTCGTGTGAACACATCAAAGATTCAGGAATCGCCAAGAATTCAAGGCTTCAAGTGGTCATGATTGTGACGCCTCTATACGGCTCGCAGCCACGGCTGGCCAGTATGACAGGGTGCATAGTATGAATTCGGATGGTCAGGATTGCATCGGGCGACGATATCATCGGTCTGACTACTTACCGAAAAGATGAAGAGTCCAGGGGACGACTACCGCTTCGAATCACCTTTGCTGATCCGCTTGCTCTCAGTCGCATATTGGAAGACCATTCCGGTCTCAAGCTCATCTGTTCACAGCAAGCAGGACGGCTGGATAATATCCGAGTTGTGTGATGCCCTGGTCATCCATCGATGGTCAAGTCAGAAGTGTCCGTGTGCGCGCCAAGCACTTTCTTTCTCCCGACAGTAGTCGCACACTTGCCACAATGATACACTATTTGGTCACCAGATGACTACGCTGGTGATACATCAGGGTTAGACGATATCCTAGTCTCATTCCTTTCGAGTTTCCATTCCAGATTGTTCGCATTCTCACTTTGATTGAACAGGCTTTGCCTAATATGACGAAAGGCTGGCAGCACCAGAAGGGAACAATCCAGAGGTCCTCGACACAGTCCAACCTCAACTGCATACCGTGAGCGTGATGGTATTAGCGTCTACAACTCGTACTGACTCGTACACCTTTCGTCCTCTTTCTATAGATTGTTGTAGCAGGCCGGACTCGCTACCGATACAGCAGTACTCTTCGATGCTCGCTTTGCTGCAGCCATCTTGTGGCGCTCTGGACTTCTAGATCACTGGTCACAGTTCGTCTAGCCGCTTGATTGTTCAGGCATTTTACCTGCCTCTCTAAGCCGATTAAGCGGGCTTGATAAATGAGGCGGGAGGTTGCTGCAGTTACGGGAGGACTTCTCAGCCCTATTGCGAACATGCGCACCCTCGCCATCCTCGCCACTCTACCCTCACTCTTTCTACTTTCTCATGCTTATGAGATTAAACCGTGTAGTCCTGAGACAATCACGTATATGCCCGACTCCTGCGCCACTTGCGAGCCAATGACTTGGTATTCCACGGGCCCTTTGGTTTGGAACTGGGATCATATCGTCAGAGGATGCTTCCAGCGCGAGACGTATGGGTATCGTTGCGTGTATGTCTTCGATACGTCTGCGGAATATTCTTCGACTGACTCTCATCCCAGCTATGTTGGTGCTGATTACAAAATACCAAAGCAATGGTTTACATTCAGAGGGAATGTCAACAAAGGTTACGATGAGGTCAAAGAACCCAAGGTGCGGGAGTGTTTCTATGATGTAAGTTTCAATGCATACTCCCCTTGTGCCATAGCGCTGAGTCGTCGTCCTTCAGAAATATGGCCAGAAACTCGAAAGCGTTGATGTCGGGCAAAACACCATAAGGCACTCTGACAGTGAATGCTCGAATAATGCCCTCAAAAACGATCTTTGTGTAAAGGACGCAAAGAGACTCGATGAAGAACGTCATTTGGAGCAGTGGTACTATCGACCTCTTGGGGGAGTACATGAAACGCCGGCTTGCAAGAGGTGTCCAGTACAGACGAATAGTCAGACGGTGGATGTGTCAATTGCGAACAACACCTTGACCTGCGAGTGAGTGGTCTAATAAATAAAGAACGAAAACTAGTCAAAACTGAAGATGTTGTCTAGCTATAGTATTGGGGGTCCCACTGGACGAGGCATTCGATGTCAATACGACGTGAGTCCGCAAACCCTTCCTCTATAGACACAAGCTTGATCAATACATAGGCTGTGACAGGAGTTCGCACGTACTCGGACACTTATGACGTCCCCGCGTTCAGCGGATTCAAGCAGGAACCTTTTTGTAATTTCACCATGTCCGACAGAGGAACTCTCGCATGTGAAGAGAGGCTGATCAAAGAAGCTGAGGAGAAGGCCGCCGCAGCGGCTAGAAGGGAGGCTGCAAAAACAGCAAAGGCTCAAGCGGATGCAAAAGAAGCTCGTGGGAAGCTGGAGAGGGGTTGCGCCAAATGCGTAGCGGATCTCAGGAACCAACTCGCCCCACCCGATACCTCCTCACTCTTGCTCAACTTCACTTCATGTCGACCACCGACAACACTCGACCTCCAGGCCTGTCCTGCCCTGCTGAGCAAGGGTTTAGACAATACGAGAGATGCTCATTGTCAGGTTTGCAAAGATCTGTCATTGTACAACCTCATCGAGGGCGAATCGAAACTCACACCATTCTATCGCACTTTCTGCCAAGGCAAACAATTCCTCACGGGATTTCAATGTCGGTACCCGGCATCCACCATCGAAACTGTGAGGGCAGAAGGTTGTTTGCGATGCACCTCAGCAGATCACCCTTCCAGTTTCAGGGTTCCGGTTACAAACGAGTCGGTTTGGTACCCATATCACTGGCTTCAGCCGCGCTCCTGGCAATTTACCTGCCCAAAGGACTCCAAAAACGTCCTAAAGTGTCCTGTTAGCCAGAAGACGGAGGATGGTTCTAAGGAGGGTGGCCTTCCTAGTCCCGATGGCTCTGTTAAGGTTTGAGATAGTGGCCTCCAAGAAGAAGGAAGGGCGACGGTATGAGGATGGTGAATTTTGGCTTTCTTCGAGTTCAGTTGTCCTCCATATACCATTCGCATCTTGATTTCGAGCCTGATCGCTTCGTTGATGATAGTTGGTTTCCAGTCCGGCTTCATACAAGTTCCGTTGCATCGACTTTCGAGAATACATTGATGCCCGAGTATATAAGTAGCATTTCTTCAGAGTAATTTGTCAGTATTCGTTTGTCCCCTTCGTAGTCATTAGCATTCGCTGAAGTTCCCGTTGACTTTGAGTTTTCGTCTTAATAAACTTATTATTATCTTTAACAACAAGTCTGCTAGGGACCCCACCTCCAATAACGTGGAAGATGACCAGGACGACGGGTCCATTCAAAAGAATCATTCAATTTCAAAGCCATGGATCCAAAGCTCAAGGAGATTTCCCGCGGCCTCTGATTGGCTCGGATGTCGACGTGCCAGGCACTCCGTGTCCGTTTAACTCTTGATGTCGAACAACCATGCTTCGCTCTCCAATTATCCCAGAATCACCATTCGATTGTAGTCCGGATTTATGGAACTAAAAAGTGAAATTACCCTCAGCTCGAGTAATGTCGCTGGACATTGACTTCGGACGGGTCCGGGCGGTCTAGCATTGCGTTATCCGCTCTTCAACGACAGTCATGACATTGATATCAACCATCGTCCCATACATCCCAATACGTCTGCGGCCTACATTATAACTCCCACTCTCATGTGAACACCCTGACGATTCAGGAATCGCCAAGATTTTAGGGCTGTAAGTGCTAATGATGGTGACGCCTCAACTCGCAATCACGGCTGGCCAGCATGACACGGTGCATTGGATGGATCTGGGTGTCAGGATTGCATCGGGCGACTATATTATCAGTCTGACGAAAGCGAAGAGTCCAAGGGCATCCACTTGCTCTCAGTTGCATACCGGAAGCCACTCCGGTCTCAAGCTCATCTGTTCACCGCAAGCAGGAGCCCAGGCTGGATGATATTCGAGATAAATGGAGTCCTGGCCATCCATCGATGATCAGGTAGGAAAGTGTCAGTATGGAATTCCTTTCTCCCGACGTCGGTCACACATTTGCCACAAAGATACACTAATTGCCCACCAGATGACTACGCTGGTATATATCAAGGTTAGACGATATCCTAATCTCATTCCATTCCAGTTTCCATTCCAGATTGTTCGCTTTCTGACTTCGATTCAACAGACTTTGCCTAAAACGATGAAAGGCCGGCAACAGCAGAAGGGAATAATCCAGAGGTCCTCGACACAGTCCAACCTTAACTGCATACCGTGAGCGTCTTGGTTTTAGCATCTACAGCTGATACTGACCCGTACACCATTCATCCTCCTCTTTCTACAGATTATTGCAGCAGGCCGGACTCGCTACCGATACAGCAGCACTCTTCGATGCTCGCTTTGCTGCAGCCATCCTGTGGCGCTCTGGACTACTAGTTCATCTAGCCGCTTGATTGTTCAGGCATTTTACCTGCCTCTCTAAGCCGATTAAGCGAGCTTGATAAAAGAGGCGGCAGGTTGCTGCAGTTACGGTAGGACCTCTGAGCCCTATCGCGAACATGCGCATCCTCGCCATCCTCGCCACTTTACTGTCATTCTTTCTACTTTCTCGTGCTTATGAGATTCAATCTTGTGGTTCTGAGAAAATGAAATATATGCCCGACTCCTGCGCAACTTGCGAACCCATGACTTGGTATTCCACGGGCCCTATGTTTTGGAACTGGGATCATATCGTCAGAGGATGCTTCCAGCGCGAGACGTATGGATATCGTTGCGTGTATGTCTTTGATACATCTGCGTAATATGCTTTGGCTGACTCTCATCCCAGCTATGTTGGTGCTGATTACGAAATACCAAAGCAATGGTATACATTCAGACAGAATGTCAACACCGGTTCCGATGAGGTCAAAGCACCCAAGGTGCGGGAGTGTTTCTATGATGTAAGATTCAATGCATACTCCCCTCGTACCACAGCGCTGATTCATCATCCTCCAGAAATATGGCCGGAAACTCAACAATGTTTATATCGGACAAGGAGTCACGAGGGATTCTGACAGCGCATGCTCGAATAATGCCCTCAAAAACGACCATTGTGTAAAGGACGCAAAGAGACTCGACGAAGAACGCCATTTGGAGCAATGGTACTATCGACCTGCTGGGGGGGTATACGAAACCCCCGCTTGCAAGAGATGTCCACAACAGAAGGATAGCAAGACAGTGGATGTGTCAATTGCGAACAATACCTTAACCTGCGTGTGAGTGGTTCGAAAGGCCGAAAACTAATGCAAACTGAAAGTGTCACGGTCTAGCTACGATACTGGCGGCCCCAACGGAAAAGCCACTCGATGTCAATACGACGTGAGTTTGCAAACCCTTCCTCCAGAGACATGGATTTAATCAATGCATAGGCTGTGACAGGAGTTCGCACGTACTCGAGCGGTCATGACGTCCCCGCTTTTAGCGGATTCAAGAAGGAGCCCGATTGTGATTTCACAATGGCCGACAGAGGAACCCTCGCATGTGAAGAGAGGCTGATTAAAGAAGATGAGGAGAAGGCGGCTAAGGCGGCGGCCGAGGCGGCAGCAAAGGCTAAGGAAGCGGCAGCAGCAAAGTTTCGTCAGGCGCAAGTGAAGCGTTGCTCCGGATGCATAGCTAAGCTTCTGACCCGACTCGTCGTCTCCGATGGATCCCCCCTCCCGCCTAGGACCACTCTATGCCATCGAAAAGATATGATACTCCTGAGCTGCCCCGCCCTATTCGCCCAGGGTGCTCTCACTTCGAGAGTGGACAGATGCCAGGTTTGCAAAGATCTGTCATTGACCAGCAGCATCGGGGGCAAGTCCAAGTCCAAAGTTACCTTATTATATCGCCTTCTCTGTCAACTTGACGGTAAACAACTTGGCGACATGTGGCTCCAATACGTACAAGACTTTTTAAGTGGCCCGACACAACTCATGGACCTACTCCTCGGACTATTTCCCGACGAACAATCCCTTGTTGCATCACTCTCCGGAATGATGGACCCCAGGGAGATTGTCCACTTACTATGGTCCGACGATGCACCCCCCAACAAACCCGAATGCACGTACTTGGCATCCACGTTCAAAACTGTGAAGTCAGAAGGCTGTTCAAAATGCACCATAGCAGACCCTCCTTCCAGTTTCAGGGTTCCAGTGACAAATGAGTCGTTTTGGTATCAAGATAGCAAGGGCCACCCGCGATACTGGCTGTTCACATGCCCGAAGGACGCCAAGAAGGTCCTGGAGTGCCCCGTCGACCAACAGCCAGAAGATGGTTCCAAGAAGGGTGGCCCTCTTGGTGGTATCTAAGGAGAAGTAAGGACGACGGTGACGATGGTGTCTGCCGTCTGGTAATTTTTTTCTTTCCTTCAATTTTGCTTGTCCTCCACATACCATTTTCATCTCAATTCCGACCCTTATCATTTTGTTCATAGTTCATAGCAGTTGGATATCACTCCGTCCTCATTCGGGTTTCCTTCCATTGATGTTCGACTTTCTTCGTTCGCAGTATTTCATCAGTATTTGTTCATCCCTTTCGAATTCGTTCACATTCGTTCACATTGAGTTTTCACCTCAATAAACTCATCCCTATCTTGCACGACGTTTTTTGACGTGACGCCGATGTTTGCTAGGAAATTTCCGTTTTCACCTTGCGAATACACCTTACAACTGCCTGACATGGCACGATACTATTGGGCAAACTGCCAGTGCGATTCTTATTATGCCTTATAACTCAACCAGCGATTGTATCGCATCGGAATTGTAACTACTGAAAATTCCCCAAGCGTTCAATTCGCAAGCCCTGCCCCCAAGCGAGGCTGGAGAGGACTAGCCCTGATGCCTCTGCTGCAACCTGAAGGTCAAAGCATGAAGACGAGGAAGTACCTTCCCAATACCACCACCAAGACTGGACCAGAAGATCTCAGCAGCGTTAGCAGGCCGAGGCCACATCGTATCATCTACATTCGACAAACCGGTCTGTTCAGCCCACGACGAGCTC
The DNA here is from genome assembly GCA_015708445.2 of Clitopilus hobsonii. Classification (NCBI taxonomy): domain Eukaryota; kingdom Fungi; phylum Basidiomycota; class Agaricomycetes; order Agaricales; family Entolomataceae; genus Clitopilus; species Clitopilus hobsonii. The sequence goes on along the minus strand of CP068003.1, from coordinate 2,204,337 downwards.
TAGTCACCAACTAAGTGAACTTGGTCAAAGGTGATGTTTGCCTGAGGGCCTGAAGGTCGAAAGAATATGCCTTCTGCCAGCTCTTGTAAGGTTAGCACCAGGAGTTGCTGAGGTAGAAGTAGCCCGATGTTGCGTTTATAGAATTTCGGCCCTTTGGTGAGACCGCTGCTGCGTTCTTGGAAGGGATTCAGAAGAGGACAGACAGTTTCTTTGACACTGTCGCAGTATCGCATTCAAGTTAGTCCTCAGATCCTCAGACGCGACTCAATCACCCTTTACTCCGAGTCACCAACCCAAGTAAGTTGCGGGTTCAATTCGCGATGGATTTAGTTAGGGTATGGGCACGACCGAGTGCAGAAGGGACGAGTTCCCACAGGCCCACAGGTGCAAAAGCGTCGGAAATTTCCGCACCTTCCAGCTTTGCTTTTGCTCATATTGATCGCGTATCGCTCTGTATGCATCCTGCTGTAGAGTTGTCTTTATGCGTATTCGGCAATTTTAGTGTGGGTTAAGACGTGACCTCGAACTCTCGGATTTGGCCCTTCGACCCTCCTTTCCTCATTGACGTTCGCACTTGCCGAGCCGATCATCCAGAGCGCCCAGTTTCTCCCCACTTCAAGTTGCCTTAATGCCGGCTCACGCACATAAATTGTCCGTGAAACCTTGCCGAATCTCGGTCAACTGATACATTGGAAAACAATAGGGATACTGGAGACTAACGGAAAGCTCCCGCCTAGGATGTCGTCGCCAATGCTTTGGACATCGTTTCTTCTATCAACTCTCGTAGCAAACACAGTCGACATTGTCGGTGATGATGGTTTCCTCCTCACCGCCACCTGCCTATGCCTATCTCTACCGACCATTCCGCAACCCTTATTCACGTCGAAAGAGAAATCCAGTCCTGAGATTATCTGCGCAGACCAGAACCTCGAGCAAGCACATTCGACGTGTAATGGCTTGGCCGTCCGCCCTGAAAGTGCTAGTGTACGGTCTAGCATCATTCTGTCCTTCAACGTCTCACGAAGAGAGACCAATGATATCCCAGATGACCAGGCTGGCAATATATCGAGGATAGACTGCCTCCTAGACCCGACCAAAACTGCAGCTTCCATTCCATATTACTCGCTTCCATCCGTCGACCTTGGTACCAGCACCTGGTCCACAGTATGAGTTGCCCAGGCTGCCTGAAAGAAAAAACGGACCAACAGCTTTAAACGACAACAACTGGTCTCAAGAAACGACGACCTCGTTGAGTCAGGCAGGGTGAGTGTCCGCTAACCGTCGCCATCAGCTCCTACTTGACTCATTCTCCACCAAAGATTTTGCAAACCTCAATCCATCCCGATTCGGCAGCACCCTACGATGCTCGCTTTGCTGCAACCATTCCTAGAAGTTCTGAATTCTAGACCCGGCGGTCAATCGTTCATTCCCCCCCTCAGCTATTCGCATGATCTTCCTGTCCCTCTAAGCCGATCAGGCGAACCCATAAAGGAGGCGAAAAATTGCTGCAGTTAGGATAGGACTTTCGAGCCCTGTCGAGAACATGCACATACTTCCCATACTCACCACACTCCTTTCATTTTCTCTCCTTTCTCATGCTTATGATATTAAACCCTGTGGCACCGAGACGACGACGTACATGCCCGATTCATGCGGCACTTGCGAACCATTCACTTGGTATTCTACCGGCATTTGGCCTTGGAGTTGGGATTATATCGTCAAAGGGTGCTTCCAGCGCCAATCATATGGATATCGCTGCGTGTACGCTTTCGATACATCTGCGTGACACTCTTTTATTGACTTCCATTCCAGCTATACTGGTGCCGATTACAAAATCCCAAAGCAATGGTTCACGGGCAGACAGAATGTGAATCATGGTTACGATACGGTCACAGGACCTTTGGTGCGGCAGTGTTTCTATGATGTGAGGTTCAATGCGTGCTCCACCAGTGCTATAATACTGAGTCGCCATCTTTCAGAAATATGGCCAGAAACTCGACAGTGTTGATATTGGACAAGGAGTCACGAAGCATTCTAGCGGTGCATGCTCAACTACTGCTCGTAAGAATGATCTTTGCGTAAAGAGGGCAAAGAGAATCGACAACGAACGTCATTTGGAGCAGTGGTACTATCGACCTGCTGGAGGGGTACACGAGACCTCCGCTTGCAAGAGATGCCCACAACAGAAGGGTAGTGAGACGGTGGATGTGTCGATTGCGAACAATACTTTGACCTGCGAGTGAGTGATCTGAAAGCCGAAAACCGATTGAAACTGAAGGTATTGCCTAGCTACAATTTGCAGGGCTCCAATGGACGAGCCATCCAATGCAAATACGACGTGAGTTAGCGAGCCTGTTTTCTATTGACATGAGTTTAATCAATGTATGCATAGGCTGTGACGGGAATTCGCACGTACTCGGATAGTACTGAGGTTCTCGTTGCTGGCGGGTACGAGAAGCGGCCCCTTTGCGGTTTCGAAATGGCTGACAGGGGAACACTCGCATGCGAAGAGAGGCTGATCAAAGAGGCTAAAGAGAAGGCGGCTGCAGCAGCTAGAGAGGAGGCTGAAAAGGCTGCAGCGAACGCTCTCCAGGCGCGAACCAAATTTTGCTCCTTATGCATAACGCAGGTCATGGACCAACTCGTCGTCTCCGGTGAATCACCCCCTCTCTTGCTCAAGAACATTGATTGTCGACCAGAAATGCTTGAACGCCAGAACTGTCCTGCCCTACTGGGCGAGGGGGCTCTCCAGTTGAAAGCCGACCGTTGTCAGATTTGCAAGGATCTGTCATTGGCCAGCCGCGTCGAGGGCAAGTCCGAGTCGAATTTTGCCCCATTCTATCACGTTCTCTGTCCGTATGGACGACTTCGCGATGGACTGCCGGGACTGCTGGGGCTACCTTTCAAGGGACCATTTCCCAAGGGACTACTGGAATCACTTTCCAAGGGACTACTGGGACCACTTCCCAAGGGATTACTCCTTCGCAAAGAACTACTCCCCGAAATACCTCCCGGCGAACTACCCTCCTTTGAATCAGTCTCCGAGAACATTCTAGACGAACTACCCCCCGGTGCACCAGTCTCCGAAAGCATTCCCGGCGAACCACTCTCCAACAAACCACTCCTCGAGGGCCTTCTCGGACCAGTCTCCAAAGATTCACTCTCTGGAGACATTCTCGGACCACTCTCCAAAGATCCGCTCTCAGAGGGCCCTCTCGAGGGCGTTCTCGGACCACTCTTCAAGGAACCACTTCTCAACGATCTACTTCCCAACAAACTTCGATGCGAGTACTCGGCATCCATGTACAAAACTGTGATGGCCGAAGGTTGCTCGAAATGCACCATAGCAGACCCACCTTCCAGTTTCAGGGTTCCAGTGACGAATGAGTCGATTTGGTACCAAGATGGCAAGGATCAGCGCTACTGGCTGTTTACATGCCCGAAGGACGCCAAGAACGTCATGGGGTGTTCCGTCGACCAAAAGCCGGAAAATGGATCCAAGAAGGGTAGCCTCCCTGATGTCTCTACTAAGGAGAAGCCCGATGAGAAGGGGAAAGGCGATGAGAAGGGGAAGGACGATGAGAAAGGCGATCGAGATGGGAAGGAGAAGGTATATGGAGAGGATGGCTATGGAGAGAAGGGCTATGGAGAGAAGGGTGATGGGGATGCTAAGGAGACGGCCGATGGAGCTGGTGAGAAGAAGGCCGATGGAGCTGGCGGCTATCCTGATGGCTCTGATAAGGAGAAGGGCGTCGGAGACGGTGTCCCCCTTGAAGCCCCCCCAGAGAAGTAAGGACGACGGTGTCCATCCTGTGTGATAAACTTTGGGTTTGCTTCAATTTCGCTTGTCCTCCGCATACCATTCTTATCTAATTTCGACCCTTATAGCTTTGTTTATAGTTCGTAGTATTTGGATGACATTACGGCATCGTTCAACTTGTGTTACACCAAGTCTCTTGGATTCTGAGTATATATATATATATATATATATATAAGTAGCATTTGTGAATAGTGTTTTGTATACCCGCTCGCCCCCTTCGTATTCGTCAACACTCATTCGTATCGATCCGTCGCTTTATTGAACCATCAGAATCATGCCATTCCCAAGCATCCTCTGTCGACCTGGCGTCAACCTGGATCCGGACACTCCTCAATAACGTCTACCGCCCTTCCTGCATTAATAAACTCATCGCCATTTTACTCAACTATATTGTCCTTGTTTTTACTCTTCCTCTTCCTTCTCCTTCCCCCTCTATATGTCACGGGCTCTAGCAACTCTTGGTTTGGTCAGTATATGGCATTTACTTATGAGCTGAATGGACCATCGCCAGTGACGGCAAACTCCCCGTATTCGTAATTACCGTCCCTGGCCGGAAAGCTCGCTGCCTAAAGACATTTCTTGTTCCACAACGAGTTCCGATTCGGTATTTCGAGTTTGAGTACACCACTCTGACATATTCTGAACACGATAGGTAATCTCTCTCTGCATTCTCTCCTGTACTTCGCCATATATAAGCAAAACGCGTCTTTGATGGCCAGATTAGCAAGTTGGTCACCGGGCGCATTCTACGGAGTTGAGGACAATAGTTGCTCCCAAATATATGTCAGATAAAAACCAGTATTCAACGCGAGTGAATTGCACTTATAATCGTAGAAAATAATGAGGATCTGGCTATTCTACGAATCTTCCTGCTGTTGATGGGCCGGAATTAGCGCTTTTCGGCCATTTTAAGCTCCCGACGGACTGGAGCGTCCACAACATACCATTAGAAAATCGTTCTATGCTCTATAATCAAGTTTTACAGGAGGCCTGATTATTGAACAATTATGCCATTGCAGAGGCTGTAACTATTGCAAAGTCTTCAAGCGTTAAGATCGCAAGCCCCGTCCCTCAGAGCACACCAGAGAGGCTGGAGAGGACTGGCCCGGACGCCTCTCTGCTGCAACCTGAAGGTCAAAGCATGGAGACGAGGAAGAGCCTTTCCAATATCGCCACCAGGACCGGACCAGAACACCTCAGCGGCGCTAGCAGCACGAGGCCACATCGTATCGTCCAAATTCGATGGTCCAGTCTGTTCAGCCCACAACAAGCTTTGACCACCGACAACCAAGTGAGCTTGGTCAGAGGTGATGTTCGCCTGAGGGTCGAAAGAGTATGCCTTCTGCCAGCTCTTGTAGGGGTCGCACCAGGAGTTGCCGGATGGGAACTGACCGACCCAGGCGCCGTGACCGCAGTCGAGGTAGAAGTAGTCAGACGCTGCGTGAATGATTTTGCGGCCCTTTTGTGCGACTGCTGCTGCGTTCTGGGAGGAGATCCAGACGAGGACAAGGGAGTCGTTGGCGAGGGTGACGGGGTGGTCAAGAACCATCTCTGAATGTACAATTAGCACAGATTCAAGTACGAAGAGGAGGAGAAGAGGAGGAGAAGACGCACCTTCCCAGACAACAGCGGTCTTTCCTTGATCATGGAGCGGCTTATGAGTCGCCTGAACGAAGGTGTCCAAAGCTTGCTCAAGGGTCTTGCCGGAAGCAGCCAAGTCCTTTTGAGTCGCATCATCTTGAGTGTAGCAGTTTTGGTTTAACTCGTCGCCTCCAGTCGAGAAGAGCTTGCTAGGGAAAAGCTTGGAGGCGGCGGCGATGAGGCTAGCGGCGTATGAGGTGGTGGCATTGTTCGCAAGGCGGAGTTGACCAGCGGGAGGTTCTGCGAAAGGTGTAAGATCGCGATTGAATGGGTCAAAAACTTGAACGTACCATTGGCAAACTGAGCCCATGGGGAAGCCAAGAAGCATGCAATATGCTCGGGATGACTGAGAGCGATGATAGAAGTGTGGCCTGGGGTATCAATTTCGGGCATGACATCGATACCACGCTACAACACGAAAGGAGGATAAGGAGATATCCAAGTAGTTGAGATGAAGAACACTCACAGCAGCAGCATACGACACGATGTCTTGGACATCATGAGGGGTGTAAACGGCGTCCTTGGAGTAAGCACCAGTGGCAGCAAGGTCGGTAAAGCCGGGAACAACGAGAGGGAACGATTGAGAGTCGACGACGTGCCAGTGGAATGTGTTGAGCTTGACCAGAGCCATGGAGTCGAGGACACGCTTGATGTCAGCCACAGGGAAGTAATTCCTGGAGGTGTCAAGGTGTACTCCACGGTAAGGCTACAATCGGATGCATTCAGCTCGCGAGCACAAAAAGATAGGTGAAACGGACTCACATAAGCAGGCGAGTCAGTGATCTTGTAAGGAGCCTCCAGAGTGTAGGTGGTTCCATCCAGATCCCACCAGAGCTGCTGGAAGGTTGTCAAACCTCTGAACAAGCCCAAGGTAGAGTTGGCACTGAGAGTGGCGGCAGATCCATCAGCGGGGACAGTGAGAGTGTAACCCTCTGACCGAGACTCGACGGGCTTGATGGCTTCGTCCGAAAGGCTTGTGACCTTGGATGAAGACGAAGTGAGGGAAAGGGTGAGCGAGGTCAGGCTACGAGCACTCCTGACTTGACCAGACTTGGATTCTCCACGGTCGGGAACGAGGACAGCAAGCTTGTCGTTCCTCAGGAATGAGGAAGTGCGCTGAATAGCTGCCTGGAGATCGGCGGGAGCTCCCCTGGGAGCATTGATGTGGAAACCAGGAGATAGACGGAGGGCAGTGGTTCCGCTGGAGAGTTCGCGAGGGAGAGGCCAGAGACCGTTAGTCCCTGCGTTCACAAATGAAGTGAACGAGATGAGGAGAAGGAGGGAGAGGGTCTGGAAGAGGGAAGCGAACTTGGGTGTCAACATCGTGGTTGGGAATGACCAAGCTGGTTGGTGCGTTATGAAGGCGCCTTTTACTTCCTAGTCTGGGTGCAAGACCGGTGGAGGCGGGGAAATTTCGAAGCACACGCAGGGGTTTTATAGTGCATAGAAACGAAACATTTCATCAGAATACAATGGAGCATCGTCCAACTTAGTCGAAGGACTCGGAATAGGCTTCGCGTTGGGCTTCTTGATCAGGGACGGCAACGGATGGCGGAAACGGCTTTGAACTGCCATATGGGTCAGCTCCATGTGCAAGTTTGGTAAAAAGTATTGGATGCTGGGTGACGGATTGCCCGTTCCAAGGTCATAAGGTCCTATTTGTTAGGAGTGTGGGTGAATGGACGGTGAGCACATGAGAATTCATCATACCTCGATCAGGCCGTCTTGTGGCTTCTCTCGGCCACAATGCGGGTGTCTCTGCCTGTGGCGATTGGGCATATGAACAGCGTGATGTTGACAAGACTTTGGGCTCATGGAACGTCCAGAAATACTCATGGTGATAGCGATTACCCCTGCGTATTTCTGGCATGAGCGCATGTACAAAGCTCAGTGATAGCGGCTAACACGTCGGAAATTTCGGACGAATTCAACGGTCGCGTCAGCATTCCTCCTTCAGCAGTAAATGCCCATTGATAACAGGCTTTTCTGCCCGAGATCGACGAGAAGACGGACCTTACGGCGTGCAACAGCGAAAGGACCTAGATCGCAGTCAATGTTGTCGGTGGCTCAGCGAATGCTTCTTGAAATTTGAAATTCGGTCACCTCCGTCTGGTGAGGATCATTCCAGCTCAGCAGGCCACCCAGGCATGCGTTTGTGTCTCCTGTCTTACGTGACAAGAGTGGGCCTCACAAAGGATCTTGTCAGCCCGGTCTTGGACTACAGCTTCCGTGGTAAATCGACCGGTGCATTCTGAACAACGACCATCTCACGGCATTCTGCCTCGACCACCAATATGGTGTTCAAGTTCGCGTGCTCGAGCTCTCAAGGTTACGGCCCAACTCAGGAACCCCATATGGGACCGTCATGAGGGTAGGACAACAGCAATTCTCGACTGAGCCCTCTCCTCTCAGCAAGTTATCCACTCCTTCAAACACTTCGCTGAAGGCTGAAAGCGACAGCCCAACTCCTCGCTAACATACAGTATCCTTCATCGCCACCTATCGCCACCTGCGGCGGGTAACTATGACGTCCTCCGGATTCTATGTCAAGCTCCTGAGAATATCTGATGGTCGTTGACACTTTCGCTCTTCAAACCAACTACATCTCTGATGGCTGCCTCAAACCGGAAACAAGCCGAGAAAGCGCTCATTCCTTTGAATTCTGCCAACTTTTGTATAGGTTTCCAGATCATATCACGAATTTGGCATATGTGGCTGAGGTCGTATAAGAGCGACTTGGTCGCAACTTGGACTACCTAGAGCTGGTCTCTTTACCCAACTAAACCTCACAATGTTTGTCCTATCCGTGAGTAGCCACTTTATGCCTATATCGCGACAGAAGCTCACTGATGAGATTGGGTAGCTTTCAGCTGTGCTGCTTTCCCTACGCGTCGCCTCTGCGATGCCCTTTAACCGCGTCGTCAACGAAATACGCGATACTGATGTAACTGCTATCGCCCTCAACGAGCGAGACCTCGAGTACTTGGCGTACCGACACGATGGTACACTGTATGGCAGGTACCCCGTCGACGAAGACGAGTTTGAGTTTATGATGAGGGATTTGGGATATGGTGACCTGGAAGAACGAGATGAAGCTACGAGCTGTGTCCAGCTCTCGAGTGATGATGTTCAGAAATGTGTGTTAATCCACCACCTATCGCGAGGGATGTTAACTTAGATTGCCTCTTCTAGTCTCTGGTTGGTCCAAAATCGTCGACTACGCGGACAAGAACTGGGGCAAGGGAAGTAGGAATATCGTCACAAATCCGCCAGAGGTGAGATCTCTCTGTTCTCTCCTCCTGTCACTCTGCTCATTTTTGCGATAGTATGCTGATCGAGGAGCCCGTGCTTGTGTCGATGCTGCCGGTGCCAAGATTCAACCACAAGGTATATACCATATCTGCATAGTCCACACAATGAAGTTACTAACCCAACTGCAGGAAATCCATCTTGCACAACCAACCAAGGAACAGTCCAAGGCAGCATTGTCGGCACAGACGGTACCATCAAATTCAGCTACCAACAAGGCTTTTCAAGTACAGCTTCTTGGTCTGTCACCAGTATGTCTCTTCATCCTCACAACGGCTGCCACCCGACTAAACATATTTCGTAGACACTGGAGAACTTGCTGTCTCCGCTAAAGTTTCTGTTGGGTTCAAGATACCTGACGTGCTCTCAATTGGCACCGAGATTACCACAACTGGAACTTTCACAAATTCCAGAGGCCAAGGGTAAGTCCTTCTGCCCCCCTTTCATTATAGCATCTTATACTGATTTGCTGGAATGAATAGCTTTGACACCACAGCTAGCAATCAGGTCACCCAGGAGCTCACGGTTAACAATCCTCCTGGCAAGAAATGTGTTGGAACTGTAAGGCCTCCTTACATAGCCTCTTCTGTGCACGAACTCACTTCAGTTTTCCCAGTTCTCCACAAAGACCTGCAATCTCGGTGGCCAAGGCAGTGTCAAAATGATTGGTTCAGGTTGGGTCTGGTTCAACTACGACGATGCAACCCAACAGAACGGTCAAGGCGACAAACATTACAAATGTTCGTGCATCCTCACTGCGTAAATGCTATCTAAATTATTGACATGCTTCTAGGGGCCGCAAATATCGAGAGCATCCTCCCTAACGTCAATGATCGTTCTAGTCAGATCGACGTTACAGGAAACATGAAGGCCACTACCAACTCAGATTTCAAGGGAAAATGTACTTAGAATATTGTATGAATATACCCTGTACACTATCTAGTTAATCTGCGGATAGACGTTGCCGTGGGTTCGAGAGCATGCATACAATCACACAACAATCCGTAAACATGAAGGAAGAAAGGAAGGGAAGTAGAAAAACTCCAGCGCAACCAATGTGGTTTACAACAACAAATCATCTCCACCTCCAGAACTCGGAGGCGCAGCACTCCCAAACGATCCGAACGCATTATTCGACGCAGCGCCAGGCCGTGTCTGCCCAGCAGGCTTGCTATTACCCCAAAGACTCGCCATATTCTTCTCCTTCTCCAAATCCTTTATCGACTTTCCAGTCGTTGCAGCGGGTTTAGCAGCAGCAGAACCGAGCGACATAGACCAAAGGTCATCAAAGTTGGAACTTGATGCAGTTTTTGTTTGGGAAGGTTGAGATTGGGTATTTTGCATGGGTGTACTTGATGGCCGGGTGGCTCCCATAGGCGCCATAGGGGAGGAGAATGTAGGTTGAAGAGGAGCACCTCCCATAAGAGGTTTGGGTTGCATTGCTGGTGACCCGTAGTTGGGGGTTTGGGACGTAAGGGAAGGTGTCGATCGGTGCATTCCTCCCATACCCATACCCATTGACCCACCAGTGTTCATGACACCTAGAGGTTGTTGTTGGAAGGAGCCAAATCCTGTTTGTGCCGGAGGGCGAGTAGCAGCAGCACCGCTGTTGTTGGCTTGAAGGAGGTTCATGAGATTAGAGTTCCCTGCCGCGGCAGGAGGAGGTGATGCAGTGGTCTGAACAGGCGCCGCCTGGAAATCAGCAAAGTCGTCATCTAAAATAACAGGACAATCGGTTCAGATATTGTATGCGGCCCCAAAGGATCGAAAACTTACCGTCAATCCCGACAGAAGGCGCGGCTGTAACATTGGGGAGAGCCTTGTTCACATTATTGGTAGTCGCAGGAGGAGCAGCGGGAGTTGAACCGAATGTGTCATCATCGAATCCACCGAGAAGATCTTCCACAGGGGCAGGGGCTGGTGCAGGAGTGGGTAGAGGTGCAGTCGCCTTTCGAACGGGTGTAGATCGTGAACCTTGGGTTCTGGGAGAGACTGGGGTTGTAGCCGCTCGGTCGTCGTCATCTCCAGCGTCGTACTCTTCGAAGCCTCCTCCTCTCCTGTCGTCTCGGAAGCCGCCAGATCCCGAGGTGTGGCTACTTCCACCTCCACCAGCATAAGAGCTATAGTGATCTGTACACAAATCAGCATGATGCACCTATAGTTAGAAGAGCTCTTTACCATTGGCATAACCTCCGCCTCCTCCACCAGAACTGAAGGTATCGTTTCCAAATCCCCCGTAACGACCGCCTCCTGACGAGAAGGACAATCCATCATTTCCAGTACCGGTATACTTTCCCTTGTTCTGTTTTGCCTTCCTGCGTTCTGTCCTGATCTTCTCCACATCTGACAGAAGCTCAACAAGCTCTTTGGATCGGTTGCGAACTGGAGCACAGATTAAGCATAAATCATGGTTTTCCTTGTGAGAGCATCGTACCGTTGATGCCTTCATCCTTTCCTTTATCGTCGATATAGTGGAAGCTTCTGAGCATCTTAAGCATTGAAATATGGGCACGGGCGTCATCCACTACCCGTTCGGAGCCGTGTTTGATCAGATACTCTAACAATTGTAGTCCCTGTGCCATAACTCGTAAGTCAGGCCTGTCTCTGCGCCTCAAAGATACATACCTTGTAGATCTGACGCCATTGCCGCGCTTCTTTCTCCATAAACCGTGAGTAGATGCAGGGCATGATTTCGTTGAACTGTTGACTGCGGAACAGTCAGCCTGGTGAATGTGCGTCTCAACAAATGAACCTACAAGTTGAAAGTCCTTTGGAAAGGTCAGATTTAGGTAAATGTGTAGAGAATGACGGGCACGTACCCTTGAGCAATTTCCTGCATCAGGGAGGAGCTCGCTCCCCTTGACTGAAATCAGACGCTGTTCCGCCTCGTCAAATTCAGCTAGACTTACCAAGGATCTTCGTTTGTAGCTTCTCGGACTTTCGCCTCCATTTCACTCACATTCAGCACGACATTCTTGGCCTAATCATGAACTGTCAAAAGTGGGAATTAAGGATGCAAACGTATAATACCATACCTGGTTGTAAGCTTGCTTGATGTCGTACATCGTTATCTGGGACAGCTGTCCCGCCAAACTCTCAAGCCTGTCCATTTTTTGTTAACACTGGAGCGTAGAAGTGGTCGTCACGGGCAGCAGCGACTGGCTGTGGTAAGGGTTTCGTTGGCGTAAACAGGTGCAAACTCGGAGCTATCAGCTGGAAAAAGGCCGGCAAGCGCGCGTCGCCTTTTGATCTTCGCTTGCGCACTGACGCAGATTGGAATGTGTTGCGAGCTGCTCGTGAACATGAGGCCTCTGCTCTTCATCTGAGGACATCCTTACTACGCATCCCTGCAAGTGCATATGCATTTGCTCTCGGAGCATTGTATATGCGCGGAAGTTTAGGCCAAAAAAAGGGCCAACCTCTCATCTCACACGGGGCTAGAAGGGAAGCACAGACACTGTTCTTCTGAGCATCTCAAAAGCCATTTGACGCGTTGAACGGCTCATTTGGATGTCAGAAAGGCTCGAAAGTCATATAGACACGTGATATAGCACTCCTTCGGATTCAAAAGGCCCCCGACCTCGAAGCCTCCTTTCAGTCTGTTTTTCTCCTCTTTTCTTCCTTATTACCATTCCACTCCTTTCCTTATCTATTTTTTTCGCTGCATGTTGGGATCTAATTACTAGAAAGATCGTATCCCTGCGATCATGACTAACTTCCTCGAGCATATATTCAGGAAGAAGGCTGGACGAGCGGAAAATGACGATTCCCTGGTTAACTTGGACCACAAAGAAAAGGAAATACCAAAGATTCCTGAACTTCATCTGGAACGCAAGATACATCACGATCTTGACTCTCTGATTGAAGATTCCTCACATGTCAATGCGAAAGTGGTATATTCTGCCAGCAGCCGATGTGCTTCACCTGATGATGCCAAGGGGTCCCTGCCATTAAGGCCCAATGTTCGCCGACAATCTAGCCAGAAGAGGTCTCTTCAACCGTTGGCGGCCCCATCGAAAGCCCCTACCACGATCATCACCCAACTGCCCATATCTCGGGAAACGACACGAAGACCTACCACCAGGGCAGATGTCTCATTTTCTGCATCCACACTATCATCGGATTCTATGAACACATCTTCTGTTGGAACGTTTGGGACTCGACCTCCCTGGCGAATACGGGAGCATATAGGGGATGCTCACCAGACGCCAACGTCCGAGAGGTCCGAAGGAGGGTCTACCAGAATCCTGAGAAGCTTATCCGCGCATTCAAGGACGGCTACCCATTCTCACGAGTCAATGTCCAAACGTAGCAGACGAAGCTCAATGTCTTCAGCATCTCGGGATACATTCGGGAAGGCTTCCCCAAGTCGAAGCCCAACCAATGTTCGTCGACCTCGCCAGCTTAGCGACGCAGCCCCACCATTGCCACCTCTCGTCCACCCCGCATTTTCAGCAACGAGCAATTCCACGCTACGCAACTCTTTTCCAGCCGATGATCGACCGCCTTTGACCCGTAATGCGCATTCAACGCCGATGTTGCAAAAGCGTGCTAGTTCGGGAGGAAATACCCCAAAAACGCAGACCAGAACGCGTACGAGGACGTCTTCAAGCGGAAGATCCACCTCTTTAGCAGCAGCCGCAAGAATTCTAGCCTTTGATTTACCCAAAAAGAACGCGCCTACTACAGGGCGTCGACGATCACAAAGCAGTGCCAGCAGCAGGCGCGCGAGCCCTGAGTCGCGTCGTGATTTCCAAGCCTCGACTCCAGATGCCAAAGAAGGTGGAGATAGCTGGGAAGCTGCTGTTTCAAAGGCAATAGTGAGGCTTTCACTGGAAAGCTGTCATGGTCGGGATTATCAAGAGGCGAGTACTTCCCGAAAAGGAAAAGCACGAGGCGACCGCGTGGGTTTACTTTTCTTACCTTGTTTTTCGCTTGGGCGCTGACCATCCTCATTCCTCCCTTCACCTATCTATTTTTCCTGTTTTTATTCTTTTGGTTACGGTTACGATAACAGGCCCAACGAACACGCTCATTAGGATCACCATTCTTTCTTTCCAGTATGTTTACGGTTTAATTGCGGTCGGTGGAGCCGAATTTCCTCATAGATCTATAATTCTACAGACACACACAGCTATCAGCCAGGTATCACACTGAGTGATAATTTAACCGCAAGATACAACCTTCCAACAAATATTAAGACCGGAGAAGCCAAGAATTCAAGTCCAATGTCACAGCATCAGCCCGGTCCCTCACAATCATCACGCTCAGCAAAATCATCTTCAAAATCGCGCACTCCTTCACCTCCAAAGCAAACAACATCTGCCCCTCGTCGCACATCTCCTCTTGCATCGACATCACATCTTGTACCCCCTTCCGTATCGATCACTGGGCCGACGCCCGACTCTTCGCCTATTTTCCCAGAGGTATCCCAGCAACCGCCAGATGCCGAGTCACCGTCGAGAAGCCAAGATACCAACGGTCTGACTCCTACGACACCCCCGCCCCTGCGGACACCAAGCTCTTCCATGTCGAAGGGTAAGAGGAAGGCTGAGGAAGTTGAGGGAGGGACACCGCCCAAGGATGGAAAGGAGCCACATACAACTTTTGCTGCGGACACAAGGCGTGAGTCTACTTGCTTGATGCCTTCATCCACATGAACGCCGGCTGACATTAATTTTCATATAGCCCATCGACCTTCTGGAGGCTCCTCTTACGCTCCTTCATCGTTCCATCATCTCAAGCGCACGAGACTCGCGGTAGCGCCCGAATCACAGCCAGGCTCGCGTCCAGCCTCTGCTGCGTCAGCAAATGCCAAAACAACAGGGTCATGGTCGAGCAAAACCTCCAATCATCCTCCACCACCTCGTTCGGTGACGCCTGGTCAACAACCTCAGCGTGCGCCGTCAAGGCGGAGCTTGCGGAGCATGTCACAAGCCTCTATACCAATATCCGCACTCATTTCGCCTCACGCACCATCAATTACGCCCTCTGGTGTGTTCCATATGAGAGATCCTCGAAAACCTGGGCCAGTGCTATCAACACCTTGGACACTTTCATTGCCTTCAGGACCAGCGGAACCGAATGAAGGGTGGAGAGGTTGGGTTGAGCGAGGAGGAAGTCCACTACATGCGTGGTTGTTTTTTGTCGGATTTGTGTTGTTTCCGCTCTGGTGGATCGCGTCATTCCTGAGCGTACCAAAAACGCGTCAATTGGGTGGTGGTGAGACGGAGAAGGGTGTGGTTCTAGATGATCCTCAGCTTGAATATGGTGGGTTCTGCTCGGTATTTGCGATTTGGCTGTTTCTGACTCCAGGTCCTAGACTCCTATTCTTGGAGAAGACGATGCAGAATATTGGCCGTCGTCTCGCTGTTCACGTACATTCCCTTCATTGTTCTCGTCGCTATCTTCGCATCAAGATGAACTTGGCTGTGCTATTTATCTTCCACGTGGCTTTCTTGCATTGTGTCAATGCTCTTCCTTGCTCTCGTTCCGTGTTCTGTTGTGCTATTCATTCCGTAACCACTCGATGAACTCTACCTTACTTCCCACTACTTGCATATCAATCACTCGTGAAGCTTCTCATTACATTCTTTCGCATTACCATCGCCCACCAGGCACCGCAGTCCTTACTCTTGCACCTGTTTTGATTTCTCAGTACAGGTTGTTATATTATTGTTGTCTTTATCATTGCAGAACTCTTTGATTCCTTGTCGTATCAGTATACCAGTAGAGGCCGTTCTACGACTCAGTGTATATATTTATGCATCCATGCCCCGAGAAAACTTCCCATTTCTTCCTGTGATTCACCTTTTTAATAATGTTTTCGATGCTTCGGGAACGTAAAGTCGACGTAGGCAATCAAATTAGGTCGCATGCCCTGCCATCTGACCAGCATTGAGTTGATGCATCTCTCCCAAATGCGCATACCCTTTACCCCAGATTCGGCTAGCTGAATCTCAGGCTCGAGCTGTAGGACCCGGAGCAGACTAAATGTCAGTTCAAGTCACTGAAACTCGAAAAGCATGGAAGGAACGCAGAGAGGAATAGCCAATTGATTGCAAAAGGGGTAAAAATGAATCGCAACAACGGAGAATCGAACCCCCTCTCATGAGGAGTGAGCTTACGTAACTGCCAGACAAGCACCAAACAAAGGCATAACAAAGACACAAGCTTCGGCACTGGGAGATTTGAACGAGCAATCTTGCAATTATCCAGCGATTCTGGTTCAAACTTATCGACGCGGTATGAAATGCTCTGTGACTGTGTGGACTGAAAGAAAATGCTGAGAATCTTCTGATTTTGCAGCATTTTTACCACCATTTTGAAACTCATGAATCGTCCAGGTACGACACTCCGTGAAATTGCGGGCTTACGACCTTTTTCTGAGCAAATTTGGCCCAGGTCAACCACAGCAGAGGCCTCCGAATCTCACCCAGAATCCTGCGCTTGCCAGTCAATATCGTCCGCCGTATCCATCGTATGGAATTGCGCCGAGAAACGTTAACGCTCTTCCAGGAAATGGCTTTGTGACAGGGCTCACACCAAATGCTCATCGAGCGCCAGGTCAGCAGTCAGCGGTGCAGAGCATGGTGTCGCAACCCACACCTGGATTCTTGCAGAGAGGGCAGAGCTATGGATTTGGGGCAGCACTGGGCCAACATCAGCCGAATACAACACTGCAACAACAGTCTTCGTCGCATCAGCAACAGCAGACAAACGGAACTTCTTCGTCGCTGCCCCCGCACCTACAGACGCCAAATCTTGGGAATGTGCCTTCAGCATCGAATGCGAGCGATGTTGGGCTCGACCCCAACGATTTTCCTGCGCTCGGATCAACTCCTTCGAATAGTGCACCAACAGGCACGAATGGCACAGCCAATGGCAATTCGACCAGCTATGCAAGCCAGGCGGGAACAGGCGTGCAATTAGGGGCAGGCAATGGGACCAGTGCGGCACAACCTCGAGATTTTACGCCAGACGATTTCCCTGCACTTGGGACGCCAGGTCAGAACGCTCAAAATCAATCGTCAAGTCAAGAGAATCAATCACACCCGCCTGGGTTGAATGGGTTCCAGCATTCAGATCACCGGCAGAATTTGTTGGGAGCATTGGGTGGAACCATTCAGCCAGGAACACCTGGAATGCTTGGTTTGGGTCAAACGAGGCATGTGCATCCTGGATTCCAACAAGGGCAGACAGAGACGGAGAAACAGCGGGTATGTGATCTCATTGTTTTCGGAAATTTACCAGAGACCCGCTTTACGCCCTTTGTGCTTGTAACTTGCATCATAGCGCAAATGCTGACTCTCTTTCAAAAGCAGGCAGCATTCAATCTGAAGCTCAACCAAGCAAGCCAAGCGTGGAGTTCTCCGAACGCAAACCCAGGTTCACAAAGTCAAACGCTCTCCAACCAGTCGCCATTTTCCAATGCTAGTCAGCCCTCAACACAACCTCAGCAGAATGGCAGTCATAACAGCAGCGCATCGAGCACGCAACCAAGCGCGCCACCAGGAGTGCAACCACCTTTTTCACAACAAACGTCAGGCACCAACGCTAACTCTGTAGGCCAAGCTTCTTTCGCATCAAATGGTGCACCAGGCGATTCAAACTCGAATCCACAAAGTGCAAACCCTCTAAATCCCAACCCGGGAAACATATCACTGCAACATCCGCAGACACCCGCACAGCAAATACTGGTCAGCGCTGCAGACCGATGGGGTCTGTTAGGACTCCTAGCTATGCTCAAGAACGTTGGGACAGAATTGGATCAAGGAATGGCTGGAATTGGAACTGATCTTGGTACCATGGGACTTGACCTATCTTATTCTGGGTAAGTTGCATGCTGTCACGTATGATAACTTTTTATTCATTTTACGTGACAATAGCAACCTCTATTCAACATTTGTCACACCATGGTCAGACCAAGCTGGTGCACGATCAATCGAGCCGGAATTCCATCTGCCATCTTGTTATGCGAATGTCCATGCACCACCGCCAGGCCCCACGAAGGCGGCGGCTTTCAACGATGAGACATTATTCTTCATGTTCTACTCGAGCCCGCGAGACGCTCTACAGGAAATCGCGGCACAAGAACTGTAAGGATGGTTGACATGATCTCGACCATTTTGGTAACTGAATTTCTCATCTCAGATGGAATCGCAATTGGAGATATCACAAAGACCTGCGATTGTGGATAACGAAGGAAAGCGGCACAGCTCCTTCGCAGAAGGTCCACGGAGGCGAACAAGGGCAATACACTTTCTGGGACCCAGAAAATTGGACGAAAGAGAGGAAGGACATGACCGTGCTATACGCAGATCTGGAGGAGAAGAATACGCCTGCATATCTTAACGGCCCAGGGCTCATTCTGGCGCAAGGACAAGGACAAGGACAGGGGCAGACTCAACCTGTGGGCCTGCAACATCAAGCTCCTGGACCAATGCCCGTACAGCGAGGATCACTCCAGATGGGCATGGCTGGACTATGATCGGCCTCCACTTTGAACGGATTTTTGTCCCAATACTTCGTCCTTATTCATTTCTGCACCAATTTGTGTACTGTTATCCCGATTATGTGTGTCCTGCCCTTCGCGAGATCGCAGTTTGTATTCTGTTCGACAATTTACACCACCCCAATTTTCTGGGCGAACGCTGTACATCATTTCATTTGGGCGATTGTTAGCTTCGTGTACTTCGTGTGACATGCACTCATGGCATCCGCGACTCGTGCCCCTCGCCATCCACAGTGCGCATCTATTACACCGTCGATTCACTGCCGTTCTGACGAGTCGGGGCTGTATCTGGACATTTATCGCTCAAATGGGTTAGATGGCATACTTCACGTCTTGCGATTTTCTCATCAGCGCACCAAAACGTGTCTGCTGATCCGCGAAAGTTTGGTCAGGGAGATAATCGAGGATGGCTGTCTTCAAAACTCACGCTGAGAATGCCGCTCTAAGTGCCAGTATATGTGGCCTGGCAAGAGTTTGTATAAATCCAACTTGACAGTCTGGACTTCGGATTTCGTCATTTCCGGCATCGCCGCCTCAGGTTGACCCTTGACCACGTCAATCGCTCTCGCCCTCACACAGATGTCAGAAGACCCAGCGACAGAGGCTCCCAGTCTTCCGCCATTCGCAAGCGCGTCGCACGCGTCTCACTGTCTGAGATGCCTTTCAGGTGTTTCGATTAGCTTGTACCCCAAGTGCTATACCTAACTTCGGTGTCTTGAAGGCCTCCCTAGCTCCCAAGCTGAGTTGGACGCGTCCAGGTATCGATGACTATTGCTTTTCGGTAGCTTGATGGCTTCTTATCTTGACAGATAGGCTGGCGATCGTCTTTTATTGTCTGGGTTCACTTGATCTTCTTGGCCTTTTGCATCAGAAAACAAGCGAACATGACCGTCAATCCTATCGCGAGTGGATCTGGGAGCAGCAAACTCGTGAGCGATTGACTATGTCTCTCAAAGAGATGCAGCTGACATTTGTGTTAGAGGGCAAATTTGGGGCCGGGTTCAGACCCAGCACGTTTATGACGCCTGCCTCGAGAACGAAAGTACGTCTCCCATACGTAAGTGCAAGGATCACCCTAATTGGTTCCAATAAGACCGATCAATATTCTGAGTATGATACCCCTCACATCATAACCTCTTATACTGCGCTGCTTGCACTGGCGATCTTACGAGATGATTTCTCTCAGCTGGACCGGCGTGGGCTGATCAAGTTCATACATTCGTCGCAGCGGGAAGATGGCAGGTGTGTGCACCCCATTCAACCAAAGATTCCGACCTGGATAGCTTATTTATGCTCAGCTTCTCGACTACCCCTGGTAGCCATGAGTCGGATCTCCGCACACTCTACTGCGCCTTCGCCATTTGCGACATGTTGGATGACTGGTCTGCCATCGATGTAGATAAAGCACTCAGCTTTGTCAGATCCTGCAGGGTAGGTCAGTTTTTTTCGGATAGAATATCAAGGTATGCTCAGACGCGTTTTATAGGCCTTCGAAGGCGGTTATGGCCAAGCGCCTCACTGCGAAGCTCAAGGTAAGTTCTCCGCCTATGCGCCATGCGCCACTATTTTGGGATCTTTCTGATATCTATCGCAACCCATCACGCAGGGGGAACAACTTACGTCGCAATTGCTTCGCTCTTCCTAGCATCAAAAAGGGCCATGCCGCCGTTGACGGAAGAAGAGCGTAAGATTACCGTCAGATGGCTACTACAGAAGCAACTTTCGACCGGAGGGTTTTGTGGACGTACGGGCAAGGAGGCTGATGCGTGCTACTGCTTTTGGTGTAGCGCATCTCTACAGGTGCCTCGATTTATTCACCGGTCACTCAATAATCTGACTTCCCCGGAAGATTGTTGGTGCAGGGGAACTCGTAAATGGCGCAGCAATGGCAAGTTTCGTTGCCAGCTGTCAATTCAGATATGGGGGAATCGCTAAAGCTCCAGGAGAAAACCCCGGTCAGATCTTGATTCTTGACCCATCACGCCTCTCGCATATTCTAATATCTTGGCAGATCCCTACCATACGTACCTTGCCATCGCCGCGTTGTCGATGTATCCGCTCAGCACGCAGGCGACGGATATACGGACCTCGACTTGGAACTTCCAAAAATTGGACCCGTTACTTAACGCGACCGTGGAAACAGCAACCTGGGCGAGAACGCACATAAAGCTCCAGTAAAGTTGATCTTGACGTCGATTATCTCACTGAGAATCTATCTCTTGACATCTAGGTCTCCAGACCAGCACCCGCAGTTCGTTGTCGAAGTATTCCATGCTGAAATGCTGTGTCTATAAAGGGACTGTCATTCGATATTATGATTTTCTTGATTCGGAAGCAACACCTGAGTCACTGCCTCGAAAGGGCTGATGCGTTCGGAAGTGATGAACATCGGAATTCCCTCATTTACTGTAACTCCAGCCGAGTACTCGCTGTTTGGCCTCGGGCATCTCATGGGAGGACATTTACCTCCGAGTTCATCATGTGGTGCCCTGGCCAGTGGAGGCCCATCAGTATAAATTCTCTTCCATAGTTTGAGTTCGCTACCTCTTTTCATATTTTTACAAATCATGTCAGTGTCAGTATATCCGAAGCTTCAACATACAATGTGCTCATGCTTTTTAGGTCCACCCAGTCCTCTCTATTGCGGAGGAGTTATAAGCAAATTTTTGTCTCCCGCCGACTACAAGCCACCATCATATTCGGAATTTTCGTCTTCATTTTCTTCGTCACCTCCTCCGACTCCCAGCCGAGGCTGAGTGTGCCTCCCCCACGTTTCGAAGGATTGAGAGCTTGGGTAGAGAATCTTCCTCAACACAACGAAAGCTTGTCATTTCCTGAGGGAAAGAATGGCAGATACGTACTTTTCTCTAATCAGGTGAAAATGCTTGGGTGGAATAATGTTCTCAACGAAGTGTAAGCACCAGCTATCACTGTTTCAACCTAATCTAACCTTAGAACGGCAACAGCCTCATGAACGCTCATCTAGCTCACGCCTCAAAACGCGCCTATGTCTTCCAGGATTACGTCTGGAATCCCTCACACTACCCATGGCCTAAAAGCCAATGGCTTCAGAACCCACCTCACACGCCCCCCAGTGCTCTCATCGCCGGACCCACCGTCGGAGAATCATGGGGGGAGGGTGACCTTTCACCCCGCTCTGTCTCTGAAGAGTATTACCATCAGGTCTGCCCTAAGCACCGACGCCGTATCATTGGCACCAACGACGTTAAGCCAATTCTCGCATGGAAGGAAGGCCTCGAAATATTCGAATACTGGGCGAATCTACTTGGCGAAGCACCAGAAAGCTGCATAGAAGTTGTCGCTACCGGACCGGACCAGTTCCCACAGATATTCGACCTTTGGCTCTTTGGCTCAGACCGTGTCCTCTCGCTCTGGAATAATTTCCGCGATTCTGCGACTTCACAGCTGTTACGAACCTCTCCAGTTGTAGCCGCCGCAGTCAGTCGTAACGAGTACCTTTTTACACCTCGCGGACCCCGGCCTTCCATACCCGTCTCACCAAATTCGTATGATCGCATGTTGTCGATGCATCTTCGGCGTGGAGACTTCAAGGGGGCGTGTATGCATCTGATGACTTGGAATTCCACCTTCTATAGTTGGAATCAGTTGAGCAACCTCCCTGATCCCCTCGTCTATCCAAAGGAGCATCCATGGAATACACCAAAATATATCGATGCCATTATGGACCGATGCTTGCCTGATGTGGATGTCGTCGTCGAAAAAGCACGACGCGCCAGAGACGACTACGTGAAAGCTTCTGGAAAAGGAAAGGAGCCAACTGTCGATATTCTCTATCTTCTCACCAACGACAAGGGAGAATGGCTTGCCGAACTGAAGCAAGAGTTATACAAGGATGGGTGGCGTACGATTGTAACGAGTAATGACTTAGAACTTGACAGCGAGGGCACTGAGGTAGCAATGGCTGTCGATATGGAAATTGGACGGCTTTCTGCTGTCTTCATCGGCAATGGGGTAAGCATAGTATCCTTTATCTTGAAAGAGTTTGATGCTGATGCAGTTATCACAGTGGTCCTCTTTCACCAGCAATATCGTCCATAGACGCCTAGTCGATAAGAGGAAACCTATAAGCATTCGCTTCTTTTAGCACTTCACGCGGTGATGTATGAGTGCTATGGGCCAGTTTACTAACGATTAGTTGAGCGATTCCTGCGAAGTTCCTTTAGAAAATGTTCGTAGATCCTTGTAGATCCTCTCCCAAGCTTGTCCATTTCATTTGCGCCAAGCTGGAGTTGAGGAAGGATATTTCC
This sequence comes from Clitopilus hobsonii, assembly GCA_015708445.2. Lineage (NCBI taxonomy): Eukaryota > Fungi > Basidiomycota > Agaricomycetes > Agaricales > Entolomataceae > Clitopilus > Clitopilus hobsonii. The sequence goes on along the minus strand of CP068003.1, from coordinate 2,181,764 downwards.
ACGATGTTTCGGTATAAGTTAGTCATCGATAAATCTCGAGATAGGTCCTAACGGTCTCCCTTGCGACCAGTCAAATCATAGATGACAAACCCCAGAATTTCTCTGCCGAGTCGAATCTTTACCAGGGGGTAGAGGGACCCACAAATGATGATCTGAGGGGATATCCAAATTCCAGGCGAAGAGCCGACGGGGAAGCCGATTAATTGATGGACTACGGCCAGCCATCATATGGGCTGTGTTCGCCAAGGTGTTCGCTTTGGAGAATCACATCAATCCGGTGGGAGAGCTTGAGCGCGAACTTGAAGGCCAAGGCTACCATCCAAATTGGTCGCCTCTAACGGCAGCTCAATTTCTCCAGTTGCGAGAACACTTGCCTCACCAGTTCGTCTGGCGCTCTCACAGGACTTATAGTAGCTATACTTCACCTGCTGGCGAACCAGCGCCTAAGCGTTGCTACCCACGGCAAATCTGTGATACAAGAGAAAAAAATCAAACATTCCCATGGGCCAACGCCATACAGCTGCATCTGATGGCTGTTGTCGCTCACAGCGCTCACAGGCAGTGACGCCTCAAGACTGTCGGCGAGTTGTTTCCGCTCTTTCTTGCTTGCAGAACTTCTGCTATGTGAGTGCTCTCCTTTACACCTGAAATGGCTGCAGGGAACATGGAAATGACCTCTCTTTCAGGTCGTCGCCATACGTGGCCTGGGATGATAGGTATCGCCGGCCTCTCGTACAGCGCTACCGGTGTCATATTATAGTCGCCGTTTGCCTCGTCTTCGTCTTCGCCTTGGTATCACTGAGCCACCCGGCTGAAAAGTACCGACAATGGACTTCCAAACCTGCGCAAGAACCTCCTCAGGTATACGACGAAATAGTAGAAACGGATCCAAAAATTCCTCCGCCAAAATACGAGGCACTGAGGCAATGGGAAGATAATCTACCACAACATAACCTCGATCTACCTTTCCCTGAGGGTGGGACCGGCCGTTACGTCAAATTCTCGAATCAGATCATTATGTTGGGCTGGAATAACTGCTTGAATGAAGTGTGAGTCCCACTTGGGTCACCCACGTTTCCGGCGTCTGACGAGTGACCAATGATAGCCTCATGTTAGGACACCTTGCCCACGCGTCAAATCGTTCGTATGTCTTCAAAGATTACACCTGGAAGCCAGAATACTATCCCTGGCAACAAAAAAGCCTGTGGCACGATAATCCTCCCCGAACACCTTTGAACGCGCTCATTTCTGGACCAACTTCTGGCCAGCCTTGGGGCCCTGGCGACTTTGCACCTCGAGCAATCTCCGAACGCTGGTTCGAACATGCTTGCCCATGGAATGACCGCAGATTTATCAAGACTGGCGAACTCAAGCCTCAGCTCGCTGATAAATCCGGTCTCGAGGTTTTCGATGCTTGGGTCAAGCTGCTTCGGGACGCACCTGAACGTTGCATCGAGATTGAAGCGTCACCAGAAGACAGTTTCCCACAGACCTTTGACCTTTGGCTTTGGGGTTCAGACAGAATCCTTTCCCTTTGGGAGAACTTCTCGCAATCACCCACTTCCCTACTCCTTCGAACATCTCATATAGTTGCCGCCGCGATCAAGCGCAACGAATTCCTGTTCATCCCTCGTGGACCTCGTCCTCTGACGCCCATCTCTGCCAATCCATATGATCGCATGCTTGCTATGCATATCCGGCGAGGCGACTACAAGCGAGCTTGTACCGAACTTATGGACGCCAAATCTACCTTTTATAGTTGGAATCAGTTGCCTCAACTCCCAGATCCATTGGTCTTCCCTCACTTCGAATTCAACACAACGGAGTACATCAATGCCTTCATGGAACGTTGTCTACCTACGCCACAGCAAATCGTGAAGAAGGCACGGACGTCTCGAGACGCGTATCAGCAAGCGGCACCTGGCCAGCTTAGGGCACTAGATACGCTATACCTGCTCACAAATGAGAAGGGAGAGTGGATGGATAACCTCAAGAAAGAGTTCGAAAAGGATGGATGGTACACGATCGTAACCAGTAACGATCTCGTTCTCGACAGTGAGGGCATCGATACTGATATGGCCATCGACATGGACATTGCTCGGATGGCGGCTGTCTTTGTCGGTAATGGGGTAAGTAGACCTACAACGCCTTGAAAGCGAACCAGTATTGACATACCCCCCTACAGTGGTCGTCATTTACCAGTAACATCGTCCATCGCCGCCTAGTGGATGGCAAGGAACCAATCAGCATTCGATTCTGGTGAAGCCCGTGATCACGGCTCTGGGGATGTACTCGTAAATCTATGGTGTGTAATGTACTAAATGGTGTCAGTCTATGGTCTGTGTAATCTGCTCTGTATGACTGGCACATTGCGGCGGTTCGAACAGCGGGGAGAATCTGGGGGCAAGCCTGTGCAGCGAGTAGGCGGAACGACACCCGTCCTACTAGTCTTACGAAAAGTATAACGCTACCTAAGCATCTTCACCATGTTTGCGTTTCCTCTGACTCCAACTTACACATCCGATATATTTAGTGTATTTCTCTATTTCTCATTTTTCTCCTATCAGTTTCTTTACTGTATCGATAGCTCTCAGCCCGAGCTGGCGAGGTATTTGTACCTGAGTTACTTATGTAACGTAGTCGGTTTGTAATATACTCAATACTCAATACCCTCTTGTCACAATGAATTTGTAGACCTTGTGCCGATTTTGAATGCTATGTTGTACAAGCCGCGGAATTTGACTTTCGATCTCGAGGTGCTTAGCCTGTTACTCTCAGACTCATGCGAGGCTTCAAGCTTCAGGTTTCAATGGATCAAGTCCGAACGAAGGCGCTCAATAGGACTACATACCTCAGGACTGAAGATACCAAAGTCGAATCTTGATCATCGCATTAATGGGGTAGTGGTAACCTGGGTCGTTGCCATCGACCCGCCGGGGGTTCGATTCCCCCTTAATGCATTTTATTAGTCGCCTCTTACCAGCCCGCTTGGAAGCAGGGACTCCTTGACCCCGGGTGATTGGATGCATACTGAATTTCGGGGCTGACAGTTTCACAAACATAGCACGCAAGAGCAGCTCGATGAAGAATAGGGTTTGATTACGTTGAATCCCAGTTACGTATGTTCCTATATACCCCAAGCAATCGGGCCACCTGACTCCATTTGTTTGCCTGTGCCTGTGGGAGACCGTCGAAGTAGACTACCATGAGGCCGGGAAACAATGCAGACAAAAAGGCTGCGACCGTGATAGGATCCAAGATGGGGGAACGTCCGACTTCTAAACAGGTCAGCATATTGCCTTCGATCCCTTGCGTCGGGTGCCTCTCCAGGGTGAAATCGTTGTCCGTGAGATCTATGTAGAGCTCTAGGGTTTCGATGTCGGGGCAATGAGTTATGAAGGCCACCAAGCCCTTGCGGGTGACGCCGCGATCGGGTTGCTGATCAGAATATGAGGTGAAGCTGAGAAGCTGTAGACAGGAAATCTTTCGTCCCAACTCCTGGAGAAACTCGTCTGTAATTTCAAGTTGTGCTGTGGTTCTGATCGCAAGATGGTACAGGCCCGTGAGACTCAGCAGTCCCTCCAGTATTTCAGGCCGATAAGGTGTGAGTGGCACCATCTGGCTTTGAATATTGTTTTCGTGGATATTCAGCCTTGATAGACATGCTTTAAAGACTCGAATTTGTTGGAAGGCTTTCTTCCAGTCAGTAGCAGCATTTTGATTCGACCTCACCATAATGGTTAACGCATCCACAGTCCTCGAAGAAACCAATGCTATGACTTGGTTCGATTGCGCAAGATTCTCGGTACCAAGGATCAATGTACGGAGACTGGGGAAAGCGTTTGGGTTGGTATTGATTTGATTTCCTGCAAAATCCACTACTTTCATGTCGAGAAACTCGAGGAGAGGAAGCGTGCCAATGGCCAACAACGTTTCTAGCGATACGAGAGGCACTCGGAGGGAAATCAAACCCTCCAGCCTGCCTATTGACTTGTCTGCGATGGGAGCTTGCTGTTCACCGTAATGGTGGATCGTGAGGGTCGATAATTGTGGGCACAAATCAGGGAGAGCAGATATAATTGGGATGGCAGAGGGGTTGGAAAGATCAAGCGAGAAGGTCCGCATAGATTTGGGGAGGAAACAAGCAATGTACGAGGCAGGCATGTTTGCTCCCATCAGCGAGAGAGTGGTTAAGCTTGGGAAAATAAAAGCAAGGTCGTGCGGCCGTGCAAGCCAAAGCGTATCGAGCACGGCGATGTGAAAGCTTTCAGCATCCGCAAAGGTGAAGTGTTTCACCCTGCGATTGTAGTAAAAGAGTCTGGTCCACTCGTGCGATAATGGTAATCTTCGGAACTCCTGAAAGCGATGCATGAAGAATAGGGCAGTCTAAGTGCGTATCTAAACTCACAAAGGTGCTCGGGCGTCCAATTGATTGCTGATGCCATGTCTCCTGGGGAAAGCATCTGAGGAGAGGAGATAGCTCGCTCAAGCCAGACCACAACTCGTCCAGCGCTGGTTCTTGAAACTCCTTACAGGTTAGTGCCATGCTGAGGAGGTTTCTGTGGCGGGGTCCGAACATGTCTGGTATTTCCGACGCAATACTGACAAGCACTTCGGGGATATGTAGACAACGATGCATCCTGGAAAGGGGAGATTTCTGCGTTGTTTGAACTTGCAGGCCTGAGCGAGCCAGAGAGTGCGGGATCTGAGTTGGAAAACCTCTGGAGGCCCGGGAGTTCTCAAGGTCTCTGATGAATTTCTTTGCAACATTGATCGACGCATTAATGGGGTAGTGGTAACCTGGGTCGTTGCCATCGACCCGCCGGGGGTTCGATTCCCTCTTAATGCATTTTTTTGACAGTTTACTCCCAAGTATACTGTATTGTTGTGTTTGCCCCATCGCTAGCGTTTTCAAAATCTATGATCATGATATTATTTTGGCTTATATGGTCAAATTATAGGTGGTCTATAAATTAAGATGAACAATAAACGAAAGTTCATGTTTATAACGGTCAAGATCAAACAAGATCAACTCCATTCCCAGTTACCCATATTTTTATATAGCAGGATAAGTTCCATCACTTCATTCCATTTATCTTCGTTGGCCGTCGATGAAGAGGAGGCAACAATACCCTCCATCTCGGGGAATAATCCGTACAAAAATGCTGCAACTTTCACTGGATTGCTGACCGAAGAATTGAATACTTCAAGATATTGCAGACGTTCATTGATGACACCTCCCGTTGGATGATTTTCCAAAGAAATGTTGTCGACTGATGTATCGAGGTAGAGCTCTAGAGAGCGAAGGGATCCGCAGGAATCTATCAGGGGCACTAAACCCTTGAGGGTCACACAGCGGTTGGGTCGCCGGGTGATATGAGACGAGAGACTGAGGGTGGTAAGGTCCGGCAGTCCTTTCGCCAGATTTTCGATGAAATCGTCCGATATTTCAAGCGGAGCAACAGTCTTCACAGTGAAACTCGTTAGCTGGGATAGTTGAATCGCCCCTTGGAACAAGTCAGGACCGTCGGCGACCTGGTGAATCTGCCTTTCAGGGTCGTCTTCGATAATATCCAGCGTAAACAACTCATCTTTGAACACCGACGCTTGTCGGAACAAAGCATGCCAGTCCTGCGCTGAATTTTGTGCCGACCATGTGAAAACAGCCAGTGTATCGAGAGTTCGAGAGGAGATTGAAGCCAAAATTTGCGTGCACTGTTTGAGGGTTTTCGTTGTGAGGAAGAGCGTGTCGAGGGTAGCAAAGGCATCTGCGCAAAATTTAATCTGCTGCGCAGAAAAATCCGCTACGCTGACCTGAAAGATTTGAAGGGAGGGAAGCCTGCCTATTGCCCCCAGTGTTTCGATCGAGATCAGGGGAACTTCTAGTTTGACTAGGGATTCGAATCTGTGAATCGACCTGTCGGCGATGAGAACTTGCTCTGTAGTGTCACTGCGTGTGACGATTTCCAGCGTGGACAGACGCGGGCATAGATCAGGTAGCACTGACAGGAGTGCAAAGGCTGAGGCAACGCGGAGATGGATGTAGAGAACCCGTATCGACGGGGGGATAAACCAGGTTATATAGGGAGCCGGTACGAGTTGGTCATAGGGTGCTCTATTGAGGTAAACCTCCAGTAAGTTTGGGAAGATAAACTGACAACTCGAGGGGCGAGTAAGCCAGAGAGTATCGAATGCGGCAGTTGGGAGATAGCCAGCATCCAGGAATTTCAAAGTCTTGACCCTGGAACTGTATGTCGTAACCCTGGACCACTCTTGCAATAAAGGTGCCCTTTTGAAAGCCTGCAGAGAAAAAGGGTGTAAAAAGCAGGTTAGAAGAAGAACTGGTCTCGACTCACGAATGTTCTAGCAGATTCATATGGACGAAGGTTGCGAGGATTAGACGGTTTCTCTTGGGTCCATATCTCTTGAGGGAAACAACGAAGGAGAGGACATATACATCGAAGATTGGACCAAAGCCTATCCAAGGCAGGTTCTTGAAAAGTTTTACAAGTTAACGCCATATTAAGAAGATCTTCGTGATAATCTCTTCGGTGAGAGGAAAACGGCATTTCTATGGCTACATTCAGGAGCACTTCAGGTATTTGAAGGCAACGATGCATTTCTTCTTGGACTTTTGAACTTCGCCTTGTAGAAAGAGGCTTGACTCCGAGTCTTTTTGAGTGACAGCGCTTGCGGTCCGTTTGCCGTCACCAGTTTCCCCTTTTGCGACTCCATGTGATCGTGGTCAGGTCCTCCTGAGTCCAGCAGAAATCTTTGATTCCCTTGCGCCAACGTGGATTCAGCGGCACAAGCCACGTCTGCTGGTCAGAAGCATCTCGGATTAAATTCCGAGTACAAGAAGGCCTATGATGTCTTCGGTGAGGATGCTGCCTGCAGCGCTCCTCGCACTTATACTGGCGTCACCCGTATTCGCTGCTCCGACCTCAGAGAACAACCCATTCAGGGCAATAGCTGCCCTTGCCCCTCGAAAACCAGAACCACCTGTCTGCTGCCTTAAACTATTGCAACCATTGGAGGAACAAGAAGACGAGGTTCTGCTCTCCTTCGAGGAGTGGAAGTCGAAGCAGGCACAGTTGGAGAAGTCGAAGGGGAAGGATGCGGCCAGTCGTTCAGCCCATACAGGCAATGGCCACCATGGAGGAAAGGGCAATGGGAGCGACAATCTAACAGAAGTTGTGGATGCAGGGACTTCTGAGGAGGTGCCAGCCCATGACGAAGCGCTTCCAGTACAACCGCCCGAGGTTGAGGTGCTTTCTCCTCATTTCAGGGTCCCACTACAAGGTCGCTTCAACTACGCAAATTCGGACTGCTCAGCTAGAGTCCATAGGTCACATCGCTCTGCAAAGTCTTCGTCTGCAATCTTGTCCTCCAAGCGGGACAGGTACATGCTGAGCCCATGCGTCTCACCCACACGAGAGCCTCACTTCGTGGTGGTTGAGCTCTGTGAAGATATCGCAATCGATACTGTACAACTGGCCAACTTCGAATTTTTCAGTGGTGTTTTCAAGGACTTCAAGGTTAGCGTTACCAAAACCGACTTCACCAAACCTGCCCAGGAGTGGACAGACGCCGGAACGTTCAGAGCGAAGAACGTTCGTGGAGTACAGGTTCGTGGCCCCCGATCAGTATCACAGATTGCCCCCTCATGCTTCCTATGTAGTCATTCACTCTACCAAAAACGCTTCGTGACTTTTATAGGTACATCCGGATTGACTTCCTGTCCCACTATGGTGGTGAATACTACTGCCCAATCTCCCTTCTCCGGGTCTACGGGCTCACACATCTCGAGCAATGGAAATGGGATGAATGGGCAGCACAGAGCACTCCGATTGCTCAACCCATTCACGATACTTTGCCTCCTCCAACTGGCGTGATTGGTGGCGATGCGAGCCCTGAGGCTGCAAAGGATGCCGAGCACAAATACCCCTCGAGTTCAATTCCTCAGCCCAATGTCTCGATAAGCATCCATATCGACGAAAACTCGAGCTCATCCTCCCGCTCGAGCGTCGAGCAACCGTCTACCAGTGCAGAAGCCAGCTCAGCCGTTCCCAACATGACTACTGCAGATGGATCGACTGCCACCCCCGCATTGCCCAGAGTTACCCCACCACCAGTAACAGTAGCTGAGCCAACACAGGCTGAAGCCACTTCATCGTCTGTCCGCAAGAACAGTTCTGTTTCTGCCCCTCAAGCCCACAGCACAGAAACTCCTCTCTCTCCTCCTAAGACCACAGTTGTGACATCCCCTGTAATCATCTCTACAGTCCAACACCAACCCAATGTCTCTGCAAATGGGTCCTCTATAACCTTTTCGGCCACTGTCAAGAGCAAGCCTCAAACAGCATCTGTTGTGTCGTCTTCTACCACCCCTATCATTATCTCTGCTGGTGCCTCATCAGTTGTTCATACAACCGGCGGTGAATCGATTTACCGAACAATAATGAACAGGATCACCGCCTTGGAGAACAACCATACGCTATATGCGCTATATCTAGGCGAGCAGATGGACGGGGTCAGGGAGAAGTTAAGGAGGCTTGGGGAGGATGTCGGAAGGCTAGAGGGAATCACTCGGGGCCAAGCACAATCGTACCATCGGACCTTACAGCAATGGGAAAAACAACAATCAGAACTACAGAGAGACTATCGAGAGTTGCTCTCGAAAGTCGACCACCTCTCTGGCGAGGTCAGCGTGCAAAGTTTTCACTAAGAATTGATACTAAATGCGTTTTCCATGACAGATTGTTCTCGAGAAGCGGTTGGGAATTGCTCAACTGTGCCTTCTGCTCGCCGTCCTTGTCTTCATGGGCCTTACCCGTGGGTCGAGATCCGAGCATATCCAACTCGGCCGTCGATCCAACTATGCCATGATGAGAGACTGGAGTAGGCGTCACCTGAGGTTAAGCGGGGATTGGGCTGGGAAACTCGTAAGAAGTAGAACGAGAAGTGGAGATAGCATCGTCACTGGGGATACCTCGCAAAGATCGAGCATCGACTACGATCATGAACAAAGTGCTCGAGGACTCCAAAAGAGTGCAGAACAGCTTGAGCTCCAACCTATGCGTAACGGTATGTTCACAACGAAGTTTCGTCCTCCAAGTATCATAAATGCTTACGATTTTCCCCCAGATTCCGCGTCCCCGTCAAAAGTTGCCTTCCCAGAAAAGTCTTCTCCAAAGAGAAGACCGTTGGAGACAACGGACGTCAATTCTCGCCAAAACAAGTTGCAATCACCACCTACCATCTATGCGCACTATAATCCCTCTTTGAAGTCTCGTTCTAGGACACCTTCCCGTCGACAAAGAGGTCATCCCAGTCAAACACATATAATCTATTCCCAGAACCAAGCTCCACATACACCAACTCATCCAATCCAACCTTTAGCGGGCTATAGTACGGGATATGCTCGTCCCCGCATGCAGAGATCCAATTCGCATGGCGGTGGTGGCCTCAACCTCGTCACCAGTACTGGACATAGGACAACAAAGCGCTGGGGCCGAGTGGCTCATTTACACGACTTAAGACTTGTGGACATCGAGAAAAGAGCGAAAAGAAGGTCAAATGACCTCGGAGGGAATCAACAGGACAGTCAGGACACGGATGAGGACGTCTTTGGTTCTGCTGCTGCTAAGAAGCGCAGTACACTCGGGATGTATGAATGCAAAGCTCAACAGCCCGTAGGCAGGGGAGGTGTTGATTTGGACGCACAATCACCTTCAGAAGAGGGACCTTCTCCCATTTCACCGGGTGGAGAAGGGGATGGGGATCAGTGGGTAGATACTGACACTGATGAAGAAGAGACATGGGATACCCTCAAGCATCAGGTTACCCCTCCCAAATCTGGGCCATCCAATGGAAACGAACATTAGGTTAATTTTCTCGCTTTCGCAATTTAACAAGCAGCCTGCCATTTATTCGCATTGTTTTCTTGGTTATCGAGGCTCTCATCGAGGACCACATTATTCAGAGTTCTTCCGCGCACTTCACTTGATTCCCATCATGCATTTTCTGCACTACACGAACATGTAACTTATCTCATCCTATGCCTTACATAAAATAAAAGATTTATCAGATTTAACTGATTACGAGCCACGAGCTGCTGCTGCTCCGGGAAGGGTGACCCTAAATACCAAGAACTGATTGTCCACGTCTTGGCCAGCATTGTAGGACTTTCCCAGCATAACACCGTTCTCGGTAAGGAAGTCATTGTCAGACTGACAAGAGACCATCAGAGAGAGAGATTTCTGATGAAGAAAAGAGACCCACAGCAGTGAAAAGGAAGAAGTCATCAGGGTTAGCTGAATCTAGTGCAGGCGCCAGGTACAAAGACTCCCATTTAGCATCGATCAAAGTTTGGTCGTCGGGATCATCTTTGCTCAGTATGAATAGACTAATCATCGCGGGTTTGGTCCAGAAGACTTACCGTTATGAAGGCCGAAGCGTTTCAATCCATTAGACTCGACGTAATTGACGAAGGAGACGTAGGTAGCAGGCGTGATGTCCTTGTTGACCTTACCATTGGATGCGATTGGGTTGGAGGGATCATCATACTTTGAGCCATGGATATCCGTTGCTGAGGCTATGGAAAACAAATCTGCTTGCCTATCGTCGACGTCAGCGCTATTCTCTAGTGAAGGAGATTCAGAAGCCTTACTTATACTTGGTGTTGTTGTCGTCACCTCCCCTTCCATCACCATCTCTAGAAAGGGCCAAGAAGACGCCAGGGCTGACGAAGTGGATCTCGCTACATTGCTGGGTGTTGCCTTTGTCGCTAAGTGGAAGGGGTACAACCCACTCTCCGACGAGTGGAGGTCGAACGCTGAGGTTGGATACATCGTAAGCTAGGAGACGAGTATTGCGGGAGGTAGACTTGTCGTCACCACCGTCTTGAATGGTAGCAGATTGGAGCATAGCATACAGCTTCTTGTTGACGGGATCGAGGGTGAGGCCTTCGAAACCTATTCCAACGTGTCAGGTGCTATCTCAATGAAGTTGCTCTAGTCAACATTACCTTGATTGGCAGCTCTGCCAGTGTGGGGGTCATCGTCCGAGGTGAATTCAAGGTTCCCACTCTTGTCAAGGGGAAGGAAAGCCTTTGGCGGTTGGATAGTCTGGATGAGTGAACCATCCGATGCGAAGCGATAGATGTATGGGCCATATTCGTCGCTGACCCAATAACTAACGTAATTCTCGCTCAGTACCCCGAGAGTGCCGAAGAAAAGAAGACTGCTCACGTTCCATCACCATTGTCTACTAAGCCTTCTGCATCAATAGTCAGATGGGTCTCCGAAGTTGAGGCGATTGGCATCTGCGGATCTGCATTGAAGGCGGAAGGGTAGTTGCTCTGGGCAGCACGGACAGCAGCGGGATCCAATCCGCTCGTTTTTGTGCTGTTCCTTTCTGTTCTAATGACAGTATTCTTGTACGCCAGCTGCAGCGTCTGTGATGCAGAAGCAAACGCAAGATTGGATGATCCATAGTAAGGGGTGAAGATGAAGTCGATCTCATGCTGGCGTGACTGGTAGTCGATGGTTCCTTCGCTTTTCCGAAGAATAAGAAATCATGTTTACAGTGCGGAGATAGAAGAAACGTACACATTGTAGCCGCGGTCTGGGGTAACGACCAAAGTACCAGAGAATGTTGTTGAATTGACTGCTTTCCATGTGCCATGTTTGATGGTAATAGCGCTTCCTATGCCACCAAGAGTGTCGCCAGTAGACTCTACAGCATTGTTAGGGATAACACCAAAACCTACAAGACCCTACAGCCTATCGTCAGCAACTGCTGGTTAATAAGGAGAAAGCATACAAGACGAACCTTGTTGACGTAGGTCTTGCCACCCAGGCTAACAGACACGGGCGAAGTCGCTGTAGCAAGCGCATAATGCACTAGCGACGAAGAAAGAACCAAAGAGCTTGCAAGGACCAGCATCGTTCAGATGCCCAAGTCTTGTCTGATGCAAGATATTTATACAATTTCTCTGACATTCCTGACGACGGTTCCATGGCTATGAAGAAGTTCGTGATCGCGTGTAGATGTCGCCCAGAACGTTGCATGCCGTTTGTTTCCGCTAGGTCAGTCGGCCCGCCAAGAATTAGCAATGAATTGAGTGGCTATTGAGAGGAACGTGCGACGAATCAGCATGGTTGATGGCAAGCTTGGAGCACGACAGCGTGATATGCCTTCTGAAGATCTGAACGTTCGAAGGTCCTCTGATGGCCGGACACAAATATATGACAGCAAGTCCTCAGCGCTCTCTCTGCAAGTGCTATTTCTAGACGCCAAATGAGTCCGACATGTCAATGGCACACATGCCATGGATATAGGTCATCTGTCGGCCGAGACGATCAGACGTAAATGGAAGATAATGTCACGATCGGCAGACCTCTCAGGCTGAAGAAATATCGAACGTGCAGGACTCTCAACCGTCAAAGGCTGTGTAAATAACGATAGACAGGTGAACAAAGGGTATCCTGTATATTCCATCTCGGTGCTTGACCTAAGCGACAAGGACAATCGTATATATGGAGCACTTCATCGTGCTTTGGATGCTCCAGGAAGGGTGATACGGAACACCAGGAACTGGTTGTCAACATCCAAGCCTGCATCGAAAGGAACGCCCAAGGAAACGCCTTGCGTGCTTAGGAAGTCGTTGTCGGACTAGGCGAGAGCTGTCAGCATATGTATACTCAAGCAGGATCGACATACGTACCGCAGTAAATAGGAAGAAGTCGTCTGGGAAGCCAGGGTCATTGACGGAAGCCAGGGCGAATGATTCCCATTTAGAGTCAATCAAAGTTTGGTCATTCGGAGAGCCTTTGTATGCATTGAGTCGGTCATAGAGGGGCATACTATTGCACAGAACACACCATTATGCAGACCAAACCGAGCCAGTTCTGTAGCGTCGAGGTAGTCGATAAAGGGCACGTAAGTCGCGGGAGTGATACTGGAGTCAAGGGCGCCGCCTGTTGCGATCGGATTCGCAGGTTCGTCGAACTTGGTGCCGTGTATGTCTGTGGCACCAGCAGTCGTGAAAAGGTCTGCTTGTCTACAAACTGAATTAGAAAATGTTATAGCTCAGAATGAACGCATTGACCCACTTATATGAGGACTTGTTATCATCTCCTCCTCGACCGTCTCCGTCTCTGGAAAGGACGAGGAAAACTCCCGGGCTCACGAAGTGAATCTCACTCGCAGCCTGAGTGTTGCCTTTTTTGCTTTGAGGGAGAGGAACGACCCATTCACCGATCAATTTGACTTTGAGCAAAGGGTGAGCAATGTCGTAGGCAAGCAGACGGGTGTAACGTGAGGTAGATTTGCTACTACCGCCATCTTGAATATTCGCGGACTGCAGCATGACATAGAGCACCTTGTTCTTGAAGTCGACTGTGAGGTTCTCGAAGCCTATTCATTGAGCATCATCAGCCTGGGCCCAATATTGAGTCTAGAATGAACACCTCACCCTGATTACCGGTACGACCGGTGGTCGGAGGAACATCCGAAGTGAAGTTCAATGCTCCACTTGCATCCCTAGGAAGGAACGCATTGGGTGGCTGAATAGTCTGGATCAATTGTCCGTCTGCTGTGAACCTGTAAATGTATGGTCCATATTCGTCACTCGTCCAGAAACTAGCAAATTCTTCATAAGGGTCGATCCTTTATTGTTAAGAACTTTGCCATGACGTACGTTCCATCTGGATTTGCCACGAGTCCCTCGGCGTCAATGCTGAGATGAGGGTAATTTGTAGCAGCAATCGGCATTTCCGGATCGAGGAATGGGACTAAGGAAGATCCTAATTGTCTTTTTCTGACCGCTTGGGGCGACAATCCCGACGTTTTGACGTTCCATCGCTCATATACAAGAGTAGTCTTCTTGTAGGTCAGGGCAAGGGTTTTTTGTGCGTCGGTGAATGTGAGATTGTTCGAGTCATAGTAGGGTGTTAACACGAAATCGATTTCATGTCGGCGGGATTGATAGTCAATCGTCGTGTCACTATTAGGGATGATGGGTCAAACAATAAGGTTATAGAGTTTAGGATGACGTACACATTGTATCCTCTGTCAGGTTGAACAACAAAGGTTCCCGTATATTTGCCCTTCGAGGCCCTGAAAGTGCCCCATTTAATATCGATGGCGCTCCCAATACCCCCGAGAGTATCTCCAGTGGACTCCCTGAAGTTTGACGGGATAAGACCGAAAGCCACCAAGCCCTAAATGTCAAGACAATAAGCACAAAAACGCCACAATCCTTCATTCCCAGAGTCCCACCTTGTTCACGTATGTCGCGCCGTTCAAAGTCGCTGAAGCGACGATCCTGCCGGGATCTGCTGCCGTACTGGGCTCGGAGGCAGGAGCGGCGCGAACAAGGGTGTTCCACGTCAAGCCGAGGTACACTGCTGTAGAGACGATCGCCTTCAACATGCTGGGTGGCTTTGGTTTCAAGAATTCGACACATTCCCTACGTCTTTAAAGCTCTTCTCGAGATGTCGTCGAACGTGCGTGAGAGGTGCCTTGTCTTGTGGAAATCCATCAAACAAATTCCGAGATGTCTGGGCGTTGAGTGGTAATGTCGGGCAGTGAGCACGCGTTCTTTAATCCTTCTGCTCGGTGCTGAGATGTTGCCTACGAGTCACACGAGCCACAATTAGGATTCATTGATGAATCTGGCCCCAGGAGTGACGTTAAGGGTGTGAAGACGGTGTTAGAGGGAGTTCTTTGACGCTGTTGGTGGTTTGTGCCCACGAATGCGACTGATCGCGGACAAGTCGATCAAAGCGGTCACGATGCAACACGTTTTCTCCTCTTGCCAACGTTCTATATCCATGGCTTGGACCACTCCAGGTTGCACTCGTCGCTCTTGCTTTCACTCGGGCTCTGAGACGCGATGGAAAGACGACGTGATCATTGCCACGATCGCTATTCCAGGTAATTGTTCTCACTAATCTCCCAAATAGTCTAACGCCCTATTAGCCCATCATCTCCGTAGGCTAAATGTCCTTCGCCGCCGGTCTGGGAGGTTTCAGCATTTCAATTGTTGCTGGACTTTGCAGGGGCGTTCATAAGAGGTCTAATGCTGAGCCAAACATATACAGGAGCACCGGGTGGCCGGGAAGTATATCCGGATAGCCCGCCTTATTTAAATTGATGGGCTAATCACGTCCAAATCCCCACTCTTCTGCACTCTTGTCTGGTTATAAGGACCTTCCATCCTTATCGTTGCAAGAGAGTATTCGAACCACCTCGTGCTTCTTCCTTCTCTACCACCATGTCTCTTGCAACAGCGATCGCAGGTAAATGGGCAACCTATGCGACTGGCATCTATGTCACTCGCAAGGGCCCAGAACCTTTGGGTACCGTTGTCTTCGAGGAGATCGAAGCCAAAGCCATCGAGAAGCTCAAAGACTACCCTGGTATGTATTCCGCCGTTGCAAGTATGAGATCCTCGTCTGATCACCTCCAGGTGCCTTCATGTATGCCGGAGGCAGCGCAGGAACATGTACAACCTACCGAGCAAACCGCCGGGCTCTCGATATGTATGCTATCATCCCTCGGATGCTGATAGATGCTACAACACGTAACATTGAGGTATCATAGCCCACCATAACAAACTCAGCGCTGTACTCAACAGTCTCATAGGTTACTCTCTTCGGGACCAAATACAATTCCCCAATTCTCATTGCACCTATCGGCGTGCAAGGTATCTTCCATGGGGATGCTGAGCTTGCACCTGCGCGAGCGGCTGGTAAACTGGAGGTCCCTTTCATTATGAGTACGGCATCCTGTCGTAGCATCGAAGATGTTGCCGAGGCCAACGGTAACGGCCCAAGGTGGTACCAACTCTATTGGTATGTCTATCTAAATCGAGGTCTTTGCGATTGACTCATGGGGACCCAGGCCAAAGCATGATGACGTTACACTATCACTACTCAAGCGTGCCAAGGACAGTGGCTTCAAAGTTCTAGTCGTCACCCTTGACACCATGCTTCTTGGCTGGCGTCCACACGACATGGTTTACTCCTTCCTCCCCTTCGCCCATGGTGTTGGTACCCAAGTCGGGACATCTGATCCCGTTTTCATGGCGAAATACGGCAAGGAACCCACTCATGAGCGACCCGATTTCCCTTACCACTCCCCCAACCTCGACAAGAAGTTTGCAGAGGGTGATGAGAAAGTCAGGAAGGATGTCTTCATGGGTATTGAGTGGCTCAGAGAAGCCAATTCTGGTATCTTCCGTACATGGGATGATCTCAAGTTCTTGAGGGAGAACTGGGATGGACCCATGGTTCTCAAAGGCATCCAGAGCGTCCACGTGAGCTTCGTTTCCTTACGCTTATCACGCGCTATCACTGACATGCTCGTTTATCAGGATGCTGAAAGGGCTATGGATGCTGGTGCGGACGGAATCGTTGTTTCTAACCACGGTAAGATATCGGTTAATTTTCTATATACGTGCATCTCTGAATCAGAACGTTCTAGGTGGACGACAAGTGGATGGTGCTATCCCTTCGCTTTACGCGCTTGCCAACATAATGAAATCAAAGGAGATCAAAGAAGCACAGGCCGCCGGGAAATTCACCGTTCTCTTCGATTCCGGAATCCGAAATGGTAGCGACATTATCAAGGCAATGGCTATCGGTGCCCAGGCTGTTTTGCGTAAGCGTTCCACCAGAATCTAGCTGCCACAGTTTCACCGACCTTTTCACCCTTAGTTGGACGACCATGGCTTTATGGCATGGTCTGTGCAGGCGAAGCTGGTGTTGATCAAGTCATCAAACATACTCTGGCAGATCTGGACACCACACTCGGCTTGGCTGGCTATCAGAACCTTTCTGAGATTCACGGGAAGGGAGATGAGATCCTACAGAAGCTTGATTTTGCCCCATGAGTTCGTCGACGGGAATACAGTAGGAGTCTATCATTTATTGCTCATCTATCCATCATTCGAGTTCCACCCGGATTCGTTCTTCATGTATCTATAACTTGCGCACTCAATCAAAGAAGGAATATCTATCTACCTGAATATCCATTATTGTAAAACACGAGACTTTTGTATTCACGGGCTCAGAGGGGCCAGAGTAGGTCAAGTGAGTGCCATCCTGAGGGCTAGGCCATGGTCCAGGTGCGATGGTTAACATCGGCTTGTCACATTGTCCTATTTGTTGTTGTCTGATTAGATTAGATCATTTTCCAGGTTCTAGCATCCTTGACAAGCGAGATTTCTCCTCTTGGGGTGGAGGGGGGTGGAGAGGTCGGTGGTGAACATTGATTTCACATCCGAGACGACGGTCTTTTGGACTAGACCGAGGGTCAAGATGCCAAAATCTGCCAGATACTCATACGATTGACAAAGTTGAACAAAGTACCCCTTTCCGCCTTGCCAATAGATGTCGTTCTTCATTGCGTAATAAGATTGGGCTCTATACATTGACTGGTACATCGTATGGGTATACAAAATCGTGTTAGAAAAAGCGGTTGCTGGTAGGCTCTTTACCATCGACCAGCCGTCGATGAACAATATTACTGGTGAATGATGACCACTGCAAACCAAAAATGTAAGTTTAGTATGGTAACGAAGCTAACAGCTGTTTGCTTACCCCATTACCAACAAACACAGCAGAGAGACGGGCAATATCCATATCCACTGCCATTCCTGCATCAACACCTTCACTGTCCAGCTCAAGGTCATGACTGGTCACAATAGTGTGCCAACCTCCATCTTGGGTGAGTTTCTCCTTCATCACGTCTAACCAGCGGCCCTTCTCATTGGTCAAAAGATATAATGTATCCAGTGTCCGTTTGTTGCCTCTCGACTCCCTCAACCACTCTTCCCGGACAGTCCTGGCTTTTGCAACAATCTGGTCTTGGTCTGGGAGACATCGTGATACAACCGCATCGGTATATTTTGGGGTATTCCAACCCAGATGCGTTGGGAATACCAACGGATCTGGGAGGTCTGGCAGTTGGTTCCAACTGTAGAACGTCGAGTTCCAGTAAGCTCTATCCAAACAAGCTCCTTTAAAGTCGCCACGGCGAACATGCATTGTTAGCATGCGGTCGTATGGGTTTGGGGAAACTGGGTGTTTGGGCTTTGGTCCACGGGGAAGGAAAAGGAATTCGTTGCGTGCAACGGCTGCGGTGACGATGGGTGAACTTCGTAAAAGTCGAGAGGTAGGCGACTTGGAAAAGCTATCCCATAAAGACAAGATTCTCTTCTCTCCAAATAGCCACAGGTCGAACACTTGAGGGAAGATATCGTCTCCTGTCGCTATAATCTCGACGCAGCTTTCAGGCGCGTCGCGTAGCAACTTGGCCCAATAGTCGAACGTCTCTTGCCCTTCCTTCCATCCAAGTGCAGGTTTAATCTCTCCACTCTTGAATAAACGACGTCGAGACTTTGGACAAAGTTCGTCGAAATATTCGAGAGAGACAGAACGCGGTGCGTCATCTCCTTCACCCCAAGGTTCGCCAATCATTGGTCCTGCAATAAATGCTGCCATAGGCGAGCGGGGATGTTTGAATGTGTGCCACCATCTTATTCTAGGCCACGGCCAATGGGAAGGGTTCCATATGTAGTCTTGGAATACGTAGGCGCGATTCGTGGCATGGGCTAGGTGCGCGTTAAGAAGGCTAGCAGAATTCATATCAGCAAGGAATTATGATGCGGGATAGGGAAGGGAGTGCTGACACCTCGTTCAATACATTATTCCATCCCAATTTCCCTTTTCTTGAATTGTTTTGCAGCGTGAACCT
The DNA here is from genome assembly GCA_015708445.2 of Clitopilus hobsonii. Taxonomy (NCBI): domain Eukaryota; kingdom Fungi; phylum Basidiomycota; class Agaricomycetes; order Agaricales; family Entolomataceae; genus Clitopilus; species Clitopilus hobsonii. The sequence goes on along the minus strand of CP068003.1, from coordinate 2,162,996 downwards.
CACGTAACGTCCATCTCGTCCTTCAGGAAACGGTAAACTTGCGTTATGTTGTGGAAGGTCTCGTTCCCATTGCCTAAGCTTCTTATAAGTGGGAGGTGGTACTGGTGGTTGTGGTATCCAATAGTAAATGCATATAATTGCCGTCAGGAGGAATATTATCAAAGGTTTGGGTCTGTATCCGCTACAGCCATGAAGCCTGCGGGAGGTAGCTTTTGGTCCTGGGCCCTTATGCAAGGGCAATCGTAAAGTTGGTCTTGGCCTAGAGAAACACGGTCAACCAATGATTCTGGATTGTACAAAGGACATACATTGTCTCGAACGCGAGGCTGCTTGTGGCCAACAGGTATCATCCACGTTCAAGAAAGGCTGTGGCGACTGGAAATCTGCCAGCGCTTGGAGTCGGCTAAGCGAAGCCGCAGCTCTGATTGAATCCGCATCTAGCGGAACCCATAGACACAGCTGGAGGATCAAGTTCGCAGATATACAACGGATATATTGGTTTACTTTTGTTGTATACACTATCTAATGTCGGTCGAATCGAGATCCTACGAGAGATTATCGGGCTGCATCTCTAGAAAGCAAATCTTGACATTTTGAGGGCTGTCGCATCTAAACAAACCGCCGGAAGCTTCTATTCAATTAATCACCTCCAGTCACCCAGATAGAGGTCTTGGAGGTCGCAATGGACCAAGGAGTACCCGGAAACCCCACTACCACAACAACAACTTGAACAATTATTGCCCGAAGAGCAACTTTCTCCAACCGGAAGCGTCCCAAGCTCTCTCAAACTCTTCTTCAGAGAACCTCTGAACAGCCCAGGCTCGTGCCCTTGTACGCATCGCTTTTTCCTCGGCAGGCGGTAAGGAGAACGCCTGGTGGATTCCTTCTGCGAACTCGTCGGTACTTGTAGCGTGGTAACCTAGTAAATTAACGATGAGTACGGGCGATGGAAGCCTAATGGGTAAGCCAGAGGCGCTCACCTGTAGGTTTGTTCTTGAAAGGCACGGCGATGTCCATATACGGACCTGCAGACGCGTGGACTACAGGTATTACGCCAGCAGCCTGTGTAAGCATTAATGAGTTCTTGGTTATAGAGAAATGTATTTTCGGCGAGGCCGCGCACCATAAACTCCACGACATTGATTCCAAAATGTTCATCAAGCATCGTGTTGATTCCAACGCTTGCTTGAGACAATAAGGAGAGAATCTTGGGATATGAGGCGTTGATCACAAATTCGACCGAATCCTGTGTTTGAAGGCAGTCAGTCGGTCTCGTTCCTCGGTGATTGATGATTGAGGCCAATTACATCTAAACCAAGTTCTTTCACGAGCTTTCGTAGGCTTTCAACCCGCGCTGCATCTGCCTCATTGCGGCAACCGCCAGCCAAAATGAGTTTGGCCGGTATCCCCTTCAACCCAGCATTGGCATATTCCGGATGTTTCGTCAAAAGCTCCTTGAAAGCGCGGATTTGTTGGCTGTGGTTTTTCTCTGGCCTAGCGTAACATTAATGTGGGAACTGACTTTCTCAGAACAGCCGTACCTGAACTGGGCGATGCTGAGAATGATACGCTCCCGGTGGTCCAGAGATGATTTCGCCATTTCCCGAGTGTCGCAAGGGGGATAGACAAGATACGTTTTTTGAGCCCTTTCTCCGGTTATTTGAGTGAACAATTGGAGAAATAAAAGAGGCGGCAGAAGTTGAAGCCATTCGAGCAGATGATCTGCGTGGCTGCGAAGGCTATCTACATGATCTTTGGTCCAGGTAGAATTGGCCATTAGGAGATTTGCGTTCTTGAGGCAAAAAGCATAATAGAACATGAAGATCCGATAGTATCTGGAATAGGACGAATACTGAGTTGTGTCATTCTGCAAAAATGGCGCATATCTCGGACGTACAGGCCTTTGCACCTAGCAAGAATACCTATTACCGGCGAGGTATGGCTTTGCGTTCGGAGCCTTCCTGTCATAGATGTGCTAATTGTCGGGTAGTGGACATATGCGCCGACTGGTATCTTTCCTATGAATGTTGCAACGGGGAATGTGAAAGCATACCCCATTGTATCTGTAGCCGGAATAAGCAATGGTTGACCGGGCGGTTTGGATTGGCTTACCGAGGTAGAGATCGGGGATAAGCTTGGACAGGGCTTCCCAAGCAAGGAAGATTGAACCAAGACTCTGTCCCAGCATAGTGAATCGTGGCCATGTGGATGCTTCAACTAACCACCGGCGATTGAGATAGACGAAATGACAAGTCTCTGGGCGAATATCGATGTCGAACCGCGCCTATTGTTCACAACTGTTAGACTGCGGGGTAGAATGGCGCTGGAAATAACGTACCTTGACTTTCCCTATGATAGAATCCTTCGAAGCATCAACATCTCCTGTGTACACCACGCAAATCACATCCGGTTCCTTGCGTTGGATGTCAGCAATGGCAGTCCACAAGACTCGTTCGCCTCCACCGCCAGCATTGCTAAGACGTCATCAACATGTGTTATACACGTGTATTCGTGTCGAGACCATACACACCAATAGGGATGAAAAAGCCCGAGGAGACGTTTCCTTTTCCATTCGGGTGCCGGAATTCCGAGAGAGGCGAGAGCTGAAGCTCGACGCGAACCGTTTGTGTTACGAATTGAGAGCGCTGTCAGCTTGAGGATGGCCACTAGAATCAGAGAGCCAAAGACGGCAAGAGCCCATCCATAGAGCATATAGACGTACGCCATCGGCGAGGAGTTGGAGGATGGACTCAGCGAGCAGAGCTCATTACCGCGTGCCACATGCGCGTCCGAGTCGTTGGCCGCGATGACGAGGTAAACAGCATCGTGTCACAGCCCGACGTCACACTGTGACATTCTTTACCAGAAACAGATGAGATCTCCTACCCTCCCGCATCTTGTAAGCGCTGGAACACGCAAGGAGATGGCTTTGAGAAGGGCTGAGCATAGGAGAACACGTGCACAAAGAGGCTCGCACTGCCCCCCTTCCAGGCTACTGGGGATAAATCCCCATCCTCAAAAGGGCGAGCGCGTTCGCGCAGAATTACAAGTAACACCCCAGCTTCCTCCTCTCCTTTCCCTTTTCCTCATCGCAACGCAATAACTTGGTTCAGCGACATTATACGCCCTCGACCCAGCTACAGACTGAAACCGCTCCTCTTGTTTCTCAATGGCTTCCCTTCCCGCCATCCTCTTCGGATTCATCCTCTCATATACCATTGGATCCCTCACTGTCGTTGCAGCGGCGCCTCAGAAAAGAACGGACGATATTGACGGAAACTACTCAAGGGGGCCTACTCTCGCGGGTACCATCATTTTAGCTCTGATAGCGTTTCTCAGTACGTTGAACTAGTCGCCCTCCATCACTGCGAGCCTCGACTGATTCAGCGGCAGTTTTCCTCATCATATTGACGCTGGTCATCTTCGCTGCCAAAAAATATAGAAAACGTCGGATGCTTCGACGCCATGACGCAGGACATACTTCACAGGGCACAAGTGCCTGGGCTCGATCGCCGGCCCTCCGCGTCAACCCACATCCCTGGCAGATTTTGCCTTCCACAACTTCGTTGCCAACCCAAAACCGTCTTGAAGGCGGACCGGTTATGGACCCCACTCGAATGGCATCTGGATTAATGGTCTCACAGCCCACCAATCTTACTGGCGCACTCATGCCTCCCTGAGTCAGATCTTCTTTCCGCCCTGGACTCGCTTCCGGCCGCTATATGTGACGGCATGGTCCCATCATCATCGACGAATCGACTTGAAGTCTCGTTATGTAGAACAAGAACATCTTCTCAGTTACTCACGAATCTCGTTACGTACACTCCCAGTACCCATTCTCGCAAAGGATCATCTTATGGTACGAAATGTCCTATACTTACGATACATGCTTCGCATTTCTGGAGACGCTTCTGCCCCAGGTTGAACCTGGCCCTGGCCCTATCTACTCATACACTGCCCGGAGCTGTTACTCTCGTCTAATTACATCTGTAACCTCACATGATACCCCAAAAATATATAGATTACACTGAGGAAGTTTCGATAGAAGAATAGGCAGCACACCGCATTCCGGATGATTCGGATGGATCTCCTTCCTAGGCGCTACGAGCTTGGGCTGTTTACTATTTCGGGCCACGCGTTTTGAGCTCACAACCTAAAGCGGTACTGCGGTTTAGGAGGAGAAAAAAGAAAATGGGGAATCGGCCACTCTCCATTTCCCCACAAGTCAAGATCATCTGAGATCGATCGCAGTTCATTCATGAAATTTTTACTTCCACCGCAGATCACTTCGGATCCATCTCTTTTGAAGGCAAGGCAAGTACGCTTTATAGTCAACTACGTATATCACCGTCATAGGCATCTGGATCGATTTGGGTTGGCTGCGTTAGCTTGAACCATATGTTCCTGCTGTACTCACCCGCAAGGTAGCAAATAGCATAGGTGTGCAGAATTATGAAGGTCCAGGCGCAGAAGGAGATATCTGCGTCACGGTTGGTCCCACCGGTGTATCAACGAAACCGAGGCTTAGGGGTCGCCCAAATCTATAGTAAGCAGTAAGACGAGTAGAAGTGTCCAGCTGAGCTTCTGAGCTTACTCCTCCCCCAGACCTTAATTGTTTTGTGGTTAGTATCTCTTTGTACTGACTGGAGTAGTTTATGGCCCGATTTTTCGGTTTCTATCATTTTTACCGAGTGATCATCTTCTCCAACCGATCTTCTTCTCTGCAATCAGAGGTGTTTCAAGACGTAACTTTCACAGCACTTGGAAGCCTATCATGGACATGCAAGCATCGTCAAACCGCCAGAAGCCGAGGAGAATTTTTCGCGGACAAGAATATTCTTTCAGCGCCACAATCAGGCTACATATGACTGGACTTTCTCCGAGTCTCAAATCGGCTTCAATCGTCTCCTTGCAAACGTCAAGCTGGGTGCGCAAGGTAGGAATTTTGGCAAGATTATCTGAATCCGCGTGATGATGTAGTAAATACAGTTCCGTTAGAACAAATATTTGCCTGGACTGGTGTACCAAGGGGCTGGATCTTCGGGAAACATGATGAAAGAGCCTGCTTCCATTCCTTTGTAGCCCCTAACGTAGTTATTTGACGGCCCATGTAAGCTGCTTTTAGGTGAAATACGCGTGTCGCTAAGTAGCCCCGAATGCAATTATCAAGTACCCTAATTCCATGCGTTTAAGCAATGACGGATTTTCGAACGATTATCAGTTTTGCTGTGCCCGGGCATTATCCGTCTTGGTCGCAAGAAGGTGTGTAGTGCGACGCTCGCACCATCCTGATAACCCTCGTTTTGGCCTTGTGAGGGGGGGTATGAGTAACGTATCCGTGGCTTACACATTCGGCTGCCGGTTTTCTATGGGCACCTGCCCAGGGCTCAGCCTTGTAACTCAAGAGGCGTCCGCTTTTGGAAGCACAGATCAAAAAACTCCAGGAATCGAGATGTGCTTCGATCTCAGATGTGCATCTCTGGCGAGTGCTGCGGAGTCCTTTGAAGGCCGATTCGCTATTCGCCAAGGAGGCGGCCTGGAAAGTGTAGAAGTCACATCGTTTCAGGGTTGCTGATCCCGTCAAAAGAACGTCCTCTTGCACACAAAGCGCCAAGCAAGCCACAATGCTTTTAAAGGGCGGATGGACCATGATTCATCCATATTGTCCAAGTCTGCCCTCAACAGTCCTCCGTCTCGCCAGGATAGAGACCCCTTGAGGCTTATTTCTGAATCATTTCTTCGCGTATATCTATGCCGCTTCCGTCTATGAGCATTGTCCTTCTCATCATCAACAGCATCACGCTTGGAGCTGCAGCACCCTTCTCGTCGAATCAGGACATCTTCGATCGAAGCACCTGGAATATCAGGCTCTCTTCCATTCCAGAGGACAGGTACAAGAATGATACTAAGATGAGCAAAGAAGTAATCATTGCATTGGTGGTGGTCTGCAGTAAGTGGAACGCTTGCTGTCGACGACTCACCCAATTCGCTGATGTCAGTCCGCAGCACTGTTTTCTCTTCTAATCGCCGCGCTTGTCGTGTTCTTCCGGGGCCGCCCACGTTGTTGCCGGCGGCAGAAGATGGCTATCAGAGGGATTTCAGCTCGAAGCAAATGTCAAACGAGTGGGGAATATGCTATGAGAGCGAATCCCCCAAGGCAGCCGAGCGCAGACTCGACCCCACTGTCCGCAACTTCCACAATCACTGATCATGACCAGTGGACATACCCGAATCCTCCTCCACCTGTATACAGTCCGCACCACACGAACCCTTGAAAGCTATCACGGACACTCTCCCAAGACAATAATCGCAAATCGACAAGAAATCTTCACTAGCACACCATAATGCTGTATATAGTAAGCTTTTGTGGCAGGGACATGTTTCGGACTCCAAGGTCCTGGTAAAGATGGGCAACTAGAATTGACCGTGCAAGAGGCGAGAGACGTCGCAGGCTCTCCTCTGAGCAAAATGTTTCATAGAATATGCTTTAGATTTATACCGATTTGTAATGGAAACAGCCAAAAGCTAGCAGATCGAGGCTGAAGGACGCATTTCGGACGAACTGAAATGAACAAAGAACTGATGACAATGTGACAATGAGTGACGCAAAGTTCATAGAGTCACGGTAAGTCACGTGATAGATTACCAAATGCGTCAAACCCTGTGCACTGCAATTTGGAGAATATCACGCTCACAACCTTCCACAGTCGACGTTTCAGCGAAAGCAGAGCAAACCTCTGCAGAACGACAAGATGGCCTCAAGGGATACAAAGCGGATAATGGTCGAGGGTAGGTGCTACGCTGCTCATATGGCATTGCTTGCTAATATGGCTTCTGGCTCAGTGGCACTTTTCCTGGCATCCCAGGTATGTGATAAAGCGGAACGTTCGGAGCGAATTTTGACCTGACTTCGAAGGCAGCCGCCTACTATACCTTGAAGGTATGTTGACTTGTGGCATTCTCTCCGACTCGCGTTAAGAACTCCTACAGTGGGTAATAAGCAGCTTATCCCCGGAGAGTCAGAAAGGCGAGGTGAAGGCGAAGCAAATGGATGCTCTACAGCGGCTTGGCCATGCAAATTTGGAATTGAACGAGTATGAGAGTATGTTTTGCTTTCTACGATACACTAAGTTCGTCAGAACCTGATATTGACCCACAGAAACTGTTGCCAATGAGGTGATACATCCCGAAGACATTAACGTCCGGTTTAATGGTCTGTCTACTCACTCGTCAAGATGAATTATGTCTCAGTCACCGTTTACTCACTCACGCAGATATTGGCGGATTGGATGGGATAATATCGTCTCTGAGGGAGTCCGTTATCTACCCCCTCCTTTATCCGAGCCTCTTCACATCCTCCTCTTCCCTGCTCTCAGCGCCTAAGGGCGTTCTCCTGTTTGGGCCTCCAGGCTGTGGCAAGACTATGCTGGCAAAAGCACTTGCAAAGGAGTCAGGAGCAACGTTCATCAACATTGCCGCCTCCGTTCTTACCAACAAGTGGTATGGCGAATCAAATAAGCTTGTGAACGGGCTCTTCACTCTTGCGCGGAAGGTTCAGCCGAGTATCATTTTCATTGACGAGATCGACTCCTTTCTGAGGGAGAGAGCGAAAGGCGATCACGAAGTGACTGCCATGATGAAGGCAGAGTTTATGACGTGAGTGCCTTCTGCACTGCCAGAAATGACTCAGACTCAATAATTTGCTCTGATAGACTGTGGGATGGGTTGACGTCGTCAACTGATCGCATCCTTGTGCTGGGCGCTACAAATAGACCGAATGATATCGATTCGGCCATCCTGCGTCGGATGCCGAAGCGCTTTGCTGTTGGTCTTCCTGATCGTACTCAGCGAGAGAAGATCCTGAACTTGGTAGGAGGTTCGTTTGGATCCAACGCTCAGTGTTGATAGGCCATTTTCAGATGCTGAAGGACACCAAACTGACAGCTGAATTCCCGTTCAAAACGCTCGCAGAACTCACTGAAGGCCTCTCTGGCTCAGATCTAAGAGAGCTGTGTCGTAATGCTGCTATGGTCCCCGTGAGGGAATTCATGCGTAATTCGGGCCATGATGTGCAGGTTCTAGAGAAGGGTCAAGAAGAGGTACGATATTCAAGTTTGCGCACTCCAGTGAATAGAATGGCTCACCAATCACTAGGGCTTCAACCTACGACCACTATCTATCGACGACTTCTTCGTCCATGACGGCTCGAGCCAGCTACCTCCACCCGAAATGCAGGACGATGAGCTAGCCCGATTAGACTAATGACCGTGACCACGATCTACCTATTGATATAGACTACATTACTGCATTACGGTATGTCTATGAGCATACCTTGTATTCTACCTCATGTTTCTCCTGCTCAAGGAAGATATCCACATCTCATACACAATCACCAGTCATCGATCACAGTAATGCATTGCATAATTTCATATTCAATCCCGAATAATTTACAATCGAAAGAAGTACAAACGAATGGGTGCAACATCCGTGGTTTTGTTCAACAAGATATGATGCTCAGACCGGATGAGCCAAGGTGACATTGGTGAGGTAAGCCATGGCGTCCTTCCTGTAGGTGTCGTCCGTCAGGACCAATGGGATGAGACCGTCGAGGAAAGTGAGAAGCCTGGGGCTAGCGTTGGTATATTGGGGCCAGTAGAAGGCGCCGTTACCATTCGGGTTCAAAGTGACTGCGAAACGAATGAGGTAGTCCGCCATTTCCCCTCCACCGTAGACATTGAGGATATCGGATGCGTGCAGCTATACAGGAGAGTTTGGTCAGTGGAATGCTTTCTTCTAAAGACTTGTGCGAATACTTACCGATCCGAGGATAGGAAGTGCCTTCAGGCGCTTGCTCACTAACGAAATAACAATGGTCAGGGGGATCATTCGACAATGATGATATTTCGACTTACGGAAGGACCAGGTCTGTTGCTTGCCAGAACGTTGCTGGAGGAAGAAGCGGCGAGGAGCTTGGAAAACACCATCTCCTTGGAATGCAGCAATTCTCTTGAATTGAGGGCTAATAGCATTCAGAATGCCAGTGTTGAATGGAGAACCTTGGGTGATATCTGCAGGGTAAAGCTTCTGAAGTTGGATAACGTCGCTCTCTGGCACCTCGGGGAAGAAGACAGTTTCAATGTAGGTCTTCAACTGGTTATCGGTGCTGTTATCGATGTGAGTCAGAATTATGTATGAAAACTGAACCAAGCACTCACGTAATGTTCAATGTAGACAATGAGAACAATGTTCCCTCATCATCACAATCGCCAGTGATGAAAGGTACATTGGCAACTTTTCCATTGAGTACCAGTTGCTGAGGAGCATCTGTCAAGAATACACCGTCGGCACGGGGGAGCCATGCAAGGCGCAGAGACTGGAAAGAGTGTAAGTATGCTACTGTTTAGCGGAAAGAAATGATGAACTGACCTGATATGCAAAGATACTAGGTGTGTTATTGATGGCGTCCTTGAGCTTGGCATAGGGGACAGTTCGCAGACAAGCAAGCGTGTCGCTTGCGCCTGAGCAACCACTGTCTTGTACGATTTGATCGTAATATACCTGGCCATTGGTAATATCGCCAACTGGAATGGGCGATCCCGATTCCATAAATCCTGCACGGAAGAGTCCCTCGTTGTTGCCGTTGTTGGCCACCATATGAAGAGCGACGGAGATGGCACCAGCAGATTCACCCCAGCTGGTGACAACGTCAGCGAAGGATAAAGTGTTATGAAAGGGGCACTTACATAGTGACCTTTGTTGGGTCACCTCCGAATGCGCCAATATACTTCTGGACCCAACGAAGTGCTTGCCTCTCTGAAGCCCCGTTGAATAATGGGACGCTGATCTCTACGAGGGTCACTTACGATCTTGCAGACCGAGATTGCCAACACCAGCATCCTTGACCTCTTTGCTAGCCAGGAAACCAAAACCGCTCAGCCTGTAGTTCATGCTCACATAAATTGCAGGGGTGCCCAAGTCGATTGATCTTTTGACAATTGTTGAACCATCGTACCTGTCGAGGAGAACTTCAGAGTTGACTTCCTGGAATAATCGTGCTCTACTCACAAAGTGACACCACCGAGCTCAAATCCACCTGGAGTTTGTCAAAGTGAATAAACGGCCGGTCTTTATGAGGTAGAATTGTTACCTCCGAAAATCCACTGCAAAGTCGATGAGCGAGGTTTCTCCGTGAGGTTTGCATTATTAGACTTACGACGATGACTGGGAGTTTTGAGGTCGGTGTCGCAGTCGCAGGCTTGACGACATTGATTGTCAAGCCTATACCAAATCAATATGTCGCTCAGTTGTTGTGAATGATCACTCACAATCTTCGTCGTCAGGGAAGATTACGCCGTAAACAGAGTTGACCAAGAAATTAATAGCATCCGCGGTCAGGCCAGAGATGATGGGCAATTCAACAGACTGCTGAGGGCAAGAAGGACCATAGGAAGTAGCGGAGAAGTCGGTTGTGTATGGGTCATTGGCGACTGGCAGGCGGAAGCGGAGGTCCCCAGTACTAATAGCATAGAAATCAGTCGAAGAGGCTAGCTATGTCCCGGTGCAAACGTACGGAGCCTTAGCGAAAGGGATGCTAAGGAATTTGGAGGTAGATCCGGAGGTCGTACCGGTAACAGTAGCACTGTCAAGCTTGACCGTAGGAGCAGAAGCGGAGGGTGCTGCAAGGACAGAGTTGGCCAAGAGAGCGAGGGACACCAGGATAGAGGACAACATCTCAGGGCAAGTCAGAACTCGAGGGTTCGACGAGACATTGTAGACTCAATTGAGCCGCGTTTTATATCGAAGCAATGCGTCCGGATGCTGAAGACCGCCCCGATGACATTGCTATTTTACGCGTCGTTTACCTTCTGCTTGGGCATGAGGATAGAAGGGGTAGTTCTGAGAAGCGTCGGGAAAATGATGTTTACCTAAAGAATTGAATGCGCGTCATCTTTCCTTCCTTTTTCAGTTCGATATCGTGAATTTTAAGTGTGTCTGGCTGTCCGTATGCCCGTTCCTTCGATCATGGGGTAGCACAAATGATCAATAAACCGGGATGGACCTGGTATGTTTTCTTCCCCGGAACCAGTTTCGACCTATAGAAATAATCAGATGCAAGTGTACCCCAGTCCAAAAGTGATTCGATTGTGGGGAACAACGTGGGGAAGCGTGGTTTGGCAGGTTCGTGGGATGATGTGCAACAACCATTGGGTCTTGTGATCGTTGGCCATACGCGCGATCGCACAAGAAAAGCCCAAGCCTAATAGTAAGCAGTAGGGGTTATCCCCCTGTGGCGGGTAAGGGTAGCAAGAATTAGGTCGCTGGTTTCATACGACCTTTGGACAAAGTGCTCTTTACAAAACGTCAAGTTCGATTGGAAACAATGAAAACAGAAAATACCGAGTATATTAATACATTACAAACTGATATTGGTGCAGCTAAAAGTTCGACGACGGAATTTGGGCAAAGTACGTGAGGTTGCGACCAGCGGACGGAGTCAAAGTGGCAACAATCAAGCCAGCATCAGGGTCGCAAGTGCGAGGATGGTCAGGAGGAGTGCTTGAGGGGCGATTGATGTTGCGCTATTACCCTTGCCGTCACCTCCTCCAGCTGGGTTGTTCAGAAGGCTTGGGCAAGCAGGTGCATTGAGAATATCACCATACGTGCTTGCAGCCCACAGAACTACACCATTGGTCCATCCAAAGCCAGCCTGTGAGCATGAAGGTGAGATTTACAAAATCAAAAGAGTAATGTACAGAGACTTGCCTGAACGGTGTATTCACCACCTCGACCAGCTGAATCGATATCCAAATTCGAGAATTTCTCGAACATCTGTACATCAAGGATAAGTCCAAATCCTATCCAGACAGTGTGAAATGGACACACGTTTCCAGTGTTGTCAATACTCTTCGTGACGTTCAGTTCTTGATCGGAAAGGCGGGGAACGAGCCCCTCAAGAGAACCGCCAGTAGCGTGCCTTCGATCCCGTCAATCCAAGTCCGCATCAAACTACAACGAAACTCACCAACTGCAGAATGCGCTTGCGATGTAACGATTTACAAGCTGCCTCTCGAGCGCCTTGCCCCATCCTTCACCTTCGGTAGCATTGCCTCCATTGTAGACAGTGCCGTTGAGTCTGTTCACGTCCGCGCTCGGGCCGGATGTAGTGGCGTTCTTTACACCATTGCTGTCCGAATGGATGGGTTGGCCGGGTAACTGACTTTCCTTGAGGCCCAGCTGACCGTCGGGAATAAGATTGAAGGTTGATTGGCTGTCAGACGGTGTAGGAAGTGCGTTGCTTGTGATATTTGAAGGAAGAGCACGGAGAGCCTGGAGGGCAATGAACTGATGAGGAGGCCATGCGTTTGGTGCATCCCTGACATTTCTGGTTAGACAGAGATCTGACAGTTGGAGATGAAGGGGTGTGCATACCATTGCAAACCGCTGTCGATGAAGGTCGTGGGGAACGTTCCATTGTAACGGTTGAGAACGAGATTGATGGAAGAGAAGAACCCGAAAGCCTTCTCTTGGCTACTAAGAAGATCGCTGGGGATAATTCCACTCCACAATGGGTAGAAGGTGGCAGCAGAGAAGACTGTATTGCGGGTCTTGGTGCCAAGGTTGAAATCGTAGAAGGCGAGCTAATTCTTCGAGTTCAGGAGGCATTCAGGGTCCCAATTTCTAATCACACACCTTTTGCGAATCCCAGAAGAGATCGAGAATACCGGCTTGGAGAGCGTCTGCAGCGCTGCTGTGCCTGTTTTTGGCGCTGGCATCCTGGGAGCCATACAGGTTGGCAAGAATGCGATGGTTCTTGTCTGTAGAGGTGACCGTTTAGGTACAACGGGTAAACAGGGATATCAAAAACTAACAAAGGATGCTGTTGAGGTCAACAGGAAGGGTATTGCGGACGTTGAGGCTTCGAAGGCCGTTGTTGCTACCGTCTTGTGATTCAGTAAACCATCGCACAGTATAGTCCCAACCTAATAAAAACACAGAAGTTGAGATCAACGGTGAACAAACATAAATCGAAAGGACTGACCAGTCTCGGCACCACTAGCAAGCTCCGCATACAAAGCAGCCTTTTGGTCGTCATTCAGCGCGGGTTGGCTGGGGTCATTGACAGTGGTATAATCTGGGATGGATGAGCTCGGCAAAAAATGGTTCGAAAGGACCTCACGTACCAGTCAAATAGGATTCTGGGCGTGGTGCAGTGTTGTTGACAGCATAATGGTACATCAGATGGGTTTTGTTCGTGAATGGACTTGTGACTTGGAGGGAGCGGTTAGTGGCAAACCACGCTAGCTCTTTCTAGTTATTGGAAGATCTGTGAGTTTTGACTCCTATTATGACGATAGCAAGGCTTACTTCCGCTAGAGGCAATGCCCTGGCGAGAATGTTCTTGTTTCCACCGGCTTCGATATAACGGGAGAGCATCTGCAGACATGAGCAAGAGTCCGCCAATACCGTGAGGGTCGAGAACATACCTGAATGAATAGAGGGGGTTGTGAGCGGTTCAGGTAGTAGATTCTTCCGCCATTGGGAATGAAGCCGAAATGCTCGAGTTCATCCATGAAGTTTTGGAGAGTTCCATTGACAACCTCAAGAAGTTCAGATTGGATCAGTCCTTCGACGATCCAGTAGCTGTCCCAGTAATACTGTTCACGGAAACGACCACCTATGTTGTCACATGTGAGAAAACCGGACGCATATAACCACTTCAAAAGACTCACCTGGAACAACGAAGGTGTGGTTCAATGGGATCAGAGAGCTCTCACAACCGGTGGGACCTTGGGGACAAAGGATTGTATCATTGGTTGAACGAATGAGTGAGGTCCAATATCCGTGAACGGTCTGAGAGAACGCCTTCACGATAGGATTGGTGACATTCTTGAGGAACGAAGGCGTGCTGTCAAACCCAGCAAGCGACTGCGCCTCGAGTTCGAGACCTTCTCCCTTGAAGTTGGTGTTCACAAAGTTTTCAACTTCGCCGTATGTGACGGGGGTAGAGAGGTTCTGGAACGCGCTCAAGACGAGCTGGGAGCCTTCGTTGGTTGGCTGTGAAATTCGTCAGTTTTCAGTCTTCGGAACACTGTTCTATGCCCTTACCTTGTCCACGAACGTCTTGTCATCTGGGTAGAGGTGGGCGACGTTCACAGTTTGCAGAAGCTGCCAATAAGTCAGACCTTGACGCGTCTTTGGGGTGTTACTCGACTTACCGGTCCTGCACAGAAGATCTCTGAAGGGCACCATGCTTGTTTGGGAGGAAGCGCAGACTGTGACGGTAACGCGGCACTCGTCGGTGCAGTCGCGCTCGGCACTGCAGTCGAGATCGTGACGGACGGGACGCTCGTCGACTGCGATGCACTCCCTGAAATGAGACAAGCTACTGCTACTAACGCCGCGAACATGCTGGACACCCAACTGGAAGCGCTCTCACAGGGTGGGAGGTTAGGAGGTGCGAAACCTTATGCTCCGGTGCTTTACTTATACCTTCTCCTTGTGCATATACTCTGATCAGAATCAAGGGTGCAAGGAATTCGAGAATAGCGCTGTCTCGGCTTTACAGTTACCGTCCCAGCCATTCATTCAATGGGGCCAAACCCTGATCATCATTGCCTCTTCCATCATGCCAGTGACGACGAGGGCGCCTGGGGCGCAAACTTCACACGAAAAGAGTGCGGGGTAAATGTCCCCGATGCGGGGTTTTTACTTGGTGAAGCATGGAGAGCAATACCGATATTTGACAGGAACATTTTACATAGATATTTCTAGTCAATTGGACCGAGCATCGTCCCAACTTATTTCGAGGGTGAGGACAGCACTTCGAAATTAGTGCACGAGAGCTTCGCTTCCATGTCAGAACCGTGCCATACGGACCACGGTCATCAGCGTAAAAGGTTGTTTATGACGTTCGACATCGCTAAAGCACATGGCTCTCGGAGCACATGTCAAGATCCAAGGTACGGGATGAGCACAATACGTCGATGCATTTCAATTATCGAAGGAGTTATGAGTGGGGACACCATGTAAAATCCCCAGACTGAACAACGATCTACACACCGGACGGTTGCCAAGTCAAGGCAAACGAATTCAATATGGCCCCTCTGGCCAGAGTTGAATAGATCACTACCACATCTCAAGTGTAAGGGCATCGGTCACACAAGGTAGGAAGAATGGGAACACTCATCGAGTGGTGGGGATGTTCTTGGCTCCGATAGGTGAAAACCATTCGCCACATTTAAAGAATATCATTTACATTTATTATCATTAGTCGAATGGTGAACTCACGTAACGTTCCAGACTACACACTGGCACAATGCATGCAACCAACAACGCGCAAGTCAAGCGCTACCGGGGACACCAAGCGAGAAGTACTATACTCGTTAACGCATCGGCGGTACCTTAGCAGACAAGACTCCCAATGCTTCGCAACGCACCTGCCCCTGGAAAGACGACAACAAGTCGCTCGCATAACCCCTCAATCTACCAGCATCTTCTCTGTCAAGAGACCCTCGTTATATGCCATACTTTCAAAGATGACTTGTCGCCAAACACCGATTGTGAAGTCTGTAGCCTCTTCATCGAGAACCTAAAAAGTGTTGAGTTTGACTAGAACTATATTGTTGCGCGTGAGTACGTACAGGCTCTAGGCCGTCAACTAGACTCTTGGGAGGTTTGTGGTCTTTGAGATGTTCAAGGACGAACATAATTAAGTCATCATCTTGGTCGCCAAGATGCTTCATAATGAGCCGTTTGACCAGAGGCTCAAATTTACGGTCAATGATCGTCTGGAAACAGTTGGTCAGAGATGGTGAGGCAAACAAGACATATGACATACATCCGAGAGTCCATCCCATCGCACTTTGGCTTTGAAGAGTGATTCTTTGTCGCTGGGAACAGATAGCCTGATACGCTCAAGCCTTTCTTTAGTCTGTTCACTACTTTCCGCGACACTGAAGTCGAGCTTGACGAGAGGTGCCTTTCTCTTTTTGATCTCTTCCTCTTCCTCCTCTTCCTGCCCGAACACCGCTGTTTTCTCCTTTGGCTTCTCCTTCACCCCCGTATCTTTAGTGATCGTGGTGGCAGCAATAGAGAGTTTCACGGGAGCGCCATCGTCGAGTAATAAGCCCGCTTTCCGTTGTTCGTCCTGAAGCGCTTGCATTTCGTCCATCTGTCTTGCCAGGAAATCCTCGGACTCCCGGCGAAGATTTTCGACTTCTTGTTCTTCGTACTTGCGAGATTTGGCATCATTTGCTTCCTCAGTTTCTAGCTTGCGGGCTCTTAGGTGTCGCCAGCGTGATCTAGTGGTGATGTTTCAGAACAAATATACTTCAGGGAGAACGGGTCCGCTCACCTATCAACGTAGAAGGTTTCGTCACTCTCGTCATCATCCCAAACATCGAGTCGCTGTCGCATTTCGATGGCCTGACGCTCTTCAGCATCTTTGGTAGCACGATCCCGAGCAACCGTTCTTTCAATAGCGGCGATACGCTGTCTTTCTCTTGGTTCATACCGACGTTCACGCTAAGAAGGGGAACAAATTGGTCGGTAATTGGGCATCGTAATCAGGACCAAGAACTCACATCGCGATACGAAATTTCTTCCTCCCTGCGCCGAGCTTCTTTGCGTTCCTCTTCCAACTCCTCGTCCGTCTTTGGCCGACTCTCCTCTCTTCTTGACGGATAGTCTGATCCCGTGTCTTGCTGTCCCTTCACAAAACCGACAGGCTGGCCATAACCCTGTGGACCTTTTCCGAAACCCTGCTGCTTGGGGGTATGAGGACTTGGTGGTTCGCCTTTGCCCCACTCGCGCATCTTGGGGCCACTGGGTGCCAAAACAGGAACATTCATCTTCATATCTCGTTGTTTTTCGCGTTCTCTCTTGGCAGCTCGTTCCCTAAACTGAGCAATTTCCGAGATCACGAGTCCACGTTGGGTTTCAGGAAGATCGGCCTCTTGCAGATCGTGAAGGTGTGGTGGTATGACATATTTTTCTTTGTCGAGAAGTCCGTTATTTGCGGCGTCCTGAGAAGCCTTGTTAATCTCCTGGACAAGCTCTTCAATCTTTGCTCTGGCCTCAGTGGCGATCCTCTCGTCAGCCTAGTAAGTGTTGGTTAGTACCAATTTCTCTAGGGGGTTGCTGAGGCATACATCTGTATTCATCCGCTGCGACCTGTAGGCGTCAAGGAATGCCTTGGTCTTCTCGTCTGCCTTCACCTGTACGTGTGATTGCCGTAGGTTTTATTGTATTCACAAAAATGAGAAGCACGCACCAGCAACTTCTTGTTTGCACAGCCGTCTTCTAATGCTGGCAACTCGATACCATTGAGAAGTGTAAGTGCCCGAAGGGCAGCATCCGGTTCCTCATATTCAGCAAAGCCGAAACCTTGCGGTTTGTTTGCTGGTGTGATGAGGCGTTTAAATGAATTGATAGGACCGCATGCCTGCAGGCGCAGTCAGCACAATTGCAACGGATTCACACCTATCAGCACGTACCGAGAGCAGTTTGTTCAGAAAATTATCAGTAATGCCGCCTGATATGGATCCAATGAATAGTGTAGTCTGTTTCTGAACTGGCGGTGGTGCGAAATGCATCTGTTGTTGTTGTGCCAGAGCACCAAATGAGGGTCCTTGCCCATAGGATGGCATCGAAGGACGCAGACCAAGTCCCATACGATTCGGCTGCATTTTCGACTAAATAATTGAGTCGAGAAGAAACAGGTGAGCATTTCTCAGATGAAAGTGTCTCCAATGACCTACTTTGAAGTCAATAACCTTGCTGGCTGCTGCTCACTTGCAAGTAAGGAATTAACGCGCGACGACGTGAAAGTTGTGAAAAGGGATATCAGGGTCACAATTCCCACGCTTTCATTGGCAAGTAAACGTCTCCGAACTCCGATAGGTCGATCCATCGTAGCTTCACGCCAACACCAGAGCATCCTCGATCCAAACCTCGGGACCAGCTAACGCTCAAGCAACAACAATGGTGCTCTTTTTTACCTCAAGCGGTATGTGCTTCAATGCGATAGATCTACTGAGCTCAGAAATTCTTATAGTGCGCCAGTTGTTAGCCCTGCAGCAATCATTTACATGGGTCGGGACAAGGTAGAAAGTTAGTCCAGGTTTCCCCGTCTGTAGCAGAATCACTCCTCTAAACATTCGCTCAGATGAGGAACTCATAAAATACGCATGGCCACAAGATGTTTGGTTTCACGTCGACAAGCTCTCATCCGCTCACGTCTATTTACGAATGCCAGAAGGAATGACTTGGGACAATATTCCATCGGCTTTGCTGACGGACTGTGCCCAACTAGTCAAAGCTAATTCCATCGAAGGTAAATGTGGCCTTCCAACCACCAATATACACCAATATTGATCGTCTCTGGAGGCAATAAGAAGGAAAATCTCTCCATAATCTATACCCCAGGATCTAACCTGAAGAAGACTGGCGACATGGCTGTGGGTCAAGTATCCTTCCACAACGACAAACAGGTCAGCATAACTTTAGACTATATCCCTTACTCATCTGAGAATTCCATCAGGTCAAACGGGGCAAGTTCGACTTAACTGAATCCGCCGGAATCCTGCTTCTGACTTGACATCCAGTCCACGTACCGAAGCGAGAGAACCCCATTGTCAACCGCCTGAATAAGACCAAGGTAGAAAAAGAAGTGGATCATGAGCAAGAGAGAGTCGACCGACTCAAAGCAGAAGGTGCAATCAAGCGAGCTCAAGCAGCAGCTCAAGTAAGGGTTCTTTTGTTCTTTATGAGGAGTTATCTGACTCTGATGGCCAAACGTGTAGCGGAAGGCTGAAGCCGAGCTTCAGAAGCAAAGAGAGGCAGAGAAGGCTGCTCGTTCTTATGACCTCTTATTTACTGGCGAAGAGGATGAAACTCCTAGGAAATCCGTCCGCGAGATGGAGGAAGACTTCATGTGATGCCCAATCTACTCTGCTCTAGCGTTCTGTGTCTTTAGTACTAATAAAAGGATCCTATGACCTGCCGTATCTTGCTCGAGCCCGAGCTGTCCCCTCACTTCTATCTTGATGGCCAGTTTAACCGCGGTCGATCGTCTCAACACGGCCAATCCGAGTCTTATCCCCGTTTCTTCTTATGACTATGGGTCTTTCTACTGGGCATGGGCGTTGGAGTAACCCTACGAGTTCTGCATATGACTCCAACGGGCGCAGATAAATATTCGACAGCTGGCGAGGAACAATAATTCTGCATACAACTGCGCGATGCAACCGGCTACGAGATTACTTCTTGCATTCTATCACCGCTCAAAATCATCCTCAGCGAGCTAGCCCGAAAACAGCGGTCCTATCAGTGGTCTAATCACCCACAATAAATGCTCCCAATATCAATATATGTTTTCTGATGCAAACTCCTCGAGACCGCGAACCAATAAGATATAGCGAAACAGAGCAAAAGGCTGAGGGGCAAGAGCGTCAGAACACTATGGGGGTGGTAAAGTTCGCAAAGGTACCCACAAAGCATAGATGAAAACAACGAATACGAGAAGAGGGGGACGCCGCATCAGCCTCAAGCGCCGAGGTGTGCCTTACTGGCGGTCGGAGAAGACCAGCCATTGTCCTTAGCTGCCTCAGCGTACTGGGCGCTAGACGAGAGATCTTTGTTGCCCGAGGAACTGCCTGTTTTATTCGCGCTAGAGGTTGTCTGAAAATATACAAGCACTCAGTATCGTCTAGTGAACGTCGGGGGGAAACTACTAACCTGACTAGCGGGCTTCTTCACGACGGTGGACGACGAAGAAGTGGTGGTCGTCGAGATGAGAGAGGCGGTAGAAGCGTATTTATCAGACATCGCAATGTAAGGTTTATTGAGCGGGGTGAATTTAGTGGGGGGTAGCAGTTAGTTTGCTGAAGATGCAGTAGGCGATTTGTTGTTCTCAACCCCCCAAATCCTCCATGCTTTTATACCCTGCAATCTCCTCTACTATGCATTTACCTTAACCCACTTCACGTGTAGCGCCAGGCGCGTCATATCTAAGCGCGTTCGCGTTTCTCACTCAGGTCGTGACTGGGTTCAGGGTTCCGCAGTCCTCGTCAGTTCCCCCCGCAGGCAGTGCGCAGCCCTTCCCTCCCGGGGGTCGCCAATTTCTTTGTAGCGTTGGAATCCGGTCCGATTCTAGAAGGCTCATTTCTCATAGTGCATATGCTCTCGTTCATTCTATAGATTTCAGTGGCGAAGGAACTTGACTCGGCAGAGTTGGAGAAGACGCGTATCAGTACACAGTCTGCCCCGTGCCCTAGGGCAAAAAAATGAGGGTTGTAATTATTGCCCTATTCCCTGTTCAGGTGATTTACAAGTGGTTTCCTATACGACAAATTGGATCTTTAATCAGCCTGTTTATCCCTTTGCCGCAAAGTTGTAAAGGGTTGGTGAACTTTGATTCTCATTGTCAAGGGTATTAGCCCTGGTCACGGGACAAATTTTGCTAACCGAGCCAGACCGACCGACTCATGCGAGCCCAATGACCATTGAGGCCCCGAGGGTTTAGATAGACTCGACGGAATGCAAAGTACTGAATTACGTAGAGCAGCATATAGGCACAAACGAGCGATAGTTAGATCACAGAAATAATGTACAAGAGACACGAAGCCGACGAGATCAGCGAAGCAAGGATAAGAATAGAATCCACATCATGAATCCCGCGCCAATTCCCTTAACGCTCCTCAACGTTATTGAGCAGGCGGAGAATGTTGATGACTATATAGGCGATTAGCACAGTCTCTGAAAAAGGATGAGGCTATGATACTTACAGAGGTTGATGAAGTCAAGGTAGAGACTGATAGCACCCATGATATACTCATCTGGGGACAACTTGGCGTTGATGATGTAGGTATCATAGACGACATAACCGCTGAAGAGGAGGCATCCAACAATGGCGTAGATAAGGTCCATAGTCTTGCTGAAGGGGAAGAAGATGCCAACAAATCCAGTCATGACTGGCGGATGGTTTGAGGATTGGGTTTATGATTTAATAGCAAGGAAACTCACGAAGTGCGATCAATCCGCCAAACAAGAAGGGTCCCATTCCAGAAAAGTCATACTAAAGAACAAGTCAGCTTCGAGTTCAGGAGGATAGAAAGCTGTGTTCTCACCTTGGATTGGAGTGTGAAGAGGGTAAGGCCGATGAAGACACCAAGGGTAATCAACCTGAGTTTTGGTGAGTATAAATCTTCCCACCTCCCATGACTCACTCACAAAGCTTGCAGGACAATGATATTGTCGAAGAATGCGATGACGACACCGAGTGTGAAAGCCTCCATAAGTGTAAAGGTCGACAAAAGCACCAAGTTCAAGGGGTGGCTATGGCGTTTCCAGAAGAGAATACCGAGGTTGATCAAGGTTCCAAACATGGGGACATAGAAGGACCAAGTGCTAAACACCCAGTTGGTATACATTGGTATAGAAAGGTTTGGTGGGAACGTACTTCTGTTGGACCCAAAGGATTGCAGAGGGTGACTGGGAGATTGAGCCGCCTACAATGCATGTCGCGAGCTGGACAAGAAGTCAGTATGGTGCTTTAATTATTCCACGGAGAGCTTACAATCTGGAAGACTGCGGAAAGTGGTTTAGAGGATGCGCGTGAGGACACTAAAAGAGCGACTCACATAGAATAGAGTACACCTTGCGAACAAAGGCCTGCCTAATCTCCTGAGAACTCTCAGAGACGGTCACACCATACTGTTCCGTATCTCTCAGCAGCGGCTCTCAAGGAGTTCTAAAACCACTGACCTTGAAATCGTCTGGGACATCTCCACGGCCGAGTTCGTTGTAGAAAGCGTTGCTGGACCCTGCTTCGGCGAGGAGGGGCTCACGAGCTTCCTCCCTTATGTTGTTCTTGTTCTGGCCGGCTGCTCCGTAGGATGGAGGGGGCACTGGGTATTGGCTCATGATGGTACGATGGTAAGAAGGACGAAGCTGTAGCAGCGGTGATGCTCAGGCTCTCATGACAGTCGATCTGACAAAGCATAGCATTGAATCATATCTCCATTAGGTAAAATACATGTAATAATTCCACAACTTTCGGCCGGTTACTACAAGAATTCGCCCTTCACCGAGCTGAAATCCACCAAAATAGAAGATCCAAGGGATGTTCCATCCCATAAATCAACCACTTTTCAGTTTGTCTAGCAGAATTACGAGTTAATCAGCCTTGTTTGAATCGGCCTAGGCCCTGCCTAGGCTGCCTGGATTGCAAGTTTCACCTGTAAGTTTAGACATGAACCCTTTCTTCGACTTATTTTCAGATTCTTGAGAAGATGTGCTCATTGTCTGAGTAATTGGTGTGGGTTGTTGGGTAGAAGGATTAGGTGTAGGTGTGGATGTCAAAACATGGCCATTGGACCCATATTTTCCCTGCAACGACGCTAAAGCAGCAGCGTAATCTTTCTGTGGTCTATTGTTCGGATTCAGGGGTGTTGTAGACGTTACTGTTGTTTGCGATTGCAAGGTTGTTGAGGAAGAAAAGGCATTGTTCTCGGCCTGATTGGCTGACATCGAGTTGAGGCGGTTCTGCGATTTCCGAAGGGCGTAATTGGGTCCTACTAGCAAGACAGCGACGCTGATAGTACGGATTCCTCAAAGCAAGCGGAATGACTGCAGATGACGGTGTGCAGCAGGTACCAGTGGGGTGTGACTCGGGACGCTCGTTCGAGAAAGCCGGTATATACAGATCAAGGAGAAAAATTGTATACCAGAGAGATCCGAAACATATGTTTGTGTCAAGTTCTGTGACGAGGGATCGACTGCCTAAGGCACCTCCCGCGTTGATTCCAGAAAGCCTTGCAGCCGAAGATCTCGAGTCATCGAAGTTTTCGGGGCCTGGCTTTCAGAGGGAAGCCACTGTGAATGAACGACACAAGTCAGGACCACCGCAGTTTCGGACCTGTATGTTTCTTCATCACCGAAGTTTCTCAGAGGCCGGTAATATAAACCAAGGACTGAAAAGGCTGCGCCCCAGCTTTGAAGCTGCGGCGTAGCATTCTTCCACAGTCAGGAAGCCACAAGGACGATTAGATTAGATCAAAAGATGCAGGCGGCTGGAAGATCAATTTCCTGATTCAAGATTTGCTCGAACGACGACGCTCAATAGTCGACGAAATGAGCATCCGACTTCCTCCGCCCAGAGATTTCCCCGAAAACGATGAAGATAGCGCTACGGAGAGCTCAGAGTCTTCGGAGGACGAAGCTGATCAGGATTGGGACGACTGGGCCTCGGATTCGCTAGCTAAGGCGCCATGCAAATCACTGTTCGATGAAGAAGTTTTACCTACAGTCGAAGAGGCTATCGATCACGACAACAAAGTCCACAATTACGATATCAACGCTGTATGCACAAAATTAGGTACCAGCCCTGACAAGTTGTATAATGTATGACTGATTGAATGAAACATGCAGGTTTGGATTTTCATGGGCGGATCCGTCTTATCAACTGGATCAGAAAGACGGTGAATTCATTGTTTAGCTATAGAAGTCTATCTTGAAAGCTAATTCTTTCCAGAAACCTACTCCGACGGAGGCTCTGGCATTGACTGGAGGAGAGTCTTGGTTGACGTCAGATGAGTTTCTTCTTCCAGCGTTGGAGGATGATCCTTTACTTCGTGAGCACAGTGTTTTTCCTATATCTAGCAATGATGATTGACGCTTGAATTAGAAGTACAGCCAGATGACTGGTCGGATTCGGAAGATGAAGGAAATTCCAATGTCGATCCCGCTCGCAGGATACAAACCCTGGAAAGGAAACTTGCGCAGGTCCAACAAGACTTTAGCGATTACCGCCACCTAGTCAGCCAAAACCTTGACATCAAAAGTATCATCGAGTCGGCTCCTGAACCAGGTCCAAGCTCAGCACCTCCCGCTCGTGATGACGATACACATTATTTCGACAGCTATGCTGAGAATGGTACAATTCCTTCGCCTCCGGATAGACCAATGACTTACGAAGTCTACACGCAGAAATTCACGCTATTATGATTCAAGACAAAGTCAGAACATCCACATACGCCCACTTCATCCTCACACACCCCAATCTCTTCCGTGACGCTGTCGTCTTAGACGTCGGCTGTGGCACTGGCATCCTTTCCCTTTTCGCAGCACGCAATGGCGCCAAGCGTGTCATTGCTGTAGACGCTAGTGCTATAGCTGAGAGGGCAGAACGCATTGTGAAAGCCAATGGCTTCGAAGATGTCATTACCGTCGTTCGTGGCAAGGTTGAGGATATCACCCTCCCAGACGGAATTGAGCAAGTGGATATTATCGTTTCGGAGTGGATGGGATATGCATTGCTCTACGAGAGCATGTTGGACTCTGTTCTACATGCGAGGGATAGATTTTTGAAGCCAGGAGGTGTGATGGCGCCCTCGCAGTGTAAGATGCAGTTGGGGTTGTGTGATGCTAGTGAGGTATACAACTACCGCGTTGGATTCTGGAGTGACGTATACGGTGAGTCTGAAATATCATCTCAAAAATGGACAAGACGCTCATCCCTTCATGAAGGATTCGACCTGTCGACCATGGCAGAAGGCTTGTTTGACGAGGCCGTGATCGATGTAGTCGGCCCTGAAACCTTGCTGAGCGCACCGTACACCATCAAGGTATTTTCCTCTTTCCTTTCTCGTTCTTGGTCTTAACTCACCAAGTGTTCCAGGACCTTATCCTCAGCGATATAACTCCTCGCCAACTGGACTTCTCTTCTTCCTTCACCCTCACCTCCACATCCTCCCGCCGTTCAAAAATCAATGCCTTCGTGCTCTACTTTGATACCTTCTTCAACCCCTCCGGACACCCTATCTTACCTGCCACCCAAGTCAAATACGTTCGTGAAGGTGAACCTGTTTTGGCAGAAACGTGGCCCGTAGGAGGCAAGCCCCCTAATCAGAGGAGAAGAAGCTCGGGTGTGGACAAAGAATCTGTCACGAGCTTCAGTACCGGACCGCAGAGCATGCCTACGCATTGGAAACAGACCTTGTTCTTGTTGAAGGATCCGATAAATGTTGTTGATGGTGGGTTTTCTTCATCTTTATCGCATTCCTATGTGCTGAAATTCATGACTTCGCAGGATCCATCGTCCAAGGCACTTTCTACTGCCACAAGAGCCCCGACAACTCGAGAGAACTCGATGTTGAGATTCACTACTCTGTCAAGGAAGACCTTGACTCTCCAGCTGGAGAGACCGTGGTTCAAATCTACAAAGTCCGGTAACGGGTCCAATGAAAGGCTGAATGCTGATATACACGCTAGACGAATTCGTTTATGTATATTATCTTATCTCGAATATCTCCCTATGTCGTTACAGGTTTGCTTCGTATTTATCTCATACGATTGGTCGATTATCCTGGACACCTCCCTTCAGTTCTCTTTCGTATCCCTGGAGCTGTAGGTAGCTTCGAATCGAGATTTGATGTATTCTCCTGCTGTGATGTTTTCATATCTTGCAGGCCGGTCTGAAGTGACGCAGCTGGAGATTGGCTGGTACAGCATATGTAAATGCTGTGATTGGTGGAGGTAAGTCTCTTGACTTACCTCGAGATCGACGTCGTAGTCGCTCCCAAAGAATAGAGGGATGGAATATCGTTCAACCCCGCTCCTGTTCACTGCCCTGTGGACGGATGACTTGAAGATATCATCTTGAGACCAATGAGGCTCCGGATTGCCAGCAGAGAATGGATAATCACTCACTTGTCCAGCGAGCCAACTGGTCTCCAAGGTTGATGACCAAAGTGCCTGGGATGGGAGGCGCATCAATCCACTTCTTGTCAGAGTTCAAAACTTGGAGTGCTTGGATTTCAGGTTGTTGCCAGAGGATCGTGAAGACTTCCCAACTTTTGAAGTTTGGCAATGAGTGAGCGTCAGAAATATTGACTAAAGACAGCTCACTCTGTGTGCGCGCCGATTCCGATGACCCTGTCATCGACAGGTCCAGTTTGCGGTGGGTAGTGCAACAATTTCATGAGCGCGGCAGAGGACTTAGTCTACTAACCATTCAGCATTGCATCGGCAATGATAAATGTAACACATACCTTATCGTCGAAAAAATCCTGTGGTAGGTTCAACGCCAGGGCAAAAAGAGGAAACAGCCTCTTCCCCAGCTTCACTGCATAATGGCTATCGAGAAATGAGATGTTTCCCCGAAGAACCGAAGGGAGAGATAGACATACTAGTATGTGAGAAGCTTCTCTCTAAACCCAGGTACTTGGGTCGGCCAGGCATTGGCTGCGGACATAATACCTCCGCTGGATGATTCACTACTCTTGTCTTTGGCAGTAGCATCTAGTTCTTCCCATCCAAACTCGAACCCTTCGTGGGCATCACCAGCGCCATATGGGTCATTGTTGGCGCTGAAGAGAGGACTATACCCCTTGAAGGCTGTTGATTTCTTGTTCTCGATCTATGCAGGTGGAAGGATAAGGTCGGAGCCGGAAGATAGGGGCGTGAGGCATTGATGCCTTACCTCCATCTTTATCTCGTCTGAAAGAGCGAAGAATTCTTTGGCCATGTCGATGGTGTCATCAATCACCTGTTGTGGTATTCCGTGATTTTTGACTAGTATGGGCCATGAGCTGTTCGGACACACACGAACACTGCTTTGGGAATTACCATAGAAGAAGCCGACATTGATGCTGGCGTCCCGGACTTCTTCTGCTAGCTTTCCTTGAACTTCCGGGTCATCAGTGTATATCTCGGCTACATCTCTTTAAGATTTGAGCTTCCGTTGAGATTGTATGCAAAGAAAGCAAAACGTACATGATTGGGATGTTCTTGAAGTTCGTGTCCGCCTTTTCAGCCTTATCTACGAGAGAAGCCATGCTGATAGCTTGACAGTTCCCTGAGATGGGTATAAGTTAGGTTTATTTCGACGAAAGTTGTACGAACGGTCAATTACTTGACTATAGAGTAAAGTAACTAATTCAAATTGGTCTTGTCAATGTCAACGTCGAGGTGGAGGTCAAGGTCAATCAGGCACGCCGAACGGAAGGGCGCTTGCCGATTCAGATCATATCTTTCCGATCGTGATCAAACAGCAATTAGCTCATAGTTCTTGACGCTGAACTTGATTCAAACCACCATAATCCGTTCCTTATGGCAAGCCAAGCAGCAAAGTACGTCAACGATATCAACATAACTAGGCCATATAGCTCAGCGGTTTTCAAGGTCTCTCGCATCCTGCATCTTCTGCAAGATTATCAAAGGTCAGTGTCCTCCGAATTTCCCCATTATCAAAGAACTCACCTATCATACAGGAGAAATTCCTAGTTTCAAGCTTGTTGAGACTGAGCTTTCGTGAGCACGGCACGCTGTGGACGTCGTAAACCCATTGACTTATCTCTGAGCAGTTTCTCCTTCCTCGACATTGGTCCATTGTCCAAAGGCCATGCCTTGATTATTCCTAAATGTAGGCATCTTCCGGATTCGCCCGATGGAAATGAACCTCAGTAGCAGCCCAATGCTAGACCACGCAGAGAAGTTGCACCAGGTCCCAGACGAATACCTTACCGACGCCCTTCCGATTGCCAAGAAGATCGCTGCAGCCCAAGGTCTTGAGAACTACAACATCCTCCAGAACAATGGCCGCATTGCTCATCAGGTTAGTATCCGCTCTGGTGACCTTGATGTGCATCTAACACCTGGTTACTTGATAGGAAGTCGACCATGTCCATTTTCACGTTATTCCTAAGCCTTCTGCTTCTGACGAGGAGGGCTTGGTTATCGGATGGCCAGCCAAGAAGGCCGACATGGATGAACTCAAGGCTTACCTTGCCGAGATCTCTTCCAAGCTATAGACGAGAGTTTTGTTTGTTTTCCATTCGCTGGCCAGTTCAGGGTCGAGCTCTAGTCGAGCTCTGCGCTTGTGCCATAATTACGTAAACAATTTATCATGGAAAATCCAAATCTCTGCAATGACCACAGCTTTATGCAAATGGCCAAGAGCGGCGACCTTCAGCTCCTGTAAATTTCTGTCATGTCTTCCAACGGTACTTCGCTGGTAGGAGACATCGTTGAGCGGAAACCAACAGCCAAGACTCCGCCGAAGACGTTCACACCTGCACAGGCAGGCTTTCCAAAGGTTCAGCATCGCTCGAAGAGCGCTTTTGCCAGAAATCGAGAAGCTGAGAAGAAATCTGGACCGCTGCCTCCCAAAGATGCCCTCCCTCCGA
This sequence comes from Clitopilus hobsonii, assembly GCA_015708445.2. Lineage (NCBI taxonomy): Eukaryota > Fungi > Basidiomycota > Agaricomycetes > Agaricales > Entolomataceae > Clitopilus > Clitopilus hobsonii. The sequence goes on along the minus strand of CP068003.1, from coordinate 2,134,809 downwards.
CAGTCCAGAGGATAGCACAGAAACTTGCTGCCAACAATGACGATTGGAGAGATCAGATTAGCAGAGAGAATTTGCAGAAGGTGGAGAACATGACGGAGGAGGAGAGAGAACAGGAGAGGAAGGATATACTGGAGCGCTTTGGACCAGAAGTTGGCGAGATTTTGAAGAGGGCAAAACTGGCCAGGGAAAGGCAGGCTGCCATTGGACCCTCGCGGTCACCCAATACTGGGAAGGTAGTGCCCTCTCTAGAAGAAGGTGAGTCACTCCGAAAACAAAACAACGACCGAGTTCTCATGACTGGACAGTGCCTATCACCAATGAAGAAGTAAAGACACCGACCCTGCTATCTCCCAGAGGTGAAGTTCTCCAAACATCAGGATGAAACCATTCTAACGTATCTCAGGTTCTCCACCTCCTCCAGCGTTATCAGCGGCCAGCACTCGTCCATCTAGCCGGGCAGACCGCCGTCTCAGGTTTGCTGATATTGGCCCTCAAAATGTTCACGTATATGAATCTGCTCCTCCTTCGCCCAGAAGGAAGGTACTGGCTCTACCCCCTCCTGACGAGAACGACCCCTCGGCTGTGTCTCTTGGGACATGGTCAGGACCAAGGAAAGCTCAACTTCGAGCTCAAACTAGATCCCAAGGCTCTCCCATGGAAGCTGAGCCGACTCCACCTCCCAAGGTAGAAATCGGACCAGCAGGGGACGTCGAGGAACCATCTTCACCTATGGACGCGGAACCAACACCACCACAAAAGCGGCCTGTCCTCATCCCTGAGCCTACACCACCACCTGAAATTGTTTCAAGAGAACCTGAAGAAGGATCAGCTGAGTACATCCGTCGACGATACTTCCCAAATGCACCAGCAAACGACCCCAACCTTGCATGGATGCAGGCTGACCAAGATCCCTCCGCTGAAACTGATGTCAAGTCGTCTCTCCGGTTTGACCTATCAGGAAAACCCATTCCTCCGTCGGTCTCATCGACGTTACCAACACATCTAGGGTTGCATCATCATGCAGAGGGATCTCATGCAGGCTATACGCTAGATGATATATTCCTACTCTGTAGGTCAACAGTGCCCGCACAAAGAGCTACGATGCTCCAAGTGCTCGCTCGGATTGCGGCACGATTGCGCAAAACCGGTAATGACGAGAGTATGGCGGAACTCCAAGGCAAAGAGGAAGAACTCCGCAAGCGTATCCTTGCTGCCGGTGTTGAACGGGCTTTAGACAGAGGGAGTGTAGGTGCCAGGGCTGTAGAGGTGATTTGGCAATGCGTTGTCGGCTGGGACGAGGAGATTGCAGAACTTGATGGTGTCGAGCTGGAATTGTCGAAAGATGCTGCTATTCAGCTCCTCAAGCCAGAAGAGTTTCTGCCCGTCGTTGCTACACTCTTTGCACAGGGAGAAGCGGCGGAAGAGACAAAGGTACAACTCCTGGAGATCATCCAGCGGTTAGGGAAACAGAACAACGAATACGCATCCGCAATCGTGGCTACTCCCAAGCTCGTTGGTTTGGTTGTGCAAGCATTCCTTCAGACTCCGTTTCCCCCAATCGAAGGCAGCCCGCATCCCAATCCGGTCGCTTTGAAATTGCTCACATTGTTGACGAATGCTTCGCGCACGAACGCGCTTCTAACTCGAGAACACGCCGACACGGTATTACGATTCGTGACTACTCTCCCGGAGACCGGCAGCATCTACTATCACCTTGTCATCTCTCTTCTTGTGCATACTCTGCAATTCTACGCGGCCTTGGCCAAGTATGGCTTATGCTCCCATATCGCCAGCACCGCCATGGTCCAATTCTCTCAACTCAGTCGCTACGTGCTATCGGACGCATGTGCGTCTCGCGTGTTGATGACAGCATGGGCTGAGCTTATCGAGGCTTGGATGATTTGCGCGATCGACCCACACCGGACGACTCCCGATCATGAAATACTCTGGAGTCAAATCATCGCATTCGGATGGAATACCGACCTCCAAGACCTCCAAGACCGGCTTGGAGGAGAGGAATCCGACTGGGCGGTATGGGCCGGAGCGTGGAATGCGACAGCCGCTTGGCTTGAGGGAGCCAGAGTGAATGGACTTCGAGGAGGATCTGGCGAGAGAATGGAAGCCTTGGAAGTTCTGCGATATCGATTCGATGACAGCGAAAATAACAAACCAGGCGTCGGCAAAGAGGTCGTGATCAACTCCCTCAATGCCGTACAAAGAACACTTGCCAACTTGGCTCCGCCTACCACCGCCGATGGCCAATCGATGTCATTGGAGCTGACAAGAAGTCATTTGCCTTTGTTTAAACTCCTGGCTAGCTACGCGACTCTCCTAACATCGGTTATTCGTCTGTGGGTGGCTTGTCTACCCTCGGTATCAGAAGGTCCCTTGTCAGGTCCTCCCTTCCCCCTGCCTTTTCCAGAAATATCCCAAATTTGTGCGCACATCATCGGACACCCGGTATGGAGCATTTTGCATTCTGAAGAGGATATCCGTCGGTTCTATGTTTTCTTGAGACCGGTTTCGGCATTCTTATCAGCTTACCTGCGGATGTCGAGAAGACTACCAGGTATACCCGAGCCTCTCTGGATAGCGCAGGTCTTGTCAATCCTGCAGAGGTTGCTACCCGGGGATGAAGAGTTTGGGCTTCAGGTCCAGGACGATCTGTTGCAGCTCGTGACTCCCCAGTGGCTTTCGAGCCTGAATCTGCCTGCACCCACGATCATTTGGGAGAGGGGAGGAATGAATGTGATCAGGCCCTTCTTGGAGTACAATACGCGACCGCGAGCCGATGTTTCTATAGGACCCTTCGCTTCAACGCCTGGATCGATCTTGAACGCCACTACTCACCGGCTGCCGTCTGCCATTTCACTGAGGACATTCGGCTTGCCATTACGTCGTGAATGGACCGTTACGGCCCTTGATCATCTACTTCGATCAGGAACCTCAGAGGTCTTCAAGGCGCTTCCTCCGACTTGGGATGCCTCAGAGGTCGAAATTGTGCGCATATCGTTACTTTTGGCGATAGTTTTCCGGGAGTTCCTGCAAAGGTTTAGCCTTCCTAAATCTATGTTGACTCGAGAAGAGGCTGTATTTGCGTGCATGAAGGTGTTCATGCTGGAGCATGGGCAACCGCATAACGATTCTTCGGAGGAAGTATTCCGCGATCGACTGGTTGGACAGCTGATGGAGGAACTCTTGAAGCCATACACATTGAAAGCGTCGTCAAACGTGGTATCGTCTAATCTGGAGGATGCATCATCCCACTTCCTCGGCCAGACACCTTTCTACCAGTATTACACCGACTTCGTGTCCCTTTATGATGCGATCTCATTCTCCAACCCTCTCTTCGGACGACTATTACTTCCCCCAACCTCAATGAGATATGCCATCGACTATCGCAGGCACCTATGGAACGACTTTGCTCATATCCTGAAAACGATCCGCACGCCCATAGAACAGGTTGTATCCGATGATTTGCAGGAATATCTCTGGCCCATTGAGAGGGATCCACAGATGATTGGATGCTATCTAAGGTCGTTACTCAAGGATCAACTCCAGGGTTTATTGCATCTTGTCGCTCTTCACCACGTGTCTGCCAATATATGGATGGTAGATGAGGATGGGTGGACGGACGACAGGGCTCGCAAGCTGTTGCAGGCTGTGATTAGCCAGAGCGGCAATGACATGGTCAGAGAAGTGGTTTCGTACTCGGGAAGGAGAACTGATGGTGCTTTGAGGGAGCTTCCATCTCAGCACACCCTTGGCGAGCCCAGTAAACAAAAACGACTGCAACTGGCTCAGGCATGGGGTTTAGCGGACATAATTCGCGCTTTGCTGGTCTGAAGATTGTAGGATATACATTACTATAATATCAATGCAATAAAGATGTAGACTATTCACATTTGCTTAGCAGAAAATATTCTTGACAACCATATCATGATCATGCAGACTGCTTACCACGCCAGATCGACGACTACCAAAATCACGCAATCGCAGTGAGCAGCTTACTCATTAGAAGACATCGCCTTCAACACATATTATAAGAAGATATCATAGAGCAGAGTGGACTGCAGAAGCAGCATTCCTGACAATACCTACAACAGAGAAGAGCATGTCACAGGCAGGATCTTCAGTTTTATCGGACTGGCCACCGACCCTATCATCAAACCAACTGCATGATCTAACTTTGCAAGCGACTACCTACGCGTTTTCGACTGGCCTCCTCTACTTACCAGTTGCGGACAAGCAACCACCAGCGCCCACCTCTGCGATACACGCCCCAATTGCACTCTTTCCGTCACCAATTCCAAGGCGCTTATTTGAACGTGCAAAGAAGCTGCAGCACCTCTACAATGTGCTGTACTCTCGGGTTGCTCAAGATGTCGAGTTCCTGGACCAAGTGATGGGAATCGAAAAGGGCGTTGGCAAAGTGGATGATTTCATTGGCCAGCTATGGACTGGCTGGAAGGCGCTACGAGATGAAGGGCTATCGCAGGTGAGGGTCGCTGGCCTCGTTGGACGCCTCCAGTTCGTTGAATCTGGTTTCAGCCCCTTCATCTGGGACTCTTTCGTTCAGATTACTTGCTGAATGCACCAGCCAACGAAGTACCATCGCTGAAACAGGTCGAATTCAACACGATATCCTCCTCTTTTGGCGCTCTTTCGCAGAAGGTGTCTGCATTACATCGGTAACGAGTTTCCGTCACCGTCTCAAGCAAATCAGATCCCAACATACATCTGCTTCTTCAGCCATTTGCTCGCGTCTACAAACTACTACAACCTTTCACCACATCTCAAGCCTGAGAATTTTCCTTCAAACGAGACCGTGAAAGGTCTCGCAGCCGGCTTGGCCACAGCGCATAAAGCGTACGGAAGGGAAGGGTAAGCTAGCTATTTTTTCTTTCTGGGAAAGGAGAGCAACTGAATGGTATGTAGGGCTCAAATTCTATTCGTTGTACAACCTGGAGAAAGGAATGTCTTTGATCAACGGCCGCTCGAGTATGAACTCCTGCATAGGTCGGTCCTCAGATGCAAAATTCTCTGTAGTGACAAACCACTCATTACCAATGCGCTTGTAGCCATTCCATTCCGGTTCTTCGCCAAAGCTTTGATGAGTTGTTCCAATCTGCCTCCATAGATCCAGGAACACACATCCTGAGAATCAACCGCCCTTCGGATCTCAATCCTGCCAGCCTAAATAGCATCGAAATTTCCACAGTCTATTTCCGTGCAGGATACGCCCCTACGGAATATCTCACCCCAGACCACTACGCGATACGATTCCTTCTGGAAAAGTCAAAAGCTATCAAATGTCCAACAATCGCTTTGCAGCTGGCTGGAGGGAAGAAAGTTCAGGAAGTTTTAACCCAACCTGGAGTACTCGAACGTTTTATGTCTGACAAAGTACGATGGGGAAAGGACATCCACACTGATGAGGACCTCGAAGAGCTACGCGAGAGCTTCATGGGGATGTGGGGCTTGGATGCGTCTGAGGACCCTGCTGTCCCAGATCAGAAGGCAGTTGCCATGGGTGTTGAGAGCTATGGTGTCCGAAAGGCCCGGGAAAAGGCACTCTCCTTGGTGCTAAAGCCTCAACGTGAAGGCGGCGGAAATAACGTGTACAAAGCATCTATTCCGGCTTTCCTGGACGCCCTTCCACCGCAAGAGCGACAAGCATGGATAGCGATGGAACTAATCGCACCTCCGGAAGGTGCGGGAAACTATCTAGTTCGTGCAGGAGGCGGCGATCTAGCTGCTGTCAAAGTTGAGGTTGTTAGCGAGCTTGGCATCTTTGGTTGGTCACTTTTTGGGGATGGAAATACCAACGACGCGGAGGCCGGTTGGTTATTACGGACTAAAGGGAAGGATAGTGATGAGGGAGGCGTGGCTACAGGATTTTCGGTCCTCGATTCCGTGTTGCTGGTCGACGCCTGACCTGAGTTCGCGTAAGGTAAGGATTTATGGCTCTGCTTTCTCCATTTACTCATTTTGCACTCTATCTGACAGGATGTGGATAATAATCTTCATGACATGCCATGTAATTCGTCAAGCGCCCAAGAGTATTTTCATCACTTATCAGAGGGTTTCTTCGAGGAACATGGTGGAGCCTCAGGTCTTCTCCCAACCTAAGCCTGCTTGTAAAGGTTATGTCATGAGCAACATGGATCTTGATCTGGGCATTTTCAGGGCACCGCTAATGAGTGATCCTTCACGGTTTGCCTCAGCCGGTAATGATGACAATCAAGTAAAAAGTCGCCCTTCTCCATACATCGTGTGGACGCGGCCATCTGGACGTCTCGCGTGGCTCTGTGGCTCCTTTTCCTGCGGTATGTTCAGATGTTTGCTGAATTCACCAGTTCAAATCGCCGCAAAGCTGTTTACTCTGGTCGAATTGACACCAACAAGGGTTGTATCGCCTCGTCATAGCGAGGTAAACCAATAATAGAAGTGCTTGGGTGTTCCTGTCGCTCCCTCTTCCTATTGATTTCTCTCCGATCTCGTAGTGCCTTCGGCGCCCGCAAGTTTGGTCAGGACTCAATCTTCCGTTCAGGTTTGTGGCTTGTACATCCTACCCTTAGCGTTACATCTGACTTGTTGCCTCGATGCAGGCAGGATTCCGAGCCGGAACACAGGAACGTTCGCGTGTCCAAAAATCACGCTTTTTGGCCTAAGGAAAAGCATTTGGTGGCTTTCTGTGCCTTGGATATCCAGCCGTTGAGTCTGGCCAACTCAACTGCTCCCTTTCGCTCCTCTTGCATCTTTGCGAAACGGAGCCTTGTATCCGCATCGGGCAAGAACGTCTACGCGAGTCCTCTGATCACCAATCTCTGCTTCCCCGCGTACAAGATGTTTGACAGCATGTGACAGTCTCTTCTTAACGAAGAATAACGGCATGTAGGAGCTCTCAGACAGTAAGAACTTGATTGCATTCTACCTTCTTGATTCACTCTGATAATTTGTCGAGGACCGAAGGTGAATGAGATTTGTTCTCTGTCGTGCTCGGTGATCACGCCGCGATCAACGGAAGCTTATTTCCACATCGAAGGGGACACAGTAATCTGGCGGCCAAGCATCTTGCAGGGTCAAGCTCTCTCATTCGGGGATAAGATGACAAGATAAACTGAATGGGCATCCCCATTTTCCGCGATCCCTTCTCACATGGTGCGGATTGTATGGATGGCTCATATAATTAAACTCCTCTGACGGCTTTCAAAGATGCGATATAAAAGGCCTATCTCTGTTTCAGAGTAACCTTACGGTCTGGCAAATCCCCAGTCACCGCGTCTGCTCTCTCCATCTTGATCGAGATGGCTTCCAGCGACAGTTCCATCGACGAGAAGCAATACAAAGAGAAGCATGACGAAGTTCACTTCTCCACAAGAGAGGTTGATACAGCAGCAGAACTCGCTGCTAGTGATGATGGTCCTCTTGACCCGAAGGAGGCCAATGCAGTAAGGTATGTATCTGGCCTTCGCTTGTTAGTGTCCATCGCCTAAATTGTTCATCCACTTGACAGGAAGAAGATCGACCGGGTTGTCCTCCCTCTCATGTGCCGTACGTGGTCGTCTTTCTCTTACACGCTTTGACTAATGCCTGAACAGTGCTTTACTGGTAATCACAAGCCCTCCATCGTGACTTCCTGGATGCTCACTGCCTCTCAAGGGTGCAATTCATGGACAAGACCACACTCGGAAATGCCGCCGTTCTCGGCATTCGGTGAGGCAACTCCTTTCCCTTCGTGACATCAGCCTAACCAGAGTATGTCCATTAGCGAGGACACGCATATTACAACCAATGAGTGAGTCGGCATTAGCACAGTAGTTTGAAACCGAAAGCTAATGGGTACAAAATTTTAGATATAACTGGTGAGATGTCGTTTTCGAAGGAGTCACTTGACCGTGCTGATCGTTCAACAGGCTCGGAACAATCTTCTACCTGAGTTACCTGGGCTTCGAGATCCCTCAGAATCTTGCTCTTCAACGGTTCCCTGTTGGAAAATGGCTGAGGTATGCAGACAAGTCCGATGTTGTCTGTCTATACTAATTCTACCTCAGCATCAACATTGCTGTTTGGGGCATTGCCTTGCTCTGCCATGCTGCTTGCAAAAACTTTGCCGGTCTCTTTGTTGTCCGCTTCATTCTTGGAATGTGCGAAGGATCTATCACTGCCGGTTTCCTCATCACCACAGCGATGTTCTACACTCGTAACGAACAGATTACGCGTGTGGGTTATTGGTGTACGTCATACTCATTGCTCTACTTCGTTGTATGCCATACTGATTTCCTCTCAGTCTGCATGAATGGTGTAGGCAAGTCTTAGCCATAGACCCTGCAGCAAGCCAGAAAAGACTAACTATCTCCTTAGCTCAAATTACCTCAGGTCTACTCAGCTATGGCGCTCTTCACATAACTGGAACAGCGATCGCGCCCTGGCAATGGTGTGTGGTACCACTCACGAGATGGTATTTTCCTGACTGGCTGTTTAGGCTTATGATTATCACTGGCGTCATTACGATCTTCTGCGCCGTTGCGTTCTGGTAAGAAATATCGACATTGTCCATATGGATATTTGCTCAACCTATAACAGGTTCTTCTTCCCAGATTCGCCCACTTCCGCCTGGTTCCTTACCAAAGATGAGCGAGGCAAAGCAGTTCGTCGAATCAAGGTGAGCTAGATCCAATGCTGAATAGTGTGCCAAGAGTTGACGCCCCTTTACTAGGTCAATCAAACCGGTGTCGAGAACAAGCATTTCAAGAAAGAGCAGATGTATGAGGCACTCCGAGACCCCAAGACCTGGATGTTCGCGCTGTTCACAGCCTCTGTTATGGTGCCCAATTCTCTGACCAACCAGCGTCAAATCATTGTCAACCTCTTCGGTTTTACGCCTTCGCAATCTGTCCTTCTCGGCTGCGTTGACGGTGTCGTAACCATCCTCACCAATTTCACTGGAGTCGTCATTGCGTCTCGCATTCCCAACAGCCGCTGCTACGTCGCCATTGTGTATACGCTGCCCAATATTTCAGCTGTCTTCACCATCAACCTCTTGCCATGGTCTAACAAGATAGGACTCCTATTCTCTCAATGGACCTCTGGTGAGTTTCCCTCGAGCCAAGCTTCCTTCCGTTGCTGATTCTTCGTAACAGGCTTGGTTGTGAATTACGTCTTGATGCTGGGCTGGATGGGAAGCGTGACTGCAGGTCATACCAAGAGGATTACAGTGAATGCTATCAATCTTTGCGCCTACTGTATCGGCAATGCTGCTGGACCTTTCATGTGGCAAGCCAAATACCGACCCAGGTATGTATGCCCGATCACAGGTGCCTTCGTCGACGCTGACCTTTGAGTGCAGGAACCACCTTCCTTGGATCATTATTGGATGTTGTCACGTTGTCTGCATCATCACCCTTCTGGCCATCCGTATCTACCTCGTCAGAGAGAACAAGCGACGAGACCAGGAGCCTTACGACGACACTTATGACGACAACTACATCGATATTGCCAAACCGGACGGCTCTGTCGAGAAGGTCCGAGTTCCTAAGGTATGCACACGATCTAGTTTGTATGATCTGCTCTCACAATTTGTGATTAGGAATTCTTGGACTTGACGGATATCCAGAATCGCGAGTTCAGATATGTGTTGTAATCCTTTCTATCTTCAAGACAAGTCGAATGAAACGAATATATTTACTTGCTTTTCTGATGTCTAATATCTTGTATGCTAAATAATCCCTCAATTATCACATTTATCGATGCCAACTTTCACGACGTCTGCCTGAGGAGATGGCAGGTATCTTGCAGAACTGGACCTCAGATAAGGGCAGGCTCTTCAGCTTAGCCGAGTTTGCGTGATCTTGTTCTAGAAACTCGTTCCCACGTCACTAAAGCTTCTTTTGTCCCATCCGTTCGTCCACATGACTGCAGCCTATCTAACGCAGCTCAAAAGGACATAAAATCCTTGATTCCTAGCAGTCAAAATGGTTCCTATGGAGCACCGGGAGTCCACTGCTCCGCTTTGTGCGATAATGCGTATCTCAGCGAGCAAGCCAAGAGTTGCTCGCGAGCTTCCCAGTTTTACCAACTTTTGGGCAGGTCAATATCAAATTTCAGCGACTAGCCATTTAGCAGTAAGGCTGCATTTTGTGTTGCAAGACTGTCAATGCGGTGATGGCACCATCCCTGTCATGGTTCTATCTGGACACGCCCCCTGCTCCCACATGCTTATTCCAATTCATCAAGCGAAGCGCTTATCCAACCTGTCTATCTACGGAGCCACAGCGGGGAACCTTTGATCGACATACTTAAAGAACTGAAATTTGCCCTGATAACATGCTCTCGTGCTTGCCCCGTTCCCACCCGCACAAGCCACTATGCCGTTCGACGAAGTAAAGAAGCGCGAGAGTTCCTCACTCGACGAGAAGGAAAAGGTCGATGCTGTCGCGGTTTCCACGAGGGAGGTTGACACAGCAGCAGAACTTACTGCAGGTGCAGAGGGGCAGTTAGACCCTGCTGAGGCTTTGAGAATTCGGTACGTGTCGTCTGGTTGAAGACTTCAGACTGTGAGCTGATAACTGTCGCAGGAGGAAGATTGATTTCCACATATTACCCTTGATGTGCAGTACGTTCTGTCGTTTCCTTCGTGTAGAAATCTACCGCTGATTTTTTACTCTCCGGCCTACCAGCCCTTTACTGGATCCAATTCATGGATAAGACCACCTTAGGAGCCGCTGCGATTTTGGGAATTCGGTACGTCTTCGGTTTTCGCGAGGCTTTTCTGGTCTCACGTTTTCCTCATCTAGGGAGTCGACGCATCTTACGACAAATCAGTGCGTTCAATCATTCAATTCCCCTCTGGCTAACTGATTTATGTCTATCTATGCTAGGTATAACTGGTATGAGGTTTCTGCGATTTATCCAGACGGGTGGTTTATCTGATATTCTACATCAGGCTCGGCACTATCTTCTACCTAAGCTACCTTGTATTTGAATTCCCACAAAACCTAGCCCTCCAGAGGTTCCCTGTTGGGAAATGGATGAGGTACGATAGATGCTAAAACGACGAATATATCTCCTAACATTCCCTTCTCAACAGCTTGAACATTTTTGTTTGGGGTGTGGCACTTTGCGCGCATGCAGCTTGCAAGAACTTCGCAGGCCTCTTTGTATGTCGGTTGATCCTGGGCATGTGTGAGGGGTCGATCACAGCTGGGTTCATGATTGTCACGTCGATGTTCTATACCAGACCCGAACAGACGAAGAGGGTCGGTTACTGGTGTAAGCGTGTCCCACTACCTTGCATGCCACGAATTTCACTGATCCAAGCTTCCAGTCCTAATGAACGGCACTGCTCAGATTATATCAGGATTCATCAGCTTTGGGACTCTACACATCAAGACTAAATCCTTCGAACCTTGGCAATGGTATGCATATATTTCTCTTCTTGTTTGAGCGATGTAACTTATTGGACTCTATGCTAGGCTTATGATCATCACAGGAATATTGACCCTGCTGACGGCTCTAGCATTCTTGTGAGTATATGCGTTCGACTACCGATTGGTGTTCCAGCTCAACTATTTGCAGCTTCTTGTTCCCCGATTCTCCGACCAATGCATGGTTCTTGACATCTGAGGAGAAAGTTCTTGCCGTACGCCGTATTCAAGTCAACCAAACTGGTGTCGAGAACAAAACTTTCAAGAAGGAGCAGTAAGGGTTATTTACTTTATGCCCGTGGCAACAGTTGACGTTTATACATTACAGGATGTGGGAGGCTATCCGCGACCCCAAAACATGGATGTTCGCGCTATTCTCGGCCCTTGACAATGTCCCCAACTCTCTTACGAACCAACGCCAAATCATCGTCGCCAGCTTTGGATTCACCCCTCTGCAGACCACCCTGCTTGGGTGCGTTGACGGTGTCATCGAAATCGTCACCATTTGGACAGGAGTCACCATCGCAGCCCGGATCCCCAATAGTATCGCCTTTGTCGGTATTATCTACTTCCTCCCGAATATTCTCGGTGTATTCCTCATCAATTTCCTTCCTTGGAGCAACAAAGTTGGCCTTCTCTTTGGCCAATGGCTGACTGGTAGGTCTCCTTCAGAATCAGCCGATGCTCAATACTGACTTCCCATTCAGGTGTCGGGACCACTGGGTTCGTGCTCAGTCTCTCCTGGCTCACCAACGTTACCGCTGGCCATACGAAGAGAATCACAGTAAACGCGATCATGCTCTCTGCCTACTGCATCGGAAATGCTTCAGCCCCGTTTATGTGGCAGAATAAATACAAGCCAAGGTTGGTCGTCAGCGACTACTCAGTACAGTCTCTACAAGTGCTCATACAAACGACAGGAACCATGTCCCTTGGATCATCATTGGAATCTGCTATGTTGTCTGCATTTGTTTGATGGCACTTATCCGCATCCATCTCGCAAGAGAAAACAAGAGACGAGATAACGAACCTTACGACGATACTTTCGAGGATGTATACATCGAGAAGGAGATCGATGGGGTTCGAGTTAAAGTCAAAGTTGCAAAGGTACGCTGAGTATCGCTTGTTGTGCAAGGGTTCACTAACTTCGTTCTCCTAGGAATTCCTGGACTTGACTGATATACAGAACCGAGACTATCGTTACACCCTGTAAGAGGATGTGGTGCTCGTCAAAGAATATTTCATGAATATGTATTGTTTTTACGCCTTTGCGATGTGAATGGGATGACCTTCCGGCATACGGAAACAGTCAGCCCGGCAAGTATCCCGTCAACGACCCTCTGGCTTTGTAATTCGAGTCCTTCTCTTCTTCCTGATTCTATTCACAGTGAATTTGGGTTGCTCTGAGGTTTCAAATGCGCATTACGCCACCGGTTGATCAACCGATCTCGAACTGATGGGCGCTGAATGACGCGTCATCTGTTCAGTCCTTGCGGGGTTCAGTGGCTTGTGTGGTCTGCCCGAGGTTGTCCAACAGCACAGTATCTGAACAGGAAGACTGTTCGGGGCGAAGTGGGTTAGTTCTCTGAGGTGGATTTCACCGCTCATAGTGGTACGCGTCTCTGGTGGCGAGTGCTCGGTTTCCAACCGCTGGACCACACCCTTTGACACTTGCAAAGACCCTCTCGAAGCCGAAGCGAATATGGTGAAGGAAGCGTGTCATCGAATGGGCGTCATCCCGGATACCTCTGAGTGGCTACCTTAGTTGGGTGCTGACCATGTCAGTGGACGTGACCACATTGATAGCAGATATCGCGAGTATAAAGGGACGAGACGTTTTGTCACAAGTACCTATCCACAAGTCTTAGATTGATACCTCCAGTCGAGCCTCTTCTTCATCCTACGCAACCAACCAAAGAATGTCCAAAGTCATCCTCGTAACAGGTAAAGATCCTTGTAATCTAATCTAGAGTTAAAAGTTATCTGATCATTCCTGCCGTCATCAGGCGCCAACACCGGCATTGGCTTCGAACTTGTTCGTCTTCTCGCTGAGAAACCAGAGAAACACACCGTCTATCTCGGTGCCAGAAATCCAGCTTCTGGAGAGAAGGCCCTGTTAGTCTCCCTGTTCCTACTGACAAGAGGCGCCTGGCTGACCTTCACCACAGTGCTGAACTGCACGATGCCGGCCTCAAGAACGTTAAATTCGTTCAGGTCGACATCACCAAGCCTGACACCGTTCACGCTGCTGTCAAAACTATCAACGAGGCAGAGGGGAAACTGGACTCTTTGATCAACAATGCTGGTACGTCCCCGTTTGATTCATCCGGAGGAGTAAGCTTAAGATCTCCTTACTACAGGTGTAGCAAACATGGATCAGGACCAGAAGGCTCACACTGTATCTGACAAAACCCTGCGCGACGTTTTCGAAGCCAACTTCTTTGGAACTGTCGGCACTACACAAGCCTTCCTCTCTTTACTCAGCAAATCTGACCAGGCTACGATCCTCTTCGTGACCACCGACATGGCCTCGAACTCCTACATGACGAAGATGGATATTCTTCACTTCACTGCATACAACACGTCGAAGGCCGCCTTGAACTCATACGTGATTGCCCTTGCACACGAGTTGAAGAACCAGCCCATCAAGATCAACACGGTCACTCCAGGCTTCACGTCCACCAGGTTGAACAACTTCGGCCAAGGCGGAAAGACACCCAAGGAAGGTGCAGAATCCCTCCTTCCCTTCGCACTCCTTGATAAGAATGGACCAACAAGTAAGAACATATTTGATATTCTTGACATTCCCGCTGATTGCTGTTGTTTTCCAGGTCAATTCTTTGGCCCTGATGGAAAGGAATTCCCCTGGTAGACATTATCCATATGCATAGCATCTGTGGTTCAAGTACTATAGTTGTAATGCTGAAGTCCGTTTAAGTCTTGATAAACTCAAAATCGCGAGACTGATCGGAATGACTTCGCTCACCAGAGTGGTTATGTCATTTGTTACACCTTGGCGAGCAACGACCACTATCGCCATAGGAGAAGATGGCACCAATTCCAACGTACAAACGCTTGCCCGATAGTGTTCAGCATGACGCCGAGAAACGAAATGACTTGGAGACTGGCCTTTCTCAATACGACGAAGCCGGAGTGACGCAAGATCGGCAAAAGTCTCGCAAGCGGTGTGGCTATTGGAGACGCACCGTCCTAGCCGTCATTGCATCTCTTGCGTTCTTACACTTCGGAATGACATTGCTTTCGCTAGCTTCTCGCTCTGTCGTCTTCAATGGTGGAATGAGACATGTTTGTGGTGGAGCCCGCAAGCTCTCAACGCATTATAAGCTTCCCTCTGGAGATAAAATCCCGTCTGTGGCTCTAGGTAAGCATATTGCGAGCCATTTTTCGTCGATCTGCTTCTAAGTCCCGACGGGCGTATGGCGGGCTCCTCAAAATGAAGTTGGCCTCGCAGTAGCGGTTAGTCGAGTTCAGGGCTATCACATTGCAGGGAATTGACACTAGTTCAGGCGGCCTTGAAAGCAGGTTATAGACATATTGATGGTGCATGGATCTATAGTGTTTGTGTCACGACCGACAGCCTCCCTTCACTCTCCTAACCTCCCTTCAGAACGAGAAAGAGGTCGGCGAAGCTCTCAAGCATAGTGGGGTGACTCGCCGTGACGTGTGGTTGACATCCAAGGTGCGTCATTGACTTGTATCCCAGACATGCTAGCTCAACGCCCCACTCAAGCTATGGAATAGATTTCACGCGCCAGAGAAGGTTGAACAGACTCTGGACGAGACCCTCGCCTCTCTAGGTACAGACTACCTTGACCTCTACTTGATCCACTGGTGGGTTCACGATCAAATGTTGGATGTATGCGTTTCAACACTTAGATCTGCTCCCAATATAGGCCGGTCGCATTCAATGAAGATGGAAGCACCAACTTAGAACTGTCCGATAATCCTTACCCGACCTGGCAGAAGCTGGAAGAGATGGTTGAGAAGGGGAAGATTAGAAATATCGGTGTCAGCAAGTCAGTCCCTTCTCACATACACTGAGCAAAGGATTCTTACAATTTTTAGCTTCAACATTCGTCGCCTTCAAAATTTGACGGCCAATCCTCTCAAAATTCGGCCTGCAGTCAACCAGGTAGAGCCAGCCTGTTTACCTTCGAGCCGGACCGAGACCTTACGGCTTCATATAACTCCAGGTCGAACTCAGTTTCTGGAATCCACAACCAGATTTGTTGAAGGTATGCCGTTATTTTCCATCGGAACGAAGCTCCGTCTGATCTGAGGCTCTGTAGTGGTCTCGAGAGAACGACATTCTGGTAGAAGCCTACTCGCCTCTTGGAAGCGCCGAGCGGGTCAAAGATTCTCTCAACGTCCCTGAGGTACTTCCGTAAACTATATTTACCGATCGTTCCTACTCACGATTTATCTGGTTTTCTATTAAAGATCAAGGAGATATCAGAGGAACTCGGTATCACACCCGCACAGGTTATCATCTCGTGGCATGTTCAACGTGGTGTATGTGCTTCTCATGGAGCTCCTCGTTCACACCAACTAATGTCTTTTTTTGTTGTAGACCGTTGTTCTTCCCAAGAGCGTACATCCCGATCGTGTCATAGAGAATTTCCAAGGTATGTGTTTGGCAACTCAACGTAATGACGGCCTGCAATGGCTGAATCGTTTTCCCTCAGTCACCAAGTTGCCACAAGCATCCTTTGACAAACTCGAAAAGGCGGCCACGTCTCATAAGCCTGAGCGCGGAAATGATCCTAGCAAGAAATGGGGAATCGATATTTTCAATTGAGGCTTCATGACCGAAGCATGATCAATGTACATTAGCCAGTCTCAATCCATTTGAGTCCATTCGATCACGATCATTGCCCTGTTGCGACCCTGCACAATCCACCAAAATGTCCGTTATCATATGCTGAAGTCATAACACGAGGCTATCGGTAAGGGCTCCCAGGTACAGGAATATATAATTTCAGGAACCACAATTGCATCCTTGACCTGCGGCACGCATTCCTCTATCTTTGTTGCGTATGGCGGCTCTTGACGGCTACCGGAACTCATGATTAGAACGCCGAAATAAATGTGGGGTGGAACGATGAATGTTCAATTATATTACCCCCAAACTAGCTATTCAATTCATTCGACTATACCAATGGGGGCCATTGCTTTGTTGACAACGGATATTATAAGCTTTAACTCCTTTCTTTATACCTCTGCCTTTCTGCCATCGGGAAAATATGATAAGGAGAGTGTATTGGAAGAGTCAAAAAGAGTGATAATTGCTTCAAAAATGACAGGCCACGTTCACAGCATATCCACATATATCGGGGCCGAGGATATACACACGATAACGGGGCGACAAAAGCAGCACTCTGACGGTGTGGTGTGAAGCTCGCTATCATCTTGACCGAATCGGGATGATGTGTGAACAACTCATAATGTGCCATCGTGATTCTCGACCTCCGTATGTTGTGACATACCGATCTGCAAAGGAAGGAGAGATAAGATGTTATCATGGGCGTCGTCTGTACCTCGTGAGCCCTTTCGAGATGCCAGAAGTGTGATGAACATTACGATCAGGAATCTCGCCATCTTGCCATATTCGTTCTTTTTGATCGCAAACGGGGGACGGATCCCTCTAACGTCTAAGCGAAGTAAAGCAAGGAAAAGTCCAGTCGAGCCCTATTCCATGTCATCTCCCGACGTAATAGAAACCCCCAACTGTATATCCAGTAGGCGATAACACCGCGCGATCGTTAAGACCAATTGCCGCAGTATGAGCGCTTTTGGAGCCCTTCGCTGGAAACTCAGTCAACAGCTCTCCAGATTGTCGTCACAGCACTGGGTGTCGGTGGAGAACAGTCTCCATTCTTGGCGTCGGGGAATACACATGTGGAAGTAGCCTGAGTGACACTCTTTGGTCAGTATTACAGTGATTGTAAACGCTTCGTGGTCGGGGAATAACCTCGGAAGAACTCTTGTCGGTGGGTACGATCTGTAAAATTGTTCAACTTCGTGCAAATGTCAAAGTGATGGGTAGCTGTCCACTGGTCAATAGTAGATGTTTCGATCATCACCAAGACCGCCGGAGTTTCCTCGAGAGTGACGCTGAAGCGCTCGCACTTACCACCAGAAATTTTCTGTAACTGGTCAGCGGTCCGCCCAATTTCTGCGAGGAATAAGGCGTCAATTTGGTCACATTTTGCAGTCATGAGCATGCATACTTCAGAAGCCCCCCTCGGCTAAACCGAGGTTCAATCAGACCTGATGTCTCGGCTCGAAGTCCTGACGCCTCGACGGCCAGCTAAACCAAAGCTCATCGGCATCGTGGGATCAAGAACCAGTTCTATACGTACCATCCATGTGCCAGCCACCGTGCCTGAATTTCTTTCCGTGTTCTTGCAGTTCCAGAATATCCTTTCTGTTATCATACAAAACATTACATGTGAAGTTCACTCTTCTCTCCTCCTGCCTTGAAATGCATCCAGAATGGGGTCTTCCCACCCAACATGCTGCCGCCAAAAACCCACGTTTTCGGGGGGTGAGGGCTGGGCAGGCTGATTGACATCATTCCAGGGGTTTGGTGAGATCACAAATCCAGATTCGCCTTCCGTCGTTGGAATGAGTTAGCCATATTTGCTTCCGGATAAATGAGAGCAGATTTGGTGGGTCTAAAGGGAGCAGAATAAAGAACTTTTTGGAGGTGGTCATTCACACGTCGATGTCAGGTATCGCAGCCTGTATTGAAAAGGCAGCTCGGCAAGCCGGCTGAAGAGCTAACATGATCGAGGTATCGTTTGAGTTGCAGAATCCGGTATGTAGGTTCACAAGGTTGTTTGGTACAGAGTAGGTGTACTAAAACAAAGTTTGTCGCGAGGTGAGGGGCTAAAATAGCGTTGATAGGAGTCTATAAAATATCGGAAGCGTTATTCATTCGTCGGCAGATGTTACCAGCGGCGGCGGTAGTAAAATGCCACAAGAATATCTCAGCAGACGTCAGACATGGAGAGACCGGTGCAATAGAACGCAATTCGTCCCGGATTCCGGATAAGGATGATATGTGATACAGGGGACCGTGTGGAGCGGATAAGGGATTCACCTTCAAGTTGGACGGCGAAAAGTCATTGTCGCAAAGGAAAACTTTGAGCAAGTCCGTACGCGGTGCACGAGTGGACGATTATGGGTCGTCGGGGTATCCAGAATGTCAAAACGGAGCCATAAGTAGCTTTGGAAGCGGCGAAGAGTTTCCAGAGTCGGAAAATATACGCCGGGGAGTCTTCGGGAAATGTCTTGTAGGGAAAGTGATGGTAGTTGAACCTCAAGAAGTGATAACCGCATGTGCAATGTGGTTACCTGTTGACAGAAAGTCCCAGGTCCATTGCTGCCCTTCCTCGAGGTCGTGGCGTGGTAGATTCATGTAGAGATAGCCGTCCAAGGTGAAAATTCGGGAAATTAGGATAGAGCTCCATTTAAGAATCAGAGTTCTCACGCTCGACGCGCCAGACTTGCCCATTACGCGGCCCTCTTTACCTTCAGGTTCTAACTGACTGACCATCTTCTCCTGCCTTCGCCGTTGACCCACGACAACATCGCCCACCATAGCTACCGCAATTACAGCAGGCTTTCCCCGCTCCAGCAGTATGCCAGACATGGCTGCCATGGGTCACCCTCAGCAGAGGCAGTTCAATCCTTATACCGAGAACGGAGGGACGATCTTGGCTATCGCTGGTGCGGACTTCTCTGTCATTGCTGGAGACACGAGGCAGAGTGAGGGTTACAGCATCCAGACGCGTTATGCACCTAAAGTCTTCCGATTGTGAGTAGCGTCTTGGTCGTACTACTTGGCTTGCGCAATCTGATCACTGTACTTTGTCTCTCTCGTACAGAACGGACAAAGCTGTTTTGGCGGTCAACGGCTTTGCCGCAGATGGAAACATGTTTGTGAAGAAGGTCAGGCAACGGCTAGAGGTGCGTATTCGCCGAAGATAAGACGCCATGAACGACCCTGACACCGTTATACAGTGGTACCGACATGCACACGCAAAAGACATGCCGCTTCGAGCCATTGCACGCCTGATCCAAACTATGCTATACGCTCGCCGATTCTTCCCCTTCTATGTCTATAACATCCTTGGTGGGATCGAAGAAGACGGTAAGTTGGGTCTATTTGACTTCATTTCGGGGAAAACAACTTTTCCTTTCGCTCTTTCTGCCGTAAATCCGTGATCCAATTCGAGATAGCTGACCGATTCAATTCATCAGGAACTGGCGCGGTTTACTCGTTTGATCCCGTGGGCTCATATGAGCGTGAAACTTGTCGTGCGGCAGGTGCTGCACAAGCACTTGTCCAACCGTTCTTGGATAACCAGGTAAGCGTGACCCTCCGAGTACTCGCACTCGAATGGTTCGTCTTCAGACGCGTTGACGTGACGAGTCGGTTCGATTTCGTCTATATCTGCGTTCCCGTGGTCTTGCTATTCAATGATGCATGCCGATCCTTACCCGAAATCTTCCCGCGCCCTTTCACCTTTACTTTTCGTCTATTCCTCCCTCACGCCTTGCCTTCTTTGGTATCAATGACGCTGACGTTTCCCCATTTTAGATCTACTTCAAGAACCAGCAACCCGCCCCTGGAACAGCCCACCCAGCTCATCTATCACTGCCGACAGTCCTTTCCCTCGTGATCGATTCTTTCACAAGCGCAACTGAGCGACACATTGAGGTACGTCCATGATCCGTGCCCTTAGCATATGGTGTTTAACCCTACTTCATTCAGGTTGGTGATGGCCTGGAAATATACGTCGTATTCGCGAAAGGCAGCCAATCATTGAGGACGATTGCAAACATCCGCGGTGTTCAGGACTTGACGGTGACAGACGACGGGGAGAAGATATTCGTGATCAGGAGAGACTTGAAGAAAGATTGAAAAGAGAGCCGCTGTCGATGCCATTGTATTCTTTACGACATTTTCCACTTTCCTCTCGATCGGCATACGGACATCCATCAATGCATTTGCTTTCACTGCTGCGGCCACTCGCAATTATTTATTCATGCTACATGTCTCTTGCTCACCTGCATGCTTTCTAAGGCAGCATCTGTGTGCACGACCCTCTCCAATACTGATGACAGTGTCAAATATGCTTTTACGACGCTTGTACTGGATGTTACGACTTTCTGTGTAATTTGTAGGTTTACCAATAGACTTCGTTATGCCCACACTTCCTGCTCCTGCTGCGCTCGTGCCCGACGTGTCTATCTTCTCGCTTGATCCATTCTTCTTAGCTAGAACAACGCCCAAGACGACGCGGACGACGCGCTGCGTTATTTTTTTTTTATAGCCATTGCCAAGTTTGGAGACCTTCCGTCATCACGTTTGCAACGGTTGGCATTCGAAGCCAAACAGAGCCAAACATCTCATCTCCACTTCCCTCATCATTGTCGTTGCCGTCGTTCAGGTAGCCTCAGCCTGCCTCCTTTTTTCCTCAAGTCTCTATTATCACCACCTTCAAGCACATTCGACACTCGGCGATTTCAAGCATCGTCCACCGACATTGCCGCGATTTTTTCGATAGACTTTAGTCGCAACCGACATGGTTTTCACCCCTCTTGTTAGCCTGGTGGCTGCCACCCTTATTCCAGCAGCATTGTCTCAAACCGTTGGAATCGATGCCGTTCACAATGCTACATCCCTCGAGGGCACCTGGAGTTCAGGAAGTAAAGCGGTTCAGACAGGAAGTGTGAGTCTGCCCCTCAGAACGTTCTTAGTCTTGAGACAGCCCTGACGACGGCGTCGCACACGCAGGGTTTCGCCAATCCGGCCAATCTTACCTTCGTCTATCCCAAAAATACTGGCATTTCATACTCTTTGTATGTCCTAGCATCCTTAATTTCCGAGACGAGACAGACCCTGACACTGAGTAAAACAGTACTGGCTCTGGATTCTATGAAATCGCTCGATATCGTTTCAACGGAAATGGTGGGCAAATTTTTCTCAATCCAACTCTACATGGACCCTAATCGCCGCTCCGCAGGCTCTGAGCCCACATGTATCACTGGTGTCATCGGATGGTCACATGGGACATACGTGCTACAGTCGAACGGCTCAATAACAATGACACCCTTCAACGACGGTTACCAGCAAATTCAAGATCCCTGCGCTGCTGTCTCGAATTTCATCGAAGACTACAACCAGACAGAGTTGTACCAAAGCTGGCGTATATTCATGGATCAGAACGCTGGGCCGAAGCTCCATCTCTTCCAATACGACGGCGCTCCATTGGCACCGATGTTCCAGGTTTCGACGACCCCGAACATGCTGCCCACACAACAGCTACGGAACCTCCCTAAGAACGACACGTCCTCTAACAGCAATGGGGTCAAGCAACGTTCCGTCGAAGATGAGTCGAATGGTGCACTCGCAGTATCATCACGGTCAATGGCTGCCGTCGCAGGTGGCGTGTTGGCAGTTGCCGGCCTGGCGCTATCGGCACTATAGGATCATGGACAAAGGAAAACACTCTAGATTTAGGGGGTATGTCCTCGGCCTTGGGCTTGGTAAATAACACGGCCTTTTCCTTGGCACGAACGACTTCCTTTTTTAATCCTAATGTTATCGATTGCATTCACCTATAAAACGCTTTCTTGGACATTTGGACATATAGTTTACTCGTTTCATGAACTTTGGATCATGACTCTTTGACCCTTCTACCTATCTATTCTGCATCAACCCGAGGAATCGCTCACGCAACCATTTTCATTCCAGTACCTTCCTTAGCATTTGTAGCAACAGATACCCTTCAATTCACACGACCAGCAGTCGACCAGAATTCCTCGGGTCGTTCAGGTGGATAGGTAGCAGTGGCAGCCTGACCCTTCAGCCTTTCGTTGACTTCCTTCCTTTCTTATTTAGTATGTTAGGACTGCTTCACACTAGTATCAACCGTAGATCGGAATGCACGATGACATTATGACATTTTCTTGCATATAAGCTTTCAGGGTTGGTAAATTGGGATTTGAGTTTTCGCCTTAGTCGAAAGTTTTCCTCCAGTTACGTAATCCAACCTCTTGACGTCCTCAACCACAATGTTGTCCACCTAGATTGAACATCCTATCGATATCTGGCATGCTCGCGTCTGTTCAATGGAATTCAAGACAACGGGCATTCAAAGGTGTACTTGTAATTGACTGAATCCACACATTCAGCGTTGATTTGACGCGTCGGTGAGTCCACTTTTCTCATCGAACCTGCATGATGAACCATTGCGGATGTAAAGAGCCAAGCTCATTGTCCGAGAGCGCATAAACCCATGTGGATCATTCCGTTGCCTTCCTTCTGATACTTTATTGACCTCACTTCCTCGTACATCTTTGACTGATTCAACTCATGCCCAGGTTTGGTTAGCTTGCTCGAGTGACGGACTTGTACCGTGTTACACTGTTGAACTGGTTCAGAACCATGCACGACTACGCCACGGCTCGTTTTCCCTTGTATACACACCCATGATCAGGTGAGTGATTTTTGTCTTCCTCCCTTCGACCTGCCGTCGAGGCGGTCGGCTTCTTTATGATGAAATCATTCCGGATGTAAAGAGTTACGACTCGTAGTCCGAGAGCGCAATAAATCGTGTGGATTATTCCGTTGCCTTCCTTCTGAATTTAGTTTGCTATTGAGTCTCGTTTAAAGTGCATATAATAACTTTTCGCTTGCAAGGCCTCCGTCATTTCGACCCTATCGCGGAAAAATGTGTTTGTGTACACAAGGCCAGTTCGCAATTGCACCCTTTGCCTACCCTTCTCTTCCAAAAGCCACGGGTACGTGGAGCTGCCTCAAACCCTCCGGACCGTTTCGACATGCTCCTGGATATAGTGATTTATCCGTTGCTTAACCTTCTGATCACCTTCTGGTGGTTTGTATTTGTTGCACCCTTACAACCGCATTGCCAACCTTGTCTTAGCCCACATCTTCCGTGGCGTCTATCGTCCTTGTTCACCTGACATCCCTAGTCAGAATTCTTGTCGTTCTGATCGTCAAGCGGAGAAGCTTGTCCGATAGTCTCGATGCTTCGCGGGCAGCCCAGCACAAAATTCCGTTCTGCAACCGAACGAAGTGCTTCTATCCTACCCTCGAAATGTATTGAACTCAGATTTGCAGTGTAGAAGGTTTCGGTGATAGTGGGGTTTGACATCTCTTCGTGCTGCGACATTCACCTCGTTCAGCGGGCCAAGGTCATCGGACTACTTGGCCTGGGAGGCTTGAGGCGCCGGGGGAAGTCCGTATTTGTATAGTTGTAACACATTTCTGATAACCAATGAAATTTCTACACGTTCAGGCGAGGCAAGGAGCCAGACTGAGCCTGGCTATGAATGCGCCACTGTCCTGGGAGCTCTTGGAGACATTCTTCCTCTTCCTCTTTCATGGCCAAATACAAGTCGGCGTTCTACAGAGAGCAAGCTCTCTTATCGGGATGATTACCTCTATAACCATGGCTGTCAACGACTAAATGAATTGATCTATTATTTCAGACGTCAAGAATGGCTACCAACAGGCCTCGGTGTATCGTCTCGGGGAAACCTCTGGGATGCGCCCAGGCCGCGCACAAACGATCTCGGGAATAAGCTGATCTTCGTGTTCCTCCAGGTAACATTGACGGAGAGGAAGGTGTACGCCGTAGTTTCTCCGGTGCCCAATATGTTAAAGAGCGGTATTCCAACCAGTCTCTAGATGCCCGCTTTTCGACCGTCAAATTGGATAACGACGACGACTTCGACAGCTTCTTGAAGGCGAAGGCAGATGACACGCTTGCCGCCGGAAAAATAGGGATCTCGGCTTGGGATTCGAGAGGTTGATCGCACCCACCTTCCACACCTTTTGCATTTTTTCCAAGGGCTTATTTGGCCTGCTTAGCAGTATGATTCCAGTAGTTTGGCTCGTTGGGTACTTACACTCCATATGGCCGTCGAATGATGGGGGTGGGCACACTCACAGAACGGACCGGGGAGCATAACACAACGATCTCCCCGAGATTTGAGACCAAAGCAAAACATGTGCCACTGGACGGACATTCGCTGTATCGACGGGTCTATCTGTCAGTCTTTGACATGGCCCGATAGAGGTGAAGGTTCAGGAGCCACAAGCATCTTCCCTACTGAGACTGTTGGCATCATGAGCTTTCCGATTATATGTCGATGCATCTTGCTCGCAGAAACTTTGAAATCAGAACAGTCAGAAGCAGGGAAAATCTGGGGTATAATCTACCATATTCTCCTTTGTGTTTACCAGGTTTCCGAGCCCGAGTTTCTGAGGTTGATCCCACTGTCCACGATACAACAGCGTGACCAGAAGGTGCGTGGCTGAATTCACGCAAACTATGGTTTCATTTCCGTACCGGATTATCTCTATCAAGGGTTATTCCATGGAGAATGTATTGAGTGCAACGAACAAACAAAACGAGCAACCTGCCGGATCGAACCTGATGTTTCTCGCCCTACTTGAGCCTGCGCGAAGGCAGAGCGTCCGATCGAGCCCTTCAACAATAACCCTTGCGCACCCACGAAGCGAAAACCGAACCTAGGCAAAAGATTCGGATAGGATACAATCACACTCACATTATAGTGAACGTTGTCAAAAGACGCCACAGAATTCGCAAAGATACCGAGCAATTATCCCATCCTATCCGATTGCTCGTCAGACGCCACTGAATACTGAGATTATCCGTCCATTTCGTCAAGGTTTGGAGCCATGCATCTATCTGACGGCTGGGCCGGCACCCGAGAACAAAGGACCAGATAAGAAGCTCGTTTTACACTTCGCAGGGACCGTCTGTCTATGAAGAGCCGAGGCGAATCCGAAGGCGTTCTCATGCCACAACAGCGATAAGGGCTTGCTATCACAAGGGGGCCACAGAAGAGTCCCAACGAAGCAATAAAGCATATCTTCCTGAGAGTGACTGCACGTAGGCTGGCTGTCGATCCAAACTTCAAGGCGACGTGTTCTTTGAGTCAAGCAGCGGCAAAGAGACCACGGGGGCCGACATCACGAGACAATTGAAACTCTAGACTGTAGGTCAAGGGAAAAGACAAGATCACGTATCTAGAGACGCGTTTGGATGGGTCGTGTCAGCTGAATATTTTTCTCTCTCGGCTGAACTTGGGGATGATTCTTCATATTCGATGTGCGCCACACAAATCAAACGTCTAGATTCGCTGGGACTGGATTTAGAAGAGCTCCACCCGAGATCAAGTTGTAAGCAGGCCGTCTCGAGCTCGTTGATACGGCCGGGTGAACGAATCTTGCGACTTCCTTGGCAGTGGGATCCTCGGGCGTCGCCATCACCAGTCAAGCAGAGTTGGTGCTGGCGAATCATACCCTTCCTGCACGAACTGAGAGACTTTATTCTGATCCGAATAAGGTGAGCCTAGGACGTGAGACTGAGGAGGTAAGAAAAGAGTTTCGACTTTGTTAGACGTCGATTCAAGTTGATACGGATTATGACTCGGAGGTGGTTGGCTCTGGAGTCGAGAATGGATGACACATTCGAATGAGGTCCTTACTCCACATACGTAGCTCGAGAAGATGATAGGGAGCGTTATATACTCTCACCGCCGTTAAAAAAGAGGGATGAAGTCGAAGTCAAAGAGAGGTGCCGCATTGCACCGAGGTTGCGCCGTGGCAGGCCTTCTTTTGATGAGAGTTGAGCACAACCGATGGGCAATTCGCGAAGCAATAGATAGAATTCACGTTCTGGGAGCCAGATATCAGAACAGCATAGGTCGTAACTATTGTGTGAAACGCTTCTTGACCTCCTCGGGCAAGCAACTATCCTTGTTAATCCTTTCGTACACCTGCAGCTGGCCCCCTTTGCAAACAAAACTCAGACGGCCCTCTTCTCCATGTTTGACCACAATCTGCTTGATTACATCCAGCAATCGCCTCAATTTGATATGCTCGTACTTGATTGTCTCATGACTCGAGACGATTTCCTTCATCTCCATCGAGGACAACTTCCTCTTCTGCACATCAGTGAACCTGCCACGTTCATGCCTCGCGAGGAAATGGTGAGGGGTTTGCGAGAGCCAAAGTTGGCCGTATGCCTCCTTCCAGTCAAAGGTATGGGCGTTCTTCATCGAGCGAGTAGTGAGTTCGACGATGGACGACTGAGGTACAAGGGAGCCTGCGGAAATAATGGAAAGGGAAGGAGGGGTGTTGATTACCGAAGGGCTGTTGGGCGACGTTGGTGCCTCTTTAATCTTCACGCTTGAAAAAGCCCCGACTAAGTCGTCGATGTCATCAACGGGCTCCTTCCTCTCTTCAACCGGGGGTTTCGGCGCCGACTGGGGAGAAGAAACGACTGCAACAGGGATGCATGCATCCACTTCATGGCGAACAACAATCTTCAGCCCATTCATGTCCTATTCATCGGTGAGCCGCCAATATGAGCAAAGCATTTACATTGGGCTTACGTATATCAAAATTCGATGATGACCGCTCGCCATCTCACAGCCAGTCGCCGGGATGGTGGACTCTTTCTCGAAGTTGAACCCATAGGTGTAGCCAGGCATCTCCTCGCGATAGCGTTGTTCCCAACGGTTGAGAAGAATGGTCTTGCCAACCAGTTGAGTATCAATACGGAAGTCTTTGATATCACCACCGATAATCCAACGTAGGAGTTTGCGCAAGTTGTTGCGGTCAGTGACGAAATCGACCGTCTTCCAGTCGACTTTGGGAACACCCTTAGTGCCTTCCATTTCATCAACTGCCTTGAAGAGAGGAAACAGGACGGCTTTCGGCATGCGATAACCATTCTGATCTTTGAAGACTGTCCCAACATCTGGCTGGACTTGATATGGTGTGGCGCGATTCCTCCATTTGCGAGGGGAGCCTGTTCAATACCAATATGTTACAACCAGTTTCATCATTGAAGCGGAAGGTCAACATACCTGGTACGATGATGGTAGGAGATGCCTTCTCGACCCAGCTGTAGGAACCAACGCACTCAAGATTGGTGATGAGAACCTCTTTGTCATTCGAATATCGGTTGATGGCAGCCAATGTTTGCAATGGGGTACTATGCAGACCTTCCAGGAGATCCCGGTCACCCGGGCGGGGTGCGTCCCTCTGAGGAGTACTGAAAGAGGGGCGGCCACCACGCCTGTAGTGAGGAGATCCAGAGGAAGGTGAATAGTAAGACATTGCTGTGATGTTGGTATAGGCCCATTCCTGCACATCTTTATAGTCCAATCAGCCCCAATTGGATGATCGTCGCAGGCTTAGAGAGGCAAAAGCTTAAGAGGCATAATGGTGTGCGTGTGAAGCAGCGTGGGGCGCCACTGCGGATGTGATGCTTCTTCTTCCGCCTTTTCGCCCAGAACCCCACACCAGGTTTTTAGCATAGCATAACAACCAGTCCTACTGGCAAGACAGAGACAAACTTTTCGTGCTCTCGGGGCACGAGTTGAGTCAAGGATATATGGACGGCTGAACAAATACGGATGAGCTATGAGAGCTATCTGCCGTTGTCCATGTACCCACACAAAGAGGCGCCTGAGAAGTCATGAGGTCGTGAAGCTGTGGACCATGTAGGTCCTATATATCATCCTGCTGTGATTTCATGATAGTTTACGTGAAAGAGTGTGTCCTGACGTTGTCAAAACGAGTATTCTTGCAACTCTATTGCGTCGTGCCTCGGAAAAAGCTGTGGTCATTGTGGTTGTCGACAAACGTGCAGAGAAAGCCGATAAAACCGATCGGCTTGGTCTCCGGTCCGGTACCCGATAGCTAGCCGAAAAAATATGGGAATCTAATCGACACGGCCAAAGCAACTCGAAGCAGGCTCAGCTCTCATCATCGTCATCGTCATCGTTTCTGCTCCCAAAAAATGAGTAGGTCTTCACCAAACGCGGGAGAAAAGCATCCCTGATGGCCTCCACAGATACTGAATCGCTCGATGGTCGGCTTCTCTTCGCCATCCCAAAAAAAGGCAAGCTCAACTAAGAACACCGTCCCGAGTCATTTCTGATCGGTGGCCTTTCTTCTAGGTCGACTCTACGAGAAATGTGTCTCTTTGCTTCACGGTACTGCCATGTTGTTGCTTGGCGCCAGCAGAGGTTAATCTTGGAAATGTGTTGTAGGCGCCGACATCCAGTTCAGGAGAAGCAACCGACTGGATGTATGCCTTGTGCTGAACCATCCTATTGCCCTGTGAGTGCCTTCGGACTTATCTCAACCTGAATCTGACTGAGTTGCTTATAGAGTGTTTTTGCCTGCATCAGACATCCCATCTTTCGTCGGGAAAGGCGACGTCGACCTTGGTATTACAGGACAGGATGTGATCAAGGAACACCAGATGGAAGACTTCGTCACTGAAGTTCTTGAGCTGGAATTCGGCAATTGCACCCTACAGGTTCAAGTGCCAGAATCTGGCCCGATACAGAAGGTGGAAGACTTGGCTGGGAAACGAATAGTATCCAGCTTCAAGCACCTCTCCTCGGAATTCTTTGGTAGGCTAGATGAGAAACTCAACCTACAAGGCGACAACAAGACGAAGATCGAGCACATTAGTGGAAGTGTTGAAGCCGCTTGTGCTCTCGGGCTAGCAGATGGAATAGGTGAGTTGGCAAATGCTTCAGAATGCGCATATACTGACCGGCCCCGTAGTCGACCTCGTCGGTACGTCAATATGTTTCAATCAGTTCAACCTTCCACTCACTTGAATGAAAGAGTCCGGAGAAACCATGCGTGCAGCTGGCCTGCATGCCATAGAACAACTCCTTTCGACTCAGGCTGTTCTGATCAAGTCCTCAAAACCGAAACACCCTCATCTCGATCCCGTCATCAGCATGATAACAAGCCGAATAAAAGGTGTCATTACCGCCAACAAATACCTGCTGTGTCAATACAACGTTCCAAGAACAAATCTGCAAGCAGCTACTGATCTCACACCGGGAAGGAGGGCGCCGACGGTTACAACTCTGGATACCCCAGGTTGGGTAGCGGTCAGTTCGATGGTGGAGAGGAAGAAGATCGCGGGTATCATGGATGCCCTGGTTCGAACTGGGGCTACCGACATACTGACGATCAATCTCGACAATTGCAGAGTTTAGTTACAAAGAGACATGGCTTCCATGTAACCCGTTGATTAGATTTCTGCCGAACCAACTGATATTCTCATGCATTTTCGGCGAAGGCCTGTCCGGTTTACTCTACGCCATGGTTCAACAACGCTTGACTGTTGCGATTGACTGAAACCATAAGACTGCTTTGTGGTGTGGGTCAGCGAGACGGTGACATCTGGCCGTATGTATCATCATCACATCCGGCTTCTTGAAATGCCCTCCCACCCCTGCAGGCTCGAACAAGCTTGATAAATGCGCCACACTACACATGACATGGCTCGTGGACTCCTGCCTTTTGTACGTGCAGTGTTTGACGGGGGGCCTATTTTTTCTACCCAATGCTCTCTCGTATTAACCCCCGTTGGCAGTGACCGCCCGCTCGAGAAGTAATATTCTGGAAGTCCACAGCAATGGGAACTAGTCCTGAAAAGGTAAGGTGTTTTCTCCGTTTTCTCTAAGCGACAAATATATGTTTCCCCATGCGCCTGAGGTGCTTGTCTCTATTCTCATGACAATGGGTCTTCTCAATGAAGTGAACGCTTAGAGAATGCTTTTGTTACTTCTCTTCGCTTCGCTGCCTAATGTTCACAGGCGTCCAGGGATCATCATTGTTCCTTTCCACCAATTAGACACAAAGGAATGTAGGCCAGACAATCGGGTATCTATACAGAATTGTGAGGATGGGAAAGAGGTGGGTCTTGTCGTCCGGAGGGAAAACCACCGGTTTTGCTTTCGCCCTGATGTTGATGGAATCAGATGAATAGATTGCGAATTCAAGATCTATCTTGTTTTCGAATCTGGGAATTTCTCATGATCGTGTTCCGTTGTATACACCAAGGGTAAAGAACGAGTTGACAGTATAGTGTGTGTACACACCACACAATAATTCGAATGGATCTAGCATATCATTTTGTGAGAAGTACGTCGTGAAGTTGTTGAAAGCGCAGATAACCAAATTTCCGCCAATACCGAAGGGATCCATTCCACCCACAATGCTCAAGCAAATCTCAGCTGATCCTGCCGCCTCGAACTACGCCAAGCCGTTGTCCTTCCTCCTCCCATTCCTGACGAAGGTGTACTCCCTCTGATCACCCACGAAGCTCAGCTCCTGTATCGAATCCGAAGCAGCCAAGATCCCGTCGGCCATATTTCTCACCGACGACTTTCTCGAGTGCTTCCTCGTTTGATTCCCCGTAGATGCCGACGGTATGGGCGGTAAGGGAAGAATCAGAACCTCGAGCTGGGTAAGTTGTAGAAGAGGTTTGGTGTATTGAGAATGAAGACGAGCTGAATGGGATTGAGGGTGATTCTGGAGCCCATCATTGACGGAGCCGAGATTGGACCGCGCTGGGGAAGGCGTGTTGGGTGAAAGATGCGAGAGATGCGGAGGTGGAGAAGTCGAGGAGCTAGTAGGGAGACCGTGGGGTGTCGGAGCCATTAGAGGAGCGAAGGCTGCGGTGAACGCGCAGGTATACACGGGTGTCGTTTGATAGGATAAGAGAGTGAGATTCGGTGTATGTTCCGCAAGGAGCGACAAAACCTCCGACGGTTGTATGTGATTTGACGCGTTTGTGCCAGTGATCTTGTGTTCGATAATGAGTGAAGTGAGTGTTGGGCTAAATAATCCCAACAACTTGATCGTTTCACGCTCCTTGTCGCGCGCTTGTGCAGCATTACTGATGCCTGTGTGATCCATCGTCAAGTGCAATCGCTCCAGGCATGTCGGCGTGTCGAGGTCATGTAGTGCAGAGGAATGTATCTCGAGGTCTGTTAACTGCGATGGCAGAGAAGTACCCAGTGGTGCCTGCTTGAAGGTGCCTGCCTGAATCCAATTCCGAAGTTGTTTCTGTGTCGAAATGAATGGGATGATAGATGAAGGTGGTAGGACTTCATTTTCGAATGTGAATAGGTCGAATGTACATCCGTCGAGTAGCCAGGAACACAGTGGAGGCATCATTGCCGTTGGGTGTCCCAACAGCCTGAGCACTCTGAGATTCCGCACCTCCCGAAAAGCTTTGGCGATTGCAATGAGGGATGGGAGTACGATGCTCGGCACGATGAGGTACGAAAGATCAAATCGTATCGTCAGAGACCTCACTGTCAGTGCTTTCCGTGGGTCTTTGAGAATGGTGCGAGCCCATAACGTTGGTGCTTGGCTGTCCTCTGCAAGATCGATGATGTGGTACAGGATGCGTTCAGCTTCCGCCCTACAGAGCTGGGAGGTCAGACAAAGGCTGAGAAGGTCTTGCGTGGATTCTAGGAACGATATAACGTTCCGAAAAAGCTCGGGAGGTAAAGGCTTTGTAGGGTTCCAGCTCTTTTCGGCGAAATTGATGGATAGATTATTGACCATTGTCGACGCTTTGTTGTTCAGGGTGAGCTTGGAAAGTTAAAAAGACAAATTTGAACGAACCTTCGAGATTATAGCTGAACTGCGGTCGTTCGGCGAGCTAGCCATGTGTCGGAAATTAGAATACATTTTATTTCTTTGCGGACAAGCATGCCAGGGTATACCGGTGAAAGAACCTCCGGGTCCAAGGCATGATATGACGATAGCCCCGGTTACTTGATTGGCAGAACATAATTGCAGAGTGCAGTCCTTTCAAGGGCCGCTCGGACATTCGCAGCGACATAGCCTTCTTACTCCCAGCAGTGGCACTCTCAGAATGGCAGTGACCGGTGACCGCATCGAGGAATAGGCTGAGCGCTGGACGTCGAACCGAAATGAATGCTCAGCAACGTCAGCAACATGTTGTTCTCTCGAATGAAGTAGTTGACAGTGAG
The DNA here is from genome assembly GCA_015708445.2 of Clitopilus hobsonii. Classification (NCBI taxonomy): domain Eukaryota; kingdom Fungi; phylum Basidiomycota; class Agaricomycetes; order Agaricales; family Entolomataceae; genus Clitopilus; species Clitopilus hobsonii. Next base: position 2,102,458 of record CP068003.1, on the reverse strand, counting down.
CGAAGAGTAAGTTGACAACAAAGCCGTAAGGACGATGGTTGTTGGCAAGTAAGATCCGACACGTCCCCAAATTGACTAGCCGCCAATCATTTCAGATATAAGGGCGTTGGCGCTGGCGCTGGCAATGTGCGATGCCCTGGACAGCAGCCAGCTCATTAATTCCTACGATTCGCTGATACGGTTCAATCTCGGGTTGGCTCAATTGATTCTGCCTTTCCACAACGATGAGACGGCCGAAATGACTCGGATGATCATCGCGTGAGCATTGCTTGGGTCCTCCTATCCGCACTCATTCACATTCAAAATTCCCAAGGTCCCATAGACCTTCGTAAACCCCGTCGCTCCTTCCTCGACATAGCCTATCGCTACCAGGAATATGTCTGAATACTCAGCGGAGACTTTCAGGCCGTTGTTGAACAAACTGGTCCAAACTCCTGAATATTTCGACCCAGACGATCTCAAAACTGCACTGGAACATGTCTTCACCCCTGGCATCCTCCTACCGACGCAAATCGGCGCTTTCTTGACGGCCTTGCATATCCATCGTGTTGAGCGAAGGCCGGACTCGTTAGCCGCGGCTGCTGCTGTTTTGCGAGAAAAATCTCTGAAAGCAGCAGTTCAAGATCTCGAAAATGATTTTGTCGTCGATATTGTCGGCACTGGTGGCGACGGCTACAATCTCTTCAATGTAAGCACTACAGCTGCAGTTGTAGCTGCAGGAGCCGGTGCCCGAGTGATTAAAGTACGTATTCGCCCTTTTCATCTATGAAGTCACCTCTGATTAGGCCTTCAACATCTAGCATGGTTCAAGGGCCTCAACCTCCTCTTCAGGTTCAGCAGACCTCTTGGAATCGCTTGATTGTCTTTTCACTGCACCGACTCCGGGAACTCCTATGCCGATCCCTCGAATCCCATTTACCTTCATTCTCGCACCTCATTACCACCCAGCCCTCGCTCTGATCGCACCCTACCGCAAATCCCTCCCTTTCCGTACCATGTTCAACGTCCTCGGTCCACTCATCAACCCTGCACGTCCTCGAGGCATGGTTCTCGGCGTCGCAGAACCCGAAATCGGCGCTACCTTTGCAAAGAGTCTTCGCGACGGTGGTGTTGAACGAGCGCTCGTAGTCTGTGGATTCGAGAAGCTCGATGAGATCAGCTGTGCAGGTAAAACGCATGCTTGGGAGCTCAAGGATGGGAAGGTCACGGAGAAGACCTTAGAGCCGAAGGATTTCGGAGTGGAGACTCATCCGTTGACTGCAGTCGCTGGTGGGAGTCCAGCTGAGAACGCAGAGACGTTCAAGATCTTGTTGACTTCGGGAGAGAATTTGCCAGAGAACATGAAGGCCGTTCGGGACTTCGTTCTCATGAACGCCTCGGCATTGCTCGTCGTGGCTGGCCTAGCGAGCGATTTCAAGGAAGGAACCCAACTAGCCCTCGAGAGCCTCACGTCTGGCGCGGCATGGCAAGCCTTGTCTACATTCCGTGATGCGGGTCAGGGGGCTGCTGCTGCGTTTGCAAAGCAGAATGGAAACAGCAACTAGTACCTCATCATTACTATCTAGATTTCTTAACTTATAACGTCTCATGTATCAGCAGTTTGAATTCGAGTCCATTCTTGTTCATCTTCGGAAATACTTTTCTCATCACCTACATGATATAGCCAGACCGCCGATCGTGCGTTGCAAGAGCAGTGCGGCATACAGAACTGACGATCACAACAAGTTTTTTTGTGCACCCTATATTGTGGTGTCCTATCTTGACAAGGACTATATACAATACAAAGTACAGATGGCCTGGGGTAATTAATTTGAGAAATCTCCTCCTAAAACTCCCGATGGAGGATAATAGGACAGAGCAAATAGATCGACACCGGGGTGCAGCCATGAAAGGCGCAGCCCGATGACCATCACGGATGTAGCACATATTCCTGTCGAAACATATACCGGCGACGCAAGGACAACAATCCAAGCAATAAATGCAGCTCTCCCTGATAAGGTACAGCGCGATGTATACAACCCAATGGTTGACTGAGATGGACGGGAACACTCCGATGAGGTCCCTCCGGCGTGAAAGAGCACAAGCACACTGGCATTGGCCCAACCTAGTAATCACAAATACCCGAACCCAAGGTATTGCGGCGTAAAACTCAAAGCCTTTATGAAGGGGGTCATTAGTGATGGAGTTGATACAAGGAAATGGCTACTTACAAGATCCGTAGTGACCATGTTACCACTGCATGGATCTTCTTCCTCAGATAACGAAAGTCGACAGCAGCTGTCGCTCCGATGGTCTCCTTGCCACTATGGTTCCAACATATCTATGTACGACACAGATGAATGGCCGAACAAATCGAATCGTTGACGACTCACCTTATGTTCGGCAACCACTTCCTATGTGGTCTTACGCCATCAGACGTCGCACAACTGGCCCATCCTAGGACTAGGGGGTAAGGAAGTGAGCTGGGGAATGCTCGAGGAGTAAAGCAAGTACCTACCATCGTACTTCCGGGTGGTCGTCCACAAAGAGGGGTTAAGGGCTGCGATCAATCTTTTGATCTCCCGAGTTTAGGGCCGGTTTCAGGCGAACATCAAGTTTCGCCGTGGCTTTTAGATTTGAGTTGGATATCGGGATCACGATACAGAATTTTGTGCACAAATATATTGCAATCCACCAAGGGTAAAAATAGGTAGATCAAGTTTATGTACACTGGGATGGCCTGGGTTATTTAATTTTCGACACTAATGACTTCTCTACGACTGCCAGGCTACTCGTCCAGCAGCGAGGGCATCAGTGGTGCGGGGCATGGGTAAACAGGGCATCTAGATGCAATGCAGACCAATGGCCCATTGAACATATCGAATTGACTGGAGAGCCAATCAGATCTGCCAATACGTAGCCTCCCGAACGCATCCATGAATATGAAAGGTTCCAAAGGTTATGTTACAAACGTCCCAGAGGCTTTGCCACCAGTACATTTGGTTTCCGGTTCTATGATACATTTAATCGGTTGATCGACTCTAGAATGAAGCAAGCACTCACTTATGATGTGCACGGCCTCATGGACCATGCGCCACCTCCAGAAGCAGGTACCTCGAGGTCGGAGAAATGCGGGCACTGGTGTCAGAGCTGCTGTGATACAGTTGGGCATCTCACAGGTTAACGGTAGTGCATTCCGACATCGACAAGAACTGAGGAACGCATCGTAAGACATTGGTAATTTGATGTTATAAAGGTTAAGGACTTACCAGTTGGCGATTGCACGATTCCTCAGAAACAACCGAGAACTATCTTATCCTAGTTCCACACCTAACGGTGAATGTCAGAACTGTCGTACCCCGACAAAGAGAATCGTCAACTTACCTCAAGGCCTGGGTGAGCGCTCACGAAGAGCCACACAAATTTGGCGAGCTGCTTGATAGCCACGCCTGTTTAGGGCCGGCATTATGTCGCTGACTGACACTGACTAGTTTGATCGGATGCGGGCATCTTGCCCAGGATACAGAAATGAGAACGAACGGGGTCACCCTGCTCCATATGCTGACGACCCCATTACAACCATTGCGCCATTCATTCAATGAGCAAGATAATCTATGTAACTGGAGACTTGTTCTCTGCCCCGAAAGGATCGATTCTTGTTCATGCATGCAACACTGTCGGCTCCTGGGGGGCCGGAATTGCGTTAGCTTTCAAGGATCGCTATCCTGAGCAGTTTCAACTTTACAAGGCACATTGCAAGAAGAATGGCTCAGACCTGGTCGGCTCTTGTTTTCTGATACCTGGAGATGAGCAAGATATCGCTTGCCTGTTCACGTCAAGAGCCTACGGCAAGCGAAAGGACAAGCCAGAGGAGATACTTTCCGCCACCGAGACTGCGATTGAAGACCTGTTGAAGCAGAATGCCAAAGGAAAACAACTCCATGCATGGTCAGTCCCGACAAGTCGTTTACGCTTCAAGCCACTCATTCCTTGAATCGCAGTCGTTTCAACTCAGGGAAATTTGGTGTTCCATGGGAAGCAACCGAGGAAGTTTTGAAGTTGCTTGGAGCTTCTATGACTGTCTATACTCCACCAGATGAAGTAACCACCAAATAGTCAAAGTAACTTGTATCTCAACTTGTCCCGTCTACTCTGTAGCGGGCTACTTTGTACTTTCCACGGAGCAAGTCATTTGCGTCTACTATCCTACCGCGCCCATACTCCTTCATCCAATAAAATTTATAATCTCAGCATACAAGCACCTGAGGATGGTGAGATAGCCTTTCTGGTGAGCACTGCCCAAAGGAGGATATTCCACCGCGTCCACACAGGAGTTGTCCACTGGCAGCAGTTTTACCTGGCATGAGCCAGACCATCCTCGCAATTCTGCGGGTAATTAGTATTATCTTAAATATAGGTTATTCATGAGCGTGTTTAGTCGCCGATATCACTTGAGAGGTTATGTGGCGAGCATTGGGCACACTCTCTGCATCGCTCAATTGAACTCTGTTTGGTCTGTCAAATACGATCCCGCGTTCTGCACTGTCACCTTCGCGTTCACACAACCTCCTCAAATGGCTATAAGTCTACAAGAAGCACAACGAGAAGGAGCATGTCTCCGGTTTCCAGAACAATTAGGCGTTCATCGCGAACTCAGCTACGATATGGCGGTCAATATGTTACTTCGGGCGACGCAGATGGCCACAACCATACCCTTTACATGGACTTACCTGGATAAACTACCAGGTACGTTTTATTGTCCTTCGTTCCTGATATTTGGATAACACATGCTTAGAGGGTAGCGTCGCGCTAATATTCCTGCCGCACAACCAGTCATTCCCAAACGATGGGATTCGGTGGCAGGACAACGAAACTAAGTTTAGTATCCCTGTAGCGAGCGGCCGTGTAAGCTTTCTGATCTCCTTGCACGTTTTAACCCGACATTAAATGGTATGCTAGGAACTCGAAGTTGCAGAAACAAAATACGGCTTCATACCGGGCGGGCAAGATCCAATTGCAAGCAGGTTCCGGCGGCGCTACCGCCTTCTCAGAGGCGGTCATCCTCAACTGATCCTTGTACACTACATTCAAGGCCCTCAGACAGGTGAATCCGCATTTCACCTCTCTAAGTTCTCTAGTTGACGCAATTCGTGACTCTCAGCCATTTTACCAAACCTCAACCACCCTGTTCGACAATACCCACTTCGACCCGTCAATGAGCCAGCAATTTATGTCGCAGGCGACAAGTTGGGTCAAAAAGCCATCCCTCACGGGATTAGTTCCATGCCATCCGGTGGCCCGCAGATACAACAGCCTGGAATGCCTATGCACTTGCAGCAACAGCAAGCTATGATTGCACAGCAGAATAATAGCATGGAGTTGTTGGAGAGGAGGAGAGCTGAGGAACGAGCTGCAGCTGCAGCTCGAGGGCGTGGTCCTGCCCCCGCAGCCGTGAGTACTACGATACTTTTTTCATGAGGGGCTTTCTGACTCTTTGACCTAGCGCGGACCGCATCCACCCGACGACGATTCAGGAGGTATGAACTAGGTCTAGAGTCCCCAAATACGTCCTAATCCCTTTTCAGATGAACATGACCAAATCTCGACGCGTACCCTAGCTTTGAGCCGCTACAGACGTAACCATGAGCTCATGAATGAGGTCTTCCACCACGCCGCTTTCTGTGAGTTCAGCCGTTTCCCGAATCTCCTGCTTCAACTCACTTCATCCATACAGCTGACAAAAAAGCAACTTCCCCACCCAAGCCTTACTCCATCTTCAACAAAGACGATCTGGACGAGAAAGCGGTACGTTCAAGTCTAAAACCTAACGAATCCAGAGCTCGGTACTGAGAGTCCGTAGCGCAAGCTCCAGGAAGAAATCGACGCATTGAAGAACAAAAAAATTGAACGGCGGCCAGTACCTACGGTTTCAACTGATGTTGCAGACGTCTCAATGAGCGATGGCATCGCTGTATGACATGTTTAGTGCTAATGCATCCTTGCTGGTATTTGAGTATTGTGAGATTTGTTTTCCTCTCCTGAACAACAGTTCCTGTATGACCGCGTAGACATTGTAATACAGATAAAATATCAAGCTAAAAACACAGCGTGAGGAGACAGAAACCGGAAGAATATGCACAAGAAAGAGAAGCTGACGGGAAATGTGGTAGTACAAAAGGAAAAATGAGATGCATGCGAGGACGGAGTGCATAAAATGTGTTAGTATGTAGAAACAGATGTGGAAAAATCCAGAACACAACCAACAATATATATGGAGCCAGAAATACGAAGCCGGGTGATTAGGGTATTTTGAATTTGGAGTGTGCGAATACGGTATCAGCTAAGAGGATACAAAAGAATGAGTGGGGGTATCGTGTGGGTAACGGTGATAGAAACCAAAGCAAGTGAGAAATACCGGTCAAATTGACCGCATTATACTTAGACAGCAGATTTAGACTTGAGCATCTCCAAGCTCCTACTCCTCGTCAGCCGCCTAGCCATGCCGTCTAGGGAGAAGGTTGGTGTGGCGCATACAAGTCCACTGGAGGGTAACACCGAAGCCGAGGCAGGGGTAACAAAAGACGGGGTTGCCTTCGGTCCTACCGGTACCCAAAACTCCTTCCTCACAGGGGGCGAACTGCCAGCCCTCTTCTTGGTCAACCACGTCTCATCCATCAAATCTGGTCTCCCAGGCGCAGACCTCGCAGACGCCTTGGACCGACTCCGGCTGCTCATCAACCTGATCCCTCTCGAGCTCGACGAAGATGGCCGAAGGAGTCTCGGCCTGACAGGGGAATGCTCCGTGATTTCCCAGCCCTCGTGTTCATCCAACACCTCCAGCTCTCCTTCATCATGAGCTCTCGTGTCTGCTCTTCCTCCAAATCTGGTGTACTTCGGCCTTCCACGGCTCTTTGACCTCTCCTTGCTCTCGGAGACCTCCTCTTCCTCTTCTTCACCAGCAACAAGTGCCAATCCCTCGCTGGGTATGGGCGAGCGTGCAAACGCGTCCGAAGGGGTATGAATGACGCTCGGACTCGTGGACCTCGACTGAGACCTAACATCATTCGCAGGTCTCCCGAGCTTGCGCCCACGTTCTAACAACGCAGATGAAGGCGTGGGACTGACAACGCTTGCAGATTCGCAATAAGAGTCGGTATCCGTACGGGAAGAAGATAAGGACCTCATGCCAGAGTCGTCATGTTCGCCTCCGGCACGTGTATTGATAACCAGTCCTGATCCTGCTCCACTGGGTGAATGTGTCCTCGATTTTCTCGGTTCGTTGTCACGGTTATGAGATAAGGTTGAAGGAGATGGCCGAACGGAAGATGTCGAACGGCTATTAAGCACCGGTGCTCTGGACAAACTTCGTTGTGCCCTCGATGTCGACCTCCTCGAAGCAGCTTCAACAGACGACCTCGAGCGAGAATCGTCCGCTTGCCAGTCCATTGGACGAGGACAGAATGTATCGTCGGGGATACGTGGCGTCATGGACGCACTCCCTGGCGTATGCATACCCGAGTATTCCTCTTCCTCTTCGTCGGAGTCTGCAGGTGTAACGTCGTCTCCCCAACCAACACCCCATGCTTGTTCATCGACTCTGGCAATGGACCAACGTGCGTCAACGTCGCTCTCAATGCACCCCTTCAGCACTTTCTCAGCACCCCTTCCAATACCGGCGGGTACCTCGTACGTCCCTGCAAGATAAGCGGGTAAGTATTTTCATTCATCGTCGACACGGAGAGGAAACGGAAACTGGGCGGAAAGTTCCTAATTTATACCAGGGTCTGGTTTCTAGGTGAGAAATGAAAAATGACGCTCACCATTGAGGATCTTCATTTGTAGCCGAGGTTCGAAGTTGTCCATAAATGGAAGGCGTCCCGTCAACAGGGCATATAGTAGGACACCCAATGCCCAAATATCTTGAGCAGGATGTGGAGCAAGAGGCGTCATTCCCTGGGGCAGAAGCAACTCTGGAGCCGCATACGGTAGCGAACCTGGCTGGAAAACAGGTGGTTGAGTTGCCGGATGGGCAGAAGATGTCGAATTCCTATGTCTTCCCAAGGTTGACGCTCCTTTGGTCGACTGTTGCAAAACCATCGTTCTCTTGTGACTCGGGGGCACTGCCAGCGAAACTGCTCTGTGCACCGACGAATGTGGATTCTGGTACGCTTCCTGGTCTTGTTGTGCTTGCTGCTCTTCTTCCTCTTCGTCAATCTCACCAATCTTTCTGGTCAATCCGAAATCACCGATTCTACAGATACCCATCTCGTCCACTAGCACATTCTCTAGTTTGATGTCCCTATGGACATACATCGCAACCTCGTGCAAATACCGCAGCCCCCTCACCACCTGCCTAAACATCATCCCCGCATCATCCTGAGGCAACGCTGGCCGACCATCCCTCTTCAATATATCAAAGAGCGACCCAGCAGGACAGAATATCGTCACGAAGAAATCTGCGTAGCGGGTATGCACAGCGGTGAACAACGGCAGAATGTGCTCATGGCTGAGCGTAGACCAAACCGCAGCTTCGTGCTTTATTCGCTTCCTTGCCACAGAGGCATTGCCTTGCTTGAAGTAGTCAGAATGACGGACAATCTTGACGGCGACAACTCCACCAGAAGAGGAAAAGCCTCGCCTTATTGTCGAGAATGCGCCATAGCCGATGACACCGCCAAGTGTATATCCACTGACGACAGAACCTTCGGCATCTGGAGGTGGAGGAGCGGCGGGTTTTGGAGAACTGAACGCCGAGAGAAAGAGAGCAGCGGGAGAGGCAGAGATGGGGGCTGCTGGTGCAGATGCTGCAGGAGGTTCATCATCGTCCTCTAGCAGCGTCTGGTCATCGATGATACAAGGTGAGGTCGTGTGCCGTATGCAACGGTCATTTTGCTGTTAGAAAGGTAGAATGAATAGCTGTTCGGGTTAACGACGAATTTTTACAACTTACAAAGAGAAAAGGAGATGGAGAGCTTCGTTTGTCGGGTTCGAACCTGAGGCCAGTGTTTGAAGCAAAGTCTGAGATGGCAGTTTGCATGAACCGATAAGCTATGGATCAGTTCAGCGGAAAGTATGATAGTTTGCTTTGAGGGTGGACCGTGGTGGTTAGTGGGTAAAATGGAGAATGGGCCAACTCGGAGTCACGGTGGACCGCTTCCGTCACAGGGAGGCGTTACGCGAATAGGCCAAGCGTTTCTAATTTTGGACGTATTTGTGGCTGTACCTCACCGGATCTTCAAGAATTCTCGACTTGTTGGACTCCAATGCTCCTCAAAGAACGTTGGCGCAGAGAAAACGTGCGTTGGGTGTTGTGGCGTTATATACAGCAGACCCTATTTCCCCCTCGAACCTAGTCATGAGACTCTGCTCACGAGGACACCACCATCACAGTATCCCACCTAACCCCTGAACATGAGGCATCGGAGGCCTGTCAACCTTGCTCGGCCGATGTACCCCCAAAGCTTTGGACTTTGAGACTTTCTACATGTAGCGAAATGTAGAACGCACATGCTCCTCTATTCACACTCTACAGGCTACAAGCTCCACCACCGACACACAGATTAGATCTTCCAAATGGAGAAACAGTATGTCCGGTCCGATGTATTTCACCGGATCTAGGGTTAAGGTTAGCATGACACGTACCAGGACACGTCGATCAAGAAATTCATTGACTTTGAATCCGTTCCGGAGTTGGATTGCTTTACTTCAACAACGATTCTTGCCTAGACTGGTATACCCTAATAGAGGTTGGTCACTATGGCTTTCGTTAGGTGAGTGACTGCGGATTTCTATACTCGACATACGCTGAATCGAGATGCAGATTGGTAGTCTGCGTTGCAGGCGTTTATACAATGTTCCTGGTGAGTATCTTCTTGATCCACCGTATTCACCGCTGAGCCAAGTCTGTTATTGTAGGTATGGGCAATAGCTCAAGAACGACGTGCGTTTTATCCTTGCCTGTGGCATTCTTTGTGCTCACATTCTTTTAGTATCCGTTCCCTTCGAATCAATAGATGGTTCCAAGCCAGAAAAGTTCCACAACCCAATATTCATGAACACTTGCCAGAGCGCACTCAGTTGCCTCTCCGCCTTTCTTTACATCCTCTTCAGACGCAAGTCGTCTTCCGAACCACTCGCCATAACACTCGGCCTCGAACCCGCCCCAACGCCTGCATCCAATGGTTCAGCCAAAGGGGCCAAAACTAATGGACACACCAACGGATATGCCCACCCGGAGAAACCCAACACTCGTTTCTCTCGAAGGTCCCTCCTTCTCAGATACCTCCAAACCTCCGTCTTCATAACATGTGCCGCCCCATTCGGCTTCGCAGCTCTTTCCTACATCTCCTACCCCGCCATGGTCCTCGGCAAATCATGTAAGCTCGTCCCAGTCATGATCATGAACGTCCTCCTCTACCGCCGAAAGTTCGCTCCACACAAATACCTCGTTGTGGCTATGGTCACCCTCGGGATTACAGTCTTCATGGGATTCGGCGGAGACAAGAAAGGAAAGAAGAAGAACGCTGCTCAAGCCCAAAATGCGTATGGCCAGTTTATTGGTCTGGCGTATTTGTTGATTAATTTGCTTCTTGATGGAGCGGTCAACTCAACTCAGGACGAGATTTTCTCGAGATATAAGGTTACAGGACAGCAGATGATGTTTTGGATTAACCTGACCAGCACGATTTTGACATCACTATTGTCCGTCCTACCTCTTCCTTACATCCCTGTCATCCACCCCTCAACGGACGGAAAGTCGGAGCTCATGGGCGCATTGGCGTTCATTCAGAATCATCCTTCAATAATCTCCCCTCTGGTGCAATTTGCATTGACGGGAGCGTTGGGACAACTCTTCATCTTCGAGACGTTGCAGCATTTCGGATCTTTGACTCTGGTGTACGTGTTTGGCTGTACAATTCAGTGGCTTCGTGCTAACCATTCCTTAGCACTATCACCCTCACAAGAAAGATGTTCACCATGCTTCTTTCGGTTGTGGTGTACAATCACAAACTTACATCAGGCCAATGGGCAGGTGCTGGCATCGTTTTTGCAGGCATCTCCGTAGAAGCTTTCGTCAAGCGAAAAGGTACGCTTAGGATGTCCTGTCTGTTGATCGTAACTAATAGTCTTTTGGATAGACGTTCACGCAAAACGGGTGATCCAGGAGAAGGAGAAGGCAAAGATAAAGTCACTATAACATATGTAGCCGACAGCCTTGCAGAAATACAAGCTTTCCGGTCATTGATCTCCAGCATATTTATATGTAATATATTAGGTGGTAGTATACCAAGAACAGTTTGGGGTGGAAACAAACATGGCATAAGAGGTGGAGAGCTAGAGTATACGTGAAGGCAATGGGGGGAAATCCTCGTCGGAATAGTTGTCCAAGCTTGGGTGGTCATCCGTGTAGACAGCGGGCTCAGCTATTACTGGCATCTCCTTGCGGAGGTTCACTGAAGGAGACTTCGATGACTGAACCGGCCCCCCTCTGGGTCGATCCATATTGACCCTTAGAATTCGACCGTTGAATTCGCATCCATTAAATATCTCAATTGCACGCTCGGCTTCTAGGTCGGTAGCAAATGTGACTTTGCCAAAACCCCTTGACCTCCCGTCTGGACCAAGTGGGATGTAAGCTTGGGTAACAGTTCCGACTTCGTCAAAGATGCCCTTCAGGTCTTGCCAAGTACTGCGGAAGGGCAACTATAGGAGACGAATGAGTACGAGACAAGACAAGGTTGAAATGACATACATTCCCGACAAATATGGTTCTGTTTTGCTGATTGTTAGCTGGAGTATCTTGAGCCGGTGTGAAAGAGCTGCCAGCAGGGAGCATTGGTCCATAATGAGTTATCTTTATGTGATCAGAAACAGGAGAGGGTTTGTGGTGAACCGGGTTTGAGGAGGCATGCCTGACATCAAGGATACGAGATTTCCAGGAGTACCCGTTGAACATATTAACGGCACAATCAGCGGCCGTTTCTGTGGCCATGAATACAGCACCACGTCCACGGGGAATCCTGTATAGCCCGTTGGCAATGTCTGCGTATAAGACGGGGCCTGCACGGCGGAAAAGGTCTTCTAGATCCTGCGATTGGATTTGATGCGGTAGCTGTTGATAGAGAGTCCTATTAGTGCTGGAAAATCTGGGAAAATATGACATACATTCTCAACGATTAATGAAGTCCTCGTGCTGGATAGGGGAGTGGAGGTGACCCTTCTTATCAAAGCTTCGACTTCATCGTATGCGGGTGGATCTGTAGGTGGAGGTTCCCGAGCCCGCGTCTGCCAGTCAGGTCGAAGTGGGAGGTGTTCCAGTGTTGGCGTTTGTGGCATAGCAGAAGAAGCTCCTGAACTCTCGCTGGTGACTGCCTCGCTGTTGATAATTGATATGTTGTCATCGTATTGGCTTTCCAGAGATCTTTCGAGTCGCTCCCCCATGTGCTCGCTGATTGACTTGGAGTAGCACCGGAGCCCACGGGAAACACATCGCTGACAAGGTCCCTCTGGGTTCTCAGCGTCTTCGTCACACTAGAAAATACACAGTCAGAAGAACGCGAGTAATCTTTCAAGTTCATGGAAATCCACCTTTGCTTTCACTGTAAAACATGGAAGGCAGACTGCTCTCACACGGTTCTCGAACGGCGACGATGATATTTGACTGGCCACTTTAACAGTCAATCGGCGGTCCCAAATATCCTGCGACAAACGGCGCTGTTGCACGTCCGAAGCAAAGCGGGTAGGCGCAACATTACGGCGAGACTCTGGTTGATCCTTGGTCTGCTCATTGCTTGGCGACCATTCTGGCTTAGGCCGCATTGGGGTTGAGCGGTCCTTTTCCAGTCGAGCTTCAAGGGTTACACTCTCTGCTACGCGGTGCTCATTTAGCGCGCATGGCGTCTGGCGTACAATACGCACGCACCGCTGGAACTGGAAATCCCGTATCTCTCGAATAAGCGTTCGAAAAGCTCCCTCCAATTTGGTAGGGAATCTGCATTCTTATTGTTTTGGGTCAGTCAAACCATTAATTTCCGAAAGGAACGGGACGAACATCGTCTAGTACAGAACACCATGTATCATCGTGTGTTATAGCCACATCTGCAAAAGGGTTCTGGTTCTATTGAGCATGAGGAAGGGGGAGAAGGAGAGATTTCGAAGCGTACTTGAGCGAGCAGATATTGATTTATGACGTCCGACGGGTGAATATGCTAGCATTTCTCTTTTTCAGATTTGTTACGAATCGATTGTGAGGCGATGAAACACACCAGGGAAGGAACTGGGATCTCTGAAATGACAACTGCGCGAGCATCATGGCGAGTTTCACCTGATCTCTCTCGAGCTTTGACACCGAAGAAACCTTGGAACGATGCGCCGAGGAGGGATCTGTTCCCATTGCCACCACTGGAATCTCCGAAGGGAACACTCGGGCTCTTGCGTAGTAGCAAATCTGCTGACGATCCCTGGATTGGAGTCACCTCTACTCCCCCCATGAGAGAACCCCATAGCCCTTCGCTAAGTGCAACTCGATACCCCCTGAGGAAAATGCATTGATTAAAGGGCATATTACGGTTCGCTTCATCACGCCAGGAAGCCTGAGGTCCGTACTTTGTAGTTACAGGATGTGAGTGAACCCATGTGTAACCGGAGTCTGGCGCCTCCAGATCCTCCGAATTCTGCGCAGCTTTTTGGAAAGTCAAATAGGTTGGTTCTTGTGCTGCAGATAAGTCTGTGTAGACGCCGTTGGCCCAAAACTGCGTTTTGTCGACACCCGTGATGAGGTATACGGAACCATTTGCAGCCGCTCTCCCTCTAGGACCATTGATATACTTATACCAATGTGCAGCGTTTTGTTCTGCGTACACCTTGTAAGGCCTGACATTGAGTAGATTTTCGCGCATTCCTCCCTGAGGAACAAGCAGTATGGCGCCCGCAGGAGCGGCAGCCGTGAATTGATAAGAAACGTCCATGTTTTCAACGCTTGAGCTGGAGAAGTAGGTCAACGTCAAAGTTTGACACAACGGGTAATCTCTCACCGGATGGAGGAGTACTGGACAGAAGACGTGCAGAGGCATTGACCCGGAGGCCACGCCCCGGGACTATGGTTGACATCCTCTGGGTCTTCGGGGTGGTTCAACGGCACAAAATGGTCGGGAACTTTGTTCCTATTTACTGGATGGTCGGCAGGTAGAGAAATGTTGAAGAAGAAATCAAATTCTCCGTCTGCTGTGATGATACCAACGTCCCCAATACTGACTCCTCTCTCCCTACAGGCAACGGGTAGGTTCATGAGCGGTCGAGGCTGCCACAAAGGCCATCCAAGTTTCTTTGGAAGAAAGAGGCGAGCATAAGTTTCGCTATCATGTTCACCCAGATCTGAAAGTTGGAATGAACCAAGCTATGACGTTTCAGATTTGGGAGCTGACTATTGAACTTTTGGCATGTGGACTTACGCTCCTTGGAGGACTATCTCCTGCAAGGGGAGTTGCTCCCTATCCTTGTATCTGTTTCCTGAACAATTTAAACAACAAGAATCATTGGTGCTCACATGAACCTGACGGTCTGCGCGCCGTGGTCTTGCAGGAGTTGTGAGAACAGATGAAGCTCCTGCAGAGAACTGAACGAGAGCGGCACTTTGCATCCGCAAAACTGACCTTGGTAATGAGATGGCGGTGCCGAGACGACAGTGACATTATGTATGTCCCGCCCAGCGCTGGTAAAAGCGTTCACACCATCAAAGCCCACTTGTTGGGCATTCGCAAATACGTTTGATCTACAAATAATTGTCAGCGTCGGTCCGTATTACCACATCACAAGCTACAAACCCTTGGGAATCTACAGCTTCCTCCTGGTGGGAATGCGACAAGCGCAGCTGATTGCTCGCTGAGGCAGTTGTGTTATGGATCCTGTTCATGGGAAGTGTCAAACGGCTAGAGTGCCTTGATTTTCTTGGCCGCTCCTGTTATAAGTGGCAACAACAGGCGTCTATTCAGTTGTCAGACGGATGCACAGCCTTGCACGATCAAAGGTGTATTTACAGTGCTAGCTGGTTATAGACTCCATGGATTTCGAGGGAAAGGCTAAAGGAAGTGAGGCACCGCATTCTCTAAAGTCTGTAAGATAACCTTAGAGATAACATCCGTTTCACAGGGCACAGTACATCTGGTTACTCCACATTGATCTCAAAACCTCCGTTTTCTTTGCGAGGCCAATTGATGTGATCTTATGCCTGCGGATACATCCACTGCAACTGGTAGCATTCAAGTCATCAGTACGATCTCTGAACAAAGAATAGTCCGGGTCTGACCGTTTGGGGGGCACTTAGGACCGTGAGCTTCTATATCGAGATGGGTATTTAGCTCATGCAGGAAATTGAAAGTTTTGGTGCAGCCAGGCCACGAGCAATGATACTGATTTGACCTGATGCGATTTTAATGAGAATTGTCGGAACTAGATCATAGACAAAACGTCTCACTCTGGATTCGTGCGAGCTCGAGGGCGCGTTTTCACTACAGGGAGAAGGCCTTGTTGTAGAGAAGCGATTGAAGCTTTTGAAACAAGGGGTTTCAGAAGTATAGGATCTTCTCTGGGATGAAGGGTCACACAACCTATAGGACTGTTATCGTTGATGAAAAATATCGGCTGAGAGGCTCGCTACCTTCTGAGAATATAGGCTCGAATTTCTCCCATACCCTTGCTACAAGCTCTGCTTCGTCCGGCAAAACCAGGTCATTCTGCGAGGATCATCAGTAGGGGTCAGAGGAGTAATGTGAATAATTACTTCATCGAGCACGGAGGACCAGATTGAATCGTGGGTGATTGCAACGTCCGCGAGCGAATTCTAGAAAGGTCTCAGTTCAAAGCATGTCCTCAAGGGAAGCATACACTCACCTGCGTAAGTAGGTGTTGATTGAGTATATCGGAGGGATGAAGGTCCTAGGAAAGGTGTCAGGACTCGAAGGAAGAGCAAGTGTAAGCCACTCACAGTAGAGAGTGCAGGGATTTCAGCAATAGTCGTCACAGAACTTGCATCATCTTTTCGTTGATATCCACCGGTGCCAGAGGTCGATCCAAAGTAGTTCGACCTCAACACATTCGCAAATCCTAGCCAACTTGTGTTTCCAAACGGGACATTGGTGCCTTTCTGTAGTAGCGACTCGGGTAAAGCTTCTTGAATGGGAGACACCTCGACGCCTCCCATTATAGAACCCCAAAGCCCCTCGCTGAGAGCTACCCTGAAGCCACGTAGGAAAAGGCATTGGTTCGAGGGTAACGTAGTACTCCCATCAAAGTACTCCTTCGAAGGGCCGTGATTTGTTGTCGCAAAATTTGGTTCGGCCCACACGTAAGAAAACTTGGATTTCCTTCTGGCGTTTGAGTTTGCTTTCCGGAGCGCTAGGTTGTACATATCGCCTTGGGATAGTCCAGAATACACACAATTTCCCCATGCTGATGTCTTGTCTACACCTGTAATCAGGTAGACAGAGCCATTAGCGGCACCTCGCCCTCGAGTCCCGTTAATGTGCTTGTACCAGTCTACCGCATTGTGTTTGGCGTATTCAGAGTACGGGGATGTATTGAGGAGGTTTTCACGAGATCCTCCACACGGGGTCATCAGGAGTGCGCCTGCAGGAGCTGTAGCTGTGAAACCATATTGATGGGCCCCACCGTCCCGGCTTTCATCATCGTCATCCGACCTATCATCATCAAAGTGAATACTGATACTATGACCGAAATGCGGAAGAACTGACCAGACAGTCGAGGTAACTCGTACTGAGTTTGTACTGAGATATTTCCCAGGTAGCCAGGCTTCTGATCGGTGGCTTATGTCCTCTGGGTTCTGAGGATGGTTGATGGGTTGGAAATGCTCTGGCACGCTATTGCGGTTTATTGGATCATCCGCTGGTAAGGATATATTGAAGAAGAAATCAAACTCTCCGTCGGCAGTGATAATACCAACATCTCCTATGCTGACGCCTTTCTGCCTGTAGGCAGTTGGTAAGTTACCGAGAGGACTGGGTTGCCACAGAGGCCACCCTAGTTTCTTCGGTAGGAGAAGTCTTGCGTAAGCTTCACTATCATGTTCTCCCGCGGTAGAGTCCAATGAACGGTCCTAGTGCACCGTGAGCTATTGAAGATTCGAACAAGGTATCACAAAAAGATACATACCGAAGTTCTATAATGTGGTACCGCGGGGACCTTCCGCAACAAATTAACCGGTTGTTCATAGTGTCAAGTAGTCCTTACCTACCGAAGGGTTGACCAAGGTAGTACTTGCGCTTGGGAAGGCATCTGTGAACAGAGGTAAATTGAGCTCATGATTGAATGAATCAAGAAAAACTAACCAGAATGAACAGATAGAGTGATCGCAGGATTGACGTTAAAAATATCGCGACCAGCGCTTGTGAAAGTATTGGTACCCTCGAAGTCCACATGGCCAGCATCGGAGAAAATATTTGGCCTGAGAAATCCCAAATGATTAAATAGTCGGAAAGCTGAAAGGGCGAGACATGCTACCCTTGCAAAGAGTCGGATTGTGATCTTGGACGATTGCCTGAAGACTGGGTAGGCTGATTCCTGAAAGGGTTCAGGTCAGGTCGTGGTGGCTGCCTTAGCCGATTCTCTGCGCTCATGATGGGCAATATCAATCACGACGACGCCAAGGATCTGTCGCATTGCTAATTTACAAGGCTAGGCCACAGCCTTGTCCAGAGCCAGCAGGTCGTTCTCCATGGAAGATTATGCTAGTTCTGGGTAAATCCGTACAAAGTTCCCACGGTTACTTAATGTCGAAAGGGGTTCACACAAACAGCCTTCATCAAGGTATTATTGTGGGCAGGGAGGTAGCATCTCCAAGCTAAAAGTAACACCTTTCTTCATTAGAACAAAATGATAAGATAATCTGGTTATGTGCGATTGCCTCGGGGGTATTATAACTTGTATGATAGGGCAGTGAGGAAAGATTCGGCGATGTAGGGATAGAGGTGGAGGAAATCGGCCAGTTCCTTAGGTGAGAAACAGGTATGAGTAAACTGACTCGCGTATAAATCCTGAATAAGCCCAAGTGAATGTAGAAGAATCAGAAGACAAACGTCTAGGATACATAATCTTGGCAAAGACGACTGTATGCGCGGTTATTACGATGTTTCCATCGCATCGTCATCTTGAGATTCAGGAGAAATGAGAGCACGCTTGCCACGGTTGTTCTCACTGAGAGCATATGTTATTCAGAGCACGGATGCTGAGGAAAGGTGAACGTACGGCTCGTCGTCGTCATCATCCTCCTGTTGACGCTTCTTGTTGGGAGCACCCCGCGTGGGGAAGGAGGAAACTGCAACAGAAGCCTTGTATATAGCTTCGTATTCCTGTCAACATGCGATATCGCTGGGGTCAGAATGGATCGTATACGGCAGCAGTGGCACATACCTTGATCTGGGTGAGGAAGCCACTATTAGGCGAGATGCAATATCGGCGGTTTTGGACGAGATGTAGGGCATCTTCCCATGAGATTTGATAGTGTTGCATCACGAACATAACCACAAAGGCAGGTGAGAGACTGATTCCACCTGTGTATCATTGGTCAGCCAGCCTGAATGTGCAAGGGATAGCACAGCATACCATTGCAATGGACCAGGACTCTTCCTCCTAATCGAAGTGCCTTGTCAATGAATGCTTTGGCTCTGTGACTCGCGTGAGAAGAATGCCAGATACGAGTGTAGAGGATCAGCATACTCAGGGAACAAGCGAATAAGGTTCTGCTCTTCATTGTCCTCAACATCCAACGTCAAGTATTGAAAGTGTTCAGGGAAACGTGGCTTGACGGAGAAAGCTTCCTTAGCATCCCGAATACAGACGCTGATCGCAAAGACATAAGCCTCAATCGCGCGACCGAAAGACATCATCCCAACGTACACATGTGTAATTCCCAGAGACTGCAAGCCTTCCAGCGATTTCGATATCACGAAAGGACCAAGCCAGAGACCGGGCAGGATTTCTTGACACTCCCTTCGCATCTCATATCTAGGTGTCATCGAAGGTTAAAACGTACTTGAGGGAGGGTAGATGAGGTATCGGTCACCAACCTCCATTCTACATCCCCAGGTCCTTGAATAACAGTCTTGAGCTGTTCTTCACTAAGCTTGGGTTGTATGTGACCATTCATGGCGAGCAATTGACAAAAGACCCGAAATATAGGATCTTGACCAAAGTGAAAAGGGCTTTGACCGTCGTCGCTGTTGGCAAGCAAGCAAGTGTAATGGGAGTAGGACACGAATCAGGGTCGAGAGTTCGCCGCGGTCGCTGTCAATAAATTAGATTACGAGATCGATCGCCGCTAATGGTAATTCCAAAGGCGCAGACTGCCGTCACGGTGGCGGCTTTTTCGCAATGGACTCTGATGATGATATACCGTGAGCCTTTCAGTTTATCGCATATCAGGTTGCTGAGCAAGGGTGATAGAACGTTGATCGAGAGAGTCCCATCGCCTTCCCCAACAAAGACCAAGAAGGTGCCGCTTACCATCATTTGTGGATTCCTGGGAGCTGGGAAGTCGACTTTGCTCAAGTGAGTCCGCCATCTGAATTTTGCAAAACTTCTGCTGAAGAAGAATTGAGACGTATCCTCACGGAGAAGCATGGATACAGGATTGCAGTCATCGTCAACGAGTTTGGCGACACGGCGGTACACATATTTTTCGAGCACCTCACACGATGACATCAACTAATGCATATTGCAGGACATTGAGTGTAAGCCCCTCTTGTATCCCGTTTCTGGCCGGAATGCTCATCTAACGCAGCCAGGACCATAAATGTCTCCTCTGACGATGATCCGAGCGGCCAGCAAGAAGAGGTGCTTGAGCTGGCAAATGGCTGCCTTTGCTGTAGCATCAAGGACTCAGGAGCTGCTGCTATCGAGAAGCTCATGCAACGCAAGGGCGCCTTCGACCACATCTTGCTAGAAACTACGGGTTTAGCGGATCCTGGTACGCGCTCTGATCATTAATTCAGGTAATGCCTCTATATCTCTTTGCAGGTCCAATCGCAGCCATGTTCTGGGAAAACGAAGAATACGTCGCAGGGTTGGCACGAGAAATCATCCTCGATGGCGTGGTATGTGTAGTAGACGCCGTATTTGGTCAAAAGGTATCTACCGAGTTCCTTACTTTATTCCAACCTGTTAACCTTGGCCCTAGCAAATGGAGGAGGATCATTCCACGGAAGGAGACTCAGTGGGTGAAAGCTTGCGGTACGTCCATGTTTCGTTGCTCCCTCAGCCCGGAAAATGACGCATTCACCCATAGGCAGATCGCTGGCTCAGATATCATCCTACTGAATAAGACCGACCTTGTAGAAGAATCCCAAGTCATACAGGTCGAGAACATGATTCACCAGGTCAATCCAGCAGCACCAGTCCACCGGACTGTCAAAGGCGACATCGACCTCGGACTGATTATGGGCATCTCCATCTTCACAGCACCACCTCCGGTCAAGAAGAACCCTAATATTGATACACACAACCACGACAACTGCACAAGCCACGATCATTCCCATGATCATGAACCCACTCACTACGAACTGAGAGGCATCTCCAGTCTTCAAGTTCCCTGTCCTGTCCTCACCTCTACCCAATTCAATCGGTTAGATGAATGGATTCGCTCAGTGCTCTGGGAGGGTAGACTTCCGGTGTCAGAGAAGAACATAGAGGTCCTCCGGTGCAAAGGTTTATTCATGCTGGATACAGGAGACCAGTATGTCTTGCAAGGCGTTCGGAGTATGTACGATATGAGCAAGCTGGAGCCAGAACAACAGGAGAGTGTGGAGACGCCTGTAGCCGGAAAGCTGGTACTCATTGGTAAAGGCTTAGAAGATACCGTTAGGAAAAGCCTGGAAGATGTATTACAGAAATCTTGAATTGCATGGAGCTAATTGTATTGATTCGCCCCTGTCTTATCGCGTGGCATGGAATCCCTACTTGAGCCTCGTCCGAAATTGTCAAGTGACTCTGTCGCGGCGGACCACCATGTCTACGAACTCGGAACTCATTCCGCCTCTCTCGCCGTTTCTTCCTTCTAACTCGTAGCATCCTGGCCATGGCACCTGCATCGCTTCCTATCATTGATATCGCCCCTTTTCTGAGCGATGACCACAAAGACGACGAGCTGAGAAAGTCCACGGCAGAAGCTCTACATAAAGCTTGCGTAGAATATGGGTTCTTTTATCTGAAGCTCTCGGCCTACGTTCCAGACTCTGTGCCAGAGCATTTGACAGATCTGGCGAGGAAGTTCTTTGGATTGCCTCAGGCTGAGAAAGACAAGATCTCACTGGCAAATCAAGATGGTGCAAGAGGTACGCAGGCCCCGAATCTGCCTACCTATTCATGAATGGCTGAATGGACTTGGGATACGCATAGGCTACGCCAGACTGAAGGAGAATGTAACGAATGGGAAGGCCGA
Source organism: Clitopilus hobsonii (assembly GCA_015708445.2). Classification (NCBI taxonomy): domain Eukaryota; kingdom Fungi; phylum Basidiomycota; class Agaricomycetes; order Agaricales; family Entolomataceae; genus Clitopilus; species Clitopilus hobsonii. The sequence goes on along the minus strand of CP068003.1, from coordinate 2,081,031 downwards.
TAACCACGAAGGGATAGACTTCTACAAGCCCGTGCCAAACCCTGACAAGACCCGCCCTCTATGGGGAGAGAATCAATGGCCGGATATACCTGGATTCAAGGAAAGCTACGATGATTGGACTGAGAAGATGAAAGCACTCGGAATCATCACCATGAAAGCGTTAGTCTGATTCCCTTCGCGTCTTGTGTTGGGCTCATACAGCTTATATGCGATTAGGATGGCTATGGGATTGGGCATGTCGGATCAGGAATGGGAGGCCCTGAGATCACAAGTTGATGATAGTTTTTGGGTGATGAGGATCATAGGATACCCGCCTTTACCGAATGATGAGGATGGTTTCTCGTGTGGCGCACATAAGTATGTGATTCTATCCAGTTCATCATTGCATTTTTGCTAATACTGGTGCAACAGAGACTATGGTTGTCTAACGTAGGACACACTCTTAGAACGTTTGGATTGTCCTCTCATAGCCATCTTATTCAGATTCCTATATGCGGACCCAACACCCTCGGCTCTGCAAGTCTTCTCCAGCCGGCCGGGAGCAATCGAGGCTGCAGGAGGGAACGTTGTCACCAATCGCGGCGAAAAGGGTGTCTGGCTGAATGCTGACCCCATACCAGGCTGCGTTGTCTGCAATATTGGAGAGAGTGAGTCTACCTTGCCATGGATATACCCGCGAACGTTATAAATCTCTTTTCAGTGTGGGAGATCTGGACAAACGGCCTCTATCGCTCAACTCTCCATCAAGTTATCCACAGAAGCTCGAACTACAGAGTCTCGTAAGTACCCGTTGAACTGGAATAATCTACTCGGGCTGAAAATCCGTTCTCGAGGATCCCATTCTTCTTTGAGCCCAATTTTACAGCTGATATCCAGCCCCTGGCCGCGGCGCTGAGATTGCAGAGTGAGGAGGAACGCAAGAACCCTGGCAAAGGCATAGTATACGGCGATTTCCTACTTTCCAAGGTGACGAACAACTTTGCGTCCGGAAAGGGGAAATATGACTAGATCTTTCGTCTTTTCCATCTGATCTCGTCGGTTTCGCGATAAGATAATGTCAAATTCTATATTTTTGCACCATCACATGACCCTGAAATGGAAAGTGTTCTCGACCAAAATGAGTGTCCTGACTCGCGTCTATCGATTTATACCGAGATTATCTTTATCAAGGTCCACTCCTCTCTCTGTTTTTCGACATCCATATAGCAATATGTCTTTGCCAGCTGCTATTGAGAAGCTGAACTCGCCGGTGAAGGAGTTGGTCGTTGCTGTGACGGAGAACGGAACAAAGTTGGCTGGAGAGAACGAGAAGGACCAGAAGGAGGTTGTGGGATGGGTAGTGAAGTCGTCCAAAGAAGATGTTGCCTCAGAGGGCAGCATTCAAGTGCGCATTATAGCCAAGTGTCTACCACGTGTTACTGTGCTAACCGAGTTGCCAGAACTTAAACAAAGATCTGCTCCCAAAGACCTATCTCGTGAGCAATTACCTCACTGCAGCAGATGTTGCATTGTACGGCGCTCTCCATCCATACTTTGTACGTGTTTTACGTCGCAGATGGTCATAATATCTCTGACAGACATACACGGTCAGTCAAAAGCCCAAGCAACGCAATACTTCTCCCATCCCGCCCTAACTCGCTACTTTGACCATATTCAATCTTCTCCAGCCGTCCGACCATCCGCAGATTCACTTGCATCCACTCCATTTACCCCTGTTCCACTTGACATTGAAAATGCACCAAAAACTGAACGCAAAGTTGAGCCACCGAAGAAGAAAGAGAAGAAGCCCGCTGCTGGTGCTGCTCAGCCAGCACCTGCAACAGACGCAGATCCCGAGAAAGCCGCTTTGAAAGAGACTGCGGAGGGAGCGGCAGCAGCAGCAGGAGAGAAGGTACAGAAGAAGGAGAAGAAAGAGAAGAAAGAAAAGCCTGCTGGAGAGCAAAAACAGAAGAAGCAGGCTCCTGCTCCAGCTGCCGACGAGGGTGAACCTGTCCCGTCCATGATTGACCTGAGGGTTGGCCGGATTGTCGATGGTGAGCCGTCTTCTGATTCTGCTATCTACACGCTAACTAATTTCGACATAGTTAAGAAACACCCTGATGCTGATTCACTCTATGTCGAGGTATGCCACGCTACCAAAGTTACACATGCCTTTCCGTTAACCCACCTGGTAGCAAATCGACATCGGTGAAGAAACTGGTCCACGAACGGTCGTTTCCGGCCTTGTGAAATACGTCCCCATCGAGCAGATGCAGAACAAGTTACTCATCGCTGTGGTAAGCCAAATCTCGGCGCATTTTCTTTCTGTCTAATCACAGTACACAGTGCAATCTCAAGCCTGCAAGCATGCGTGGTGTCAAGAGCTTTGCCATGGTTCTCTGTGTACGTTTCTTTTATCATCCAGAGGATACTCAGCCAAACTTACATTCTACTTAGGCAACGTCAAAGGAGGGAAAGGAGGGTGGCATTGAGATCGTAGATCCTCCTGCAGGCGCTAAGCCTGGCGATAGGGTATACTTCGAGGGTGAAGAATATGAAAGTACGCCTTCGATCTATATTCATGATAAAACCCTTAATTCATGTCATCTGCCAGATGCTACGCCTCTTGCACAACTCAACCCCAAGAAGAAGATATTTGAAACCATTCAGCCTGGTAAGCAATGGGATACCCTGTACTTGACATTCATGTTCATGCTGATGCCTTGTCAGGTTTTACCACCCTGGATTCCCGTGAAGCTGCCTGGATAAACCCTGCCACAAAGAGCGTCCATAAAATCAGGACAAAAGACGGTGCATGCACTGCGCCCTCTTTCGTTGGGGCTTCACTTTCATAGATAGCTGTATCATATACCTTACAATAATGAAATTTGTTTTTGACGCGCGAATCTGCTCATTTTTTCGGGCGAGACGCGACAGAGCAGACGCGTCAAGTTGGCCAGCAAAGTTCGAGCTCATTACCTAAGCAGAATTTCTCTTCCGTCAGGCTCCCTCCTCAGGCTCTGGCAATGATTCTACGGTCACAACTCAGCCAGACGGTCCGCTGCTTCTCGTCAACAGCGCGGGTAAACGCTTTCGTATCCCATATTGGCCGTGAACCTATCAAGGTTCCCCAGAATGTGGTCGTCAACCAAACACCAACTGCCATAACTGTGTCAGGACCACTCGGGTCGACCTCTGTTCCTCTACAACCCTATATGAAGCTCTCTTACCCCGAGGAAAACACCTTGTCGATTGCAGTGGATGATGCGGAAGTGAAGGTCCAAAGGCAAATGTGGGGAACGACACGAACACTCATTTCGAACGCCATAACTGGCATGTCAGAAGGCTTCACCACACCGGTCTACCTTGTCGGCGTCGGTTTCCGTGCTGCACTAGAGGATGACCCTAGAGGAACGCAGGACGGGAATAATGGCAAACGGTTAAACATGAAAGTTGGCCACAGTCACCCAATTTTTGTGCCTATTCCCAAGCATATAACGGCGGAGGTGCCAAGTGCGACGAAGATTGTGCTTAGCTGCAATGACAAGCATTTGCTTGGTTTGTTCGCTGCAAGGATTCGAAGCTTTAGGAAGCCGGAGCCATATAAGGGCAAGGTATGTATTACCACTGGATGTTTTATTCCGTTCCTGACCTGGCCGCTCCTAGGGTATCTTCGTTGGTGGCGAACAAATCAGAATCAAAAGCGTCAAGAAAAAGTAGAAGCCTCCTTACGGACATTCTTCGCCTCCTCAAGCTTGTCTGCGTCGAGTGTCTGGGCTACCTCCTGAAGGCCTTCCTCGGGGGTCATAGGAGGGCGCCGAGGAATGCCAGCTTACGGCTGCAGCCTGCTGGAACCTTAATCTCACAAAATCTCGTAGATGTAGCCAATAACCCTTAATAGTAATACAACCTACATTCCAATGTAAAGATTTACTCCCAGCGTTGAATGTTTGAATGCTTGCCTTGCCTTGGCCTTGACTCTGTCCAAACTGGCGACTTCCGCATTTGGTAATTCACACAACTCATCCTCGTACCGTCATCACGACCTTCATTCGTCTGCCTGTTGGCTGTAATTCCACCAATTGACCACGATCTCCTGACGGTATACACGCAAGAATATGTCAGCAGCAGAATTGTGCCCTCCATGGGCTCCGTTCTTTGGTTTTGCAGGAGTATCCGCAGCAGTAAGTGGTTGAAGCGACGTGAAGAGACCAAGCTAAATGACTGACTGCGACCTTTGTAGATGATCCTGAGTAGTCAGTCTATTTTCTTCCTCGTGCAAACTCCACAGTCTTAACAAGAAACGTTATTCCCTTCCCCCGTCAATGTCTTTTAGCCGTCGGTGCTGCGTTTGGAACTGCGAAGGCCGGTATTGGCATTGCTGGACTAGGTAGCTTCCGACCAGAGCTGATCATGAAGGTCCGTAACAATACACCATTGGTATCGATATTATTGAAGGCTGATAATTCATCCAGTCACTAATCCCTGTAGTCATGTCTGGTATCATTGCGGTGTATGGGCTCGTCGTATCCGTGTTGATTGCAGGAGGCAGTAAGTTGTGCCACTACCCTTATTAGATTGACACTGACTCTCATATAGTCGAGGCTGGTAAATATGCAGCATATGCGGGCTTTACACATCTTGGCGCTGGGCTTGCATGCGGGATGACTGGCCTGGCTGCAGGGTATGCCATTGGTATTATTGGTGATTCGGTGAGTGCATTGATCCACGACCGCCCACCTCTTGGTGCTCATATTCTTTACCAGTGCGTACGCGCATATGTGCATGAGCAGAAAATGTTTGTTTCAATGGTTCTAATTCTCATCTTCGCCGAAGTCCTTGGATTGTATGGGTACGTGGTTTCCTCCAGGTCAATTATACTTATCATAGCTCACTCTCTTGAACCTTTCATAATTTAGGCTAATTATCGCCCTCATCATGAACTCGAAGACAGCCATTGGAGCAGATGTCTGCAGAACATAACTAGCTTGTAATATGTACATGCCCGTATAATTCAGCTGTCAACGATTTTCGATTCTTCATGGGGCTTAGAAGTGATGAAAAAGAATAACCAGAGTATACAAATTATGAGGAATTATGAGTATGGTATTATTCGAAGCATGTTCAAGGGCTTTGGCTCCCGGATGACCTTGACCGTGAACGACTCGAGGAAGAGCGAGAGTAGCTACGCCGTCTTTTGTACTTCCTCTCTCTTGACCTTGACCTGCTTCGAGAAGATACTGAAGAAGATGAATCTGAGCCAGAATCATCAGAATCCGAGTCCGAGTCCGAATCTGTGTCTGAGTCCGAAGACTCCGAGGACGAGGAAGATGAGCTAACAAAGTTTCTTAGCAATACATCTGACAATATCAGAGAAATGACACACCTTCTTCCACGTTTTCTGGACGACCTCCCTGCATCCTTCTCTCTTTCCTTCTCCTTCGACTCGAGAATCTTATTCGCCGTACCAGCCTTCGTCTTAAACTCCTCTGGTACATCCACTGATGGCTTTCCATCTGCCTTGAGTTTGGCCAGCACACCAGGCTTCTCTAGTTGTTGGGTCCTCGAAGGACGGGAAATGTATGGTCTTTCACCCTTGCATTCGTATGTGAAGTGGCCTATCGAAGGGAAATCATTAGTACGGGGCTGTTCAAGGGCTGAGTGACAGGATGATATACTCACCTGTTCTCAGGCATTTTTGACAGACAGTAGAAGACGTCGCCCGAGGCTGGTTTGCAGATCTTCTGTGAGGCGCGTATTTCGACATGGCTGATGGCGCTCAAGTTGCGTTGAGTTGTATCGTGGGAACGAACTGCCTCTTTACGTCGACCGCACACTGGAGTACTGGCATCCAGTGCAAAAGGCTGTTAGGCTGTTACGACCTTTGCTATTTACGGCAGGGCTCTATGACTCGTGCAAGATAATATCTAGATATAAAGTACACACTGTTGATATCAGAATCTTCCAATTGTAAACCCTCTCAAGCTACTGCTATGGGTGGAAGCGCTTTTAACGCCATCCTCCATCCAAACTCATTTCCTCGACTACCACCTGCTGTATATCATGCCGTCAAAGCACGGCTCAGACCTACACTAGAGTCACTCTACCAGCACGTAGGCGTACCAAGAGAAGCTCCAGAGAAACAGAGCTACGGAGATGTTGACTTCGTGGTAGCCTGTCCACAGGTCACCTCCATAAGTCCCTCTGGGCTCGTGGAAGGCTCGACATTGGGAACGGTTGTCCCTCCGGAATTTGTAAAGGAGAAGCTTGGCGCAAGGTTCTTCAATCCTATGGAAGGGTACAGGACTTCCAATTTTGCTCTTCCCGTTCGACTTGGTGAATGGGCCGATTATGGACACGGAGAGGAGGAGGAGAAGGCGAGAAAGGAAGTGGAAACTGGAGAGATATTCTATCAGGAAAGTGGCGTTTTTCCGTTCCTGCTCTAGCAACCAATCTAATCATGCCCCTCATCAGGTTGATGTGAATGCAAATGAGGATAGGGAACACTGGGAAAGGGTCATGTTCTTCAACTCCTATGGCGACATGGGCATGATCCTGGGTTTGCTCGGTAGGAATGCTGGTCTGAGATTGGGCTCAAAGGGTTTGAAGGTGCGTCATTTCGGTGAGGAAGACTTGTACTTTGGCTGAGTGCCTCACTAGTACCCGGACGATCGAAATCCTCCGATTGATCTGAGCGAGTCCTTCCCAGAGATCCTTCCCTTCATGGGCCTGTCATTGGACAGATGGCAAGCTGGGTTCAAGGCAAAGACCGAAGTCTTCGAATGGATATCCAGTTCGCGTTTCTTCAACCCAGCTCATTTTCGAGTGAGAGGCGAGGGGATCAGCAAGGTCAAAGCCGACCGAAGGATGTATGCCGAGTTCGTGGAATGGGTCGAAGAGCAGAAGAAGACCATGTTGACTTCAGCGAACGTGGAAAGGCCAGCATTCACCTCCGTTACGAAGGATGAAGCACTTGAATACTTCAACAAAGCAGACGCATACGCTGCTTTGATGCATGCTCGCTCCGAAAGAGAGAAGCTGAAGAAGGCTTGGTGTGGTTCGAACGTCAATGATTGGGCTGGGATGAACGAATACTGGAAGGGCGTTAAGGTGATCATGGATGCAGTCAGAGCGAGGCTCGGAGGAGATGAAAGGGTGCTGGATCTTATCAATGAGAAGGGGGAGGAGGAGCTCAAACGTCTGGTAGTTGAGGTCAAGGAAGAACTGTTCACAGTTGCATCGGACGGCGACGGAGGGCAGAAACATGTCCTCAAGCGCTTAGAGGCCGAAGGCGCGCCAGAGCTTGCAGGGTAAAGCTAGTGGTAACCTACAGTTGTATTCGGTCAGCAGGTCTACTAGAGCTTGGGCAACAGGACTAGATAGAAGACATTCACACATGATATCGAACATACATCGGGATTCCGCAGCCACTAGAATCAGTTATCAAGAAGCCTCGTCATGAAGGAACACGTATTCTCTCGCAGATTCACCAAACTTGATAACTATGCAGGCCGTTAGTTATGACGCATGACAAAAAAAAAATAAGCGCAACTGACCATCGTTCATCTTGAGTTCATAGTAGCGAGAAGCAGGAATAGTCTCATCGTTTACTAGAGTACCATTTGTCGACTCTAGGTCGATAATGAAGGGCCTTCAGATGAACACATCAGCCTCTCAGTCAGAGAGAAATAAGTATTCACCCACTTTATTACAGTTTTGACAGTTCCATATTCGTCCTTCTCCTTGACGCTTCGGTCTACATGACCGTTAGTTATGCTTTGGCGACTAACCTTGTGAAGGTGCTTACGTTGAATGACCGCGTGTTGTTTCGAACAAGAAGGGTGGTCGAGCAGGATATCAACTGCCAATCTGTCTCTTCCGAATAGGTATGCACTCTGCCTATGAACGTGCAGCAAATCTAAGCGCGTGTTCGTTTAGTCAACCTTGCAGTAGGTTCAGGAACAAAATGGTACTCACCAACTTGCTCGCTACCTTTGAACACATACAATCTCCATCCTAGCACCGGCTTCCTGGCTTCAGGTGGTTCGTTGTATTTGAGGACAGTTTTCGACTTTCCGTCCGCACTTTTGACAGTATTGGTCTCAGCAGCAAGAAGCCCGGACGGTTTGAAGTTTGGCTTCCCCTTGTCCTTGTCTTTATCCTCCGGGGATTTCGACCTAGAACCGGACCTGGGACGTTCTGACTCGCGCCTTGAACGTGACTGAGGCGACGCTGAACGACGAGAGGGACCTGCACGACTTCCTCCTCCTCTCTCATAGCCTTCTCGATCCCTGTCACGCCCTGACCGCCTGTCTCTTTCTTGATCCCGTGCAGAGTCATAGCGCTCTCTGTCTCGTGTCCGTTCTCTTTCTCTTTCCCTTTCATCGTAGCCATAGTCCCTCCTTGACGCCCGACGAGCATCACCCTCAGTCTTATAGTCTCGAGGATCAAACCTTCTTGAACTTCCTTCTCGGTCTCCTGATGCTTGGTATCGTGAGCGGTGCCTGGGTGAATCAGAGTCGCGTGGCATTCTAAGTCGTCTAGGGAAACGAGAGGCGAACGAGCAAGGCTGAACAGAGGCTGAGGTCAAGACTTCGAGCTTCGGTGGATGAATTGGGTTGTTCACAGAAAGCACTTGACCAACTGATTCTTTGTTCCCACGGCCTATCACCGTGACAGTCTTTCTCTTCAAACCGACTGCGTTTGTCGGGCTGCTTTACTGTCAGTGCTGATTCTTATTTCCGGCTGAGAATAGGGTGTGTTAATCTAATTTCAAAATTGTTGAATGAGAGTGTGGGCCTTAAAAAATAGACTGCAAAATTTGATAGCTTGACAAGAACATACATATCAGTCTAAGAATCTGAGTATATTGTACGCCCAGGATTCTCTTCCTCAAAGGATGCACTCGATCCTTGTACGACACCACTCACGGAGCCATCAGGTCGACTCGTTGCTACTGTTGGTTCGTCGACATCCATCTCAGTTTTCGTAGGAATCGCTACTGCCTGAGTATTTGAGGTGGTAGAAACACTGGTTTTTGAAGACGACGTTGGTGGTTTATTACCTGCAGGTGAAGTGACTGAAGCGGATCCCACTCCATTCGTTGCTGGTGTTGCTGAAGATTTCGATCGCTCCTTGGTGGAATCCTTCTCCTTTCGCTTAGAACTGGATTTTTCTCCATGGTCCTGCTTCTTTTCTCGTTTCTGAGTAGTGCTCGCACTTCCGTTCTTTTCATTTCCGCTGGGCTGTGATGTTTTTGTCTTGGTTGACTTTGCTTTCGTGGACCCAGATTGATTTGCTGCAGGTGTTGGTGCAAAGGATGGGTATGGGTTGGTGGCGGGAGGTGCAGTCGCCATGGCAGGATTGTCATCTAGAATCTCCTGCTCCTTCTCTCGGCGGAGCTGCAAGGCTTCCGCAAGAGGTATTGGTGCAGGAATCGTATCTATGTACCAGAATGAGAATGGAATAGAAATAAGAAAGCCTGAAACGCACCCTCAAGGAACATGAATTCCTGGTATTGCTGAGTCGTGTAGGCTGAAAGAGGACCGGTTCGTAATGCATTCGCCAAAATGGTAGTTTTGGGCTCTGGGACGTACCCATGTCATTGTAGTTCACCGTCGACCTTCTTTCAGACTTGGCCTTCATGAGTCCTGCCTCCACCATTCTCTTGATGAATGCCTCCTGAAAGTAGAGGTCTGAGAAGACCAGTGCGCAATCTTGATATTACCTACCGTGGCTATCGACACCAAAAATTGACCTTCCTTGGATAGGGCCAGTGTTCCAGTCACCCCTACCCGCGCAATCGTCAGAAACGAGCGCGTATGAGTCTTAGTCCTGCCTCATACCATCAGCCTGAATGATGTTGTCTATTCGATTTGCTGGCAGTAATGTCTTTCCAGGAGGTCGAAGTATTGCTGGTGCTTTCTGTTGTGCTGGAGCTTCCGCGTCTGTATCAGACTCCAGTTGGTCAACTTCATCCTCAACCTCTGACTCCATGAGCTCAGATTCCGGAGGAGGTTCAGACTCGTTCACAGTCTTCCCTTGAGAAGTTGAGATCGAAGCAGGGGCAAAGGAAGACATCAAGGCAAATTTGACGCGTTGGAACCTTGGTGGGGAGGGATTGAGGTCTGCCAGGTACACGAATTGATGCCTGCACGTCAAAATGACTACCGGCGTCTATTATTCTAGCGGAGAGATGATAGGCGCACATTTACATTCTCTGGTACAACCACCGTCATCCATTCTGTTGAGTATATGATTAACTAGAAAAGTGTACATTTTGGCAAATCATGGAGAGCATAGCCGGACTAATATAGTTTACAAATTATTATTACAGGTGTAACACATGACGCTTTTCACGATCCAGTCTCCTACTCGATAGGAACGACTGTGCTGGCCTTATCTTCAGCCTTGTTTATAGTGATGGTCAGAATTCCGTGTTCCAAATTGGCTTTGACATGCTGAGGATCAACAGGGCGAGGAAGGAAGACCGTTCTACTGAACGTGGTATTCCCAACGAATGTACGTTCCGCGGAAATCTGATTCTCAGTGTCGGAAGGTTGGATCACTGCAGTAGAGTTAGCTGCTGTCGAAGCAGAGTCAGAAAATTCTCTAAATTCAGGGATGGCAATAAACCCACCTGTTTTTGTCTCTGCAGCATCACCTGCAGCCTGAGCTTGCAAATTTGGGTCTTCGACACTCGCTGAGGCAGAGGCAGTTCCTCCTCGTCTTGCCATTATTTTTCCTTCGATTGTGACGCTCCTTCCGGCATCTCCAATGCGGACCTCTAGGTCTTCCTTCTTCACGCCGGGAAGCTCGGCCTCCAAAACGTACTTGTCCTTTGCGTCTGATACGTCGATCGCCGGGCGGCCAAAATTGAAATTATCAAAGATGGAGGAACGCGAGAGGGGTGAGCCCATTCCGTAGAAAGCAGGAGGCCCGTGGCGCCCAATGGGCTCCTCAAGCATCCTGAAGAGGGGTCGAAATTCGCGTAGGAATTGGCGTGCAATGGACATGGCTTGTGTGTGATGTTTAGGGACTCAGAGTGAGGCAGGCTCATTCCATCCGCTCTATATACCTAGTCTCGTTACCCATCTGGAAATGTCTGGAACATTTGTTATTTTTCGCTTTTCGTCTTCATTTGTTAACTCATCCGTCAGAGATGACTGAGATTATGAGTTCAGGGGATGACCCGAACTTTTCCTGAGGCTGTGCATCATCGTGACGCTTTCCTTTCAAAGTTCCCAGATAAAGCCAGTTGGATGGATATGGTTCTAGAAGCTTCGCGTACGCCTGAAGGAGTATGTAACGGAAACAACGGGTGATAATGATACAGTTCCTAATAGAATTAGAGATATGGGTATGCAAAACGGATAGATACAAAGGTTGCGCAAGGATCGTCTAGATGGATACGGAATGTTTCTCACACGTTGGGGTACTCAACAACCCATAGTGCCGAAACTGTAGTGTCTTGGCCACCATCGTCGTCAAACTTGAGCTTGTACTGAGGCACGTATTTTGACGATGGTACAGCCTATGCCTGAAGTCAGATACGCTCAAGTTCAGCGGGAGAACGACGTACTCTTCCGGGCTGCAAATCACGCGGTGTGGCTACCACCTCCGCACGATAGAAACAACTCGTATCAGGATATAATGCCATTACCATAGAACCACGTGAGAACTCTTGATAATTGCTAACATGCGCAGCACTTCCGGGAACGGCATTTGGGTCTGGTAATGGTATTATCGAACGCAATGTCGTGTTGTATTTTCTGTCGTGAGACTATCAGAGTATAGCTAGAGAGTTGTTGAAAACAATGCTCACGCTTCTGCACTTTCCGGGTCAGCATCCTGTACCTCGTATCTGATTATTAAGATTAATTCCTTTTTTCCTTTGTTAGGAATCAGTCATTTTACCTATTCTTGTCTGCGTTAATGCACTTTGTGATGACGGCGAGGATCCAGACATCCTGTTCGACTTCACCCGAATTCCCGTTATTTGTAGCTTTGCTTGGAGTTGCATGAAATGCCACTCTTCTTCCTTCTTGCAGAGGAAGTTGTTTCGCTAGTGCTTCACGCCTAGCCTTGGGATCACGAGAGAATGGGATCGGCGGAGTCGGACCAACAGAATTCCGAGCGGGTAGCGTAATCGAAACACCACGACTACTAGTCCCTGAGGAGCCTGTAGGACCAGGGGTACCACCTGGGGAAGCACCACGAGCACGTTTTAAACGTTTTTCTAGAACTGGAGTTCATGAAAATAACTGCGATATCTGTGCTACCTCCTTACCTTCCGAAGAGGCCGTTCGGAGAGCGATCAAGATATCCAGTCGCTCAATGACTGCGTCAATTGCTCTGAAGCAGTATGAGTCTCCAAGGGTCCTGTTTGAGCCAGTCAAAAAATGATTACTACCTTACTTCCTCGTCTGCAGCAGCTTGTATTTCACGAATAGCAGGTTCTAGTTTCTTATAAGTGGACTTGACACCATCTAGTCCTTCAGCAGGCAGAGTGTCGTCGGTTGGCCAATTTAGGATTAGCCTGTTTACCCGCTCAATAGTCTGCAGAGTAGTCGGGTTGCAATATTTAGTAGCCAGTAGTGCCAGAGAGTCAGCTGCCTGAGACCAAGTATCCAGTTCTGGAATAAAGGAGGCATATAAACCTATATTCGATTGTGCGAAGTTTATTCGGAGAAAATTAAAACTGTACCTTCCGAGGATGCAGGGCGGGTTGCAATCCCTTGTCGTCGATTCATTGGAGATACACGGTATAACTGGTGTCAACTCCGCGTTCAGCAAGGTCGTGAACAATGATGAATCCGAGAAAGCTTGATGGCGACTCCGTTGTTGAGACGTGTTGATCCACACTTATGTCAGCGTTTTATGAGGCATCTCATCCCCACGCTTTCGATCTTTGTACAGATCGGATGGATTCACGTCAGCCAGCATCGATTCAACTTGCAAGTGCTGACTAGAAAGCTTCAGGAATTGAGAGCACAGTTCTCTACGATTATGCTATCGAGCTAGGCAATAACAAACAAATTGATACCTGTATCAAACTGTTGTGCTGGGGCCAGCCGTTGGAACGGGGACCAACTTCCTGAGAGCGACGTCGTAAACGACTGAAGGATGGAATCAATAAGTAGCCTGCGATGATATACGAGGCATTCACCTTCTTCGATTTTCTTCAAGTCATACTTCAAACTATCAAAGCGACGCCGCAAGGTGTCATTCTTGAGATTCAACTATTGGGTAAGTGATGAGCTGGAGTTCAGCATGTGAATCTGAGCAATGGATTTACCATGGAAAACCCAGCGAAGAGGTCTTTTACAAAGACCGAAATCCTAATAGGCTCTTCAAAGTTTCCTAGAGTGACTGAGTTGACCGCGAGACGAGACTGGCAGCTTGTCAGTGATGTGTTTGGGAAAGTGAACTTATACTCACCAATTCATTGACAACATTGATCAATCCATGAAGGTAATCCTCCGTGGGCAATATGAATCGATCTTTCCACTCTTCTTTGACTAGAGGAGTTCGTCTCATGGGTGAAAAGGGAGAAGGTGGCTTGGTGAAATGCCATACCTCCAATCAGGTTCGCCGTATCTGGAAGAGATAGCAACGTTCTGTCCGTAAGATACTGGCTGAGAGTAGCAGCAAATACAGCAGTTCGAATTGAGTTCGTCCACATATCTTTCCACTTCCAGAACTCATTGCGTGGGATCAATACAACTAAAGCTTCTAAGGGTTCGCGATAGCTGGAAATGACGGGTCTAACAGTGTCGACCAACGCTGGTACTTTGGAAGATGTTAGTTGTTATTCCCAGGCTTGATAAAAAAATTTCGTACACGACTCAGCTGGTGTTGAGTGGATTTTGTTGAGTAGCCCAACGAGATTTCGAGCTCTTTTGTCTAGTTCCGCAACTTGGTCTCTGATTTTCTAGCAGGGCTACAAGTTATTCCCTCTTTCCCGTAAGGCGAGATAGTACGATACATCTCGCAGTTCGGAGTCGCGTTCCAGAATAGCGTTTATTCTTTCGAGATCTTCGGAGTTCATGGTTAAAGACAAAACGGGCCTCTCAAGCTGGTCGACGCGTCAAACTCGGACGCGAAACGGTGACTAATTCCCACTACTTTAGTAGTGGGTTTTAGTGGGCTGGTTTTTTCAGCTTTTGGCTGTGTTTTTGATTTTCTTGTGCAATTCCCTAATTTAGTCGTAGCTCCGTCCCGTGACTTCGTGATGGCGTCATACTCGGCATTGCCCGTCTCTTTCTTTGACACAACCATGACCATCGTCGAACGCTTTCCAGTTCATGTCGGTTCGTATTTCGAATCTCCGCTGTCTTTTCGAGTCTGAGGAGGCGGATGCCAATGAAGGCGGCTTTCTATGTCGTTGGAAGGACACAAGGGGAAAAGAAACAGCGAAGTATGCCGCAGGTATATGCATCTCATGATCGCCTTCATGCCCCCGTCAATCCGTTTTTTCTACACTATCTTTGTTTCTCCCCCTCACTCTGGTCTCCATTACTTGTACCATACTTAACCTGCCTTAGTCACTTGATCCATGTATTTTCTGCACATGTGTACTTACTACCTGTCGAACCCCTGCCCAATTTGGTAGGACTATACCGATAGCTGCTTCTCGTGCCTACCCTAATTTCCACATATTGAACTGACTGAACCCAACCGAGGAAATCAATTGTATTGTCCAGTTCTATGTTACAGTTCTATGTTAGCCCATGCAACGAGACGTTCGTAGTGGGTTATGCCGCGCGGCGCGCGGCCCTTGGTATTTTGTCTTTCAGCCACGTGCGGAGAACTTTGCCTGAGTCCCAGTGCCCCGTCGCGTCCTCAGCCTTTTTAGTGCCAACTCTTTCCTCATACATAGTCTGCGACTCGTTAGGAGCCTAGTGCCTTGGCGAGCGCCCAACCCTTCTGGCTGAACACGCTCTGCCGTCAGAGCAGCCGAACAAGTTAGCTTGACTGACCTTGAACTTCAAGGTGCAATACCTTCTGTCACCCAGCCTGCATTCAAAGCGCGTTTTTGGTGTCAAATATGCCTTCTCCCGTTCGCAAGCTTCTGTCTTCCCTTCGCGATGCACCTCTCGATACCGAGTCCGTACCCCAGGAGCAGCTTGAAATGATCTACAAATATCTCGTGGCCGTCCCAAGTGGCTCGGACAACATTCTACATTGGTTCTGTCATCGAGCACAAGATGACACAGTCGAGGCGGCCACCTTTTTGATTCGCATGTATGCGTACGACAAGGTTGACGAGTGGAAAGTGAAGTTGGAGAATTGTCTCACTTCATGTACGGAGTGCATATGCGCCTTCGAGCAGGCGAAATTTACTTCGCGGTCTACGTGAGTTCGACCCATAAACCCGTTCCAATTGATATTTAGGACTAATGTTTGCTTAGGTACTTTGGTGCTTATACGGAAGACCTGTTAACTAGTTTTTATCAAATCTTCGAGGGCTGGGAACTCAAGACGGTCGTAGCCGACCTAGAGAAAGCACAGCTGCTACCCCAACCAGCCTCCGCAATGAAAACACTGGCATCCATAAACACCGCCATCTCCTATCGAATAGTCTCTAATTGGACCCTGATCCAGAATGCCACACTTTATTCCGTCATTCAGAACCATCCGCCTCCGGGACCTTTGTCAGGCTGGTCGAACGAGCCAGTTCCACCTGGCATCTTGCTCCTTCTGCTGGACCAGAATATCTCCGTTAGATCATGGGCTGAGGCTCAGATTGCGAAATGCGAAACACATCCCATGCATATGGATGATTTCACAGGGACATACGTGAAAGTCGCCGAATCCATTGCTAATCACCTCAATAACCCTGAATCGGACAAAGACTTGCCTCACAAGTTCTGTAGTGACCTTCCCACATTGTGGGCCGGTGTCAGAGCCGTGCTCCGCTACCTACCTCCTAGCACCTTTCAAAAAGAGCTATTACAGATTAATTTTCCAAGTGTAGTGGCTCGACATTTACATGACACAGGACCTCGTCAGTTAGCTTCCATCCTTTCTTTCGTTCACATTTACTGATATTGTCCTTGGCCTCTAGATCTTAGGGAGGTCCTGCAGTGTTTCTTGCTACTTCTCAAGCGTCTTAGAGGGGCACTTTGGGAACAAGAAGGCCCGGAGTTTCCTCAGGTCGTATTCGACTCGGTCAAAGACAACGGAGCTTTCTCGGACCTTATTCAGTCGATTCAACCACAGCAGGACCGGCCTTGGTTCCTTGGCTGGTTCGCAGAATTTCTATCAACTCTCCACGACCGACCAGCATATGGAGATGTCTTTGCGAAAGCGGTAGATTTCCTATGCGAGGAGACGCAGCATGAACGATTCAAAGATGCTCGTCCTCTCACGATGCTGACTGCAGTTAGAGTGAGTCCATTACCAACCGAGGAGACTTGTGCAGTTCTGAATTTTTGACCACTACCAGTTGCTCGGGTCAGCTCTCAATCGTGCTCAAGATGCTCCAGACAAGGAGAAGCCGCGTTACATGGGTGTTTTTCAACAAGCCATCGATATTCACAGCGAAATCCTTCTCAAAGTTGCCTTTACTCCTGCCTATGCCAACGAGAAGTGGTCAAAAATTCGCGAAATTACCCGGGAGTTTATCACCTCTATCCTACAAATCGATATCGATGTCGTTCTCGATGCCACCTTCAAAATCACGAAATTGCTCTCCCAAGTATCTCGCCCTCATGGCAATTTCTCAAATCTCAGGCCAATCACCATCCGAAGCGCTATCTGGAAAAGGATATTCTCCATTGTAGAGTCGAACGATCAGGCAGGAATAGCCCTGCTGACTGCTCTGGTTTCCAGAACAGCTCACGTAGACATCCTGGTTGCTAAACAGTATGAGCCCACATTCAAAGCGGTCCCTAATGAAGGCTGCGAAAAGCCCGACAATGTCTTGCGCCAGATAAACGAATCGTTAGGGATGTTCCGGAATGGATTCCTTCCGACTACGACTCGCTATGCCGACGACAATACCTCTATGAAGGCCCGCAAACTCATGAAGCACCCAGGCACCGTCCGCCAGCTAATCCGGATTGTCATGTCACCACTGGAGGAACTCCAGGACGCAGCACAAGTTCTGATTGGCCTTGCATTCGATGTTGAAGGACGGCAGGAGTGCTTGCGAGCATTGGTCGAGACCCCAACAGATGAAGCATTCGAAGGAATATTCGACTATTTGAGCACCTTTCAGGAATATGCGCCTCAAGTTCCTGAGGCCTGTAATCTTGCGAAGGTGCTCGTCCGTTGTTTCACAGACATCATCGAGGTCATGTGCGGCTCCGACGCGCTCTTGTCCAAACCTACATTTCTTGCACCCACCCAGGGCAAAACTAGTCCTGCCTCACGCCTGCTGAATCTATGGACGTTGATGACAAAGGCCCTTACCGTCATCTTCAAGCGAACACCTGTATGGTCACCATACTTTGATAATGATCAAATGGTCCATTGGATGAGAGATGCCCTTATTTTTGGAAGGGATATGTTGGAGAATTGGAGGGTGTTCGAGAAAGGCGCAAACTTGAGGCTCCCCAACGCAACAGAGAAACGAGGGAAATTATCATCTGTCGGAAAGAAGATGATTGATGCCTTGCAGGAAATACTCCCAGAGCTGACTCGCTGGTTAAGGTTGACCGACGAGGAGCTGCTTCATCAAGCGTTTGCTCTCCTGACTACATTCTTCTCTCGCTTCAAGGAGACTGGCATCGTTCCTTCCGACGACGCCATCGCCAGGATTCGGAAGAGCATAGACACCGCAAGGAAGGGAGAAAAGGACGCAACGCAGATGAAAAGCAGGCTCAGTGCCACCATGTTGGTGGCATTAGAAAACGCTCTCGATGATTTTGAAGACGTGGTGGAGATAGTATCGACACCCAAGCCGTTCTCAGCTCAGGTGAAGGAACTCCCACACAAATCCGTAATTGGCTCCTCCAAGTTAGAGCCATCCAACAAGGTTTCAAAACCCAAACAGTCCCACTACTTTACGGAGGAAGATCAACAGAAGTTGGACGCGGATGTACCGATGCCAAGTTTCCGTAGATCTAACAAAGACAATGCATCGGCATCTAGCAAGGACGCAGGGAAGGTGGCGATCAGGAAAGATGAGTCAAGCTCAGACGATTCAGATAGTAACGAAGAGGAAGGGGGAGGATTGGCCGGTCTAGCAAAGCTACAGCGCACACCTACGATCAAGAAAAAGCCAGCGGAGCGTCGGCAAATAATGACCATGGATATACCCACTCAGAAGAATCCCATGCAGGAACGTATCAAGCGCCGAGAGGAAACCCGCAATGCTGCACTAAGGTTGAATCCAGATATATCCGAGTTCCATCGTACAATTTTAGCATGGAACTACGAGCATACTGGCTCCGTGCCTCCTGGACGAAAAATGGACCTCAGCACAGTTCCGGACAGGTTCAAAGACTACTCCAGATACAGAGAAGTATTTGAACCTCTCATACTCCTTGATGTCTGGGCACAGATCCAACAGGCAAAAGAGGAGACCACAGATGTTAACCTTTGCAAAGTGACATCCCGCCAGTTCTCCGACCAGTGGCTTGAGATAGACGTTCTATTCCTGGGCAGCCTGAAGAAGGACTGGTACCTCACCGATACAGACCTTGTCATTGTCAAAGAGCCCGCAACGCAGAAGTCCGTAATGGCGAAGACCCTAAGCTACAAATCAATCCCTGCTGGGCTGCAACAAGGCACTATTGCAACGCTCCGGTGTTTCGCCAAAAACGACCCAGGTTTGCAGATCAATACACAGTGGGGTTTGAGTAAATTGGTCAAGTAAGTCCAATCCTCCTAGACTCGACTCGCAGGCTCAAACGTTGCCAGTCTCACAACCTCTCAACGTGAATACGCCGCCCTTGTCTCTCTCCCCTACTATGATCACTTCGATAGTATCATGCAACCACGCATCCCCACATTCCCCAAGATTGACCCCAGCGAGATTCGTAACAGGATGGTCGAGTACTCGGTCAATGAGCCTCAGGCGAAGGCAATCTGCGGAACGCTTCGGAGTGAAGGCTTTGTGCTAATTCAGGGGTCAGTTGCACTCGGCTACACGGTAATTTACGTTTCTAATATACCTGCACCAGACCACCAGGAACGGGTAAGACCACCACTATTTGCACCTTGGTCTCTGCTTCGCTTTTGC
Source organism: Clitopilus hobsonii (assembly GCA_015708445.2). Taxonomy (NCBI): domain Eukaryota; kingdom Fungi; phylum Basidiomycota; class Agaricomycetes; order Agaricales; family Entolomataceae; genus Clitopilus; species Clitopilus hobsonii. Next base: position 2,061,860 of record CP068003.1, on the reverse strand, counting down.
GCTCGCGATCTATGATCACTGTGGGACAGAAAGGCGGAAGAGGATCCCCGCCTTCAGGAAAGATCCTCCTTTGTGCGCCTAGTAATGCTGCTATCGACGAAATCGCTTCTCGAATACACACGGGCGCATACAAGGGCAAGAAACCTCAAGGCCTGAAGGTGGTTCGTCTGGGTGCCAAAGCTGCGATGAGCACAGCTGTACAGGAGATCAGCCTTGACAGCTTGGTGGAATCAAGAGTAGAGAGGGACCAGGCATCATCAGGGAAGCCTGTAGATGCCTCCGCAGAGATACAGGCCTTACAACGAGAGATCGAAGCGGTCAAACAAGCCAAAGCGCAGAAGGAACAAGAGAAAGAGAATACCAGCGACAATGGAGCTCACCGACAGGTTCTCGCCAATGAAGTCTCTCAGCTCCGAGCTCGCCAGACTGCTCTGATTCGAGACCTCAATCGCCGTCGAGATGACAACCAGTCGAGAATGCGCGACCTTGATGCTAAACGGCGAACCTATAGAATGGACGTCCTGCAAGAAGCGGACGTTATCTGCTCGACTCTGTCCGGTTCCGCCTTGGACATTCTCGGCGGTTTTGAATTTGAGATGATAATAATCGACGAAGCAGCCCAAGCCGTCGAGCTTAGTACCTTGATCCCTCTGAAATACCGATCGACACGTTGTGTCATGGTTGGAGATCCTCAGCAGCTACCTCCTACTGTCATCTCTCAAGAGGTACGTCGTAGTCCTGATCATAGATGTCCGTGGCTGACTTTCCATCTGATGCAAGGCATGCCGTTATCGTTATAACGAATCTCTCTTCGTCCGGCTCCAGAAGCATCGACCAGAGAGTGTGCATCTGCTCAGGTAGTGTCGATAATAGTCGCGTGTACACGGTGCTGATAGGTCTTATTCAGCATCCAATATCGCATGCACCCCGATATTAGCGTCCTCCCTAGCCGTGTTTTCTATCAAGGGCGTCTCCAAGACGGACCTGATATGGCCGTCAAGACAAAACAGCCCTGGCATGCGAACCCAAGGTTTGGCACCTATCGATTCTACAATATCAACGGCGTCGAAGAAACCGGGAGCCGCGCTAGCTTGAAGAACATGACGGAATGTCATGTTGCTGTCGCTCTATATTCGCGGCTAACTCAAGAGTACTCTGACATCGACTTTAGCTATAGGATAGGCATCGTATCCATGTATCGAGCTCAAATCATCGAACTCAAACGCCAGTTTGAACAACGGTTCGGCCGTCGGATCCTTGACACATTAGATTTCAACACCGTCGACGGTTTTCAAGGCCAAGAAAAGGACATTATCATTCTTTCCTGTGTTCGATCTGGCCCGGGCCTGACCTCAATTGGATTCTTGTCAGGTATTCGCAGCCTGTCTCTTGCTTTTACTCTTTGTAACATATTCTTTAGATTATAGGCGGATGAACGTTGCAATCACCCGTGCAAAATCATCCCTCTTCATTCTTGGCAATGCACCCACACTCGAACGCAGTGACGAGAATTGGCGCAACATTATTGCCGATGCACAAAGTAGATCAGCTTTACATCCAGTAAGTGGTTGTGGCGAAGCTCGGAATTGTTCTCTCGCTGACATGGTATAGGCCGATACGACATATTTCACCAGTTCCAAGCCAATTGTTCCGCCGAGCCCTGCTAAATCCCAGCCGAAGGCTAGTGCCTCGCAGAAAAAGTCTGCAAACCCCGAGCCCCCCACAGCACTACCTGCCGACCTTGTGGCTCCTCGTGATTTTAAACCTCCAGCCCCCTCAGAGTCACAAGCGTCAACATCGATGAAACTCGCTGATGCATTGCAGGGCTCCAAGGGCCCGCAAGTGAATGGCCTTCCTCCGCGAGGGATGAAGCGGCCACTTGATGAATCTGGATCAGGACAGCAACCAGGCCCTGCCAAACCGAAACAACCTCCTGTGAAGCGTCCGAAACAGGCCCCTAACCTGTTCATACCCAAGAATAAGCAAACGGTTAGTGCGCTGCCTCTTACATTGAACCTCGCTGATGTGTTGGCAGCGCCCATAATTCCCTATCAGCATTCTAGACACCTTGCATTCATCATCAATCTTTGCATACACACTGACCATGGACCACCGCATCTATCACTAGATTATAGACTACTACAAACCTACTTAATTAATACATCGGCCTTGATGGGTGGGAGCTCCCACCCTTCTGGCCCGAATCTGGGAGTAACCACCATCACGCCAGACATATTCTTGGTTGGTTTGGAGAAAGTGCACAATGTAGGCTTGCCCAAAGTTGCCAGCCAAGAGGGGTTAACGGCCGTAACGCCTGTAGAAACGATTAGCTTACATTGTGGTCAAGACAGAACGTGTCCCAACCTTTTAACCAGATACGCGTGGTTTGTACAACCTCAGCATATACTACGTATTCAGGAGGCGCGCTGTTGGCCATGACTGAGGACGGATGTATGAATACGTCCTCTGAAATGCCGAGTGCCCTATATGCCACCCCTTTTGAGGTTGTGAACTGAGTTCCTGGAGCGGTGGTGTCCATGATGCGGTCCTTGCGAAACGCGACCTGGTCGATGAACCCAGCTGTGAGGAGTTGTTTGAGCACTTTCAGCTGCAGATAGACAATAATGATTAAGCGAAACGGCTAAAGCAATCTAGCGAGCTCACCTGGAGAGCGGTCGGGGGTGGCAGGTTTGATGAAAAGCCCGTCCTGACGGCAGGAAAATTGCTCTGCACAATGCCGTTGATCTGAGCACGAAGCTTGTGGATTTCTTCCATTGCCTATAATGATTCGGTGAGAGGTTCACTGGAATAATCCCAAGATACTCACCTTCGGTCGAACAAAATGTTCTTCGCAAAACTTATGCCCCCCACCAGCAAATTCATATGCGCCAACAACAGATAGGACCTTGAAAATATCGCTGGTTGATTGACCTAATGACGCATGTATCTGAAAACCTGTCAGAAATCCCTGCATCTCTGCGAAGAAAAGTTACATACCGCCTGGGATTCAAAGAATCTCTTTCTCTTCGCCTTCTGAAGCTCTTTGGCCTTGACTTTCTCGGAGGTGAGATGTGCAAGAGACTCTGTCTGCCCATCGAAAGCTTCATCCTGTTGTATCGCCTCATCATGCATGAATGGGTCTCCAACGGATAAAGCAGCAACGATGGATATTACGTATGGCAAACATCCATGTTGCTGCCCATTGATTAACATCCGAGAAAACCGGGGAGAAAGAGGGAATAAGGCCATTGTCTTCCCCAGTGGTGTTATCTGTCCTCCCGTCGAGTTGGCCGTGGCAATGGCAGGATTGTTAAGGGCACCGAGATGCAGCAATGTTTTCTCTGCTTGTCGTAGTGCAGTCTGCTCTGGTGGCGTTGGGAAAGGGAAGTTGATGACTGCATCTATATGCATGCTCTTCATCTGAAGGACGACACCCTCGATAGGCATCCTGTTGATTTCCGGGAGCGCGAACTGATCGAAGTGGTGTTCAAAGAGTGCTGAGGAGTACAATCGGTAACAATGGCCAGGACCTGTACGTCCTGCTCTCCCTGCCCTCTGTGCGGCGGATGCCTTAGAAGTCCAATTGACGACAAAGGCTTGAATACCGTTCTTGGCGTCGTACCTCCTCTACGTAAATGATGAGTTAAGAGATCATATCGCAATTGACAATGACCAACCTCCTTTGCTCGACCACAATCCACAACGTATCGGATCCCAGGAATGGTAAGAGATGTTTCTGCCACATTCGTAGCTACGACCACCAATCTTGAGCCTTCCGGTGGTGGTTGAAACACTCTCATCTGCTTCTCACTGGGAAGTAGAGAGTAGAGGGGAACTACGTGCATAGGCACTGAGAATCGGTCAGAGAGGACTGGCACGGATTATAGAAGGCTCGAGAATCTCACTGTCCGCATCCTGAGGGAAAAGACCAAGCTCCTCGTCGAGTTCGTCTTCTGTATCAGTGTCCAGCCCTTCTGGATCATCCTCCATATTTTCGTCAACATCAAGCGCAAGATCTTCCGGCTGCTCTCCAAGGTCAAGATCCTCAGCTTCAATGTCAACTACCGAAACAATCATCAGACTTCAATCTCTCACTGAAACTATGGACAAACCTTGTGTAGGCATCATACTCTGAGTCCCTTCCTCAACAGTTATACCCTCTTCCCTGACCACCTGCTTCCTCTTCCTCGCTGCAATCGCCTTAGCTCCAAATCTAGCCTCAAGCTTTCGACACACCCCAGTAATCTCATTTTGTCCGGTCAAGAATATGAGAATACCACCCGGTGGTAATCTCGTATGAATCTTCACTGTCTTCTTGATGGCTTCCGTCACGTAATCTCCAGACGTCCGTCTACTGAAATGAACAGTGACAGGGTGTTGCCGTGCAGCCACGTTGATCACTGGAGGTGGTACTGGGAACAGATTACGGTTTTCTGCAAAATCGCTGACGCGGAGTGTTGCAGACATGATTATGAGTCTAAGTGGCTTCAGGAGAAGGTCAGTAATGAACCCAGAGCATCATTTCACGACGAACCTTAGCTCCTTCTTTACCTTCCTTCCACATGTCCTCTCTGAGCTTAAGGACTCGGCTCAGAACACCAATCAGAATATCCGTGTTCATGCTCCTCTCGTGGGCTTCATCGATGATGATTACGGAGTACTTGGAGAGTAAAAAATCCATAACAAGCTCCCGCAGGAGCACACCGTCCGTCATGAACTTAATGGAAGTATTGGGGGAAACGGTGGCATCATAGCGAATTTGGTAAGAAACCTGCGAAGAGGTAAGAGAAAGCTCGTGAGCAACTCGAGCTGCCATCGACATTGCAGCTACACGGCGCGGTTGAGTGACGCCGATCATTCCTGGATTGTCTATAAAACCGGTGAGCATAACTCACAAGTGATTTTTATGTGATGCACCTACCACTACCGGGCACCCCAAACCCAGCCTCATAGAGGAACTGTGGTACCTGTGTGGTTTTACCGCTTCCTGTTTCACCGCATATAATGACAACAGGGTTCAGCATAATCGCTTCCATGATGGGTTGTTCTTCAGTGACAATGGGTAACAATATGCGCGCTTCCTCCACGTCAGGTGGCCGTTTGACAAAGTTGGCCTTCTTGATAGACGATGAAGAAGCATCTTGAGGTCCCAGACGTTGTGCAAACGTTGTATTTGGGAGCTTCATGTCTGCCCCAAGAGGGCCGCGCATCTCTGATTTCTGGGAAGGCTCGGCAATCCTCCGTTTCTTCGCCAGTGGCTCTGATTCCTGGGCGGCCATTAGGTCAATGGTCGGCGTTGGTTGATAACCTTTGGCAGTATTGAGTTGCTTCACGGCCCAATCTTTGAAGCCAAGCTTCTTCTTGGGTGGATCAATGACCTCCATGAGTGTGTCTTGCTCGTCATCCTCTTCGGAAGCTGAGCTGCCTCCCGAATGGTCCTCCTCATCCTCGGAATCTGTTCGAATCCCTCTGAATTCCTCCTCTTCATCCTCTGGAGAGTCATAAGCAGAGTCCGAACTATCGAACGATGAGTCTGACTGTGAGTCAGGATGCTTATGTACAGCCTGGACGTAGTCCCTCCAGCTTTTAGCCGCGTCCTAGATAGGCAGTATCAGAGACTAGTAAGAAAATAAGAGCGAAGCCTAGACTGACCTTCTTCCCTCTTTTCTTGGCAATTTTCGGAGCCATGGCGGTTCCATCTGGGTTGCGTTGCAGGCCACCTCCGATAATAGTCGTCATTGTAGGTCCCAAGAGTAGGAGTGATTCACCGTCGTCCATGCCCGCACCACCAATATAGGTGAGCATGGGTTCAGCAGCGGTAGCTGGCGATTTTTGCTCCTCATCGAAGTCGTCGACTGCAGGATGTATGGATTCGTCGTCGCTAGAAATGTCTGCCTCATCCGGATCACTGATAATGAAGTTATTGTGCCGTTTCCGTTTCCCAGCGTGACCATCCAATGCACGTCGAACTTCCTTGTCCTCTGCTTTGTCCAGACGCTCCTGGTGGGTAATTGTCTTTCCAGTTCCAAGAAAAGAGGAAGACTGAAGATTTAGGGAAGAAGGTATCTCCGCTTGAGTCTGACTGTGAAAGTCAGTGTAATGTACAATGAAGATACCAGAGGGAAACTGACGCTAGTTTCTCAAAGAGATGCACCCGGTCCTCCTTCTTCAGTTTTTTCTCCTGTACAACCATTAAAGATGCTGCATTGGGCCCAGGGTTAAGTGTCTACTTGCAATGTATTTCTCTAACCGTTTCTTCTTCTTTGCATTCCACTTGGAATCTGCCTGGGCGGCGACCTGAAGGGCATGCACTTAGAATTGTTCGGGGAATAATTTGAGGATGACTTACCTCTTGCTTTATCCTCTCTTTACGTTCTGCTTCCTTCTTCTCCTTAGATTTTGGCATCATCATGATAGCATTGGAGTCCTGCTGATGAACCTCTGGTATGCTCACCAGAGCTTCACCATCTTCCTGAGTTTCCTTCCTCGACTTCTTCTTAGGTTTGCCTTTCTTTCGTGATCCTGACTGTCGTGCGCGGGCTACTTTCTGTGCGTGGTTCATTTTAGGGTGGTATTATATGGCGGTAAGGATACCTTATATCCTGGAGCAATCCATGTTCTTGCGACTTGCAGAAACTCAAGGTCAAGGAAACATGCAAAATCTCTGATCTCTAGGTCACATGACGTCAAATTCTTTCCGAATGCAGGCATTTCCCCTTACGGAAATACTAATTTAGCAAACCAGCACTAAGTAAAGGTATTCATACAACTTGGCTTATCTTACAACAAACATACATCTTCTAGATCCCAGTAGTACATGCGTCATGAAAAATTTATCGTGCAGATTCAATGGCGTTTTTGGGCTCGTCTGGATGCGGCCTGAGACTTGGTTGTGCCAACCCCTGCTGAATCCGACGATGTTGCCCTAGAAGGCGGACCTGGAGTCTGACCTCTACCCGATCTCCTCCCTCTGGAACGAGAAACAGGCTCTTCTTCTTCCTCAGCTTCCGACTCTGAGATAACTACAGATTTGCTCCGTTGGCTTCTGCTGCGTGTTCCCGCCTTAGCCGTATCCAAAGGATCTTCAGAAACAGACCGAGCACGACTCTTTCCCTTTGAACGAGTTTTCGGAGGTTCAGGAGTCTGAGGTGCGCTCGAATGAGAACGCTCCTCATCTTCGTCCTCGGAGGAGTTTCGATAGCCTTGGAAAGAGACATTCCTGCCCCGAGAATGACTTCTGTCGACAAGCGATTTCCTTCGGGAACTCCCACTTCTGGAATGAGTATCAGGCGTATCGGGAGGTGCAGTGGCCCTTGAGAAATTCGGGTCATATGCATATGGATAAGGATGTGGGTGGTGTGTAGGAGTACTGAAGAATCCATTTGGGTTCCCATGATATTGATAAGGCGGCACGAAAGGGGTTGATGCCCTCCCTGCCCCATCTTGTGGGGGTGGCCAGGCACCCACCAGGGCAGATAGCTGTTGCATAGCTTGGGAGATGATCATTTGAGCTCGAGGATCTGGCATTGGGTACGCATTCTGTTGAGGGTTGTGAGGTTGTGGAGTATACGGCATTTGAGGATAAGGGTAATATTGAGGGTGAGGATGCTGTGATGAAGCACGACTACGTGATCGCTGCTTCGGCAGATCATCCTCAGACGATACCTCTGGTGATGGCGACCTTCGTCTAGATCTTGACCTTGCTCGAGATTTTGACTTTGACTTAGAGGACGAGGCTTTGAATAATCTACCGTTGAGCTCCATGGTCGAAATGATGAAGGGAAGATAATCACCTTTAGCAGATTTGTCCCTTGAGGGCGTCTTGAGTGCATCTGCTTCTTCTTCTTCACCTTGGCCGTGTACCTTCGACTGTTCGGCAGCTGCCTTGGTGGGACTCGCAGATCGGGATGGCCCGGGAGAGGTTGTCTCCTCGACGGCAGAGATAACCCTTTTCCGCTTGGTCCCCTTGGTTGTTTGGGCTGCAATGTCTCCGTATCTCGAAGATTTCTCGGGCGGCTTCGTTATCTTTGCATTACTAGCTAAAGGCCCAACTTTCGCTCGTTCTGATTCAGGAGATGGAGAAGCAGCTTCTTTGGCCCTGTGCTTCCCCTTTGAAGTAGGCTTTGTGGGTGATCTTGAGCGCCCACGGACCGCAGTGGTCACCCTCTCATGGTCGTCTTGAGAATCCTCCGCCTCAGATTCTTCAGAAGCTTTCTGTTTACCTTTGTCCGTCGAGGTAACTGACCTTCTGACGGGCGCTGGAGGTACTGACTTCCTGGACAAAGGAATAGGTGGCTTTGTTGTAATCAGAACCTCCACTTGAGATCGACCACGGCCGACTGGGGCACTCTTTTCCCGAGGTGGGATGACAGAGGCCACACGGGTCGACCTAGAAGGCTTTGATGCTGGCAAAGATTTGGGAGAGGGGGAGGCTCGTCTTGAAGAGCTAGGCTCTACGGAAGGTGACTGCCTAGTAGTTATATTCTGTTTTCGTAGATCAATTCGAGGAATGACACTAGGAGGCTTCATAGAGGGCTTTTTGGATGATTTCGACCGGTTCGCAGTGCCGGGTCGGACAGGAGATGAATCATAATCATAATCAGGCAGCGGAGAGGATGACCGAACAGGGGAAGATGATTCAGGGGGCAATTCTATGAATTCTTCAAACGGTGAACTTGGGATGATTGTCGAGGCATGGGATCGAGGTGGGGTCTGCAATTGCTGGACAGGAGGTCGTGTTCGGGCTTGGTTTGGTTTTGAGGCAGAGTCGGAAGGCCTCAAAACAGGGCCGTCGACGAATTCAATCTCGCTGTCGCTCGACTCTTCCTTCGACACACGGTAGACCATGCTGGCCTCATCGTGCTCCCAATTATCGAGCTCGTCCGTCGAGTCTTCGTCTACAATGGGCTGGTTTTTAGTCGTTGACGTCCGTGAAGCGGTAAATCCACGTGTCGCGTTATTTCCACTTGTATGTGTCGTAGTCCTCTGGCTTTGGGATTGTTGTTGGTTTCGACGTTGAGTTGTGAGCGGAATACGAGCTGGTGCAGGTGTGGTGTCCTCTTCCGCTTCGGAAATCCCGTCATCCAAGTCACTTCCGTATTCTTCTTTCCTCCGTCGCTCTGCTTCCATGAATTCTTCCAATTCCTTTGCGTCCTCTGGGTCGACTGATCGGACGGGTGGGACATTGATTGAATCAAGGTCCACCCCAAGCTCTTGTACCTCATCTTCCTCCGCAAATGCATCCAGCTCATCAATGTCGTCGTCCTCGGCGTCCTCTTCCTCTCTCTCCTCATCCTCCCCTCCGATCCCCATTGTATTCGCAAAACAACCAACATCCCACCGATGGGACTTTCTGAGAACACCACGGTCTTTTATGAGCTTCCCTGTGGATATATCCACAATGTCATCTTCATCCAGAGGTTTCACATATCGCTCTAGATTCGACCAGATATTCAGCAGTCGCATGGTGGAATCTTCTCGAGCTTGTTGAAAGTCAAAAGGATCCACAGATGAGGAGGAGGATGGTGCAACATTATCTCTTGAATTTTGACGAGACGCTGGAGAGAGGCGAGGTCGTTTTGTCAGCGAAGGCTGGTCAGGAATACGGAAAGGTTCTGGGAAGAATGATCGAGATGGTGGTGATGCAGACGGCGTTATTAGCGTTCCCTGAGGTTTTGAATAGATGCCTTCCGTTTCTGGTCCCATTTATATACCCTCCACGTGAGTTTTGCTATGAGATAGGCAGGACTTTGCCCAACGGTCACCAGGAGAACTTCAAGTTCGAACCTTTGCTGGACTGACCGCCATGGCACGCGTGAATGAGCGCTCCTAGTCACGCGATCCCGTCCATTACCTAAGCGATATTCTGGCCGCGACGACTCGGACAAGCTCAGGAACCTGAGGAAGACCAGCAGCCATGGGGTCTTGGACTCGACAACGATCACATTATCTCTCCTGAGCCACAAATAAATCTTCAGGTCATGACAATTTCCGTGTTGGTTCCCTCTATCATATATTCCTGGACCTCAGCAGCTGGTGACCCAATACAACCCACATCTACCCTGTTGTTACCCCGACCACCCGGATAACCGCTGCACTCATTATGGATTTTTACGCATACAAAACTACGCAATGTCCTTGATTAGTTGTGAAGATCACAAGAACTTTATAACAGGAACCGACATATATTCCTTCCATATTCCTTTCCTCGTCAAAGACATCACATGCAGATGACGTACCGAGGATTTCCCCGAAGCTGCTTCACAGGAAATGGTTAGTATTCAGCAAGGAATCAGTCCGAATTCAAGGTTTCTGTATGCTGCTGCCGCTTGTACTCACGTATGCGCGTGCGATTCAGAAACTCAGAAACGACCAGCTGCAAGGAAGCAGATTCGTGTCCGGCCTTTGTCCGTGACGACACCATCAGAGTCGATTCTGAATTGCGGGGTACGGGACAAGTCCATTTTAGGTCGATATCTCGCCACATCAACCCGATACAGGCCAACCTTCATATGCTTTGATCTGTTCTGTTTAGATCATGCGTAGCAGCAGGGCACCTCGCCTGACCAACTTCTCTTCCTGGCCTACGTGTACTTGGTCCCGTCGAACATCGGTACCGCGGTAACAATCAATATTGTGACCTGTCGCCATGCATTTTTCGGACAAAAACCTATGTTAATCCACTTATATCCTTCAACGAGACGCATGGGATTGGCCTCGGTTCGCTCATATCGTTCCGAAAAGCCTCTATAGCGTCATCATACCCAGCTATTCATTGAACAAAAATTCCAGGAGTGATTGCTCACGCGTCTATTTCTCGCATGGAATACTTTTGCTCTCGTCGGTTACTACGATCAGCAGGGGTCTCCCGTGAACAAGCATGGGCTAATTCAGCAACAAGACTCTCGACCCTTCCCAATCGTCCCCATCGACGGATAAATATGCGGGCAGCGGTCCACATTGGGAATCCCTGAGGAAATCGAATAAATACTGGTCAGCTCTTCACCTTTTCTCTACAGGTCATCCGTCCTTATTGCAGTCATGAAGCTCACTTACGCTCTTCCCTTCCTCGCCGTCTTCGCTTCCACTGCCGTTGAGGCCGCCAAAATCCCCACCAAAAACTCTTCAGCGGCTGCGAAGAACTCCAAGCGTGGTATCTGCTTCGCCGAAGGTGACAACCCAGGAGACATCAACAGGGTAAATACCACCTCGAGCGTCATCTCCTGGCACTACGACTGGGGCACTACCGCGCCCAGCTATCTGAAGGCCGATCACATTGAGTACATCCCCATGCAATGGGGTACCAATGGGATCGAGAACTTCGCAGCTACAGTCAAGGCTCAGGGTGCCAAGAGGATCCTAGTAGGTGTTACTCTTTCTCGACACGGGACGAAGACTGATGACAACTCTTATCAGGCATTCAATGAACCCGACTTTGCCTCGCAATCTAACGTCGACCCCACTACGGCGGCCAACCTATGGAAGCAATACATCCAACCTCTTGCCGCTTCCGGTATCAAGTTGGGAGCCCCTGCAGTCACCAACGCTCCTTCTGGCCGCCCCTGGCTCGCTTCTTTCTTGCAAGCCTGCACTGGTTGTACCATCGACTTCATTCCCTTCCATTGGTAAAATTTCCTTCTCTTCCTACCCTTGATGGTCATGCTAACCTTCACTTTAGGTACGGGGACGGTCTTGGACCTTTCTACGATTATCTCTGGCAGATGCACGGAGAATTCCCCGACTATCCCCTCTGGGTGACTGAGTATGCCTCGACCAACACTGACACCAGCGGTCAGTATCACCTGCCTTTCCTCCCCGCTCACTCATGCTGAATACTGCCATAGTGGTCCTCGACTTCCTCAAGCAAAGCTCCACCTACATGGACTCTCTTGACTGGATCCAAGGTTACTCTTGGTTCGCTTTCTTCGTAAGTTTCTTCGCAAGTTTCGTTCTGCCCCTTTACTGAAGCAACCCTGCAGAGACAAGAGTCTGGTTCTTACTACAGTAAGTTGATCTGGCGTTCATCTAGCCTTCAATAACTAACCACTTCGACAGATCTTTTGGATGCCAATGGCAACCTCAATGCTTTGGGCCAGGCTTACATCAACAACCAGTAAACGACAAAATCTCATCAAAATGAGAAAGAAAAAAGACTTGATCATCGATTTCTGTACCTCCTACATACCCTCCCTTTGGCTGTTCGTATCATGATCTCGTCGTGTATGTTTATTAAGACTATCTATTGTTGTTAGAATGCATTTTTATTGTGTGTAAACATGGAAGATTTAGTACTGGCGAAACTCACTGTTCATGGCCGCTATTATCTGCTGCGCCTGCGCCTCATGATTCTGTTGGACAGCTTCAAGAACGTCCTCCTTGCTTACATCTGCATGGAAGCTTTCAGCATCCTACTTCAGAATGGAAAGCAGGCGATGTCGTCTCACCCGCCAGGCGCATGCGGTGATCCTCCTCGGTAATCTGGCGCATCTCTCGAGCGTCATCAGAGAGCATTGTCAGGTCAGAAAGCAACGCATTCATTCTTTCGTCTTTCTGCCTTGATCTCTCCTCCTTCTCGGCATCGGGTTGCAGCTCTCTCTCCAAGCACTCCCTGGTTTCATCCTTATACTGTTGTAGCAATCGTTTCAAATCCTCAAATTGTCGCCTAGTGCGCCGAATTCGGATCTGAATGGTGAAAGTATTGAGAAAGTAGATGCCACCCGCACTCACTCAGTTTCTCTGCTCATGCCTTATTGATACTGAAGTTGTCCGGGGAATCCCGTAAACAGTGGAAACGGAATTATCAAAGGGTTCTTGCCTTCACAGTGTGATAATGGGGCTGAACACTTTGTAAAGGCACTCAGTGACTGTCGCTGACCGAGGTCAATATCCAAGATTGTCCTAAGCCTGCCTTCCTCAAGACTAAACTGGAAAGAACTTCGCATTATCTGCGATTACCCTAAGCCGCGGCAAGATGTCGACCAACGTCTCCACTTGGCAATCCTCATAACTTCTTGACTCCTGATTTCCAATTGCAACTGGATTAAATCTAAAGGGAGATAGATACAAGGGAGATAACCTTTTATTACGGAGCCATTCCTATGAGGTTATCAGGAGGAATGAGTCTTCAACCGGAATACCTTCGAAGAAGTCTTTGGAATGTGTCCTGTGAGCTGCCTCTGGGTTGTCTGGCCAATAGTTGCTCCAGGATGTACTGAGAAGCGATCTGGCCTCGGAAGTACCTACGGTTCACGTCACCGTTTGCGTCGATTTTGGGATTGATAGCAATGAGGGGGCTACTTAAATTGTCGTGGCATGTTGAACAGTTCGGGCAAGGTGAAACCAAATCGGCCCAGTTATCAATAGCGAAGCTGAGCTCATCATCAACATCTTCTTCCAGTCTGTGGAAGAGATCCCTAGCTGTTCCTCCATATTTAAGAAATGCGGCGTAGAGCATCGCTGGTGATCGTCGAATGCGAGCAATATCCCTGAGAACCAGGTAAGTCGATGCTGGATAAAGCAAGGAGGACGTCTTTACCGAGCGAAGTAAAGCTCTGGCCATGACCAAGTGCTCATAACATATTGATCAACCGGGTAGTCCCTCTTCCAACGTTTGTATTCGCTAGGCTGAGAAGATGCCGCCACGACCATCCTCCAAGATTCGAACGATCCGATCTGTGTTTGCCTGTAATTGAGATCAAATAGTACAAGGCCATCTCGGTATTTCTGGGCCGACAGGGGACTTTCATCTCGTTCAAACGAATGACCAGGAATCCAGTAAACTCCGGAATCCAAGAAGAGGTAGCAATTTTGAGGGGTTCGTGCATATATGGTTGGACGGCGGGCGATTAGTCGCTTCAAAAGGGAGTATGTAAGGTAGACTGTTTTTCCTGCAGGAGAATATCGCATCATGGTCACACTGGATAGATAACATGCACTAACCGATACCCGATTGGCCGTTAAGGAGAACATGCTTTAGGCGATCATGTTCATCCAGATATTTGTCGAGCTGGATATATTCATCCCTGATGATGAACTTAGGAGTCAACATACACAATATGTCATCGGAGGGAGTCCACTGCAAGAGTGAAGTAAGATCGACGAGGGTGGCGCGGGATGCCTTGCTCGTCCCATTGGTTTCGAAGCCGGGAACATGGTCCTCGATGACGTGAGAGATAGAGAACCAAGAATTATCTTCCTCTGTACCCCAGAAGTGATTGTAAAGACAGAATGCGACTTGATCTTGGCGTTTCATCACGCTTCCACTGAGACGAATGATTCCAGTACGTCCGGAACGAGATCTCGATGACTTGAAGTGCTGCGAAATGGAGAGAGACATTGTTGCGCCAGAATCTATTTAAGTTCCTTAAAACCTCTCCTATCTCTCAGAAGATATTATCTCGTACCAGATTCATCTTTGCTCGCTATACCGGGAACAAATCTGACTCTCTTTTGTGGAGGTGGGCCTGTATTGGTGGTCGGCAAGCAGCTGGGACTCTGATTTCATGATGCTTACAAGCGTTGAGCCGAACGATAATGTCCAAAGAATCCTGCATCTGTCCACCACTGAAAATGTCGCTAATTTTGCTCAGACAACCCAACTTCAATGCAATTCGGTCAAGGCCTCCTGATTTCTCTAGAAGTGTTTGAAGATTCTCCGAGCGTTGCACTTTCATATTCGTCTGCAAGAAAGTATAAGTGCAAAGGAGGCATATCTTGCCTGAAATTCCTCACCTTCCACAATTCGAGCCCACTTGCATTTTGGTGATACACATTTTCCAACTTGTCATAAATGTCATCCTTCACTTGAGTGACGCGTTGCGAAACCGAAACGTCTACAGGGAAGACAAATGGGTTGTCTATCCCAATTGTAGCGCACCAGAGCTGAAGTGTAGCCTGCTCGTCCATCTCGGCCTGCAGGTGCGAGAGAGAGAGACGAAGGCTCAGACTAACCTGGACAGGAGTCTGAGCTACGTATTTGATTGTGTTGACCGCAGATTGAAGACATTCTCAGACAGGGGGCGACAAATGTCGACCTCAGGCTTAAGGTACAAGCCACGTACTGTAGCATTGATCAACTCTTCGTCACAGCACATAGAGCCTAGAATAAGAGAGCTTTGACATGCCGGATGTAGGTAGCATCCAATGCAGGATAATATCGTATTGAAAGGATCATTGGGCAGTACGACACATCGCGGCGCAGAGAGAGAGGGGTATTCGAGAGCTGGCATTTGATCGCTAGAACTCCAGTGATCGCAGTAATTCGGTTAGCTAGCCAAATTCTCTGCAACTTCATCTCACTCTTCGATCACAGCTCAGCACTTGGGGATTGCACATGCTATCCATGGAGTCCATCATAGTGGCTTTTCAAGGCGACGAACATTCCTGACCTCGTGAAGGAGCCAAAGCTGTTCATGTGGCCAAACTCCTGCGTCATCAACGTGACATGGCTGAGGGAAATGGAAGCTTGCTATCCTCAAGCCTGAACTACCCAGATCATCTCGGTATCAACCACTATCTCAAGTAAAATGTCGACCAACGTCTCCAGCACCCCTCATAACCTTTTCTCGACTCCTGATTTGAAGTCGCAACTCAATCTGACCCCAAAGGGGGATATCCTCCTATCTCCAAACCATTCCCCTGCTGTTGCCCATGAGTTGATCGAAACGGCTCAAGCGTTAGTGAATCCTCGAGGGAAAGGGATCTACGCTACGGATGAAGCTCCTGACGCTATCGAAGCTATGCTCCGAGCTGCTGCTGGGGAAAAGACTGATCACAAGCACCACTCAAATCTTACTGAGGAACAGCTCAAAGAGAAAAGGCGCAAGTGGAGGGAAACTTGCTATAACTCTTTGTCAAATGGTAGGTACTTAATAGGATCTTCGCAATGCAAACACTAACTCTTGTCTACGTAGATTACCTCGGTGGCGTCATCATGTACCCTGAGTCCGTCCTGGACTTCAAGTTGGCACCTCTTCTCGCTGAGAAAGGCATCATTCCTGGTGTACGCGCCAATGGCGAACTCCGGCCTATTCCCAGCTCACAATCCGAGTTCATCGTGGAAGGTCTTGATGGCCTTTTGCCCAAGCTCCAAGCTGCTCGTGCGGCCGGGGCGCGTTTCTCCAAATGGCGCGTCCCGATAGCATGTACTGCCAACCCAAATAACTCGATTAATGCTCCCTCTTCGACCGAATCTGTATCAGCGTCTCCCATTGCGGCTGTTCCGGGTCTGCCATCACTGATAAGCCTTGAGATACAAGCCGAGACATTGGCACAGTATGCTGCTATCAGCCAAGAAGCAGGCTTGGTTCCTATCGTTGAACCGGATGTGGAGTTCAGCGAGGACGCGGATTTAGCACGAAGCGCCGAGGTGCACGAGAGAGCAATTGCGATGATCTACGAGCGATGCAGAGCGCATGGCGTGCTCCTGGAAGGTACGCAATCAATCCTCGCTAGATTTTGCACAGGAAAGTAGGTATACTGATGAGATTTTTGTCACTGAAAACAGGAACCTTACTCAAGCCCTCTTTTCCTCAACCGGGATTGAAGCACCCCTCTCGTAAGAATATTACACCAGAGGAAATTGCTTTGGCTACGGCTACAGTTCTGTCAAGATCAGTTCCACCTGCAGTTCCAGGTGTCGTGTTCTTATCGGGTATGTTCTACTCTTCAGGGGAACATATGTTTTCTGTTGATTCACGCATACTTATCTCTTGTTTGTCTGACAGGTGGGTTAGCCCCTCCAGTGGCAACTTCCTATCTTGCGGCGCTGAACGCTTTGGTCGATAACTCCCCCGCGCCATCATCGTTCTCACGGCTGCCACCACTCAGTTTCTCTTTTGGACGAGCATTACAGGATGAAGCCATGAAAGCGTATGTCAAAGGTGATGTAAATGGCGTGAAGGAAGCGTTCACGAAGTGGTCGAAATTTTGTGGACTCGCATCTCAAGGAAAGAAATCCGCGTAGATTTGGCCAAGTAGAAACGTTTGTGGGTGTTTGAGACGACGAGTAAATGAACAAATCTTGATACATGATATACCGTGTCTACGGCAGATGAGGTCGCTATAGGATACGAGGTCAGTGTGCCTCGAGGGCGCGACCATATGTCTCTTCATCTTCGGCTGTCTCGATCAAGTAAATTGTCGCGTTCTAGATCAGGGCAAGGCAGTGCTAACGTGCGGTTTCAATCAAAGTACAATCGGCCTGCACTTGACCTTGAGAATTTACCATCTCGACAATCTTATCAGTTATGAAATTTTGAATGGATGGATCCAGTGACCTTGTGAAGCGAGTGTTATCGAATTCTGATTTATGCACAAATTATTGGGGAACAATAAATTTAGCATGGAGACCTGTAGTATTATTTCTATTGCGTGCTCCATTATGGAGACAGGCGGTCAATCTTCCATTTGGGATCGTCATCATTGGACCCTTCCTCTCGAAGATAACGAATACGATCATGCAGGCGTGAAGGTTTTCCAGACCAGAACTCAATCTCGCTTTAAATAGGAAGAAGAAATGCGTCAGTGCCGAGGTTGAAAGATTAGGATTAACATTGATCGGGAGGATCAGTACTTACTGAGGAATGACCCTCCACCCACCCCAAAAATCGGGGAATGGAACAGAAGCAGAGTCTCCATTATGTGCTCCGAAACGTTCTTCCAGCTTGTGTAGACGATCGTGTACTTGACCCTCTTGAACTACCGAGCTCTGTCTACTGGCCCAAGCTCCGAGCCTGCTTCCTACTGGTCGAGAATTGAAGTATTCTTCGCTTTCCTGTTTGCTGACCTTCTCTACTTTTCCGATGACCCTCACGGATCGATGTACTTCGCGCCAGTAGAAGACGAGAGAAGCATATGGGTTCTCTTCGAGTTCCTTGGACTTGCGAGATGTGTAGTTTGTGTAAAACACGAAACCCCGATGGTCCAGCTGCTTAAACAGGACCATGCGGGAGGAAGGGATGCCGGCTTTTGAAGCCGTAGATAAAGACATGGCTTCCGGTTCGTCCACTGTGCTGCCTTGGACTGCTTCCTTGAACCATGCATGGAATTGGTCAAGTGGGTTAGGGGCTACAGCGCTTGGAGTGAGGTGATCGGCCGTAACATATTGCCTGTGAGGGAGGACTTTGAGCTGATCTGGGCCAGGTTCAGCAATTTCTTTGTCCATGGTTGCGGAGAATGAGCGTCTGAAATGGCAGATAGAAGTCGCTGGAAAGAGTCTTCTTGACAGGATCATTGGATGCGTTCATGACTCGGGCTTTGGCGCGATTAGGGTTGATTTACCGGAAAGGAACGGTGACTGACGACATGCTGGCATCATCCACCTAAATTCCTTATTCCCCTGCAAATCCACATTTTGGCCTTCTTCAGCCTCTGAGAAGATTATTATCTTCCGAGGGATGTGCGCTGGTCTAAAACAGTCTCCACTCTCTGACAGATTCATGCATACATAGGGCGCAATGTTGTGACATGTCGGATGGTTGCCTAGTAGGCTTGATCGCAAGCATACGTTCATTAACCCTATACTACTTGTCCTCACATTCTACGCCGAATAATTGATTATTCACGAGGATATCAACGCCACCAACAAAGACATTTCAGCGGCCAAATCGCATAAGATTTCGGATGAGTGTGCAAGTGGAGAAACCGCGGGAAAAGCGGGAACGGGAGACCCCTGGGTAACTTGTACCTGAAATTGGGGACAGCGTCTATACCGGACGAAGGGCTTTGCCGAAATAAACAAACGATCAAAATGTTAGTTCTCAGTTTCCTCACGCACCCTTAAACAAGTACCTGGTTCAATCCCCCATCCAAACTTTCCTTTTCATTCATTAACCACGACGACCACCAATTAATAGACGGTTCTCAACGGCACCGAGCTGCTAATATGCACTCAATCTACGACTTGACCACTTATTGTCGGAGGACAGCTGGAGATGTACCTGCTAAACTTGTCGTGCGTATCAGTTAACGCGACTATCGTCCGAGAGCAACCAGGCTCACTTAGCCTTTCACAGGGTGCTTCAACGACAGTTGTCGGGTCCAAGATGTATCTCTTTGTGAGTTCAACGCGACCATGACGCGTCCTGATTCGATCTAAACTTATCTCCGTTACCCCAGGGTGGTCGTCTCGTCACCGAACGCAAAATGGTCTCGGATTTATACGTGTTCGACCTCGAGACCTTTGTGTGGGAGAAAGTGCCCACTCACCCTGAAGATGACGTCCCGAGAGCACGATATTTCCATAGCGCTGACAGCTGTAAGTCCAAAGTGCTCTCCGAGTCTATCTGGCAAGCCCCTAAGGCTAACTTCGTGACTTTCCAGGGGACAACAAGCTCATTATCTTTGGTGGCATGAGCAACCAACCGGACTCGTTAAATCCAGAAGAACTCTGTGTCCTAAATGATGTTCGTTTCTTCGACATCGCTACTCAACACTGGCTACCAACTGCACCATCATCCGCTGCATCCGAAGCACTCGCACCTCGAGCACGATATGCTCATTTATCCTCGATAACCGCTGACCGCTTGTTTATCATTGGTGGTCAGGACTTTAACAACACTTGGCTGGACGACGTCTGTGTCTATGATCTTGTGGGTAAGGCCTGGGTACAGCGACGAGAGTATCCGCGGCATTGTGGAACGTACCGCAGTGTCGCTGTTTCTGCGCAGACTGCTGTCAGACTTCCACAGGAGGAGCTACGAAACTCTCAATCTCCATCCACCCTCGGTCCGCCTGGGCAACGATTCAGCGCCGATAAGTCAGCCAAAGGGCCGGCGGAACCAACCTCCACGGAATCTCTTATCCACCTCCCATATTCTGCTCCTCCCAGCGAAGATTATCCCAGTGATATCTACCTCTACAGTAATTATAACGTAAGTCCTATTCAATTACTTGCAAATCTCTCCACATGGGCTGATGCGCCCAATCATAGTTCACGGATGTTAAACGTGAGCTTGAGGTATTCACACCCCTCGCAGACACGGACTTTGCGATACAAGATAAATCATCGTCGATGGCTGGCAGCACACTTCCACCAGGCCTTCGATTTCCCACCGGAGCTATCCTTGGTACCCACCTCATTATCGCCGGGACATACCTGGCACACTCTTACCAGTCTTTCTCCATATGGGACTTGGACCTCCTCACGATGACTTGGTCACGCATCGATCCTGGCAAGGCGGTCGAAACCGGCTCGTGGTTCAGAGGGTGCTTGTGGGCAGAGTCCAACAAGTTTCTGATTTTTGGTAACAAAAATGGCAACCTCGTGGACGACTACAATCGTCGCTTGCTCAGCTGGGACCATGTTGCCGTTGTGGACTTGGAAGCGTTTGGCATTTACCAGCCTCCGCCGCTCAAGCTCGACGTAACTATGCAGGAATTGGGTCTCGCTGCGCTGGAGGAGAAGGTTGTCACCGACTTCGAAATCATTTGTGATGATGGAAGGAAGATCGCTTGTTCAAGGAAGATCTTGGAAGAGCGCTGGCCGTGGTTCGCGGAACAGCGTAGGAAATTCTCAGCGCAGGCAAAGCAAACGGCCTCGACGCTACCTGTTACTCCTATGGACGTCGGTCTTCCAGAAATTTCGGGATCTATCTCTGGTGACGACCGCATCGACCCTCGTCTCACACCCAGATCATTCCATCTGTCGGAGCCCTACCCCATCACACTGGCCCTTCTGCAATACTTTTACTCGTATGGACTCGTCACGCCTCTCCAGCATGCTCCAGCTGTTTTGAGTCAACTCCTGATTCTGGCATCCAATTATCAAATCGACCACCTGAGTGCACTTGTGAAACATGCGATGCATCGGGCCCTCTCCAGTTCGACATCGGTGGGAGTGTATGAAGTTGCCACCCTATGCAATTGCAGAAGCTTGCAAATTCGGTAAGGAGTCTCTTGCGTCGAGGTTCGGAGGCTATTTACTGATTATCTGCGCGTTTCAAGGGCACTCAAAACCGTCATGGTAAGTAAAAGGCGTGCAGAAAATTTTAAGCTATCAACTCATGGATCATCAGGTACATACTCAGAAGCGACCCTCTCGTAGCAAAGGGGACAGCGATTCCCGGCCGTCTGGTGGTTCAGGAGGCCCAGGCGGCGGCTCAGGTCCTGGTCGAGGAGGTGGCGGCGATGGTTCTGGTAGTGACATGGGACGTGGTTCACGGCCGAGAGGTACATCGGATGCTCGCTGGCGTACAGGAGATTCGAACAGCAGCGGATACAGTAAGCAGTCTTACTCTGCAGCCGGCAGGCGAATTATACTGACAATTTCCAATAGACAGCAGGCCAGGAACCGGGAATGTTCCAATGAACATCATGTCCAACGAGGAGGACAAAGTTACACCTCTCCCGAACCTTAACCGATCAAAATCGCATCGTCGACCACGACCTCAGAGCATTGTCTCCATACGTACGGAAGAAGAGATGCACGATCTGGCGAATTTCCTCTCTCCGGTCGCTGGCCTCAACGGATCTCCTGCTTTAGAGGCCGGTTTCCAGGAGGACATACCCGAAGAAACACCTGCGCAGTTCCTAGCTTCCCCTTCACTCAGCCACCAACGCAGTCATCCGGATATCTCTCGACAAACCTCCCATTCCTCACTCGCTGCAACATCGGATTCAGATCACCACTATTCGTCGGACGCGGATCAGTATGCACCCCACACTTCTTCTCGAAACCCTTACCGTCGGGCAAGACCGCCGCGAATTTCGACAGATTCAGTCCCTTCGTTGCCATCTCTGACATCATCTGCTTCTTTCAATTCACTACACAACTATGGTGTATTACCGTCTCCCCTGCCGGATACACCGCTCGGATCATCCCTCGACTTACCTTCTACTGGGCCAGATTATTTGGATATCATTGCCGAACTTGACCGAGGCGCGGATGAGAGTGACGACCGGACCACCCGCCCATCAGACGAATTCAACCCGTTCAAAGCATATCACAATGATGACCTTCTATCGAGTCCACGCAAATGGCCTCAGCAAAAATCCGACATTCATTGGCTAACATCGGATCCTCTCCGATCGCCAACCTCACCAAAGATTCTCGCCTCACCTACACAAGAGATCATAACCTATACCCCCCGTAGCCACTTGCCCACTCCCCCAGCTGAACCGTCTCGGCCCCCTTCACCAACACCAACCACTGCTACCACAGCCACGACCGCCCCCAATTCTGCCAAAGGTTTCTCGCGACTTCTTGGAAAGAAGAAACCTGCAGAGGATTCCGCTACAATTGAGGAGAAGCGCCGGAAAAAGGAGGAGGCCAAGGCGAAACGAGCTGAAGCCAAGGCTCTGCGGGAGAAACAGCGCTTGGAAAAAATCGAAAAAGATATCAGCATGTATCCAATGCGGATGGGAGGTATGGTTACTTTAGGCTGAAAACACCATCACTGCTTGATCCATGCCTCGTTTGCCCCCTATCTAGACACTATCATCTCATTCAGCAACATATGATCATCCCTCTCATATGTCCACCCCAACTAGATCGGTGTCGCCTTCTATTAACTCTGTCACTCGTTATCACATCTACCAGGATTTTTGAATTCGGATCTTCTGTACAATTTTGACACTCGTTTATCTTATTTCTTAACCTCATACCATGTTTCTATCACTGCTGGAGACATGTAGTGTACACTTGCAATATTATACAAATATTCGTAAAGGTCGTGAAGGTATCTCTTCTGAACGTTAGATAGGCTCAGAACAAGTCGGCAAGGGTCATCGGGGGAACAAGTGCGTCTTCAGAACCCTCGGGGCTTGTCTCACGGAGTGCTAGATTGGACGCAGCTGCATGTGGTTCGGGTTGAGGCATATCCGCTGAAACGCCGGGAAAGATGTGATTGACTGCAGAAGTTGAGTTAGAGAGGGACAATCGACAGTAATTGAGGGCGTACATTCTTTGGCATGGGCTGGAAATCAGAATGAAATATCATCAATCGCCATATATTTCAAGAGGATGCAAGACATACCAAACTCATGCTGATGATTGCAATCGCTGCGATCAGGGCAGTCAGGCCGCTTGGTGATAGCTTCTTCGATGAAGCCCTTTGCTCTTTCCCGGATCCACCAATCCTTGAGGCCCCAGATCAGAACCTCGGTGGCACATAACCTGCAGATATGCGTGGGCCCATCCGGGTCGGGGCCATCAGTGGCGGGTGCAACGCCATACAAATCGAGGAAGATATCCTGCTCGATAAGGGACGTAAAACCTTGTGGTAATGATCGTGTATGCGCAATAATCTGTGAGTACGATGAGATTGCCCTTCGAAACTGATGTTGAATTGGTAGACATACATCACGATAGATATGCTTGGGAGTGAGTCTCTGGGCACGAAGGTAATCGAGCATATATTCAGCTTCAACGGTGTTTCCCTCGAAACACTCATAGACATCAGAGGATTGAATGAGATCGCTGACATCATTGAGCCCTTGTGGATGTTGAAGCGAGAGTGGGAGAGCTGTACAACGCTCTTGAACATGGAGGCCACAGAAGTAGACTTTACAGAAACCGCATTTCTTTGTTGTAGGAGCAGCTGTAGCAAGGAGATTCTCACTGTAGTGGAGGTTAATCTCGAGCTCTCTGAGAAAACGGCAGGAACTGACCAGTTACCACAGTGAGCATGACCAGGTGGTGTACCATTCTCAAGATGCCATGCATCATCGATATTGACTATCGGATCCGGGACTGGGTGCGGACATTGCCAGCCATAAGGGTTACTTGGTAGGCAGTGAGGGCATGGTCGAGCATATTCAGAGGCTTCATTGAGGTCAGGTTCCGGAGTGCGTTCCCGAGGAGGCGGTATCTGAAGCGATAATGAACTCGATCAGTTTCACTAGAAGCTCGTTATGGATGCCTATGTATACCCTAATAGACTGTCCAGCTCGATAAACTTCGTCTGCCTGTTGCCTTTCTCCTTCGGCCCGTGTGAGATGTGGCGCAGATCGCAGGAGGGTGTCCACGATAGTCTGCATTGTACGGAATGGTGTCACGCTGGTAGCCATGCCACGACATGCGGGGCAGTTGGTTCCACGGTTCTAGAAGCATTGGTCAGAACAAGACTGCATATTTCGAAGAATGACTGGAGCTAGTGCGTAGTCCACTGGGTTAGTGCGCCTATTTGTGACGCCTATGCCCGGCTTACGCAAACCCTGCTAGCCGCCAGCCGGACGGAAAACTCACCTGCACCCAGAGAACGCAACAACTGAGAAAATAAAGTCAAATAGAGTGAGTGAGAGATATCCGATGGCACTCACCTCCCACAGAAGAAGTGTTGACATGGTGTGACTAGCACTGGTCGGTAGACTAGCTCGGAACAGCACCCACACTGCAGTTCTTGGGCTAGTTCCTCTGCAAGCCTGGTGCTCTCTACATCCGGGGCTTCTTTATGTTCGTCTTTCTGTTTCCCGGTCTGGTTGGATTCCTTGATCCTCTTCCTACTGTGGTCCTCGTCGTGGTCCTCTAAAGATGTAGAGGCCCTCCGCTTGAGTGACAGCTGTGGCAGGGGATCTCGCGTTGCCTGAAGACTGGTTTCTGTATCACCGAGGGGTACAGGAGCTGGAAGGTGTAGAATCCTGCTGCTCATAGTGGCCATGGAAGACATGGTCGATGGTGGTATAAGGGTAAAAGGCGCAATTGTAGGTGTTGTCTCTAATTATACATTCCCCATAAGGAAATTGACGATAATGGCCAAGGCAAGAATGTCCTTTTTCGGATATCTGAAGGCTAGTGATACAGGTATAGGCTACAACAGTTCGGTATACTTCAAAGCTTATAATAACGTTAAATTAGTGTTAGATTCGACTGGTCAGATGGTAGTTCAAGATTTGCTGGCGGTGGAGGGTCGACACCTGCAACTAGGCATGCATTACACAACCTCTGCCGGAGGTGTTTATATCGATAACGTTGTTCTGAAAAATGGAACATTGGTTCTCAAGATCGAATGTTTCGAGTGTAAGACTTACCAGGACATGGCCAAAGAGCTGTTAGGCTAATCGGGAGTCAGCATACGTCATAGAGTTTACTGCTCGAGGCCACTCACTAATCGATGGCGGGCAGTAGTGCCTTGCAAACATCCATTGCAACAATGAGAGAATGATCTCGCTCCCAGAGCGAAAGGGCCCTGCACAAAATCAGGGGTATGATCACCAGCAGGAGGGAATCGATTTACCGAGAAACTTGACCCATGAACCAAAATACAAAGAACGGACGACGAGCCAACAGATTACGGGCATGTCCAGTGACTGCTGAAAGACCGAGCATGAATCGTTCCGCAACGTGAGCTTGGTGCGTAACTGTACACGGGCTTTAGCCAAGGTGCTTGATCATTGTAAGCGGCCACTTACGCCACTCCTTCGCTTTGTTCCGGTGAAACAGGCCGCTGACATTCCTGCAATGATAACTAGATTAGAAATTGGAGCTTTCCGAAGGTCAGAGGAGGACTGACGCAGTTACGAGGGGTATAAACCTTTGGAACTCGTGCGATATACACATCCTGATGCTGCAACGTCTGTCAGCATTCAAGAACACCAGGATAAGGGAAGATCTCTCACTTGAATATGTATTCTCTGGCCTGGAAGATGAAAGACCGTTCGATACCACAAGTATGCCGATTGAGTGCAACTTCAAGAGCGTCTGCCTCTAGCCAAGCTTTCCCAGCAAACTGTGCCTTAACGAGGTCCGTTGCACTGGCATCGTTACGCATCTTGATACACCCATGCCAAAGTAGGAAGCAACGATCGTGAAGGGCCCAAATAGTGTCCTTCGAGGACCCGTTTAGAGACGGCGAATACGCGATAGACTCTCCAGAGAACAGCAAGGCATACTGTAAGAGAGGTAAATCACCATGCGTTCGGCATAGAAAAAGGAAAACTCACGTTGGAAGGATCCGCTATAAAGAGAGGCAGTATATTCCCGCCGTTAGCAGAGCTGTATGAGCCTCTACCGGCAGCGAGGATCATCGAGCTCCAACACAGCCTCCTGCAGCTCTCCTTCCTAATCTCGGGTTCCGACCAAGTATTGCCCCAAGCTGGGGTCGACGACCAGAGCGGGGTGTGTTCTTGACTCTCTGGCCGACTTTCACCCAGCGTAAGTGCACGGCAATTACATGGCATCGGCGCTGTTTCAGATCCCAACCCAGGGAGCAGGCTCGAGATCGAGAATTCAGAAGGCGACAGGCCGTCGGATGGGGGTGAGTCGGTCGCCCAAGGCAGATGGTTCTCTGGGACGGCGGGTACGTCTCCAGGGGAGAATATAGAGGTGTTTGGGTCATCAGCATCAACAAAGGTCAACGAGAGTCCGCGTATGATGGAGTCAAGCATGACCATTGATGAGTTGGACCTCGCTGATGAATGCAGAGGGTGTGCGCAGACCTCAAAGAGAGCAAGAAGCTGTATAACTATGTTAGTAAGGGCGATTTAGTCACTAGGATTATCTCTTACCCAAGCGGCGTAGGCCAGAGTCTCGTCTATCCAACCTGCGTTGAAGCTAGCATCCAAAGCCGCCTGAGCTTCGTCTCTGAGCCTGAGCGCCCTTTCCCTGCCTGTCCTTGCAAAGCCAACATCAGAGCTTTGCCAGAAGGTACTAATCGCTAGCATCGCCAAGACCAAACTGGGTTGCATCTGTTCCCTCTTGTTGGGATCAAAGAAACTCCTGAAGAACGTTGGCACATGAAAGAATGAAAACCAATAATTGGATTCCCGGAAGAGAAAACGGATGTCCGAAGTAATCCCACGAGCGGCAATATCCCGTTGAGGTGTAGTGAGGGCTTGACGATCGCTCGCTGAGGGGAAGAGATAGAGCGAAAGCAGAGAATCCCACCAGATTTTTCGAGAAAAATCGAGGGAAGGTGCATAGGAAATTCTGCCAGCGGGCGTGTCATCATCCTCGTCTATAGAGGTGAGACCGGAAAACCCTAGTGATAGATCCGGAGAGGTGAGAGGATAACCAGATCCAGTCGTAGGCAGGAGGCCACCCAACGAGAAAGGATCATTGTAATCAAATGACTTGTCCAGGAACCCTCTGGCGGTCTGATTGACCCCAGCTCCCGTCAGGAAAGGTTCCATCATACGCAGGAATTCGGGGACGCTGGGTACCTCCTCGGGCGAGGACAAAAGTGGATTGTTCTCTCCCAGGGGAGAAAAGTCTGGAATTGACGATGGAACATCTGACGAGGAGTGACTCCGGCTGCGTCTGGCCACCGCATTGGTGGAATTGTTCGATGTGTCAAGGTGAAGTGAGGTGGATTCGCTAGCAGACGTATCCGCGCGGGACCTCCGCCTTCGGCGCACGGGACCCACCCCATCACCAGACTCAGAATCCTTTGGAATGCGCTGTCGTCCACCAGGAGTTTTGTCGGGGCCCCGGCGCTTCGGGACCGCATCGTAATCGCAGTCTTTGCCACCAGTAGTTCTCTTCGAACAGTTGAAACAGGCAGGTTTTGCCCCATCGCATCGAATCTTGCGAGAGCGGCTGGTAGATGGTGTTATGAGAACTGGTATTTCGAAAGAGAGTGATTTACCTACCATTGGACACAGGCGACGTACACTCTTGCTCGAGGCTTTCCCTGCGTAGTAGGGGGTTGGTCTGGTGCTAATTCGATACGAGGCTTTTCTCGTCTGCTCTTGCGTGGTCGAGAAGGGGGAGGAGCTGCATCACTTGGAGTGACCAGTTGAGGAGAAGATGATCCTTCCGAAGGACTGGAATGCGTTATGTCAGGCTTGGAGGTGGCCGATGCTGGCTCTTGGTCTACATCGAGGCCACTCAGTGATAGAGGGTCTGTATGGAGAGATAATCTATGCGCGTGTGCAAGTTTGGGTTGACTGGGTCCAGCACCATAGATGTCCTGGAAGAGGTCAGACTCGCCCGAGGTGTCGAGCTGATCTGGAAGCCTTTCAGCACTAAGTTGATGAGGAACTAAATGTCCTTGACCAAGCTCGTCAGTCCCAAACAGCAATGCACTGGCGTAATCTGTGACTTGTTGGTCGTCTTCGAAGGCGAGCTGAGAGCTTGTCGACGTGAGAAGGGACCCATGAGAATCCACAAAGGAACCATGAGGGTATTGTTCGCTTGAACGAGAGTTTGAGTGTGAATCTGCCCTTGGCCGTGATTGCGCGAGGAACATTGTATTTTGGCGACGTGGTAGTCAAAATCAGAGAGACATAAGGTGAAGCGACAGTGACCTCACGACAAACTTATAAAAGTCCCTTGCCAAAGGGTTCTCATATGCGGTATTGGTTATGATTGGACCCTTGGTAAATCCTCAGGACACCTATGTTGTCATTTATTTACATTCGATCAACCCATATTGGTTCGATCTCGCAGTGAGCCCCGCAAAATGCCACATTCTCGATTGGTTTTGAGCGTTCTCCCTTCTCGTTCCGCTTCCCCGCATTCCATTGAATACCCCCGCATAGTTTGGGTTTTAGCCGTATGAATTCGATTGTATACAATGCGGGGTAAGCTTTCAGAGTCGGGATCACTCACTTTCACATGAAGAGCCACGAGGCCCCCTGACACCGCCGGTTCCGGGACCATATTTGCTCCTTATAGCCGGATCGAGGCTCGACATGCGCTTCGATATGTTGAACACTGAGCGTCTAAACATCCATCAGGACTCCAACGAACTTGACTAGAACGCTGTGAGGTTACGGTGGCGTGTCTTCTGGCCGAGCGAGCGATCACTGGCACACTTGTTGCATCTGTGCCTTCTCGAGATCTCGTTGCTACGCTTCTACGCTCTTCTCTTGCCAAAATTCGACGGTGAATGGTCACCAATTCGGACAGAAAATGTCTGGATGGATGGACAGAGGATCCGAGCTGTCAATCCTTGATGCTATCTGTCCCATTGCTCTAGAGATCACCAGTGAATCTATACATTGCGTGTATGGCGCCTTGCTACTTGGCTACCGGTCTACAGAGTCTCGACGACTATCATAATGGCTGTTAGGTTGACTGATGAAGGCAATCCTATATGATGAGTGCCGGAGGTTGAGAAGAAGTTCATTCCTCTTCCTTTTCCTCTTCTTTTTCTCTCCGGGCTAGTCCCAATTCTCGTCTTGCTTCTCTTCTTTCGTAGACTTTCGTTCATTTCTTCTCGACCTTTCATTTCATCGGCTTTCCAGAATTATCGATATTGCGCCTTCGTACTTTCGGCATGGTTTACATTTGGTCCTTTATTTCTGCTGCTGTGATTTCATTGGCGGGTGTCCGTGCTGGACCTCTACCCCCAAACCTCCCGCAGCGGCGTGCAACCCCGCTCTCCACGAGTCAGCTGTCTGGTTTAGCGCCATTCACTCAGTTCGCTCGCGCTGCATATTGTGAACCTGAAAAGATTCAAGGGTGGAAATGCGGTCGTGAGTCGTCATATTTATCTCATGATAATCCATCCTGATTACAATTATGATTCAGAGGCTTGTGATGCACTGCCTGGCTTCGAAGCTACCCTGACTGGTGGAGATGGAAATGCCATTCAATTTTGTATGTCCTTCGTGGGGACCCGTTGTCGATCGATCATCCGTTGACATTCTTGTGACCGACCTTCGCAGTCTTCGTAGGGCATTGGCCTCAAGAAAATGCAGTAGTCGTCGCTCATCAAGGAACTGACCCGACTGAACTGTAAGCCCGACGTTTCAATACGACATCTTGTCTTGGACTTTCCCTAATGCAAATCCTTAACTGTAGAGAGTCCGTGCTTACGGATATCGAAGTTCTTCGAGGACCACTCGACGCGAAACTCTTTCCGGGCACTCCTGATGCCGTTTCTGTGCATACTGGGTTCCGTGACGAACACGCCAAGACAGCGGACGGTATCTTTACCGAAGTACAGCGCTTGCTAGCAGATAAAGGCTCCAGTAAAGTGATCACCGTACGTATACACGATTGATTCCGAGAAGTCAAATCCTTATTAAATACCACTCTTATCCTCCGTTGCAGATTGGACACTCCCTCGGCGGGGCTTTAGCAATGCTCGAGGCACTCTCCTTACGTTTGAGGCTTCCAGCAGATGTTTCCGTCAGCTCAACTACATTTGGCACACCCCGAGTCGGTGATTCTGATTTCGCCAACTTCTTTGATTCGAAGGTAAGTAGCCTAACCATAATTTGGTAAGTGTACCGTCTGAGAAATGGTTCCAGGTCCCAGACTTCCGCCGCGTGAACAATAAGAAGGTACCCATTTCACCTTGTTGGCCAAACTATCTCAGTTTCACTGACGCCTCGATTCAAGGATTTGGTACCTATTGTCCCTGGACGTTTCTTGGGTTTTACCCACGCATCAGGAGAAGTGGTGAGTGAGAACGCAATAGTTTGGCAAATGTGAGGCTCATGGATAAACAGCATATCCTCGGTCAAGACCAAGCTGTCACCTGTACGGGCCAGGATAATGCAGACGATTCGTCATGCCAAATTCAGACAGTATCCAACATTTTTGAGGGTAATGTGATCGATCACCTGGGTAAGGTTGTTGAAGATTGTTTCAAGAACTCGTCTGCTAACCCGGAGGTTATACTTTCTGTAGGACCATACGAGGGAATATTTATCGGAGGCCCGTTCTGCGTTTAGGCTATTTCTTTGCTTTAATCACATGGGATGGATGGGCCAACTGCACCCGCCGCAGGAGACTTCTATACAGTTCTCCAATCGGACACCCCGCATTATTTTGTCTAAACGTCAATCTGTGTATCCGATAATATGATTGGTTAATGAACGCATCTCTCGCCGAGTGTGATAGGCGTCTCCGATAATGAAAGCACAAGGTAATATGGGTATATGAGGCTATGATCCCTCTAATTTAGCTATTTCCACGGCTATCCTTTCTCTGATGGTAACCCCTCCCGGTAGGACATTCAAGGTGGCATAAGTGCCCTTTGTCAGGAAAGAGGGGTTTATGGCCATGGTAGACTGTACGGTCTGTAGGTATAGTTTCAATAAAAGGAGGTTCGTACGCAAAGAGTGCCACCAACCTTTGCAAACTGCTTAAAACGGCTAGGAGTGATTAATACATCCGGCGCAAAATCCTGGTCATCTCCCAGTTTCAGTCCGTCCCAATGGGTAACGCTGAGGTTGACGTCATGTGCTAGACCAGGTTCATCGGGTTGGGAGAAACCTGGAGCAGGGATAAGAGGGTAGAAACTAGTGGCGTATCGTTAGGGAAAGGGTAGGCCCTTTTAGTAAATGACAAACCTTCGTTGCTGCAGTAGGATACGACAGGTGTTTGCGAGGGGATCTGTCCCTGGGTCATCGGGGCTGGCAGCAACAGGCTCGACCTCGGAGCCCCTCTTCGCCACTTCTTGGTTTTTCAGATGATACAGAACATCGAGACTCGTTGCACCAAAGTTGACACCATTAATAGCAAACTTCGCAGGGTTGGGAAGCATATGAATACCCTGACGGTGGTCCTCAAGACGACAGTCGTACGAAGCATGAGATAATTGACATACCGAACCATAGTCTCGAAGGAGAGCACGACTCAGTTCGCCCTGAGGGTATACAACCTGTCCGCTGACCATGTCCTTGACATTGGGCAATATGAGAGCAATGCTCCCCGGCGAGGAATTTAGAAATGACCGCAAGGGGTCAATAATCTCCAAGAAAAAGAGTTCGTCGGGAGTCACATCAATATCTCCTTCTCTGATTTTTGGATGGTTTGCATCGACGAACGGGCCCAACTAGGTTGGAGGAGGAAAAAAAATCAGAGGCTTGGCCATAGAATCAGATAGCTTACCAACAACAAGACTGCAGGCTTGACTTCCCGCATCCTTTGCAGGAAACTTCTCCACGGAGCGTAGCTAAGGTCTGAATCCGAGGTATAAGGGCCACAGGAAATGCACATGGTAAACATCTCGGGGTCCGCCTTTAATGACGTTGTCGGTTTGAGAGAGGGCAACTATGGCGAATGCGTTCGGTATGTATTCACGCACGCGAAAATCACGATGTGGATGCTCACCGTTAATATCTCTGTGACTGCGAACCGACCGCCTCCACCATTTTTACCCTTGAGCGCAACGATTGCTCCAGGAAAGAAGCTGACAGAACCAGTTCCTCGTATGGCTCCGCGGATCTTGACAGTGGGTTCGAATCGCAAGGGTACACGGCTCCCTCCAGAGATCCTTCTTGCTGTTTCCAGAGCCATTGTAGTTTCCGTAAGCTTTGGCAGTGTCGAAGACGCCTCGACTTCATGAATTATTCTGCCAACTACAACGAATTCTTCCTGATGGGCCGAGTCAACACTGATCTACCATGATTTTGGGATAATTCTAACCTCTGTTGTTGCCAGAGGATCTGCAAGCTCTGTTATCCCGTAATGTTCCATTACAAGATCAGAGAACTCATTTATCCTGTCATCGAGAGCTATTCAGCTGGTTTGTGAGCATCATATGGCACACAAGGTTCATCAGGTCCTTACCTTCGCTCTTCTCAGCAATCTTCTCGTACATATACCGGTCTGGGTTATGAGAAATTAGTGCCAAGGATAGATAGGATGAGCGTATCTGTTCGGCTTACACGACCGCTCTTTTCTCGAACTGAGATCCATGGCGGGACCCTTATATGAAACACTGGCTGGAGTACTTGTGCCGTGCTCGGAGATATTTACGGGCTGTGTTTCCATCTTGACTGCAGGGGATAAAGCCTGAGAGGTAGCTATGGTTGCCTTTTGCATATGGGGAGGGAGTTTGCTCTTGTTAACAGAAGCAAGTGTTGACCTTGATCGCAACGCAGCAGCATTAGACCCTGCTGCCTTCTTCGCAAGGTCGCGAGAGATCTTTGTTTTGATCGCTGTCAGATCATCCAGGGAGAGTTTCTTCACTTCACTTAGTCGCGAGGTGGATGTCAAGTTAAGCGTCTGGGCTTCCCATTTGAACCACAAATCCTCCGGTGTGATATTGTAGTCTTGGCAAATGGAAATGCCTATACTCTAATCAGTCTTCGAAAGGGTACGCATAAATCAAGAGACTTACACTCATTCAGTACTTTGTCATTTTCATCTGCACCCAACGCGCTACCAAACCTCTCAATCACGTCCTGCCGAACCGCAGATGCCATGGTCAAAGTCAGAGTACAAGGAACACGCGAATCTTTCACGACGCGTCGCCGCCCTAAGTCACGTCTCATGATCGATCAATGTCACGAAGTCACAAATGGCTGTGCAGCATACATTGTTTACATAATTCAGAGCTAATAATACTGGCTGTGGCGAGTCTGAAACTGGAGGTAGTCGTTGCTGCGAGAGTATCATGATATTGTACAGAGGCGTCGTACTACCAGAGGAACGTAGGCAGATATTGTGCGATTATCTGGGCGATGACGCCTAATCTTCCCTTCATTGAGACGCCTGACCTGTCCGATTCGTCCGAGTGACATCACACAAACTGTTCCGTGAGATAGTGCAACATGAACTTCAGACGGCCCTCAACCATACGAGTCGCTGTTAATCAGGTTTGTGAAGCAAGGGTGAAAAGCGAAGCAATTAAGCGCCGAAAGGCAGCCTCTGATAGATAATGTAGGGATCGTGATCATCATGGGGATGAGTGAGGGCAGCCTAATCTGCTGCTGCTGGGACAGGAACGGGTTGAGCGGGCTCGTCTTGCATTCTGTTATCTTCTTGTTCGGGTTCTCCGGAACCTTCGGAATTGATTCCATGTGCAAGACCGCTCTCTTTGTTCACAGGACTGGTGGCGGTAGGCGACACTGAAACTGGCTGGTGGCCGTTAGGGTGGGCATTGCTTGGAGTCGATGCGTGAGGGATGCTGAGTGAAATATGAGCTTGTGTGCTGGGCGTTTCCAATACCGAGCACGTACTTCTCAGGATTTGGAATTGCCGTGCCAACCTCGTTCTGAGGCGCCTTCCCAGCTTTTGAAAGTGCATAATCACCCGAATCGAAGTACTTTCGTTCCTGCACGGGATGAGTATGATCCATTTGAAAGGAGATATGTATTACCTTCTGCATCTTCATAAGCACATTCTTATGTGTCGGAAGCTTGCCATACTTTGCAAAAAGCTGCTGCTCTTGAGGACTGAGTTTCTATAGATGCATCGATGAATCATAGGTTCCGAGATGTGATCTCATTTAGGGTAACGTACACTGATATCGACCTTGTTGCGCTGCGCCGGTAGCATCGTAGCAGCAAACGCTGATGGAGTGATAAAGAGTGAGGAATTGGAGGAGGCTGGAACGGGGGTGAGCGTGAAGCTATAGACCTATGATGCTTTGCAAATCCAATATTTCTAGTCGGGCACGGACAGTTGTCGGAGTTCAAATCACGCGAATTGCCTTGGCGACTCTCCGCAACTCTTGGAGTTGAACAAACTGGACACCGACTCCAATCTTCCTCAGTTTAGACTGCAGTGTTTTTATGCTTGCCGTGCGATACAAATGTATGCGTTTTTGGATGTCATTATTTCAGAAATCCATACACAACGGCTCGTCATCGGCTTGGAGTACAGAAGTATCAGAATTACTATCCTCCCAACTCAAAAACCTGACGTTGTGCCCTTCTCCTTCGGGTCCCTCCCATCCTCTCAGCTGACTTGACGCGTTTCCCTCGAACGATCTTGTGACCGACAGGGTGGCGAATTTGTGAGAATTGGTCTTGTCTATGTCCACCAAACCACCGCTTGGATGTATTGGAATGTCACTGTTCTGAAAGTCTGAATCCAGAACGGTGGAAGATCCTGAACCCGTATCTGATAGAATGTCGATATCATCCAGCAGACTAGACTGTTCATTGGGTCGACCGTTACAGATACCGGCCTCGAGGCAGGTCAGGTCGAGATAAGAAACGCCATCCTCTGATTCCATACGTCCTGGGTGACGCATTTCCTGACCTTGCATGAGATTTGGGTGCGTAGGCACGCAGGAAGATCCGGCGGATGGTATATTAAGCCAATCAATAATGTACGGTCTCCGAGCGTCAAGTTCCATTCCGAGTCTCAGGCTGGCCTCGTTTTCATACTCAAGTCCCTGTTGATCGTCAACGTGACCGCATTCACTGAGTAAGTCAAGGCCATTTGCACACTCAAAATGCCATAGTGGGCTGAGAGACTCGTGACGCTGTAGTGGCCAATCTTCTTCGGGTTTGCATTCTATGCCAAAAGTGGCGTGACATAGTTGGGGTTCGTCCAAAGACCAGTCCTCAGGTGAAGTAGACCTGCCAATTTGCCCGACGCAGGGGCTGAGGACGAAACCGTCAGGATCGCCCCAATCCACGTTGTCTTCTAGATCATCGACCCGGACCGATGGAGAACCCGCGGTTGAAGAGACCCTAGAATTTGCCGTCGAATTCAATAGAAAGCACTGATCGAACAAGGTGGGCCTCGAGGAATCATGCAAGGAGTCCTGAGCAGGTTCTGCCACGATGTCAATACCACCTCCTATATCGGCACAAGACACTTGATGATGAAGCAGAGATAAAGTCTCGTCATCTGAGTGATCCGCTCTCGTTAATCTCTTGAGGCCCTAAAAGAATGTGTCCATTAATGTGAAGGAGGTAATGCATCGATCCTGTGAAGTAACCTTGAATTGGGGACGCCGCATTTGGTCACGGTACACCTTCTCTAGGGCGTGGAACATGTCATCCTTGGATGTGGCCGGGGGGCAGTCCACCTCGTTATCGTCTAGATCTAATTCAACGCTTCTAAGATATTCCGAAAGGGACAAATTGACGGCTTCGCGCGACGTCATGTGGTTTGTTCGAAGTCTCTGTGCACGCAATGAGATTTCAGAATCTCTGGTCAAGGCATCACCTCTACCGCGAACAGTTTGTGACACCTCTTTCGAAATTCTTCATCGGGGGAGCGCTTGATGATGGACCGGATGGATTGGTAGAGGCCTTGAAAGTGGGACTCTTCAATCTCCAGTTGCTGGATCATGGATGAAAACGCGCAATCAGACCAAAATAGCCCGAGCTCACCTTACACCATGATCCAAAAATCAATGGGTAGCGCCTGTCGGAAACGTTGGCGTCACGGATAAGGTCAACTTGGCAACACTGACTTCACGACCTGCCAATTCAGAAACTTAGGTAGAGCAGCATCCAATGTTAGTTGATAAGGAAGGAGCAACGACGCCGAAAACGGGCTTCTGTCCCCATAATCTTCCAGACTGGCGTCGGAGTCTTGTATGTTCCAGTCGAAGGAAATCACAATCTTGGAGAGAGTAACATGCCCTGAAGATCTCTGCGAAGTCAAAGTTGGCCGGGATGACGTAGACAGCACAACTGTCTATTGATTAGCCTTTCGTTATGGACAGACACAGCATGCAACCATTGACAGAACATCTTCGACATACTAATGGACATGTCGGTTTCGTCGGCTGACCGGGCGCCAGAGATATGTTCAAGCCCGAGCGATGAACGATTCTGTTAGTAATGGGGTTAGGATGGAAGGATATGTTTTGGCCATGTTCGTGAATAGTACCAATCGCAGGTAGTCAGTTAAATTCCTGACAAGAGCAGATTGACGAATCTCGCAAGGTGGTCGGGCTTTTCCGTTCAAAGTCCCGCATATAACCAGTCGTAGTTTGTTGGAGTCTAACAACACATCCACATCCTTTGGGAAAGACGAATTGGGCATGCGATGTTCCTTCAGCGACGGCGTTCTCGCAACAATATGATGATTTGCATTGATAGTCAGGCCACAATCTTGCGTCGCGACCT
This sequence comes from Clitopilus hobsonii, assembly GCA_015708445.2. Lineage (NCBI taxonomy): Eukaryota > Fungi > Basidiomycota > Agaricomycetes > Agaricales > Entolomataceae > Clitopilus > Clitopilus hobsonii. The sequence continues at coordinate 2,025,206 of CP068003.1, read as the reverse complement.
TGGTTTTCGAGCGGATGATGATAGAAGGCATGGAGTTTGGTGGTTTGGCTGTGTGCCGGCTGTGCAAGCGGAGGGTGGAGATTCCTCAAATTAGGGAATTTGGGAAAATAATAATAAATTTGTTGAAGTCGGCCCATAGCCCAAATTGCAACAGCCACCGTCAGATTCTTTGATACACAGGATCTTTATAGAGCTCTCCCTCGTTCCTCCTCAAATCTGACGGCGGCTCTCTCACTGCCAGGACGCCATGGTAAGTGCCACGTTGCTGCTGCTATCTAACCGGGCGATGTCGAATCTAATCATCTCGTGTTACCTAGGATAACGACATAGACCAGAAGATCCTGAACATCCAGCGGCATATCGACACTGAACGCAAGATCTTGGAAGGAACTCGCGCTATCCAAAGAGCTACCAACAACCCTGAAGTTCTGCGACGTAACGATGCGAAGATAAGAGAGTCGGAAAACTCCATAAAGTACTTTCAAGAAGCTCTTCGAGAATTGGAAGCTCGCAAAGCACAGGCTCGTTCGGATGCAGGATCAGCTCCTCCAGCAGTGCGTGGCTTGTTCTCCTGATTTCTCTGATTGGAATACTGACAGGAGATTTAGCCGCCGGAGAAGGATTACGACCCCTCGTTCCGGGGAGTACGTCCGCCTTTCGATGGAGGTTCACCCTTGGGTCCTCCAGGTGGAGGCGACATACAACAAAGGCAATATACCAACCTCGACCTGATCAAGGCCGACACGCCTATTAACGCTGCTAAGATATCCAAGATGCTTCATCAACTGGAATATAAACTTCAACTGGAGAAACAATACAAGAGTGGAATAGACAAAATGGCAAAGCTCTACCAAGCAGAAGGCGACAAGAAGTCGAGGCAGGACGCGGAAAGCAAGAAGATTGAGTCAGACCGCAAGATACAACTTTTGCAGTCGGCTCTCAAACGTTACAAGAACCTTCACGTTCTTGATGTTGATATAGTAGACGATGACCAAGGTGTGTGGGGGCCTACTCTCGACGTCAACGCGTCCTCACGGGACTTTCTTTTTCTTAGCTGCCGGCCCAGAGGGCGATCGCAAGGAGAATATGCGCTCAAAGCCTGTTTCCGGTATCCTATACGTTACCGTCAAGGGTGCTCGTGACCTTGACCACGCACCAATGTCGACGTTCAGTCGGATGCGCTCTTCGTCCAAGCAGGGCCGTGACACATACATTTCGTTGAAGGTCGAAGGGACCCAATTGGCGAAATCACACCCTTCTCGGACCGACCGGTGGAATGAGGATTTCGAAATCACAGTTGATAAGGCCAACGAAGTCGAGATTATGGTGTCAGACAAGCAAACGACCGACACTTATGCTGTCCCCATCGGAATGCTCTGGATAAGGATTAACGATCTGGTTGAGGCTTTGCGCCGTCAAAAAGTTGGCATGGAAGTTGGACAAGACGGCTGGGTGACCGCAGGTGCTATGCCCGGGGATATGCATAGCACACCTTTGTATAATCAATTCCACTCTGGCGACATGAATGCGCCTCTTGCTGGGCCTATGGGTGCGCCAAGAGGACCTGGTATAAATCAGAGTGGAGGCACCGCAGAAGGGATTGACGCTTGGTTTGCCGTGGAGCCCGCCGGTGCTATCCTTCTACATCTCAATTTCGGTATGTCGCCCCCATCGAAAACCCGCCATGCAAAATCTCATATGTATTCTAGTAAAGGAGAATGTCCGCAAACGTCCCTTGGATCAGTTAGGCCCTGGAGGCCTTGGCCGACAAGGGGCCGTGCGCAAACGCAAAGGAGAGGTTCATCTCATGAATGGGCACAAATTCGTGCAGCAACAGTTCTATCAGCTTATGCTTTGTGCCTTCTGCAACGATTTCCTCCTGAATGCGGCCGGTTATCAGTGCGAAGACTGCCGATACACTTGCCACAAGAAATGCTATGAAAAGGTCGTCACTAAATGTATATCCAAGTCTAATACTGGAGTAAGCCTGAAACAACCATTGCAAGATATTTACATTCTGACATATATCTTCTGCAGGAGGACGACGAAGAGAAGATCAATCATCGGATACCCCATCGCTTCGAGCCCCTTACCAATATCGGTGCAAACTGGTGCTGTCACTGTGGATATATACTCCCTTTTGGCAGAAAGAATGCTCGCAGGTGTTCGGAATGTGGTATCACTTGTCATGCTAATTGTGCTCACCTGGTTCCCGATTTCTGCGGCATGTCTATGGAGACTGCGAACGAGCTGCTCAGAAATTGGCGTGATATCAACCGTTTGAAGGGGGACAAGGAGAAAGTACACACCTCTCGTCCTTCAGTGCCGTCTCATTTCCAGGATAATAGACCTCCTATGCCTCCTATAGACGCGCAAATGGAACGGTTGAAGCTGGGAGGTCCAGAACTCCCAGTTGGGCCGCCACCTCCCGAGGCTTATATTCGCCCAGTACCTCCCTCACAACCTCAGCCAGAACGGTTCCCTAACGAAGTCCAACCTTATCCGCCACGGATTGCATCCCCTCCGTCTCAACAATCTCAGTTGCCACCCCAGTATCCCCCATACAATCAACAGGTCGTTCCAAGCCCTCGTCCACCCCCGGGTCGGGTACCTGTTCCATCCCCGTTCCCCGATGGACGACCCCAGTTACCACAGCCGCCTCAGTATGAGGTGGGCCAGCCTCCGTATCCGGTAAGAGCTTCCTCAGACGTATAAGACATATTCTGACGCATATTTCTAGCCTCAAGCGGGACGCCTACAGACGCCACCCCCGCCTATCAAGCAGGTGCCTCCACCAGGGCCGATTGGAGCGTCTCCTCGACCGCCAGACAATCGTATACAACAATCTCCCCAACGAATTCCTCAGCAACTTCCCCCACAGCGACAACAACCTCGACGGAAGGTGGGCTTGGACGATTTCAATTTCCTCGCGGTGCTCGGAAAGGGAAACTTCGGAAAGGTCATGCTCGCGGAGGAGAAGAAGTCCAATAGTCTCTACGCTATCAAGGTCTTGAAAAAGGAATTTATCATCGATAACGATGAAGTAGAGAGGTAAGAAGTTTCCTTCATCGCGAAAAGATACCCTCTCAAATAGCCTCCAGTACTCGTTCAGAGAAGCGTGTCTTTTTAGCTGCAGCGCGGGAACGCCATCCATTCTTGCTCGGGCTTCACTCTTGCTTCCAGACAGAGACTCGTGTCTACTTCGTTATGGAGTATGTTAGCGGAGGTGATCTCATGTTGCACATCCAGAGGAAGCAGTTCTCTCTCCGACAAGCGAAATTCTACGCTGCCGAAGTCCTGTTGGCTCTTGAGTACTTCCATGCAAATGGCATAGTATATCGGTATGTCTATTCAGTCACCACTTCAGAAACCAGATCTGATGAACCTCAACAGCGATCTGAAGCTCGACAACATCCTCCTGACACTAGATGGACATGTTAAGGTTGCTGATTATGGTCTTTGTAAAGAAGACATGTGGTTCGGCTCGACAACTAGCACATTCTGTGGAACCCCAGAATTCATGGCTCCTGAGGTACGTTCAATGAAGTCTTTTCCAATGACCAGCTGACCAAACGACCCCACCCCTTAGATTCTACTTGAGCAACGATATGGCCGCGCTGTTGATTGGTGGGCGTTCGGCGTTCTGACCTACGAAATGCTTCTGGGTCAATCACCTTTCCGTGGTGACGATGAGGACGAAATCTTCGACGCCATTCTTGAGGATGAACCTCTTTATCCTATCACGATGCCCCGTGATGCTGTTTCTATCCTACAGAAGGTCTGCCTCTCTTCTCTGTCTTTCCTTCTAGAACTAATGCCCTTCTCTACAGCTACTAACGCGCGATCCCCAGCGCCGCCTGGGATCAGGGAAGGAGGATGCTGAAGAGATCAAGCGACAACCATTCTTCAAGGATACTAACTGGGATGATGTCGTGAACAAACGAATTCCCCCTCCGTACTTCCCGACCATTGTAAGTATCCTGGCTCTCTATAGGTGGATCTTCAATAACACGTCGCTATAGAATGGAAGCGCAGATACAAGTAATTTCGACGAGGAGTTCACCCGCGAGAAGCCTACGCTTACACCAGTCCATGGGCAATTATCCTCTCGCGATCAAGCCGAGTTCGATGGATTCTCCTGGGTAAGCTGGTATTTCTGTCAATGACTTCATGAGCTTATCATTTCTCAGGTGGCTGGATGGGCTGATACGTAAATTGTGCCTCTCGTATGAACTCTTTTCATTCGTAATATCCGTACCTGTATCGCATCTCAGTTCTGTAGCTAGTACTACTCATCTTGTAACCATACTTCAAGCTTTCGCTATCAATGGCACCAATTTAGATATGTCTCGACGAGCTGCATAGGGAGGGGCCCTGCTTAGAGATTCAAGCTAGCTTTTCATTCGGTTTAGAAGCTACAACGTGTCCTCCAGTTCCAGGCAAGCCTATCTGAGGATCTTCCTCATCCTGCGGTTCTTTGCCAGCATCTCTCATCAGAACGTGGAAACTTCTCCAAAGTTCGGCAATCGTGTCATATTCTCTCGTCATTCCCAAGACTTCCTCAAGTTTACGATTTAGCACGTTGGAAGACGATAGTAGTTCCTCGAATCCCTGGGACGACGATCAGCCCATTTCCGCCGCCAAGCATTGGTTCAGGTGCTTACAGACGTGATTTCTCGCGCCAGCCGGTCACGCTCACGCTCAAAGAACGAATCCTCATCTGTTTGCGCCATGATTTTGGAGCGGGCTCGGGAAGCGATAGAGTTTATGATCGCAGTTCTGGTCAGAACGCGTCGATGCGATTTCTGAAAGCGAAACGAAAGAAAATGGGCTAATTACGTAAGAATTCTAGATATCCAAGAGAGAAACTATTAAACCCAATGTTAACGCCAATATCCCAAGACAGATCTAGTCGATGTACGAATGGGTTGGTGCAAGTGCGAAGCTTTCAGAGAATATGTCGGGTGTAAAGTGTGAGGAGGCTCTGCCTAGCCCTTTCAATGATGAGCATCTGGTGGGTTCATCTTATAGTATAACTGCGTGTTCCCTTTCACCACCCAAACGGGCTCCTCTGGATTGTCCATCGCTGAGAACTGAGGTGTCGCTGTATCGGCGCACTTGAGGGCGGCAGGAGGGCATTGGGTGGCTATTGTAGATGTGACGGCGAGGAGTCCGGTAGCCTATAGGACGTTGAGAAACACCGCAAAGCCAGAATACGCCGCTTAAGCTCGCTTACCTTGTTATAGTGACACGTTCTAGGGTTTTCCGACAATCCGGTTGTGTAGTAACTACCACTTCATGAGCAATGAATGCAAAAAAAGGCTATTGGGCACGTACACGCAATCAAATATTGACCAAGGCCCGTCGTAGGCAATGGCATGGGGTGAACTAATTAGCTTATGCCCGGATCGGTCCAAAGGATGACATGCGTATTCGCAAGATGTAGGCGCTGCGAGGGTCTTCACTGATAAAATTATAGATAGGAAGAGAGCGGCAGGAAGTGATGATATGGGATTCAGCCTGGTCATCATCGTAGTGACCGTGAACGTTGCAGAAAACTATAACCTGAAGGCAGATTGACAGCGGCATCAGTTGGCTCGGGAGTCCTCACGCCGCAAGTAATCCTCAGCGGGCGTTCCTCATGCTCACTTCTCATGGCGCTCCAGATAGGATGTGAAAGATTGGTGTACATTGGAATAGCGCTATAATACATGCGAAAGGAACGTGTTGGTGGTGGTGGTGGCTGCTTGGCCAAGTAAAAGTACATATGGGGTTGTCCGTGAATTGTCCAGCAATAGGCGAAGTCAACTTGAATAATACAGTAGAGATTGATCTATTCAATGTCGTGTGTGCATACCTCCTGGGTAGCCGAAGGGTAGGTGCTGACTTGGTGTGACACGATCTCTTTCAGGAACTGGTGTTGCGGGGCTCAGTGGGACGAAGCCAGCAGGTAAACCGTTGGACTGCATGACGACCACTGAATCCTTGGAATTATGCGAGGTGGAGGGGCGATCAGCCTGTGTAGAAGAGAAGACAAGAGGACGGTTCGCATGTTCTGGCGTTAACAAGACCGGATCCATTCTGGTTCCAGCAGAATCCGTTGGAGAGTGTGACTAGGACAATCATCAATTTTAAGACCGTCAAGCATGAACAACTTTACTCACTGGTGGTTCCACATTGATGCCAGGTACAGTTGCAGAAGAGGTAGAACGCTCAACGTTCTTTCGCCTGTGAGTCGAAGTCGATGGAGCAGTGGACTGTGGCCGGCTGTCGAATGGTCCCAAGAATAGGGAAGGTCCATCTGTATAAATACTGGCTCTCGGGTCTCCCCGATTGGAAGACCTGAAGAACCTGTCACTTGAAGTCGTGCTGGGAGTGGAGATGGTCGACGTTGATTCGGTATCTCGACGAGGAAGGGTGGAAGGAGGCCGATTGGGCGCCCGGCGTTCACCTCTGCTGGCAGAGGAACCCAATAACTCCGAGGAATTCTGCACGGACTGTTAGCTAACCCACTAAAAGCCATAGAAATAGAGAATGAACTTACCGTTGGTTGAGAAACTGATCCTGATGCTTGGGGAATGTGCCGGCGCTGAACCACAGGGCTGACGACATCAGAATTTGCAGAACGCCACTCCTCAACCATACGTTGGGTCTCGGACATCTGGCTATCTGCCCTACGAAGTGGAGCTGGTGGTTGAGGCGTAGGACTCTCCTCTCGACGTTTTCCTATAGCGACAGCGGAAGGAGCCTCATTTCTCGGAGGGCTAATCAAGTCGTAATCGGATATCCGGGTCGATCCCCACGAATCTCGGGACCTTGGCGAATCCTGAACTCCAGGTTCGTCAAAGAATTCGTCATACTGATGCATTGGCATAACTGGATTTGTGACCCTACTTGCAGGCCGCTGTGGCTGCTGGTAGGCAAAGTCACGAGTTATCGGAGCATGTTGGCTGTCGGTTTCTGTTCCAGACCTCGTGGCCGGAGCTGGAGTTGGCACAGTACGTCTGCTGAGAACGCTTGGAGCGCGTGCTGGGGGTGAGGTACGTTCGTCAGTTCCGGCAGGTCGAGTGAGTTCGTGAGGAGGGGGTAAGACGATGCGCGAGTTAGGTCCAAGGGTGGGGATGTATCCGTCGGGTGGAACTTCAACTGAACGATGCGATCGATGGGAAGGTGCCACGCTCGAAGGGCGTGCTATAGATCGAACAGACTGCGTAGGACTTCTGACCTGGGGTTCTGGATGACGATGACCAGACAGGGCTGAGGGCGGCCGTTCTTGGTGGATATTCATGACCCGGATGCTCTCAGGCGAGCGTATCGGAGCCGTCATGGGTCGTGGTTGAGGAGTCGGTGACATGGGAACCTGCCGTGTTGAAGGCAATACCGGGGCAGGTGTGGTATGGCGTCTTCGATTTTCATTTGTGTGGTTGGGCCTATGATGAGCAGCACTAGAGGTTTCTGTCAGTCAAGTCCCCATGAGCAACTCACATTACTAACCTGCGAGGCCTTTCATATTGCGGGTGATTTTGATGGCGCGAGATTGAGACTGGCGTTCGTAAATCATCCTCCTCTTCTTCATCCTCGTATACAACGCGACTGTTTGTATCTTCAGATGCACGCTCGAGCTGAGCAAGCCACCTTCCTCGGTCCAAACCCTGCCTCCAGCCTTCTTTGCGACCTTCTGCTCTAGCATTATCCATCATCTGTTGCGTACTTATTCTTCTCAGAGCTTCTCTGTCCTTAGCCCATCCTTCCTCGGCTTCGTTACGGGCTTTGGACAGCTGGTCAATTAAGCTTTGGGCTCGGAGGAGCTCTACGACAAGTAAACCCTGAGAAATCGGACGGTAGGTACAAACTTGGCAACTCACCTTCTCGAATGTCATCGAAACGGATTTTGTACATTTGAAGTTCGGTCCGAGTCTTCATGAGTTCCGTCTCGGCTCGCGTGCGAGAGTCCCGCATTTCCTTCATGCCATTAAGAAGGGTATCTCGGTCCCGTTGGGAAGCTTGTTCTAGTGCATTAGCACGAGCACTTTGGTGATCAAGTAGACGGAACACCGAAGAGACGATGCTCGATGCGCTACTGTGGGAACCAGAACGAGAACGACCAGAGGGACGGTCTTCCCCAGCTTCAGACTCCCGCAACCGTGAGAGTATTTTTTCTCGTAGCTCTTGCTGGGGAACGTCGCTGGACCTTCTACTTGTATCCTGGCCACGGTCCTGGTCTCTTGAAGTGTCCGGTTTATGCCGATGAGATGTAGGAGCGGTGCTCTGTGTTTGTGTTCTGTCGAATAGCGAGTTGTGTTCCAGTGGCGCTGTGGAGGAACGAGGAGCAGGCCCTGATGCTATTGATAGGTCGCCAAGATTAGCCATAGGCCTGAACAGCGATGGCTGTGGTTCGAAGTATGAACTACAGGTGTCAGGTCTAAGAGGTCAGGCGCCGGGGTTGATAGGGTATAAAACTCACCTAGGTTCAATGAATCGGGACATTAACCAAGAGTGATGCCAGGCAACTCAAGGACAGTAGTGAGGACACAGGGGGTATCGCAAACGAGAGTTAAGGACAGCAGCTCCCGCTTTACCGTCTTAAAGATGGTAAAAGACCATGCGGATTGTACGTGGCACGGATTTTGTCAACAGAGATCGAAGACAGAGGTAGAGCGGAACTATCTGATCGAGTTATAACCTTCATGGCGCCTCTGCTTCCTGACAGGGAGGAAGGGGCGTGCTTGGTGTGATGTTCGTGATACACGCGACGAACACATTGTTGATTGGGAAAGGGCCTGATGTTCGGTGAATGACTATTCCTCATTTGGCACATTAGCCTTGCTGATAAGATAACGGCATCATCAGTGGAGGGAAAGCTGGGGTTCTAATGAATTCATCGACAGTTCATGTCCTGAGTCTAATGAACGTGTTCTGGAACTTCTGTTGGTACCGTTCAAGTACCGTTGCGAGGGCGTTCAACTCGACCCCGGGATGCAGGTCCGTCACCTCATACAAGCGCCCGACGCACCATAGATAAAATCATCGATAAGAGATAGAAGAAAATTAAACTACGAATTGCATGGGAAAGCCGTTTAGCCTCTAGAATACAAAGCCTAGTATTAAATTATCTCATATCAGCCTGATCAGAGCCTATAATGAGGGTTCAAATCATCGTGTAGGGGCACAAAGATGCTGTCAATCCGTTAATATTCTATCTCGGCACCTCCCAGATTTTTACGTAGAACTCACATTCAATCGGCTAGCATGATGATATTTGTGGGTTTGGGTTCTACAATCCCATCCGTACCTTGAGAAACGACGTGTCAGGTATGCGGTCATAGGTCATAGGCTCGGGAGAATACCCACCAGCAGTCTTCATCGGGAACCGTCTTCCCACCTGAACGGAGATCAGTTTAGCCTTCTACACAGATTACGGATAACTTGCATACCTTTTCGCTTACGATCAAGGATCCAGAGGTGGAGATGAGATCTTAGAACCTCAAGAACACAAGACTCGCACAGCAAGTCTGTTTTCTCCCAAGCATCAAACGGAGGAGCTTTGATACTATGGATCTCCTTCAGAAGCTTCGTTTGATGCATCTCTGGGTCCCTTTCCTGTTGTCTCAACCCAGTGAACTCGTTCTGAAAGAAGTTCAGATCGTCGACATTCCGTGCAAGCAGGCCTGGGAGAAGATTGTGGATAGACCCGATACTCATATCTTGTCTTCCCCGCAAGAGGTTCCAACCTGAAGAATGAAGACGAATGAGATTCCGCACAAACATATAATTACGTTGAAGCTTTTTCGACATACTTTCTTCGCAGTAAAGATCGATTCCGCAGACTGTTTGACAGATGCTACCTGAAGAAGAGAGAAAAACGTCAGACACCAAGAGGATTGGTACAAGGACTCACATGAATCGGCAGCGTTGGGAAGGGTCTCTAAGATAGACAGCCAATGGGCAGAGTCAGTTGCTGGGAGTTTCGCTTTTCGCTCCTCCAACACCTTTTGAAATGGCGCAGAAAAGTATCCTTCGCATAAAGGGTTCCTATGGCTAAACAACTGCCACCAAATTGGCGCATAACGCCCCAGACTTGGAGAAACTTCATTGCAGGCGGCTTGGAGGGCTATGGGACCTTCTGCCAGGATCAGATCATCGAGCTGCATGTGAACTAATCAAAAATTAGCGCGTGGATCGAAGGTGTCGGGAGGGAAGGACTTCACCTGCGTATACATGACCATCAGTATTTAGCCATTTGCCTGTCTCAATCATGAACACGGAAACGCTATGCATCTCACAAAGACCAGGGGTGTCGATACGGGAGAGGAATTTTTTCCGTCTTGCTGTTTCTCGTTGCACCACATCCGCAGGCGCCTCTCCATCTTCGGCGTCGTTCATTATGTTCTGGATGTCCTCACTACAGAAAACGGCTGAGTATAGCATCAACCTGTAGATGGCTCGGCGGAAGCGCCATGATTCAGTGGCATTCAACACGCTCTTTCGGGAGGTGCGATTTTTGAACCTTGTAGAACGTTGGTAAGGGTTTCCGGAAGCTGTGAAATCCTTTCCGAAACGTACATGACGCTGAATAGGCCTTCCAAGTATTCAACGGAAGAAGCATTCAATATTAGTTGTTCTCTCTCAAGACACGAAATAGAAGAAATGTGGTTTGACTCTTCCGCGAAAGCATCTTCGGGAGACCATGTAACATCATGGTCGAGCTGATATCGAGCAACGGTGAGGGCTTGAGGCAGAGCAGGGCCAGTGATGTTGCCACAAATTGCTCGTACAATAGACTTGGGATGGGTCTTGTAAACTTGGTTGAACGCCTTCGAGGTTTGGCGAAGAGCTGCAAGTGAAATGAAGTCAGGCAGGAACGTGAATATCCTGTCGATAACATCGTCGTCGAGTGGTAAAGAGCTCATTCCACGCATGCGTAAACGTTTGGTCTGTCAAGTGGCTTTTATAAAAGTCGTGGTCGCGGTTAAAAGTCAAGTCGCGAGGTAGAGTCACCCCAGCGCGTCATCTTAGCCAGTCACGAGACCGACTCGGCGAGGATTCTGATTGGTTGACGCGGATGGAAGGCAGTACCACTGGCATAACCGGTGCCGTCCCCCTTCCACGCGCTTTCATGTCCAATGGTAGGGTTTGATTCTTGAATAGTTATATCCTACTAAATCCGGCCTAAATTGTCTATATTCAATCGGTCGGCCACCTGGAGAACATGCTAGCTTTCCCTGATATCATCAACTCTGTTTGGTTGGCGCACAAGCATGCTATAGTACTGCCAATTCAACTGCGAAATACCCTGAAATGGACCAGTTGAACCCACATTCAATCGCTTTGCATGATCATGTTTATGTGATTGAGTGCGGCAATCCCACCCATACCTGAGATGGAAAAGTTTTCAGTTGATACACTATCCGAAGACCACAGAACTCACCAACAGTTCTCCTGCTGAATCAGGAGACCTTCTAAATGCACCAATAGTAAGTGGCTTGATAGTCGGGCGTCGAGAATGTGCTCACCTTTCCGCTTACGCTCCAGCAACCACAGATGAAGGTGGAACCTGAGGATACTCACGATGCACCCCTCGCAGAGCAAATCCTCTTTCTTCCAATCTTCGTAAGGACCAGTTCGCACCTCGTGGATTTCTCGCAAGAGCTTGGTCTGATGAAGGTCTGGATCGTCATCGCCGCACCTCAATCCATGAAGAGCTTTCCTGAGATATTGACCATCGATGACATTGGTCAGAAGCTGGCCTGGAACGAGCCCTGGTAGCTGCTGTATGCAGGTAGAGCTCATACCGAAGAGCATATTCCAACCTAGACGATGAACTGAGTCACAAAACATGCATCCATCGAATGCAAACCTTACTGGCTTCGCTCCACAGTTTTAGATGTCCCCTCACATTAACACAATGACTGCCTAGAAAACGTGCCTCGGTTTCCGTTTCACCATCGGGATGATTACGCTCTCACAAATATCTGTAGTGCTCGGTAGCACGTCGAGGATAGAGAGCCAATGGGAGTCATCTTGGGGCGGGGCCTTTGCTTTCCGTATATCCAGGACCATTTGCAGCGGCTGCGACAGGTAATTTTCAAGCAGTCCCGGGGTTCCTTCTTCAATCCCATAGTCACATAACACGTCGCGATATTCATCAAGATCGGGTTGATACTGGCTGCAGGCCTCATATAAGGCGATCGGACCTCGAGCTAATGCGAGGTCGTAGAGCTCTTCATCTACTGTGGCGGTATCGAGCCATTTTGAGAGTGTGATAGCTACATCGAGCGGCGAGACTGACCTGCACCCATTACATCCCCAACGCCAAGCCATCTAATTACCGCTTTCACGAATTCCGACACGCTGTAGATTTCATACAAGTCGTACGTATTCATTGTTGCTAATAGCTTTTGGCGTTTGCTCCGTTCTTCACGTAATTCTTCTGGATCATGTTCATCCTCATCTCGTTCTTGTACTCTCTCTAGAATATCGGCGGCAGGAAAAATGTTTGAATATAACATGAGCCGATACATCGCTCTACGGAAGCGCCATGACTCCATTGAATTGAGTTTGCTGACTGAAGAAGTGCGGTCCTTGTACCTGCCTTCGCGTTGAGAATGAGTTTGCAAATTGGATTTGACACTCACAACATGCTGAAGAAATTCTCCAGATATTCGACAGCCTGAGCTTGCTCTCGGAGAACTTTGATTTCGTCCGTAGATATTGGAGAAATCGGACTTGTCTCCAGAGATATGTCGTCGACCTCCCATGGAGGTGATACGATCGGTCGGTGGCGAGCAGCACGTATTGCTTGTGGCAAAGCTGGCCCGGTTATATTGTAGCATATTGCACGAATGATGGAGTTAGGATGGCTTTGGTATATATTGTCGAATGCCTTGGAGGTTAGCCGCAGAGAAAGAAGCGTGGAGAAGTCGGGTAAAAAGATGAAAATCCTATCCAGAATATCGTCATCCAGTGGCAAAGAGCTGAGGCCGCGCATGGTGTGTATAGTGCGCCAGACAGAAGGTAGAGGTTTGAGTGCAAGCTAATGCAAAGTCGCGACCCAGAGTGCGCGTTCGTTGACTCGTCACGGGGACATCGAATCAGAGGGCGTGATTACAAGGGTCCGATGACTGCAACATATTCCGATTTGATTTCTTTTTTCCCTATTGTACATTACGCTTGATAACCTAGGACCTGGAGTATACATGAGTGGTCAATGCCTATTAAAATGTCTATTAGATGGTATCAGAGGAATCCGCTCTCTTGTAGTAACCTTGCCATCTTCTCGTCTTCCCTCTCGCGCGGTTCCCGTTCGAGACTCAACGCCCAGAAGTGATCGCTGGACGCCTTGGTATCATTAAACTGTCCTAAAGACTCCTCGATATATTGTTGAATGGATCCAACAGCTTGGAAATTGAATGGCTGCGCCTGCCATCGTTTGATATCACTGATGACCTCAGAGGCCTTCTGGCGCTTACGGAAATTGACAAGGCCACCAGGTAGCATGTCAGGGTTTCCATCTTGAATGAATTGGAGGGTGGACAAGAAAACACCTACACAGGGTTAGATTACGTTTGGGTTGGAGATGGAAAGGTAAATACCAATGAAAGGTACACAGGGCGGTGTAACAGACGCCATTAGCTGCCTATACTTGGTGAAGGTCTTGTTGGCGTCAATGGTCATTTCACAAGCAGCGAATTGCGCCATGGTACGTTGGTTCACTTGTTCCCATGTTCGCTTCAATCTACGAATGGGCGGGGTATTCAATCCTGATGTAATTGCGATCATGGTGGAGAAATTATTCATCGTTCGGCAACGCTAAAGAGGATTGAATTATTGGTCAAGATAGTTGTACGCTTAAGACTCACGTCAGCGACGGTTATAAGTTGCTTGACTGCAGCTGCTCGCTTTCGTGAGTCTTCTTTGCTCAGGACCGTATCAGCGACCCAGTCGGCAATCTGCACGTCACGGTCATTTCGTGCACATCTTTATGAAATCATCAAGGACATACCCGATTACTGGTTTGGATGACGGTGGTAATATTATCCAAATTCTCGGTCTTCTGTTCGCGTGCTCTGAGCAGACACTCCATGGGTTTAATCTTCATGTAAAGGTTGCTCTCCAGGATGGTTAGCTGCCTCGCGAGTTCGACTGCATCCACATCAGCAAGCTTCAACTTCCTATTCGTCTTAGGCATGATTGGTGGAGGCGGTGGGACTTGACTGAGAGTTGTTTTCTTGACAGCATCCCCACGCTAATGATCGGTTAGAACTGAGATACTTTCGCCAGAGAATTCGACTTACTGCTCGCTCAATATGTACAAGCAACTGCTTGGCTGCAGAAAGATGCTTAGCTTCATCGGAACGAGCAAACTCCTCAATCCGGGCAAGGATATGCATATCTTCCTTCTCCAGAATGTCCTCATCTGTAATCAGAGACTTAAGAGTATTGATAACCCTGAAAGACCCTTAGCACCGTATCCTAAGGTTTTATGTATATACTAACCTCATCTGAACGACCTGTTGCTTCAGTTTAGTCCAGTCAAGCATCTCGTTTGGTTTGAGATTTGGTGGTGCTTGAATGTCAAACCGAGTCATAAGCAGGTTGAACAGCTCGTCAACAGTAGTGAAGGACTTGAAAGTCATCAGGAAGGCATCATTGAAAGCACGATCTATTCGACACCATTAGGATCATCCAGTCAGGAGATTGAGATTGACTTTACCAGCTTGGTCATGAGCAGTCAGCCTCTCAACGAGTGCAGGTAGCGTCCCACCACGGACAGAGTTATCCGGGTCAATGAGAATATCCGCAGGATCGTAGTTGGGGCGCAGGAACCACGGTTTCTCGTCCGTGGCAACTTTTTCCTTGTATTCCTCACCCAAAAGTTTCGCAAGAACCTTCTTGCTCCCGCTCGGCTTGGCTTGCGGTGCAGGATCAGGATTGGCTAGAAAGGCAATGGGTCAATAAGAGGTATGTAGTGATTGGTGGCTGGAAGTTTACCTTCATCGTAGGGCAGTCCACCATCGGCCGGTTCATCCAATACATCATCTGCAAGAGTACCCTCTGCTGACTCTAGGTGTGAAGACTCAGCAAGGGTGTGACTCATATCAGAATTGGACATCTGATATGAGGAAGGATAGTCCACGTAGTCGTTCTTCTTTCCCCGTGGTCTCGCTGCAAATGCATCAGCGAAATCCAAAACCTCTGGGCTATCTTCTTGTCCGTTGATGTAATCCTTGAGACCTGGTATCGGCTGGATGCTGACCAGGGACATACGCCATTCGATCGAGCCATTGTATTCTCCCTGTGCCATTTCCGCTTGATCGTGACCCAGTGACAGCAAACTGTCCAGAGTGCGTAGAACGAGCGCGATACTGGAACCCAGGGCAGTAGATAGCACGTCGAGTTGATCATAGGCGTATTGTCTTTCCTGTCGAAGTTGGATCTGTTCGGTATCAGGGACTGACTGCAGAGTCATGAGGAATTTGGCGGTATCGTCAAAGGTGGTCTGAACTGCCGTCTCCAGCGTTCGTACAAGGAGTCGTGCACTTTCTACCGTTTGCTCGTATTGGTCCGGGAAAGACACGCCTTCTTGCTTGAATCCATCGATATCCACATGGCGGGCAACATGAATGTCCGAGACGAAGACCAATAACGCCATCAAGTGGGTTACGAGCCCTCGACCACACAAGCGCACTTGATTCACTGTGAAAACTTGTTAGCAATAATCCTCTTGGTCGAGCCTTGTACCTACCTGATCGCTCATCAGGACTCTCCATACACTTGCTCAACATCTGGAACTGGTCGTCCAGCCTCTCGAGGTATGTCTTCACCTCGGTGATGACCTCCGGTCCCAGTACCCGTCTTGAAGTGGCCTGGGTCTCATCTAGAGCAACCCACCCAAAGCCTTTCCAGCGTCCAGCAGCACCAGCTCCAAGCAGGCCGGTTCCCAGATTAGCAGTTCCGAAAACACCGTGTAATCGTTTAAATGGTTTGTGATCAGAGTTTTGATATCTCTGAACTTCCAAGATAAACGACTGAACGGCTTTCTCCAACTCCTCAGCATCGATTTCAATCCTCTGAAGGATATCCGTTATCGGTGCACCAGAGTTATACTGGATAGCGCGTGCTGAGAGAACCAATCTGGAGAGTGTCGCGGTGACCTTTCGTTGCGTCGTTTTCAGGGGAGATGATGTCGTTGGAGCTTGGGAATCACGTATCTCGGCTGGTAGAACTTTATTCGGAATTTGCCCCGTCAAAACTGTCGTAACGTAAAGCAGGTTGCGTACGACAAGGACAACTTCATGGATGAGACCATCCATACGGTTATCCTCTTCTGGCCGACGGGAAAACCCACTTGACCTGACATTATTAATGACAGCATGGATAGCTCCCCTCGTCGACGCCGACAGCTCAGTGAGCATACGAGGTTGGGGCGGGAGTAGGCTATTCTGCAGTTGCGTGGCGACGCGTTCTGCAACTAGCTGGGCTGTTTCCCGGTGTGCAGGGTGGGCTACAGCCACTTGACGTTCCTGCTGTCTCTGCGCTGCCACTTCCTTCGCCCTTCTGGATGGCAGGAGATGCTCCAAAGGTGCTACATCAGAGTCGTCTGAATACACACTTTGCCGCCGGCTGCCGTTCGCTTGAGAGCCACTGGGCCCAGGTTGCCGCAACGAGGCAGAGGATGGGGTTTTTTGCGCGGTAAGTCCTTCTGGACGGTTCATCTGTACCCGCCCGTCGTGCTTGTTGTAGTAATAGTAGCCGACGCCGTCGTCCGAGAGCTTGCGTACCCAAGGCTCTGGGGTTCCCGTGCGTCGAGGAATACCGAATCCTGCTATGTCTTGCATGTTGCCAGTCAAGTCATTTCCATTGGCGTGTCCGAACGCCAATCCTGCACTGGTCCCTGACCGTGAGGAAGCTTGTGATGCCAACCCTGCATAGTCGCTATCCGATACGTCGTCCTCAGCTTCCTGTGGTAAATAGCGCGATTGCTGGCCAGTTTGAGTATTCACATAGTAAATCTAAAGCAAAAATACAAAATTTCATTCATGAGCTGAGTCCTCTTGTGACCGATGATAACGAATACATACCTGTCCACCGGGAGTAACTTCAGGCATCCAAAAGTCGACGCTCGCGGTATTTTGATTAGTCGACCGAGTCGATCGAGGTATCTCATTTCTCTCAGAAGCCTCCGTATCCGACCACTCCTCTCCAGCACTCTGACTTCCCCCAGCGCTCATCATAGCAAGCGACATGTCGACCATCCCGTTATCATTTTCGGAGTTCATCCCCTCCCCACCCGAACTCTCAGCGGCCTGAAAAGCCGCTTCAGCTTCATCATCCGATATAGTCTCCACATAATTCGAAGGAAACCATCCTCTTTCGTCTCCTAACAGCCCATCCCACCATCCTGATGGCTGCTGCGTAAGGACCTCAATGATGTCCCCGCGTCGAAACGAAAGTGCCGAAGAATCTTGAGCGTCATAGTCATACAATGCTCGGCAAAAGATGGTCTGAAATCCGTCCTCGAGAACTTCGACATCCTGCGCTTGTTGGAGAGCCTGTGGCTGCTGCTGTGGGTGTTGTAGAGCGGCAAGATTTGATGTAGTAGCTCTCAAAGGCTGAGCAAGGAATGACTGGTGGTGGTCATTGTACATTTGGGTGGCGACTGCTGCCATGAGCCCAAGGGGGGAAATGTGAGGACGGTGAAGGGCAAAGGGAAGGATAAAGGCAGATCAGTCGAATGGGTACTTACAAGCTAGCAGCCCAACTTCTATCAGAGCCAACTCATTTGGCAGTTCTGCTTAGTCACTCCCATCATTTCTTGCTAAATGGAGTCAACCACGCGGCACACATATTAGCCCAGGTCGGAAAAAAAATATTGAAATTGGTATAGTCCCTTTGTACCACCTTGGGGAAAGGCTGGAACAGGAGTAGAATGTAGCTATCTACCGTTTCAACGTTCTTTGCTTCTCCGCAAACTCGACAATCTTTCTGTCAACGAATAACCCTTTACGTTCTCGGACTGCATCCATGTAAACCTTGGCGACATTGACACGATCCGCTTTTTCTCCCAAATCTTCCAACTCCTCTTCCGTAGTTGGAACCCAGAAAGGGTCTAGGTCAAGAAGATCATACCTATACAGAAATAACAAATCAGAACCGAAACATTTGAATAGAAGAGAAAAGATTTCTCGGCTTACCCGCTAAACACGAGCTGAGGACTCGCAGCACCAGATGTTCTCTTGCGGATATCTAACACAAACCCCACCGATGTCAGTGATCGCCGTCTCTCAGAATCAAAAGCAGAAGACGGGAAAAAAACATATGACGTGAAAGAAGTAAGTAAAACCCTGAACTGACCATCAGCAAACCCGAAACTCTCAACGACGGGCAACAGGGCTGTTACGTTGAACAACGACGTCCCTTCCTTCATCTCCTCCGCAACGATCTTGCCTCGTCGTTTAGCCACGACAGCGTATACTTTCCCTAATACATCAGCTGATAACATCATATTATGACCGACACACCCAGAGGTTTCCAGTTTCCAGTTTAAATATCACCGAGATAAAAACGACCGAGTGACGACGATGGCGGCGGCGGCGAAGAAGGGTAACAGTAACATGTTCCCCCCGATCCAATCCAAGAAAGGCAGAGGGAGAGATAGGCAATTCAGACGCCAGAGTCAAAACGAGTTGGGGAGGTCAGGTGGTTAAAGTCGAAGGGGGAAGCAGCACAAGTGAATCAAAGAAAGAAGCAAACGCAACAATCAGTCAGTCAATCACATTCCTTCAATCGCCAAAAAATGATGATGCCCTGATGGATGCGGCCAACTCACTCGAAGCTTGTATATCGCAAGTATACATCGCCAACATCAACCTTGGGGACCAATCCAACAATCCATTCCGACATGCGTCTCGAACTCCGGAAATGATGCTCCCCATCACTTGTGCCAATCTGTTCTGTTCTGTTTAGGTTTGACAGTGGTTTTTGATCCCGTAGATTCAAGCGCATAATCGACACGATCGACGTGTGGGCATGTCGAAGTGAAGCATGGGAGGGAAATTAGAGCGGTAGACGCAGGCGATCGAAAAAAAGTCAGAAGGAAACGAAACGAGGAACCAATCAGCATCCTCTCCTTTCTCCTTCGCAAAACCAAAAAAAACCACATACCAATCTCCCTCCTCAACCCCTCCCCATCAACTTCAACCTTCTCCACAAAATAAGCCATCCCTTCCACAGGTTCAGCACATAGTGGTCCTTGGAACGTAGCTAGTTGAAATCCTGTCTCGATGTTGTTTTCTAGATCTCGGATGAATCGGTCTTGGTCTTGGTCTTGCTCTTCGTCTTGGACCTCTTGTCCTCCGTCGGGTTTCGTGTCAGGAGAAGATTTCTCAAGTCGTCTCTTCAACCTACCCCACCCGCACAACGCATCAGCCCCCTCTTCCCTCCAAAGGCAAAGAAAAGCAACTCACGATACTCTCCTCCCCTCCTTCCTCGCATCAACCAACAAACAACCCCCAGCTCCATGTGGTCCAAACGCCCACACTCTCTCGACCAAATCCTTCCCTCCATCTCCTCCTTTCCACTCCCCACCAGCATCCTCACATACCTTCCTAAACGCCTCCCAGAACTGATCAGGAGAGACGGTAGGTACGCGGATGATGTCTCCATACGTATCCGCCGTCGTCCCTCCTCCCGCCGCACTCTTTATACCACCCGCCTCTTCCTCTTCCTCTCGCTCTTCTTCTTCACCATCCTCTCGCTCTTCTTCATCACCATCCTCCCCTTCTCCCTCCTTCGAGCCCTTCTTAGCATTAGTGTTGGTAGCAGAGCCACCACTCAACAACCTCTTAACAACCTCCCCATTCTGCAACACAAACTCCAATATCTTCTTCGGAAGTGGTACAGCTCTTATAGTGAACGTGACGACTCCAGAAGAAGAGGTTCCGACCATGGTACCACGTGTTCCTGTGGGGGATTTCGTAGGTTGCATATCTGTGATGAGGGCGTTAGCTTTTGTCATCTCTCATCAAAACGTAGAGAAAGAAGAGAAACGAGATGAAATGGAAGGAATGGAAGGAAAGAACGAAAAAAGGCAAAGAAACGCAACACCCACCACTCCCCCTAACCCCCGTCTCCCTAAACGGTACAATCGGCTTACTCCCCCCAATCTCAACCCTCGCAAACCTCTCCCTCAAATCCTTCAAACACCTCTCCAAATGCAACTCCCCCGCACATACTATAACCCACTCCCCCGTTTTCTGCTGAAAACATTCGACACAGGGATCACTTTCTCGGAGGATTTTTAGACCTTTTACGAGGGAGGGAAGTTGGGAGGGGTTGAGGGGTTCGACGGCCACGCGGACGATGGGGGAGGAGAGGTGGGAGACTGAGCCGAGGTTGAGGATGCAGGAGGTGTCGGAGGGGTCGACGCCTTCGCCGGATTCCCAGCCTTCGGGTTTGGTTTGGCCGACGATACCGCAGATGGTAGCACTCCTCCCCACCCTCCCCTCCAAACCTCTAATCGCAACCACACTCCCTTCCTTCCCCCCTCCTCCTTCACCAACACTAACCAACTCCCTCCCCATCATAACATAAACCCCCTCCACCCTCGCTCTCTTCACAAACTCTCTATTCTTGGGATGTCGAGGTGCATTAGGTAGTGAAGGGTTATATTTCGGTAGGATGACGTAGATTGGGGAGTTGAGGGAGAGAGAACCGGTGTAGAGACGGGCGAAGCCTAGGAGGATTTCGTCGGTGGGGGATTCTCCTTCTTTCTCGCCTTCCTCTCCGTCCTTCGAGTCTTTCTCGTCGGTGGGTTTGTTCGTTGCTGAGGCAGGGGTAGCATCTCCATTTGCTTGAGCACCGGCAGCAGCTCTCGCAGCCCTAGCCTCCCTAGCCAAAGCTCTCATCTCCTCCGCAGTCAACTTCTTCTTCTTATTCTCCGGTAAATCTTTCCTCTGAACCGCAAACATCTTACTCACATACCCCACCACATATTTCTTCCCTTCCTTCTCTCTCTCCTTTCCTTCCCCTTCCCCTTCTGCCTCCCCATTACCCTCCCCCGTCTCACCAAACAACTCCCTCTCAACCGCACTTCTTCCCTTCACCCCACCCTTTTCAATCATCTCATAACTCGCCTCCGGATAAAGTATTTTCGGGAGTCGTGACCGTTGAGCGATATGTGGAGGAGGTACGATATCTATGACTGTTTGGATTATAGATGTTGAGAGTGATAGCCATTGGGACATGATTAACCAGAGAAGGTGTTTTGTGTCTTTGGATTTTAAGTCGCGTGGGGGGATTTTTAGGGAGAGGGTTGATATGATTTTGGTGGTTTTGTCTGGATTCCTATTCGACGAAACGGGTAAGCTAGAGGAGAGAGAGAGAGAGGAGGGAAACGCACGGGTTTATATCAACAGCATCGTATACAGCCCAAATGTTCTCCAACACAAATTGAACGAATAAACTCTTGAGCGGTCTTCCTTTGAGTTGTTTATACGATATAACGCGTTTGGTCTTCGGATCCAAAAAGTAGTCTCCCCAAAGTACTCTCCGTAGATTAGATTCCTTAATCCCCAACTTCGCAGCGTAGAGTTGAGCGAATTTGGATACTCGGAAACCCCACCCGTCTAGAGCAGATGCGAATACGACGTTTCCTTTTTCTGGTGCGAAATAGATATCTTCATCGTCTTTTTCTTCGAACGCCAAGTCCTCTTCTTCGGCTTGTTGGTTGTTACTGAGATGAGCTTCAGTTTCATCAACCAATATTTCCTTCTTCTCCTTTATCCTCTTCTCCCTTTCCTCTCTCCACCTCAAATCATCCTCCATCCTCTCTTCAGCAAAGAAACTCCCCATAACCGCATTGACCTGCTCCAATAACCTCGACAAGTGATGATGTGCTTCTACGGGAGCCAACTTGAGCTCTGTTATGAGTCTGTCGATTTTATTGATAATGAGGATAGGACGTAGTCGATCTGTCCATGCTTGTCGGAGAACGGAGATAGTTTGTGTACAGACGCCTTCTACTGCGTCTACTAAGACTAGAGCACCATCGCAGAGACGTGAAGCTGTTGATACTTCTGATGAAAAGTCGACGTGACCTGGTGTATCGATCATGTTGATCATGTATGTCTTGGGTTTTTTCTCTTCTCGTCTCAAGTCAGTGAGTCTATTAACTACTCGTAGACCCATGCAACGCACCTCCATTCTGAGACTTTTCCAAGACAGTGAATTTGAGAGAAACAGCACTACTCTCCATTGTGATTCCTCTCTCTTGTTCGTCTTCTCTAGAGTCTAGATATCTCATCTTGCCTGCCATTCGTGGTGATATAATATTATTTGCAGCGAGTAATGCATCCATGAGAGTTGTCTTTCCATGGTCGACGTGTCCGAGGGTTGTGATTATCCGTTGTTCCGACGAAGAGTCCATTGAACAGTTGAGAGAGTTTAGAGAGAAATTTCATTAGATAATCTCAACTATCCTTGCGTCATACAAGTCATCCAAACTCATCTCCGAGCCGCTCGGTGCCTTTGCGCTCTCGGATCCTTTCTCGCTGGTGCAAAAATATACGAACTGGCAAATCTAAACGCGTCGACTTGCATCACAGTGCCAATGGACTACATCATACCTCGAGGCCTCGAGGCTCGCTCGCTTCTCCCTTCCAGTGTTCCACTCTTACCGTCCTTGGCGTTTGCCGCCTGCATCGTCCGCCTGAAATCACTGGACTTGACCAACCCACCTCCGAGACCATGCATATCTGCAGGAAACTCGAGCAACCGCTTCAAGCCTTTTGTCCTCCATTCATCTGCAAAGACCAGCATCATTCCTTGACACCTCACTACCTTTCTCTTTTGCACTGCATATCTACTGCTACGAAGAGATCTCCGAACTGCGAGACGTAGTGAGGCAGGTCAAGGGAGTTTTTGGGATCTGGTCAGTGTCATTTTACCATGCAAATCTCGGTGACCTATGACAAGTACCCAAGCCAGCCCCGTCATTCGCATCGTCTCAGAACCTATCTTTCGACCTAACTACTTACGCACGATCCGAAGGTGCAACGAAACGAGCCGTGAGGTGCTTGTATTCCTGAATTGCATCCACCAAGCTCGGGACCGTCTAAGTAGCAAGCATTCACCTGATCGAAATACACCAGTTTCACTGGCTCCAAATTCAGACCACGTCGCTTTACCGGAGCCTACTTATTTTCTTACCTGTCTTTGTTCCGACCAACTTGAAGACCCGAATATATCATAGGTTGTGGGGTGCATGCCCACCTGGATATACGATCTGGAATTCTCAATGCTCAGGCAACATCCTCCCCTTAGTCTCCAAACAGACTCTCCTCCCCTTCGGGTTTTCCGGCTCTGGATACAATGGGTGGGTGGTCATTGCTCTCCATATCACCGTCATTTGCAGGAGATATTTCCTCTCAGGAGTGATGCACTGGTCCTGGGAGGTTATGCAACTCGGGATGGATCAGAGAGGAATTGGTGCGGTGAATTAGGAATTAGATTCGGAACTCACGCGCACCACAAAGTTGATGCAAAGTTACCCGCGTAGCGCGCCGATTGCCTTTATTGGAAAGGCGGGATTGGGAAAAGTACAGTATTGGCCCAAGAGTGTTCGGATAGTCTTATATACAGAATACGGTACCAGTGGACGACTTGCCGCAGGATTTAGGAACCCAGATATACTTTTTAAATGTTAGCTGACCCGGCGTGAGGAATCTGGAACCTACACTTCAAGTTACTAGTAGGAATGGGGCTATCCTGTAGACCATTCTGTTCTTGGGCCGCAGTGGCTCCGGATACCAATAGTGATACTTTTGGCCGGATGGACTTGCCTCACCCATTCATGCGTCATGCGTCATGCCCAGCAATAGAAACTTGATCAACCACTTGATCTTTAATCAACTCTGAGTGACGGGATAAGTGCAACAGTGAAGCCAAGTTACACGCCAATCCATCCCGGCCCTATCAGAAAGGAAAAACCTCCCCGTCAGACCAAGATGGAGGATATACAGAGTAGCACGGATAAGAGTCTTGCATGGATGATGTTATTAGAGCATACGCTAAACTACATGTACACACTCGAAACAAGCAAAAACGGTTCCTCGACGAGGCACGGAGTATAACGGCAACTTAAACCTGAATGAGCTCCGAAAATAGAGGCAGGGAAGCAATCCGGGAAACTATTAATTCTTTTACGGCGTCGTAATCTGGCTGCAATTCGGGGCACTGGCAGGGAGTAGGCAAAAATGCACTCCCGTGTGTATTCGGAAATAGCCCGTCTATATTCTTCAAAGCCCCTGGTCCAACCATCAACCCTTTGATAACGGGAGAGAAGGTAGTATCGAAGAATTTCGTCCCAAGGCGGCGGCATTGCTCGCATTTTACTGGATATCTCGCCGAATATTTCTCGAGGGTGGTTTTGACGGCATCTTGACAGATGCTGTTCCATAACTCGTAATACTTGGCCTATCAGCGTTATCGTCAATGGATACCGGTCATTCGGGCAGAGAATAACAAGCGACGCACCCAGGCCACCCCTGCGGAAGGAGGGAGTCCGTCAAGGAGTTGTCTGAGCGGTGTACCCACCAACAGAGGGGCACCCTTGTCAAGCAGACGATTATAGCCAAATTTAGCAGCATAGATAAAAACATCTTCTCGATATAGGGACGTTTGGAGGTTTTTTCTGTAAAGGGGGGGAGAAGGCAGAATTAGTGATGAACAATGTAGTGACTCATGACGCACTCCATGAAGATATTGCAGAGGTACATGCAGTGATAGACTTTGTATTTCTCCGCTGCGTATGCAATGTTATTGGCGGCGTCGAAATAAAAGCTTCCGATGTTCGGAGTTCGCCTTGGTCGAAGAAACGCGAGAACATCTGCGATGACATCGCTCATCTCCTCGAGTTGTACTTGTTCAATCGATGGATCGCTGAGGATTTTAGCAAACCCGGGTGCACAAGAGACAAGAACCTTCCGGCTGGCTCTGTATACCACCCCGTCCAGTGTGATCAGTGTGACGAGATCCTCGTGAAAGAGGCTTTCTCCGGGTTCATCTCCTTCATCCTCTGCGTCATTCGGAAGTTGGCAACCATGATTAGATAGTAAGGTTCCTATGCGGGCAACCTGCATCTCCAGTCGACCTCTCCAGGTTCTCGGGCCTCCTAACAAAGTGGCCAAAGATGCAAACGGTTCAGGTGCTCCGAACGTTGCATTCAGGTCTCGAAGGGCACTCAAATTGGCTGCCAGCTTCTCGATGACGTCCTTTCGGCAGTCGAACTCTTCGAGTTCCGTCGACAGAATCTGCCTCTGTAGGGCGGCCCACTTTTCTTGATATGATAACTATGGGCCTTGTTTGAGTGATCAAGTCAATGTACTTTGGAAATGTTTGCTCACCCAGGTGATGTGGAATTCGACTGGAATCACGGATATGACTCTACTTCCAGGAAGGTCTATCAAGTGAGGAGCAGCTTCATTGGCCAGACTTTGATAATTATGCTTGAGAGCATGTGCCAATATGTCGAGGGCATGAAGGGGTAAGGTGTCACTTAGCAGAGATTTTCAGTTCATTCTTCATACAATGGAGCAAGGAATGGCACTTACCGCATTGCGACAACACAAGCGCTCATAACAGGATACACCACATATTTCTCAGCGACCTCCGCAAGCTCGAACAGAAACTCTCCTTTCAGAGAGGGCGCGAGACTGAGTTTTTCAATTGGGTAGATGAAGTCGAATAACGTCTCGAGAATGGCAGACCGTTCAGGAAGGTATGCCACTTCCTCCAGAGACAGACCAGATGGTGGAGCAAGGCCGGCGGTGTGGGTCTTCAGATAGATAGAATGGATTCGAAAGCGGACGTTATCCGAGGATTGATATGTCACGTCGGCATCCTCTGCGTTGTCTGGTGAAGTGATCAGTTAGCTGGAATAAACTTGGGATAAATAAGCAACTCACATCGATCAGAGAAGGTAACAGTAGGCTGTTCAGGTGGAGGCGAAGGTGAAGGTGAAGGTGTTTGTTGCAGGGGTGGTGAACCGTGCCATGGTAAGCCTCGCCTCGGAAGAGCCAAGGCCATCGTCAACGTGAAGTCACAGCGAGAAAATAGGCGCAGGGTTATCGATGATCATTGTTTTGTGGACCTATCTTCTTAGCGCTCGGGTTGGCGCTTGTTCTATTGCTTGGTTGGCCAAAAAGTTGGTTGGGTCGCGTTGTCTTCCCACTGGCGCAAGTTAGGGGAACTCAGCCCTCCCGTAAGCGACAACAAGGATTATAATATGCATCGGGTGAGCTTAGGATCTTCAGAGAGTCCATGCTGTAACATCCCGTGTGGGTAGCTTCGCGTGTTTTCGAAGGTGGTGGTTCAAGTGTGTGAGAGATACGTTGAACATTGTCCGCGTTTGTCCATCACGTTCGCCCTGCTTCAGCTCGCGACAAGTATTGGACAAGCAGTTCGGCATTAGAGTATTAGATAAATCCATATTTTATGTACAGTTTATAGCATCCATTCATTCAGCCACGGTTCAATATTTTCCAAGCCTCTCGCCCTAAGGATTAAGCTCCCCACTCTTAACCCTTCCTCCAAATGCATCTTCATCTTCCCCACTACCAATCCTTCCCTTCTCCATACTGATATCTTCCACTCCGTCCATGTCATCCGAAGTAATTACGAAATTCTTCGAATCTAGTCCCTCATTTCCAACTGCACCCCTACTAGCCGTAACACTGACCCGTCCTCCAACACCAACGCTTCCGGTAGTGCTGAATGCATGCGCGGAAGGGAATGTGCGTGAGTTGATACCAGAGTTTGAGTTCCTCCATTCATTTTTGTTGTCGCCGCCAGTAGCAGAGTTGGATGGGGTAGAGTGGGAGGAATGACGGGTGTTGAGGTAGGTTATGGTCGAGATTACAAAGACTAGACGTAGTGAATGAGGGTTTGAGTGTATTGATAGTCAAAGTAGATAAGAAACGTACACTTCTCGGCAACGAAATGGAACGGAAGCCAATAATGTTTGCTTGGTGCACCCACGAATACAAGGGTGTATAAACCTTGAAGCAGGGCATTCGTTCCGCCATAGGAAACTCCATATCCGACGAGTTGGTCAAAGTACGACTCGAACCTACAACACCAATCCTATCAGTTCAAACATCCCATGAGAGCGGGGAACAACTCACGGCTTGAATCCCTCTGGCAATCTTCCCCAACTCAACCCCACAAGACTGACAATCGCAGCTGCGGCGGAAAGTCCTTGGCCTAGAGCAGCGAATGTCTTGGTTGGGTTGTTAGCCATGTGGGCGAATTGCGTATCTTTCAGGAGTTGGGTCGTTGTCACTATGATGGTAAGGATGAATTATTCGGGCAAGGGACTTTGGGAGAAGAGAATGAAACGTACAGGTTCCGAAAACTGTATTCGTGATTTGAATGAAGGTGAGTCAGGTAGATGGAGAGAAGGAGAGAATACCAACCAAGAGAGACAGTTGCCAGGAAAGCCTACATCAGGGGGAATCAGTCACTCGAAACAAGACCTGAACTGAGGAAGCGAACTTACAGTAGCACCGCTCATAACCTTATTCTTGCTATCTATTCAAATTCATCAGCCTCTGCCTTTTTCCGTAGGAGACGAATACCACTAACTCCTCCAGATACTCCATGCGTAGAACATCTGTGTCAGGAACACTGCGATGACCTAAAAGCAATTCCGGTAATGATTAGCATTGAGAAGGAGTGCCATTGGCGGGAAGGAAGGCGCACGGAGAGTTGTAGTTGAGCGCAGAATGTACTGTTATCAGAGAAATCAGAGTTTATTCAGTGTGGCTTCAGCGACGGGAGAAACGACGTACGATGTGGCCAGTTCGACGCCTCGAGTGAAGAGGAAGAGTGAGACGAGGTAATAGTACAGCCTGTTTACATGTTGAGCGTTAAAAGTTGGAGAAGAAGCAGGATGAGTACGTTTCGGAGACTATCAGATGATCATTCGTGAGTCTGACATGGTTGCTTGAGAGGAGCGGGAAACTTACGGAGACCAGAGGCGACTGTGTCAATAACACTGCATAATGATCAAAGGTGTAAGTTCACCTCCTACGAAGATAGGCTCATGAAACCTACACAATCAAAGCCACGAAGCCTTTGATACCCCAACTATCCTTGGGATATCGGGAATAGTACATGTACGCCTCTACAATCACATCTCATGAGCACACGTATTCCTAGCACCAATAACAGCCAGAGGCGGAAAACACGCACGGAAGAAAGTAAACCCATACAACACCATCGCAAACATATATCCGACAAAGTACACTCCAATAGTCTTCTCCAGATAGTCGATCTGCAAACTCCCAGGTGTAGTTGGGACAAGTGCAGTTGCTGGGTCAACGTGTGCTGCTGGCGGGTGGGTCGACATCGTGTGTGTGTCCAAGCTCGTCCAAGTCTCAAACCTATCAGGAAGTGAAAGACGAGGGAAGGGAGAGGGAGAGGGTCAACGACGGAAAGGAAAAACTGCCAGTTCCTTTGCTACTTATTCAAGTAGGACCACAGGCATCGAGCGCGATAGGTCGGGTTTACTTGATATAGTTTGGTTCCAGGGAGGGGATTTCGAAAGGAGTTGGGGAGACTAAGTTTATAGGCAAATCTGGCAAATCCCGCATAAATGGTTAGGGTCGCTTGACCGTGGACCCTGACTGCGATGAGTGCTGACGACCCGTCGAACACCGTGATACCGATTGGCCTTGGCCTTTGGGACTTTGACTGAGGTTGTCTGGAAGTTTACCGATTGTATTGCCATGGATGCTGAACTTGGAGGTTCAAGTGAGGGCCCTATTGTGGATACAGCGATGGAAGTAAACTGACCCGAATGAAAATGTTTGAATTTGACCAAGTTCCTGGATGGTCCTGAGATTCGATCCTGAAGTGCAATATCTTTTCTACCTTGAGAACCTAATGTCACGGAGCCGAGTTGAGTTGATCTTCTGACTTTGAGTCCTCTTTGAGGCGCTAGTGTCCATTGGTTCGTGATAATGCGTTATGAATCGTTCTGGTGCTTTGAGAAGGTACTAGAGAAAAGTCTTCCAATAGCAAAGTGTAGGCTCAATTATTGTCCCGGCCGTTTGCCTGTCATCTGGGGGACATTCCATGCTTTCACGCCACATTTTGTTGCTGTTTTCATCGATGAATTGCTTTTCGTATTCGAGCGCCACAACGCGGCTTGGAAAGAATTATGGACGATCGAATTTCGGCCAGCGACGGCATCGCAAATAGGCACAAACTAGGATTATTGTTTGCGAACAGCTTCGGAGGCAAACAAAACTGCTCAAGCCAACACACAGCCACTCGGCACGATGGTGTGCTTTCTGGTAACAACACCAATTTCAATGGGACTCTGTTGGGCTATAATTCTCATGGAGGCAGTGACTTCTAGACGCTCATGTCGTGATCACACACCTTTTCGTTGAACTGAGAGATATCACCTTGCTTGAACCCTTTCAAGCTTGAAAGAGCTACATTGACTGCCGTTTACTATGGCCAGGTCGTCTGGCTCATCCTCTGATCCTAAGGAAACCGTAGGGGTATTGGTCAAGAACGTACGTATCTAATCATGTTCAGCGTTTCCTGCCAGCTGAAAGTCCGCTTATACGCACAGCTCCCTTCCAAAGTAAGGTCAAAGGATCTTGCGGCCCTGTTCAGTCGATGTGGTACTGTCGTAGAAGCCGAAGTCACTCTTAATCGACAGAAGAGGTCTACAGGGGTAGGGACTGTACGCTATGATACCCCGGCGGAGGCAGAACGAGCGATCCGGCAATTCAACGAATTCTTCTGGCAATCTCGAATTCTCGAGGTTGAAGCGGAGGAAGCATCTGAAGTACATTCTGAGTCCGATGATGGCTCAGATGATACGGCCCATGGGCACAAACGCAGTCTCTCAGCATCAACTGTATCCTCAACAGAATGGGTCACTGACTCTGAGGAAGAATCCGGGTCACGAACGCCTACCATGGCAGACAACCCTTGGGGTGAACCCGACAAGAACCCTTTTAGATCGCTGGCTTTTTCCTCCCAAAAGGCCTCAAGTGAGCCGACGACCCCGATTCACCCGTATGAACGGCCTACACAACCTGGGCCTTCGCGACATACAATCTATAGTTCCTCTGTGGATTCGACTACAGGGTCGCGGCCACAGTACGTCTCAGGATTACCATGTGAGTTGGTTCGACTAGTAATCCTCAGTGATAGATCGAGCATGTTTTCCAACGCATCCGAGATGACATTCGACGGGACCAACTCCTTCTCGAGTGTTGGCCGTGACAGAATTCATATTGAAGCCTCGCCTACATTCGTCATTAATTCCGGTGAGTGGCCTTTTTGGAACGGCTGGATCAAGCTTACATCAAATCAGACTCGTCCACCAGTCCTAGCTCTTCAGTCCTGGTGAGATTATCATCTTGAGTTGAAGGTTCAATGGGCTAACTGGGGTTAATCAGGCACAGTCCACTAGTTCAATCAACTCCTCAGCAGTTAGCACATACACCGTCTGAAGGTTCGCGGGTTGCTCACACCACCTTCTTTAGCCGGCTTCAAGCCCTGCTTCTGTTACAGGCAAAGCCGAACATCCAAGCGAAACCTATGCACGTCTCTTGCTTCCGAAGAAACACGGATGGCCATTGTGGTCACCAATACCTCGCGAGAGTCTACCTGAGCCTTACAGGAAGAGAGGTGTGGATATCGGCGATGTGGGCATTGTGACAGCAGCAGGAGAATTTGATTTCTTCTTCAATATCTGCTTGCCTGCAGATGACCCGATCAACAGAAACCTAGTTCCAGAGGGTTTCGTGCATATCAACCATCCTCAAAACAACGAGGACGTGTGTTTTGACCGAGAAGAATGGCGGCCCGGAGAGTGTGTGGTCACAGACGCCGTCAGCCAGGAAGGGACCTCAGTTCGGCGAGTATCACTTGATTGTTTGCGGTTATGTCTTCTGAACATAGTTTTAGAGTGATCGGGGATGCTAATCATCCACACCATTATCACTTCCTGGCCTCTGCGCCTGAAGGAGCGCTTCTATTGCTTCCAAAGGGAGCCTCTCGTAGAGATTTGCTCAACACCGAACCCTTCATTGCCTACGCCAAGAAGCATGGTCTGAGTTGGTACCAGCACATCAAGGTTACAAGAGGGCGTAATGCTATCAATGGAACCGTCTATCTCATTACTGGTGTCGACAAGACTCAGGTATGGGGAACAGGAATGTATTCCCAACCCTCGTCGCACGCTACACGCAACACCCTTACGTTTGAAAAAGCCCCTCCTGGATTCAATGATGACAAGTATGAGTACGTGTGGACTCAGACGCATTTTGGCTCCTCAAAGTTGAAGTATGGGCCCTCTCGAGAGTTTTTTGACGGGAGGACAGAATTACCTCACAACCAATGCGCGTTCATGCGCGGATTCAGAGTAGCGGTCAATGAAAGTATTTGGCGCTCTCTGTTTGGGGTGGTTGTTGACGTTTCGTCAATACAAGATGCTTCAGTCGAGTCACTGCTCCAGAAGGGCCGGGATTTTTCCCCCAACCAATCCACATTCTCCAATCTATCCAGTTACTTTGGGTTCCATACCAGTAGCTACGGCACTTCAGCGACATCCAGGGCTTCAGGCGGCCAAGCAGGTGAAGCAGAAGAACCCGTCACCGTTATTTCAGAGATTCCTGCCCCTTCTATGGTTCGTATTTCCCATTCCCCTCACAGTGTATTGTTGTCTTACGGGTTGTGACTAGACCTTGCACCCATCGGATATGATTAACCGCTATCTCTTGAGCCAGGTAGGATCGATTCCTCACTTCAAATTCATACCACTCACTCAATTATATGGATGCTAGTACAACAAAGCGGAGATTGCAATAACCCATGATGACATCTGGTGCTCCATTTTGGATAAGGTACACACTCTTCCTCTGCAATGCCGGTTGTCTCACTCATTCGCT
This sequence comes from Clitopilus hobsonii, assembly GCA_015708445.2. Taxonomy (NCBI): domain Eukaryota; kingdom Fungi; phylum Basidiomycota; class Agaricomycetes; order Agaricales; family Entolomataceae; genus Clitopilus; species Clitopilus hobsonii. The sequence goes on along the minus strand of CP068003.1, from coordinate 1,993,230 downwards.
CTGCAGGATGCAGCAGCCTTCCCCGACTCCGCCACGATGTTGGCAAGAATAGAGGACAAATACGAGATTGGGTATTCCGATGGTAAGCTATACTTCTGCTCTTGCCCTTGCAATGATGTTCATCCACCTTTTCTAGGCGGCGTCTCGTTGCTGCTCAAGAGCAATAGTGGGGCCTCATCTTCCTCAACAACACCTCGCATGAATGCGAAGCAACTTCATCCCGAACCAGACTTGAATTTGGCGCCTTCCAGCGACCCAACAGCCCATGATCTAGGTATCCCGTTTCCAGCGGTTCACATCTCACGAGACCGCCCTCACAGTCTGATGAGCTCCTCGATCTTCTCTGAATCGTCATCCGATCTGAGTAGTATCACTGGCAGTGACCGAAATACACTTTTCTCGTTTATGTCCGACGATCGGGCCAGCACCGTGGATACTATCTTGGAACCAGCGGAAGACGAGGGAAAGTTGGCCAGAACAGAAGTTACCAGTTCCAAGATGAGAACACGCAAATCAAGTTTTGTCTTTCCTTCCCGGAGCGAGTTGACCTCCCTGAGCAGGAGGCTTTTCCCAGGACTATTCACGGCTCGCCAAGCAAAGCTTCCCAACCACCTTCAAGAGCTTCCGAAAACACCGACAAAGTCAACTTCAGATTCCCCGCACGTCCCTGATACTCCACTAGGTCACCAAGGAACCTCACCCCCAAGGCAACTTCCTGAATTCGAGATATTACCTGATGACTATGAAACCTTTTTCTGTCGCGTTCTTTATGACTTTGCCTCAAAAGACACCTCTGTGCTGCATATCCGGCGTGGAGATATCATAGAAGTCATCACCCAGCAGCCATCAGGTTGGTGGGACGGGGTCATTGGAAATGAGAGGGGATGGTTCCCCTCGAATTACGTGCAAAGAATTTCAGAGGAGGAGGCAGAAACAGCCATGCGTGAGGTTCTTGACAGGTCAAAAAAGGAGACGGAGAGGAAGGTGTTTGCTGAAGGACCTACGAACATGCGACAAGAGCACATCAATTTCTGGATACCACAAGTGACTCCTAATGGTCAGGTATGTGTTGTGGAATTTGGCAAAGGTGCTTTCGCTCATGATCCTTGGACTCAAGATCTACTACGCAAATACGATCACTGGCGAAGAGTCACAGGACCTACCGAATGACTTCGAGAACAGTGATGTGGAGAAAGAGGAGAGCGATTTCAACAAGGCTAGCAAGAGCCTTCAGGCGTTTGGAAGCCCATCTCAAAGGCACTTCCAGCACACTGTCGTAGACGACCAAGACACGCGGTTTTTGACTGCCCTCGATGATTCGTCAGGCCTCCTCTTCGACTCAAATGGGACCATCCGTGGTGGGACACTCAATGCTCTTGTCAACAAGCTCACCGCTCCAGGCGAAACAGGTAGACACACCTAGATCCAGGCATCCTCGTCAGCACTGAAAGCGTCTTCTCCCTCAGATGCTACTTTCGCAGCGACCTTTTTAATGACCTTCAAGTCATTCACCACAATTGATGGGCTGTTCGATTGCCTCTCCACCCGTTTCGAAATGCAACCTCCCGACAACGTCACTCCAGATCAACGTAAAGCATGGATCAAAAACACGAAGGAAGCTATTCAGTCAAGGTGGGGAATTACCATCTTCCACGGTAACCCAATGCTAACCTATGTGCAGGGTTGTGGACATTCTTGAACTACTCGTCAACAACCAGGACATCTTTGAGGAAAGTGATCGCCACATCTTGACACGCGTCAGCCGTCTTGCTTACTCGAGGGACGAACGAGATGAACGAGACATTTCCTACGCAGATGTACTCTATGAAGCCAGATTGTCAGAGCGTTTGCGTTCTCTCGCCGCTTGTCAACTACTACCCAGTGATGGAAACATTGCTCTCTCGGCACCGACTACTCAAACCTCGTCGCCCCAGCTCTCACTGAAGAACTCCAAGAAGTTGAAGCTCTTAGACATTGACCCTCTCGAACTGGCTCGACAGCTTACAATCGTCGAGAGCAGACTCTACGCAGCCATCACATCTACAGAATGGCTTCACAGGGCGACCAAGCAGAGGAAAGAAAACCAAGATCATATTGCGGAACTTATCCGAACTAGCAATCAGGTATGCAGCCACGCATCTTCGTCGATCGGCCCCTTAGTTGATTCATGCGCCAGATAGCCGACTGGGTTGCAGAGATGGTACTCAGCAAAGACATGCCTCGCAAACGCGCAATTGTCGTCAAGTACTTTATCACCGTTGCCGATGTAAGCCATTCGCCCAACATACTGAGTTTCTTTGTCTAACGATATCACTTCAGCATTGTCGGAGGCTCAACAATTTTTCCAGCGCCATCGCGATCACTAGTGGACTCACTAACCCCCCAATTCGTCGCTTGAAGCGAACTTGGGAGTTCGTGAGTAGGAATGCCATGTCACAGCTGGCGGCGTGCGAAAAGGTCTTCGAGAGCCATAACACCTTCTCAAAGTACAAGCACCTCACGGCATCATTGGAGCCACCTTGCATTCCTTTCACAGGTAAGAAGCGCGCTTGGCCATCTCGAACTCCTGCTGATTTAAAACAGGCATATTTCTCTCTACTCTTATGTTTGTTCAGGACGGAATGCCCGATGATCTGGCTGGAGGCTTTATCAATTTTAAGAAACGCCAGAAATTCTTTGATGTCATCAGTGAAGCCAAACGATGGCAGGCCCAGCCTTTCAACTTCAAGCCTGTTCAAACCATACAGGAGTACCTCAAGGAGTCAATGAATAATCCTTACGATTCTAGGGAGCGAAGTGATCAGTTTTGGGCGATAAGTATACAGCTTGAACCCAAAGAGAGGGAAGATGAAAAGATGGCGCGTCTACTTGAAGAGACTGGTTTCCTCTAGTTGTATATCTGTCGGATCACGTAGTTCAAGACTTGGCCTCGTTCACTAATGAATGCTATAACGCTGTATGTATCATATAGCTGAAGATTTCTCGATGGAAAAACTCCCATCGCGTCAATCTCGAGTTTCTAGGCTGACGCGCTTTATCGCGCTCGTCACGCGAGCTATTGTACGCTACCACGTGATATGACGCCTCACCCTCAACTTGTGAGTTTACACCGATGGCAGAGAGCAGCAAGCATTCCTTAAAGTCGTCAAAGCGCGAGAAGGGCGACAAAGACTCCGATAGGAAGCATAAAAAGAGGAGAAAACACGACGAAGATGGAAGGAAACACAAGAAGAGGAAAAATGGAGACGATGACAATATGCACATTGTCGACGACGACCCAAATGACGACGACATGTGGGTTGAGAAGAATATTGATATGGATGGTGAAAGGGTGCGCTTATTGACATGACCTACTGCTTGCAAGCTCATGCTGATGGGCCCTAGGTGCTTGCTTCAAACATTCCAACTGCAGAAAGCTTGAAATTGACGACCTCAGCAGACTCTCAATCTGCACCTGGCACCGAATTACCTCCCAGCAGACCTGCAGAATCAAAAATAAAGCGAGATGATTGGATGATGGATCCAATGGTGCCCCCTGCTTTGCCTGCGGATGTCACAATGGAAGTCAGACGAACAGTATTGGATGACCAGGAAATGACAGATGGCTATGGCGAAGCTCCATCAGACAAAAGGACTGTCGGAGGCGGTGTTGACTTCTTCTCAAGCCTTGGGACAGAAGTCAAGAGAAAACCGAGACCTGACAAGCCAAACCCTGACGAGAAAGTGCGCTGAATATCTCCTCGTCTTACCCCTTTCGCTCATATATTCATTGGTAAACTAGCCTGCCGTCAGCGCAATGGAAATCAACAAGGACCTGTCATCTATTGACTTTGACGCACCACCTGCTCCTCCTAAATCAATCACTCCTGGTGGGCCAGGCTCCCAGTGGAGAATGATGCGCCTCCGAAAAGTTTATGAAACTGCAGAGGAGGAAGGGTTGGACATCGAAACCGTCGCTGTCGAGCGTTTCGGGTCTTTAGAGGCCTTTGAAGAGGCCAAAGAAGAACGGCGCATCCTGGACGAAAGGGAAGGGAAGAGGACTGAAAGAGGCAGGGATTCCGAACGCAAGAACGGAAAGAATCGAGAGTCAGAGATGGGCACAGGGGGAGAGAAGAGATTCATGTTTACCGACATTGGCGATAGCGGAGGGTCAAGCAGGAGTTCTTCCTTCCGTCGACCTGCTGGTTATGGCGGTGGCGGACGCGACACGAATGCTTCTTCAACACCTGCTCCCGAATCCCGTCTGCCCGCTAACAAGAGACTTGAGACACTGAAGGGTGGCCCTTCGGGAACTACAAGCTCTCCTCGTACTCAATCACATACTCCCATTCCATCCGTCATGACGCCACCCTCTGTTGCTGCCGGTGGCAGAGGACGGGCATTGTCGCCTTCCTCACTGAATAAGCTCCAGGCGAAGGTACTCAGGGCCAAACTTATGAACGATCCCGATGCGAAAAGACTCGAGGAAGAGTACGAAAAGGAAGCACAACGGGCTCATGGAGCTGTAGATGAATCTGGAGTGCGAACAAAAACAGAAGTCTTGCCGACTCTTGATGGACGAGGAAGGCTATACGATGTCGGACATGGCAAGGATGACGGTAAACAGCTTCCAGGCAACAAAAAGAAGAAAGAGCAGAAGGTCATCTATTTTACTATTTGACTCCTTCCAGATCTGACGAATATCCATCAAACAGTTTGAAACCCACGATCCTAAGACTGGAGAAATCATCCGCTACAATGCAGATGATGATACTACCACCCTTGGCGAGATGCTCCGGCAAGAAAAGTTCGGGGCCGGTATGGCGGACCAGAAGAACCTAGATGCCCAGCTCGCGAAACAGATTATGGGAGATGGGAAGTTCCAAAACGACCTGGACTACATCGATGACAATGCGGCAAAGTTGGGACGAGCAAAAATGAGAAGCGACGCCATGAAGAGGCAATTCGCCATCAACGGTAGGGCTACGAAGTGTACCATGTCCAGTCTTACTGATCATGGCTGTTGCTAGATTACAAGCGGACCCAAAAGGCGCTCGCCTCGTGCAGCTTCTGCTACGGTGAAGACGATTCACTACCTAAAGCGCCAATGATCGCAACCGGCACGAGAGTCTATCTCTCGTGTACCGTCAATGAGGAGCTGGTGGATGGACATTGTTTGATAGTCCCGATACAGCATCATATGTCGATGCTTGAAGGTGACGACGACGTTTGGGACGAAGTTCGGGTCAGTGTTCTCTGGTTTGTGTGCAATGGCAGAGACTAATTCGTACCCAGAACTTCATGAAGTGTCTGATTCGCATGTTCTCGGAAGAGGATAAGGGAGTCGTCTTCTATGAGACCGTTATCTCTCTCAAATGGCAGAAACATACTGTCATAGAGTGTGTCCCTCTCCCTTGGGAGCAATACGACCTGCTTCCTGGTTATTTCAAGGTGCGTTCAGCCTTACACCCTTCAATTTCATCTCATTGACCGTTCATTTTGCTTTTCAGGAATCAATATTGACCTCAGGCACAGAGTGGTCACAACACAAAAAGCTCATTGACTTCTCCGCGCGGCCTGGGGGTTTCCGACGTGCTATGGTCCCGAACCTTCCATACTTCATGGTCCAGTTTGACTACAAGGGCGAGAAAGGTTACGGGCATGTCATAGAAGCGAAGGACAATGCCGACGAGGAGGAGGATGCATTTGGACTTGGCGATACTGGAGAGAAAGGTGGCGATTTCCCAAGGTAAGATCTTTGACCTTGCCTACTCGTGCTCGAAGTCTAACGTCGTTACAGCTACTTTGCGGGAGAGATCATAGGGAACCTACTGGAGATGGAAGCAAGGAGATGGCGACGACCCAGAAAGGTGGACTTTAGGGAGAACAAGGCTAGAGTTCTCAAGTTCCAGAAAAAATACCAGAAGTTCGATTGGACGGGGATGATAGAGAGGAGTTGAAGTCCTTTCGTATTGATTGTACTAACAACATCACATTCTGAGTACCCAACGTGTATATTTCATATTCTCGTTTCCGTGTTACTTCCATGGATCAAAGATCACCTTTCCAACCTCTCCTTTGTCAAATGCACGGTAACTCTCGGCTGCGGTATCAAATCCGATGATCCTGTCAATTAAGCTATGTGGCTTCCCGACGTCTCCAAAGACGTCCTGCCTCTTAACTGAGGGACCATCAGTCAACTTGACTGAGCCGAGTGGAACTGGTCACATACCAAGGAGATCGAAAGCGAGCGGGAACATTGCCCTAGCTGGGCAACGTCCAAAATCGAAGGAGACGTTCTTGTTGTACAGCTGACGACCTTGGAAGGGGACTTGTGGTTCGCCGTGTACGCCGACAGAGACGACAACACCAAAGGACCCCACGAGGTCGTATGAAAGTTGCAAGGCACTGGTGTGGCCGACGACCTAATGCAGGGTGTTAGCGTGAGGTTCAATTCCCTTGAGCTATGTGAATCACCTCAAGAACAGCTGTACATCCTGTTCCTCCAGTCCACTGTTTAACGACAGCCTTTGCCTCCTCAGGATCAGCTACCACGAACTCGCCATGGCCTTTACTAGCAGGATCGATCTTGGAGGTGGGATCAATCGCTGCGTACACATCTCTCATCTTCTCCCTCCTCGATGCTAGGAGATCAATGGCTACGATGTGGAAAGGAAGGTTTCTCGAGACCAGCATATCAAGGAGTGCAACAGATGCACAAATTCCAACTGGGCCAAGGCCTACGACGGCGAAGGTGAGGAGACGGTCTTCCGCATTTGTGTTCAGCTCGTTGCCACCGGGAGGAAGGTCGTTTGGAGACAAGCAGGCAGGCCAAGGAAGTCCTGTCAATGCTGGTTGGACTTTGGGATGGCTGAGAGCTTGAAGCGCAGCGAATACTCCAGTGGGTAGGATATCGGCCAGAAGAAGCAAAGAGCTATCTGCAAGGCCAGTTAGGGCCTTGGCCTTCTCTTCTTCTGGGAGTTTTGTCGACCAAGTATCGGGATTGCTGAGGTTGAAGAGTGTTCCGCCGGCTTTGGGGACTCTGATGTATTGCGCTTGGCCGCCTTCGAGAGCGGGAGATCCGAAGAGAGCACCTTCGGGACATCGGGCGGTGAACCCGAGACGGCAGACGCTGATACATTATGAGTAGGGATATTCCCTATGAGATAGTTGGACTCACTGGCACTCTCCGCAATTCACGGTGAAAGGAGAAACAACCTTGTCCCCGACTTTAAGGGAGCTGTAGAGTTTTGGCCGTCCCGTCACGTTTGAACCGAAGTTTGAGCCAAGTGCGATCACTTCTCCAATAAATTCGTGCCCGCAAGTATGGCTGGAGGAAGGGAGTTAGTATGTCCCAGGTGGATGTAGGATAGAAACCAGTGGATCTCACACTTTGTCAACACCCCCATGCCCACGATAGATGTGAAGATCACTTCCGCAAAGGGCAGCAAGCTGAAGTACCGGAAACTCTCAGAATATTCACAAGCCTCAGGATATGCTGCTGCTTACAGTGACCTTGACGATGGCGTCATCTGGATGCTGAATCCTTGAAAGCACAATGATATGAGTCCTATAAGATCCAGAGTTGAGGCACTCGAGGACTCACTCTGGCACCTTTAGGGATTCCACACGAATATCGTACGAAGGCGGGTGCCATCGTATAGCTTGCATCGTATTACTAGACATGCTGAAACTTGGATTGGTTATGTTCTGTTGAAGGATTCAATGCGGAGCTCCTTTATATTGAGTACCACACGAAGTGCCCAGGAACTGGAAATCGTCATATCCGGCTTGTTGCCCCTTTCAAGAGCCGGTGGCCAGTGATGGGAAAGCACCCGCTGACTTTCACGGATGCAGAGCGACGGGTGAAGAGTAGAGCGCCTTCTAGAGTCGGTGGATTATGGCCCAGGCGATGATGAACGTGGATTCTTGACAAAACGCAAACTACTCTAAATTTGTTGGTGGCGGTAGCGAATGCAAACCCGGACTCGGAGTCCCGGCTACGGTCACGGTTGGTCTTGGACCACCACCATCTCCACTCGAACAGTCTGGAGAGGAGAGAACTGGACTCCACAATACACTTCGAAATCTCCCAGAACGCCGTGATATGTCAACTGTTGATGTGCATATGATCAGGGCACTCATATTCAACGTGTGGCTTCGAGTGAAGGGGACTAAGTAGGACCTTGCATTCTGATAATTTACTGTGCAAAGGAGGAGTTATTTGGCTGACTTTGGAGAGTCTATTCGCAGTTCTTCAGTGAAGTGAGTGTCCCTCCTTGTTTGTTTGAAGAGACTGATAATCATGCTAACTAGAGATCATTCCAGTATAACACTGTTACCGGCATTCGGCCATTTCAGCCTTCCGTCGGCCCGTCTGCATCCTTACGTTGCGATGAGCGGGTTGCTTTCCTGCCAAAATAGTGAGGATTTGCGGCTCCGGAGCCAGATGAAGCTGTAGTTGCAATGAGTGATCCAATACTCAACCTCAATACAAAGGAATTCGTCCGTCTGCTCGGTCGTCCCATGTTGCCAGAGCGGATCACGATTTAAATTCACAGCCCATCCACTCTTCCTCACGCCATACTCCGTTTTCACCTCTTTGGTTCTCCACGATTAGCTCGGAAACCGGCTGGCAAGTCCACGGCTGATTTTGACTTGCGAAGCCGTTCTCTATCTAAAGGAAGGATCGAGAACATACCCCACAAATTGATTTCGATGACAGAGTTATCGCCATTGACATTCCCCAGGTTTCACGACACGATGTTACGCGAGTAATACTTCGTCAATGGATGAAGTTCGGACTATGTCATCGCACGTGGACCACAATCCCGTTTCTTGTGTTCCCGGCGGACCGTTCCTTTACTTGCAACCAGTCATGCTCCTCCTTGGTGCGCAACCAGGGTTGCCAGAAATCGTCGTATGATCATAATCCGTACATGCGGAAAAACTTGCCATCCTTCAGGATGCGGGTATAAAAATCAGCGGTTTCAGACCAGGGATGTTTACAGGAAAACGATGCGTCTACTTCTTGCCTCTGCACTTTCTGCACTTGCCGGTGTCGCACATGCCGTAGTAGGACCAGGTGTCGTGACGGGTAACACTGCCGTTCATGACCCTACCATGTGCAAGGACAACTCTGGAAAATATTTTGTATTCTGTGAGTACTGAAACTACACATTTACCTGAGTACTAACACCCCACTGTAGCCACTGCCGTTGGTCTTGAAATTCGCACTTCCACCGATCGAACTGCCTGGACCCTTGTAGGCAAAGTTTGGCCCAACGGTGCTAGCTGGACGGACCAATACACTGGTACCTCTAATGGGTTTGTGACTGTTGTTTTTCATGGTCATCGGACTAAGGATTCTTGCAGTAACCTCTGGGCTCCAGACTGCACCTACAAGGATGGAACCTTCTACGTGAGTTCCATTGATTTTGCATTTTCGATTGGACTGATTTGTTTCGGACTGTAGCTTTACTACTCTGCATCGTCCTTTGGCTCTCAAAACTCTGCCATCTTCTTTGCGAAATCTACCACTGGACTTCCAGGTATGGTCCATTACGCCCTTTCCCATGGTCATGTTGACAATATCCGTCCAGGCAGTTGGACTAATGAAGGTCTCGTTACTTCGACCAGCAGCTCTAATAACTACAACGTGAGTGCACCACATGCAACGACGGCTGCTGTTGTCACTGACCACTCCAACCCGCAGGCCATTGACCCGAAGCAAGTCCTTCGATTCGCGGATGCAGTCTTCCCGTTCACTAACCATATCTGACAGCCTCTTGATCGACGGCAGCAATTGGTATCTGTCGCTTGGAAGCTTCTGGACTGGAATCAAGCTCGAGGCGTCAGTTCATCCCCTTCCGACTGCAATGCAAATCATTCTGACTGATTGGGTTTTCAGTTTGAGTGCCTCTACGGGAAAGCCCTCAAGCTCTTCAGTGAGCTCCCTGGCTCAACGCACCGCTGGTGGCGGAGCCATTGAAGCTAGCGTCATCTTCAAGTACGGTAGCTACTACTACCTCTTCACTTCCTGGGACAAGTGCTGTGCTGGCACTTCGAGCACCTATAACATCCGCGTCGGAAGGTCTTCTAGGTGAGCCTCTGTCGTTTGCTTCCGTGACGGGCGTTTACTAACTAGTTTCCCCTAGCGCCACTGGCGGATATGTGGACAAATCTGGTGTTACTTTGACCAGCGGAGGCGGAACGCTTGTGCTTGGCAGTCATGATAGTATCATCGGGCCTGGCGGTCAGGATCTCATGCAGGATAATGACGGCCCGATTCTTGTGTACCACTACTACACTTCCTCCGGAAGCTTCGTATGTTTCTTTCACCAATTCCTATACTGAAGTGGAGCTGACTTCCTTTCTTTCCCCCAGCTCGGAATCAACCGCCTTGACTTCTCCAGTGGTTGGCCTGTCGTCGTTTGAGTAATTCAACGGAGGTAAAGATCAGGCATCAGCCTTCTTGTAGGGTCACCGGTCACCTGTAGGCGATGTGTCTAGCCATTCATGTTCGATTGAATTGCGGCAATATATTTCCCTTCTATCAACTCGCTTTGAGGATTTCATCAGAATTTTTGACGCGAATACCCGTTGAAATGTTGCGATATGTTCTCCAGCGGAATCTCTGTTTGCCATCCGCCAGTCATTGCCACTCCGAGACGCTGTAAATTCACGGACCCGTCTGTTTCATACCGGTCTCAAAAGGGCAGGTCCCTTCAAGAGACACAAGGGGGACCTGGAAATTACTTTTTGGATTGACAGGCAGATCATCAGAAAGGCGTGCGACCCTGAATTGCATGGATGTACGCCGCGTGATATTTACGAGACGAAAGTGCAACACGCTTTTCAGCTTTGTTACTTCCCTTGCAGGTCCCCCGCCTCTCCGTATACCCTCATTATCCGTTCTTTCGAGTTATCTGTACATAAACGAGGTGTTTTCACCAACAGGACGTCCTCAACCATGGGATTCTTCACATCCAGAAAGGCAGAAAACACTGATATCCATTTAGCGGTCACATCAACGACTGTGGAGGGAGAGAAGTCGGTGGTCAATGCTATTCGCTCCAGATTTGTGCGTGTTTCTACAGAGCGTTATCATCCTCATGGCTTATGTTACGTAGATTGGCAGAGGAAAAGGCAAAGAACGCGAAGAGGCTGCCCCAACGTTTAGCCAGAGTACATCGGTTGCCGCGACCTTGTCTGGCGCTCTCCCAACGGCCACACGAACCAAACAGTCCACTTTCCTTTCCAAGTCTTCAAGCGTCTCTTTACGCGCGGGTCCGAGCTCTACCAGCCTTAAATCCAATGCCCGAGAACCCAGCAATTCTTCGATACCGTACCGAAAACCCAAGAACCCCGCATCACCAATAGCGGACCCGACCGCATCCTCGTCTTCCCCACGTAACTCTCTGGATTTGCGAAATGCAGCCCCTCCTGCACGACCTCGCCCCAACCAACCTAGTTCAACATACTCGCGGAATAGCATTACCACTGATAGTGCCACGTAAATTTCAACCCCTGTCTTTGTTATTCGGCCCCATTCTGAGGGTCAAAATTGTTTTCTATGTAGGTCCACGCTGGCCCAACGATTGAATGAGCTTGCTTCCGCCAACGCTCAAGGTCTTCTCGAGTGAGTACAATGCACTTCGCCAACCTGACTGAAACTAATGCACCTATGCAGCGACGAAGAATACCGCGTCCTGCGACAAAACCTATTCGAAAGATTCGCCTCCAGCGCGGTCATCCCCACAGAGGCATCTATCGTACCTGTCACAGTACCACAACAAAGACGGGTAACTCCCCAGGCCAATGGTATGATGAAGTCGTGTATCTATGAATATCCATGCTAACCAATTGTAGGCACAATACGGCCAGTATCACGACCACTATCAAACTTCGATGTAGAGCGACCGCCATCAGTGGCCTCGCGGAATTCAGGCTCTTTCAGCGTGTCGAGCTTTATGAAACGTGCGACCAGCAGGCGAACGCCAGGCAGCAGTTCGAAAGACTTGAGTGAAACCTCTAGCATTTTTTCCTCCACATCAAAATCATCCACCAACTTCTTCCGTCGAGGGATCACTCGGAAATCGAGTAATGGCTCAGTGCGCACGACCACCTCGCGTGCTCAGGCAGATACTATGTCTATATCTTCACGGCAGACTGCCCTTGATTCTGATAGAGCCCAGTCAGAATATGCAAAGTCAACATTCCCTAGTACCCCACGGTCAACTACGAGTGCTCGTCGCTTTGCAACACCACCCTCCTCCTTCAATCATCGAATGCTTGAGACGAGGCATGTACCGCATGCCTCTGACGTGTTTGATGAAGACCAAGCAAAGACCGCTTCTGAGCTGCGGCAAGAGATCTTGGTTGTGGAAGCCGAAGCCAGAAGGCTTATGGATGCGTTTAATGGACTGGAGGTGACGACCCTTGCGAAGCTCCAACGCCAGCATGGGCATGTTGCTTCTGATGAACCTGGGGTCCACCTTGAAGCGTCTTCTTCAAGCCACTACGATGGACGATCAGTCATAAGACTGGATCCAGACACAGTGTCGATTCGGTCGGGAACTTCTGTTGGCACCTCTCACTCCATGAAGCATATTGGTTCTTCCGCGCGGAAACCAAGGACAAAGGGGTCACTCAACCCGTCCATTTCGTTGGGCTCCACTGGGACAAGTTCATTGCGAAGACAGGGGTCCTCTTCGAGCTTTGGGTCCCAGGAGCGCCTAGCCTCCGCTGGTTCGAGAAACAAGAATCTTCCCCCTGTCCCAGCGATACCTGCAGCATATGGCCACCTGAAGCTTGGGAGTGCTTCCAACTTGAGCCTATCACGGAGTGCAGGTCATCTGCCAATGACATCAGTGCCAGAAGATAACAGCTTAACGATGATGGACAGTCCCACCGATACAGGGACTAACGAGATGGAGGACATACGAAGGCGAAGAGCTGAAGTGAACCGACGATACGAGGCAAGGTTGGAGTATTTGAGGGCCAGGCTGAAGGGAGCAGAGCTTCACGAGAAATTGGCACGGAAATAGTATTTTGAGTATTCTGTAGATTGGATCTCGGCTTGACCAACCGCAGTGTCGGTATTTGAATTCTATCCCAAAATAGAAGTTGTCGCTCAACTGCTGCTGACGTTCAATTCGAATCATTGACCGTCGCTCTGTTCACTGTTGCAGGCAACGACGACGAGTTGGCTGGCATTCAGCATAGTGTACGGAGAGGAATCGTTTCCCCATGTCGACTAATATACCGACCCCTGGCTCTGACGATAATGACTCTTTTCACTTATCTTCTACACCCACTCCTCTGAACCAAGTTCCTCGCTCACTTAGCTATAATTCTGGGTGGTCTGCTGCCAGTACTCCCCAGCACCATCATCAAGGAACCTCATACTTTCCTGCAGGAGCCTCTGCGCCGAATCCCCCTCGCTCAGGCCCGCCCCCGATTCTTGTTCGAAGGGCTTCATCAGCCTCAAAGAACAGGTTCCGAAGCACTAGTTTGACAAGTTCGCATCATACCTCTCGTTCGCGCGAGAATATTCTGGGAGAAGAAGATGAAGAAGGCGAAGAAGCTAACGAACTCTCTGACGATGAAGACGACACAGGGTATCTCAGCTCTTCGATGACCCGTCGAGGCAAAGCTGCCGCTGTTGATGGAGAGGACGTCGAAGAGGGACAAGGGTCAGAGGATGGAGATGATGACCCAATTACTATCAAGGACCGACAATCACTCATAAATGTTCAACATCCTTTCGGTCTTCCTATTTGGAAACCCGCATTGTACAAGAAATCGCGTTCAGTTACCCGCAATGCGGACCAAGCCCTGCATATGGGCCCTTCAGCCCAAGCCCAACGCCACCTTTCTATCGGGAACATTTTTTGGACCCTCGCCTTTGGGTGGTGGCTCGCCGTCATCTGTATTGCCATCTCAGCCGTCCTCTACATAGTTCCCAATGGTGGGAGTCGATATGCGTCATTGATTTATGGGTTGGGTTGGTACTTGGTATGGCCATTCGGAAAGTATGTGGAGGGTGATCCTGCCATTAGCACGCCAGAGGGTTCAGATGATGAGGATGAGGATGAGCACGCACATGAAGAGTATAACGGCTCAGATGGAAACAACACTGTTCGCGCCCCCTCCCCATGGAGTACCGCAGCTGAGCCGGCATCTTCGAACCTTCGAGGCATTTCGATTAGCGAAGAACCAACCATTACGCCAGACAACCTTCACCCACAGTCCATTTCGACCGACAGTGACAATATTGCTTGCGAGAGGAGTCCCTTGCTCAAACGAGCGAAAAGTACCGCATACAAGTCATACGGAGCCAATATACCGTCCCCTTCCAGTTCTTCCAGTGATCTGTCCAATTTCGGCAAGGAGTCGTTCTGGGAAGCCCTCCTCGGCAAAATATGTTTCTGGCTCGCAGTTGTCACGATTATTGCTCCCCTCATGCTCATCGTGTGTACTATATGCTGGGCCCTCGTTGTCACCATTCCCATGGCTAAATTGAACTGGGCCCTCATTAAGCACCTCTTCCAACATCCAACCTCTATCCGCTTCTGCGCTGCTCCTCCCTCCATTATCATGCCCGCCAACGATCCCGAAGGCGCCCACGAATCCGAATCGGCCTCTGCTTCAACAGCAGCGACACCAGCTGTCGCGATCAAGCACCCCAGGCTGTCACCAGGGCAGATTGCACCTTCTGGATCACCAAAGTCAACGGTGTTGCTTTGCGTGTATAATGCATGCGGATTGCAGTATTACAAGTATACCATCGGAGGTGTCAACATCCTATTTGTCAACCTCCTCCCCGTGGTATTCTTCGTTATTTTCGATGGGTTGGTCTTGTTGAGGATCGTAGAAAGGCTCGAAAGTGAAGGCAAACACGTTCCCAAATTGCTGGAAGCTGTCGCATCACGAGGCTTAATTTTCGTTCTCAGTCTCCTCAGTGTCATTCCGCTCTCGTACTTCATTGGAATGGCAGTCGCCTCTATTTCGGCTCAATCCTCGATCGGCATGGGTGCGGTCATCAACGCAACTTTTGGTTCCATTATCGAGATAATCCTCTATGGTATTGCCCTTACCCAGAAGAAGGGACTCTTGGTTGAAGGATCCATCGTTGGAAGCTTGCTTGCTGGCGTCTTGCTGATGCCTGGTGCCTCCATGTGTAGTTCCGCCCTTCGCCGCAAGGAGCAACGTTTCAACGCTAAGAGTGCTGGTGTGACGAGCGTCATGTTGATCATGGCGATCATTGGTGCCTTGGCCCCGACAATGTTCTACCAGACATTCGGCAATGTAAGTCTTCCTAGCCATAGCTCTGGCAGGTATATCTTACTGATGTCCCCTCAGTTCCAGTTGGTTTGCACTGGTTGCCCGAACGGACCTTTCAATGATCCCTACATTTGCGATAGGTGCTATTACAAGCACCCCGACCCAACCACGGATCCTTTCTATCAGTCAACGGTCAAGACCATGATGTACTTCTGTGCATCCATCCTACTTCTCGTGAGTAGGCTGATTAAGATAGAATAATGCATCAGCTGATGGTCTCTCTAGTCTTACCTTATTGGTCTGTGGTTCTCTCTGCGCACTCATGCCACGCAGATCTGGCAGAATCCTCAGCCACTATTGACCTCTGTGGATGTACCCAACCACCGCCTCTCATTATATCAGAAGCTGGCTCATCCAGGAGCTCACCGACCCAATCCTCTTCGTCGTAAACCAAGCCACGCGGCCACCCACTCGGCTCCAAGGACTTCGGCTGGTTCTGAAGGGACTGATGCGCCCACCGAAACGTCTGCCCTCTTAGACAGGCCTGTATCTCCCTCCAACACTCGCAGAGTGTCATATGCACCCACACAGCCCCCCTACTCCCCCGTCTTGGAAACTGTGAACCGCACTGTCAAAGATTCTGGTCAAGTTCCTCAAACTATGAGCACCGATGACTTCACTCGTGCAGTTGCAGTTGCTACTGTCAGCGCTCTGCGACACACTCAGACCCAAGTTCACTCCGCAAAGTCAAGGGTCTCAGCTGTTGATGACGGAAGTCATGGTGGGCACGATGCCCCAAACTGGAGCAGGCAAACCAGTGCAAGTGTCCTGCTTGGATGTACTGCGCTTTATGCCATCATTGCAGGTAAGCGGGTGCGCTTTGCACGCTCGAATGACTTCATTTGACATTACTTCATAGAAATTCTGGTGGATGTTGTAGAGGTCGTTATCGAGGATTTGCACATCCCGGAGAAATTCCTTGGAATAACACTCTTCGCCTTAGTTCCCAACACCACCGAGTTCATGAACGCGATGTCTTTTGCACTGAATGGCAACATTGCACTGAGGTGATTACATCTCGCCTATCTGTGTTCTTCCGCCCCACACTGACGGCCTAAATACAGTATGGAGATTGGTTCCGCCTATGCGTTGCAGGTTTGCTTGCTTCAAATCCCAGCGATGGTCGCATTCTCCGCCTGGTACAATCCCAAGGCCATCGGAGAGATCGCTGATACCTTCACGTACGTCGCCATCGAACTTCCCCTGCACCTTATTGATCCCTTCGTAGGCTCATCTTCCCTCGATGGGATGTCATCTGCCTCATTCTTTCAATGTTCCTGATGACATATACATACATCGAAGCTAGGAGCAACTACCACAGAGGTAGCATTCTTATATTGAGGTAAAGTCTCTTATCATGACGGATACCACGACTTCTAACTTGATCCCTTTGCATAGCTACGTTGTTCTCGTCTCCGGCTTTTACTTCGCACCCGATCAAGCTGCTGATGTCGATGTCTTCTCACAAACTTCGCACGAATTTCCCCGCATGACGCTTACTCAAGCGTTCTGGTGGTATACAAAAGGCTTCTGGGCCTAATAGATCCAATCCCGAATCACAACCTCGCAATCCTCACCTCCAAATTCAATTTCCAAGGACGCTGACTTATTCCATTTTATTCCAAACGCATCTCGTTCTTGTTCACGCAATGTCTCGAAGCCCCGGTTCCCCCGCCACGTTTTCCCAGTCGTTAGTATTACATTGATACGTATACACCGTTGTACAGATCATCAGATTCCATTGTACATATACCAATATTATTCATCGATGCAAGCTCTGTAACCCTTCCAATGTTTGCTGGATGTCCTCTATCGGCATTGTCAGCTGCTCCGGTTCGCTGGTCCCCTCCATCACCTTCTGGACTATCTCGTTAGAACCGATGTGCGACAGGAACTGTTCAAGGAAGTCTCCGTCAAGGAATCCTGTAGCAGCTTGGTCTGCATCACTACGCCCACGGGTGTTGACCGGAGCTCTGAACCTGTAAAAGATTTTAGAATTCCGATAAATATATGAATGTGAATTGAACGAACCTAGGATGTGAAAGCCCGACAGATTTGACAATGTTAGCTGAAGCTAGGTTTCGGTGCAGCTCAGTCAAATGCACAGCGGTAGTTGCGTCTCTAACATCCGCAATGACACCAATACGCCCAGAGGATGTAAAGAAGACGTGTTTTGCGTCGAAAGGTCCATTAGGACTTCTCGATGGATCAGACGTAACCAATGAGCCTATGGTCATATTGTCGGATGGTGCCATCATCCCAAAATCCAACGTAACGTACCTCGAATGAACTTGGTGACGAAGTCGGCGAGATGGTAATAACCATCACGATACAGCGACTCGGTGCCCAGATTCCTGGTAAGGCTGAAATTGAAGAGATTCAGAGCATCCTAATTCACTATCAGCACTATGCAGGAAGGATCAGCCCGAACAACATACATTTGCACCAATAAGACTCTCTTCGCTGGTGGCTCCTACAGCGACGGGCCATAGAGGACCGTAATCTCTCGCAACACTCTCGATCTTGTTGGTGTCGTTGATCCGTAGGAGAGACACAGAGCTAATCTGGTCACCAGCTACAATGTGTTTATTGAAGGTGGATAAACTGGTGACCATATAGTTGTGATTCCATTCAGAGAGCTTCTGGAGTTGGATGGAGGTGTCGCCCATATCATCCGAAGATGTCAGGCGATAGAGAGCGACCTGCAATGTGCCACTTTAGCCTTTCTGTGAAGCATGAAGAGGAGACGGGACATACGGAGGAGCTGATAGCGGCGACAACGAAGTCATTGGTCACCGTCATATCATAGATACATCCAGCAACCTCAATAGAGGCGATGTTCGTCAGCTCCATACTCGACGACGACCTCGAAGTGGCATGCGATGCCGCGGAGAAGATGACAATTCTGCTACTGCTGGGCTCTATCTCATTGGATTCGTAGCCAAAGATACCAACAGCAAAGATGGGCGTCTTCTTCCCGTGGATCTCTGGAGTGTAAGTTACTAATGCAGAGACCTGCTCGTTGTCCTTGACGTTGAACTGTGCAAGAACTATGACGCGAGGATTGAGCTTAGCTGTAAAAAAAATCATAGAAAGGTACATACGAGAGAAGGACGTTTGGTCATAGAGTCTGAATGAGCTCTTAGTGTCTTCAGTATCGGCCACTCTCTGAGGATTGAAACGAGTTGTTGCAACGCCGAAGACTTTGAGCTCTGGTTGGTAAACAATCTTCCGTGGGCTGTCCAGGCCGAGAGGGATCTAACCATCCTTGTGAGCCCAGTGGCAGACTGAGAAAACAGTACTTACAGAGCGGACATGCATCTGGCCAAGATCACGGATAGAGCCAATTGACAATCCCGTCGGTGTGGCAAAGATGAAGGAAGAAACGAAACTCTTCGTGTTGATCTTGGAGGCAGCTTGTATTTCCTACATCCAAGGTCAGACAAGGGATCATAAAAGAGATAGCCTTGACCTCTGACCTTGAATATAACAGGTGAATGCTGAAGCCTCTTCCTATCCCACGACAACGCCAGCGCTCGATTTCCAACCGCAAGCACAGTAGGTTTCTCATCAATCTTACACAAAGTCAATGAAACCGGTGCATTTCCCAGTGATACTGTCTTCGCTGCATCCTTCAGCAACTGCTTATCCTTGTACGGCATGTACA
The DNA here is from genome assembly GCA_015708445.2 of Clitopilus hobsonii. Taxonomy (NCBI): domain Eukaryota; kingdom Fungi; phylum Basidiomycota; class Agaricomycetes; order Agaricales; family Entolomataceae; genus Clitopilus; species Clitopilus hobsonii. The sequence goes on along the minus strand of CP068003.1, from coordinate 1,974,236 downwards.
CCACATTGCCATTCGCTAATCCAACAACCAGATATGGGTGGTAGCTGGTACCATTGGGTAATGGCCTGACGTCTGTCCCGAAGTTGTACAGGGTGGCAGACCGGACGAGGGCAGGTAGGGGGTCAGATCGACACTGTTCTGTAAGCCCACTATCCGTCAGGGTGAGCTGGGCGATCACAACGGTGTTGGTCTCCCAGAAAGACACCGTAATCAGTTTAGCGAAGTTGGCACCGTGTTCCAAGGGCGCCCCAGAGACTGAGCTAATCTCGTAGCCGTGTTGGAATTGATGATTCCTGCGCGAAATCGGTTAGATATACAGCTCTGAATTTGTATAACGGTTCAGGACGTACGCAATCGAGTCAAACTGGTTTTCAACAGTGATACACAACACCCTCACAATCGACCTTCCCAACCCAAGGATGACCTGACTGCGATTAATATCTGCCGCGACAACTTCCTGACCGTTCAAATCCCATTCACACAACCTCACATGCACACCGGTCGCAATCTCATACTCGAGCAAGCGAACATGGTTCTTGGTCACCTGCACGAGTAGATGTGAATCGCAATAAGTCGCCTTGTTGTTGACCTTGACTCTGCGAGAGAAGTTGGAGATGGCGATAGTTGGTTCGTTGGTGATGAGGTCTGTCTCTTGGATATATGAGAGGGTTGTGTTCTTCCCTGCGTCGTTGATTTGGAAGATGTGGGTTCCTTGTAAGGTTGATGCGACTATGTAGCTGTCAGATCTGTATATAGCGACCTTGTGAGCACGAAATAGTTCTGGTAGCAAGGAAAGACAACCGACCTATCTTCGAGTTGCTCCTTTAGTGTCCATACTTTGGTGACATTCACGAGCCCACCAATAGTCGCCAATTCATGGAAGTTTGCCCCATTTCTCACAACGCTGATGCTTCCAGTATTTGCACCACCAGAGCACGTCACGACTTGTTTCTACAAGTGCAACCTATGAGCCGAGAATTCACGATCAATCAAGAATACCCTCACCTGACCACTTCCCTCAGTATCAACAACAACAGCATCCATTATCGGTGCAATATTCTTGAAAGCATCAATAACAGTAACATACGACCCCTTTGTCGCTACTACAGTTCCTCTCGCAACAGGATTATCGTCTTCATCATTCCCCGAAGCCCTCCCTTTACCCTTATTGGTTCTCGGCTGAGCAAGAGCGTCGAGCGTAGTAGTCTTAACGTCAGGTGGAATTTCTAACGTGGGCGTGCTGTGAGCTGAGACTGGTGTACTTGAGATTCGGATGATTTGGGAGTCGCCCAGGTGGGAGCCGACGAAAAGGACTTGGTTTGTTAGGTATGAGAGGGTGGTTGAAGGTGATGTCTGCAGGGTAATCAGCAAGAGTCCCAAGCTTTTATGTCGGGAGGTCAAAGCGGACGTACCTCTCCCAATGGAACGAGGATAAGGCCTTTATTCTTCGGGTCTTCAGCCGACAGCATAGCCAATTTCCCAAAAGCGTCTCCAATGAATATCTTGGATGAGTTAGATTCAACAGCACAGATTCTATACCTCAGTTGTCAGAGAGGGTATCAAGCAGTAAAACCCGTTGAATAGCTCACCCAGTGACTTCACCCCAAGGCCAATCAACGCCTGCAGTAGGCTTTCTCTTCTTGCTCTCCCTCTCCTTTTCCTTCTGTTGTGCCTTCAGCACCTCCTCCGACTTATCACTCTGCTTCCTATTCTCCAACCTTCTTCTCTTCCCTTTCTGTTTCTCCTGACTCTGCTCCGAAGCCAACTCATACAAAAGGATCCTTCTCCCTCCAACCACCATAATCCCTCCAAGGAAGTCTATCTCATCCTCTTCTGCATCTTCGTCATGTTCGCTGTACGGTATGGAGACGAGTTGAGGTCGGATTTCAGCTGGGAGTGGTATGGCTTTGCTGGAAATGATGGTTGGCTGGAAGAGGGTTGACGGGGTTGGAGATAGCTCGTATTCTTCAACGACAACGTCCCGAGCTAGCAGATGTATCCGTTCTTGATAGTCGAGGTGTAGGATGGCTATCGCGTATTGTTCCTCAGACAAAGGCAGGAATGCCAAAGACAAGATATTGAGCTCTGGTATTCTACAATCAACACGATAAGCCTCTGAAAGCAGCCTAGGAGGGTGAGAATTCAACTTACGAGACGTCAAAATCAGTTTCATAGTTCCCTGCTTTGAGGGTTATCACCTTCAACTTGCCGGTATAGCAAGATGCGATTGCAAGCTTCCCACTTGGATGAACCAAGACATCGTTGAAGAACTCTGCTGGTCGTGGGATACGTTCGTAGAGCTCTATTTGTTTCTTGATCTTGAGCCCTGTAGACCCGTCCTCCTTCTCCTTGTAGGTGAGGAAAATGAGTTGTGGATCAGGATGAGCCAGCATGAGTAGAAGGTTGGATCTTGACGAGCCCTACGATTCATAGTCAACATTTCAGCCTCCCAATGTAAGAGTCGTCACATCCTTACAGCAATAGGAATCGCTTTTATAGACAAAGCCTTCCCCCATATCTCAATACCAGTCTTGTGCTTCAAACCCTCTGGCTGAAGTGAATAAACGTCCAATCTATTCAACTTGGCCACAACTAGATGTTCTTGATCCCTCGACGACAACTGACATTTGACTGAAGCCAGTACCGAAGAAGGCTGATGAAACGTCGTGACTACCTTCATCGTCGTTGGTGATAGCGAGCTCTCAGAGCATAGACGACGTCAAGGCTGAGTATGAGAAACTTGGAAATGACGATGACCAATAACTTGGATTCAGATCACGGCGGTACGGCCCGATTAGATCAACTATTATTTCTACGAGTCAAAGAACTTTCTCTGGTACATCGTTAGATGAGTCTGAGTCTACGTCTTCTTCCTGACCATCCATTGGTACATCCTCATCCTCATCCCCACCGGACTTTTCCTGGCGAGGTACGTTCCCGAATAAAGCGTATTCTGACAACTTTTTTACGCCTTTTGGTGCAGCTTCCTCCTTGGACTTGCTTTTCTCGTCAGGCAGCCTTGCCGGGGCCTCCCAGGCTTTTGTTGACTTTGATGGAGGTATGACCCACGGAAGAACCTCTGAAAGAAGATTCAGCCACCAATTTAGCAAATCACCCCAAATAGCGCACCTTCCATGAACAAGAACTCATCAATCTTCCGCGCAGATATAGCTACCATGATCTCAGCCTTCAACTCCAAGCAGCTTTTTCAAAGACGCCGACATACCCATATCCTTGTACTGTATCGTGCTTCGATTCTCTCTTGAAGCAATCCGCTGCCCTGCCTGTGTAAACCGCTGAATAAGTTGCTCACAGGCAACCGATATCAAGAAGTGTGCTTCTTTCTGGACTAAGGGTAGTTCCTGCATTCGTACATCTTTAGTAAGAGGTACTTTATATCATAGGAACGCTCTTACCTTGTCCGCTCTCAGAACCTTCGTTATCCTCGCTGCCGGTATTTCAGATGTCCCGGGTACATGAACATATTTCACTGGCTCTCGCTTCTCTCTCGCCTTTCCTTTGCCCTTGCCAGACGTCGCTTCTTGCTCTCCTCCACTTCCCTGCGCCTCCCCCTCTTGCGCCTCCTCTACTTCCAGAGTTGGCCGAGTCTCTTCCGCCTGTGTTTCCAGGTCTTCCTGCGCTGTCGACATCGTGGCTTGAACGTAGCCATTTAACGCGTGTTTGCAGTGACCAGACGCGTTTTCGGCGTGACAAATTTCCCAAAACGGTAATCACGCTGAAATGCTCTCAGTTGCTGTAGCAAAGCCAAGCACAAGCTGTTGAGTAGAAGTACACCAGAAACACCAGATATTATAACAGGAAATATAAGAGATATGTTACAGCTTAGCTCTGAGCTTATTAACCAGGTTCTCCGCTGCCTCTTCCTCGAGCTCATGCCGAGACTCGTACTCCATCCTATGCATTTCTCGCTCGGTGGGTTCAGTTTGTGGATTTGTGGCAGCCAAGGTCCGGGTAGTCGATAATGTAGACCCAGCTCCTAGACGAGGTGCTGGTATGATATGGTAGTGTACCTGAAGAATGCGTATTAGTCACTAGAATGTACTAGCGAGTCAAGTAGACTTACATGAGGGACAGCCTGAGCATATTCCTGATTGCAGACAACATTGAGAGCAGTGTAGTCAAGAACTAGATCTAGAGCATTAGCAAGCAAGTAAAGGACATCGCACAAGTATTCATACCCTCAGTCAAAGCCTTTGAAACCCTGCTAACAGCCTTCCCACAAGCAGCCGCATACTCAGGTGCCAGCTCCGACACCCTCGAACAATGATACTTCGGTATCACCAACGTATGTCCATCTCTCAAGGGCTGTATATCTACCCTTTCCCCAAGTCAACTCCCGCTCCCAAAAACGAATCCCATAATAACCGACGCACCCAAAATAGCTATAACCTCCTCATCTTCGTATAACTTGTATGCTGGAAGTTCTTTTCGTAGGATACGACAGAATGTACAATCTGAGATGTTGTCTTGGACCCAGAATGGGTGTGGTGGTCTGTCGACGTGGGATTTGATGATGAAGGAAGTCATGGTTGAGGACAAGGTCGAGGTGAGGGTCGAGGTCGGTTATGGCTGATTGGACGGCCCGGTCTTCTCGGTGCTTTTGATCTTTGCCTTTTACCTTCGTCCATCATCGCACAATGTCTCGAGGAGATCGTGCCCAAGCCTCTGGGAACCTCTCAAATTCTATGCGAGAGAACTATGGGACACTAGGTGTGGACGCGGTAAGCCCCTGCTTTTCTCATCGAGCTCGACCGAATTCACAGGCTCTTTGCCAGTATTACAATAAAGTTGGATCCACGTATCGCAATCCGCATTATCCAGGGATAAGAAGGTGCATGTTGGAATGGCTCAACAAGTCGGTCTCCATCTTCTAATGCCGTCGTGATATCTCTGACGTACATAGGTGGTGGCAAATGGAAGGACAGGCTTTTTCGGCCAATGATCCCGTTCTCATGTTCGATATGGCATGCGGTTCGTTACGTCCTTGCTCTATCCCTCGCAACTAAAACATTCTCTGAAGTATAGGCAGGTCAGGTTCTTTGGTATCATTCTGCTAGAAAAGCAGCTGAAGCCTCGTCTAGTGGTGAATGTACGATTGCATTCAAGGAATGGTGGGATCTGGGCAAGAAGCTCTACGAATCCCAGAAGAACCCAAACGAGCAGACTTCATCGCCTGCGACATCAAGCACACCAAGAGTACCCATACGAAGACCTCAAATAACCATCCCGGCGATAGGTCCAGAGGCACCCAAGGCCTATGTAATTGCAGCAGATCCTGTTCGTGTCGTCCAATCATCTCCTCATTTTTCATGATAGAGCTGACGATGCCGTAGTACACCTCTGCGGCATACCACGAACGGACGTCATTACCATGTACATCTCACTCCTTTGAAGATATATCCAACGGTGGTCTACCACCTTTCCCTGCCGATCTGATCCCTCTCCCTTCTGAGAGCAAGGAGGATGAGAAGGAGAGCCCACCCATCATCATGGAAATGGTTGTCTGCTCCTTCGCCCTTCATCTCATAGAGAATCCATCTCTTCTGTTCTCGCTACTCTGGGAACTCAGTACGAAGGCAAAGTGGTTACTAGTGCTTGCACCACATAAGAAACCAGAGGTACAGTGCCCACTCATTCAAGCTTGTTTCTTGGCATTGCGCTAACATACTCCCCAACCAGATTAAAGAAGGGTGGGGCTGGACCAAGTGGGACGTAACAAGCTGGCAATCCTGCCCTATGTCAACGAGCAACGGAGAGCTTCTTTTCGACAGGTAATCCGATGGACATGCTCGGTCTCTACTCGCTTGCTGATTTCTTGCATAGGGTACATTTACGAGTCTACAGAAGCCTCAACGTATAATGGATCTCCGAATTACCCTTTGTATTAAGTAGCTTCTATATTCTACTAGTGTCCGAAGATTAAGTAGGTGAGAATACCAGAAACAGCAGCCCCTGCAACTGTCAGAGCGAATCGCTCAAGTTGGCGCTGTTCGTCCGTCTTGTGCTCAATAGATATCTTCGCCTGTGCGACAGCTGCATCACCCTCCTTCTCTTCCCTCTCCACCTCCCTAATGATCTCCCTCACCAAAGTCGGCGCAGACACCTTCTCTGAAACCTTCTGCGCGAAATCAGAGATTAGCCTCTCTTGCGCAGCGAACTTCCCTCCAATCTCCTTCAAGCTAGCGTCCAACCTAGTATCCGTTTCCCTTGAGAGAGCTTCCACCTTCTCCTCGAACGTTGCGGCCAACCTCCTTCTCTTCCATGGCTCCACGAATAATATGGCTGTCACAAACACCAACACGTTCAGACCCAGCGCAGCGAGTGACCCATACGTTGAAGCACTTCTGATCTTATCCGACCAGACTTGTTCTTCATGGTACCGATCCAAAATCGACCGCATGAGTTTACTAAACTCCTTCTCCACAGCATCTTCGGATTCATTCACTTTTCGCTTCGCAGCTATCTCGGCTTGTTCAAGGAGTTGGTCTTCCCTGACGACAGTGGTGAAGTGGCTGACATCAGCGTCCGTCCAGGTAGCTTTCCGAGCGAGGAGGTCGTTTACTTCACGCTGTGAATGGGAACGTTTCGCGACGGCTTCTTCATATGTTTTCTTTGCTTCACGGGCAGCCTGTCGCTCTTTATTGATACGTATCTCTATCAAATGTCATTCCAATGTCAATAGAAGTTCATTCCGCCATACGAGAACAACTCACCCTGAGCAACAACAGCCTTCTTCAGCGCCTCAATTTCCTCATACCCAGTAACCCTATTCAAATGCATTCCAAGCTGCGAGAACGTCGTTTTGGCATGCACCGTAAAGTCGTCCGCCTTCGTCCTAAACCTCAAAGCAGCCAGATCCGTCCATCCGCGTACCCGCTCTTTCACGCGTTCCCTAACCTCTTCAAGCTGCTGTCTATGGTTCGAGCCATTTCCATTCGTAGGGGGAGGCGTGTCCAGATCAGGTAGGGTGAATTGAGATTCTGGAGGAGTGACGTTGGCATCTTCCCGGCCGGATGTAGCATCCGAGGTTTGCTTGGGAACTTCACCAGAGGGCGGTGGGAGTTCTATGGGTTCTTGAGCATCTGGAGAGGCTGGTTTAGGTCGTTCAGGTGGCGGTATATTCCATCTCGAGACAGAGGTCGAGAGGTAACGACGAGCTAGTGGTCTCGGCAAGGAGGCCCTCAGCATTCCAGTCAGCGCAATGAACAAATCCAGAAGCAACCCCGATTCGCCCGATTCGGGACTTTGCGGTTCTCTGCTCACAGAACTCAAGGGACGACGAACAAAAAATTCAGGAAAAAACCTCTATTCTTTCCAGAAACGTATGAAGTCTACAGGATGTACATACTCCTTATTAGGATATAGTTATATGTACTAGACAAGATTAAATAGAGAAAATTGAGAGGTGGCGTAAGTGTACTGGATGAGCCCATCTAAAAAACAAGATGATGGAAAAGTAGTCGTGCAAGTCTGTAATGCAAACGACGGTGTATAAGAGGTATCGTCAATGAAATCGTGAGAGAAAAAAATCCAGGTCAATGAGGAACGCGAACGAGTCATCTAACTCCAGACATCCAACAAGAGCCTTGACCTCTCCTTGAGGAGCTTGACTTCAGCGGCACCCTCAACAGCTGCTGATCCACCCTTTGCCTCGCCGAGAATCCTAGCAAGGGTCTCCTCGACAGCCTTGCTCATGTTCTTAGCATCACCGCAGATGTACACGTATCCCTTGCCGTTGAGGATAGCGTCAGCGATGTGCTCCCTGTCGTCCCAGATCAAGTCCTGGACGTAGATCTTGCCGCCGTCAGGCCTGAACTTCTCGCGAGAGAAGGAGTTGTGCATGACGAATTTGCCTTGGAGTTCCTTGGAGTAGTCTTCCCACTCATCTCTGTATAGGAAGTCTTCGTCCGATCGCCTGCAGCCGTAGAACAAGGAGATACGACCCCAGTCGTTGAGGGCATCAGCGCCGTTCTTCTCGATTGAGCGGCGGGCGAGAGCAACACGCTCCTGCACGAAGCCACGGAAAGGAGCGACACCCTTGAGAATCATAGTCAGCATTGATATTGGAGAGGAAGTTATAGAATATACTCACAGTTCCAGGACCAATCATGATGACAGGGCTCTTGGGATTGGTGGGCAGCCTGAAAGTCGAGCGACGAACGTGGATGGGAGTCTTGTAGACAGTCTCCTGCTTGTATGCGCCGCGAGGACCCTCAATAGCGTAGTATGGCATAGTGACAGAAGCAGGGTCAGCAGAGGCACCAAGAAGGGGTACACTCTCGCCGTTAGCAGCAGCCTTGAGGTTGAGGAGGAAGTTGGATCCGACACCGTAGACCCACTTCGTGTTGACCTGCTCAGAGGGGACGTTCTCGTACTTGAGCACAACGCAAGTAACGTGGATGCTGCCGGGGTGCATCTTGGGGCTGGAGGAGATGGAGTAGTACCGGGGTTGGAGACGGGGGATGGAAGAGACGATAATGTCGAAGGGGATACTCCAGGAAGTGGTGTTCTCCTCGGTAGGAACGGCCTTCAAGTCGTTGCCGGCGGCAAGTTGGAGGACTTCACCGAGCTTGAGGCAGCCCTCTGCGACAACACGGTGGTATTTCTCCTTGTTGGTGTTCAAGTCCTTGAGATAAGCCTCAGCGGCAGGGTTGGGTGCGAACTTGGACATCGTGCCGAGGATTTGACGACCGGCGACAGCAGAAATGTCGATGTAGTGGCGGAGTACAGTGCCATATGTGGTGGGGACGGGGAATGGAACCTTTGCGAGGGCGGGATCGAGCGATTCGATGCCAATAACGGTGTCTCGCTTATCGGCAAGACCGAGCGCGCAAAGGAGTCGGTCAACCTCAACATCCGGGTTTGTGGGCCAAACACCGACGTGGTCACCGTGTTGGTAGGTGATGCCTGAGCCCTCAATGTTCAATTCCATGTGAACACAGTTACGATCATGTGTTTTCTGGAATAACTCCCGTGACGCTTGGATAGGTGCGGGGTAGGGGTTCTTCGCGTCATGAATACCCTTTGTCTTGGTCAAGGCACGAGCCGAGAGTTCGCCTGAAATGGGCGATAGTTAGAATGATGAATGCCACTAGTGTCAACGAGTCATGAAACGTGTACATACCAAGATACACCTTCTCAGCGGGATGAGAATCGAGCTCAGTGACAACAAAGTCAGCAGAGTCGCCTCCTTGGCCTTCCTCAACACCCAGTGCAGTGGCGAATGCCTCCCACATGCCATCTTTCCATTCTAGGTAATCTTCCTCCATACTCTTGTCATCGTCACCCTCGCCACGTTCGCCAATACGAGATGCGCCCATCTTTGTGAGGAAGTTGTCGACGTTCCGTCCGATGAGGTTGTAGTGCTCGTATGTCTTGTTGCCAAGACCAAAGATGACATATTTGAGGCCTGACAAGTCGCGTCCACCCTTGCTGAACTCGAAAGACTCATCCGACAAGTTCTGCATGAGTTGAACAGCATTGTCCGTGGGCTCACCCTCTCCGTAAGTTGCCATCACGAAGAAAGCTGCACAATCCTCTGGTAGTTCATCGAGGTTCTCAAAGTCGTATTCCTCTGGGTCGCACACTAGTGATGCGAGGCCAAACTTCTGCTTTGCCTCCTTTGCTAGTCGGATAGCATACTCTTCCGCAGTACCGGTTTGTGATCCATAGAAGATCACCAGTCGCTTTTTCTGTGGGTTGACATGTGAATATGAGTTGAAACGTTGGGGTGAAGCCTCATTGTGATCACGTACGCTTTCTTTCATCTTAGCGATGAAATCTCTGGGGTTACCGGAACCATTCATGCCCTTTGCATGAACTACAGGGGCAGCCTTTGGTTTGGTAGCTGCGAAGAGCTGGTCCCGGAAGAGGTATGCAGCAGCTAAGCCGACACCTAGACCGAGAATGGCAATGTCCGACGAGGATGTAGAGGACATTCTTGTTGTGAGAAGAGAAGAGGGAATTACTGAAGCAGTATGATTTATTTCTGTCATGGTTTTGTAGGAGAGAAAGGAGGAATGGACAAGTACCAGTCAAAGAGGGCTCTTAGCCGTAATAATGAGCTTTATGAGAGCCGCAACTTCGTTCTTGAGGGAAAGAGAAAAGAAGAGGAACGGCCGGTGGAAGAAGTGGAATAATATAGGTGAGAGTCAAGAGTCGGACTGTGTTGGACGTGGCTCGATACTCGTAAGCTGCCGTGATCATCCCTTCCGCATTTTTTCAAAACCCGGATCATTTCCATTTTAGGCAATATCCCACGATTCATCGTCCCACTTATAATATCTACTCTGGCTAGTCTGGGCTGGACACGGCCGTTTATTCCTTGAAAAGTCGTACAAAGTCCGAGTACACAACCCTAAGAAGCCAATAGAAGCTACAATTCGACAGGTGGATTACGAGCGTCTAATGACAACAACTCGTCCGTATCCCCCGGCCACGGATGTGGCATCAGATTTAGATGCTTCCGCGCGTCCTCGAGCCGTAGCGGGCTCCACGGCCAATCGGTACTTCGTAGCTCATAGGCCGCCCACGATCGTAACTTCGCGAGTACCGACTGCCGGATGACTACGAGGATGTCTCGAATATCCTTCCATCTCCCTTACTTCATCGCTATCCGTTCCCAGCTCATATCCATACCATTGGATCGCCAACCGACTCCAGTGCTGCACTGCCCCAAAGCTAAAACACGATTCATCAACATCTCGACGAAACCCGACGCGATAGCAATCTACAATGACATACTCTGAATGAGCGGCCGCAATCCAGGCGGCGTCTGCTGCGAGTCGTCCTCTTTCACTCGTATAGCCTTCCTCGTCGCCAAGGGTCCACATTCGCCTCGCAATCGCTGTGGCTTGCGAACCACTGATAGATTGACTTCCCCACGACTTGAATTCTTGATAGAGTCTGGAGAGTTCATTTAACCTCTGATCGGAGGCTTTGGACTCTGCTTCAGGTAGGGAGCAAACAGCACAGGAGCAAGGAAATCCATATTGCTGTAACAAGTATGATCTATTCCGAGACTTTGCTTCAGCATTTCTTTTTCGGAGATTTGAAGTGTAACAATCTACCTTCGTTCACTCCTTGTCCGTTTCGTATCGGTGTACGTTGTCAACAGCTCCTATAATGGCAGGGATGATCCTTTTAATACAAGGGAGGCGAAGATGTGGGGTCCTTACCTCTCCAACGTTGATATCTTTTAAAGCATGTACGACGAGTATTTGATCTCCACTTCGCCAGGAGTAAACACTATTGAAAGCGCTTGAACACCCGTGGTTGAGGCGGGCCATCCGGGGAAAGATACCAATTCCGTTGCCCGCTGCAACTGCGTTGGTCTGGAATATGGCTAGAGCTACTTCTTGTGGATGATTCTCCGGGTCTAGGCCATCCGGGAAGTTGACATAGGATAGATTGTCGAATGCTGCACGTCCGGAAGGCTCTGATTTTTGCAGTAAATCCCAAATAAATTTGGTGGGAGATGTGTTGACTGCCCGTGTGGTCAAAGAGGATCCTAATGACTTTACGGAGAAGAGAACGTACTTGAGCTGGGAACAACGAAGAGTGGTTTCTCTCGAATAAGAAGTTGTCCTCTCTGAACCAAATCATTAGCATACTGAGAGCGCAATTACGAGAACTGGCATCACCGTGATAGGCCGTGTCGCAATAAGCCCCATTCCCTTTCCGGGTATTTTAGCTACTTCAAATGGTTCATCATGGTGCGATTCGCTTGAGGAGCTTCCGTCCGCAGATCCCAGAGACAAAAATTTGGCGACCAGCGCTAACATACATACAACACCGAGGACAAATTTGAGACCAGCCTAGAATGCGTCGTTCGGCATTCAGTCGACGGCAGAATGGAGTAAAGGACTCACTATCCATTTGCCCTCATGCACTCTCGGTTGTTTGAGATTGTTCCCCGCATCGTTAGAAGGCTTCCCGGTGGGTTTGCCTGACCGTGAACGTACAGGCATGAGTCCTTTATGTGGGAAGAAACCGCGTCACCAACGAGTGGACTTGTTTCCATGTCAAGTCAAATGCTGGTCTAGATCATCATTATGATCCTTGGCAATAACAATGATCTTGCAATGCAGAAATGTAGCCTTCAAGAGTGTATTGTACCCATGAAAATGATTATCTTGAAGGTTACAGGTTGAGCCGCGCGATGCACTAAGGAACGCACGGATCATGCTTCAATTCGAGCAAACCTCCTTGTGGTTTGAAGTCAACGCCGACTCAAACCAGGATTATACCCTTCCACACTACAGATGACCCTCCAACCTTTCTATATCGATAACCTTCCTGATAGCAAAAGTCATCTGCTCATTAGCTTTCCTTGGCCATCGGGTACTCCATGATCATGTAAGGCAATGCCGAAACCTTCTCTAGTCGGCCATCTCACTCTTCTTCAAGGTTGACCCTTTTCACTCACCTTCGAGTCTGGCTGCCACCCCGGCCGAGCGTCTACGACTTGACCAAACCGAGCCACGCCTGAATTGGGGCACAGGTCATCTATCGAGATTGGAAGAAAATTTTGTTGCCAATCTTCTCTTCCCAACTCTAATGGTATCCGACACTTCACCACGAATTTAGAGGTTACAAGAAGCTTTCAAATTTCAAACGTTACCCAAGCTTTTGAAGCGCTTTTACGTCTAGAGAAATCAGAACTTCATAGAAGCCTTCCGCTGGAATTTTCAACATGTCAGATCCAATAACCACAACGTCTAGACCCACTCGCAACCTTTCCCACCGCCCATCCACGCATACGACCTCAGACGACCCCGAAAAGCAGAACTCATCTGCCGCCGATACCCCAAAGTTAGACTCAAATGCATCGAAAACGGCAATTCGACCACCGAACAGCGCTAATCCAGAAGAACCTTCCGCTATTTCTTCTGCAACTGCTTCTGTAACATTAGGCACAGGAGCTCACGCCCGGAAACCACACAAAAGAGGGATTCTAGGTTGGGTTACGAGCCTTGGAGGAGGGATTATTGGAGATATACGTGCCCGTGCACCGTGGTATGCCAGTGATTGGACGGATGCTTGGAATTATAGGGTTGTACCTGCTACTGCACTCATATTTTTCGCAAAGTGAGTATCTGTGCACCTGTTGTATTTACCCCACCCTAACAATCGCTGCTATTCAGTGTATTACCTGGCATTGCTTTCTCCTTGGACTTGATCGAAACGACAGCCCAGTATGGTGTCGCCGAAGTTCTTTTGTCGTCGTTCATGGCGGCCTTCATATTTTCGGTATTTGGTGCTCAGCCTCTTACTATTGCTGGCGTGACTGGTGCGTTCTTCTGGTCCAAATTCAATCCGCTCTTGGTGTAATGGGCTTTAGGACCTATCACTGTCTTCAACAAAACCATCTACGACATCCTCGAGGGCCGAGAAGACTCACCAAACTACCTGCATTTCATCGGATGGGTCTACCTATGGGCTGCTATCATCCACTGGGCTACGGCGATCATGAACTGTACGTCACTTATTCAGCCATCCGAATGCTCAAGGCTCACCTTCTCATCCTTCTTTCATACAGGGTGCAACTTCCTCAAATACGTCACCATCTTCTCCTGCGACACCTTCGGCTTCTACGTTTCCTGGGTATACCTACAATACGGCATCCAAGTCCTCACCCGCCAGTTCAAGGGTTCCCCTTCAGGTGACACACCAGCTGGATCCTTCGTCTCGATCATCCTTGCCCTCTTGATGCTAGTCACATCCTTCCTCTTCCAATCATTATCCCAGAAAACTTTCTTCCATCGACATGTTCGCAGGTTCCTTGCAGATTATGGAATGCCTATCTCATTGATTGCTGCTTCGGGCATGGCGTACTGGGGAAGGTTTAACGCAGCGAATCCTACAACACTACCGGTTGGAGGGGCGTTTCAGCCTGCTGGTGGAAGGGAATGGCTTGTGAGGTTTTGGCAGTTGGAAGGAAAATGGGTCGGGATTGCGTTACCGTTTGGGATTATATTGTGGATTTTGTTCTTCTTTGATCATAACGTTTCCGTAAGCATTGCTCGAGCCCCTGTTTACTTCCGATGCTAACCTTTTTGTCTAGTCACTCATGGCTCAAAGTTCCGACTTTCCCCTCCGCAAACCTCCTGGGTTCCACTGGGATTTCTTCCTTCTGGGTATCACCACATTCATCGCCGGTCTTCTTGGTTTACCAGCTCCAAACGGCCTCATTCCCCAAGCCCCTATTCATACGACATCGCTGCTTGTCATGAGCAGGCACCCCGTCAACGAGAAGGATTATGAGGACAAACTACCGCGACTTCCCTCAACGCATCAAAAAGATCCCATCGAGGAGCGGGAACGCATGGAATCTGGTGCTAACCCACCAGTCCTGGAAGTTCCGGTTGGTGTGGTCGAACAGAGGGTATCCAATTTGGCACAAGGTGCCCTGTGCCTTGTGTTGCTAACCGGACCCTTCTTACATGTTCTAAGTCTAATTCCCAGAGGCGTTCTAGCTGGTTTATTGTAAGTCATAGCGCCTATCTCTAGGCACCCACCTAACCAATTATGCTTTAGCTGGTTCATGGGTGCAGATGCTCTCAATGGCAACGGAATAACACAAAAGATTTACTACTTCCTTCGGGACAAAACACTCACGCCCGCCGACGAACCACTTCGCAAAGTTCGCAAATCTCGAATCGCACTCTTTGTTGCAGTGCAACTGATCGGCTTCGGAGCTACGTTCGCGATAACACAAACCATAGGTAAGTTTTCATGAACTCTATTTTTTGAGAGAGGTCATGTGCAATTGACTGACATGAACACATGGTATTTAGCTGCCATCGGGTTCCCTGTGATCATCTTGCTCCTCTTACCGCTGAGAATCTACCTGATTCCACGGCTGCCGTTTACGAAAGAAGAGTTGGCAATCCTTGACAGGCCGACGGCTTCTCCATTTGTGAGTTCCCTCGTGCAGAAATATATTGTAGGTGGTAGAAACTGACAGTTATGTTTTTGTTCATCAGACGATGGAGAGTGTTGGTGGCACCTTATGAACATATGAAGAATACCAAGATGGATCCCGCAGGATTCGTTGCTAGACTAGATACCAGTTTACAGGATTATAATAACTTTTATTTTCTCTCTCAAGGCACGCAATAACGAACTCGCGAAGCGTTTTAGGGGAGGAGTTTGAAGGTTGACAGCCACTGGTAAACGCGTACTTCATTATCAGATAACCAAGCGCCTGGTTATCGGCCGTAGAACTCGACATCTCACAGAGACGGCATGAGCACCGGAACACCGAATGATTCATGGGACGTTTACCGACGCATGGTTCATGATTCTGGGCCTGCTCAATAAATACCCACCTGATGATTACCCTCGAGTCAGGTTGCTCCCTTCGGCTATCCTCCATCTTCTCGAGTTACAGGGTCATCCTTGCCTTTGTGTAGTTCTCAATGTCCTCAGATAACAGCAAAGTTCTGGGAGTCGTGCTGCTGGTGCGCCATGGTGATCGTCAGGGTGTGTACTCATCGGCTTTCGGATCTTATCTTTTGATCTCAACTTGGCTTTGACTTGATAGGTTTCTACCAGAGTCCTACTGGCTACACTGCGTCCAATACCGCCATTACACCTCTTGGAAACGTACGTCGCATTGCGCAACGAATAAACCTCGAGGCATCACTAACAAAAGGTGTGCATAGGCACAAGAATTCCAACTGGGTCAGCAACTTCGTGGCATTTACCTGAACGACGCCTCTGCTTCCCGTATCGCTGGTATCAATGCGACTATCGTCAACGATGCTCAATTCCGCGTTCGAGCGGATGCTGGTGGCGAAGGTGGTGTGATCTGGAACTCGGCCTTGTCCCTCCTCCAGGGTCTGCTCCCTGCTACCGCGTCATACAACACCACGCTTGCGAACGGAACGACTGTCGAAGGACCTCTTGGCGGATATCAGTATCTCCCAGGTGAGAAGGGACTCTATTGCATTTGGATGCACTGTTGATCTTCCACCTCACAGTGGAATCCGTTGAACCCGACAATGATGTTTCGCTGGAGGGCTGGACTTCTTGCAACGTGAGCTCTTTCACGAATATTTTGCCTTCTTATTGACTTAATGATCAATCCAGACTTTCACGACCGCCACGAACGAACTATACAACTCGACTTTCTTCACACAGAAGGCTGCAGAGAACCAGGACTTCCTTAAGTCTCTGCCTCCTTACCTGGATGGACGTCCCGTCACTCTCCAGAACATGTGGAACGTGCGTTTGCCACCCCAGATATTCCGGAGCATACATCGACTGATGAGTGTTCTAGATCTTCGACTTCATGAACGTGAACTACATTCACAACGCCGACTTCAAGAAGCAACTTCCCGAAGGTTATCTCGAGAAGGCTCGCGACTTGGCCAACTGGCACGAATATAACGTCTTCAGTGGCCCAACGCCTGATCACATCAGAAACAGTGGGTGACACCTTTTCGCTCTTCGAACATCATATTCAACAATACTATAGTTGCCGGCCAGACGATCATTCCTTCAATTCTTGAAGGTTTCAAGAGCATCACAGACTCCAAGGACCCCGTCAAGTTTGTTTACGAAGCTATCTCCTACAAGCCGTTCATTTCTCTCTTCAACATCACCAAGGCTGCAGAGATTAACCCTCAACTCGCTGGCATTGGTACGCCGATCTGTATTGAAACAGTCTATTTGAGACGTATTGACACATTTATGCATGTAGTTGACTACGCTGCTGCCGTTGCACTCGAAGTCCGCCAACCTGCCTCAGGTGGAGCACCCGTCGTCAGGTTCAACTTCAAGAACGGAACCTCTGAAGCCAACTTCACAACCTACAAGTTCCTCGACGCCTCAAGCTCTTCCAACGATATTCCTCTCTCCGACCTCGTGGATTACCTTGAAGTACGTTTAATTCTGTTTCTGATTTCCCAACAAAAAGTCTGATGAGTATGCTTCGGACAGCCCTACGGAATTGACACGATCAACAAATGGTGCTCATCCTGCGCCAATACTAAAGACAGGGGCTGCGCTGCCTTGACTGTTGCCAGTCAGACTGCTCTTGATAGCCATCATCAAAAGATTGGACCTGTCGGCGCTGGATTCTTGGGCGCTGGTCTTACTCTTGCTGTTGCGCTACTTCTCCTTGGTGCATTGGTGTTCTTCGGCGTGCTTGGTCGGGCACCTTCAAAGCTGAAGAGGAAGCAGTCTCCCGGCTCTGACGTGAGTACCAGTATTATTCAAGTTTCCACCAATCCTGACATCTTCCTAGGTGAGAGACTCTAAGGCCTGAGCTCCCACTGTATGCAAGAAGTCTCTTGGGCAAAGAGTGTAACAGTCTGCTTTATGTATGATCTACCATCTAACGAACAAAAACGAGAAATACATGATCAGATGTGATGAATGCATATTGGTAAAAGTACATTGAATCGTGCTATGAAATGAAGTGTCCATAATCGTTAGATCGTATATCACCGCCAGTCATCGTCTGCGCCATCTTCGTCGTAACGCACAACATCCTCCATATCCGAGGATTCGTGAAACTCGTCTGCTGGAGGATTAGAAACCATTGCTCCTCTCAGGTGGTGGCACTCACCGCTTTCTTCTTCCTCCGGGGAGCTCTCCTCATCAGGATAGTCATTTTTGTAGTAACCCTCGTCTGGCGATGAATGAGAATTGGTCTGGGCACTTTGACACAGGAAATCATACCATTAGAATCCTCGTCTGCTGCGTCTTCCTCTTCTTCGGAGTCAGATGCAGAGTCGTAGACGTTGATCATCGAAGCCGTGACACCAGATAGCGTCCCGACATTGGCAGCTTGATTCCATTCGCTGAGAGTCGCGGGCCGGTGATAGAAGACATCCCAAACGTAATCATCTTCGGTATTCGGGTTAGACTTGGTCGCTCCTGAGTCGAGTTTCACGTCGTTGACTATTAATGAGTTCGTCAGCGTTATAGTGGTGGGCAGAAGAAGGTACACACTCTTGAGGTAATCATTCAATAGGGGTATAAACTTGGCCATCTCAGGATCCATGGGGGACGACGGGGTCTTGTCGGCTTCACGGACAGCATCAAACATTTTTATCTCGGGAATTGATCCAGGTGGAGGGAGGTCCTTTGCTGCTACAACCTTCGGGCTAGAAGAAAGATTCATGAGACTGGTCATATAGTAGAAGGGTCAGGATAACATACGGATGAGTCGGAAGCCTCCTCGTTTTTCGTTCACTTATTTCGTTTTCATCTCGGTTCAGGATGGTATATCGATACCTCTCCTCTTTTGCTCTCTCAGCCATAAATGTAGCAGTCGCCTGGTTGCCTAGATCAGGTTTGTTTTCCGGCACAACTGGTGCTTCTCTTGCTAGTCGAGACACTTGTTCCTGCCGCATAGATGAGGCCTATGGTAAAACCAAAGTGACAATGACGGACTTGTATGTCCTTAGCTCGATTTGCATCATTCCAGGCCTCGTCTTCTACAGTTTGAGCAAACTGAAAGACGCCAATTCCTCGAGATCTCTTCCGGGGAAGACGAGACTCGATGACTACGGCGTGGACAACATCAGCGTCATCAACACTGAGTACCTGTGAAGAGCTGCCTAACCCAGTGCATCTAGAGGTTCTTCATTACGCTTTCGTTTGATCCTGAGTATTGTGAACTGGGATTGAGAAGGTTCTGAGTCGACATCCATGTTAACGGTGATGACGGTCTTGAGTGAGTCCTGTGGGGCCTCGTTGGTCAGTGATGCAATACCATGTTTTGCCGAATTCGGTCATCGCCGAGCAACGATGAGCACAGGGCGTCTAATGAACCACCACGACCACCTTTCTTGCTCGTTTCACTCACGCCTTGTTATTTTGTGCCAACAAGTGTTCTTACAGCCTGAGTACAAGAGATAGTACAGCACTTTGATGGGCTACCCGGAGATAGAACTTTTGCACTATCGACAACAGCAATGACTCAAGTCTACAGTTCAAGCGCCCGACCTAATACCTTTACTGTGCATCGACTGATGTGCATTGGCTATACCTCTGAAGCTATATAGCTCACTTCCAAGAGATTACTTCTATTTCATGGACCACCTCGACGTCATTCTCTTCATTTTTCTCCTCTTTTTACTCTATCTTCAGGATAGATTGAAGTATGGCAAGGAGTTCAAGCCATTCACACGCATGGAGTTTCGCTGATCATAAGTGACCTTTACTGGTATGTGTACCACTCTCTTGTATTCCCTCGGGTCCTGGATCTCTTGATTAGGCAACATACCCTTTTATTTTATATCCAACTCGACGAAGAACCACGGCACCGTTCTCAAATATCAGAAGTTCGACTCATCGACTGCGATCCTCCTGCTGTGCTTACCTTCATCGATTCATAGAATCTCCCTTCGCCTTCTCATCATACTTTCCCCCTTCCCAGTGTTCCAATTGTATCATTGTCTTCCTAATGTAACACAGGTCCCACAGGGCCATACACCTTCCAGCAAAAATATCATGCCTCATCTCCAACCGCGCCTGCCTTCCCGGGACTACCAGCAGCTTTCCATGCTGCAAGTATCAGTCCGACCACATCCTCCACACCCGTCTTTTCTTTGACGCTTGTGAAAATGGTGGGTCCATCCCCACGCATTAATTTAGAGTCGCGTTCCATCACCTCAAGAGAAGCTCCGACGTATGGGGCGAGGTCAATCTGAATAAGGGACGGAAACCGTTAACAAGACTTTCTCATCAGTTCTAGGCGGGGGCAATACCTTGTTGATGATCAACAAATCTGACTGAGAAATGCCTGGGCCGCCCTTCCGAGGGATCTTATCGCCTCCCTGCACGACAGTCAACGCTGCTATGCAAACCAGTGAAAAGAATGTAATCACCGAAACATCAATCACGTAGATGATGTAGTCCGCCAACTCTCTTGAATAATTGGCCGCAAGGTTGTCTCCGCCGCTTTCCACGAAAAGTAGCTGACAGCCGTACTTCGCCTGGAGAGTCTCCAAGGCACCCATGTTAGCGCTGATATCCTCTCGAATCGCGGCATGGGGACAACCGCCTGTTTCGATTGCCAGAATACGAGAAGCTGGCAGAGCTTTGTTCTTGATTAGAAACTCCTGATCCTCACGCGTGAATATATCGTTTGTGACGGTAGCTACAAAGCTGAGTGCTCGAGTTTGAGAACCGACACAGTGACCACATACCAATGTTGAATTCCGATCGCAGCCTCTGACATAAAGCCAATGTCAATGCAGTCTTGCCAGATCCTACAGGTCCACCGATCCCAATAGTAAAGCCTCTCTCCTCAAAGTCGCGAGCAGAGTAATCTGGTAAATCCCGCTCAGAGAATTTACCTGCCTATCAATCAGATACGGAGCAAGATAAACTGAATGTGCTTCTGACCAGGGTGGTCAAGAATCTCGTGAGTGTGTCCATGATCGTCGGGACCATGACTGTGCGAGGCACCCCCATGCGAATGAGAGTGCTGTGGCTCCTCTGATCCTGAAAGGTTGTTATGGAAAGGCACTGTCATTGGCTTGAAGTTGGATGAGAAGATGGTTCGGGGCTAACCACATCTAACTTGAACTTAGAGCTGATAACGGGTCCACCGAGGCTGGGGTTAGGGTCAGACTTCGTTAGGCGCCCGATGGGACCTTTCGTGATTTGCGCCATCTTTGCCAGTGTGCCATCTCAAGACTAGGAACAAATTGAACACGATTCAGCCAACGTATGAAAAGGCGTTCTGCCGCCCTTGTCTCCTATGCAAGCTCCGAAGAGGAAGAACCTATTGAACCCTCACCACCTGTCAAAAGAAGGTACGTGGCATTTCCTGTCGATCGGTCGAATATTTAATTCAATGTCGATTGGTAATGGCAGAAAGCTTCCACCTCTATCAACGTCTTTGACAGCCATAGCTCCCCTCGATCGACCAGAGCTGCACCAGGGTCGCGTTAGGACTACCCCACATGTTGAAGGGCAGTGGGCCGCACATGTCTATGTCAGTGTGTTCATTGAGAGAAATTCAGCACTTTTCAACCTACTCGACAAAGTCTTAGAGAACGCTTTTGGCGCTGTTGCATCATTGCATAACGTCTGGGAAGGGAAGGAAACCTCTAAGGGAAGAGAGCTTCACATTTCTGTATCCCGACCGGTCTTCCTACGCACACACCAACGTGAAGACCTAAAACGAGCAGTGAGAACGCTCGCAAAGTCACATTCGCCGTAGGTTGTTAATCTCATCAAGGTTACTCGACCCCTGATTTACCTTTTGAAAAGATTTGAGGCATCATTTGTCTCTTTCTCTGAGCTCAACAATGACGAACGGACCAGGACGTTTTTGACCATGGAAGTCGGGGCTGGGCACCGACAGGTACGAGGACTATGCCACTTACCGCCCTTCTGATGTGGAATGACCTTTTCTGTAGCTGCAACAACTCTCCAACGATCTCACGCCAACGCTCCACTCCATTCTTCAACGTGAATTTTACCCAAACCCACGCTTTCACGCTTCCATCGCTTGGGCTCTCCTGGACAGGCCCACCACAAACGAAACCCTTCCCAAAACCGAGTCGGGCTTGACACAGGGTAAGTCATTCAGTTATCAAACTGGACCATCCTCTCAGCTCTTACTGGCTAGATTTTCCCACCATTCCGTGCCTACCTGAAGATCTCATTGAAACATTGAATCATGAATACGCCCCTCGGCTTTCCTCTCGTCAAGTAGGGTCATTTACTGTTCATGGGATCACTGCGAAGATCGGAAAGGAGATATCTTCCTGGAGGTTTTCTGAACCCAACCACGCCGGCCCATCAACTTGATTGTCTGGTGGAACACAATTTATCAAGGCTTCATCCCCCATAGGTGGAAGGGCAATTATGTGGACCTCGGATCCATCTGTTGTTTTGACCCGAAGTAAGCACCGATGATTTTGACCGTTTTTCACCCATCATGTACCTGCATACAAAAAAGGTCACGTATCTCAGCACCCGGCTGGTTCTTCAAAACACCGGGTCGGTCCATCTGTTCAGTGAGAAATTGCGACATCTGGCTAAGATTGAACTTCTCAGCCTCTCTACCTCTACGGGTTAATCTAAGCACTTTTACCGGAAGTTTTGAGCGCACCTGACCGAGCCATACCAACTTCTATACTGGCTCTCGTCATAAGTGTCATCTTACTCTTCTCATACAGATCATCGAGGCATGGCAAGCAGCTGCCCAAAGTCTATCATCTCCTTCGACAGGCTATGTATTGCAGAACTGGTTTGTTCCTGGCGAGCTGATTTGCCTGTGAACTGCTGTGAAACCTAAAATTTGAATGGTATAGGTCCGAAATCTGTGTGCGGATGGTTCCTCAGGGTCCTAAGGCTGAGCCGGATTTCTCCAGTTTGCCCGTGGTTCGTCTTAGAGGATGTATCATTCTTTTCTCTGAGAATAGGAGGATCATTGGCACACGATCCCCTCTCCTTACCCCAGAACGCAGACAATTCAGCAGCCTGCATAGAAGATGCACCATCGTGAGATCTCTTTTCCCAAGTAGTAATAAATCATTGTAATTTGCCCATTCTGATGCTTCTTCATTTTGAAGCCCATATGGCCAATCGTCGGAATCCCATCTGGATAGCATTGCTTTCCGTCGGGGTGTTTCCGCCGGCAAGATCCACAGAGAGCACATGCGAACAGATAAATCCTATCGAACGGTGGAAGACAAGACAGGAGGAGTCGGAAGACGAAGGAAGTCAATGATATGATGATATCCGCTCTCTAGCCTCGGTTGTCCCTTGCATCATTGGTGTCTGCTCGACCTTTTGGGTGTCTATGACCAAATTGCGTAGTAGAACCGGGACCTCTGATGCTGGAAAAGCTGGCGCTCCCAAAAGCCGAAAGTTCTCTACGGCATATCTCTCCAACGTGTTCACTCATGGAATTTCTCTCTGCCCCTCCGCTCATCTCCATTTTCTATCCCTTGCAGGTGAAGCAAGATGAGATACACCGATGTGCCACCGAACACGGATTGATGATTCCATCAAACTAGCCAGTCTGCCCCTCGTCTGTAACCTCCTGTAACCTATACACCACTCCCTCTGGAACACAAACCGCAGGCGATAGTCGATACACTTGATAATAATCGAACATTATTAGCTGTCAACAATCTCAAACGGAAGCGAACTTGAAAGCGATATATGGTTTTGCGGCTTGACAGTTCCTACCTTATCCACCTAGCATTCAGCGCACGGGATACTCAGAACAACGTACCTTTTCCTTGCCTCAGTTGATTGGAGTTCACCGCCCAATCATTCTGCAACGGAATTCTGATGTATAGGTCCCACCGTCAATGTCCACTAGCATCTTAAGCGAAGTTCACACTTTCGCCTTCACACCCTCTGAGTACGTCACTATTCCTTGCAGCATCCATATAGTCGACACCAGTTTGGAAACTCTTCTGGCGTTCTGCGGGCGATGCATTCAATGGAGCTCGCCTCGTCTGCCACCCAGTGGAGAACGACTCTCGTCCCTCATCCTCCTGGTCGAGAGCTCGCGAAGAGCCGTCATGTAGGGAATCGGCATATCATGAAGTAGATATCTCGTCAACTACGTGATTCGAATGATCAACTTCAACGTTGGATACTAATCACTAACGGAAGCAAAATTGGGATTTGGAGGCTTGACGGGTGGTCATCTACGTTCTCCATTTGTCAATGAGATTTCCTGATTGAGGCATATAGTAGTTGTATACAGCGGGCCAACATATCTCTGCTGACAACACTCTATGGTCGCAGTAGATGCACTGGTTATAGTCGGAAGACAGGTTTTAAGGTACACCCTCTTGGGGCACTAGAGGTCTAGCTGGGGCTAAGACAAGTGCAACATTTCTCGCACTTCCCGTCGCTTGATCAAACAAATTAACGGCACCAATTTCGTCGGGGAAAAGGTTTGCTTGCGAGTCGAGATTTCTGATGCGGAGAGATTGTTTGATCCACTCTACCCTGTCAGAGATAATCCAATTTTCGATAACAGGACCAAGCAGACACCGTCTGACGTGAAGGTTTTCAAGCCGTCGTTCAAGCTGGTTGAATTCTTCGGATTCCAGGTCAATGTGTTGATTGTGAATAAAGTCAACCCCTATTTTCTGGGAGGCGGAGGAGAGGAATGTAGTCCAGCTCGTATACGCTGCATCAGGCAAACGGCCGAGCCGACGCATCGTGGGTGTGCTGCCTGTTTCAGGTTTGTCCGAGGAATAATCAACCGAGGCATCATGGCCTTGCAGTCTAGCGTACAATCTTCCGAGCAGGGCTCGCCAAACGACTTTTCGAACCGCAAGAGAAGCGGCTTCCAAAGATTTTGGGGTGTCGCACCAATGAGCGGGAACCTGGGTCGCTAGATGGAACGCAGATGCAGGAAGGGGAAGGGGGAAGGGGCACGAAAGGGATGAAGATGGCAAGAGGGGGCAGTCTTCGGGAGGGCTCATAAGATTGTAACAGCATCCAACGGCAACAACCGCAGCTGGGTACCAACAACGATTATGTTGTCTTGCGTTGGTAGAGAAGATGGCTCGAAAAACGTCGGGAGTAAGAGACCCACATGCGTGGAGGGCCACCAGAAGAACTGGG
This sequence comes from Clitopilus hobsonii, assembly GCA_015708445.2. Lineage (NCBI taxonomy): Eukaryota > Fungi > Basidiomycota > Agaricomycetes > Agaricales > Entolomataceae > Clitopilus > Clitopilus hobsonii. Next base: position 1,949,642 of record CP068003.1, on the reverse strand, counting down.
GCTGGATCGGACGGACTAGAAGGTGAAGAACTTGTAGAAGGTATCCAGGCGTCGATTGCTTCAATCAAAGTTTGCGGCGTAATATGCAGGGTACGATGAGTTATCGTTATTGTGTCTTCCCCATTTCCCGAAGTGGTAGCCAAGGAGCGAGATAGTGACCCATGTGTCTGGTGCGAGCTAGAATCCAGAGCTAACGTGGGGGCGTTGCCCAACTGGCGATTAAGTGCCCTTGTAAGGTACCCTTGACCTGCGCCCACGTCGACAACGCGTAGCTTTCCCTGTACATGAGACAGCCTACTCGAAACCAAGTTCCTAATATAACCTGTCATCCTTGTAATTTCATGATGTTTCTTGGGCGACATGCCAAACGGTGATTGATTTGGGCAATCGTCAATTTGAATTGGTTTCCTGTGGTCGTCGTCGCCAATGCCTTCTAGTAAAGACTGCCATTCTGGTGGATTTGTCCACCAATCGAGCCAAGAATCCGGCGGAGAAAACCCTGGGAGGGCAGCCTCGTTCGGATGATAATGGAGTAAATCAGAGTCGGGCATTTCGGGCCATCGCATCGCCATCGCCATCAACAACGACTTCTGCCAGTCACGGCCACTTCGGTCGACCTGTATAGGTATACTTGGCTCAAAACACAGGCAACATGGGAATGCTCTTGTTGGCAACATGTTGCTGGTTGTTACATTTGCCAGCGTCGTTGCATTCGTGGTCATCGCGTTCGTCATCCCTCTCGTGCGTCTTTTAGTGCGCCAGGCTCTCTCACCTCTTCGACACCTACCAAGTCCACCATGCACATCTATCTTTATGGGAAACTTGCCAGAAATGCACGACCAGGAGAATAACGACATAATTCTTCGTTGGGTCGCCTCCTACGGCCATACGTTCTCATATAGAGGGTTCATCGGAGGAAGACGATTAATGACTATTGACCCATTGGCTATCGCTCACATCCTGTCCCACGCATATCAATACCCGAAGCCGGACTTCGTCAGGGACAGCCTCGCGAGTATGGCCGCTGGACATGAGGGCATTCTGACAGTGGAGGGCGAAGATCATAGGAGGCAGAGGAAAATATTGACTCCAGCATTCTCGTCGAATCACATCAACAGCTTGACGCCCGTGTTCTGGGATAAGGCCACCATGGTAAGCCTGCTGTCTTTTCCCTACCACCTATTCTGACTTCCCTTCCAGCTCAGAGACTTATGGCTGCATCATGTTGACAGCGCAGATCCACACTTTCCTCATCCATCTCGGATCGACGTCTTGAGTGGACTTGCGCGTGCTACGCTCGATGTGATTGGTGAAGCGGGATTTGGATACCACTTTGACTCCCTGAATACAACGCCTACAGCCAAAAGCAACGAGCTTGCTGAAGCTTTCTCTATAATATTCTCCACAGCACGCAAGTTTCGTGTCATGACAATTCTCCAGGTCTGGTTCCCTGTCCTGCGACACCTTGTAGGTACATACATGCCCAATGATCATGCTTTTCTCACGTTTTCCCTCCAGCGTCGCAATAATTCTATCATGATTAACGCCAAAGCTACAATGCATCGCATTGGGCTACGACTAATAACTGAAAAGCGCAGAGAGGTGCAGGCAGAGGAGGCTCGCGCAACTAATAACCTGAGAGCACGACCAAGGGATCTTCTCACCCTTCTCAGTTCGTCATTTTCATCCATAGACTTGCTTTTCGTTGTTTCTGATATGCTATGCAGTTCGCTCAAACCTACGCCTTCCCTCCTCAGAAAAGTACGACAAGCCTCACCTATTACAACAGGCTTCGTCTTCTGGTTACATGTCTACCCGGGAGATTCTCTCCCAAATATCTACTTTCATTGCTGCCGGCCATGAAACTACCGCCTCCGCCTTAACTTGGTGCCTGTATGCCCTCGCGAGGGATAGTCGAGTGCAATCCAGGTTGCGCGAAGCTCTTCGGAAACTCGCGTCGGAACACAGCTGCCAGCAGGACTTGACAAAATCACTTGAAGCCTGCACCTACCTTGACTGGGTTGTCAGGGAATCTCTGAGACTACATGCACCTGTCACTGGGACCATGCGCGTATGCAGCAAACCCGGTGGTGATTGTATCCCTCTCTCTAGACCCCTACCAAACTCATCTTCACTGAAAGAGGAAATGGTGGAACCACGATCTCATGTATATCTCGCACACGGCGACATCATCACCATACCCATACAGGCGGTAAACCGAAGCAAAGATATTTGGGGCGACGATGCCTCAGAGTTTCGGTATGTGTCTTGCCATATTCTGAACTCTTACCTGCTGATACATACTTTCCCTAGTCCTGAACGATGGGCCAGCCCACTTCCAGAGTCTGCAAGGGCTATACAGGGGCTGTATGCGCACACACTGACTTTCCTGAATGGCACGGGCTCGTCATCGGCTCCTACCGGAGTTGGGAATAGGTCTTGCATTGGCTGGAGGTTTGCACTGGCTGAGTGAGTCCTTATCTTCCATTTAATTTTACCATCGATAGCTGGTGTCTGTTCGCCGCTTTCAGCCGCTCTCGCATTGCCGAGGGATATTAAACTGTGGTTACTCCGCATTTTTCCCTCGTTAGCCTTCTTTGGCCTATGAATAGCTTCTCGGTTACCTGTTCTTACCTAGTGGGCGTGGTGAATCTAGCCATCCCACTGTGGATAGATCGCCCAGAGCATCATGTCGCTCGGCAGATCGGCGTTTATATCGGATGACCGGCTTTCTACGTTTGATCACCTACATGCTGACGCTCTGTAATGCTGACGCGTTTCCTACGCACAGAATCAAGATTTTCTTATTCGTCTTAATCAGGGATCTCCACTTCGAGCTGGAGGAAGGCGTCATCATCGAGAAGAAGGTCAAGTGAGTGTGCTCGTTGTATTATTGATGTTCTCTTCTCTTCTCCCTCGCTTCATCACGCCGTGGCCCTGAATTTCTTTCCTGTTCTCTTTTCGGGAGCCTTCGCACTTTTTTCTTCGAATAAATCATCCGGCCCGTATCGTTACTTCGATGAGGCAGCGAGGCAGTTACATATCCGTCGCGATACATGATGCATCCTCATGTGTGCATCAAGATAGCTATTGACTCGCGGTTAACCCGTGGAGTTGGGTGTCATTCCACGGTTCGAGCAGGCGTCGGCATCGTCCTTTTGTTTTCCACTTGATAAAAACATCGTTGTAATTCAGGCTTCGACTGACGCTTCTTCTGTGATAGTGTCGTCACGAGGCCATTTGTTAAGTCTGAACCAGCACTTGGCAACCAAATGCCCCTCAATATACGCCGAGTAACTGATGAGGTCGCCTCAAAGGATTCATGGTAGTCGTCTGCCAATTGCACATTTTTGGAGAAGCGCCTGAAGCATCAGCCCAGAACCAATCTTAGTGTTCTTCTCGAGCTTCTCACTCTACGGGCTGATCTCTACAATTGGGCCATTTGAAGCCAGAGGGTGGCGCGCACTCGCCGTTTCCGGTCCGCCATCGATCTATGCATGATGTATGTTTATCAGTACTTTATCTTGATGAATGGAGGGATAGGTAGTGCTAGTTCCGTGGGCTGTGAATGAACTTCTTGCGGGTCAACGAGCCGGAAATTTTTCTGGAACGTGTTTTCAAGCTGGCAAAATACTTTCGGTCGAGCCGCCTTGATGTGTGGGGTAAGTAAATTTGTATTTCCAGAAAGGGCAAGTTACCTAAGCCCATTAGAGTGAACCTGAGAGGCAAGGCTTGACGTTCGTCGACAGAATCCGTCCATCAGGCGCCTTCAACAATTACAAGGGACAATCCTCGTCTCCATCGATGACCTGATTCCGCAGATGTCCCTATGAGGACTAGCTTGATGCTTGGGCGTTCTTTCCATCTCCAGGAGATCCTCCCAGATCCATGAGAATGTAGGAGAGTTATCCGATGAGGGCTGAGATTTCATCCACCAGCCTGGTGCCTTCCACGTTGAATATTTCCCTCTTTTTAAGCGTACGAACCAGTTTGTTTCGAGAAACAGACAAATTCACGGATCAATCCTTTGACCAAAAGCCAGCAAAAGCTCCCCGGGCGATTGATTAATGACCAGCTTACACTCGAGGCAGGTTACCTTCCCTGTGTTGTTCGCCTTCTCCATCGGAAACACTCAATCCCTGCCTTCGTCTTTTTGCAGTCTTGCGGAGGCCTGATGGAACACTCACATCTATAGGGGTTTCTCTGAGGTTGGTCATCGCATATGTGGTAGACAGCTTGGAGCCCCGAGAGAAGCTGATCGAAAGACTCTTCGAACACGTTCTATACTCATACCGGAGAGAACCGCGTCCTTGATCCCACCAGTCCGTGGCTCGAGTGTAAGGTAGTCGGATAGGTATGTCATGTCGTGGATGTTCGGGCCCAATTGAAGATTGAAAAAGGAGACTTTCATTGAGACAGGTGCCTGGGGTTCTGGGTTTTCGTGTTTCGGGACGCGATTGCTGGTCCTCAATGCTGCGGCATTATGCGGAGGGCACACGCGACTCGTCGCCTGGCCCTGTATACCATGCATTCGACCATTGTCTTTGAGGTTAGAGATATAAAGCTTTGGCATGACTAGCCTGATGAAGGCCTAGACCAGGTTGTGATCACTTGTCTCCCTCTCATTTTGTGAAACGTCGACTCGGTTGAGCAACATTAAACACGGTATTTCTCACTCCTTTATGGTGGAGATTGAGTAATAGATCGGAGAGCGATGTTCGCTGGTTGAAGAATACCACGAGTGCAGGATGTAGGTAGCCATGCGTCTATTCGTGATAATAGATATTTGGTGGTTTGTCGTGAACTCGGGGGGATCCGCTTTCGGACTGTGTACTACTTTCAGCTCAGGTATCACTCCTCTTCTACGAGACATTATACTAAATGTCTTCAGAGTAAGGGGAGTGAAGTGGCGTATGGTGCAGCTGCGAACTTGCATAATTTACATTGGCAGAAAACCGGCCATCAAAATGGAATGATCCGTTGATGAACCGTCCTCCGCCATCAAACTCAGTTATGGTCGGACTGAAAGCATATGTTTACAGCATCCACCAACTCCCCTCGTTGCGATTTCTGCCATCCGAAATTGATAGCCATCCGCGAGATGTTACATTACAACTATGATGGGTCTCACCACTTGGTAGTGAAGAAGTGAAACATCCAGTAAACGCAAAGTAACGCACCCGTTCGCCTGGTTCATTCGGTCAAGGTCCCAGCTCGGGGACGTCCCGATATCGTTCGGGCACCTACTTTATGCCCACTGCGAGATCTTCTCAGGCTAGCACAACTCGGGCTACATATTCTAATCGAGGAAGATCCAAAGGTCTGGAATCTGGCACCGAAATTTATCGAGCAGACCGTGACTGGGCGAGTCTCTCACGAACCTCAGGCTCTCATCAACTTCAGGATCGCATCATCTGTGGAGTTTTAACTAAAAGGATTACTCCTCGTTGTGGTTCCTCAGGTCTGCGAGTATTTGTCGTAAAGCACTTGGTCGACTAGCTCTTTGAATTGTTCCAAAGTCGACATTTTGAATCCGTTGTGGACCTCGATGATTTCAATATTTACCATGTCTTTTGATACTAGGCGAGAGAATGCAGGCTCTGAATTGTTTTGTTTTGTCGATCCTTTGTCGAGATTCTCGTATCTCAGGGTCTACTAGTGGAGGCTGTTATATACATATCACCGGCGGCAGCCGTCAGAAGCGAACCTGGGCACAGCTTTCGACAGTTTGAAGGCATGCACTGCATCATTGATCTTAAATGTGTCGATGCCCGACACCTTTTGCACAATGTCGCTGTCAGCCAAGAGACGCTGTCATATCTTCACCTCTTTGAAGGCTAGCAAGGATAGAATGTAATTTCCTCGCGCAATGCATTTACCATCGAAGGCCCTCCTCTCACTGAAATCCTTCTACCATTCATGAATTGTCTGATCTCCGAGTCGGCCACTTTACCCAAGGGTTTACCGGGAACTGGCAATGCCAAATGGCTCTAGAAATTGCGTAAAGATGTGAACGATGTTTCTGCGCCAAGGATACACAAAATAACTCTCACTTCACAGATCACAGTTCCTTGAAAGCAGGTACACGCAGGGGAGGCATCCTTTAGCGTTAGCGTGATCCAGAGCCGATTACTTCGCCCGGGAGGAGGGTTGTTCTAGAAAGCGATGCAATTCGGTCAATGGGAGGAGGCACAGTTCTCAAAAGCCTGTGATTCTCTGCAGCCCCAAAGGCAATTTATCCATACCTGTGCTGCGGCTGGCGCATACCATTTTACCTGCTGAGAATTGCCGTTTCGAGTTTTCCCTCTAGGATCCTGCGATATAGCAGGCGGACTGCACTCTATCGTGCGACTCCGCGGTGTGCGAGAGTGCAAATTATATCTTACTTGATGGCACATGGCGCATAGGCTTCAGAGGTTTTTTTTTTTCGTCGGCGCCTGTATTCCGCCTACGAAGGCTGGGCTGAGCAGTTTCGTCAATCGCGGGTCCGTGGTCAGTCTGGTGTAAACCTAGCGCTTGTTCGACAGACAATGCAGCGGATCCCTTCACACAAACTTATTCGAACCTCCACCGGAGATTGCATGACGGAAGCAATTTTGCCTGTCAAGGTCTCGAGGTGTGGTAAGTACGCATTGTCCTGCATCATTGTTGACTTGTGGGGCTACGATCTGCCTTATCTCTTTTCTAGAAAGAGCGTCCACAATACTTATGATCCCCTTGTATTTTACCGGGGTGCCTCATTGGTTTGTGGAGGAGAATAACGAAATATTGTCCACATGCTTGTTTCTCCTGACCGGCGGGCGGCACATAGTGTTCCGTCAATGGATTCAATTAGCGCATGTGTATTCCGATTCGAGTCGAAGTCTCAAGCGCCCCTCGAATCAGTGATCTATTCTCGGTTAAATGAAGGACACGAGAAGAATTCGAAGAATTTGTATAGAACGGATGTAGAGAAGGTAATTCAATCTCATCTAACTCGTGGTTGCAAGAGCTACAGATCTTTGATGGTCGTCGTTGGGAAGTGACTAGTGTACAATAATGGATATATTGCGGAATTTCACTTGCCGGGATGTAGATTAAGGTGTGATTTACAGCGATGAGTACGATAGATAATTTTTAAGAGGAAATGTCCGAGATACCGAGACAGTGGTAGAGATATTTCGTCAAGAAAGGAGAGTTGGTTATAGCAGAATACGAGGGAAATCAAAGCGAGACAACGATCTAGCTAGAAAGACAACACAGCACCAGCGCCTGTGTATGATGACATGCCACAAGAGATATAAGGAGTGTGGACGTTAACGTGGTCAAAGCATGAGGTGGTCGTCGTGGTATGCGTGGTATAATGCATGGATATCGTAGAGAGTTATGTCAGGAGTGCTGATAATCTATTGAGGGGTTGCATATCCTGAGCCTGGGGTGGAGCTTGGATGAGAGTGCCCTCCATCAGGATATGAATAGTGAGAGGAGGATTGGTCGCTGCCGTGTGAGCCAGCGGGCTGACGACTATTAAACGAAGGGTAGACATTCCCAGACTGCTGCGAGCTTGAATGATGAGAGGAGAAAGGATTGCTGGGCATCGAAGGGGGAGCCGACAGGGGTACGTCCGCCGAGGAGAGGTAGTGAGAAGGGGGGTTTGGTCCTGCAGAATGAGGACCACCAGAGGGATACAGGGACATGTGTGGGCGTGAACCATAGTCTGGGATGGAGCCACGATGTGACATGCTCGGTAAACCCAGTCGGCCAGGACCGTACTCACCGGGATGGTGTCCGGAGCTGGGTAGAGACTGGAGTGTCATGGGAGGGTAAAGCTGCAGGCTTTCTGCGGGTATAGAGCCTCGACGATGATCAAGAAGTCCCGGTAAGGAACCTGAGCGGCCATTAGGCGGGTAAGGGGCGGTTGTCGTTGGACCAGATGCTGCACGATGGGCGGGGGCGAGAATACGCCGCCTGGCCTGTATATCGGAAGGATCAGTAACGGTGACGGGACGTTAGACGAAGAGGGGACTGACGTTGATCATCCAGTTGGACACCTGGCTCATGCTCAGCCCAGTTGCGTGGCACAACTGCTTTTTCTCCTCTTCGCTGGGATAGGGGTGGTCGGAGTGACGGTGCAACCATGCCTTGAGGAAGTCGGTCGTCTCCTTGGGCAACTTTCCTCGCTTGCGCTGTGGGCGATCGGGAAGGGTAGAGGCAGTGATGGACTGCGGTGAGCGGATGGGGGAATTGGAGACAGCGATGGAAGGAGTTGCAGAAGGCATGGTGGGGGAATATGAAGATGCGTTGGCGGAGGGGAGCACAAAGTCATTGTTATGAGGGTAAGACCACTCGCTCTTTATTCCAGAAAGGGACCTGCGATCGTGCTGACCCGAAATACGAGCCGAGCCTGCAAACATCTGTGCCTGGGACATGGGAGCGCTAAATGAAGCATGTCGTACAGCATGATCATCATATTTCACTCCTGGGCTAGAGAGCTGGCCCGGAGTAGAATTTGGCCGTACAATACCAGAAGCAGAGGTATTCCAGTTGTCGACATCACCGTTGTTGTAAGGAGACAGACCAGCTGCAGAACGATTATCGGAGGATGAAGTGTAGCCTGAGTAAGTACTGGAAGGGGTTGTACCGTTCGACAAGCCAGACTGAGGGTAGGGGGAAGTGTCATAGGAATTGACTCCTCCGAAATTGAAGTCAGTTGATAGTCGAGGCCTGTGTGCCTTTTCCTCCTCATTGACAGGTGGGAAAGTGTAGCTAGACAGATTCGACGCTGGGGAATAAGCGTGACGGAGGCCGGTTGGTGGATATGGGGCATGACGAACGCGACTTTCAGACGATAAAGTAGGCAGGGACGCGCGACGATGGTAGTTGTCCTCAAAAGTCGTAAAGATCGAAGGCAGCTGCACTTTTGACTGGTCATCCTCGGAAGACTTGTCGTCTGCACCATTCGTAGAATGGCTAGAGGAGGTAGAATCCCAGTTGGCCTGGTCCAGACCAGACTTAGTTTTCGGAGAGCCTGAAGGAGAGATTCTCTCGCTGGTGGTTGACATGTTGGAAGACTCTGTTTCTGCAGCAGAGACGGCGGACATTCGACGTGAATTATAGTCAATATCTGTCGGACTTTCAAGGATGTAAGTAAGATATATATCGGAATGAAATGTTGACAACTCACATTATAGCGTGAACAGAAGATGCCGGTGACAGGTCGAAAGAAGGGGTATTAGTCTTTTCGCCGTCTCTAATAAGGCAATAGACTGTCAGCGACGGTTAGGACGACCCTGAGGGTGTTAAACTGACATGGAAAACTGAAGCTGGGCAACGTTATAAGAGTTCAGCTGATGCTCAATCGGCATTTGAAGAGATGGGGGTAATGGGAAGGGGTACCAGGGTCTTTTGCTGGTTTTTAAAGAAACCAATTCGGATGCTCAATTGAGGTTTATCATGATTTCCTAATTGGGAGTAAACCAGTTCGATTCTTATTATGGGTAAATTAGATCAAATCGTATCAGGTACTCTACTAAACGCAAATCGTGATGTAACATGTCACTTTCGATCACCAAGTAGCCCCGCCAACAGCTGTTGTGCTTTCCTCCGCTCCTTCGACGTCACTTCCACCCCATCAATAAGCCTCACATTCGTGCAGGACCGCATTATCAGCCCACGATACGCAAGCCGCCCAATGTAGCTTTCAGTTGGCAACCCACGTCGAAACTTTGAATCAAGTTCTTGCCAGCTTGCGTTGCTCTTAACTTCCTCCGATGGTTGTAATGCTCCTGGAACATCGCGCACAAGCAATGGCAGATACCATCCCAAGGTGCATGGGTTCATCCTATCGTCAATTTTGATCAGATCAGAATCCACATAAACAAAGTTGGACAGCCCATATGGCCAATCAACACCAGCCTCCTGGGTTTTTCGAGGCCACCTGGCAGACTCCTCTCCCCGAGGTCGTCCCAAGTAGAGATTAATGAAAAACCAGAACAACGTACCTGAAGTCAAGCATCTCCACTTCCGGCATCCGTTGCAGAAGGCGGATCAACGGTTTGGTCCCCTTCAGTCGAGACCCTATCATAGTTAACTTCCTAAGCCTCGTTAGTCCCTCAAGTGGGCGAGCATCTTCCAGGAAATTGTAGTTCAGATTTAGCACCCGTAGATTGGGTACCAGACGAGAAAGCTCCTCGGGAAGCGCGGTGAGCCGACATGCCGCCAGTTCAAGGTAGACAAGGTTATAGCAGGGCTCTGTGATGAAGCCCGCCTGCAAAGCATTGCCTATGGAGACCGTGAGATAAACAAGTCATTCCAGCTCTTTCATTTGTTTCCACTCACCTGAAAGGTACAGCCTTTTCACATCGCGTACTTCACGGGTCATAAAGTTGCTGAAAGGAATAGGGGGATAAGGTCTAAGCACGCGATACTAGAGACCATGCGCAGAAGAAGCTCACATTCCACGACCGCTCTGATTCCGCAGGCTTAGATTTTCCAGCCTGGTTAAGCGATCCAACTTTACGAGTGAGTGTAACGCATTGTTATCCGCGTATAGTGTACGCAAGTTGGCTATCTTCCCGAGATGCAGTTGATGCAGTTTATTCCCACTAACCCGCAGGATACGCAGCTTAGGCATAGAGTGTTCGACATCCAATGTATCCAAATCATTGTTATCTGCGCGTTTGCCGGATGAAAAAGAAGACAGCGGATTTTGGAAGCAGAGGGGCAAAATGTGTCCAGTCAGTTCCTATCAACTTCCATCAAGCAATCATTGCGAAGGCAAAAATTCTCACCCAGATTCAGCGCGATCAGTCCTTGAAGCGAAGCGATGCTTTGGACATCGCTCAGCTTATTCTGGCTCAGATTCAGCACCTCTAGCCGAGACCTGTGATACACATAACACCCGGTGGAGGTCAGGAGGAAAGTCGGATCCCAGTACGTGAGAAGAAGCCCACCAACTATACTCTGCAAAGTTTACGGAATGTATCCCATTCCCCTGCAGGCTGATCTTGACTAGGCTCTCCATTTTCTCGAGTCCTTCTAGACTAGAAATCTTGTTCCCATCGGCTTTCAGCTCCCGCAGGTGTCGTAAGCAAGCTAACTCTATGTAGGGAGAATTAGAAGAGGAGAATGAGCAATCAGGAAATGGTAAATTCAATATCGCTTACGGTTCAAGGATTCTATATCATTCCGGCTTATATCCAGGTTCTCTAGGTTCAGTAAATGACTATAAGAAGTCAACCCGGTGATGCTAAGATCGGGTCGCAGAAGCATGAGAATCTCAGAAGAGGTGACCCCACAGAACGGTCTCACCCGTTTGACGCGACAGATAGCGTTCTAACTGTCCCTGGGATACCAGAAAGCCAAGTGAGCTGATTAGCGTTACTGTAGCACGACTTGCGTTAGTACCGTGTCCCCGGGATATAACGATAATGCCCTCACAGAACCAATGAATCTAGTCGCGGCAAGAATTCCTTTAGCCGGGCGACACTCTCGAGCTTCTTCCCAGACAAGTCGATGCTCGAAAGTTGATCCCAATGCGGGACAAATGGTTGTACGTCGGTAATGACTTCCACCAACCGGTCGTGCGATACCGCGAAGGAGCATTCAGTAAGGAAGGTTGCATTCCCATTCTGTGTGACGGAGAATTGTTGGCTGCGAGACCGAGTGAAGCTTCGTCGCTTTCCCGGCGAGGAACCAGGGTGGCGCGTCGTAGATTGTTTACTGGGAGAAGTATCTGATTCTGAACCAGAAGGTGAGCTGCACAATCTCGGGAGCGGATATATTAGGCTTACCGTCGTCCTCTAGTGCATCCAGCATCTGGGCAATCCGTTTAGAGCGCGCCGACTGACTGGCATTGGCATTGATGGGGTCCACCGGAGACAAGTCAGTCGATGTATTGTGCTCCGAAGGGTTTGTGCTGCCTGCGAGACCACGGATCGGCCCATCCCTCTTTCCATCAGAAAAACTCACAGACCGAGGGATTTTGTTGGAAGGGGTCTCGTACTTGATGCGGTTGGGGTTCTTCAAAACAGACTGAGGAGTCGCAGATCGACTCTTCAGGACCGGTTTCGGGCCCGGAGTTGCAATAGCTTGGCTTTGGGAATGCGTGCTTGGTTTATGAGGAGCGGGGGAGGCGGGAGGTGTCGTTGGAATGATTTCAATTGCTGGCATTGTCTGTTTGACCGATGATACATTCGCAACATCGTCAGAATCGTAGTCATTGATTTCCCCAGTGGCTTGGGGTTGGTGGTCTGCATCATCCTCTTCCTCCGAATCCGTCGTTTCGTCGCCTTCGTCGACGGTTTCGACTCCTGTCATCACGTCAACAACAAGCGCAGAAGGATCGTCAGTTGAAAAGCTGTTGAGCTCCAATTCCTCATCGTCAAACTCGGGTTGCTCCTCAATTCGAGTCATTTCAGCCTGCCTTAGCTCCCGCAACGGTTCTTCGTCATCTTCATCTGCAAGCTCTGAACTTCTGCGTGAGTCGTCTCGTAGGCTTTCTATATCTCTAAAGGGATCGTCGCTTGCATCCTCAGAAGAGCCAGACGACTGTCCAAACGCAGTGACTGAGCCTGTGTTTTTAACCCATTTCATCATCACCTTGTCAAACAACATGTCGCCAAGCTTTTCGGGAAGCTCAGGTAGGTCTGTTGGTGCAATGGTCCGTATATGTGCAGGTCCCGAATGCTTCGAGTATGAGGGCGCTCTGCCTGCTGTCAAGGTGCTGCCCGTAGCAGTGCTTGATGACACGAATCGAATGAGGTCGTCAGTTTTTGTCCTGGATGTCGAAGTAGGGTCGGTGGCAGGAGCTAAATTTGAAGGAAGGGTGGGAGGTTTTTGTACCGGTGATGGTGGGGCAGGGGGCAGTACATCGCGAAGAGAAAGCTGGGAAATCTCTTCGGAAAGCTGGCTATCGAGTGTTGATGTCGAAAGGTGCCGTACTGGCTTCCGAATTGGAGACCTCTGCTTCTTGGGGCCGGCTCTTCTAGGCTTAGAGTTGTTGCCGCCCTTTGGTGACCTTCTTGGCAGGCTATTTTCAGGCGAAGAGAGCGCGCCGGCGAATGAAGGCTGAGACACATTGAACTTGTCTTCGAGCCCAGGTGACTCTGCTGAGGCTGCTGTATCGCCAGAGAATATTCGTTTATTGCCCTTCATATCTTTCTTGATCTGTGACATGAGAGCCTCTGCTTTCTGTCTATAGCTTGCTGAGGTGTAAGGTCGCGTGGGTGTTGATGCCGCCGTCGAAGAGGGTACTGTTGACACTGATTGCAGAGCTGGTACGAATGTGTGAGAATTAGGATCTTACGGATGCAAAAATAATACCTGAAGGCAACTTCGATGGTGGAATTTGTTCTTCTCTAGGAGAAGGCTGTGGCGTAGGCTCAACGCTGAGCGCTGACGATACGATCGAGGCGTCTCGAGCTTGCCTGATTTGTTGCATTAACGACCTTGACTCTCCAACATAGTCGCGGGGATGAACACTCGGGAGGGGTCTTCCGACATTCCCTCGTTCTTCACTGAGAAAGTCGCTCGGCGGACTCAACTTGATGCGTTTAGCACTCCGAAGATGTGAATCGTCTGGCGCACTACTCGAGGCTTCTGATAGACGTGAGAGGGGGCGACTGACGGTAGTTGGGGAAGGTGTGACAGCTGATCCTGAGTTTACAGCAATCGAATCGACGAGTGCCGAGAGCTGCTCACGAGTATACGTATCATATTGAAATCTGAAGAGTTTGAGGCGGGAGTCGGTGGCGGGAACCCGCTGAAGGTGCCCACCTGGCCTGGTTGGGGTACTCTGTGCGATAGGAAATGAGCTCCCCGCCATGGAAGAGCTGCCCGTGTTTGACCTAGGTACAGAGAAAGTAAAACGATGCGTCATTCTCGACTTGTGCCCATGGAAGGATACCATCCCAGGTAGATCCGTCTCGACAATCTGGTCTGGGCTGCCTTCATCCGGCGAGATAGCCTGCGGCAGACTCTGTGCAGGTGTGGTAGGAGAAACAGAAGTTGAAGCGTTTGCATTGCGTGGTGGAGATGGCGGCTCGAACATCCGTTCGAGAGGCAAGGGGCTGAAGAAATCTTTGATGAGGCCCTTGTTCTTCTGGCCCGGGGTTTTCAGATTGATTTGGAGGCTTGGCTGGTCCTCTCTAATTAAGAAAGTTCCAACCTGCGCGGTAGAGGGACCAGGAGAGGTTGATAGTACATGGCTAGTGTCACAGTTTGTGTGAATTTGGGTAGTGAGCGGTGCAGTAAATGAGATAGAACGTGTGCCGTAGGTTAGAATACTGTCATTCTCGTTCTCTCGCTCTTCTTGCTCGTCCAGGTCGACCCATTCTTCCTGCAGCTCCTCTGTTTGCCACGCGGGTCTCGTGCTGGAGAGAATTGAGGCCATCGTTTGCCACGATGGCGGCGAAGCGTCTGTCGTCTGTCGGTGTTCGACTCGGTATCCAAAGCGGCAGCATTGCTGCGTGTTGGTCGTCATACACGTGACCGCGTTTCGCTTGACGTGATGTTTGTGCATGCCTTCGTTAAGCTTGCGATCCACACACGGCCAAAACAAAACTCGAGGTTCTTCTTTGAGCCTTTGCCGATGTCCAAACGTCCACTGCCACTTTCAGGTCCTTGGTTTATCATGGAACCGCTTGCATCGTCCTACCCAGTGTCCAACCCAGTTCGGAGCTTCGAATCAGGTATATATCTCTCACGCCCACAAAACGTTACCAGGCGATCTCGTAAACTGCCCCGCTAGGAAGTACGCCACCTGCGGAGCAGAACCGCAATGGAACTGAAGCACCTAACCTGTGATCCCACATCCAGCCACGATAGTGTGATGATATGATTCTGACCTCGGTGTCTGGCATACAACACTGCTATTTCTCTCTGTTTACGCAGACTGGAGACCAACCTGCCTACTCCAACAAGATTTTACGACGGGGGACTCGGTTCCCCGAGGGTGAGCCAATCTATGGCCAAAACCCGCACTCTCCTTTCTGAATCTACAGCCTCCGAGATGGAAGTTTGTTCTCCGAGTCGTGTAGGATGATGAGACCAACTTTGACATACCTTCTCATCAGGATAAACCGGGGTATATACCTTGCTTTCTCCTGTTGTCTCCACTCCTAACGACAAATGAGTAATTGACTGGGATATTATGAAGGTATTTGACTTTCACCGCCATATTTCTCATTGCATACACGCGCTCCCTCCAAGGAGGGAAAAAGAGCGCTCGACCTAGCAGCCGCATCGATGGTTGCTCTGCGAATTGACACTCAAGCCCAGCCATTTCAATTCAGGTCCCGCTGTTCGACATAAGTTCACAACACGATCTATCGTTCAAATAGTCATGTTGTCGTTTTGAGCCAGTCTGCGACCTGGTTCGCCTTCCTTTCCGCCGGAATTTCCTGTCATCGGCTCCATTTGATTGACAAGTGTTACCAAATGTAGTTCAGAGACTAAAATCTGGTGGGCTGCTATCTTTCTTCGTACCTTTTTGGGCTCCAAGTTTTGAACTGACATACTTCCCTCCATGCATCAGAGCAATTCACCCACACAGGTGTTAAATCGTTGAGCCATGTCTTGCCGTGGGGTATACTACTGACTTTATTCTCGTGGGTCCATTCTCGTAATCACCATTCCGAAGCGGATGACTGCTCCGAGGTAGGGCTTTTTGTAAAAGCCCGTGGCGCACCACTCCTTGAATCGAACAGATCTTGCGATGAATCTAGCTGGGTCTTTCTCAGTGTAATAACCATTTGTCTTTGTCTCTTCGTCTCAGAATCCGCCAACAGCCAGGCGTGAGTACTGGTTGCTCCGTAAATTCCTGACACCTCGGGACCATGAGGTAAGGATATCGGTTGTTTTAATTTCCTCTCGTTTTGAAAAGTAAGTAGTTCTAGGCTCAGTGATAAGAAATCTTAAACGTTATTTACAAAGGAGATTTGTCGATTATATGTGAACACCCATTCATCGAACTGCATTTGGTACAGGATGGCTCCAAATAATTGCCACAGATAGTTTTGTATGCAAGTGAGACTCCCTCTCTATTTACTTTGAATTGGGCTCACGTACAGTCAGAAATAATTCTTTGCCCTCCCCACCGTGACTGTGGAGTTGGTTGATCTACGTTGCTTCCATGGTTTCAACTAAACTATCCATTGGTTACTGTGCAACGCACAGCCTTGGTAAATTAGAAGAAGCAGGCTGGCTGGACAGATTGATCAAGCATTCCTCTGCATCGTGGTGATTGGAAGTTCATAGATCAGCAGCCATGCGCGATGCAATTCAGTTTGATCAACAACTATCAAGAATTGAACTGTCAGACCAAGGCACATTCTCCACAGCCGTAAAAGTCTATTCCCTGGAAGAATGTTTTGACGTGGTTCAGCGCTGATAGCCTTACCTCGACATTCCCAACACTGCGAACGCTCGGTCCACGATTCAATACTAGAAAGGTATCTCATCCGTGATTCCTCCGGACTTTGGACTATCGCAATTAATCACGATGCCTAGCTACGGATTATGTCTAGGAAATCCTCCGAACCCTCCCCGACTCAGTAAGCGTCCTACATCATCGCGCGGCTTTGCAACTTGATCATGGCATGCTTGATGGTCCTCCCCGATATTCCACCTCAATATGCCTTCGAGTGGCCCGCAACTCAACGACATGCTGAATTTGGGCACTTATAGTGAATAACCGTTATGCCACTATCTCAAAACACCGATGCATGACCCTTTTCGCGCTTTGGTATCATTGTTCAAGTGGTGCGGATTGCGTATTGGAGTCCACCTCCGTCTAGGCCTCAATTACTTCACCGAGGGTAGCCTTCTGTCCTCGGCCCTTTTCTGCAAACATATTCGGCTTTGACCTTGTCTTTGTGATTCGGTTTTCTCGAAAGAACTTGCCGGCTGTCCGTACAAGCGAGTGCGAAATGGGATGAGGGAGTTATCTTATGATCTCGCCTGATCATGACTGGATATGATGGACAACAACTCAGAGCGCCGCCCCATACGTCTGGATCTCAGGCTCTCTCGTTGGAAATTGACGCCATATGCCCGAATCAATGACAGAACTGAGGTATTGGGTCCTGAAGAGATGTTTAGAACCTGCAGGGAGCAGATTTTACCTCTGGCAGGCGTTGGTCGTCGAGGTCACTGGACTCACCTGGGGCTAACTCAAACACAGGAAGACAAGATAAACCGTCGAATCTGGGTTCTGATGACTTCTTCGTGCCTGGATCTTGCTCTCGCAAACTGAGATCAGACTGGCGTGTAAGGGGACATCGGTCGATCACGACAGATGCCAGATTGGGGGAGGTCGAGTGTATAGGCAAGCACAAGTTTCTCCCACGGCGGTTTAATTCATCACTGCTGAATCCATGCGGTTCTCCATGGACCAGATTGGAGGCTTCCATCGTGATCCAGACTCACATTGACGATAATCGTACTGGTAATGACATCTCGCAACTCTGCGCCCTCCGTAGACTCAGGAACAAGGCATAAACTTCCGTAGGATACTCCCAGTGCTCCGGAGAAAGGCACACACACTACCATCCTGGAGGCCACCGTTGCCTCATTTCGGTTGACAGGCGAGATTTGGCATAAGATTAATTGTAAGTGGAATACAACTGTGGATCTAGCCGATATCCTGGCGAGATTGCCCAGGCCGATCTTTCAAGCCAGACGATTAGAGGTTTCGTTTTATTGTGAGTACAATGTGGTTCGACTATACGCAAATCAAAGGAGGGGGACTCCTTCCCGAAGCGAGCCGCTTAAAACCTCAGGAACAGAGGAAGGGAGACAGATGCGATCGAAAGACGTACACACTCAAGAGCTTCATCCGCAACGCTTTCACCAAGCCCACCGGTACTTGGCAAAGCTTGATCGAGGGAACTAATATTGCAAGTTGATCTGGGCGACGAGAGCACACTCCGTTTTTCGGGGCAATCGGATTTATGCGCAGTCTGGCTATTCTACTTTGCTCGTATCATTCACAAGTCCGAGTATGGGATTACGAGAATTGGTTCGATACAGAGCAACCCTCCGCTGACGCCTGCTTTGACCAGAATGAGTACCCTCAAGGTTAGGCTTCATCATGATGAACGCAACGACGAGTGGTTGTTCAGGGGAGTTCGATGTGGGTCGGGCTTTCCGGGCTTTCCATGATCCTTATGATTTGGGTAAGTCTGACGCCCTTGAGATCCGAATCGTCTTAACAAAAATGCACCATCCAAGCCATAAATTGCCCAAAGTTGCCCAATAGTTCCATTGCATTCCGTGAATAAGATAAAGGTGGAAGCGGAACAGACCAAAGAAGAACGAAGTGATGCCGATGTATATACAGATGACGATGCTGGGAGGGTTGGTTTTATGTGCAAATGCCTGTGGAGGTAGGTAGGTATTTTAATGCAGATATCATGAAGTGTACGATAGGTAAGTATTTGAATGCCTATTTTATGGGTGTGAATGTGTGATACAATGGAACCATGCAGAGGGTAGGAACAGTAGGTGGGTATGGAAAAGAGATGGGATGGAATATGAAATACGGAAGTCTATACTCTATGTGGGTATCAACAGGTATCGTAAGCGAAAGCATATGCGGAAGGAAAACTGAAATAATGCGGTCGTAACGAACATAAAAACAATGCAGAGAATTAGGATGCGAGGTTTACACAAGGAAAATACTTGCGCAATTTTGGGGTGGGGATCGCAGGTATCCTCTAGTCATGATTGGCGCCGGTAAATGTCGGCTTCCCATAGCGCTGGACAGTGCGGCGACCATTAATCCTGTTCATGAGGTGCTTATCGAATTCATAATCGGCACATTCATCTTCTCCGTCGAACTCGTCGCCCTCGCCCTCGATGGTGTCGCCTCGACCCGGCAATATCCAAGGATTAGCCGAGTAAGAGAAGCTCATGGGTGGTGGCGACAAGCGCACACGATTGGACTTCTTTCGAGTTGAAGTCGTCGTAGGGTGTGAAGGGGAGCTCGGAGAAGGTTTGAGAGGCGTAAAGCCCACAATTGAGACGGGCGTCGATTGTTTCGATGCCACGCCTGTGGCCGCAGACTGTGAGGACAATAAAGTCCTCTTTTCCGGCGGATGCTGTGGAGACGGTTGTCCCCGCGCCGTAGCATGCACATAAGCTGCGTTGGGCGGTGATGTATAGCTGCGACTATTATTCTGCTGCGGGTGTGGGAGCGGTCGAGATCGAGGGCTCCCATTCGCAACATTCCGGTTCGAGGAATAAGTGGGGAAGTGATACATGAACTGGACATCCTGCCCATGATTATGTCTGTGAGAGTGTACACCGTCTGCCATAGACGGTGACGCCGGGGACATGTCAAAGATGTCAGCGTATGCTGAGTTGAACGAGGACATGTTCGTGGATGATGGTCGGTGGCGGTGGGGGATCTCAATCGGCGTTGATGGCCTTGCCATTCGAGAGTAATGTACGCTGTTTGACCACGATGAGACAGAGAGCGGTGTCCTCGGAGGCTACAGCAGGTGTGTGTTAGCTGTGCGCTGGACCAGAATGAAAAATGCGTTACCATATACGATTAGAATATGCAATAGCCGAACTGACTACCAGAGCATTCAAGAATCAAATTATGCGTCTGTCGAATGTATGCCAACGAACAGCTTTTGCCTCAGCTGATCGCTGGTTGCAGGGAGGGGCGGAGTGGGTCTTGAGCCAGCTGATAAAAGTACCGCCGACGGCTAGCACAGCGTGAGCGGAAGTATTTCCAGTGAGCACCTACATCCCATGATCGTCAGCAAGGACGCCTGCAGACCTGTACAACGACATACCTGGCTACGAAATGGTTTGTCGACTGCCTGAAAGCTCTTCCGAAGGTGGTGGTGGTGTAGAATAGAAAATTTAAGTGCGCCGTGGGTGTAATTGAAAGGTAGCTTGCAACTTAACATTGCCCCGCATCGCTTTTCAATTTTTACCGTCAAGTGCACGTGATGTAAAGATCAACGTCATGAACAAAAAAAAACGGTGGAGAGTCCGTTTTAGGTATGCAAAGATGCTCGAGAATAGGCATCGAGAAGAGATCCACAAGCTGGAAGCAGTGTAGAAGCCAGAATCGATGTAAGAGTACCGCCAGGATTTCACCGACGACTTTCGAAAACAATTCGAAGACCTCGAAGGTCCTCGAAGAAGCTCAGGGTCGAGGCCTGCCGAGTTTGATTGCAATCTTTGCAGCAAATTGGATGGATTTGGCTACAAAAACGCCACCATTCAGAGCCTTTTCAGTCTGGGCTCGCTGATTTACAGTGATTGTGCGGAAGAAAGAAGATACAAACGAAATTACCATATTGAGAGCGAATCACATGGGACCAATGATAACGACTGTGCTTGGGGGATGATGTCATCTCGCAGTGCCTTTAAGAAGAGCTCAGCTGCGACTCTGAACCATTATTACCTTTATTCTACAACCACCATGGCTACAGTTCACGTTTCTGGCATTTCTTCCAACACTACCGATGACCAACTGAAAGACTTTTTCTCGTAAGTCGTTGCAAAGTCTGTTCTGACGCCGTTACTGAGCGATTTCTAGTTTCTGTGGAAAGTATGTGATTAAACGCGATCTGCGTCTGAACAACTATATTCATCTATCACCCCATTTAGAATCACTTCGATTGACCACAAAGGGTCGGATGCTACCGTTCACTTTGAGAAGGCGTCAGCTGCTCGTACCGCTACAATGGTAGTGTTCAACGGTCCTAACATGGGGCGCTCGCTGATTCTATCTTCTTAAGTTGCATGAGGGCACGCTTGACGGCGCAACATTGACAGTGACAACGGATGCCGACCACGATGACCATTCAGCAGTTAAGGACGGGCATGGCATTGATCAGTCCGATAAGCCTCGAGCTGGCAGTATGTTTCATCGCCTACCTCCGTTATGGACAATGTCTAACCGCTCGCTCTTCATTTCAGTTGCCGCAGAATACCTTGCCAAGGGCTACGTTCTCTCAGAGAAAGCTCTCAACCGTGCCATTGAACTCGATCGTAAGTATCATCTCTTTTGCAGTATCGAGCTGAATTAAACATGTTCTGTAGAGAAACAAGGCATTTCACAGCGCTTCTTAAACTACGTCAAGCACCTCGACACTACCCTTGGCCAGAAGTTCTTTGGAACTCCCGTCTCAGCCAAAGCTCAAGAGACAGCTGAAACAGCTACGACTAAAGCTAAAGAGGTTGACCAACAGAAAGGTTACAGCAAGATCGCCAACGACTACTACTCCAAGGCCCTTTCTTCGTCCGCTGGAGAGAAGGTTCGGGCCTTTTACACTTCCACAGCCAAGCAGGTGCAAGATATCCACGAGGAAGCCAAGAGACTCGCAGAGGCCCAGAAAGCTCAAGAGGGTGATCACCCTGCCCAGGGTGATCACCCTGCCCAGGGTGCCACTGCTCCTGCACCGTCTGCTGCTGGATCTGCTGCCGTCCCAGATCCCAAGACGCAAGCAGCGCCCACAGTTGTCTAGATGCACTGACTTGTGAGACGGACTTTGGATAACTCCAAGCATGTCATAGTTTTCTTTACTCTTTTGATTATGATTGTATACGTAGGTTATGTAAAGTAGGTTAATATATGTAGTTTGAATGTCGTGATGCGTCGAGTGCTTGAATACTTTGAGCGTAGCTTCGAACTTGGAGAGCTTGGGGAGATACGATATGCTTTCGGCTGGACCATATGTGCTTGATCGGCCGAAAGTCTTGAACGCCTATTTCAATCCAACACTCCCGAGATGCTTGACTCCAATTTCGGCCGCCTGTATTTGACACTGGCAAGCGAGGGGTCTGCACGCATACCCATACCATCTGCCAGAAATGATATAAATAATGATGCAGTGAGATAATGATATCCAGCACTCAGCACCAAACCAGAAAGATAAGAGATGTCCTCCGAAACAACGAACACCCAAGTCCATCAACCAGACTCATCAGGATGGTCTGCTTCCTTGTACAACAAGACAGCGTCTTTCGTGTATTCGAAGGCGTTCACATCGCCTGTCATTGACCTTTTGCAACCCAAGCCGGGAGAGAGGATCATTGACTTTGGATGTGGTAGCGGAGAGGTTACTATTGAGCTAGAGAGGATCGTGAACCAGAAGGAGGGAGGGGTCGTCGTCGGGGTCGACTACAGCGAGAGTATGGTGTGTCTGCCTTCCCAACCAAACATTGACTTGTCGCCTCACCTCGTTGGATCCAGATCGAGAAAGCCAAGAAGAACGGGCTTCAACACGCGTTCGTTTCTGATATCCAAGATCTTCAAATTCCGAACGACATACAGCCTGCCCAAGAAAAGTTCGATGCAGTGTTTAGCAATGCAGCTTTGCATTGGTGTAACAGGAATCCGGCTGGAGTCTTGGAAAGTGCCAAGAAGGTCTTGAAGCCTGGTGGACGGGTGGCTGTCGAGATGGGTGGGTTCATGAACTGTATCGGTAGGTTCTGGGCTCCTGTCTCGCGCTGAGGAAATGAAAGCTAACATTTGTCGCAATGGAGGCGTGCGGTCTGCTTTGCACCACGTCCTCAAGGCCAAAGGCCATGATCCGAAGACATTGGATCCATGGTACTTTCCTTCTATTGCGGATTATGAGAACGTGAGTCTCTAAACTTTCGCGGCAGGATTTTCTCTCACCTTTCTCTTAGTTGCTCATCCAAGCCAACTTCAAACCCACCCACATCTCCCTGAACCCTCGTTTCACACCTCTATCTGAAGATGGTCTCGCAGGCTGGTTGCACCTCTTCGTAAGAAACTCGTTCTTGAAGGACTTCAGCGATGAAGAAGCGAAGGATGTCATTGACGAGGTCGTGGAGTTGTGCCGGAGGGACTGCCAAGACGGTCAAGGCAAATGGGCTATGATGTACATGAGGCTGAGGTTCACCGCCATTCTACAGGAATAGATTGTTTAGACCTGTCTGTGGCTCGGAAAGAGTAGGAATGACTGCAGAAAACGTTGTAGCACTAGAAGCCAAGTCAGTCCGAGTCGCGTTAGGTCCTGTACCATCGGAGTGTAGACCAGAAACGCGAGGTTGATGCGAGCGTCGATGGCGCCTCATGATCAGCGTTTTCGAGGCGTGTACGGAGTGTTGTCGTGGCCTCCTTCCTTATACATATACCGCCATCTGCCGCCAATGTGCCAGACATAGAAATCATTCTCTCCCTTACTTATTCACATTCTTTGCTGTTATAGACTGCTTGCTTTGTCTTTCTATCTGTCGGATTAAACTTTCTCTGGACAATGGCCAAAACACGGAAAAGGGCTGCTAACGGAACTTCCGTAAAGACTAACGGGAGCATGGAGGCTCCGAAGGGAAACGGGCATGGACCTGGGACGAAGAGAAGAGAGCAAGAGAAGGGTGTTCCTGCGTCCAAGATGGCACCGGTGCTGCTAGACTATGCCTCAGTTTTGGGCATGGTTTTCGGAGGATGCTGCACGTAAGTCGATACTCAGATTCGCTTACCGTCCTAGGTGCTCACAAATACGCAGTAATGTCTATGCTTACGAGCAATTGCTCGTTCTGAATCCTCGTATAGGCACGCTCTCCATCATAATTCCCTGGACAGTATCTTGACTTTTCACCTTCTAGGGTCCGCCTTGACCTTCTCCCAAATGTTATTCATCACCCTACAATCCCTACCCTCATTCCTAGTCTGGAAACCGAAACAACTACTGCCTAGCCTAAAGCCTAGACAGGTGCCAATATCACAATGGGCAGTGCAGGTCCTACTGCTGACCGCAGGCTCCCTTTTGAATAACTGGGGATTCGCCTACAACGTCCCCTTGACTGTCATGATAATATTCAGATCTGCGGGGCTGGTTGTGTCCATGCTCCTGGGATTCTTCATCATGAAGAAACGCTACTCACTGATGCAAGTGGTACGCACGCCATATTTCCCTCGTTTGCATACCGGTTCTGACAACTATGCGTTCTTTCTGCTAGGCATGCGTGTTCCTTGTTTCTTCAGGCGTCGTTATCGCCACTCTTTCGAAACCCTCACCTCCAAAGGCAGCGTCAACTGCAGACGAGGCAATGTCTCCGGAGGCGGCATGGAACTACTTTGTTGGAGTTTCAATGCAGGTCATCTCCCTTCTCCTCGTTGGACTTCTTGGTGTGTTGCAGGAAAACACATATAAGAAATACGGGCCATGTTGGAAGGAAGCTGTATTTTACACAGTAGGTTTAGCTCAACCTTCCTACCTTTACTTCCCCTAGTTGACTCGCCTCGCCCGCAGCACAGTCTCTCCCTGCCTATCTTCATCTTCCTAGGATCGGATATCAAGCAGGGTTTGACGAGCCTTAGCAACAAGGCATCATCTACCTCTGCATTAACTTCCTATCTGATACTCGCTGGAAACCTTGTTTCGCAACTTATATGCGTTTCTGGGGTGAACAAGCTCTCTTCTGTGCGTTTCTTGTACCTATCCCTGTCCACTCGACACTGATGCTATATCAACCTTTTCAGCAAGTGTCCAGCGTTTCCACAAACCTGGTTCTGACGACGCGAAAGGCGCTCAGCCTGTGCTTCAGTGTGTGGTGGTTCGGAAATGGATGGAGTACTCAGCTAGGGGTTGGCGCACTCATGGTATTTGTAGGAAGTGGCTTGTTCTCTGCTGCTGGTGACGGCGAGAAGAAGGAAGGGGAAAAGGTCAAGAAATCGTAGCGTCCTGGCCTTGTTCAGTACATAGACTCGTATATATAGACTTGCACTATCTGTTCTTATCATAATCATCGCGCTTGATTGGCTTTACTAGATATCGGATATCCTCAAGGAGTATGTTCGAGCAAGTGTTTGGTTGAATACTGATACAAAAGTTGACTATATGCTACACCATTATGAGAAATCGTACGATAATAAAAACCCACATGCAAACCAGCGACACACACTACTTAATAGTATAGATGATCCTTCCGATAGCCACGGCCATGCTTGTCGTCGTACCCATGCTTGTCATCGTGGTGGTCGTGGTGGTCATGGTGCTTCCCTTCGCCCTCATAGACGTTTTTGTTCTCGTGGACGTGAACATGCTCATGAACGTTGTTACCACCATCCTTATGATCGTGATTGCGATGATGGTGAGGCTTATAGGAGTAGTGGGGATCGTCGTAATGTTGCTTGTGGTCGTAGTCGCCATAGCCCTTATGTTCGTGATGATGATTATCATGGCGGTCATGGTGCTTGGGATGCCCATAGTCGTCGTAGCCCTTATGATCGCCATGACCATAGTCATTGTAATCTTGACTGGTGCGACGGTAGTGTTCATGCTTGCCGTACCCGTCGTGATGATCGTCGTGGCCATAGTACTTGGGTTTATAATCGTGCTTGTCGTGGTGGTCGCCGTAGTGGTCGCTCTTGTGGATATGGTAGATGGGTTCGTGCTTGTCGTGATGGTCATAGTCTTTGTAGTTGTCGTTGTGGTGGTCATTGTGGTGACCTGCCTTGTATACGTTTTCATTCTTGTGGACGTGAACATGCCTATGGACACTGCCGTGCCCGTGCTTGTAGGCGGAAGGGTGATCATCGTAATTACTTCTGCGCATTTTAATGGACGGTAGGGATGCTCCCTTAGACGCAGATGAAGGTTGGGTAACGGCGAGATCCTAGTAAGTGACGGCAGTGAGCGTCGATCTCGCTTTCGCTAGACTGACAAGAACTCACAACGCGTTTGTCAAATGAAGTGGCCTCAGTCCTGCTGAGGGTCACACAGGCAGTTAGGGCAATGAGAATGAAGCAACGAGAGAGCATCTCTGTACAATCGCCGGAGTAGTTGTGGTTGAAAGTCAAGTATGTTCAGACTCGAAAACCTCTTTTCTCGTAAATTTATACCCATCGCAACTTGGAGGCTGACGTAGGAGTTTAAATTCGTGCATAAGCGCAAAAGCGAGCATGCCTTGATTCGTGGATCTGAAAGAGCACAGTCAGGTCATAATAAATGAACAGATCTCTTAGCCAGTATTGTGCTATTGCGAAGAGGAATCTTCATGGTGGTGGTTGGAGAGGAAGGTTTAGCGCCGACATCTCCGTGTCGGCATCCGGACC
Organism: Clitopilus hobsonii; assembly: GCA_015708445.2. Lineage (NCBI taxonomy): Eukaryota > Fungi > Basidiomycota > Agaricomycetes > Agaricales > Entolomataceae > Clitopilus > Clitopilus hobsonii. The sequence goes on along the minus strand of CP068003.1, from coordinate 1,923,610 downwards.
GTCAGATTCAATACTACGAGTACTATTCCTCCATTTAGAGCATCGCTGGAGCCTTTATGTCAACTTGGCGCTGTCCATTGAATTTCGGTTGGAACATGCAAGCTTCTTCAGGGGACTCTTGCCTGCTGCCACTCGGTATCCACCCGCAAGCCCTCTTTCTGGACGAATGCATGCTGCTCCCTCGACATCTTCAAATGCAACAGAACGCACACCTCTGATTGCCAGGGTCGGGCGAGCACAACCAATTCAGCGACGCTACAGGTCTTCCACCTGGAACTTGAGCTTGCCGTCAAAAAGAAGGCTTATCGCCAACAGGGCACCTTCAAAGTCAACAAAGTCACCTTCCGACATCGAATCGACGCTAACACGAACCTGCTCTCACCAATCTGCCGGGTCTTGTCACGATGCACCCTCTACTTCCTCAGTAATCTGCCACGAGGAAAGTTCCACACCAACAACCCTTTCGCGTACGGCTAGCGTAGACACCCATGAGGAGCCAATTTCTCAATGCCATACGCCAAATAGGCGCCGCTACCACCTCAAACACCTCTATGATAACGTTTCTCTAACTTTGGAGAACCATGGAAGCGTTGCCCGGGACCATCTAGCCTCCGAGCGGACATTCTTAGCCTATGTCAGGACTAGCTTAGCGCTTGCGTCTGCTGGTGTAGGTGAGTTATTATTAGACCCAGGTTCCAACCCTCTCATTGATCAAGCGATTGTCACGATCTAGCACTTGTCCAGCTCTACTCCGTCGCAACAGCGAACGGGATATTCCATAAAGGTCATCGAATGCATGTTTATATCCGACCTCTTGGTGGCCTGACGATAGGATTTGGGTTGATGGTGATGGGTATCGGTACGTGTACATGCACAGTATTTCTGTTCGTGACCTTGTTGACTCTTGTTCGTCCAGGCATAACTCGATACTTCGTGGTTCAGCAAGCCCTGACAAAGGGATACTTCCCAGTGTCACGGATTGCTACCGCCTTCATGGGCGTTTGCCTGATTACCTTAATCGTGTTAACTTTCAGCATTCTTATTGCAGGGAAATTGGAACCCAGAGGCCTTTAGTCTCCAGGTCCCCTGCCTGATTATCTATCTTCAATTTATTATTGCTAGTATTTCATGTTGGATTTACCCTGGACGACCTGTAAAGTTGCAATCAGTTCGCACTAACCTGTTGTATTCGTATATTTCTTGCTCAGCCCCGACTTCATCAAATGATTGTATGTATTCTAAACTGAGTATGTCTAAATCACATGTGATCTGAGCATTGACGGGGATTGGAGGCGTTCTTACGGATCGAGCTCTGCACTAGCGTTTTATGGCTCCCCTGCACCGTATTATTTTGCATCATAGGAGTATTCATCTCTTAAAATCATTTCAGCATCCAAGCAAGATCCAAAAGCAAAGAGCAGGCGTCATAGACTGTCATAGATTGGCGCGTAACCGATGGCAGTGAGCTTAGTCACCTCGGATGAACCAAAGCCGGCAATGAGCGAGAGCAGGTGGTAGTGTGCACCGTGACCTTCTGGACATCCACGCTTGCTATTGACCTTCTTCTCTTACGACGACCATTATGAGCCAACGAAAAGCAGCTGCGAAGTCCAAGTCTCCTGCCCCTGCCAGAATGAGCTCAGCACAGGCTGTAGCACTGCACCAGTATGAGGATACTGATGGGCACTTTTCACTTGTCAGGTTAGAGTAAATTATACGAGTTTCTCAGGCGAGGTATGCTGATGAAGATGACCTTTGGACCTTTCTAGGAACTTCCGACTGGCTGATCTTGTCACTATAATGAACGGTGTTTGCGGTTCGCTGTCAATTTTCTGCTGCGCAAACTACCTAATATCAAATGACATCGACTACCTATGGTCGGGACTTGCACTGCCGTTGGCCGGCCTGATTTTTGACATCTTCGATGGGAAGGTCGCGAGGTGGAGGAATTCAAGTAGCTTACTAGGTCAAGAATTGGATAGTCTGGCCGACCTGGTGAGTACTGCCCATTTTTTTCACTCCACATACGTCAACTGAATCGCTCGTCCCTCAGATATCCTTCGGTGTCGCTCCATGTGTTCTTGCCTTCACAATAGGTCTAAGAACTTACCTTGACACTGTCTGTTTGGTCGGTTTCATTTGCTGCGGCCTTGCTCGACTCGCCCGTTTCAATGCCACTGTAGTGCTTGTTCCCAAAGACGACGCTGGCAAGTCCAAGTACTTTGAAGGCCTTCCTATCCCATCCTCACTAGGCCTCGTCGCAATCTTGGCATACTGGACTAAACAGGGATGGATTGAAGGCCAGCAAGGCATCCCCTATGGGACCCTGCTGCTATGGGGTCAAGATGGCGGACGAGGTGAAGTCCATACTGTTAGTATTATCTTTGGATTCTGGGCGGCGGCCATGGTTAGCAAAACGCTGCGTGTCCCCAAGCTATGATAGCCACGATTCGTTCATGCATTCTGATGACTTTCACGATACCCTATAGCCTACTGCAGATATTAGTCACATCTACTAACAGTACTGTCTTAGTGGTTTGTTACGAAGGGTTTTGACGTTATTGTGTATTTTCCATTCAACTGGATTACTTTACGGTTCAGCAATAAATACGTTCATCTGACAGAAATAGCACCGCAGGATCTTATTGCGCACCCTATTTGACTCCAGGTGATCGACAGTGGTTCTGATGTCAGCAACACAGCAACCAAATCCTTCCACCACTTCGATCATTCATGTATTCGAGTCGAAAGCACACAACCACGAGTGCTTTGGACTCGGTCGTTCACTTCATCACGGCTAGAGACCTGGATGAATACCGCGACTACCCCGATACCATTCTTTGAACCACCATCGAGCTGCTCGGACGCCGACCAGTGTCGAACTACCTGGCAGATAGTGCGTAGCTGCCTGGCCACCATTTTCGCTTGCACTTGGGTTGCACTCCATCCAAACATACCCAATCCCTCCAAACCATATGGATTCGCGAAACAGACAGGTCGACAAGCGAAGATAATGGTTGTTGCACTAGTTGCACCGGAGATCATCGTCCTTTGGGCTTGCAGGCAGTGGTTTGCTGCGGGGGAGATTTCGAAATTGTATCCAGGTGATGGTCTATCTCGCGATGCAGGCTACATTTCAACCTCACCTGTCTTATGAACTCGCTTTTCAGGTGATGCTTGGACACGGACACATTCTTTCTTCGCTCTAATGGGAGGCTTCGCTGAGGTGACCAAAGACCCGTTTGGGGCCAAGTCCTTTAAGAGGCTGTCACCCTACAGCCTTCAACCTCACCTCGACAAGGGCAACATCCAGATCACCGAAGAAGAAATCAAAGATCGAAGCAAGGGTGATGGTCTCGCCAAAAGCCTTGTTCTACTGCAGACCACCTGGTTCATCGTGCAGTTCTTCACTCGCATTGGTTCAAAGCTGCCTGTTGCCGAGATTGAACTGGTCACTCTCGCTTTCGCAACTCTGAGTTTTGCGACATATTTCTTCTGGTGGGATAAGCCACTGAACCTGAAGTGCGTCGTGGAGGTGCAACCATTCTCCTATGCACAGGTCATGGAATATTTCAGGGGATCTCCCATCGGCCGCGATTATCCCATTCCCAGTGATCGCACACCATCACCACCACCGTTACTCCCCCCACCTAGTCTCGCTCCCAACGAGAGGTCCCCGGAACCACCTATCTCTCCTGCATCTGCTGCAGAGAATTTGAAGCAGACTGCACCCCGCTTCAGAGATTTGGTTACCGCGACTATGGGCATTATTGGCAGTGCCTACTTAACCCTTCTCGCTAGGCCATTCAACAGAGCCGTCACAGGCTCTTGGGCTGCACAACTGACAAGGGAAGACCTCTACGTGCCAGAAGAGCAGATGCTTTACTACTACGGCAGGCTTACGCCTCAGAATCGCAGTAAAGCCACAGTGCTATTCACCTTCATAGCTGTCGGTTTTGGCGCTATGCATTGTGCGGGTTGGGCATTTTCTTTTCCTTCAAAGGCGGAAATGTACCTCTGGCGAGTTTGCTCTTTGATTATCACCGTTTCCCCCATATATGGCTTTGCGTTCTATTCCGCCATTAAATCATATAGTCCTCCTGGAGGCCTGCGCAAGCCTGGTTTTACGTATCGACTAGCAACGAATGTTTTTATCATCCAGCTCACCGCCGCGGTCCGGACGTTGTACATCATAGCCAGAGCAATCCTTCTGGTTGAGATGTTCACCCTCCTTAGATCATCGCACAAAGATGTGTATGAGTCTGTGAATTGGACGGATTATATACCCCATGTCTGATTCAACCAAGCACTGGCGCCGTTTGGGCCCATCCATTCAACTCTTTCCCCGTGAACCTAACGGACGTCATCGAGTTGACCAGGAGCTGGTTGCTCATGGAATTTTTCCAAACATCTGTGCATTGCATCTGGGGAACTCTACGTAATACCATCATACGAAGAGCCCTGAAGATGTTCTCCCGACGCTTCAACGCGTGGATAATGATACGGAACATCTAGCCCGAGTCCTTTGCGTTCGACTTCGCGACTTTGGGTTCAGCCTACCCTCACCTCGACAGCCTTCTGAGTATCTCATGCACTCAATGGTGCTTCTCTCCCGGCCGCCACCAGCATATTTCAGCTGCCACACCAATCTATGGAGATATGCATTACATCGTGCTGAAGTAGCGTCACAGTACAATGCCGCTCTTGATCGTTGGGTTCCTCGAGTGATAATTCCCATTAGACACCCCTATGTACTCTTCCGAGTTGTTCCACCGTAACAGATATTCATTTTTCTCCGCTATTCAAAGCATTTGATTGGACAGACTGGATACGTGCCTTTGTTGTTATAAATATGAAAATGGCAAGGATTCGAGTTCAAGTCATTCAGAGAACTTTCTCCCTTGTTTCCCGTCGCGCGCCTAGTCTATGGCCTTCGTGTGTTTGTCTCCCTTACTTTTCTCTCTACTATTGGGATAAAACTTGTCGAACTCGTCGAGGCAAAAATGGGCATCTACCAGGGTTTTCGAGTTCTCTAACGGATGCGTAGTTCTGGTACACAACGCGTGTTGGGCGCCTCTCCAGCTTATCTGAGTTCAAGCATTGTTGATAGAATAGCTCCAATAAGCGCCCATGGTTGCTGCGTTCCAGAACGCTGTGCCTTGAGGTGACCACGCACTCCGAGTCCCTCTTATCCATCTACCATTCACTTCCACTTAACGATTGTACTCTATGCCTTCTGAAGACACCGAGAGGCAGCCTGGCAGAGATGAAGAGAATCCCCTGCTGCCCAGCGACTCCACGGACCCTGCACCAGTGGAAGAACAACTGGAGAACACAAGCGTTGAAGCAAACAGCCACGTCAAGAGTATTGGAATCTACAAATTCTTAGAACGTGCTCGGAAAGTCTTACTTATTATTGGGGTTTTCTACGTGACGGCCGTCATTCTGCTTTGTATTCCGTTCTTCCAATCCCAGTAAGTCAACTCCCTCTGTATCTCCCCAGGAACGGGAACATGACGAAATACTAGTGCACTCTATTTGAATGCCATCAAGATACCTTTCTTTGCAGACTTTACGACTCCAGAGAAATATGGTCTAGCACGTCAGTATCCTGTTGTCGTTAAACTATACGTCGTGGTAACTGACTTGAACACAAATCAGCCAACAAGACAGTGAATTTCTACCTCAACACCACTGACAATGTAACTCTCGGAGCCTGGTTCGTCTTATCGGACCCGTACTACCAATCCCTCTCTTCGCCCCCTTCAACACAAGCTTCCATTCTTACTGAGCATGTTCCTCATGCGACTCAGGCCCATCCGACAATTCTGTTCCTGCATGGCAATGCGGCGACCAGGGCGTTCTCCGCCCGCGTCCAACACTATCAAGCATTTGCAAGCAGACTTGGTGCAAATGTCTTGGCAATCGACTACAGGGGATTCGCTGATAGTACTGGGAAACCAAGCGAAAAAGGGTTGATCAAAGATGCCAGGACAGGTTGGGAGTGGTTAGTGAACGAAGTTGGTGTCAAACCGGAGGATATCACGGTTGTTGGTCACAGTCTCGGAACTGGTGTAGCAAGTGGGTTAATGAAGCAGCTGTGGGAAGACGATGAGTGGATTGGTAGACGGCCGAGGGGTGTTGTGTTGCTTTCCGTGAGTTGGGACGGAATCGCGTTTAAATCGGGGCTAACAATTTTGCTTGCGGGTGTAGCCATTCTCGAGCATACGAGAGGTACTCAACACATATCACATTCTTGGGGCTATTCCCCTTATGAGGCCCCTGGCGTTGATCCCTTCTGCCCAACGTGCGTTATTTTATTGGAAATGGTGGTTGAAAATGGGCTAAATTATTTTCAGAACTGATAACTTGGGCCCTGGCTCACAAGTTTGATTCTTTGAGCGCAGTGCCGGTATGTGCTAAATGCTGAAGACCTCCTGAGAGAAAGTGCTAAATTTTTTATGTCTAGAGTATCAATGGAACAGTCTTGATTGCACACGCGGAAGACGACTGGGATATTCCATGGACCCACTCCGACACACTGTTCGAGGCATTCATTGGGCGCTATTTACCGGCGGCTACTACGGCACCGATTGAAAACTTGGCCGGACTCGGCGTGGGTGACTGGGCCAAACTACGTGAGGCTGGTGAAGAAAGGAGGAAGCAGCGCGACGCTTTTGTGACCCGGGAAGAATTGACTGGATTCGGTGTGACAGAGTATTTTTCTGAGAAGGATAATCGGGTGATGTTTGTTAAGACCGAAAGGGGAGGACATGATTATCTCGGAGTTCAAGAAGGGGTACAAGACTATATTAGGAAATGGGTATTAGCGTGACGTAGTGGTGCAAAGGATGGAGTGAGACAGAAGGGCGACGTGACATTCCACGAACCGGTTGACCGATTTTCGCTGCTCATCACCGTCTTCGATGGCAGATAATTCGTCTGAAAAGACGAAAAATCCTGCTTCTGCTTATTTCTATCCTATAAGATCCGTTTTACAGGCAAATATAGAAGAAAATTCAAATAATAATAATTCTCCTGCGACTACAGCGTCCATCGCCTCCCCTAATCTTGCCAAATCGAACTCGACTAGCTCAACCTCAGCTACCTTTGACACGGTCTCCCCCTCCCCCTCGTTTACTATCAACTGGGACCAACTCAACAAGCCAACAGCACCAATTAGCCACGCCGATCTTGGGCTCCTTCACCTACCACCCTTGACTCCTGCAGCTTTGCTCGCTCCATCATCACATGGTCACGACCAGGAAGATGACTACTTCTCACCAAAGATAGTAGATCCTCCTGACGATCCAATACACGAAGAAGAAGAGATCAAGGTCGACGATGACCACCGTTTCATCAACTTTCGTTATCAGGCGACCCAAGACGAACACGGTAACCACGTTGTTGTCGGCAGGGAGGGCAAGCTAGAAAGATGCGAAGATGAGGTATGCTTGCGGTTTTTTGGGTTGTTTTCTCTGAGAACTAAAGACAATCCTAGCCCATTCGCACGCCAGGCGCCGTACAGGCGTTTGGTGTCCTTATCGCTGTCCAGCAAACAGATGAGGCTCTGGTCGTCCGTCAGGTTTCCGAAGTACGTGTTTCCATGGAGGTTCACCCTCTTCCGTCAGCTCATTCTCGTCCAGAACTCGACACAGCTCCTTGGGCTCTCACCGCGATACCTGTTCTCCCTGCGTTGCTTCACGGATACACTGCCAGAGTCCCAGGCGGATCTCCTTTGGGATAATATCCAATTTCTCTCGGAGACGTCAGCCCAGCCAGATTTCTCGATTGACGAAGATGCTGGTAGCGAAACCCCACACATCTTCCTCCTTTCTGGATACAGCGCCCCCGATGATGAGGGAGGATCCTCCTCTGATGAGGACAGAACGGTCTGGAAATGCTGGTGTGCCATCCATCGACCACCTCTGGCTGACGCGGCAACAGTCCCTCCTGAATCGCGGGATTTGGTTATCTTAGAGTTTGAGTTTGAAAAGGACACCATCAATCCGCTTTACCCGCCGCCGACAGCGAAGTTACAAGCTTCTTTATCTACTAACGCGTCGTCTCCGTCTCCGCCTGGCTTTGGATCGTCAAGGTCGACAGATAGCGGCACTGATTCGTCAATAGCTTCTGTTCCATCACTCACATTGTCAACCCAAAGTGTATTCTCAAACCACCAGCAAGGGTTGGAAGGTGAAGAAGATTGGCTTCCGAGCGCCGAAGACATCCTTGCGAGCACGACATCACATGCAAAGCCTGTTCCAGCGCTTGAGCGCTTGAGGCGGATGAACGAAGCCACGTTTCCAAATTCGGACTCGGACGGTTCCTCGCCGTCAGGCTCTCCGGCTCGTTTTCGGTCTCTTCGTCGTGCCCAGCGGCGCCGTCCGAATATAGGAACTCGAGGAAGGCAAGGAGATGGTATAGGCATCGGGATGATGGATATCTTCGCTGTGGTCACCCAGATCAACGAGCAGTTTGGGGCTGTGGATTCTCTGGAAGAATTTCTGAATGTGGTCGTTGGCATCCTGAAGGATTTAACACAATTCCACCGGGTATTGGTCTATCGCTTCGATGAGGAGTGGAATGGCCAGGTGATGGCAGAGCTGGTCGATTGGAATTGGACAAGGGATCTCTATCGAGGATTGCATTTCCCTGCTTCCGATATTCCCGCGCAAGCAAGAGCATTGTATGCTATAAGTGAGCGTTTATCAAAGATATAACCCTTCTGGTATTCACCTCTTGATAGACAAGGTCCGATTACTTTACGACAGATCACAGCCTACGGCCAGGATTGTGGTTAGATCAAAGGCTGATCTCGAGGTCCCTTTGGTAAGTCCTCATATACAGTGTTCTTGGGCTGCTTTTGACGTATCCACAGAACATGACGCACTGTTATCTCCGTGCGATGAGTCCAATACATATCAAGTGTCAGTTGCTCTTGTCAATTAAGCTTTACTCCGCTAAATGTGTCATAGATCTCGCCAACATGGGTATCCGCGCGTCAATGTCAATTGTGAGTAGCATATATCCTCAACGCTGCACCGATTATTCATTGTTCACGTCAGTCTGTCATGGCCTTCGGACAACTTTGGGGTCTCATTAGTTGTCACTCCTACGGCTCCCGTGGCATGCGAGTCTCCTTCCCGGTTCGGCAAATGCTCCGCCTCATTTCGCAATCGGTGTCGCGCAATGTCGAAAGGCTCAGCTATGCTCAACGGTTACATACTCGGAAACTCGTTAGCAGTTTTGTTAACGACAATCAACCCGTACGTGGCCTTCTACTTTTCTACCTGTTCTATTATTCAGTTCTGGTATATCTTTATCTGTCCACAGACAGGATATATTGTTAGCAACGCCGATGATCTGTTGGGTCTATTCGACGCGGATTTTGGTATTCTGGTCATAGGAGAGGGTGCCAAAATTTTAGGCGACCAAGAGCCAACGGAGGCCGGGCAGGAAATTCTCATCATGGCGGAGTACCTGAGGATCAAGCAGTTCAAGTTGGTCCAGCTTTGATGTCTGTTTTCTGCTGCGATTCTGACCTTCCTTTAGGACCATACAAGCCTCTGATAGCGTGCAAAGGGATTTCCCCGATTTGAACCTTACTGCCCAGTTCAAGGTTGTAGCCGGAGTTCTTGTTGTCCCTCTTTCAAGTCAAGGAAAGGACTTCATTGCTTTCCTCAGACGAGGTCAACCAACCCAGGTCAAGTGGGCTGGGCGCCCGTACAAGACAGCGCCGTCTGGCTCCGCCGCGAGTTCAACGTGGATGAGACCATCAGACGGTTCCTCTGACACCCCAACTATATCTGCAAGCGGTACACCTGAATCTTCAACAACGAACGTGGAGGAAACTCGCAGTTCATCGGATTCTAACCCAGAAAGGATCAAGCAAATGGCACCTGTAGAGAATGCGATTCTTGAGCCAAGAAAAAGCTTCAAGATCTGGGCTGAGACCGTTGCTGGCAAATGTAGAGCATGGACAGATGAACATTTGGAGACTGCCGGGGTTTTGGCTTTGGTTTATGGAAAGGTAGGCGATCACTGTCTGGTTTCAACAGCAGGAGTCTGATAATATGCACAGTTCATTGAGGTCTGGAGGCAGAAGGAGAATGCGATTCAGACCACTAAATTGACGAACCTGCTGCTGTCGAACGCCAGTCACGAAGGTATGGCGAAGCTTTGTATCCGTCGACCGCTTGCAAGCTGACCCCTTTGTCTCTTCCTCAGTACGCACTCCTCTCAACCATATAATCAAGTGAGTAATGGATTTTGTCGTGATTATATGTGGCCTGACAAGATGAATAGTTATCTGGAGATGGCCCTTAATGGTCCGTTGGACTCCGAGGCTCGCGAAAATCTCAGTAGATCCCACGAAGCATCCAAGGTTGGCAAGGTCACTCGTGATATCTGATTTTCACGCTGAACTGCCCTTATAGAGCTTGCTATTCACCATCAACGATCTGCTAGATCTCACGCGTCTAGAGAGTGGCAATGAGACGATTTTCAATGAACCTTTCGACCTCAAGGAAGCCCTTGTCCAGGCAACAAATGTTTACAAGAAGGAGGCCGAAAGGCGGAATCTTCATTTCCATCTAGAGCTCGACGATAGCCCTCGAGCCGTCATCGGTGATGCAAAGAAGATTCAAGCTGCTGTGCAGAACGTCACCGCCAACGCATGTATGTTTCGTCTAGCTCTACGAACCAGGACATTACTGACCCCAGACATAGTCAAATACACGGAACATGGAAGAGTTACTGTTAAGTGTAGGGGCCTGTTCGATGAGGAGAACGACAAGCCGAACCAAGTTGCGACCGAAATCATCATCGAAGATGAAGGATGTGGTATCTCTCCAGAGAAGCTCGACAGCATCTTTAGGGAGTTCGAACAAGTAGAGAGGTTGGATGCCAATCTTCGCAAGAACGAAAACCCTGATGGAGGTGTTGGTGGGTGCTATTCCTTCAAGTTCCTGTTTGTATCTCATGTTGCCCCCAGGTCTCGGCTTGGCCGTCGTTGCCAGGGTCGTCAAACAACTTGGTGGTCAACTGCGCGTCGAATCCAAAGTTCACGAAGGCACTCGCGTCTCGTTCCGAATACCGCTTTCTGTCTCCACACCCAAGGACGCCAGTGGCAGTTCGTCCTCAGCTTCGTCCATTCGCTTGCGCAAACGCAAGTCGGATAGCAGCGAGCTCGAAGAAATTGGCAATCTGGTTGACGCCTTTACCAAAGGAAGTCTGGGTGGGCCTAATTCGCCGCCGATCCCTAAATTACCGACCCCGAACGAGCAACCCACCTCGTCAGTCGAGTTAAAAGCATCGACAACATCCACAGTGGCCCCTCAAAATGCCAGAATCACATCATCAGCGACTTCAGCAAGGAGACCGCGCTCATCACACAAGTCGGGAGGAGCTCGTACGCGCCAGACAGCAGCCATAAAGATGCGCATTCTAATCGTAGAGGTAAGTCCTTGTGGTCTAATTTTCCGCTAAATTACTCATGATCCATAGGATAATGATATCAATCGCAATATCCTAGCAAAGCGTTTAACACTCAACGGCCATACAGTTGTGAACACTATCAACGGACAAGAATGTGTCGACGTCTGCAAAGAGGACAAGGACTTTGATATTATCCTTATGGACTTACAGTATGTCTTACAGGGCTCGATCCGGGATTCCAATAATTCTTTTTTCTTCAGAATGCCAATATTGGATGGCTATGATGCTTCCAAGCAAGTGCGTTTGATGGAAAAGGAGGCTGGCCTTGATTCTGTCAAACGACCTTCACACGAACAAAACAAGGGTCGAATACCTATATTCGCCGTCTCTGCCTCTTTGCCAGAGAGTCAACGCTCGAAGCTCATTGACTGTGGCATGGATGGTTGGATTGTGAAGCCAATCGATTTCAGACGGCTTCAAGATCTTCTGGATGGCGTCATGGATCAAAGCCAACGGAAAGACGATGTCTATCACGTCGGCTATAACTGGGAAGTTGGTGGTTGGCTATCCAACTAAACAACAAGATGCGGGCACTGTCGTTGAGGCTACGCATGTAACTGTTTCTAATCACTCTAGATGGATTTTCATAGGGCCGGTTGGAGTGGGGTTTGCTCTGCTAATTTATCTCTCAATCATCAATATCTGTTGTAGCTTTAGTGACCTTTTCTTTCTACGCATAACTCGCGGTCACTCACAGTACGTGGGCATACACGAGCCGCCATGTAATACACAGCTCTGTAACAATTTCCCATATATGTAGCACACGCATACCAGTCGTTTGGATATACTATTAATCATTATTATTTTCTCGTAACAATACATATACATCGGGTCGCAGGAGCAGCATTCCATCTCAATTTTACAAGGATACAGGGTCTAACCAATCTAATCGTCCACTTCCTCTGTAAGTGTCAACCTCTCAAGACACAGTCGAGCGACCAGCGCGCCGTCCAGAGGGATTGAATTACCTTGGAAGCCTTCAACATATTTGGGCTCTGGTACACCAGGGCTTGTAAAATAACTATGAAGACAAGATGTCCGATCAAAAGAAGAATCAAACAGCAATTGTGGGGACAATGACTTACGAAGATCCCCAGAATCCGTAGTGAGTCATACCCAAAGCCCGGGTTGTATATTCGTAGTCAAAAGCGAAACCTCCAGGGAAGAAAAATTCCATTACCGTGCTCCTTGGGGAAGGTTTCATCCAAATTAGCGATGTTAATCCGTTGCCGTGAACGCCCATGAGGATCTGAAAGTGCATATATCAGCATAATGCATGCCAAGTCCCGGGGAACACTCGTACCGTTGTTCTCCCTGCGAGCTCGATTTGCTCGTCTCTAGTCATTTTCTCGGCAGAAACGACATTGACCTCAATGCCATAGTTGTCCCTAAGCTTATACAGCTCCTCGACCAGCTTCTCGTGATCCTCCTTGATCAGCATGCGACGTCCCCAATCCTGGCGGGAGATATACGTGATGACTGGTTGCCTAGTGGCCTCAACACTGGGGTCGAGACCAGCAAGCTGGACTGCATGGTCGCGTAGAGGCTGCCACCAGTGCGCACTTCCAGGAAGCACAGCGGGGGAAGCAGCAGTTCTTTGGAAACGTGCAAAATTCCAGGAACGCATGGCTGCTGATCGGTCGGCCACGACGACACGCTCGAACACGAAAGGTCGATTCATCTCAGCACGGTCCCTCCAGTCGTCTCGGAATTCCATCACTGCAGAAGGTAGTGCTGAGCGGATGACGAACTCGTTCATGGAGGCGTAGTCGCGCCAATGGTAAGCATCCAGATGGTTAAACATGAATCGGCGAATGGGGGGAAGAGTTGTATTGCCATCTTTAGTGACGAAGGGGTCTAGGGCAGTGTATGTTCTCCAGAATCCGAACCATAACTCTGCGGACCAATGATAGTAATGTGTGACACTGTAAATTGCTTATCAGCAAAAGGGTAGAATGAGATTCAAGGGTCGCCCTTACAATTGATATGGGTCGTTGGTGAAGTACTGGGACAGTGAGTGTAAGTTCGAGGCCAGGAAACTAACGCATATAAGGCGCATACCGTCACACCATCGAGAATATTTGCGCCTGTGCCAAATAACTCAGCAGCTTCTTGTGTGCCAATGACCCTGATATCCTCGTCCGTTGGCAGCCTGGCTGCAACTTTGTCCTCTCCGTTCTCTATCCACAAGCCCTTTGAATATATCCACGTTACATTGGGAACTTTTGCTGGCTCATCGGAGACGATATAGACGACACCTCGAAGGACGTAGAGTTTATCAAAGATGGTCCAACCTGCACGCAGAATAAGGTAAGCGCATATTCTGCTGATTCAAAGGTCTGTCATTACCAGGTGTATGTGCAAGTATCTGAGTTTGCGGTACTTGCTTCTTGCGCCATGAAAGTCTTGTCGCGGGTGGCTTCGAGGCGACCGCCAAGGTATTCTGAGCTTGTCTTGAGGCGGTTTGATGGCTGCCTGACCAAGTTTTGGTGTATAGGTCTCGAGTCGGACCGTCGGCAGGCTTTCCTCGTGGTGTGGCTACAAGCAAGAAAAGTAACAGCAACGCCAGCCAAACGACTTCGCGAGTCGTTGGGGCCGTCGTTGTGGCCATCGTTGGCGTCGCGTTTTAGAAGAAGGAGCAAACACGCCGTCTACCGAAGAACAGTCTAATTAGATCAGGAGCAGGCACAAGGTGGGATTTGCGTGGTGATAAGTACAGAAAGCATTGCAATTCGAAAGCATTCGACAGCAGAGACTACAAGAATGAAACTTATTATACACTTACAATACCTGGAATGGGAAATTATACATTGGGTATCAAAGCTAGTCCGGATATACGAGGTCATGGGTAGCAAGAAAATCGTCGTCGTCAATGTCGGACATCTTGTCGGAAATGTGATCTAGCATAGGAATGGATTGAGAGCCGAGGGATCTGTGCATGTTCTTGAAGCTTCTGACGTCCTCTTGATTTAGGAAGAAAAGGTTGCTATCAACAGCCGATGGTGTAACGAGAGCAGTAGAATCGGAACTGGAGCTGCTTTCACTATGTGTCCTCGTTCTTGTGATATGCTCATTTGGATCAATGGGAAGAATTGCAGGGGCTGTTTCGATCGAGTTTCCGGCGAAATTCGCAATTAAACTGAAAAGTTCATCAGCCTCCTCGAAAAATTCGGTATACGATGGTTGTTCGGCGATCATTTCCTCAGTGAGAACAAAAGCGTCAGCGGAAAAAGCTGGCTTGGCTTGCTCACTGATCGCCTGGTGTACCGAAGACCTCTCCGAATTGACGGTGGAATTCTTAAAGTCATTTGCTACCTGTGGTAATGATTCATCGGAGAAGGTGCTTGGGGGCCCAAGGACTCGGTCCTGATCTGCTGTCCCTTGAATGCTTTCGGGATGTGGGGTGCCAGCCGTGCTCTCTTCGATCACAACCTGGCCATCCATCATTGGTTTGGGAGGTCTCGTATCTTGTGCCCCTTCCTGGACCATCGGAGACTGAGGTTCAGGAGTGCATTGCCCAACTACGAGAGCTAGCTCTTGTTCTTGTGGAGTGGGACTATCAGCGTGTGTGTTTGGTGTAGCTTGGGGCTCTTCTGGGTCACCGTATGGGAGAGAAATTGGTGCTTCGATGTCGGGCTCGTCGTCCCAGTAAGAAAGGACGGCCTGAGATGGTTTCGCTGGCAGATTCACAAAGCGTCTAGGAGCGAGAGGTTCAATTCTCTCTCCCGCAAGATCTTCATCTAGCCACGACGTCATTGAGGCCTGCGGCCTCCCATTAGGATTAAATGGGTCCAATGCATATCTTGACTTTTGCAAGCTCCGTCGAGCCAGCTCGCCCTCCCGTGCCTGATCAATTTGGTCGCCGAATTGTTTGTCGAGGGATGCAACTGCATTATCGTCCTTCGTCTCATCGTCATTATCGCGTTTTCGGGCTCGCCCCGAAAGTTTCCTGGAAATACCATAGGTACGAGAACGCGGGGTTTTAGCGGAGATTTTGGAGAGGTCAATCCGAGGGGGAGAGGAGCTATTCTGTGACATGGGATAATCAGATATTTCCCCTTCTTCCCTGGAAGACGAGGACAGCATTGTAGGGAGGCGTGCTTCCTCATCCTGAGGTAAGTCGGGTTCGCTACTTGGGAGAATTTCCGGTGGACTAGAGGGTCGAGCTTGATCCACTGCTTGCAGTGTAGCCCCGAGTCCTTGTGGTAAACCTTCAGCAGAATAATTTGGCTCGACTGGAACCTCCTCTACCATTGGCTCCGCAAAAGGCACGGTTTCTAACTCTGGCATACTCGGCGATGGTGGGTGATAGGTGGGCGTGATAGTGAGGCGAGAAGGAAGATAGCTCTGGGCGAAGAACTTTGGGGTAAGAAGAGGCGGCATTGACGATGGATTGTATACTGAAGGCGTGCCGGGTCCATGCCACTCAGTGTGCGTAACACCGGTATTGATCCTCTCCAGCTTGCGGGAGTTAGCGTTTCTTGTGCTGACTACCTCGGCTTGGTGTACGATGGTCTCTGTACTCGACATGGAACAATCCACTTGAGAAAGAGATACCTCGGCAGGCGCTGTCGAAAGGCTAATCAACTCCTCTTCTATCTCGGAATGTTGGGGCACTGGAGGGTCATGCTCGGTCAAACCGAGTATGTCTGCAATAGTATTCATCGTCTCATCTGTCACGCTATCCGGTGTCTGGGCTCTTCCCTCGATAGGCAAAGTGCCTCTATCTTCCCGGCCGTATTCTCCTGGATCCTCCCCGAGCGACACCGATGAATGCTCTCGGTATTCTTCATTGCTCAGATGTGATTGACCACCCATTTGCGCATCGTCCATGGCAAGTGGCTCTTCAGAATCACTATCACTTTCGTAAGGGCTATCTGACATTGGCGCGGGCGAGGTTGTCCGATTGCGTGGGGGCTCTGCTTCACCAATTGGAGGGAGGACAATGTGTCTGATGATTTCTACAGGGGAACCATCATCCTGGGAGTCGGTCGCGATTGTCATCTGAGAGTCGACTAGAAAGGGATCAGTTTAAAAATATCGGGGGCAGAGTTGAGCTCTTACGGGTTGGTAGAGGATCGCTATCTTCTTGGGAAGAGTCGGTTCCAGCGGGTAAGAACAATGGCAACTTCGGTGACACAGCAGGCGGTAGAATGTCGTTTTCTATCACTAGGTCCACAGGACTGTCCAGTGCAACGTCCGCTTGGATTGGGGCTGGTGATGGAACATAGAAATCGGGCGAGATTTCTGCAACGTCAGGAGCGCCATCATGAGGTTGCTGCCTCGCGCCAAAGTCACCGGAGTTATTGGCTTTCAGCGGAGATGAAGACATAGCGCCTTCATCAGTCGGGTCCTTTTCTTCGGCATGGATCTGGGGATGAGGAGAGCTAGCATAGAAGGAGAAATCGTTATCATCACTGCTTGCAGTACGAAAAGGCGATGTGCCGTAGATCGTTGGTTCTTTCATATCGCTATCGGGAAGTTGCAATCTCACAATCTCTATACTCTGGTCGGGGTCGGCTACGACAGGAGGTGAAAGACTTCGAGTAAGATCTTGTGCTTCTGTTCCGTCCTCGAATTCGACCGGAGTAGATGGTCTGCGGGTGAAGATGTTGTGTGTCTTCGTACGATTTAAAGGAGTCATCTTTGGAGGAGACACCTCGACAGCGCTGCATGTATATGTAGCCCGTCGTTGAAGTGCTTTCTTCGAAGGGAGAGCGATTTTGAGGGGCTTGGCCACATGTTCTGGCTCCTCTTCCCCGTCAGAACAGAGGTCAATGACATCCGGAGATCCTTTCCTACCCTTTGAGTGGGCTGATATTGGGCGGAGGCCGGGCACAGGTTTTTTGCTAGAAGATTTCGGGGTGATGGGATGGTTGGCTTCTTCCTCCGAATCTTGCAAGTCAAGAACTGCCATTGCTGATGAATGGAAAAAAAAAACATAGATAAGTAAATGACAGCTGAAGGAGGTTTTTGACTCGTACGTTCAGCTTTCTTTGGTTTCTTCCTGGTTTCGCCTTCCGCCTTGGAAAGGGGCGCAGCTGTCTGACGTATTAAAGGTGAACGTGTAGCTGAGAGGCTCAGACGAACCCTTGGCTTTCCTCTTCTGGGGAGATCTGCTACCATTAGTACTCTTCGAAGCTTCTACAGCGGGAGACGGCGAGCTAGCATCTCGCGTAGTCCCGGGGAGCTGGGATTGGAGACCTAGCCCCGCTCTTGACGGAAGATGAAGTTTTAGAGAAGTCTGGGAGGACTTCTGTGGGCTGGGTCTATGGCAATATGAACGTTTGGTATGCGACGTATCATGAAAACAACATACGGCCGGGATATGGACAGAGAAGTTGCCTGATTGCCACTGGGAGTTTGAGCGGTAGGATGAGAAGATTGGCTCGTTCCTGTGTTTGGAGTGGGAGGCTCGATGGACGGATGCAGAGAGGAAGCTAACCGTGACTGAGCAGAAGTCTGAGGAGTAGCTTGTTTTGCCGGTGTGGGTGTATTTGGGAGGCTGGTTCTGAGTATTCCTTCTTTGGCAAGCGGCCGAGGTCGTGGACGGGATTGGGGAGTCAAAGGCTCTGGTGCGCCAAAGCGTTTCGACGGCTTATGGTCGCGCTTTGGCCTCGCAGAATTCGGAGAACTATCAGAGAGCACTGATAAGAGTAAGCTGGTGCTTGAAAATTACGAGTGGTCATGATGCCTGATGAGCCCACCTGAATTCGGAGAAGACGTAGTTACTCTTGCTTTTTTCGACAGAGGAGTGTCAACAATTTCTCCTGGTGAGTTGGACCTTTGACGTTTGAAGGGAGTTACCCGCATGGCGACCCCCAAGCTGGGAGACTTGATAAAGCACAGTCAAAATGTGTGACTAGCGTTTTTATAGTTTGTTAGACGCCCTGGCTCGTGGCATTCTGAGATCATGAGAATCTGAGGCACATACACGGCTTTGGAAGGCCAAATTCCTTGATAATATCGGGATGTTGGTGGAAAAGGTCAGTGTGCATTCCAACCGTCAGAGGTGCGCTTTCATGCGCATAAATGAGCCTTCCAACGGTTGTCCTCTGGCCTAAGCCCAAATTGCGCTTAAGGTTAGCCGAAGGCAAGCACCAAGTCCACGACCCTGATTAGTCAGCGAGTATCGCACCAATCTTGTTCAAGAGCACGAAATTGACGCGATAATGTCCAACGGAAGCAAATATACTCTGCTAACGACCTGCACCGGTCCAAAGACGGCTACTAGTCCGCTTCTCGAGCTTTATTCCCAGAGGATCCACTTGGGAGCATCATCTGCAACGTGTTATTCATATCTAGGAGCATCTCCAAGGGTTGCTTTCGGCTTGGTTGGCTCGAAACACTAAGGGACAATCTAGGATGTCGAATTTACCTCATCGTGAGCAAGAACCGCTTACGCCACCGAAAACTTCTTCCACCTGAACACTAATGAGACCGCGAACAGCTTCATTGAGCAGGGATCTCCAGGATGATACATCGCGGCCATTGCCTTTGCTGCACTCCCTGCACGAGGTTAAGAGTTCAGTTTTGAGCCTCGCCGCTGACAGCAAGCACATATTCTCGGGCAACCAAAGCTATGATATCTCAGTGAGTCACTTCTCACAACCTTTCGTACTGTTCAACTTATGGTGTTGCTCTCAGGTCTGGGACAAGAAGACATTCACAGTCCAGAGGACCCTGCATGGCCATACTGGAAGTGTGCTGGCTTTGGAAATTGCGGAAGAGAGGCAGTGGTTGTTCAGCTCCTCAGGTACGCTCTATATGCTACCAAGAACGAGAGTCTAACGATGCCCCAGGCGATAGTACCGTACGAGTATGTGGAGTTCAACACCTCACAGGCCATTCCCTGCTGACTCTTGTGTAGATTTGGTCGACAGACACACTGGACCCACTATATGTTCTGGATCCGTATCTTGAAACGGGTGCGGGCGACCTGTTCTCGCTAGCATGGTCTTCGACGAATCAGACACTCTTCATCGGTTGCCAGAATACTTCCCTTCAGTGGTTCAACTTCACTAGTGCAGTCATTGGAAGCCCAGGATTGACCTCGGCGGAACCAGGGAATATCTCAGCATCTGCAACTGGGGTCGAACTCTCAACGAGCCCAAGCTCTGGCACCTCCACCCCGTCGGTCGCCGCCATGAAGAAGGCTCACAAGTTTTTTGACAGTTATCCCCAATACGAGAGGAAGCCTGCTGACCTGTCTGCAAAGAATGGGCTAGCGAGGCCACCGAGTGCTGAATTTGATTCAACGGCGCAACCACGGCTAGGTTATCTGGCCGTTCCACAGACCAATGTCATCGACCCCGCTCATTATGGATATGTATACTGTATGGTTATCCTGGATAAGGGCGAATCCGGTTCTGTCCAGCTTGCAACCGGAAGTGGCGATGAGTCGGTAAAGGTACGGAACGTCACCTTACCTTTCTGCGGAAAGATGTCGCTGACACTCATGTCACTAGTTGTGGGATTGTTCGGAGGCTGGTCCTGTTCTTGCTCACGAGTTCAATTGCAATCACGGCGCAGTATACTCCCTTGTCGTTCGAGGTGACGATATTGTCTACGCTGGATGCCAGGACGGATACGTAAAAGTCCTTGACCTGGAGACTAAGACATTCATCAGGACAATCATAATCACCGAGGTAGGTTTATATCTGGAAATAGATTCGTATCCAATAACGTGTTTTCTCAATGCAGGGTGTCGATGTCCTCTCCATGTCTCTCGTTGGGTCTGACCTGTATGCCTGCTCTGCAGATGGCATCATTAAGGTATTTGTCGTCCCTCTCATACTCCACCTCAAGCTTGACATCTCCAAAAACAGAGGTATTCCTCCTCGTTCGATTGCACTGCATCATGGAATGGACACAATGGCATTGTGCTCTCGTCTGCTGTCACTCTTCGCGATGGAGTCAAGAATGGAGAGCCGCGTCTACTGACTGGGGGCAATGACGAGTTTATCAAGGTCTGTCCAACTAGAGATTCGAGCACGAGACTGCGCTGAACCGATAGACCAGGTTTGGGAAGTACCAGCGGCTCAAGACAAGGATGAATCACAGAAGGGCGAATTGGCGCTATCTTCGAACGACACTCTTTCCACCTCAGGTACGATTATGCCATACTCATTGACTGAACTACACCTAACTATCACAAAGATACACTCTTATATGCGTTGTCCAAATTCGTCGCAATACGAAGCGTCAGTTCTGATCCTAACCATACTGAAGATTGCCGTCAAGCAGCAGTTTGGCTGAAGAAATGCCTCGGACAACTCGGTGCACAAACATCTCTTGTGTGTTTCAAGCATCATCACTTGGTTCATGATGCTGATTCGATTGGCCTTTGCAGCTACCGACTGGTGAGGGGCGAAATCCCCTCCTCTTGGCCACATTTACTGGAACTCAAGGCGATCGGCCGAAACCCCGAATTCTGTTCTATGGGTGTGTATCGGTACCACCAAACTCTCTTCGCTGGATTGACACTTATTTAGGCACTACGACGTCATCCCAGCGCCAGAAGAGGGTTGGGAGTCCGATCCCTTCACACTCACTGGCCGGAACGGATATTTATATGGTCGAGGCGTTACAGACGACAAAGGTCCAATCATTGCAACTGCATGCGCCGCTGCAGACCTCTTGTCACGCAAACAGCTAGACCTTGATTTGGTGTTTTTGATTGAGGGAGAGGAAGAAGCAGGCAGCACTGGCTTCGCTGAGGCTGTGAAGAAATATAAGGTTTGTTGTCTTCTCAAGCGCAAATGGAAGTTTAATAATGTATGAATCAACAATACAGGATAATATTGGAAAGGTTGATGCCATCCTCGTTAGTAATTCGACATGGATTGCCGAAGACACTCCTTGTATTACATATGGCCTACGTGGGGTGGTCCACTGTTCGCTTGAGGTGATTTACTGTCAGTCTCCGTTTCAAACTCTTACTTATTTATTGCTAGATATCTAGCGGCAAGCCAGACCTTCATTCAGGTATCGAAGGTGGTGCGACCGTCGAACCTATGTTTGACATGATACAACTACTCAGTACTCTCACGGATAATCGCCGCAAGGTTAGGATACCTGAATTCTGTAAGGTGGATAATTTCTGGCGTGGAGATTTGCTAACTCATCCTCCTGTAGATGATCATGTTCGAGCCAAGACCGTGGAAGAGGAGACACTCTACGAACTACTATCGAATGTGACTGGACAGTCCGCGTCCTCTCTGTCCGCTCGCTGGTGCGAGCCATCGCTAACCGTCCACAATATCGAAATGTCTGCTCCTAAAAGTAAGAGTTCCCTTCCAGGTGTTCAATTCGTACTGATTATTTCCTAGACTCATCCGTAATTCCTGGGCTGGTGAAAGCTCAGTTGTCTCTTCGCATTGTACCCGACCAGGATCTAGACACAATCGTCGAAGCACTTTCGAGATACCTGAAGGACTCGTTCAATAGTCTGCAATCGCCCAATGAGTTGCAGGTGAGGAGGCACGATCTTCTATAGTCGTGTTTGGGGCTCACCACCCTTCCAGATCAGCGTTGAGCATACAGCAGACTGGTGGTTGGGTAACCTCGACGATCATTGGTTCAAAGCTCTAGAAAGCGCCGTTCATACCGTCTGGGATACAGCACCCTTACGCATCCGGGAGGGCGGAGTACGTTAAGCCTCGTCTGGATGGTCTCTATTCCCGAACTGACCGCTTCTGCAGTCGATCCCTTCCGTTCCTTACCTCGAGAAGGAATTCAACTGTCATGCGCTGCATTTACCCATGGGTCAGAGCTCGGTACGTTTGCTCCACTGTTGGCCATATTTGCTTTCAATGACCCCGCACAGGACCGAGCACATTTACCAAACGAACGGATATCCCTGATCAACCTACAAAAAGGAAAACTTACCATTGAACAATTCCTACTCAATGTGACTGAGATGTGGTCATCTGTAGTCTGATTGAGCGCATGTACCTGTCGTAAGGGTGACTGGCAGGTGATGACAAGCGATTGCCACTGCATTGGAAATACAACTTATATAATTTGTGGATTGTCAGCCGCTGGAGATGATCTCTCCGAGTGTCGTCGTAGTTTTCAGCGTTTCAATTCGGACCATTGGTATTTGTGCATTCGCGCGCGAGAACCTGAGAATTTTCCGACAATGGGCTAGGTGAACGACCCGTAAACGCCCCCACATGTCCCTATAGATCAAAGGGTCAGACCCATCGATATCTGATTCACTATTGACAAGTGGATGGCCAGCTGCCCGTCTCTGGGCGGTGATGAAGTCATCCATGGGTGTGGTTGTCATTGCGAGGAGAGTTCAGTGGCCAGAGACGATCTTGATTTGACTGACATACTACAATGTGGGCTGCGACTTTCTTTCAAGACGACTCCGTGGTACATCCTTGAACCTAGGCCTTGTGTTGAGCTTAATCACTCTGGCCCCCAGCCCAAGCAGCTGGTGCATCAGCTGCTTGGACAGGGGACCAGATTGGGTAGGGGCAAGACAAGGATCCGGACCTAGGAGTCAAGGGTCAATGCCACGAGAGCTACATTTTTGGGTCTATCAGCGTTGAATTGTGATTCTTGCTGCATTTCAAGGTGGGAGGACTTGGGAGGCAGCGCGATTTTCAGTGGAGAATCGCCGTCTGAAGGAAGTCTGAAGCGAGGCTCTGTCTGCACTCGGTAACTCGGCTTCCCAGTGACCGGGTCAACGCCAACACTTGTCTGCACACCACCACCACCTCTTTCACTAGGAGGTTACATCTTGGATATGTCGGTCTTGAGTAACGTAAGAAGGCTGCCTGGGCGCCTTTGCGCATTGAATACCATGAGAGTTTGTTCTCTGAGGCATTTCGAAACAGCTCCGCCAACGGGACGAGGATCAAACGGGATACCGCCTCCCTTGCGTGGAATCAAGGTTCTCGACTTGACGAGAGTCCTTGCGGGGCCAACTGCAACCATGTTGCTTGCTGATCTCGGGGCGGATGTAATCAAGGTGGAAGAGGTTTCCAGAGGTGATGACACTCGTACGTATCGTGCCCTCTGGTGACTACCGAATACCTTTGGCTGACCGTCATTCTTTGATAGGTGCATGGCATCCTCCATCGGCGCCAATTGCCCAGAGTGCTCCTCAGGATACAAAACATTTACCACCCGAGTCTGCATATTTCCTGGCAGTGAATCGAAATAAGCGTTCTATCACAGTGAACTTTAAAGCACCAGAAGGGCTAGAGATATTGCATAAACTTGTCAAACAATCGGACGTGCTGGTAGAGAATTTTGTGTCCGGAAAACTTGCCTCTATGGGTCTCGGCTGGGAAGATTGCAAGAAGATCAATCCGGCGCTAGTATACGCCTCTATCACAGGTGGGTGCTCTGTGTCTTCGTCTATAGACCCGAAACCACGCTGATGCACACAGGCTATGGGCAGACCGGCCCTTATAGGAAGGCAGCGGGCTACGACGTCATTATAGAGGCCGAAGCTGGCCTAATGCATATGTCAGTTCTTCGCTCGTCTTCGTGGCCCATGCATCTAACTGTGCTCCAGAACTGGTGAGCCAGATCGGCCTCCAGCCAAAGTTGGCGTAGCCGCTACCGACATTGCGACTGGGCTATACGCGCATGGTGCTATTATGGCAGGATTGCTATCCCGGCAGCAAACTGGGAAAGGTGTTTGGATTGATTGCAATCTATTCGAAACCCAGGCGAGTATACCGGAAAACGATTCCTTCTCAGAGACTAACATGCGGTCGTGTTGTAGATTGCTGGGCTTGCGAACATTGCCTCAAACTATCTAATCTCAGGGAAAGAGGCCTCACGACACGGAACTGCGCACCCCTCCATCGTGCCTTACCAGGTATTCCCTTGCGAAGATGGGTTCCTGATGATCGGAGCAGGAAACGACAAGCAAGTATGTGCTTCGCTGCGTTGCCTCGCCTCGTGAGCTAACCCTCCTGAAGTTCAGAATTCTTGCCGAAAGGGTGCTCGAACAACCGGATCTCGCAACGGACGGTAAATTCGTGACAAATCAGGCGCGAGTCGAAAATCGAGAAGAACTCATCCAAATAATTTCTGATGCTCTGCGAGAGCATAAACGAGACTACTGGATAGAAAAGTTCACAGGTCTGGGGTAAGACCATTTTGCAAGTGCGTTTAAGCCAACCTTGCTGAATTCGTCCCCCAAGCGTACCATTTGGTCCAATCAATAACATACAACAGACATTTGAACATCCTCAGGTGAGTTGCAACCATTCTTTCAAGCCGGAAGCCCAAAACTAAGCTGGCTTGCAGGCTAAGGCAAGAGGGGTAACGGTTGAAATAAATGTGGGTCGGCTTTCCAACACACGAGAACTTATACTTATAATCCGATAGCACCCAAGGGCAGGACCCATAAAACTCGTTGCTCCGCCGGTCTCATATAACGGCAAGAAAATGGCCGTCCGCATGCCACCACCATACCTTTCGCAGCATACCAGGGACGTAATGAAGGAGCTTGGATACTCTGAGGAACAGATCAACGATCTCAAACAGAAGCAAATCATTTAATTTGACAGAATCACGCACATATATAAATTCAGTTGTTTTCATGACCAGGATAGCGTCAGTGGACAACTTTTCGTCAGAACTTGGTCAGAATAGTTTGAATTATTTCTTGTGACCAGACGCGAGTAAGTCACAGCGCGTCTGTGACATTTCCCGCCTCCCACCACCAAGCCACCACAGGCCAAACCGTCAAGATACTCGGCAAATGACTGTAGAAATTGAATTGCCTACACCTGAAAGCTTTCCTGCCTTCCCTTACAGCCCTCCATATGATATACAGGTCGACCTCATGCGCCACCTGTACAGCAATATTGAGAAACAGAAGGTCACGATAATTGAAAGCCCTACCGGAACAGTACGGCCTCCCATACCGCTCCTCAATAGGCTAGCACTGAAGACACGATAGGGAAAGACTTTGAGCCTTCTATGCGCTAGCATGACATGGCTGAGGGATGATAAGCAAAGGGCTAAGAGAGGAAAATTGAGCTCTATCACTAATAACGGGGCAGAAGGTGCCAGTTCATCAATACACTATTTCACATTCGGTCCTGATAGTTGGCAGCCAAAGACTGGGTCGTACAACAAACCCTTGACCGGGCAAGACGTGAGCTAGAAGCAGAAGAGGAAGATTATGAACTACGACTAGCAAAGGCGAGGAAACGAGAGGCCGCAATGAAGAAGATGGCCCGCGCCCGGGTTCGGAAGAAACAGAAACATGCGGAAGAAGTTATTAACAACAATCTTGACGAGGACGACGATCAATTCCTTCCTCAAGAAGAGGAAGAGGATGGGGAGAGAGATATGAATATCTCCCCTGCCTTGAGAGCCCTTATGGCCAAGTACGTGTTCACTTGATATGAAAGTCAGCGTGTTAACCCACTATTCCGTTATCAGGGTCGACAGACCACTGGGTCAATCTCAGGACGAGATAGAACCCACCTGTACAAAGATATACTACGCATCTCGTACCCATTCCCAGCTTGCCCAGATACTGCCCGAACTCGAGAAGCTGAAGCTTCAATTCAACGTTGGGTCTTATCACAGCTCTGCTACTGGGAATATCAAAACTTTGAAGAGGACATCTGAAGATGCGGATCTTGACCAAACCGAAGGACGACCATGCGTGAGGACTGTGTCCCTAGGCTCGAGGAAACAGCTCTGTATAAATGACGAGTTGAGAGCGAAGTCGAAAGATCTCGATGAATCTTGCCGCGAACTTCTCAATGGTAAGTTACACCCCACGTTTATTCGTGAAGAAAGCTTTAATTCCCTCCAGAGAAAGGCGCTAAGAGGTGTCAATTTCTACCGCCAGTCGGGGAAGATAGTCAGTTGCTGGATTTCCGCGATCAGGTTCTGGTTAGTTATTCAACAGGGTCCATGCTTCCGTGAGATATAACCCTAGGCCAGGCAGCACCGAAAGATATCGAGGAGCTCGCCGAGGCCGGGAGGCTTGCTCAGGTTTGCCCATACTTTGGCTCGAGGCGTGCAATACCACAAGCGGAAGTAAGTGCCTTAACTTGGCCGTCTAAGCATCTTTCACGAATCCTTGTAGCTAGTTACGCTGCCTTATAATCTTCTGCTGCAGCCGACTGCTCGAGAAGCTCTTGGAATAGATCTAACCAATCAGATTATCATAGTAGATGAAGCTCACAGTGAGTACTAATGTCTGTGCTCCGACTTAATCATTCGCTAATCATTCGGCCCAGATCTTATTCCAACCCTGCTGTCCTTGTCGACCGTACGATTAACGTCTTCAATCCTCTCGCTGTCCTTCCAGCAAGTTTGTGCCTATGTCACTAAGTTCCGTAACAGACTCAGCCCTGCCAACTTACTGCAGTTGAAGAGGCTCGTGGTATTTATGGATGCTTTGAAGAAGTTTGTAGCTGAGTGGATGGAATCGCACTTGAATCAGGGAAAGTCAAGTGTCTCCGCACAGGGACAAACGACAGAGGTCATGACAGTTGCTCAGCTCTTGGAGAAAATGGGCAGAAAAGTTGCTAGCGTCAACGTCTTGGAGATAGAGTCGTATCTTAAGAAGAGCAAGGTCAGTTCAGTAACTCGATTGACGCCAAAGAGGGCTAAGCAGGTTTCCAAGATTGCTCGCAAGATTGCAGGCTATTCGGACAAGCAATCACAGATAGACAGTAAGAGATCTTGGAAGATTACCCAAATAGAGTTCACTGACCTGCACCACCAGCAACTGTAACTGCGAAGGAGAGGAGCAAAGGAGCAACACCGCCGCTTTATGCTGTTGAAGCGTTTATGCTGGCAGTCAGTGGATCCAACGAAGGTCGGTCCTCTCTTTCGTCCTGGATTCTGTAGCTCATCCCCATAGATGGAAGATTGACAGTCTCTTTATGTTCGAATGAAGAGGTCGAATTGAAATACCACCTCTTTAATCCATCGCCACAATTCAAGGAGGTCGTCGATGCCGCTCGTTCTGTCATTCTTGCAGGTGGAACTATGTCACCGGTGGCTACCCCCAAGTCAGATCTATCTTTCGTATGCTAACAGATCCACAGATATCAGACGTGGTGAACCAATTACTTTCATATGTCCCTTCAGAACGATTTTCAAGCTTCTCCTGTGGACACATAATTCCAAAGTCTAGTCTGCAAACTCTGATCGTCACGAAGGGGCCTCGAAACGGAGACGTTCAGTACAAAGCAGAAAGGCAAAATAACTCCGAGGTGGTATGTGAATTTGGTACCATCGAAAACGCCGAGCTTACTTTCGCAGATTCAAGAGCTCGGACAAATGTTGCTGAATTTCGCCAGGATTGTTCCCGGTGGGATGGTTGTATTCTTCCCCTCATATAACCTCCTGAACAAGGCGAAGGCGGCTTGGCAGAGCAATGGTCTGCTAGACAAGCTATCGGGTAGAAAACAGGTGCGTTATCCCGGATGGTAAAAATTTCGTGGCTGACTCCCATTAATCTAGATGTTCTTCGAACCAACTGAAAGCACTGATGTTGAGAAGATTATGAGAGAATATGGGGCTGCAGCCCTAGCTCAGGTACTGATGCTCTGTAGCTAGCTATAAGATGCTGACGCGAGTATCGCAGAACGCAGATAGAAAGGTTCGAGGAGCTCTACTCCTGGCCGTTGTCGGTGCAAAGCTTTCGGAAGGACTCAATTTTGCCGATGATTTAGCACGAGCTGTCGTTGTGATTGGTCTTCCCTTCGCCAATCTTGGGTCCCCTGAACTGAGGGAGAGACTGGAATACGTCAAGCGTCACCAGATACATGCCAACAACAAGCTTGTGAAGGGCCAAAAGGACGCAGCTGCAGAGCTCTACGAAAATATGTGCATGAATGCTGTGAACCAGAGCATTGGTCGCGCAATTAGGCACCAAAATGACTGGGCATCACTCGTTCTGCTGGATCAGAGATACACTCAACCCTCAATCCGAGATAAGCTACCCAAATGGATTGGATCTGAGCTGACCGTGACGGAAACATTTGGAGCCACAATGCAAGCACTAGGTGGCTTTTACCGCGACAAACGGACACTCCGTACTTAGGAACGGGGGAAATCTCCCAGCTATCCACGTCCTGATTCTTATTCAAAAACGTATCTATCCAGCGATGCTTGATTTGACTCGTAATGGATATCTCACCCCACGTCCGGCATTGTAGCGGTGGTCTCCTGGATGTGGGACTTATGGCCTAAAGGCGCAAAACAAAGTTGTACTGTAGTTTACGTGACGTCATTTACGAAAGTTGTTCAAAGTCCATAGCAGCGGGATGACGTCACGCCTTATGCCAACAATATCTGACGTTCGACTTGAGCTTGACATTCATCAAAGAGGTATCTCAGGATGTACGGTCATTTTAGGAGACTAGGATAGACTGTAGATCGCTAGGTCAGTAAATGGGGGGCGAAAACGCTCAGATGACAACACGTACAAAGAGTCAAAGATACCGTTTGAACACTCATCGATAATTGCCTTGACCATTGTAGTGCCTTCCCTGTAATATGTTCAGACAATGGGCCAAGAACGTCATGCAAGATAAACGTACTCGCGACCATAGTCGTAAGACCGAGCGATAGACAGAAACAAAAATGAATATTCCCTAACAATCCATAAAGCTACGGTCTTCGGCTCGTTACGCCGTTTACGAAGCGACAAGCCAATCGACACTAAGTGGTCGCTGGCTGCATCTTCGGGAGTGGATGATTGAGTGGAGATTCCCGAACGGTAGGCAAACGCTGCGCTTATGACGTCTGAAGTCACATTTTTTACGAAGAGCTATAGATTATGGGGAGTTCTTGAGCATTGTTATCTGTAGTTACATCGCAGAGTAAACATACCTCGCAAAACTCGTCGTTTTCAGGCCACCTTTCACAGGCATATTTTAGTATCACGCCGAGCAAAAAGTGTGACCCCTCCCATCTCAGAGGTCGAAAATGGCTGGATTGGTTTTTCTTTACTTTTTTGACGGAAGTACGGACGAGGCCGGGTGGAGGGCAGAAGAGAGAATGCCTAGATGCGATAGAGTGCATTGCGGTTATAAGCACCCGTGACTCTAGCTTTTCAACGGCCCCCGCCATGTAGCGAGTGAACATATCATATTCTTCTTCGTTTTGTGATGCCATTTTCTGCAAGGGTGTCGTTGGCGGGGTCATGCAAAAATCGGTTGGAGGAGGGAAGAGAATGGCGGGCGGGTTCTGCCAGAACGGCATCGACGAAACTCACTATTTATGGCTGGTGTCGAGGAGGCTGACTAGAGAATCGCCGCCTTACCTGACCCGTTGATGATCCTCCAACAACAGACGGGTGTTCGTATCGCTGGTGATAGTCCACTGGTGGAACATGACGTGTGATTGGGCTTAATCGACGACCTTCTACGACCTGGGGCGTGATTTCCACCATAGGGGATCCAACTTGCATGTACGAGAGTATCTGAAGAACGGACATTCAATACTATAACAGCGATTCATGACCACCCGGAATGACCCAATTTACGCTCGAGTAGGCGTACGAATCACTGAGTCCCAGAGGCAGGAAACTGAGAGCAGTTTCCTGCGCCATTACAACTCTGTAGAAACCATAAACGAGCGCGCTGATTTTCACTTGGCTTGCTTGGCCAAAGAGGCATGAATCCACATGTTTGAGCCGCAAAATCAGCGGAATGAGAGCTGCTGGTTTCGAATTCTGCCCACTTTCTTCACAGTCGAGCATTCGCGAACAAGCATCCGCTTGAGCCATCCTTCCAACCTGGTAAAACTAAGGCCAGGCTGAAGAGGATTTGTCGAACGTTGCGATATTTACAGCCCGGTGCATGTCCTGAGTACTGAGTTACTATTGAGAGAGTCTCATGAATCGCTTGTCAGAACATGGTTAGTGAATGGATTCAAGTTGTTGGCGCAAGGGTGAGAGGCATGTCGTCGAAATTTCCGATCAAGCTGCATTTGCCATCACCACGTGCACACCTTTGCAGCCTCAACCATGTTGTGCTTCTTCAAGTCTTCCAGCATCCAGCGCTACTCCAGGCTGCTGTTCAAGCGTCGTATACATAATCTGAGTTGCAAAAACCTCTATGTGACCGATATCCTCATACCGAGAATTCCTGGGGTAATGAAAATCAACTTGGCGTAGCATTCAACATATTCAGTCACTCCGATTCTACTATGCAGACCACGAGGAACGTCGGACAGCATCTGCCCGAACTCTGTCGACAATACCAAATGAGACACCCCGCCTCGATCATTTTCCTGAGTAGGGCGTCCGACCATCATGTTCCTGGCGGTGGTGACCCGGAGTCAAAGTTGCGATGCGGACTCTACACTTGACTGCGAGCTACGCACCGTTGCAAGCCAAGAGTCATATTCATTCGTCGTCTGGCAAATGAGGTGAGTCTTCAGTTTCACCGCGTTTCCTTGTACCGCTCACAGATCCGATGGTTATTTTTAGCGCAACCGCTACAACGAAGGCGGCGGTATGACTGGTCGAGGAGCACCTATAAAACCTGGGATGGTTTGGCACTGAATCTTTACCATCTCATCTTGGCTTCTAAGTTAGCAGACATGCAGCTTAAGGCACTCCTCAGCCTTGTCCCTTTCTTCATTGCATACACTTCTGGCGCTGCCACTAGTGGAAAAGCCTCTGCGCAGATTCTCGATGCACAGACAGATGCGTTCATCAATAACATGCTCAAGGAATGGAACTCGCCGGGGGGTATCTCTGTCTCGTACGTGAAGCAGAACTCGGACGGTTCGTGGCAGACCGAATACAAAGGCTATGGCGTTGCAAATGGCAAGGGCGACAAGGTGAACGAGAACACCTACTTCAACATCGCCTCCAACACCAAGGTGAGCATTTTCAAGCAACTGATTCGCAGCAAGCGCTCATTAGACTAAAATTAGCTCCTCAACGTCATGGCCACCGGCCTATTGATCGACAACCCATCTTTGTCCAAGCAGCCTATCACCTGGCACAGCAAGATGAGCGACATCATTCCTGAGTGGAACACTACGGACCCCGTCGCCAAGTCTGACGCGACTTTGTTGGACTGCATGAGCCATCGCACTGGCTACCCTCTCCACGACTTCTCATACCATTATTCTGACACCGTAGAGACAGTCGTAAGTATCTTGCACCCGTTAAGATGTTACCGATCACTCATTGATCACCCTCATAGACCAAGAAGCTTGGATTCCACCGTCAAGCTGCCGAGTTCCGTGACATCTGGTTGTACAACAATGTCGTTTTCACCATTTTGTCCTACGTCCCTCAAAAGCTCACCGGCATCTCCTTCGCCCGCTTCACCGTCGACAATATCTTCAAGCCTCTCGGCATGACCGCTTCGACCTTTAACTACCAGACTGCGTTGAACTCCAAGGGTGGCCTTGCCTTCGGTATGTCCCGTGGCGGGTGGAACCCCTATCAGGATCCCTTCGCCGGTACTCCTCGCCAGCAACGCTGGTGGGCTGGCACCGATGCTAATGATGACGGCAACACACTCTCCGGTGCTGGAGGCATGTTGACTACTGGTGTCGACATGGCCCAATGGCTCAAGGCATTGCTCCTCAAGGGTCAGAACCCCGACACTGGCAAGCAAGTCGTCCCTACCGACGTTGTTGACACCGTCGCCTCAGCCATCATCCCCTCTGGTCCTTACCTTCCCGCCTTCCCCGAATATTCCATCCCGATGTACGGTGCTGCGCAGCTCCAGCTCTACTACCGTGGTCACTACATCCTCGAGCATGGAGGCTTTATCCAGGGATTCAACACCCAGATCTCCCGCATGCCTCTTGATGGCATAGGTATTTCCGTTCTCTCCAATGACAACGAGCACGGTATGCAGATTGGCGAGGTCATCAAGAACTATATCTACGACCGTGCTCTCGGTCTTGAGCCCATTGACTGGGATTCGAGGTACAAGGCAATCAAGTCTGTGGCTCCCCAAGCTGCCACCGCTCGTCCCGCCTCTCCCAAGCAGCCCGCTGTCGACATCTCCAAACTTGTCGGCTCCTACAACAACCCCGGCTATGGCACACTCAACTTCTGCCAAGTCACCCCTGCTCCCAAGACTCCCTCCGCTGCTTGCCAGACTCTTGCTTCTAACCTCACCGCCATCCTCCCCGGCGGTATCAGCGATACCGTTCCTACTCTCCTCGCCGAGTACGACTCCCCCTGGTTCTCCCACATGAAGCTCCAACACTTCGACGGCAATGTGTTCAACATCTCTTTGATCTCATCCACCCCTGTTGTTGGTAACACTGCTCCTGCCTCCTATGCCAACAGCCAGTTCTGGACATACAACCCCCGTCCTGATGGCTCCGACCAGGTTGCAGTTGCCGAGTTCGATATAACCACCAGCCACGTTGGTCTCGGTATGACCGGTGTCTGGCAAGGTATTCTCGGATCTGGCATTCCTCCCACCTCTGGAAATACTGTCAAGGAACGTGCTGAGGTTTACTGGGACAAACAGTAGAGTGCAGTGATATACCAACGCATTTTGCAGAACTTAAGTCTATAAAAATAATACCCTACCTTTAATTCTTCCTGTAACATAGTCTTGACTTTTTCCCCTCTGTGATTGTATTTTATTTGTCCGCGTCTTTGACAATAAATCATCTGTCTTTCAATCCAGATCTTCGTATTGAGCTCATTTCGGTGATAATCAGTGCATAGTATCCAACTTGACTTCTCGACTCTTCTCAATCCTGAGCTGGAGTTCTAATCGTCTTCGCTCTAAAGTTCGTGGCACGGACCTGTTTAGAGTAGACGTATGATTCTAACGACAGCGCGTGCTTCTGTGTCATTAATTATTGGCGTAGGGGTATACATCGAAAAGATACAGTGCTATTTGTGTACAATCCTAAATTATTCCCGTAAATTGAGTAACGTATGCAAAGTAGAAAGTGTGTCATCGAATGATGTGGAATTAGAAAGTTCGAGTAAAAGAGCCAGATTATAATTGTAAGAATGGTGCGTGCTATGACACCTTGAGCTGATCGGTCGTGAGGGGGGTCGTATCGGAACGCATGCGGCACAGATATTTGAATGATTCTTCTTGCTAGATAAGATCGTCGAGAGCGAATTCCTCAGGTCGGGCTACCAGGAGGAACGGCTCCAACTGGATCGGCTACTCCTTCTAGAGTCACTGGGAAGGTGGTGATTGGTTGTCGGTTCTTGGAGGTCAAGTATGCCCATATTCTGTGGTGAAACTCGTCAGATCTTTATTTGGCACCCCTCGTGCTGGTCACTCACAGTGGGAGACCCTGGTGCGCTATTCAGATGAGATAGATCCTGGAGCGGGTACATCATAGGCTCGCTAGCGCTTTGTGGTTCCACCATCGGGGTGTTTGCGAGGATAGTGATTGTCCTCATTAGTGAAGAAAACATGGAGGGCATGAAAATTCGTGAAGGAAAGGTCGTGGACAAGGCGAAGTTTAGAAAATGCTAAAATGGCTCCACCTTTAAATTACAGCATCTTCGTCATTCTGATCGAGAGGGTCCGGCTATTACCGGCTAATTGAGTCCGCTCAGCCTCGATCGATCATCGTTGTCGATCTCAACTTTGGCAGAATCGCTCAACATCCACAAGTAATTACAAGATGTCAAGTGCAGCCAAGACGGCTATCGTGACGGGAGCTTCATCAGGTCACTATCAAATTCTCCTCCAGGATTCAAGCAGACCTAAACGCAGATAGGTATCGGAAAGGCCAGTGCATTGGCTCTAGCCCGAGATGGGTGGAATGTCGTCGTTACCGCACGACGAAAGGATGCCCTTGATGAAGTAGCAGAGCTCGTATCGAGATCACAAAAAGGCAGCTGTCTGGTGGTTGTAGGAGATGTAACTCAAGAGGCGTTTGTTGAGGAGCTCTTTGCCAAAGCTGTGGCGACATATGGTCCGTGGCGACTATCTCAACCGAAGTATGGCATCTAAGTTGGTGTATCAACAGGTCGTGTTGACACTGTTTTCAACGTGAGTAATTTACCTGCAGAATCGATGTGTCAGAAGTTAAGGAGCACAACGTACAGAACGCAGGAGTCCCCAGCCCCAAATCGACGCTTGAAGAACTATCCCTCGACGCCTTCCAGCATGTCTTGAATGTCAACGTTTCTGGACCATTCCTCTGTACAAGGGAAGCTTTCAAAGTCTTCAAGAAACAATCGCCTCCTGGCGGTGAGTCATTGTGTGCGCCTTGATCCTGAGGAGTATGGACCAATATACCTGCCAGGACGTATCATCAACAACGGTTCCTTGGCAGCCTATGTCACTCGACCGAATGCGACTGCATACACCGTCTCCAAGCACGCCATTTCTGGCCTCACCAAGTCCACGGCCCTCGACGGAAGAGCGCATGGTATCACTTGTACACAGATTGACATCGGTTAGACGTCCATTTCAATCTCTGTTCTAGCTGCTCAGCACGAAACTGCAGGAAATGCCCTAACCGAGATGGCGAGAGGCTCTGCTGTCGGTACTCTTCAACCTGATGGCCGTATCATTCCAGAAGCGACTTTTGATGTTGAACATGTTGCAAATGGCATCGTTCACATTGCAAACCTACCGAACGATGTCACCGTTCTCAATTATACCATCATGTAAGTGAAATATCGTATTCGACTCTGGTGGTCACTGAAGTGTTGGGACTTTAGGGCTGCAAAAGCTCCCTTCATCGGGCGAGGCTAGTTCCACCGAACGCGTCTGTCAATCCGTAGATATAATAAGTACAAATTATGAGAAATACATCGGAACCATGACTATTGTTGTGCCGAGCTTGAGGATGCGGCATTGGCCTTTTGGTTGGGCATCTTCTTGTCTCCACTCGCCAGCTGTTCAAGATCAGCCGCTTTGAAGTAGTGAGGCGCAACTGTGAAATAAGGAGGTCAATCCACTGAACAGTGTGAAAAGGAAGGAAAGGAGCACACCTTCAAGCAACCACGAAGGCTTGATCTCCATTATCTGCCGCATATACGACTTGGATGTCTGCACCAGCTCATAATAGAGGACCGTTTTGACGGGCGGTTGAGACTGGAACAAACTTGAGGAAGGGTGTATGTAGACTGTATGATTAGTCTTGAGTGTCCGATAGGAGTCTCCACTTTTTTGCAGTGATGCCTAGAAGAGATGCATTAGCACTGGCAACCTTCAAAGATGTAAAGAGACTCACAGTATTGTAAAAATACCCAGACGTAATCGCCTTCTGAATCGGGGTAATATCATTCGAGTTGGGATTGGCTTCAACAACAATTTCCACCCTTTCACATAGCCCTGCGAGTTGATCACGAATATCACGAGCTCTACTCAAGCTCTTGAACTGCAGGAACTGCTCGTAGCAGAATTGCTGGGAGTAGTTGGTATCTGCCCATTGTTCCCAGACATTGAGCAAAGTGAAGTGATCGCCACCTGCACGGACGAAGTTTTGTCGAGCTTGATCTGCGTGAAGTTTCTTGTCCTTTGGTCTGTAGAAGAGAGAACCTGACTCTGACAACATAGCGATGATGGTCAGGACCTGATTGAATGAAGAGGTGCGTCAGTTTCGGGCTCCTCGCTCGACAGGACATAGAGCTTACCTCATCGGTGCAAGCGTACTTCTCGCTTGAAATGATTGCCTTCGACAACATGGGATCCACAGGGAACTCTGCCATCCTTCTGCCCAGCTTTGTCAATTCACCCCGATCATTCAACGCTCCGAGCGCATACAACAACTCCAGAGCTCGCATCAACGTCTCCCCAGGTGGTGGTGAGATGAACTCAAACCCAATCAGATCATTGATACCGAGAGATTTCAGCAGTAGCACAACCATTCCGAGATTTGTACGCTGGATTTCTGGTACTGTGTTGGCTTCTAATTCATTGGCAAATGCCCACTTGGTGAATAAACGGAAGGCTTTGCCTGGACCAACCCGTCCAGCTCGTCCGGCTCGCTGATTCGCAGATGCACGTGAACACTGAGGAAGAGAGTAAGTGGGATGTAGGCAAAGCACATGAAGAGTGAAACTCACAGGAACGACAACCAATGAGGACATCCCTGTCCTCGGGTTATATGAGTTCTGTTTGACGAATCCGGGATCTATCACGAATACAACGCCATCGATGGTAATTGACGTTTCCGCGATGTTTGTAGCCAGAACGACCTTTCGTGCTCCCTCTGGTGTCGGTTCGAAAATCTTGGCTTGCATCTCGCTCGGTAAGTTGGCATAGATAGGACATATGACGAGCTCTCTAATCTTGTTTCCTAAGGCTCGAGCGGTCTCTTGAAGGTTTTCGTGCATTGCTTCAATCTCGTCCTGACCCTTTTGTTTCATAAATTATAAACACCAATTCTTGCCTGATTTAAGCGGTAGACTCACCGTGAGGAAGACAAGAATGTCACCAAGTGGTTGGGTTGTGTGGATCTGGAACACGGTGGTAACTGCGGCATGTAGGTAGTTCGCTTCGGGTTGGGGCGTATAGTGGATGTCCACCGGGTACATGCGTCCAGGAACTGGAAAGGATTTAGCGAAGGCTTGGAAATAACAACTGATCTGACTGACCATAGAACGCTGGGGCATTGTCAAAGTATGTGCTAAATTCATCTGCATTGAGGGTTGCACTAGAAATCAGGATTCGCAGTTCAGGTCGAAATCGTGCAATATCCTGGGCGAAATGGATCATGAGCCTCAATGAGAGGATTGAAAGAGCTTGCAGCGTACCTTGATTAAAGCGAAGAGGATATCCGTACTGAGCGTCCTCTCGTGTGCCTCGTCAATGATTAAACAGGAATAGCCAGCCAAGTCCGGTTCAGTCAAGAACTCTCGAAGGAGCATTCCATCCGTCATGTACTTGACAACGGTCTTGTCGCTCGTACAATCCTCGAAACGGATGCTATAACCAACTTCATGGCCAACCTTGGTGCCCATTTCTTCGGCAACACGAGCTGCGACAGACATGGCCGCGACTCGACGAGGCTGAGTACACCCGACCTTTTGACCATTCGCTGTGTAGCCTGCCTCGTGAAGATATTGAGGGAGCTGAGTGGTCTTTCCAGAACCGGTTTCAGCAACGACTATCAGGACTTGATGTTCTTTGACTGCCGCGATTAGGTCATCCTTGTATGAATAGATGGGCAGACTCTTTCGAGTTTCTTCAATGGTTTGTGCTGATCGATGGAAAGCACCGTCAGACAAATTACACCCATAAAGAATGTATGCACATACCTTTCTTTTCCGCGGCTTCAATTTGAGCCTGGAGAAGCTTCTCGGCCGCTGACAGCGGGTTGATATCGCTGGGTGCAGCGTCCATGATGAACTGGATGGTTTGACTCTCGTCGAATACGTAGTCATACTCGTCCACCAGGTCGGGTTTGTCAAGAGCGCCAGTTTTGAACGTGCTGTTCTTGGTCTGAGCTGCCTCCCATTGATCTACATCCGTCACGAATTGGTCGTCCTTGGGCTTGGCCTCCTCATAACGCTGGTAA
Source organism: Clitopilus hobsonii (assembly GCA_015708445.2). Taxonomy (NCBI): domain Eukaryota; kingdom Fungi; phylum Basidiomycota; class Agaricomycetes; order Agaricales; family Entolomataceae; genus Clitopilus; species Clitopilus hobsonii. Next base: position 1,885,663 of record CP068003.1, on the reverse strand, counting down.
AGTGCATTTTCCTTCTTTTTCTTGTCGATTTTCCCTTGCTCTGTGATATAGTCCTCTGGCAGTTGATATCCTTCGTACTTGTCGTTGATCTTCAACCTCTCCTCTACCAGCCTGAGCAGCTCTTTTTTCTTCTCCAACTCCCTCTTCTCCTTCTTGCTGACCTTCATACCAGAGAAGAGGTTTTCCTCGTCAGCAATCTCTTGCCGCAGGAGTTCTATCTGCTGGAGCTCGCGCTTGGTGAGATATTCTTGACGAGAATGCTGGCGCAAAGATGGCATGGCTTGTTGGCGAGCTTCTGAGTCGTCTGCAAGTTGCCTTCTGCTAGCTGCCTCTGCGGCACCCACACCTTTGGAGGACCGGTCTTCCACTATCTTCTTGGTCTTTTCCCGTTCTCGCTCTCTCATTCGTTCTGCAAATGCATCTCGCTCTTTCAGGTCTTCCAAACGCTCGCGCTCCCTCCGTGTGTCCTCATCTTCAATTGGTTCATCGTCCATCGCATCCTCCTGCGGCTTGTCATCATCAAAGTACTCTTCCGCCCGTCTCCGCTTCCTAGCTTGCTCATGTTCTTCCTCATCACTCTCCCACTCCTTTCCATCATGTTCTCTCTTCCTTATCCGCTCCTTTCCCTTCACCTTCTTACTGCTGTCGTCCTTCCGTTTCGAGGACTTCAGGGGCATGACGTCTGGCTGAGCGTCGTCGTCGAGGAGAAGGTCATATCTTTGTGTCCGAAGATTTGATGACTCCTTGTCCTGTTTCTTGGAGCTGGAAGAGTGCTTCTTTTTCCTGGGTACTTTACTGTAAAGCTCCGAGATGAATTGGTGAGAGTCTGGGGTGTCAGGCAGACCACCAGCATGTAGGGTTGAAAATAAGCTGTCAGCGGTCTTTGAAGCGGTCGCTGTAGAGGTTTTTAGTACTCCTTAGGGTAGAGAGGATATCATTCAGCTTACCTGAAGCTATGATGAAGTTGACCATACTGCTCTCCGCCATTCCAAAGAACTATTGGCATTCCGTCAACGTCCCAGCAGCGGTAGATATGGACTTACCCGCATTGCATTGTCGCTAACATATCGTTGAAGCTCGGACGACATTGAGACCAAGAACTTGAACGAGACGAAGAACGGTCAGAGTCAAGGAAGGTAATCAAAGGGTCCGACTAGAGCAGTCGCTTATTGGTCGACACTGTCAAAAGGCTTCGGAAATAAACATCAGCAAATAACGCGTCTTTGGCAGGCTTCGAGCGTTCTTTGCTCCATTCTTTGTATATTCAGTTCTAGACAGGTCGGTGTATACATATGTAAATGGCCTTTGGAGAGAAGTAATAGAGTTTATCAGAAAACAGGCGCATCTCTCAAGAATAACCTCGAGTCTTCCTTCTTGATCCACCTTGTCACAGAGTTTGCTGCCCCGATGATAGCGGTCTTGGGCAATAGAGGTGAAGTTGTGATATAAAGCTCAAAAGGTTGTGTGATCTAGGAAATATGTTAATGGTGTTTTTCGAAGAATTTCCATCAAACTCACCCAACCGAGCACGCTCTCCTTGTCCGTTCGTATATACTGCAATTTCAGAGGACCCTCCTGCCCGGACTTGGCATGAATCGCATCATGCAAAGTCTGATAAAGCGTAATCAATCTGTCCCAATAGTTAGAGGATTTTTTCAATGCACGTTGATTGTGCTCGCACCTCCGCTTATCATCCTCCTCATCATACGGGTCTTCAAACGTCGGGCTGGTGATCTGGATGTGCTGCCTCGACTTGTAGATAAAATGCCGAAGCCCAGGAATCCCGAGGCTAGAAGCAGAGTATTGAGCCGTCTCCGGCAAAGCTGCTCGTGAAAGCAATTCCGAAAGATTATCCTTCTCCAGTTTCTAAAGTAGGGGTCACTTCAGGCGAGTCGGCAAAGAACATAAGTACTGACCATTGCCACGGAATCGCACCAGTTCCTGATAGACTCAAAGTCTCCTCCACTATTGACGCACACTAGGGTAATTTCGGCTGTGGTGTGCTGAGGATTTGCTCTCCCGGCATTTCCACCAGGATTCTGGACCTCATTGGTATCCACAAGTGGGCTATTGGCTGTTGATTCGCTGCTTCGTCGGAGGAAGGAGATATATGCATTCACGAATCCTCCTGGGTTGAACTTAGGGAGACATACGGGAATGTAGGATGATGAGGCAGGCGAGTTCATGATCGAGGGTGAGTGAATGGTATTTAGCAAGATCTGAATGTCTGCGGGGTGAATTGAATGTTTCTTCGGCCGAATCAAGGTCACTACTTTGCCCTGGGCGATCAGGACGACGTAAAGGATATCCTTAACAAACAACGTCAAGACAATCCTTGTCGTGAATAAGAACGCCTTACCTTGATCTTGGATGGCGGAACGAGGATGTCTCCAATCTTCCTTCTGACATTTCCGTCCACTCTCAAGCATTGCAGAGAAGACGTGCTGATGGCAAGGTCAAACTCGAGTCTCTCGAGCATCGAATGGAGAAGGTTTTCAGCACCTACGAGCGATGTCAGCTAGGGCAGATTTCTATGGAGCCGGATCTCGCACCATTCAAGAGTCTTCGTAAATCGAAGTTCGTCCTTCGCTCAAAGATTCGCCTGAGTTGGGCTGCGCTCACGATACTCAGAATTTGAAGGTGTAAATACTCCAAATGACTCCTAGTCTTCCTTGAAAACGGTTCATGGAGATTGCACGATGAGGACTTTGGAACGTACCAGTGACTCAGGTTCTCCCCAGGAACTGACACATGCATAGTAAAGTGGAGACCGCAACAGGAAAGATATCCTTGTTCGACCAGCATTGATGTATCTTAGCTTGTCCCCATCGTCCAAGAATACTGATATTAGGGCTTGCATGATGCCAAAGATGGTAGAAGAGTCCATGTCAGAGGAATCATCATTTCCTGGGCAGCTGGAGAAGTTCAATATTCCTTCTCGGTGGTTGAGATAGTGCACCGACCTAACAAAGACTGGTTTCCCTGCATCTGTAAGGACAAAGTACTGTCGAGGTGGAAATCTGGAGACTGGTTGTCCTAAACTAGGGAACGGATGAATGCAAGGTCGATCGAACATACCTGCTTCAAATGGTACCTCCTCAACTTCTCGTTGCTTGCCCTTATTTGCAGATTTCTGGGGTGTAATTTCTGGAAGTACGACAGTGAGTAGGACAAAGGAGGTTCAAAACATGCCGACAACTAACCCGATTTCGTCGTCTGGTTTCTCAATGTCTTCCGTAAGTGTTCCCTCAGGGCATCTTTCGCCTCATCATCCATCTGTCCACCACCATGTTCCTCTTCACCAACGATACTGACCCCAACGATACCAGCAATGACATCTTCCGCCTCTTCTGTCGTGATATCTGCATCTTGCAACAGCACGCCCTCCCCCATCTCCATGTTAACGACGCTGGATGCGGTGCTGTGTAATTCAGATGCCTGGCCACTCATTGGCAATGGAGGAACGGGTGGAATAGATGAGCTCGCTTCACCGTTGTGACTATGAATGTGGAGGTTGGATAGCGAAGGAGTTGGTCGTAGGCTTGGGGGAACCGAAAGTGCTCGAGGTGCGGTTTTGAGGGTCCTTGAGGACGCCCTTGATCGGATAGAGCCCGGCCCAGTGGGAGTATGTGACATTGACGAGTGTCGATGCTACACGACCTGCGCCTGTATCAACGTCTACAGCTGAGAGATAAAGATGGTGGTGGCAGGTTCAAGTTGGCGTAATACCGTATCTGGCAATCAACTCACGTTCAGTGATTCCATGTTCTCAGGCTCGGACTAACCTTGGACTAGGACCATAACCTCTTTGATAGAGACGGTCCAGAAAGAACTACTCAAATATGCAGAGGATAACTCGCAATGTATCCTGCCATCTGCCACTGGTCCTGAGAAGGTGTATGGGTTCTGAAGCCGCATCTGAACCTCTCCGACGGTCATACCTCTATGTTCCGACTTCATCCTCTCGTATGCTCGAGAAATCATTGTCTGTGAGAGCTGACGTTACGATATACGACTTGGAGGACAGTGTTTCCCCAAAACCTCAAGACAAAGCAGACGCTAGGACCCGGTTACGCGAATTCCTTGCGGTATGCTACCGATTTTGTGGACCTCTATTGCGCATAGTTTGACCATATCATCCTTTGTCTAGCGAACCGACCTACCCAGCCCTCACAATGTTGCTGTTCGAATCAACGACATAACAACGCCCTTCTTCAAGGACGACATAGCCAAAATTGTACATCTTATTCCCCCTTGAGATCTTCCGCGCCTTCCTTCATAACCCATTCATAGGCATCCTCTCCTGCAGTTGGGACATTCATCCTTCCGAAGGTACATTCTCCGGAGGACATACATGTGGTATCCCAAGCAGTGCAGGAAAGTGGGAGAAGTACACCGCTTAACATTATACCGAGCATAGAGAGCGCAAGAGGCCTGTGGAATATTGGCGGCATCGCCAGTTGGAGGGCAAATGATGGTTATAAGAACGGTGCAGCCGGCCAAATATCTGCGCTTCTGGTGAGCACTGTTTTAATGACTCGTGTGCGTTCTAAAGGAATATCCAGTTTGCTGCCGAGGACTGTAAGTCGTTTTAACCTTTTCCAAAGCTGGATACAGCAATCCTAATGCTCACCTGCCCTGCAGTTTGTGCCGACACCTCAATTATTCGCACAAGCTCAAGGCGGGAACTATTATTTACACGGTCGCAGATAGTCCTTGCAGCTCGCGCTTTTGCTTTGGAGGCCATTGACATGGTATCTTCCCTTGCTTCCCCCACAGAAACTCAAAGTCTGACACTCTTCAGGTCTGCGTCAACTACAAAGATCTGGGCTCTCTGAAAGACGAATGTGAGGATGGAAGGCGACTCGGCTTCACCGGCAAGGCACGTCATCCGAGAGAATTATGCTCTTGTGAGACTAACTCTGGATTACTCTATGTGTAGCAAGCCATACATCCTACACAAGTCGAAATAATAAATTCAACCTTTGTCCCTTCCGACGCTGGTGAGGCCTACCAATCCTTCAGCTTGACTCAAGTGTGAGAACTCACTTCATGATCTCCAGAAATCCTTAGGGCTGCAAAAATTGTGTATAGTATGGAACAAGCGCACTCAGCAGCTCGAGGAGCGGTTGGACTGGACGGGGAGATGATTGATGCGCCCATGCTCAAACAAGCAGAGAAAATACTGAAAATAGCAAGGAGCGCTGGTTTGCCGATACTCAATGTTGCGGCGTAACTTCTTTGTAGTCTGAATCTAAGCATCCCTTCTGCTATCATCCTTCAGTAACTTCGTTGCACAAGGAGTTGACAAGGAGACAAGTATAAGGGCCTTGTGAGGAAAAGAAAATGCCTTCCGTTTTTGGCATCGGGACTGCCTAATATGTCAATTGAGTGTTGTATGGTCACGCGTGTCACACAATATTTGCTGTCACACCTGGTTTTCCAGCGCAACCACTATGAACGCATTAGCCAGGATACGGAACGCCTTCCCCTCACTCTCCCGTACGCTCGCGACGGCCACTGCTTCAAGGCCAATTCCTCCACCTCAAGGTCAGTCTGTCACGACACGACTAGCTCCTCGGTAATCCACTCACGCGAGCTTCTGGAGATTTAGGCTCAATTCAGACAACTGCCGATTTTCTGAAAGCCATTGGTCGATCCTCGGACACTAAATGCAAGATAGAGAGCTGGGACGAATTTTGGAAGAGCGGTGGGCTTGAATTCAAGCAAGCCGGTGTGGGTGTACGGGACCGAAGGTACTACCATTCCATTCCGAACTCTCGCCTTGCCCATTTAAACTTTTGCTTGTGACAGATACATTATGTGGTGCATGGAAAAATTCAGGAGCGGACAGCCTATAGAAGAGTTCGCTCATGAGATGAGACCCAAAAAGAAGACACGTGGATGGGGTCCTGCTGTCCAGAACGGGAAGAGGATACGCTCGAAGAGACATAAGGACTTCTAGTCAGTCTGGTTTTCAGGTTCGTTTGACGTCCATTATCAGCATAATCTCTCTTACCTACTATATAATACAGGCTGTCGGACATCACTAATTATATTCCCTTTTGTACACCATAATGCATTCGAACAATTCAAGAGACCCTCTTGTTCCTCTTGCAGACACTCTCCATGCAAGTCAATGGGTTCCTTTTGCAGTGTTCTCTGAGTAATTGCTTCCTCGTGAAAAACTGACCACACCCGTAAGCTCTCTTCGACCCGTCCCTGCCCAACACCAGAGGCGTCATTTCGTCGACCACCAAGCCCCTTTGCCATGCTTCCTCCAGAGATATTCCGTCACACCGGAAGACTCGAGATGGTGAACGCTCTTCCCATCGGATATGCGTTTCCAGGTGCCTTCTGAAGAAGCGAGTATGTTTTCGCCATTCCATGCCCTCTTGTTTCTTCGCGCTGCATACTGGGCAGGTATAAAGTTCGCCTTTTGCCTTCTTCCTGGCCATGATTTCTTCAAGGTCCCTCTGTGTAAGGATAGCCAGGTTTCGTAGCCGAGGAGCACCCCTCGGTAGTCTTCGCAGGTCCGGAGATTCTCCATCTTCGCCAGTTGGAAGGATTTGAAAGGAGTGCGCTGGAATTTCCACGCACAGGCTGTTGCTCAGGCCAGTAGGGGTCGGCAGGATTGGATAGCTCGGTTCTGCGACCTCTGGATAGTCTGCAAACCCTTCAAAGAAGCCACCATTCCCCCTCTGCTCTTCCCAAGCTGGCCAATCATGATTCCCCGCAACCCGTTTAGCCAGGGCACCGTCTTGACGGTCATCACCTGATGATGTTCCCATCTCCTCGGACTGCCAGGCCGCTCCGTCGAAGAGGAGACTCATCTCTTGCGGCCATACTGAATCGCTTGCCGGTGCTGTGTTTGCTAGCAATGCGGCGAAATGCCTTTCAATTCATGAGCTCTTGATGCCTTTCCAGCCGCAAAGAACATACAATGATGAATCTTCCCAGTTTTTACCTGTCATCATCGTCGGTGTCAGAGCAAAATCATCGCAGAGTGTGGTGGTCGGGGAAAGTGATAATATAGAAGGGCCAGGTGTTTGAGCTGGTGAAAGGAACAGTCCAGCTCCCGGATTGGTACGTGGTGCACAAATTGAGTCCCATCCATTATGATTGATGCCCAAGGCACCAAGATTCTTAGGGTGGTCGAGGTCGGTCGAAGGCTGGTTTGGTGCGACGAGGTTGAAGTTCGGCAGGTGATCAAGGGAATCCATAAAGCGGGATGGGACACCTTGAAAATGGCAAAGTTCACTCGTATTTATACTGACAAGCAACATTTCCATAGACAGCATCGCGCCCACCAAAGCTCATGCTAGTACATTTTTCGCTGCTGTGAATACACATTGCGCAGGCGATCCGATCTTCAGCGCTGCTTCAAGGGTCAAGGGCTGGACAGGTATTCCCTTGGCCAAACGATAGCTGTTACGTCGCTTCTGAAGTTGCTCTGAAGCTCAGGTTGTCAAGATTTCGGTGGGTACAGAAATTGATTAATCATTAGCGTAGATGGAGTATAGTATAATATAGACTTTAGCCTACAGCATAGAAATTGTCATACGGGATGAGACCGGAGAGGGGCTGATAGGTCGCGAGTGAGAGCCAGGATGAACCTGAAGCTCATCTCCTACGCTGCTTCTTCCGCACCTGCTTCCGCGTGGTATCAACATTGTAATCGCTCTCGTCACCGTCAGACGCCTTTGTTGCCGAGGTAGAACTCGAGTTTATGTCTCCTACGCGTCCTTTACAAGTTTTTCTCAGATGCCGGCCTACGGCGTCTTTCCTGGACAATGGTTGGTCGCAAACAGGACACTGGAGAGCCTGGGGGACATGGGTTTCTAGATGACGGAGCCATTCATGGGACCTTTTGAGGTACTTATCGCAACGAACGCAGGCGCCGCTTCCATGTGGATTGTTTTCTCTGATTTCCTCAAATTGTTCCCTTGTCAGACATGTTTTGTTTCGTCGGATGGCCAACTTCTTGTTCTTTTCTGTCGGTGCTTTTCCAGAATATTGGCGGCGTGGTTTCTTTTCCTCGTAATCCGAATCATCATGCGCATAATTTTGAGTTTTCTTGGTTGCAGACCGAGCGGGGTAACTTCGAGAGGATGAGGGCATAGAAGGTACGTCGATGGATGGTTGGGACTCGTCTCGTTTTCGTTTGTTGGGCCGCGGTCGTGCAGCTTGAAGACCGGAAGGTGCATTGACGAGAAGGGGGCCAGACCCGCCAAGGGGCATTCCAGAGCTACCTTCCACAAATTCGTGACAAGGTGATATAGCCAGTGCGCTAGCATTTTGTCCGTCCTCGTCACCAGAGATGTTAGCTTCTGCTATCGGATGACCACCGAAAAGACCTGCTTCAGGTAGGTTGTACTCAATACATGCCGGAGAGAGCGATGCTGGCGAAACCGTAAGGGGCGTGAGATGCCGCGAGGTGCGTTCTTTGATAGCTGGTGGCGCAAGCGTAGTTGATCCAGACAGATAGGGTGAGTGTGCTACGGGCGAGCTGGGCGAACCATGAGACTGGCGCTTATATAGAGGGATATTTACTCACTAAGAGTCAATGTCATATTCTATTGTGCTGGCAATTGTTGGTGTCGGGGAGAATTCCCGTCCAATGGATGTCCCCGGTGAACTGAAGATCAGGCTCCCGCCCAGGAATCCTGAATCCTGTGGTGACAAAGGTTTAAGGAACTTGTCACCGTTCACCCAATCGGTGAAAGAACAGTTGGCTTCCTCCTCAAAAGAGGGCTCTGAAAAGACGCTTGGCAAGAACATGATGACCGAAATTTGGAAAGATATTCTTCTTGAGCGCCTGCACTTATAGTGCCAACTATCAGATCGATCAAAACAAGACGCTTTGACTTGGTAAACAAGCTCAGAGCAGGGTTGAGGCAACACCTTCTATTTTGGCAAATGTGTGTCCAGAAGAATAAGCCAGAAGCGGTAACCCTCGGCGACCGGATACAAAGGAAAACAACGACCAGCCAGAACAACACGAGGATAATGGGAAAATAACGGGATGTGTGCCTTGCGTAGACCGTCATGTTTGATAGTGAATTACAGCGGGGAATTATCGACACTACGCGATCTGCATTCTTTGAATGGAGAAGTGTTGATCATCAGCACGGGGGCAAGGCCAGAGGACCCATAAGCGCCCATCCGGGCCATGCTGAACAATCGTGTATAGATTAGATAGATCCACACATCTCTTTCTCCTACTCAACAAGGCAAATCAAGGGCAAAGCTGTCGAGGCGCGCGGCGTGTGGAGGAAGGTTTCCCATCTTAGAGGTGCCAGAAATCTGGAAAACCGTGATGGCCAGCATCTTGCCAGTGCAACGTGTACTCCTGCAAGATCTTGAAGTTGGAGGTCCTGGTCAGTCTGCTGACGAGCTATTGCATATTTATTTTTGAGCCCTTTCTGGGGCCCATAGATGCCGTTGGGTTTGGGGAGAATGACGAACGGAGATTCGAGCCGATGGGAGGCTGAATGAAGAGCTGTGACGTAAGCTCATCTGCATCATCCCACTTGGAGATCCCAACTACGATGACTCCCAAAGTCAGAACGCTGGTCCACCATCTTTGGTCCGATCCAGCTCACCTAATACGCATTCCAACGTCCACGGTTTAATGCCGGCGAATATTGCTACCCAAGATGATATTTTGAAGGCATTTAGAGAACAGGTTTTCGAGGAAGGCATCCTACACGAAGGAGATACTCTCGGGACTGACGATGAGACCCTTCTGTAAGCAAAGAAATTGGCCTACGTGGTTCGCAAATTGACCTCAAGGATAGCCGCTTCCTGCGCGCACGGAAATTTCATATCAATGAATCAAAGAAGATGTTAAAAGACTGTCAGGAATGGCGAAAGAGTGTGGAAGGCATTGGGATAGACGAATTATACAAACGTATAGACCCTTTCAGCGTAAGCGTGGGCAGTCTTTCCATACTTCAGAAAGACTGAGCGCCGCCAAGTTTCCCGAGAGACAGGCAGTTTTTGATTGCTGGCCGATGTGGTTTCATAAGGTACGCCCATGCCCCCACCACGAAGAATATGACTGATGTGGGCTTTAGACAGACAAGGTAGCTCTCATCTGCGAATCTTCGCGATCTATCAATTCAGTATATCACCTAGAAAGGCCGCCCGTTAAACGTGCATCTCTTCGGAGGAATGGACCTACCCAAGCTGTACAGCAAATGTACACCAGAGAAGCATTGGCAGACAGTCATTGTTAATTGCGAATCAGTGAGCTATCTTCGGGTGACTCCTCATAATCAATCTCATTCTGCCTTCAAGCTAACGCGTGAGGTACTCCCCGGCGCTTCTCGGGCGGCTGGCAGAAGAATAGGTACCGTCTTTGTGATTGTGGATCTGAAGGGCTTTGGGTATGTTCTACCTGGCCTATCGGCTATCTGTGAAAGTGTTGACGCCCTAGAATAGTTTGGGTCAATTTTGGCAGATGAAGTCCCTAGCGAAACGCGCATTCCAGATATCTCAAGATTACTTCCCAGAGACGTGAGTGGTGTTATAGGTGCCCTTCCATCATTGCTGATTCGGTTTCTAGTATGGGACAACTCGCGATAGTCAACGCGCCATCGACTTTCACGGCGATATGGAGTGTCATGAAACCCTGGTTATCTAAAGAAACCCAAGAGAAAGTTGACATCCTAGGTAGCAATTATAAAGACGTTCTCCTCAAGCTTGTTGATGCCGAAAACCTTCCATCTTCCCTTGGAGGGCAATGTAACTGTGAAGGTGAAGGTGGATGCTCCATGAGCAGTGCAGGTCCGTGGTTAGATGGGAGAGAAAACTGGGGTGATCACAGTAAAGAGGCATATGGGAAGAGTGTAGTTGACAAACCACCTGTCAACATTAAAGCGGCTGAAAGGACCCTGAAGAACGCTTCTCGTCCAGTGACCCCAACACCGACGTCTTCCAAAGAAGGCACTCCGACCTCAGTGAACGAGAAGCAGGCTAGCCCATCACCACTTGCAAACGGTATTACTGCTAATTAGCATATCAATCAATTTGTACAGTATATATGTTCTGTTGCTGGTGCTATTGTACAATGTCATAATAATACAGATGCGATTTATTCTTCTTCGTGAGATTTCTCCGGTTTGCGTACGTGGATGATACAATTTGGGGAATGCAACAAGCCCATGGCCTGCCGTACCGAAAACGCTGGGTCCCTCGTCCTTAGTCCCTGCCAGTGGAACTGGGATTCGGACACGATGATAAATGGGCTGTGGTTTTACGCGTCGGGATAGGGGTCATGGTGTTAATTTCTGGTCTGTTGGACTCGTCTGAAAGCGGTGGCGATCTGTAGCAGATATGAATGAAGCGAATATATATCTCATGATCGATAGCTACGCACCAATTGCCCACATATGCCTGACTCGAGGCAATCAAAGCGCCTGTGAGAGCGATGCAAAGCTTCACCGCTATAACGCGCCTTGAACATCGCAGTGTCCGAAACAGAATCTGGAGGAGCACTAGCAGAGGATGAGAATGGCTCATTGCGATCTGATTTGCCATGGTGGTTGGGCAAGGGCGAAATTGGTTAAGGGGACATTCAGGCTGTCTCATATAACTGTAAGCTTGATATGATTCTCGATCCGTCCCTCATTGGGTTCGGCTCCCAAGCCTTCCCCAATATGGGGAGACACAGAAGGTGCATTGGGGAACAACGGGCCGGGTGCATTCAAACTATATAGCGACGCACGGAACCTGATGCATCTGACTCGGGAGCTAAAGCGGCGTCCTGGGGCAGATTAGGCTGGCAGCAGACGACGGGAGGCGGAAGCTATTTCACATGGGAGAATGCATCATGGACATCGCTACATACGACCAACATTAGAATATGGGTATAAAATCTTGTATGCGGTCCCTAGCATCCTGCGCAATACACTCGGCAATCCAAGTCAAGTTTCGTATCTCCTGCTCCTTCAGCTTCATGTAGCTGTAAAATGTGGCGTATTGGAACTGTTGAAGGAAGGATTGCTTGTTCAAGTGCACCTCCGTTCGGAAGAAACGATCCTCGAGCTGATCTGCAACATGGCCATTCTCGGCACCACCATTGGATTGTGCGCCGGAATCAGTAAAGAAGACCCGGTATTCTTGGATGTTCTCGCAAACCTGCTTGACTTGATCGAAGTCGTCGGCCTTGGCAAGCTGGTTGTTACCCTCCGGGAAGAGTCGACCAATCGCGGGGAAGAGCTTGGCTCGAGATTCCTTCGAGAGCTCGGTGCCAAAGGAGTTGATAGTGATATTGATCGTCCTCCTGTCCGCTTCAAAGGCAAGGATACTGTGCATCACATCCGCAGTTGCGCCGCCCAGGCTTGAGCAGAATTCATAGAAGTCCTCAAGGTAAGCCTTGTAGACTGTGTTACGGATGATCTCTATGTTGAGGTCATCCAAATCGGAAGCAGACAAGCAACCCCGAAAGTAAGGTGCTATGGAAAAGGTTAGAAACTGGGCAACATGGACGGGGAAGAGCCTCACCGAGGGGTGTCTCAACAAGTACACTCTGGTATAGTTCTTCTACGTTTGTGGCAACACACAGCGCTGGCATAGTATCAAAGACACCAAGAGGATGACATCTCTCCAAGAGTTCATGTGTATCTCGTTCGTGCAAGGTGCCGGTGATGAGAAGGACAACGTTGTCAATCATGTATGCATAGCTATTGAGAAGATCCGTGTTAGTTGGCGAGGAAAAATCTTGAGTTATGAAAGCGTACGTGATGTAGTCCAAGAACTTCGCAAGGGGTTCAACTGCATTGGCTCGGATGTAGTTGAACTGGTCGACCAGGATTTGCGTAGCTTTCTCTGCTATGGTGGAGGTCGAGAGGGGAAGGGGTTCATTTGCGAGGAAATTGCCGTAATCTGTAGCTGAGAGCTGCGTCCTAAAATCTTAGGGCATACAATTGAGTACATAAATTAGGGTAGAATATAGACGAGATGCACCTTCCAGAGTCTCGCACTGAGCAAGGTTCTGATACTGGTTCTGGCTCAGTACTCCAGCCTTGTAGCCCCGGATAATAGCCTCAAGGAAGCCACCATCTACCTGTTTTCGAATAACTCAGCATACTCAGATATTAGACCATTGCCGGCACGTACATTGAAGAGAAGTGCATCCATTTGCTGTGATCGTTGCAAGAACTGTACCCGCCGTCACCGACAATGTGGTCGTTAGTGCAGGTCACGTGTCAATGAGCTTGCCTTATCTGGAGGAAAGTCCTTGTAACCCTAGACTCGGTCTTACGCGTTCTGTTCCTCTTCGCGTCGTCATATTCTTGGTGAATTGTGCAACACTTGTGTCTCCATGGACTGGACCTGATTCTTGACGAGCATCGGCCAATGACAGTCCAATATCTATCGCAATCTCAGGAACGATGGGTATTATGACCCAATTTCAGGCTTATTTTGTTACACCATAAGCTTCTTGCATTGCGCCATCGCGCTTGCTTCAGCCAATGCCTGATACCAGCTTAAATACATAAAGCCGAGGAGGAAATTATCCTGGACTTCTGAACATGGCTGCCTCTGTTGTCAACGAGAAGCGCGTCAGCTTGGACGCAGAATCTAGCCTTGGTCAAGAGCAGCACGATGCGGCTGGCGACAAGAAGCTGATTCGCAAAGTCGACCTCTAGTATGGACTTTCGAGATCTCTTGCGCAAATAATGCTCATAAAAATATAGTCTGCTGCCGATTCTGACTCTCCTATACCTCCTCAGCTTCTTAGACAGGTGAGATTGCCCGTTTCAAAGGCTACTCCCGAGTAACTCATGCTTCATCAAGGTCCAATATCGGCAATGCCAAGTGAGTTGCAATAGTATCCTCTGCCAACATTAGCTGAACACTCTCCAGGATTGTAGGGCTTGCCACCGTAAGTCTCATTGCCAGTAGGTGACGCTACAATCCTCAAGCAATCCTGTTAGGACCTCCATATATCTGGGCCTGAATACAACACGGCACTGGCACTCTACTTCGTTGCATATGTTATCTTCGAAGTCCCTTCCAATGTAAGTCTCTATGAGGTGTCCGTAATTGTCTTTCAGCTCACCAGTGGTATTCTAGATCATGTCAGTCCCTGGGCAATGATTTCTGCCTATCTAGTATCAGCGACTGACAAATGATAGCTTGAAGCGATTCGACCCGCAATTCTGGCTCCCGTCGCTGACATTAGCTTGGGGAATAGCAAGCATTGCCCAGGGGCTCGTCAAGAACAAAGCTGGCCTGTTTGGCATCCGATTCCGTGAGTAGTAGGGTGTATAGTACCTCATTTTTTTGTTTCCTGACGGAGTGCGACAGTTCTCGGAGCGACTGAAGCTGGTCTGTTCCCTGGTGTAATATATGTGTTCTCAACATACTATCGTCGGTCAGTTAGCTGAGTTCACAGAGGTGATCTTGATCCTGATTCACCTGTAGACGAGAGCGCAGTTGGAGAGTGTCCATTTTCTTTGGAGGAGCAGCTCTAGCAGGAGCTTTTGGAGGTATGTCCTCTTCGTTTGACATTTCCACCAAGCTGACTTAGTTTGATAATAGGTATCCTCGCATATGCTATTGGGAAGATGGATGGTGTTGGAGGTAGAAAAGGTTGGGAGTGGTTCGTCTTGACTTCATTCAGAATTTCCCTGTAGATTTTGACTCTTCGGTCACAGGATCTTCATTCTAGAAGGCATTATCACCGTCGCTGTCTCGCTCATTGCATACTGGGCCGTCCCAACCTGGTCCCACAAGACCAAATTCGTTCGTACAAGCTCCTTGGTCCACTTCAAGTCTAGTTACTGACGGATAGCACAGCTCACGGAACCAGAACGACAAAGATTGCTCGAGCGTTTGAAAACGGACTCTGATGCAGGCAACTTCGAGCAATTCCAATGGGGCTATGTATGGCAAGCTTTCACGGACCATTTGGTCTGGGCTTATGCCTTTCTCTTCCACGGATTTGCATTTGTCCTCTATTCTCTGAGCTTGTTTTTGGTAAGTTCTCTCAGGACTGACTTTATGACAACGTATTTACTAGCTATACTAGCCTACCATCATTGCAGGCCTTGGATATGCCAGTTGGAAAGCACAGCTGTCAGTCTACCATGATCCTCAAGATTTGTTGATAACTTACGTTGGTCACAGGTTGACCGTCCCACCGAATGCTTTGGCTGCGCTGTCAATCGGCCTCACGGTTTGGGCATCGTCTCGTACCAACCTTCGGGCTCCTTTCATTATCGGGGCTGCTGTGATCGCAATCATCGGTGAGATTCTTCTTTCGTTACTGTTCGTTGGCTAATAATCCCTCCTTTAGGCTACATCATACTGATCACGACAACAACGGCAGGCGCCCAATACGTCGGTGTTCATTTCGCTGCTGCTGGAGTTTATACCGGAAACGCTTTACTCTTGAGGTCTGTCTCCATTCCCAGCTACTATTTTTCGAAGTTTCGAATGATGATTTCCAGTTGGCCGGGTGAAAATGTATCTGGGCAAACGAAACGAGCAGTTGCAGTTGCAATGCAGATCACCATTGGCGACGTAGGCGCTATCGCGGGGTTCGTCGATCAACACAACTCTATCTTTGCAACAGCTAATAGCCTTGTGCAGTGTCTTAATTTACCGGCCCAACCTGTCCGGACATCGTTTCCGCACACCTCATATAATTTCCATCGGATATCTTTTGTTCGCGATACTCGTCGCAATCTATCTATTCTCCTGGATGAGTCGCGAAAACCGCCGACGTGATCAGATCTTACTTTCCAACAAGGGCAGCCAAGAGTCTATACCATCCTCTACGAAAAGTGGTTTAAGTTTAGGTGACAGAGATGTTCGATATCGATATGTTGTATAGGGATGAGGCCGTATCACTCTATTTTAGTAGACGAGGAATGCATTTTTAGGACGATCAAATCTGTGAATGAACAGGCTACAAGTACAAATGATATGATGTTATGGTACAATTGGGGAGAAGTGCGAATGATTAAGCAGTAGAATTAGGTAGACGTGAAGTAGGCTACTAGAATGCGCTCCATGGTCCAATGCAAAAAAACCGTACGGATAGTCAAATGCATATCGTCAATGGCTTCATAAATTAGGCGTCTGATGCTCGTAACACTCTCACAACTGGTTTCGTCTGCGTTTCGTTGGTTTATACCCATAATCTTCGTCATCGTCATCCTCCGTGATATCACCAAGAGCGGCACATGCCTGTAGCTCGGCTCGTTCTTCCAGATCCTTGCGTTTCAGATTGCGTAACTGAAGTGACAAAGATTTGAAGAAGTCATTCTGCATGTGTTGGGGTGAGTGGGAAAGGCCTTGCAAGTGGTTGGATGGCATACCTTGTTCAGTCGTACTTTGGTTCCAGGCAGAGCGGCCATCTCTGCTTTTCTCTTCTCTTCTCGGAACTGTGAGCAAAGGAGTAAGCGTCGAGGATAGATAACTCAGACGTTCCAACTACCTTGCGCTGTTCCTCCTTGGCAAGTTGACTAAGAGCAGCAATCCACTTCTGAAGGTTGGTTTGCGTGATCGGCTTCACTTTCTTCTTGGCCTCTCCTCCCAGGATGACCTCATC
Organism: Clitopilus hobsonii; assembly: GCA_015708445.2. Taxonomy (NCBI): domain Eukaryota; kingdom Fungi; phylum Basidiomycota; class Agaricomycetes; order Agaricales; family Entolomataceae; genus Clitopilus; species Clitopilus hobsonii. Next base: position 1,869,093 of record CP068003.1, on the reverse strand, counting down.
ATCTGAATCCGGCACAGCATAAGAATGAACTTTGCTGGCGATCGAACGACGAGGACGTTTCTTGCTTCGGTTCTTTGTGGGTTCGGGTGCTTCTGGAGAGGCCATTATGATATCTGCATCTTGTTGGTCCGAGTCCACTTTAATCTTCTGATCCACGCTCTGGCTGAGGTATTCTTGCTCGTCTGTATAGAAAATGGCCCCTCCTTCGATCCCATGATACATCCATGGGTTCTATAGGGGACTTTGAATATCCAAGACGGGGAACGCGAGGTCAGCTGGCAACTCACTGGTCCACGGCCCAGACGAGCAAGAATTTGAAAATGCTTCAGTGTGATAGGAACTGGCTGCTTGGTTTCGCGAAGCACATGGATGGGAGCATCTGAACCTAGATAATGACTGATAATCTATCGGCTATAAGGATGCGCCACAACAGTAGAAGTCATCAGAAGGGACGTACAGCGGAATTGTTGTTGATGACTGCATGTAGCATAAAGATAGCAGTTACCGGACTGCTCGGACCGTACTCGGCCTTGACCCATTTTGCCACAGAAGTATAGTCTGAAGTTGGGTCGGTTCAAATTAAAAACGAAAATAAGAAAGGCAGTGAACTGACCGCTCGGGTACGGTAGCCTACCCACCGCATCGGCAAGAAAACCGAAGAATAGGTGGTGTAGGCGACGCCTGGTACGACTAGGAGATACTTCGTCTTGGCGTATCATCGTCGTGAGTGTTTCCTGAGTGATATCGCCCTAAGAGCAATATCATGAATATTCCCAGTTGATCATATCGGTTTCGGTTTCTCGACTGGACTCACCAAGAACACATTACTCATCGAAGCGGCGGAGGTAGAGGCAGGATCCGGGTTCTCCGTCGGTGACTGGGATCCAGGAACAGGCCAGTCCTTTTCATCATCATGTTCTGTACTTTCGTCGACATCCGCGTTCCCTGCGTTTTCGCTCGCGTTGACTTCGGCTGACGGTACAGGCGGGTCCCACTGCGGCTCACGACAGAGTTGAACTACGTAGTTTTGGCACCCATCCTTATCCTGAGCTTCTGGTATGTCTTTGATTGAAATGTTGTACTTTCGGTCGGTGAGGCCCTGGACAAAGTCGTGGAGGGAAGGAAAATCTTCTGAGAGATTCTTGAGCATACGCCCCTGGAACGCATATAAGGTTGGAAGAATATCGCCCTAAAAGCATCGGACACACCTTGCAAGCAACCTCCAATGACTTCTCGGCTACTTCTTCCACAATACCCCTAATTTCGTCCTCTGTTAGGCCTTTCGAGCCGTCTTGTTTGCCGCCAACTTCCGCTCGCGCATAGGCAAATAATACCTGATACCGGTCGACGAATGGGCTCAGAAGAATGTTGCAGATATCCTGCCTGTTCAAGGGAACTAAGTTGAGCTCTTCCAATCTGGCTCGGACGGTCGAGGCGGTGAGATGGAGATTCTCTGAGGTAATAAAAACTGTGATGAGGATGACCAGGCGGGCGACGGGGTCACTAGTGGGAAATTCGGTATAAAGGTAGCGGAGGACTTCTGTTGAGACGGCAGTGCAGATTGATCGCGTGCGGATAAAACTCTACAATCCTCTGTTAGATTCATGTGATGGCGGCTTGGATCAAGTATTATCACCTTGATTAATTCTTCCACAAGATCGCTATGAATATAATTTAACGTCCCAGTCTGAGATCAACAAGTAGCAAAGCCTACCCGAGCTCAAATAGCAGACCACCAGTCTCGTTTAGCTTCTTCAGAGCGGTATAGCCAGTCTCGTTGGCCTTAGCTTCCATGCATATCTCTGCCGCCACGGTTCGACTCACGAACATGCTGCGATTCGATGTTAAAAGCGAGGGTGAAGGAGTAACTATCTGAACAAACTCACGAAGGATCTAACCGGCACAGCTCCTTGACGTTATTGCTTATCTCGTCTGGATCGGTTTCGCTGGGCACCGCAGGTCGCTCAAACATCTTGCGGAAGATGAAGTCCCGATACTATAGGTCATTTATCTCAGAATCTACACCATTCTAAGTGATATATGCACTCTCGTACCTTTCGGTACATTACGAATCCATTTTTGACGGCGTACGGGAGCAATCTTGGTTCAATAGATAATGCAAGTGGGAATTGACCCATTATCGGGTCCTGGGTCTTGTCAGAAGGCATTCAAGCGCATACATGAGCTGCGTTACCTTGGGTGAGAATGGAGCAAACTAGAAGAGATCAGCGATGGTTTATTGTTAGGGGGACTGCGCATACATGGTACGTTTCGAGCATGTCTTGGATTGTTTCCCAACTCACGGTCTTCAGAGACTTTGGTAGCCTACTCTCTTTGAGGAACGTGGAGAAGATTGTTCCGTCATCCTCTGCCTGATGATAGATCAAAAAGCATGGTCATAAATATTTAATTAGCCACGCTACCTTGCCTCGAGGTATCTCCCCGTACATTTCCTCAGCTACCTTGAGAAAATACACAAACACCCGCAAAGGGACATTCCGCACCCAAGTTGATTTAATGAAATGTGATTGGGTGTAGAAATAGTGGTGCACAGAGAGTTGGACGAGGTATCTTGACATATGCGCCCCGCTTGAGAGAAGGATCTGCGAGAGAGTCCAAAAAAGGACTATAGTCAGATTTGCATTACCATCCCAACCCAGACCGATATCTCACGTCGAGGACCCGTTCAGTAAGAACCTTGCCTCTTCCTAATGCTTGAAACAAAGCTTCCGCCTGACCAAAGCGGCTGAGGAAGTAGTGGGCTCGAACGTAAGGTTCCTGAGAGAACCGATGAAAGCGCTTAGACACCAGCGTCAAAGGGCCGGGGTCGTTCAAGTCGCAGAAGATCAGCTGAAGGATTTCATCTGGGACAAGGATAGTACTTCAATTACTTTGTGGAGTGGCTTCGAAGATATCCAGCTCACCACAGAGGCGTTCCATGCCGAAGCCAGGTTTCGGCGTGCCAGGAACAGATATCGAGGCAGTGTGACTAGCGTATCGTCGAGGATGGTGGTGGTTGGGGGAAAGGAGTCGAATGAAGGCAAAGAGAGTAAGCGGTGTTGTTATGGAGGGACCAGACACACGGGATGCAGATTGTCACAGACTCTCGGATGGCCCGAGCCAAGCGAAATCTGAAAGGCGTAGATTCGGACGGCGACCAATTTCATTATTTTGTCAATCATAATTCTATATATAGTAACTAAACCTCTCTCTTATAGTAACCTCTCCATATCTGCCATGGAAGCTTCCAATCTCGTACCTGTAGCCTTGGCTCGAAGGCATTGAAGTTGGCTTTCTCCAGCCGTCCAAGAAAGTTAGCTACCGGTACCTGCGCAGACAACGGCCGATCAGTGGACTGCCTTGAGGACATGAAGGGGTCATCTCTTACCCCAGCCAGGAAGACCGGCATGGCCTGCGCAGGAACTTTCCCGCCCATCTCCTCTTCCTTGAACTTTTGTCGAGCTGTCAGCAGGTGGTCATTTGCCAGGGTCGCGAACTCGAAAACTGCATCGTCAATCCCTTTTGCATGCGGTCCGTGTCGGAAAACTTCGTCCTGGTTGACACCATGCTTTGCCGTGATTTCTGCGGGGATTACCATTCGTCCGTTTTTCGCGTGAAATGGGAGAGCTCGGAGAAGAGTGGCGATTGTTTGAGCTACCCCCAAATGCGATGCTGCATGGGAAAGCGCAGAGGACGGAAGTGAGAGTAATGATAGCAAGAGGTAGAGCAAAGAGCTTGAAGTTGATTCCGCGTGGGCAGTTAAACTCTCTATCGTCAGGTGTGTGGGCGTATGCAACTCTTCATCCTACCAAAAGCCGTCAGCTATTAGGACAACCATCATCAGTTGGATTCAATTCACTCTCGCATCAACGATACGTTTGAGGTGATAAGCCTGAAGGTTAGCGGTTTTTGAAGCTTCATACAAAGCCAGGGCTATTGGATGATGCGGAGGTTTTCCCTAGGCACAGTACGTCTTAGTATACCCAATCTCCGACAACAAAATTTACATGCCTCTCCAATAGACTTGACGGCATCCCTCCAAAATTGCATCCTCATATTCCCAATTGTCTCATTCGTGACATGGTCTTGAACCATGGCGAGTTCGACCTGGAGTTTATTGAGTTTATTGAGTTATTCATCGCTCTGGTGGGTGGGTAAGACACGCACTGAAAAGGCCTTTAATGCTAAATACCCACTTTTCGCATTCGGAGGGTAGAATTGCGATAGAAGGAAGCCTTCGTAATCGTGTTTCCGGAGGAGTTCTGCACAATATTGCGTAGGGTTGGCTGTTGACGCTTCCGTTGACGCCTGGCGTGGCGCACCAAGCGTCGGTGTACGCCCCGTAATTAGGCTAGAGGGCCTACGCAGAGCCAGACGCGAGAGTCCGCGACTTGAGGCAAGCATCGAGTGCAACTTGCCAGTGTGTACCAGTAGAAGCACTTGGATATGACGCGCTGGATGAAAGTGGTGACTGGGAGGGTGACTAAGACGCGTTAACCAATCATATTCTCAGAAAGGTCCTTTCGTGCCTTTGCAAACAAATTCAGGACCTACTGTACTGGGGAGAATAGGACTTCAAGTGGTCTAGAGGCTGATATAGCAGTGTGCAGCATGATCACGAGAATGGAATGATATTATGATTATCCTAATTGTAATGGCTCTTTTGAACAGCTATCCCTCTGGTACGGATGTGGGTTCAGCTCGAAGAATGTCGGAATCAGAGCTCAGGAAGTGGCAAACACAGATTCAAGTCTATATTCTGACCAACTAGTTTGCACTCCACGGAGAAAACTGAAAGATAGCTAGATTCTGGAACTCTTTCATTGCAGGGCCTTCTCCAAGTCAGTCCGTTCCTTCTCTAGGAAGGCAATAGTTTGGGCAGCTCTGAAGGATGAGGGTCAATCTCAATCACCGCTAGACGCATTAGAAATCCTTACGATGGTAGAGATTCAAGTCCCAGGGCCAGTTGCACTCGTTCCCTTTCAGCGGCAGCCAGGGCTAACGAAGGCGGAGTAGCAGTGATAGACTCGAGTATCTGCCTCGCCTCTTCGGGGGTGTACTCAGATGCCTCGAGTGCATCCAACTCCTTCTTGTCTTTTATTCTTGTCCGAAGCTTCATGCCTTCCCATCCAAGGAGTTCTGACCGTGTCTTCTGCACATAGTTGTCAATTCCTCCGTGCTTTATACGGGCATTGTTAACGCAAGGTACATTTCTGAAGCGGCACAGATTTACCTTCTTTATAGTGCGCAAAGCCCGAGTCGTGAGCTTGACGGAGACATTCTGTCCAAGAGTATCCGAGAACAAGCGTTTACGCTGGACGTTCGGGAGCCACGTCCGTCGGGTCTTGTGCTTGGAGAACGGGACGTTGTTTCCGGAGAGCCTAGTTTTCCCCTGGAACAAGCCAAGCTGTGCCCTCTTGAATGGCTGGGACGTGAGATTCTGGAATAGAGCTGTTGTTGGCCACATGAGATGGAGGTAGGAGCGGACGAATTTTGTGGGAGTCTGCGTATCGCTGAAATGTTGTCTTCCCCATTTGGCAAGTGCACTTTCCTCCTTTCCTTTCCGCCAAATCCTCCCGTCAGCGCATCTCTCGACGGCTTCTTGGGAGGGAAGCATGGTGAAGTCAGGGCTTCAGAGGGAGGTTCTGGCGCTGTACAGACGGTATGTCGTTCTCTCAATCATTCGTATGTTGTCATCTCAGAAGCAATCCAAGAGCTCTTCGGATGATCAGAACAAAACCCGTCAATACCAGAGAGAAGTTCCAGCTCTATGTGCAATATACTTTCCACCATAATGCTACAAGAGTGTCTCCTAGAAACGTCAGCGCTATAGAACATATGCTCAGGATAGGGCAAAGGCAGCTTGAAATGTACGAGGACCCCGCAGTGAAGGATTGCTGGGTATCTGCCGAGATGGTTGCATGGAGAAATAACAGAAAGGCAGCAAATTCATGAAGGACCCGGAGCACAAAAGTTCAATAGTAATCATGTATTAAAATGCCGTATAGACTAGATGAACTCTACACCCATCTCCAAATATTACGCCTTCACTGTCTCATGAACGACTTGCGAATGCTCAGCGACGGGTATAGGCTCCGAAGTTGCAGTTTCTTGAGGTTCCTCTGTGGCCGAAGGCGCCGCTTGTTGGCTAGGTTCCGAGGGGGACGACTTCGGTGCTGCCTTCAACGACTCGATTTCTGCTTCTTTTGCGCGTTCAAGATATTCCAGCACTTTCTCGTCCTCCTCCAGCTCCTGCTCATTCTCAAGAAGTTCGACGGCGCCTTCGTACGCTAGACGACGTTCGTTAAGAACGGCCTTGATGCGTGCCATTGAGATGCGAACCTAACAAAGGAGTTAGAAACGGGTGTCAAGTAAAGAGTGAGAGCTGGTGGCATACACAGTACAGCTTCCGTCGCGAAACTCGATTCTCCGGGTCAACAGAACTCCTTCTTGCCTCGGCCGCCTGGGTCGCAAGGAGATTACGCTCGCGAAGTAGGACATACCATAGGGTATGAAGGTCTCGGAAGCTTTTAAGGCGTAACTCTGACGCTCTCCAGTCGCGACCTATACGAAGTCAGGCATCCAGTCTATATAATTAGATGACTTGCACATACCAGATAGCTGTTCCTGCATTTCCGGTGTCTCAAGGGTGAGGTACTTGTCCTCTCCTCGCAAGTCTGTAGCATTTGGTTTCTGCCTGAAAAATGCGTAAAGCCCATGGTCTTCACGAACAGGAATTTTCCCTTTCCGTGCGCTTGGTGTTTTAGCCGCTGTTTGTGGACTTGAGGTTGCTGGAACAACCGTGGCGAATGTTCTTGCACACGCTGAATGCCTCATGAGGCGGCATGCATTAGGAGCAGCATTCCGAGCGAGTGAGAGCATATTCAAGCGTGTTTGTTCTCGGAAAGGTCTCCGTGAGCCTTTTGAGAGGATACTTTGGCGGCCGTGAGGGTCCCAGTGGCTGGCGCCTTGGTTGAGGATTTTCGCTTCAAGCTCAAGCTGGCACTTTGTAGCAGATGTTTGGTTTTGAACGTGCAGCCAAACAATTGAATTTGCCTGAGTCACGATCGCGTGACTAACGACGTGACACGGCGCGTCCAACACAAGGCAGTGTTTGCCATTCGCCGTCAGCGAGGTTCTGCTCGTTTGACTTGTTCTTTCAGGATGGCACACCTCAACAAACTCGCAATTCGAGGCATTCGAGCCTTTGACGACAAGTCTATCTCTGTCATTGAGTTCTTCTCGCCAGTCACAGTCATTGTTGGCCACAATGGAAGTGGTAAAACTACGGTTATTGAATGCTTGAAGTATGCCACCACTGGCGACCAACCTCCAAATACCCGTGGAGGAGCGTTTATCCACGACCCGAAGATGGCAAATGAGAAGGAAGTCCGAGCCCAAGTTCGACTCAAGTTTCATGCTGCCAACGGAGCACGGATGCTTGTCACCAGGAATCTAAGTGTAACGATGAAGAAGAATGGCGCTCTGACAATGAAGACCCTTGAGAACATCTTGGCCATAGAAGGTGGCGGAGTCGGTGGCAAGGTGAGGCTTGTGTTTGACTATTCGTGACACACTAAACAGTTGACCGTAAGAGAGGAACCATTTCAACTAAATGTGCAGAACTCGACGCTGAAATTCCACATCTTTTGGGTGTATCAAAAGCAGTGCTTGAGAATGTCATTTTCTGTCATCAGGAAGACTCGTATTGGCCACTTGCCGAGCCTGCTGCCCTGAAAAAGAAGTTCGACGACATCTTCGAGGCTACACGGTAAGTGCCTAAAACTGCTAGTTTCTGCGTGGTCCTAATGTACCTACCATGCAGCTATACAAAGGCACTCACAAATATCAAGGACCTTCGTAAAGACCGAGTTGCAGAGCTGAAGGCAGAGAAAGAACGTCTATCCAGTCTCCAGAGGGAGAAGCAACACTCAGACAAACTCAAAGCCAAGATAGCAGATGCAAACTCCACGATCGCCTCGAAGGAAATTGAATATGAAGAGACCAGGAAGCAATGGGAGGCTATCGCTGAGGCGAACCAGAAGTTCTACGAGTATGCGGGCAAATTCAGGGATATGTACAGAGAGGTGGAAGCCCTTGAGGAGAAGAAGCGCATGCTTCAGGCTGACCATGAGGAAGCCAAGCTCAACTGCAAGGAAATACCTCGTGAGTTACTCGATACTTTCGCTTCAACATTGTGACTAAGCGCCCAGCACAGTGTCCGAAGAAGACCTCCAGGCAAAGCTTGAATCTTTCGATGAGGATATCAGCCATCGCAAGCAGAAACGACGAGTCGAGGATGACAGGCGGCAGGAGCTAGAGGAGGAGTTAGATGATGTTCGAAGGCAGCATACACATCTAGCCTCTCAGCTTGGTGGCCTCAAAGCTGAAGCTGAGGTATGTTTTCCTGAAGGGATCCTTCTATGCAACCAACTGACACTGGTGTTCATAGGCTCAAGAAAACAGGCTGGCCGAACGCGAACAGCTGATACACGAAATCGGCGACAAATTCGACATCAAGGGTTACAGCCACTCTCCTCTAGAGCGTGAAGAAATTGTCAGCTTCTTGTCCCGGCTCAATGACACTCAGAGGAGACAACGAAACGAGTACGAGAAGTTGCAGGTGTGTTGGCTTTCCGTTAGGAAAGCTTTGGTGCTGACTTTCGCTAGGGCGAGCTACAAGCAAAAACGGACGAGTTCAATCGCAAACAACGCGAGCTAGACAACGCACTCAGCCGACACAAGCTTGAAAAGGACACCCTTCGTAAGCAAACTGTGGGTGAAACCCTGACCGCTCATCGGAAAGTACTGATTAAAACCCACAGTCCGAGCGGCAGTCGTCTATCACGACCATGGAGCGCAAACTGGAAGATCAAATCGACCTCACTGCACGGCTGGAACATCTGGAAGGCGACATCAAGGAGAAGAGGAACCGGCTGGCTACTGTTAAGGCTGAAATGGAGAAGGCCCAATGGGACGCAAGGATCGGCGAGAAGACCTCAGAATCAAGAAAATTGGAGGAGGAGAGGGACAGGCTGAACAAGGAACTCTCCACGCTAAGTCTCCAAGCAAATGCCCGCGCAAAGCTTGACCATGTCAAGGCTAGCATCAAAACCAAAACGAACGAAGTCGCTAGCATGTAGGTTTCGACTTGATATACATAATTGTTACTGATTTATTTGTAGCATGACGATTGTCCACACCAAATTACGCAAGCTCGACGCTGAAGAGGTGGATGCTGAGAAACTCGAAAGTGAAGTTAGCCGCCTCTCTCTGTGAGAACTTATTTTCTTCTGCTTGCCTGCTATCCCTTATGGTCTGTTGCATAGTCAAAAGGAACAGGAGTGCTCCGAGCTGGAGCAGCAGCAATCGAAACTCAACAATGAGTTGCAGCGCTCAGAGACAACCCTCTCGAATGCCAGGGCCCAGCTGAAATCCAAGACAGAGGAGGCTAAAGGTAGGAAACCCAGTTACTCGAGCATGCACAACTTTAATATCTCTGCATAGGTCTTGACCGGCGGCTAAAGACCGAACTCCAGGTCTATGAGTTTAATGACCTTGATACAGCACTGAGAGAAGGAGCCGTAGAGGCAGATATCCTAAGAAAGTTGGTGATAGTGCTTGACTTGGAATCACCGGCTTACATCTCACTCCCTTCCTCTCAGCCTTGTCGGTAGTATGACAGGTGGCACTGCTGTCTATGAAGCTCTACTCAAAGTAGGGAGGCAAAAGAAGACGTGTTCTGCCTGCAGCCGACATATGAACAACCAGGAGCTCGCGGTGTTCGAGAAATCTGTGGGTTTCGGCACTATCTGATAGGGAACGTTCCGACCTGCTTACACCCGAACAGCTTGGCGAATTGATGAAGAAGGCGTCTCAAGAGGAACTCGACAAAAACAAGCACGAACTCAAGGAATGGGAAGAAGCCCTTGACATATTCCAGAAGCTACGACCCGTTCAATCACTGCGAGACCAAATCCGCGCCCGGGATATTCCAGCCCTCGAGAAAGAGATCAAAGAACAGGAAGAACTTCAACCTAGTCTGACCGCCAAGGTGGACGCGGTGAGTCTAGCCCTTACTTGTGTTCAACCTGATACTCATGCCAACCATCGAAGCTTTCGGATAGCCTCGACAAGGTTAAGAGGGAGCTCAAAACAATCTCAGAGCTGAAGGAACATGCCAAGATGATTGCCCATCACCGGTCTGAAATATCCAGAGCAACCGATGAGGCCTCCAGCTTGCATAGTAACTTGGCTATGACTGGGTCGACAAAGACTGCAGATAGTGTTCAGGAAGAACTTGACAAGATTGGAGCAGCAATGTAAGGATTGATTACCAACTTAAACCTCTGGCTCACCTTCCCTGCAGTCGTCAAGCAGAACGCGACAAGACAAAGCTTATGAACGACCGAGAGATCCAACGAGACAATCTCCGCGCCTTGGAAAGCAGTCTTCACTCGATGGAGCTGAAAGAGTCGGACATGCGTGGAGAAATCAAAGAAAAGGTTACCCTTGAGTCTCGTGTTGAAGAGATGAAGCAAGAAATCGCAGCATATAGCGAGCGGCTCAAGGTTCTTACCGTCGTCAACACTCCGAGATGATGCTGATTCGTGTATCAGGTCCTGGACGCTAACATCATCCAGGCCAGAGTACCCTTGGAGGAGCTTGAGAGTCGGTACAAGGGAGAACAAGCGGAAATGCAAGTCAAGATTGCAGAAGCTCAGCGGCAAACCCAACACCTTAACCTGCATATTGATAAGCTTGGGGTCTTGAACAAAGGCGTCGAACGGTGAGCATACCCGAAATGCTTGTGCCTTGACTGCATACTCAACCCAGCACTTTCAGCTATGTCAAGGACAAGAAGGGCCGGCACCTGGAAGAATGTTCTGCGCGTATTGAGGAAGCTGAAGTTCAGATCAAGGAACTTGACCAAAGCGTGGCTGCTGCCCGGGAAGTCGTCAAAACCATTGACAATGAGATCAGCTCCAGTGGCGCACAAGTGGCTAATATTCGCGAGAATATACGCATTCGGAAGCTTGAGCGAGATATCCAGAAGACGCAAGAAGACATTGATTCTCATGATATGGAGGAGGCTGCCAAGGCTCGTCGGAATTTCGAGGAGAAGTATGGTCCAGCCAAGGAGAAGGAGAACAAACTCAGCAGTGATGTGAGTTATTCAAAGCTTGTCTATCGCATCGGTTGTGATTAATATTTGTATATCATTCAGTATTCACGTCTTGGTGGAGAGCTCAGCTCTCACCGTGCGACCCTGCAAGGTCTGTTAGGAGACATGAAGGAGTTCAAAGACATCAATAAGAAATACACCGACCAGTTGATCCGAGTCAAGGTTTGTATGATCCTCCTGGTCCACTGGAAAACATGGAAAACAGGCTCATGCCCTCTCAGATGTCCGACATGGCCAATAGTGACCTGGAAAAATATGCCAAAGCTCTTGACAAGTTCGTACAGTTATCGTTCTATTCTGGCCTACACTGACACTCAGCTTAGCGCTATCATGAAGTATCACGGTCTCAAGATGGAAGAAGTGAACGACACGATGAAGCATCTCTGGAACAAAACATATCAGGGCACAGGTCGGTTACCAGAGTGTCCGTTTTGAGTCCTTCTCATACCCTCACTAGATATTGACGGAATCAAGATTGTATCTGATGCCGAAGGGGGTAACACTGCTCGACGATCCTATAATTACCGAGTGAGCAAAAGTTACGAAACGTGGACATACTCGATACTAAATGCCTCCTAGGTCGTGATGACCAAAGACCAGGTCGAGATGGACATGCGTGGCCGGTGTTCCGCTGGCCAAAAAATGTTGGCTTCTATCATCATTCGCTTGGCTCTCTCGGATTCCTTTGGCCAGAACTGTGGTATTCTCGCCCTCGACGAACCTACCAATGCTCTCGACACCGAGAACATCGAAGCTCTGGCAGACAGCTTGGTTGAGTATGTATCGGTATATTCGGTGGTCATATTCCGACGCTCACGAACGATTGCAGCATCATTAACGAGCGCAAATCGCACAGTAACTTCCAGCTAATCATTATTACACACGATGAGAACTTCCTCAGACGACTTGGCCAGAGTGACGTTATGGAGTACTACTGGTAAGTCGACAATTCAGCCCTTTCATCCCTCAACTAACAACTGGATTATCTGCAGGCGAGTGTCTCGTAACGAGAGGCAGAAGTCCGAAATCGTCAGGCAGAGAGTCCGGGATGAATAATCTATCCTATTGCTGGTCGTTTTATCCTTGTATCATACTTAATTTCGTTACTAATGAATAATGCTTCATGATGAGCATTTGTGTGCGAATGCCGAACCATTGGACGGGGATTCACAACACTGGTCGCAATCGAAAGAAACCCAATAACAAGTTACTGAGGTGGGGACTATTTGGTCCCAGCTCGTCAACGCATCAGACTACATCCAAGCTCAGCTGCTCACTTCAGAAAATGTCAGAACTTGTTCGATTAGACACCCATACCAATGCTCGCAATCAAGCTGTGGCGACGACACATATCAAGGCCGGATCGATTATCTTGACAAATAGGGCATTTGTGACTGCCGTTCTGCCTTCACAGAAAGGCATCCGCTGTGACGAGTGCTTTAAAGTTGCATCGGAGGAATGTCAGCTACGAAGGTGTCAAGCTTGCGCCTCGTATTGGTATTGCAGCTCTTCGTGTATGTTATCAATTGGACTTTCTTCCAGAATCACACCGATTGACTATTCTGAAGGCCAAACTGCTCAGTGGAACACGCATCATAAGAAATTGTGTAAGAATTGGAATACCTTTACGGCCTCAGATCTATTTCAGTCTCTTGAGGCTCATCAAAAAATGGACGCAATCCTCCTCGCGCATTTTACGGCCAGCTCTAGGAGTACGGGGAACCCTGCACGGGGCAACTTGAAGGCAAGCGATGAGGATATCTTCTTCGATTTGCTTCCGGGTCCCGATCTTGGTTCCCTCCCGCCAACTCCAAAATTCAAATCCTCGATTACAAGTCCAGAACCTCGCGATATATATGCACGATTTAGCAATAACAATTTCACCATTCATTCACATTTCAACTCCATCGGACACGGCGTCTTCCCCATTGCCAGTCGTCTGTTTAATCATTCCTGCGTACCGAATGCTGCAGCAAAGTACCGCTTGAGTCCCTCATCACCGGTTCGGATGGAAGTGGTTGCCTTACAGGACATTGCTCTTGGTGAACAGGTATGCTTCAACTACATGGTATCAGACGTATATTTTGAAGATAAACTTATCAGATCTGCATCCCTTACGTGGACCCAGCACTGACTGAAACCCGAGAAAAGATCTTCGACCTGACGTACGGATTCAAGTGCGATTGCGTCTCCTGTGAATGGCTTCGAACTCTGGGTAGAATAGCCCCTCCGCCGACTCAGGCTGAAGAGATAAGAGTAATCACGGACCTTCTGCTCTCAACAACCCACGTCCACGACGTTATATCCTCTGGCACGATAGCAGTCTGGGGCCCACCGAGGAAGATTCCCCGGCGGCTATCATGCGTCCTCAACGAATCGTTCATGACTTCGATTTCTGAAGATTTTAGTAAAGCTTCACATGAAGGATCATCCGAGGCTGCAATGAATGCGGGGATTACTCTAACAGCGCTCTATCTCCTCATATACCCTCGCAATTACCCTCAGATTGGTGAGGTTTGTCCCTCTCGCTGTTCCGCTTTTTCTGAATGTTCCACCTGCAGGGTTGCACCTTCTTGAGCTTGCCAAGGTGGCTTGGAACAAACTTGCGACAGAGGAAGTTATCGACCCAAATGTCAAATCAAATGCAAACTCATTCTTATCACTGGCCGAGGAAATACTACATATACTTGGGCCAGAGGGCGACGAAGGAGGTCCACTCGAGGAGATCTCGACGTTGAAGACGCTCCTCAATGCTGATTAGTATCGACAATCGGACTTCTCCTAGGTTATGGCGTGAAAGGCGGAAGCGAGTAAGGGCGGTCCTGGGAATGTCATCGTCCTCACCATCATCAGAACGGTGGAATATATGTCAGAGTTGGACTTTTTTCTTTCCACACCCATCTAAATCTTGCACTTGGCAAGTACTTCTGCATGACCCATACAAACTGATTTGCATAGAAAACGACGTATTCACGTCCACAATGATTAGTCAAGGCCTCTAATCAGCCAGGGAAGCCCAGAGATCAATCTGAAATGACTTTCTCGGCTCGCCAGTCCCTGATATGTCTGAGCCTACATATGCTGGTTCGCCGCTTCTATGACGGCGCTGTTTCCAATATTAAAGAGGCTAACCTGTTTTGTTGAAAAATTCAAGCGGGTTCCGTAAGGACCTGTGGCAGCAGCAATGGCTCTAACCCTCCTTTGCAGGTTGCAGTCATCCTTTTCACCTGCTAGTGCTATGAACTGGAGTCCGTTCTCTCCCCGTCGTTCTTTTCGTCGTCTGCGTTCCCTTCATCTCCCTAACCGGCAAGCTAGCTCTAAGCAGCTCAGTCTCTCCAAAGCCGAGTCCCAGCCAACCGAAGTCGTTCCTTTCAATAAACCTTCCACTCCTTTACGACCTATCCGACATACTTCTCTTAATGGACGTTCTCTTGTTACCCTTGCTCTCATAGTTTCTGCTATTTTCATCTTCGTTCTATGCCTTTGCTTCCTCGGCGCTGATAACGCCGATGAGGAATACTTCCAGCTAATGCTGCAAAAAACAGCCGAGACAAATCCGGGGGTGAGTGTCGTCTATTTTCGTTCATCGAAGACTACTAATAAATCATTGCTTAGCTCGTGCTCATAGGCGAGAGTGTTGACGTCGACATCGATGAACCAGCGCTAACAGTGCGGTGGGCTCTCTATGCTTGTGGGCAAGAATGGATGCTCCCTGGCTCCAGCGGCGTGCATGGTTCGCCATTCTGTGGTCTACCGAATCAAGCTCTGTACATATTCGTCGACAAGTGCGTACGAGGAACAAAACGTTCCCTATCTCTAATTCGCCTGCTGACTTTGATGATTCCACGGTTTAGTGTGGTTCAACCTGACCTCGTCTATAATCCAGCTCAAGTTCCTCTTGACCGCCGTTCGGGTACGCGAGTGAGGTAGGATGACTCTTTGACCTTGTTGCCTTCCATCTCTCACAAACATTATCCACTAGCATACAGAATCTCTATCAGTTTGACAGCGATCACGTCCTCGATGTTCACGAAGCGCGTCTCTACCCTTTTGACACCTATGAGCTTCAAACCACCCTTCGTGCAATCTCCTTCGACAACAAGACATTGCCTATCCAGAGGTTAACCACCATCGACATAGTGTCCAGCTTCGATGTCGAGACTCAGGACTGGCAGAGTTACTTCAACGGGATACAGGAAGACCAGTATCTGAGTCGGGACATGCACCTGCGTGTCAGCCGACCTGCTGTTCATAGGCTAATCACCTTATCACTGTTTTCTATCGCTTGGATCATGACCCACATTACTATTGGCCTCGTCCTTCTGGTCAGAAGAACTCATGACCAGAAGAGGAATTACAAGTTCCTCGTCTTCGCTGGTGCAAAGCTGATTGCGTTGCAACAGTTCCGCCAAACGATGCCAGATGCACCTGGTCTAGATGGTCAGTACATTTTAATCCTCCCACATTCACCGAAGCTAATGCGTTTCCGTAATCAGGTGTTCTCATCGGTGAATATTACCTCTGAGAAGACTGAGCGATAACTAACATTCGATTTGACAGATACCATTGGATTCTTTCCTCAGATGATCATTTCCGGAAGTTGCGCGCTGATCATACTCTTCATTATCCTCAGTCGAGAGATCGACAAGATGAATGCTGAAGCAAGCCATCCCGAAAGCCAGACTGGGGCACTCATGGTACCTCCTCGTAGCCCTCGCGGCCCACAGAGCCCACGTTTCTCGCGCCAGATTGACAATCGACCGCCTCCCATACCGTCTCCGTTGTCAAGTTCATTCGAGATCTCGCAGTACGAGGCGTACCGTCTAGTCAAGCATATGAGAGGGGAGTACGTCTTTCCTCCCGTAGAGGACCGGCGGTCAATAACGGGCATACCACATCGAAGGCATAAGACGCTCGCCAGTGTAAAGGAAACGGAGTAGTTATTACCCTTGATCGTCTTTTATCTGTATATTAGTTTGTTTTCGGAAGGATGAACATTACTATACCAACTGTATTCTTGTACATGTTGCGCTCAATTGTATCACTCAGACGCCAGGAAGTGAGGTGAGCATGATGAAGGCATGGTATTGCCAACCCTGACACAGGTGTATAATTGAGCAATATTCGCAAGCTACTCTCCAAACAGTCTTCTCCTGCAGAAAAAAATCAACGAAGTGTAAAGAGGGTTGATCGTAGAGAACGTACACTCTCTCTGGAGGCTCGCTAAAGAAGGTCCTCCCTCCAATCATCTCCCTTGTCCAAACGTCCCTCATGAACCAACTCACATGCCCCACAGCACACCCGAGAAGATCACCCGTAGCTGCCTTCCACGACCCATTGAGAATCCAAGAGAAGGCAACAAGGGCCACCGGAAGATAGGGAGCTGTGATGGTGAAGAGGCCAAACAGAGAGATGGGAGTTGAGGGGTGTCGTCTTGACCACATGTAGATGGGAACGAAGGCTAGCGAAGATGAGAGGAAGGGAAGATTGAATAATGGCGAAAGAAGCTATTGTGCTTCATCAGTTCACAGACATATTGAAGCAAGTGGATGTGCATACAAGGAGCATGGTCGAGGAAAGGAACAGCAGCCAGAAGTAATCCGCCTTGCGATTCGCAAACGACGATTCCTCGAGCATTCTGCTATATCGCATGCTTGAGATAAAGTCAAATTTAGTATGGCAACCGAAGGAGGAGGGCGTCTTGGCTCACAAGAAGAAGAGATGGAATACAAAGTCCAATGAAATGGGTCCAAACCAGAAGAAGTTCGTAGCTGCTCTCCATAACTATATGCCTGTTCAGTCCGCTGCCTACTCAGCAGCAGTAATGACTTACCTGTCCATGAACCCATGTACTCTTCGGACTATAGTACAGCTGCAGCGTGGTCACCAGATGGCATTGCTAACGGAAGCATTTCAGTCCACAATCCAAAGCACAAATCGGCTTTCATACCACAGCCAGACTCGTCGCTATACACAAAACCAACCACCCACGCGTAATAGGTGGCACCTGAGATACCCAAGCCTCAATCCCGACAGGCATAACGAATAGATGAAGGAAGGACTCAAGTCCGTTCTTCGCAGTATATTGAACTCAGTGCCATACACTTCGCGCCGTCATTGACACGTCCATGTTACAGATTTGGATTGTCACACGTCACCTCGACCTCTGCCCGATAATGATAATACGAAGCTACAACAAAAGACCTGCATCGACCATAGCTAGAGAAAAGGAGCGAAATAATCATAGGTAATACCTGATATATAGAGAGATAGAAATAGATAAAACGGGTAGCACAGTGGAAGGTAGTGTGTACATGTGGTATTTTGCGCCGTTCATTGTCTGGTAAGGGTATACTTCATCCTGAGATCATGGGTTTTCATACAGCAACAGCCTTGAAGCTAGAGGGAGGGGCAGCGGACATTCTTGGTCGAATAGGTTTCTTAGCAGCCTTTGCCGCAGCGGCCGCGGCAGCTTGCTGTTCCGCCTCCTTCTTAGCCTGACGCAATTCAGCACTCTTGTTCAATCGAGGTGCAATACTCGGAGGACCAGAAATGCTGCTCGGGCGTCGATGAAGCCTGGGTGTAGCAGATCCTGCCACTGATGGTGGCCGACTGCCCATTGCAGACATGGAACGAGGGGAAGCCGTTGCGGATTCTGTAGTAGGAAGCGTTCTTGAGGCTGGTGAAGGTGATGCTAGGGCTTGCGATGATGCTCTGGAAATAGTTGCAGGGCGGCTTGCTGAGCGTGCATTTGTGGAGGCTGACAACCCATTTACTGAGTTGCTTCTTGAGATACCACCTGGTACTTTGGGAGCAACGGGAGTGCGAACTAGGGATTGGCATCAATATACGAATCGACAACGAGAAATTTAGGGAGACGTACACATAGACGAGGGGGTTTGGTTTGCATCCATCGAGGCCCTCAGAGAAGCGCTCTTGTTCAATCTCGGCGCGACGGTCGGAGCCTTCGTCGAAGCCACAGAGATCGACTCTCTCCTTTTATGTCCAGGAACACCTTCAAAGGTGCCCTTGCCCTTCTCACCCTCAGTGCTCTGAGACCTTGACCTTGCAACCGGTTCCTGCTTGATACCAAGTCTCAAAGCGGCAGCTTTGGTCATCCTGGGAGCGATAGCAGGAGCAGCGGTGGATGCAACTGCGATAGGCTGTGCGCGTTTATGACCCGGTACATTGGCAAAGGTCTGCGCCTGTCTCTCCTTTGATATCGGTGCTCTTGGGCTAGTATCCTTCTTCTCGAGGGTTATGCCTGCACGTAAAGCAGCAGACTTGGTCATTCGGGGTACGATATCTGGTGTCAGGTGGGTATTTGGAATGACACGAGCACGGAAGCCGGGTTTTCCGTTAGCAGTCAACCTCCCATTAGGAGTGGAGGGATTCGTCCCATTTGAAGGCGCATATCCCTCATCTGAGGTCGATTGGCGAAGACCATTAAGGGCAGAGAAGGATAAGGAATCGTCGGGAAGTTCAGAAGGTGGGAAAGGAGGAGAGGAGACAAAGATGGCAGCAATCTGCGCTTCAGCGAAATGTTCATCCTCCGAACCCATTACACCGTTTTGCTGGGCCGAGATACCGTATAGGGCGCGTAGGGAGGTCGGGGTGTCTTGACGCGCAACTTGGGGATCGCGGTCTCCCATCAAGGTCTTCCAAACTTCGACTGCTCTGCGTCGTTCGAGTACATATACCCAGACTGGACCCCTGTTAGACAGTTAGACGTCGTGTTTGGGATGATGGCCGCGTTCAGAACGCGAAGTACCCACTCGTTGAAATTGACAGCATCTTCACCGAACAGGTCGAACAAGGCATCTGGGTCTGTCTCCGTGTCAAATTCCATTTGCCTTTCCTTCACAATCTGAACAGAAGATACGAATCATAAGATTTCCTGTTCACTATCACAGTACGCGTTAACTCACCTCAAAACCAGCCTCCTGAATCCGGTGCTCGATATCAAATCGATGCTGCAACGCATGGGGCTTGATAATGGCTACAGTTCTTCCCAAAGGCTGTCTAGAAGACCCATGTCGTAAATCTGGGGTTGCCGGATATCCCTCGTCCAGTTGGACCTCAGCTCCAGCGGTATCCAGTATAGGGGAAGAAGGGATCGACATTCAATGTCAATTGTTGATTGAGTTATGTGAATATAAAAAGAGAGATAAAACCAAGAAAAAATAGGCCGAAATGAGAGAATGGGGGATAGGAGGCGGACTGTTGGTTGGGCGAAGTTGAGAAGGACGTGTTTGATGATTGCTCGTCGGTACTCGGAGCCTTTCGCCACCATGGCAACCCTTTTTTGGCTACCATTTTCAGCAGCAGTCCACGAGCCTCATGCGTTCAGGCAAATAGCTGGAAGGCTCAAGAAACGGAGGCAGGCATTGCGACGTCGAGGAACTGAATTGAAGTCCACGTAGCGAACGAAGCCGAAGGGACCCTTCAAACGATAATCTAATCTATGTCCAGGCAACTCCATTGGTTCCTGGGCTCCCAGCCGAATAAGCAGGTCGAGTCGGAGTGTGTGTATATTAGATGCAGATATAAATGCAAAGTGTCTGTACAGTGCGGGTAGAAATGCCATTACCATTACAAAAAAAAGTGAATCTAGTGTTCCTTGAAATCCAAATCTCCCTCAAAGCATATATCTATGAGCCTTGCCACCATTTACCAATCTTCGCTGTACTGTACCGCAGGCTCTTGCCCAGACCAGCACTTGCAAGACCCTTCAGTGATTGAATAGTCGCCGGATACCTGACAATGCCATTCATTTCTGTGAGAGGTAAATCAGTATCTCGACGGGTGAGGGGTACAGACAAGCACAAACCTTCATTCAAACGCTGCGGCAACTTCTCATCTCCCGCCAACTTCAACCAATACGAGCTCTCGTCAACGTCTGGTAGATTCCCCGATGCTGCCCTCGAATAGTTGTTGCGAACACGACCAAGCAAACCCGACGGCAATTTCTTCAGGTGAGCTGATCTCGCCTGGGCCGTAATATCCTGCTGTATCGTTGTCGAATGCGATGCCCAATGAACGCCAGGTAATCCCACTACTAGCCGATGGTACAGTTCTTTGAACTGGGGCCCCTGTTTGCGGACAATATTCCCGACCTTGCCCCGATTCTCGGCAGGCAGGAACATCCGTGGGTCCCCGCCATAAGAAATCCCAGCAATCTTCTCGAATAGTTGGGTTTCTGAGAACTCTTCTGGGAGTTGAAGGAGAGATGCGCGAACAGCGGAGGTTAGGTTGACTTGTTGTGTCAGCCTTACTCTGGCGTCATCCTTGATGATCCGGATTGGTTTGTGCATTCGACCAGCGAGATACAACGACTTCCAATTGAGCAAGTCAGAGCAGAGATTATCCACACTCGTAACACCGTATTTGATTTTCTGGGGTTGGTTTAAGCATACAGAGAATTATAATGAAGATAAACTAGACATACCACGCCGTTCATCTCAACGAAAGCGTTAAACCAAACACCGGGTCCCAACTCCTCCATCCTGGTCACATACGACGACCCAAAGACTCTTGCATGCAATGGATAGTGATGCGGGTATTGATGCATATTGATTGAGTGGAAGTGATCAGGGTGGGTGACAGCAAATATGAAATCAAGCATAGGTGCATCTGGGGATGTCAACTGCTTGGAACCAGACGCGTATCCATCTTGTTCAAACACCCCAGAACCATATGCAAACGCATACCGTATTGGAGCATCAAACTGATCAACGACAGACTCCAAGAGCGCACGGGTGTCGTTCGAGACGGGTAGCAGTTGGTTCTTGCCAAAGTTTGGAGGGAGGTTCGGGAGGGTCTGGTGTTGATGAGATACTGCTGGTCTGGGTTTAAGATAGAGAGAAGATCGTGGTTTCGAGTTCTTCCCAGGAGGTCTGAAGGGCGGTGGAGGGGGTGGAGAATCCGGGGAATGTACGGCTTCTGTAGCCAAAGAGCGAAGAAGTATCGTAGGAAGAGAGCGAGAGGATTGCTGAACCCGAACCAGCGACAGCATGATTGGTTATTATAATATTTGAATTCCGATTAAAATGATTGAGCGTCGAGGGATATTAGCATTGAGATAATTCGGGTTCAAAGTGAAGAGGTGTTGGACGTCGAAATCTTTGGGACGGGAGACACGTGCCGAAAGGAAAGGCAGTCATATTAGGTAAGCGGCTAGAACATGACTAAGCTACCGTTCCTCTAATGCTTCCGCCACGACCTCTGGCACGATACCTGGCCTTTGTCTACTCTGCGAATAGCCCAAACTAGCGTATCGTTTGCCACTAATACGGTCACTTCCAGAAGCAACCGCTTCAGAAGTTGTACTCTCGCCGGAAGCTTGCCTCTGGATCCCATCGGATTTAGCGGATCCGGCGTGTGTTCCTGGTAGCCCTCCGAGTGCCCACGTAACTTCGATCCCGCACTTGATGCTCCACAACCACGTAAGCACAAATATGGGAGTGCTAACGAGGACATTGAGGACGGGATAAAGGTCGGGATATCGGGCTGGAGGTGGTATTATCGTTTCCAAGAAATGTATCGCGATGAAGGCCGGGTATATAACCTGCAGAACCGAAGTCAAAAAAGTTGATACAGAGCTCATGTGATATCAATTTACCATGGACAGGGCAAAGTGCCATCCCGAAGTACGGAAAGGATTGTAGCCGATGAGTCGGTTCCAAAGAACCAGTAGAGCAAGGTATTGCAAGCCCAGACCATCTCTCTTCAACAGAGGCCACATACTAGGGTCTAATATGAGTGGAGAACGATTTGACGGAACTCAATACGCTCACCTAAACACAGCAGTGTTATTGACCAACGAACCCCACAAAAACACAGACGAATGAACAGGTGCACCAGATTGCAGCAGCGTGAGAGGTAGAAGCGGCACCAATATCGTCTTCTCATGCACTTGGAATGAGAACAGGAAGAACGACATTGATGAGGTCAAAAGTGCATAGGGTAAGAGTGGCAAGAAGGGGGCTGCCTTTGACGCAGGCTCTTCCACCCTCCCGTCCTTCTCTTCGGAGTTGGCTGTTCCTTGGAACTTGAACCCGGCTCTCAAGAGCATGACCACACTGGGCAAAAAGCCGGCCGCGGTAAATGCAGTTGATAGCTTGATCAGGGCACTAGCTGAAGCCCATCGCTTCCATTTGATAGCGACATTGGATGCACACCAGAAATTGGCGACCTTATCTTCGAATAGTCCTCGAGCGAAAGGGAAGATCCGTGTTATGGGATCAAGGATCCCTGCAACGGGGGCAAAAGGCGGAAGGAAGGGGAGGAACAATACAATGAAGGTTCCAACGGTGATGACACCCAAACGAATGAGGTGCTTAAATCTATCCATAATTCAGTACGTAGATATCTGTAAAAAAGAGTGTAACTTACCCATGTGATGGTCCAAGGTATATACATTTTGCGAGAAGATAAGACCCAATTGCTGGTGCGTAATAAAGAGACATCTGCTTGAATCCAAGACTGAGAACGAAAAAGAAGGCTCCGAGAAAATCTCGACCAGCCGAGAAATAGTTCATCGCCAGGAGAGTAAATCCGAGCATGACCGAGTTGTATTGGAAATGCCCATTGTCTATAAGTAAGAGGGCCGGTTGGAATAAGAGGGTGAACAAAGCAATTTCCTATATCGGTCTGCATTGAGTTTGAGCCCTCTTAGGCAGGGAACCGAATGACTGACCTGTGTACGCTTTGACCTGCTTCTCTGCCATGTCTTCACGAACATGAGTAAAGCTGGTATGTAGACCAGTAAATCTGTCGCAATGACAGTGGACCGCATAAAGACCTTGCTGCCCTCAGTCTCAATTCCACGAGACTGATCTAGGAGGAACCATGAAGGTTCAATCCATGAGCCTCTGTTCGCAATGTTAGAACAGAGAAGTATAGTGAAGAGCTCTCGCACATTTTACCACATATCCAGGATACGTAGGCTGTCAAGGGGGGATAATCCAGCCCCCAGTATTGTAGGTCGTACGTATACCATTGCTTAAATGGCAAATGGACCGTGAGCTCCATCCAATGCCGTTGGGCTTCATAGTCCCCAAACATTGGAGGTGTTCCTTGGCCTAAGTAATTGTAAGCTCGTCTCCCGATGAGATAGATCGGGTGAAGCCTACCAGAATATGACCCTAGCCCAACACACCACTTCACAAGCAGCGAAGCCACGATCGAACCAGGCACAACTAAATCTTTCAATCCCCTCTTGTGCATCCACTTGATCCACCTCCTTCCAGCTCCCACCTCGTCATCGGCATGATGTCCCTTCCCGTGCCCATCTTTTGTACCTGGTCGAACATTGACACTGGCACTTCCGGGACGGGGAATCACACCTTGTCCCGGAGGAACGAGGGAGCTGAAACTACTATGTCGTTTGGAACGGCTGAATGAGCGGGATGTAGTTGATACAGGCGACGTGGCGCGTGAAGAGACCGGAGAAACTGGCGGTGGTGTACGTAGCCAGAGTTGGCTGGCCGAACTGTCGAGGAGGTGGCGACGAGGGGTTGGGGCTAGAATATCTGGGAATAATCTACAACCAGATATTTGTTACCTCATCGCTCACAATTAGAGAGGCAGTTTAAGTCGCTGACTTACCGTTGAGCATCTTGAGTATGATTGGCACTTCCACGACGTCGTATTGAAGGTGAATTTGCTCGCCCAGTCGACGAAGGGCTCGAAGAATGAGCTCCACGGATATCTAGAGACGATGTCCTAATACGATGTCCAGTTTTACGAGGTTCCTCTGGCGCCAAAGCAGACAGCTCGTCCGCCATGATGTAGACAGGTGTGAAGGGTTGGAACTAGGAACAACTGTCAGTCGAGGATCGTGATTGGATCCAAACGCGTCTGTAACTCCGGGTGATGTCCGCAACCCGATTCTTCGCGTTCTCTTCGATTTGAGGCAATCTCTACATATATAGATTGCATCTCAATATACAAAGATGTAGAGTACTAGTCAATATCTTCGCCTTCTATCACTTTCTCCCCATCTTCTGAGAACTTTATGTTGTCCTAAAGCCCCGTCAAGAAGGAATCTACATTCACAGAAATGCTTCACTTACAGGATGCGAGGATGACTTGCCAATGTACTTGGTATGGTCTGGCGGATAGATGAGCTCTAAGAACACAATATAAAGGACTTCTCAGAGAACGCACAGCCATAGGCTACCAGTTCACCCGCAGCATTGGTGAAGTCTGTTCGTGTGTACGCCAAAGACTTGCCTGTGTTCGAAGAGCTTAGAGGCGTTTTGGTAGCAGGGGTTGCAACGACATACCCATGCCGGTCAGGTAGGATTTAGCAAAGAGGGTGTCGCCGACTCGACCAGCAGGCCGAACGAATGACGTCCCTATGTCAGTCGACACGCCAGTCATGTAGTGGCCTTTGGAAGCAACGGCAAGCGACCCAAGGGTGTCAGTCAAAGAAAGTACGAGGCCGCCATGAACTGAGTATCGCGGTCAGAAAGTCGATCACCTTAGGTGAGGCAGAAAGAGATGTGCACCTGTCTAAATGAGAGGTTAGGAGAGTCCCATCAGGAACAGTTCAAACTGCACGTACGCCGACTCGATTCGCTGAGTACGTCTAGATGAGCATGTGTACGAGACGGAACGGAACTCTGATGGCGTACTGTTGTATTGTTCAACTTTCAACGATACTTCGACGACACCTGGTTTGGCATCACGAATGACTAGCTGATAAAACCCATAGAGTAAGATATCTTGGTCTTGAGAGGCTAAGACCGTTATTAAACGTACGTTCGGAAAGCACTGTGCGTCATGGCCTGCCAGACGGTCGGTGTCATGCAAGAGACTCTATGGTTCCGCACGTACCCTTGTTTTCTATGAAGGATTTCCAGACCTTTGAATCCCGTGAGTTTACTACGGCTAGACCAATGGCCGTCACATACCCTTCTTGTGAATCGCAGACAAGCAGCCATCTATGGTCGAGGTCGAGGTCAAATTGTATGGAAAGGTAAAGACGGACCGGTGATAACCGGTATGAAAGCTCAGCCAAGTTTCTCAAATGAATCTTACTCGGTCCAGCTCTTTCATTCGAAGCAACAGCATCTTTGACGCACGACGCAGCAGATTTTCAGCTTTATTCGAAGAAGTAGAAATCCTGGATGACACGAGCTTCGTTCAAGAGTTGGTAGCAATCATGTCACTGGGCTTGTGGTTCCTCATGACAGATCTGATTTGGTACCGCACGGCTGTATAAATGTGGAGAAAATCACATTCCATGTCTGTTCAGTTCCCGGTTCCTGCTGTCTCTCCCCGCACTCTACGAGAGCCGTCGAGTGTTACAATGCGCGTCGAACAAGGATTTCAACCAGTATGTTTCTGCTGTTTTATACTCATGAATTGAGGTGGCTAGATGATCTCAATATAAGGCACCTTTCCCCGAAGACAACCCGTACACCTCTGATCCCGTCTTGCCCTCTCTGTTGAAGCGGATCCTACCACAGAAGTAAGTTCCGTAACCGCTAGCCGCTCTCATTACTGATTCCCCTTCAAGTGTTTTCGGCGAAGTTGAGCCAGATCTCGTTCGGCTGGGGGATGATGTCAATACAAGTAAGTAGTCTTAACTTTCGAGCTCGAACTTCTATCAACCTTGCCTGTCAGAGATCCGAGCAATAGGGTCCAAAGTTTCCCCACCTAAATTAACACAATATGATCAATGGGGTCGGAGAATAGACGAACTCGAAACCTCCGAAGGCTGGCGCGAACTGAAGGCCCTCTCTCAGAGAGAAGGCATCCCAGGTATTTTCTACGAACGCAAGTATGGGGAACATAGCCGTGCCTATGGTTTCGCAAAGATGATACTCATGGTCGGCGATACTCATGTGGTATGCACTCCGTCCTGCCCCAGCCGTTCGCTATTCCTGATCGGACTGCCTCAGGTGTTCTGCCCATTGAGTATGACGGACGGCACCGCTCGTGTGATTGAACTACATGGGTCAAAGGAGATGAAAGAGAAGGTATTCCCGAGGCTTATTAGGTGTGCTTCATCCAGCTCGACCTATACCTGTCTAACCTGTTGCCCTAGCCGCGAGCCTTCAATTGCATTCACCTCCGGGCAATGGATGACCGAGGTTTGCCCTCTTTATCGCACTTCTAAAGCTAAGGCGCTCATCTCTTGCAGAGACCAGGAGGCTCTGATGTCTCCCAAACCGAGACCGTTGCCACATCCGCCGGAAAGAACCATTCATTCGGCCCTCAATACACACTCAACGGCTTCAAATGGTTCTCCAGCGCAACGGACAGTCAAGTTTCCGTCGCTCTCGCGCGAACAGGCACACCAGAACAAGGTTCTCGGGGGCTTTCACTCTTCCTCATCCCACTCCGCCTTCCTCTCCTGCGCCAACCTTCAGACCCAATTCCCTCATCGATAAGTAACGGGATCTTCGTTCACAGACTTAAAAACAAGATCGGAACGCATACCCTTCCAACTGCAGAGCTATCTCTCGAGGGTACTAACGGATATCTCATTGGCTCCTTAGGTCAAGGCGTCAAGAGCATTTCTCCTGTTCTCAACATAACCCGGTTATGGTCCGCTATCGCCTCCATAGGTGCCTTGAGGAGAAGCATGGCTATTGCCACTGCTTTTTCCAAAGTCAGATCCATCCAAGGCGGGAAAGTCCTTCTCCAAGACTCGCCGATTCATGTGGCACAGCTAGCCTGGATCCACGTTCTCTATCGCGCCTTGACGCATTTGACATTTGGGACCATCGTGCTTTTGGGTAAAGTCGAGTCCAAGACCGCCTCCGAGGAAGAGAAGGCGAGGCTGAGGATATTGACGCCTGTCGCAAAAGCCTTCAGTGCTGAGAAGGCTGTTGCGGGGATGGAGGAGGCGATGACTGCCTTGGGGGGTGCAGGGTATATGGAGGAAAACGGGTTTGGAAGACTAATCAGGGATGCGTTAGTGGAGAAGTAAGCATCGTTCATCTCTTAGTTGAAGTAGAGGACTGACTGTCATATCATAGGATCTGGGAGGGTACCACGACAGTACTTTCGCTGGACATTGTCAGAGCCGTTCGTGATACACGGACCAGGGACGCATTTACTACAGTAAGTTCCTATAGATTATCAAATATGCGATGGTGTTGACAGTTCTGCAGTGGGTCGACAATGTTCTCGCATCCTGCCCCTCAGAACTCCCACCACTTGCTGAACCTCTTCAACTGCTTCGCACAGCAAATGAGCAATTCCGGAGCTCCTACGGCCAATCAATGTCACCGTTGTTCCCTCGAATAGGCCTCCTCTTGACAGGCTACCTAGCATCAAGCGTCTACCTGCTAGAGCATGCTGTGTGGGCTCACAAAACCAACGAGCCGACAGCTGCTTTGGACGTCGAAACCTTCAGGCGATGGGTCCTCGAGTGCGGCCTGAAGGGTATTTTGGAAGATATCCAGACTATCTCCCATGATGTGCAGGCAAGGATAAAAATGAACAATGAGTTGGTATATAAGGCAAAGTTGTAGATGATGCTGGTAATACAAGTACAGATTGTAACCTTGTTCTGAGTATCATGAAGAGTACGGAACGATATGACAGCTGGGGATGATAATGGCATGGTCAGGCAGTTGTTAGTAAACAAAAGTTCGAGCCTCACCCTAATAGCCCACGACCACCCCACCCAGATCTGGGTGTCAATGTGAGATGTACGATTTGTTCGCCACGAAGAGCCTTGATCACGACATGTTTCTACCAGGCGAGAAGCTTGAGTGAAGTAAACAAAGAACACGACAGGACACACTCACGTCCTCATTGGCACCTACGAGCTCTGCTATTGGTTGTAGGCCTGCCCGGGTCGCGTTATAGTCGAGATGGCCGAACTTTAGTATCAGGTCGTTGGCTTGTAGCCCCTGCACATTCATGTTCAGTGAATAAAGCCGGTCCAAGCATTCGACGGAGAACTCACTGATTCCTTCGCAGGGCTTCCTGGAGCAACAGTGTTTACTTTTGCGAAAGGTTTCAGTGGAGGAGGTTCCGCTGAAGCAGGTATAGCTTTGGCAGGATCGTATATGCCCTCTAGAGCTTTCCCAATGGCATCCGTGATGTCCTTCAAGTCATTCCTCAGCTCGATTATCCTCACCCGGGCATTCCTGACAGCATATACGTCCATGTCCGCTCTTGGAAATCCCTCGGCGTCGACTAGAGGCGTTTGCATATTGCAGTTGTTGGCTTTGAGTATGGCAATCTCGGCCTCAATGCCACTTTCGATGGATTTCTTCCGTTCTATGAGCTGTTTTGCTTGTTCCATTGGGCTGGTTGGCGAAGGTAAGCTAAATCCCATGGTATGGCTTGTCAAAAGGTGGATTAGGTCGAGAGCGTAGGACTGTGCACTGACCAGGAAGCGGTTTGCGTAATGCCTGAAGCTGAGATCGAGTTGATGACAAATAAAGTACATCTTATCTTTTGGCTTGATGGGGAAAACGAGGGGGTTGTATTCAAAAAAAATATTTTGCGTGTACAAACGTCGCAGAAGGTGATCCAGTTGCTAGCAGTAATATCGTGTATATACTGACCGAAATCGCATCGATACCCCAAGATCAAACCTTTGTTCCAATAATTCTACCCCTCAAAATCTTCGCAGAATCCAAGATTTTGGTAGCTTCATGAGCCGCTTTGATTCCGCTCGCAATCATCGCACCAAAGGTAGGCCCCATTCTATTGGAACCGTCATGCTCCGAGAGCTCCATACCTTCCATGCGCATCAGAAAAGCGCCACTCCTAGAAAATTGAAGGATTTGCCTCACCTGCAAAGATCAACCCTGGGACAACTTCTCGAGTATTGTTGACGATCGCTGGTTCTGCCCGACTCATATCTAAACCTCGCATGTTGCCGAGTCCTTTGGTGAGGCCGGCACTGACGAGACGTTTAGCAGAGAACGCTCCCATAGGGCCATCGTGACCAGTGGCAGAAATGATAACTGGCGCCGTGATGGTGTTTGGATCCATGCAAGACTGGGTGTCGTGGTTCAATGCGACCAGTGTCCAATTGGTAACAACCCCGGTCACTCGCTGTTGCCCCCTAAAATCTTCGTGGATGATAAGATCTTCCACGGCCGTTGCGTTGAGGAGAACCAGGTTTGGTTTGGATAGGACCTTAGATAACAAGGTAGACGTGAATAAGGCGGCATGTTTCACGACGACATAGCGGCCTTCATCCTCGTATTCAAGGCCAAGCTGCTTAAGGAAGCCATCGGCTGGTTTGCGAATGACCTAGAAGCGACGTAAGCTGATGTGATTAGATACTTTGAGCGGATCCTATTACCATGGGGGACATAAGCTGACCACCTAGCCAGGCGCCACCGCCTGGAGCGACATTGGCCTCGATTATCGTGATCTTGAGCTGGAGAAGAAAATGGTGTGTGAATCTTTCAGCATGTGTATTTCACGGAGGGCCTACCTCTGGTCGAAGATTGGCCAGCTGCAGGGCGCAGCTAAGGCCGGCACTTCCGGCTCCAACAATGACAACGTCAGAGATTGCGCGGTCATACATGGTATCAAAGTATCTGGACCCCAATGATGAGAATAAGTAGCGCATAATTCCCAAAGCGACTTACCGCTTGATCATGGCCCGAGAGACTTCAGCTTCCTCGATGGGGGCAAAGCGATAATTACCCTCATAGTTCTCGGAGATTTCGTATGCATCGTCTGAAGGGTGTGATAGATCAGCAGTCGCAACAGGAGACATAGCGCAAGGTTCCTTTGGGATCAGAGGGATTGTAGAAAAAATCTATGACCCGTTCTATATTTTATACACGAGGGACCTCCAGCCAGACCATAGCCTTTGGCCATTTATTGCGGAGTCAGAAGCTCAAAACACTCCATATCATGCGCGTATCCATTCTCCATCCGTGTGACCTTCAACAGCGGGCAGGGTGGGATTCATGAGTGAGTCATAGGGGGATACAGCACGACGCAAAGCAAATCATGACGACCTCCAGCCAAGCTTGGAAAGCATCTTATCAGAACCATCAAAGCCAGAGCGCCACTGTGAATATGTCCCCGAGTAATCGAAGGCTTCGATGGCCCCCGGAAACCTTCAATTGTAAGATACGAGAAGGTGTATTGATCGAGATTAAGCTTTGATCAGTGCAGGGTTCCAAGTATTTTAATGAGCACAAGCACGTTCGTGGGCCGTTCATGGCCGTCAGAAGAGCGCATCAGAAACCGGAAACCAAGCAGACGTAGGAAGGTGTGGTGGCGAACAAAGGAAGATTGACTCGAGAAGTTTTTCACTGCCCGCTCGCCCATACAAAGAAGTGGCACACGATCTTCTTGACTGCAGGGGATGTTTATTTTCGGCCGAAAATTCCACGCATGGCCTTGCATTGGGGTCGTATACCGGTAGTGTGAGCTGTGAAATCGACATGGACATGAAGAATGGTCTTGAGAGACGTCCGGAAGGCTCTTGGAGGTATGTATAGTCGAAATGCCGAGGATTGAAGTGGCACACTAACCCTACCGCGGCGCAGAAAAACTTCGAGCTTCATTATTAATAGGCGCAGTCAAGCATAGTTAAAATGCCTCGAGTTGCCGGTGGAGGTTCAGGCCAACGTTCATTCGACTTGAAGGTTGTGTGAACATTCTGCCGTCGCGTCTCAGGTCATCGGCCGACGGGCGCATTCTTCTTCGCTTACCGGTATATCTTACACCATAACCCTCACTCAAGAACTCGGACAACTCTCTAGAGGTATAAACATGGATCTTGTGCATGAAGGTGCTGACGTCCGACGTTCTGCTCGTCACAGGGGCGGGATGCAGTCTCAAAATTTCATGCTCGTGGAGAATCCTCTCTCCCTGGATAGGATAAGATCCGTTCTAACTAGGCTGGAGGACACCATCATCTTTTCTCTCATCGAAAGAGCCCAATTTGCACATAATCCAAGAATTTATCAGCGAGGGGCCTTCAAAGAATTGGGAGAACACGGCTTCAATGGAAGTTTCCTTGACTGGTTCCTCAAAGAGATCGAGACCTTCCATGGTATGTTTATCTCCTTTAGATTAGTCGATCCTCAATTGATTGTCCCTCGCCTCAATAGCCAAAGCCAGGCGCTATACCAGGTATGTTGGTTTCTCGAATGGAAATTATCCTGTTCCACTGACCTTGAAACAGCCCAGACGAATATCCGTTCACCTCAGATCTACCCACACCCATCCTTCCACCGTTGGCTTTCCCAAAGATACTACACCCGAATAAGATCAATGCTAATGCTTCCATTCTCTCCTTTTACACTCGCTCGATCGTACCTCGGATAACAAGACAGGCAACTCTGCAATTGGCCGCGCTCAAGCGCTCGAGAGGAATCACCGGAGATGAGGAATACGAGGATGACGGGAACTACGGTAGCGCTGCAACAATAGACGTCGAAGTCGTACAAGCTATCAGCAAACGAGTGCATTACGGTATGTCCAGTCGCCCCTCACACACATCTAGTCTGACTTTTCTTGGATCACAGGCAAATTTGTATCGGAATCGAAATTCCAGGAAAACCCTGCTGCATTCATACCACACATAGTGAAACCCAATCGCGAAGCACTCGAAGCTTTGATAACAAAGCCGGAGGTCGAGAAGAGGTTGTTGGTACGCTTACGAAAGAAGGCGGAGACCTATGCCCAGGATATCGCAGTAGACGAGAATTCTGCAAGCACCCGCAAGATTGACGTTGATGGCGTCGTCGACCTCTATGAGAGCTACATTATCCCCTTGACAAAGGAGGTCGAGGTAAGGGAATACCTTTACTTCCATCCGCATATTGTCTCATATTGGACCAGGTGGATTACCTTCTCCGCCGATTAGATGACCTTTCCCAGGACGACATCGACAAATTATCGACCTCGAGTTAAGATACCCACTGTGACCGTATTGCTTTTTACTAGAGGATCCATTATCAATGCAGGAAGGAAGTGTATATTCTGATAGAGCTAAGTGTAATCGAGATTATAGCCTGTGATACTGGGATACACAAATGAGTACTACTCGTAAGAAAGGGTATGAATTATTTGACAGGTAAGTAAAACTGAGTTGAAGGGTATATACATCCGAGAAATAGAGCGGGTTCCAGCCTCGGGGTGAAAGTCATGCAATGGAAATCGAAAGGAAGGTGTGATTTTCGTCGTACAATAAATACGTACAATAGATAGAAGGAAGGGTCGCTTGGATCAGGGG
Organism: Clitopilus hobsonii; assembly: GCA_015708445.2. Lineage (NCBI taxonomy): Eukaryota > Fungi > Basidiomycota > Agaricomycetes > Agaricales > Entolomataceae > Clitopilus > Clitopilus hobsonii. Next base: position 1,836,718 of record CP068003.1, on the reverse strand, counting down.
AAAAATACATGGTAGAGCCTTTGAGATTACAAGCCTAGATCTAAGACAAGCTTTAGCATGATTTAGGCGTTGAAAAAGGGTAGCTAAACTTACCTTTCATGAGACGTTTTCTCTCATCAGCCGAGATATTGCGGGTAGCACGGCGAACCAACAACTTCTCAGTCCTATATCTTTCGTACAGTTCCTCTCGGGTGCGTAGCTTCAAAATCTGTAGCGCATATATCAGCTTTTCAGGCATGACGGGGACGAATACCCGAAGGAATACACACCTGGAAGTGAGTAGACAAGATGGCATTTCGCATTGCAGAAAAGTCGCAATGCACCGGGTCGAGAACATCAATAGTTCCCCATCTGAACTTGCGTACAAAGACTCCTTTCAGACTCTCTGGAGGAGGCCCACGGTAGGGTAGTTGGGGGCTAGCACCGTTAACGGGAGTCTCCGGAAGGGGGTAGTCCTCTGGGCTTTTGGGCGGCGACGAGGGACTCAAGACTGGAGTTTCGACTGGTCCAGAGGACGGTAGAGCTGTGGGTCGCGTCACATGTCTCTCCGGGGCTATGATGGCAAATGGCAAGAGCTGCTCAATAGGTGTTTGAGCGACAACATCGCCAGAGAACCTCACAAGTGTGAGGCTGTCAATGTCCTGGCCGTCGGGTGGGACTACATCATCGGTTGCAAGGTTAATGTCCCTGCGAGACCGCGACCTAGAGAGTGCTCGCCCATTTGAGTGCCGCGCAGAGCGAAGTTTGATGACTGGCCGAGACTGTCTCTCGTCGTCTTCGTCTTGCTCCTGAGACGCGTTGGCATCGCCCTGAACAGGCGCCTCAACAGTCACATTGGTCTGCTTCGGAGCCTTCTGGTCATTGGATGTAGTAGAAGGATCAAAGACACCAAAATCAAGGCCAGCTTGAGCCATACTGTTGCGGACTGATATACGCCTTGTCAATGAGCGCCTGAGCTATATAATCCACTGAGCACTTACCAGCCTGTTTCAATGCAGCAAGTCTCTCGTCTGTCAGGGTGTCTGCTTGGCTGATGATAGGAAGGACATTGCAACGCGCAGAGAGACGGCGTATGATCTTGAGGTCCACAGGAGAGAGACATAAGGGAGATTCGTCTTGGTCACCAGGTTCTTCAACCCCAGAACATGCTTCGGATTCATTATTGGAGGTTCTGGAGTCGGATACAGACGCGTCTGATTGAGGCTTGGGCGGAAGGGCCGATTTGCTTCGCCTCTCCGCTGGGGTCACGATAGATGTGGGTTCAATCATGTAAACAATTCTAAAAAAAAGATGAGGGCAGAATGGGCGAGAAATGGGGCTTTATCCTTACAAGTGAATATGTTGGTCCCCTTTGCTCTTCCGTATGACTTTCGACTCCTGAAGGGCCGCGGTATGAGCCTCAGGCAGGAGAGAATTGTAAGACGATACGCACCTCGCTCATTGTGTCTGCGTATCGCGCGTCAACATGCTTGAGTATGTCCGTTACTTGACGCTCGAGCTTCAACTCTCTTCCCTCCGAGAAGTCCAGGCCTGGCGTATCAACGGCGGAGATCATGATCCTATCGTATCTTGACTCTGAAATTTCGATTGTCACACTGCATGTGTCTTGAGTGGGTTTGAATGAACCCTGGACGAAGTTGTTGAAAGCTGTCCGTTGCTCGAGTGTACACGCGGGTGAAATGTCGGCCGTTTCAAGAAGTAGGCGAATAAATGAACTCTTTCCGGTACCCTTTCCTCCTACAACCTGTGGAAAATAGTCAGGGAGTTTATTCCATAAGTCGACCGATTTTGACGGCTCTCACCATCAGGTTGAAAGCGGGCGGTACCCGGGCCATCCTTCGTTGACTATAGCGCGGAACAGCGTGCCCTTTAGACTTCCTAGCGTGTTTGTCGAAGGAGGAAGGCGGGGTGGACATGAACATGGATGAAATAGGGCCCCCAGGCGCTTTGTTCAACTGGTCTGTGAAATTAGTGGATGGGTTAGTCTGGATTCCACTAATGTTGCATTGAAACCATACCTTGCTGAGGAAGAGGGGGTACATGTCTTTCCTGTTGAATAGCAGCTACGTCCACCAAGTTTTCTGGCCAAGGAATGCCTTGGCTGTTCAGTTCCGGGAGAGAAGGTGAAGTGCGGATTTGAGGAACGTCCGGCTTCCTAGACTTCCTCCTGAAGGTAAACATGAGGGCTCGGTAAGATTAGCGAACACCTGGAGCCGAAGAAGCTGTCAATTGGATGTCAGGGCAAAGATTGGCGCTGCTTACTTGGGACGCGTTAGGAAAGGCGAACAACGTTCAACGTTGACTTCGAAGAAACGCAGAAGAAAGTTTAGAAGTCAGGCACTATTGTTTGTAGATCAAACCCGTTTGTCAATCCTTGATGGAGTTACCACTCGCAACGTTACAAGGAATAAATCATTTTTCATTCGAATAAGAGACAGCGACTTTGTAGTATACAACAGATACATGCCCGGATGTGTATGGCAAGAAAAGAAATAGAACCGCCAAGTTGTGGATAACTCCAACCCAAGAGGTAAAAGACAGACGGTGCAGACAAACAAGAGAAAAACAGAGGCACAGCACAGGAGACGACTAATAATCTACACAATCAAGACTCTCGAAAACAAATTCAAGGTATATTCGGGTTTCCATCCATTCGCATTTTCTTTGCTGGGCGGTTGATGTCGGAATGATCTATAGGCCTCTTGAGCTCAAGCTCTTCGAGGCGGTGTTCTGGACCTCGGGGATCAAAAATACTTCCGCCACTCGACGGTGTGGGGATTAACCTGGAGGACGGAGGTGATAGCGAATGTGGTGAATCAGTGTGAGGTTTAGGGACTGAAGCCCTTCTCCCTTTCTTTTGGCCTTGGCCGCCGTTTCCAGAATCGTGGACATAATTACACGGCAGCGACCTGCGGGCACAGCTCGCACAAGCAGGATGAGCACCATCACATTTTGTTTTACGTGCTAAACCGCGTCGAGTAAGGGAACATGTTAAGAGTGGTAAAAGGATAGCAAACTCACCTCGACAAAAATTACAGGCTACAACTTTTGGTCCAGAGCTATTGGACTGGCGCGAACTCTTCCCTGGAACAGTTGCGGCGCGTTTTCGTTGAGCAGCCTGCTGCTCGTTAGCTGGACGAATCGGAGGAAGAGAAGGAGCAGAGAGTGGAGGTCCAGGCGTTGAAGGAGAAGGTTCAGGTAAAGACAGTGTGGCGATGTGTGGTAATTCATTATCCGGGAAAAGGCTACCGCGAGAATCATTGATCAGATGCGTTCTTGGTCTCATTGAAGACGGCCCTGGAAGCATATCTTCCCTCGACTCGACTGGGCGGGGTGGCGGTGGTATATGGATGTCACGCGCCTTTTCCATATGGACGCTGCGTGATAGAGGTTGAGTGGGGATTTGAGGCGACAGTGAGGGTTCGTTGGGTTCAACAGATCGTTCCTCAGAGCTGTCACTTTCACTCTCATCCCCACCCTTACGGGGAACGATGGTGGCTCTCCTCTTGTTTTGATGAACATAGTCACAAGGGTTCCCTCTTTTTACACACTGCCCACAGGCAGGTCGCGAGCCATCACATTTTAGCTTTCTCGCTACACAGAGAAATGGATCAGTCCGCCGTTAGTGCAACATCCAGGGAAAACAGACTCACAGCGGCAGAAATTACACGCAACGGTGATCTTTTTGGTCCGTTGCTTTGCGGACCCGCCTCCTGGTGAAAGGCATCAGAACATATCAGAAACGGAAACTGAACAAACAAACGTGGTGTTCCCCGAGCAGAGCCCGTTGACGACGGTTCTGGGCCCTTGTTACCGGAACTGGTAGTACTGGGCTCCGCATTCAGGACCTCTCTTGGTGCAGAAAGTGGAGGTGGGCGATGCGTTGGAGGCGGGGCAGTGTCAATGGCGAGTATAGGACGGGATCCATGAGATATGGGACCCCCATGAGGAATACGGTGAGATATTGAATGGCGGGAGGATGGCTGTTGTTGCCTTAGATACTCAGTCCTGAACCTGTCGAACAAGTACTCTCGCGTGTACTTTTGCAGTGTCTACGACATTCATCAGATTTTTTTGACTGACCTGAAAACAATGAATTATTCTCACCTCCATGTGATGAAAGATAGCGGCGCGAAGGGTGATGAAGTCACTATGACTCGGGTCCAAAACATCGAGAGCGCCCCAGCGATAGGTTCGGATATACTTTCCTCGTGGAATCCTAGGTCCAGGAGAATGGTGATGGGACGGGGCGTACTGTTGTACCAGTTCATGCCGGGAGAGCGTAGGCCTCGCAACGCCATCACTGTGTGAATATATGTCAGGAGAAATGAGAGCATAAGGAAGCCTGAGGTTGACAGGAGCGACAGGGGATGTGGGCGGCGTTGTGTTCGAAGAGCCAGTGCCGTTAGTGCTTCGATTGTAGCCATTCAATGCATCGCCAGATTTTCCAGAGGAATCTTCCGTTGAATGAGACTGATAAGGATGGTCAACATCAAAAATGCCAAACCCGATACCAGCTTCAGCAAGGTCTCGTCGGATAGCCACTTTAACTGCGGCAAGCCTGTCGTTCGAAAGAACATCAGCCCGTGAAATGACGGGCAGCACGTTCACCCTGGAAGATAACCGGCGTATAGTCTCGATTTCGGAGGCAGGAAGGGTCGGCCTGAGCAAATTTGGGTTCGTTGTCACCGGAGGTTCCAGTATAACGGGATCAGGCTCCGTATGTGAGAAGCTGTTGTTGCGAGTTCGAGGGACGAGCGGGACTGCACCCGGAACTGTCGGTGGCATAATCTGGTCGGGGTCCAGAAAGTATATGCACCTGGAGACAAAAATGAGAACAATACGGGTCGAAGTTGTAATTCTTTTGCACGCACAAATGGACAAAACGATCGCCTCTCTGCGAGTTCCATTCCTGAAGTAGTGGTGAGCTTTCGGACATAGAGCAGACGAAGGTAGTAGGCGCGCACCAGATCGACACCGTCAGCGAACCGCCCATCAACATGTCTAAGTATTTCAGAGACGCGCCATTCTGCGGTTTTCTCGTCGCCTGCAAATTCGAGTGCAGCGGTATCCACGAGATGGAGTTCAACGGGATCTGGTCCGGCATTTCCTTCGCCGTTGAGGCTGATATCTATCGATGTATGGCGAATGCCCGAGGTATGGTTGTTGCAACCTTGCACGAATTTGGCGACGGAGGCCAGCTGGTCTTGGGTTGCGGTTGGAGATATGATGCTGGTATCAAGTAGGAGACGCAAGAAAGAGGTTTTACCTGGCAAGAGTTCGCCGGTCATGAAAAACAAGGAGCTTTGAAGTTGGCTGTACTACTGACCTCCTTTGCAGCCAGCTACAAGCAGGGTAAAATCTCTCCGAGGCCTGTCTGTTGAGGAAAAAGAAGACATCCTCCGGTCAGTCGACGCTAAGCTGTAGATGGCAAAGAGGAGGATCGTTACCCTGGGCATCGTGGACGGCACTGAGCTGAGGCTTATGGCTGGGGTAAAATTGAGGCTGGTGACCGTTCTCGTCGTTGTCCTCACGTCGCAAGAGCTTGTCTGCGGGGTTCATGACGAAAGTTCTCGTCAAGAACGGAGAAAGCAGGACTACCCGCACGCAGGCAAGCGCGGCGGTGATTTCGAAAACTCTGATGGGTACTTGAGGACCGATCGCACTCAATTCCCACCGAACCAATCGGAACAAACCAAGGTCCAAATAGCTGACAATGTCAAAACCCATAAAATACAAGTTTTATACGGAATCTCGGAATTTATGTCAGTAAAGTACATTAGTAGTGCACTCGTAAAATCAACTATAAAATGGAATACAACAGTATAAAGCATTATTAGTTTTAGGTTCCAATCTGATTCGAACCACCGGAGTTCAACGATGGAACCAGATATAAGGGATAGGGTAAAGTGGTCGTGGGAGTCGTAGGCATGCGCCCGGAGTGCGCATGTAAGAAAGGCCTAAGTAAAGACTGGATGGTAACGAAGACGTAAGGAGAAGCTCGGGAGGATCTGTCATTGGTGGGCATCAAGGCAATTAATGTGGGGAACTTGCAAAGCCAGAGATATCAAAAGCGGTAAAAGGCCATCATCCATCATTCGCGCGATTTGCGCAAAAGAATGGTCCCGTTTCACTTTTCTCCGTCAGTGTCACGGTCATGTTCAGGACTGGAAGGTGGTTGTGATGCGTGTCCTCGCCGTCTCCGCCGTGAGGATGAGTTATTCGGTGTCGGATCTTCCGGTTGCAAGGAGCGGCCCCTTGCTGCTGATAAGGAACCAGAAGACTCCGTTGCTCCTAAATCTGTTGTAGACGCAGAAGCGACGGGCTGCTGACCCGTAGTATTCTTCTTCGATTTTGATCCTTTAGGGGCTTTACCAGGACCTCGACGGCGTTGTACGGGGACATATTCACACTCAAATTTACGCAGAATACAGTTTGAGCATGAGGGCTTGGCTCCGTTGCACCGGAGTTTACGCCCTGCGATAAGCAATAATATGAGACTCGTCCCTTGTTCTAGAAGAAAGAAAACGGGTTTACCTCGACAAAAGTTGCATGCAACTGCCGTTTTCCGGGAGCTCTTTTCCTTTTCCTTCCTTTGAGGTTCCTCCTGCTTGCGTTTTTTGCTTCGAGTGGAGGAGTTGTCATCCGCGCCTTCCTCAGTTACGCCACCTTCACTCGACATTTCTGAGAAAGATCCAGGGGATTGACCCGCTGTGGGTTCACCATATGGGTAACCGGGCGTCGGTGTTCCGGACCATGTACGCATCGGTGGAAGGTGATATGGAGAGGTAGAATCATCTAAGATGTATGGTATTCTTTCGGAAGACGGTGCTGGGGGAAGTGCCCTATCCGTATAAGGTCCGTATTGGGGAGAATCTTGATATGGACATCAGTCTATGAGCGCGAAATAAAGCATGCATTACTTACAAGAATCCTGTCTCCTCGAATCGTATGCCTGACCAGCTCTCGACCGTATCTCATGTTCATCATCTGATACGCCCCGATGAAGATAAAAGTCTGCATGCCGCGACATTTGGGCCGGTTGGCTCGACCCACGACGTCCCCTGAAGGTATCAAAGGAATGCGATGTGTGAAGCAGAGATGACGGACCAGCCTCTCCCTCAAGCCATGGACCTCGATGGACTCCGGTAGGCATTGGTGCGGGCAATGTCAGAGCGGGATCACGAGGATCGACGTATCGCCCTTGGACAAACGGTGGCTTCTGTGCTGCTCCTCCTACTAAATGTTGATTGAGTTGTGTTGGAAGTGACATCGTTCCTGTTGGATGAGCGACATTTGAAGGCGGCATGTCGAGAGGTGGACGTGAGGTGAACGGGGTATCCCTCGTGGGCGGCGGTCTTGCGCTCAAACGTGGCGGCGGTAGCGTTCGTGGGCCGTCAGATAGTGGGCGAAGCACTGAAGGAGCCATAGATGGCAACTGATATGAGGATCGCAATGGAGGAAGCTCGGTCGGAGGCGAATCTGTCCTCGCCATAGGATCGTCGCTACGACCTGGAACCGGTAGTGGCAGGCTTGGTTGGAATTGCTGAGCCGGTAGTGCATCGGGTTCACGAGGTCTATCGTATAAGTGAGGCCTAAGACTCTCTGGTAGAGAGCTTTGCCTTTGTTCGTTATTTTGTTGGTCCATGTTGCCGCGAGGCAGAGCCGAAGAGCACGTTAGGGAAGGAAACGGAGGTGAAGGTAATGAAAGGAGCTAGAAGAAGTGAATGAATGAGAAGAAAAGGGAGGAAAGGGCGGAAAAGATGGAGAGGCCAGCCAACTCGCCAGCACTTTGACCAGTTTAAAGGATGCGGTTCACAGTGTGGTGGTCTGAGAGGACTAGGCGATGATCGAGGTCGCGGAGGGAAATTTCGAAATAATCGGTGACCGCCATTGGTTCCGCACCTGATGTCGGAGAACAAGATATGTCGAATTCGGTCCGCAAGGCTAAAAGATTCTCTCAGCCTTTCTCAAGCGTCTTCAGAGTGATAATCAGAGCTCAATGTGCTTATAGCTTCAATTATCATAACGTACAGGCGCCCAACGTTCACAACTTCGTCAACCGTTTAGAGCGGAATCCTAAATTTTAATAGAGACTACTCGCCGAGTGAAACACGATCGCTGTATTTTTTTGTCACTAATTTGGTGGAATTTCCGTTCACCCCTTAGCCTCATGATTGTTGCTGCATATGGCTTTCCGGACCCACAACTCCGGTATCATTCCTATCAACCTTAAATCATCTCTTGCCAGGTCGAAAACAGCAAAGGTCCTTCCAAACATCTACAAAAAAAAACATACTACAGAAATCAACGTAGAATACCCACCTTTTACCGAGAACTCTGATAGATGGACAGCTTGCTCGGTCACATCAGTGAAAATTGGAGCAGAAGTAAACGTGCCGACATCAGAATTAATTCTCTACACAGGGCCTGATCAACAAAGGGACTCGAGGGCAAGCCGAGCTCACAGTTCCCTGCACCAGTCCTGACTGGAGATGATCTCCCTGTCCAAATTCGTCCGATTTTACTGGCTCGGCCGAAAGATTGGCGATCAACGTTAGCTGATGCTGCTGACTCAGCAATATTTCTCCCTTCTGACGGTCTGACTCCTTCGTTGAGCAGTTCTGCAAGAAGAACGCGTCAAAATGGTCAAGTCACTCGTCAGAAATCGTCGATTACCTTCCTCAATACGGTCACTGTCGTCGAGCGCGAGATGTGCCGACAAGCCTATCATGAACAGGTACAGCAGAATCGTTACAAAACCAAAGGACCAAGGAGCAAGTCAGGTTAACATTCAAGCCTATCTCTCTCGAACGTGTCTCTGAAGTAAACTTCCTGTCCAGGCCATGCTCTACGCTACAGATGGGATTAATGAGGATTCTGACTTTGACAAGGCAATGGTTGGTGTGGCAAGTGTCTGGTATGTGTTAAATTACTTCCGTTCGTATATGCACTGAATTGAATGCAACCGTTCTAGGTATGAAGGCAATCCGTAAGAAAGTTTTATCTCCCCAAAAATGATGGTTATTTAGCGCTGCCAAATAGATGCAACAAACATCTCTTGGCTCTCGGTCAAGAAATTAAGGCTTCCCTACAAAAATCTGACCTCATTGGGTACCAATTCGGTGCTGTTGGTGTCAGCGATGCTATCAGTATGGGGACAAACGGCATGACCTATTCGCTGCCATCTCGGGACTTGATCGCGGACCAGGTGGAAACCGCTGCCGGTGGCCACCATCTTGACGGAATGGTCGCCGTACCTGGTTGCGACAAGAACATGCCTGGTGTTCTGATGGCTCGTCAGTATTTCTCTCTATTCCAGGCATTAATCACCGCTTATCTCCTCTTTCGGACGCAGTTGGGCGCTTGAATCGTCCCGGTATCATGGTGTATGGCGGCACGAACCGTGCAGGGTCATGCGAGGGTGCTAAATTGGACATTGTATCTGCTTTCCAGGCATATGGAAAGTATCTTCAAGATGGTCAGACTCCTGCCGCCGAAAAAGTACGGTACGATACCGTCAGGCATGCGTGTCCCGGCCCTGGTGCTTGTGGAGGGGTAAGTTCCATAATGGACGATGTGACCAAGAAATCATCTGAAACTTTGCCACCAGATGTATACCGCCAATACAATGGCCAGTGCTGCTGAAGCTCTAGGGATGGCCCTGACGGGTTCATCGTCCTACCCGGCAGAGTCTCGTGAGAAACATGAGGAATGTGCCTCTGTAGGCCAATACATGCGAGTTCTCCTGGAGAAAAACATACTTCCGCGAGAGATCATGACCCGCTCCGCGTTTGAAAATGCGATGGTAAGATAGCCCTATGTCGGCTAGTGCGATTGACTGAATACTCTGGTCGATAGGTTCTCACTATGGTTCTCGGTGGCTCGACAAACGCGGTCTTGCATTTAATCGCCATTGCCCATTCGGTGGGCATCAAACTCGAACTTGAGGACTTCCAGGCAGTGTCAGATCGTACCCCATTCCTGGCCGATCTCAAGCCCAGTGGCAAATATGTCATGGAGGACGTATACAAGATTGGTGGTATTCCAAGTACGCGGGCTCGCTTTCCCCCGAGAACCCCCTGCCTCGTGTGCTCATCATGCTTTTTCAGAGGTTCTTGCGTTCCTGCTTAAGAATAAGATGATCGATGGTGACAACATAACGGTCACCGGACGCACACTCGGAGAAAATCTTGAACGGTGGACGCACAAGTATGGTGAACTTGATGCCAGGCAAGATGTGATTCGGCCACTCGATAAACCGATCAAACCTACTGGTCACTTGAGGTATCATTTGCAGAAAAATTTCATTTTTAGGATGAGATAGCTGACTTGTGGCGTTCACTAGAATTCTCAGGGGGAACCTTGCTCCCGGTGGAGCCGTCGCTAAGATAACTGGAAAGGAGGGTCTAGGCTTCACTGGCAAAGCGCGAGCATTTGACTCTGAAGCTGACTTTGTGAAGGCCGTTGAAAGTGGATCAATCAAGAAGGGAGAAAAGACTGTCGTGGTTCTTCGTTACTTGGGTCCTAAAGGTGGACCAGGTAAGCCCACACGTTTCTAAACTCACGACAAGTTTAAGTTTACCGATCTGATTGTTGACCCTTAGGTATGCCTGAGATGCTCAAGCCAACGAGTCTCATCATGGGCGCCGGGCTTGGACTCGATGTTGCTTGCCTCACTGATGGGCGCTTCAGCGGAGGGTGCGTGTTTGCTTTGTTTTTCTCATCCACTTTGTTGATCGTTTACTCTAGTTCCCATGGTTTCTGTATCGGACATGTGGTTCCTGAAGCGATGGTGGGTGGACCCATAGCACTTGTTCAAGATGGCGATGTCATCTCTGTCGACGCCGTGAAGAACACACTTGAGCTTCATGTTCCCCCCGAAGAACTCGAAGCTCGCCGCGCCAAATGGGTTGCACCCCCTCTAAAAGTTACCCAAGGTACCATCTACAAGTACATCAAGTCGGTAACAGATGCTAGCCATGGCTGCATCACCGACGCATAACTCATACCTCGCTATCGCATTTTTGTATATCTAACTTGCTAATCTACGGATAAACTGAACGCATAACTTACGCTACACGTGGCGCAACGGCATACATGCAGAATAAATGCAGCGAAGAGATCAACTTCTTGCGGTTTTCTTCATGAGTTTCTTCTTCTCTGCCTTAGGCATCTTGTTTTTTCTCTTTTCTCTGGTCTCCGCCTTTGCTGCTTGTTTTCGTGCCTGGAGAAGTCCATCTGTCAATGAGGTCCGGAGAAAATAAATGGACAATTACCTTTTTAGCATCGCGATCCTCATGACGATGGCCCCGAGGCGTCTTTTCCACGAATCCATCCTTCTGATCGTCGTCGCTATCGGCCTCACTGTCAGCCTCTTCCACTTCCTCATCATGGTCATAATCCTCTGTTACTTGGTGTTCAGGTGTGAGCTCCTGCGGATGATCGTCGTCGCCCTTCGTGGAGACGACTCCCAGCGTTTTGGCATAGATGAGATCGTCCCCTTCTCCCCTAGCCAGTTTTTCCACGTCCCTCTCCGGGTCATAGACTTCATTTAGATTGCGTGGGATGAAGGAACGCAAGAATACGGCATCCTCATGAGCTGATGATTTTTCTGATGACCCCTCGCCTACCGTCGCGGTTTCACTTGATGTTTCCGCCGATGTCTGGGCGTGTTCTAACCATTGTTGCAGGATGGCTGTCTCATCGGCGCCGTCAGATGAAAGCTCCGGCCGTGTAACGAAGTCAAAACATCTTCTCAGCCCTAAGCACTTGACCCCGAGGCGTCCAAAAAATTCTTCGACATTCTTGAGATCGTTCCTTAGGAAGTCGTATGCCGAGGGGTGATCGTGCTCAACGCCTTGAGATACATCAATAATGTGAAGCTTGCCCTCGTGGTAAAGAATGTTGTACTCGGAGAGATCGGCGTGGACCAGATGGCAGACGTGGTACATCTTGCGCACAATGAGAACAAGATCCTGGTATAACCCTGCGCACCCCTCCACAGGTAAGTCGGCATCCTTTAGACGAGGGGATGCCCTGAAAATAGATGTCTCAATGTCACCAAGTATCAAGAAAGTAGGCGAGAGGCATACCATCCTTCTTTGTCACCAAGGAACTTCATGACCAGGACATTTTCTCGGACCTCTATAGGTTCCGGGCAAGGTATCCCCGCCGCAACTAGACGCTTGAGGTTTCGAACTTCTTTCTCAGCCCATATGCGAACCATCTTCCGAGGATTGTGTTTATTGTAGCCTTTTCTGAAACGGAATTCCCCCGAGACATATTTGTCACGGTCTTTGAAGACCAGGATGGAAGTCTTGTAAATTTTGAGAGCAAGGTGACTGCCTTCGGGAGTAGAAGCGTGATAGACGTTGGCCTGAAGGTTTCATGAGACAGTTTCTCAAGGAAGGGCGCGCATATAACTAACCTCCTTCCCCGTACTTATGCAGCCGTTTACCTCTTGTACCAAACCACGACCAATCATTTTGAAGAGGATAATTCTAGTCCGATTATCCAAAACAAGTTCGGCGGTAGCACGATCGGCCTTGTCCTTGAGATTCGCATGTGCACTGGGACCTTTTCTATTAACGCCAACACCCATTGTATATGGTGCGTCAATCTTGGCCAAACGAGAGCTGTACTTTGAAAGTGCAGCCAATTGATCGGCCGTTCTATCCTTTGCATGCGCAGGAGCCTTTTTCGGATGGTTTACAGCAGGAAGAGAAGCAACAGAAGCAGCCTGATTCAACGAAGATGTAGTTCCCTGCGCGTTTCCCGATTTCACTGCAGCATGCTGCTTTAGCCTATTGTATTGCTTCGTAAAATCTAAAGGGTTTCAGCCATTTAGTGGGCGTTGAAGGATGGTTTCTGACCTCTTTCTGCATTTTCCCAATCCTCATCTTCCACTCGATCTTCGTAATCCTCGATTTCGTCTGTATCATAATCGGATTCTTCTGGCAGTGGAAAGTCATCTGAGTCATAGTTTGCGGTGTCAATATAAGAGGCGTCTGTCCTATTGCCTTCTATGTCGTTGAGCGTATGGATTACTGGAGCGGCCATCGCTGTGTAAGTCAAAAAGTCGATACATCGGCGCTTCCGAAAATCAAAAACCCTGAATCATCGCGCTCGCTTAGATGATCTCAGTTTTTGTATGCGTTTGCTTGTATTAGACGGCTAGACCAAACTACAGTAAATAAAGATTGTGTTGTCATCGTGATTACGTTGATGCAATGTCCTCAAGAAGCAAAGCTTCACGCAGCTACAGCCTACAGCTGAACACGTTTGCACCGCTGGTCGATGGAGACGCTACGAAAGCGCATTCCTTTCAAATCTACAGAAAATGCCGAAGACGAGGATGACCGAATAATGGACGAGGAAGGTGCGTAATTTCGAAGTGACACGGTCTGTAATAAACTTACCAGTCCCAAAGAACAAGAGGCAGTCATGGAGGATATCAAGTCTGCAAATGCTGCAGTCCGCGAGAAGCACAGGTTGGCTTTGGCTACGATTCTTGCTCTTTCGGTAGGACTGTAAGTGCTATGATATTTCTTGGACGGCTTGAGACTCATCCACGCACACAGTCAAGTCATATCGCTCTTCGGTAATCCTCTGCTCAACATCTATCCCCATGACGGTCCATTCTACGACATTCCGATACCTATTCTATTCACCTTGATATCCCTCGGCGCTCATATAAATATGGCCATCATTGGGTCGAAGGAAGACCTGATTCCCCGAGTAGGATCACACCAACTCCATTCCAAGCCACTCTCCAGACAGATTATCTACACTTTAACGAGTGTGGCTCCTGCCTTGGCGCTACTCCTTCAGCGTCCGGTCCAGTGCTTGTTATGGTGGTGTGTTACACCCTTGGTTATTTTCACTGCGGAAACCATCATGGCTTCCTCCAGGGACAGCATGCAGAGCATCACAGAACTAGAGACCTTGAGGTATCGGGCCTTTGGAGCGTAGAGAGCCTTTTGCAGATCCTGTCCTTCTAGCTACTGTTGTGCGGCTTATACACAGTATGCCTCAACTTAACCGCCCATCAAGCTCAGGCTTAAGGCAACAGATGATTAGCACCGCATTTGGAAAGCATGCACATTTCCCCCAGGACCGCCATCTATTCCGACCATGGATGAGGATGAAGAAGCCCCAGACGCCTTTGTAGCTGGAATAGTTCATAAGATCATGAAGCTACTCGGACCTCGCTCCATGTCTCGCCAGGCGCTCAAGACATTCTCAATGGATCTTGTTGTAATCGCATTGGGAATTCGGTGCGATATTCAATCCGTTGTCCCCAGGAAGACATGTGAATAACGGCGGAGAATACAGGGTTGGATACCTCATAGACGTACCCTGTCATGACCCGATCCAGCGTTACGGGGATCTGATTACCGCCTTGCGAGAAGTACAATACTCCTTGTGCTAGATAAACAAGTAGCTAATCGACAACCAAGGAATATAACATTTTCAAGGACGTTGTTCATCTTTATGAGGCTGCTTCAGATCAATCATTCATTGTCAATGATCGTTTGCTGCGGAGAAATCTCTGCATCCCATCGAGTGAAGTCTTCGGTCATGACGGAACAGTGAACAATGGTCTGTTCCCTGTGTTTGTGTCGCTTCACTCAGGTTCACATTGTGAGCTGGTAAGCTCTCTGTTTAACCACGAGGCGACGTTGCTTAACATTCCGATACAGATCGAAGATCCACCCAGGGACTTGCGCAGCGTCCTCTTGCATATTCTGTCACGAGACGTACATCTGCCTAGCTCAGTAACCCTCCCACCAGGCTTGACAGCGGAAGCTCTAGTACCTCTAGCTGCCGTGCTACTGGAGTACCCAGTAGGATACGTTCCTGTCGCAAATGAATCGCCACCGTATCTCTGTGGGGTTCCTCTCGCCGTTTACGAAGGTGTAATCCGCTTCAGTCAAAGTTCCTCCCTTCTCAGCTTGGCCGAGGCTAGACAACGGCTGCTCAAATTCTCGGTACCAGAAAAGATTGCAGAACAAAGAGCAGATCTGCAAGTATCTACTGTTAGGGCGGCGCTTGTGGAGAAATTTGAGGGGCGAGTACAGCAGGCATTTTATGGGGCAACATTCGAGGTCGACGTTAGTTCAGGTGTAGTAATCAACAACGGTGTAGCTATGTGATATCATTTTATATACCCAGTATATCTCACTCTACTTCGACATTGATAATTTTGATATCCTCGAACGGCTTATCGGTCTTGTTCGTCTTGACGTTTTCGATAGAATGTATCACCTCCAGGCCAGTTATCGCACGACCAAAGATGGTATGCTTCCTGTCAAGCCAGGGTGTGGCAGTTGTTGTAATGAAGAACTGTGAGCCATTGGTGCCAGGGCCAGCGTTAGCCATACTGACGGTATAGGGCCTGTAAATTGGCGTTAGTCGGTGACACAGTCCAAGAGGTTGACAAGATATCTACCTGTCGTGCTTGAGCTCGTCAGAAAACTCATCCTCGAATTCCCTCCCCCAGATCGACGTTCCTCCGGTGCCATCACCCAAGGGGTCACCAGTCTGAATCATGAACTTAGGGATAACACGATGAAAGATGATACCCTCAAAGTATCCGCTTCTCGCATGCCCTACAAAGTTCTCAACGGCCTTAGGTGCTTGAGCAGGGAACAAGCGAATATGAATGTCGCCGACGGTGGTATGAATAGTAGCTGCACTGGCCACAGGAGAAGGTCCTGATTTGTTGTGGGTGGGCGCAGCTGTGGCGACGCTGAGTTCGTCTCGAGTGGGTTTCTCGTTGAAGACATCACGTTCGCCTAGTTGATGGTCTTCAGGTTCCTGACGGGTGAACAAGTAGAAACGCTGGCGCTTGTAGCCTGTACAAAAGAGAGTTGGGTCACGTTGACCTTTACTTGCAAGGATGGGATTCGCAGATGCAGCCATGGCCTACAGGTTCCATCAGCTCGGTGACCACCACTAGGTCAGAAATAAAGAACAAACCAATGTTTGAAGGCCTTTCTTGGAGGGCGCACCTTGGTACATGCTCAAGTTCAGCCATCGAACAGACTCGTCCTTGCCTAACAGACGGACGACACGATTTGTCATGACGTTGAGAACTTCGTTCCGGTTAGGGCTACACATAAGCAGCGAATATTTCGGAGGCTTACCTTTGATCCCAAGAAGGGTTGGATAGACGACGAAATTACCGGTCTCATCCCAGATGACATTACTCCATCGGCCAGGGATATGACCATCTGGACCGGGGAGCTCCAATTCCCTTTCAACAGCAAGACGTCGACCAAATTCCATGTCGTCAACTTTGTATGCTGCCGTACCAGCCTGCTGCATCTCCTGAATGGCTTCAAGAGACTCGTCGTATTTGCGCGTCATCTTCCCTGTGAGGAAATTGAAGATGCGGACTTGACGGTCTGGAAGAGAGAAGGTGACGAAGTGAGATGAATCTGGAGAAACGGTTATGCATGTTGGAGTAGATTTGGACTGAAGGATCCTAGTTGAGTCGCTAGAAGGCGCGTATAAAGCGTGCAGACGTACTTTCTTGAACTCGTACAGGTCGGTTGACGTTTTGAATGACCACAAACCATTCACGTTCTTGGGTAATCCAAAAGGTTCTGTCGGCTGCCAATACTCAACAAAGCCACCTTCGTCCGCGGATATGACGGTGTCATATCTATCACTGTATGCCATAAGGTGGACGGGGAATCGGTGCAGGCTTTCAACTGTTTCTAGAGGTTGATCCCCGCCTCTGCCATCATACAAGCGAATAGTCCCATTCGAAGAATCTGAGCTGTCAAAGAGTGAGTCCATAGTACAATGTAGAATAAATTCGACGGACACAGCGAGTAGTCCTTGTGCTTGGCCACGTTTATGGACCCAACAGCAAGCATGAGGTTTATATCCAAGTTTGATGATATTGATCATATCTGCAAAACTGTCAGGTCTGCCTTCTGCAACTGCAGTTGCAAAACCTACCAAAGTTTACAACGTCGAAGACTTTTGCTGTGCCATCCTCCGATATGGTGGCGAAGAGCTGCCCGTCTGCGCTAGCAGAAACGCCAGTGACTGGCGTCAGGTGGGCGCGATAGTGCTTGACAAATTCAATGCCTTCCTCTTGCTTCTTCCATAGCTTGAGGTGTCCGTCCACCGAAGTGGTAACAATGAATTCAGTCCTGTTTCGTCGCGAGAGTCAGACTTGTCAGAGGCACGAATTTTGAACGCGTACTTGGTCACAACTGTGTAATTAACCACATCCCGGTGCATAAAGCTCTTATTATATTGCTGAGTATCCGGCAGGTGCTCCAAGTACAACTTCTCGTGGGGGAGGACTAGGTTGCAAGTTCTGTATTCCTTGAGACTATAACAGAACCGTCCTGAATGCCGTGCTCACCTTTACGCTTTTTCTTCGCGGTTTCGCCGTTGGAGGGCATAGGCATGGGGCCTACGTCGTCGTCGTCCGAGTCGTCCATTGGCTCTGCTGAATCATTCTTCTCGTCCCTAAGTGCCTCTCGCTCTTCCCTGGCGCGTTTTCCAAGAACACTGGGATCTTGTTCAGATTCGGACATGATGGCAAAGGGAAGGAGGTTGGTGCGGAGTTCGGATATCGAGCCTCGCTGGAGTGAAGCGTGGCCACAAAGTTTCTCTCCAAATAGATAACATATATTGCAATCCTGATATACAGTGAGATATGCTACATGATGATACAATCATCCTTCTTCTCTGCCTCCAACTCCTCCAAAAGCGCCTTGTCCTCAGCACTTAGCAGCCCTTTCTGTGCTCGCGCCTGCAACGCTTTGCGCTTGCTCTCCCTCTCCGCCTTCGCTCGTCTAGTTATTAAGTCCGTCGTAGTGTAAAGTCCAGTGATACAGTGTGTAGGATCATGCAGATACAAATATAGATCGTGGTTTGAATGAATTGAATTTGAACGGTGTGAATGCAGGTTGCGTGGGCGCGATTATATGCGATGATGTTAGGGCAGTTCCGTTAGGTGTATTAGTAGGTGGTGTAGATTTGTCGTGGGGTTCGTTATTTGAGATTTGTGTAGAAGTAGACGGACTGGTCGTTTGTGAGTGGTTACTGGAGAAGAACGACGTGGAATAACGCACCTATCAACCTTGGAGAAGGGCCGAGGCGTTGACGTCCCTGCTTTTGTAGAAGCACCGGCTGGAGTGCTCGAAGCAGCGGCTATATTCTTCTTAAGAGCACCGAGCGTGGCAGTACCAGCTGCTGATGCTTTGGCGTTCAGCGCTTTAGCGTTGGTATTGAGGTTGTTGAGCAAGTTAGCCGATGCCGGTTTGGAGGGAGCACTGGCAGAAGCAGGCGCAGGCGCAGAGCAAGTATGATCACTCGGGAAACGATGAGTGGGACAGAACTGTTTGCTGCATTTCTATTGACATTGAAAAGTGAGTCAATGAATAATCAATCGGGTTGAGGATAACATACCTCGCAACGTATAGGCGAGAACAGCGCCTTCTTACAGCCCATCTTGTCACAAACAGGCATTGTTCTAGCTCTTCCAGTCTTTCCAGTCATGACAGAGCAATCTTTCATGAAGTGCTCCTCCATTCGAACATTGGGATCCTGTCCCGGCCGGATAGCCACTGGGGTATTGCAGAATGGGCAGTCAGGAGCAACCCTGTTATGCTTGCTTTCGTCATATTGTGGGCACTTGTGGGCGTCCACCATAAAATGTTCTTGGCAGAAACTCTCTGAGCAGTGTTGGCATTTGAAAGGTAAGAAGTCCACCAGGTTGCATGAGGAATGTGAGCATTGTTTGCCAATCCCGAGAAGTTGGGTATTTGTGTCGCTGGATGCCATGATGATGGTAGTGGTTTAAGGTAAAGAAAGGAAAGGGTAAGCTGTAGCGTTGTTATAAAGACGAGGATTACGCGTCCAGTCCACAAGGACCACGCAAGCGTCGAACAGGAAAAGCAATGCTCAGCTTGTCGGATCCATCAAGGCGGGAAGCTGAGTCAGCACAGCCTGAAGAGCTGACCGACGCGGTGCAGAACGTTCAGGACGATTCGAGGTTGTTCTGCAGTCGCTTCCGTGGGCTTGTTTGGCTGTCTACTCAAGCTATAAGGCAATTGACCGACTTGAGCTACGCATTTCCAAAGATACGTTTATTCCGTGCAAATATAGGGGTAATTCGACCGAAATGGGTTAGAAGTTGGTTCTGAATCCATCAGCGCCTGTTGCATTGTCAGCCTCATGCAAACTGACTCCCATGTGGAGGACATCCCTCCTCGTCGCACAATCTTTACCTTCGTAAGCTTTGGAGTTCTGACCTGGGATTTCACTAAGCTTTTGGCAAGATTCGTCATGGAGAGTCTCTAGATAATCTTGTCAGTGGGATTTCGTTTGATCTGGCAACCTCGCTGACATGCTGCCGCAGAAAGCTTTCTGGGCGGGTTGGCGAGATGCAGAGCTATCTGTTCATGGTATAGTTTCTCTTTTTCCATCAGATTTATGGGAGAATGTATATAATACATTTATGAATAGGGCGAAATGTGAGTCCATGAGTATTCGGGGACATGTTCCAAGCTTCATCTAGCCTACAGCAAGCCTTGGCTCTAGGACAATCGCTGTCTGAAATCAAATTCACAGCAATCTACGCATCAACATTGAAACGTGCGGCCACAACTGCAGAATGTGTCCGCGATGCGCAACAAAACCCAGAGCTGACTCTAATCACTACCCCCAATCTCCGTGAACGACACTTTGGAGACGGCGAAGGCAAACCATTCGGCCTCCGTCGAGACCCCAAGCTTTCACTTGAAGAACACTTTGCTCAGGGGAAATATCCCTCTTTTCGAAGCCGTAAAGATAGATTCCCGAATGGTGAGAGTCTGGAAGATGTTGCAGCTCGTGCAAGACTGGTCATCGACGATATCGTCCTCCCTCACGTTAACAGCGCGAGGGAACCAGCTGGCAATCAACACATTGCAATCGTCAGCCATGGGATCATGATACGAGAGCTCATTGCTGCCATTCTTCGCCACTTTAAAGCTGGTCAAGAGCTCCTAGACCCTAGACTCTTCGAAGGCATGAAGAATACGGCGTGGACGCGACTTTCCGTCGAGGTAAGCCTCGGCAGGGAAGAAATATCTGAGCTGCTCTGACTACGTTGATAGGAAGGGCCTTCCGGGGTAAAGCTGCACTTCGAAGGGATTAATGAATATCAGCACTTGAGCGGCGTGGTAAGCTTAGTCTGATATATGATCTCCTCCGGTCTTGACTCTTCTCTAGATACGCCAGAAGGGAGGCATTGGAAGCTCTGGATACGACCCGAATCAGAAAGATATCCGCAATTTCTTCGGAGGCAAAGTGAAGTGATAGGATGCCCAATTTGGATATCTTTATCATTATGCACTTTATAGCGTATATTCTACATAGATTCTGCGTTATGGTTTAGAGGCATTCCATACAATGACTGTTTCGACCTACCATGGCAGATAATGACAGGTTCTCTAGTTGGAACCGTAAGGGAGTAGCCGCTTCTTCAGCTTGATTGCTTGTGCAGGCGTTGCATATGCAGTTGTGCCGAGTCTGTCTTTCCTCGAAGCACTTTTATGTACGTTCAAATGAGAGTGAAATGCTTTGCCCTGTCCGTGAAGATTTCGATTAGCCTGGGTAGTTTTGCGGTTTAGTTGGATGCCACGAACACGCTTGAACGCGACACCAGACGCCAGTGACCTCCACCTCTTCTTTGCACCCGAATGTGTTTTCATTTTATATCCAGCTTGCGCTATACTTGTCGTCGAGAATAATCTTGATGAAGACGTGCTGCATGCTCTGAGAGCACCAAAGAGTTGACCCAGCATTTTCGTCAACGTCCAAGCGGAGAAAGGAAAGTTACAGTGGTTAGCACAGCCACAATTGCCACTGGCGCTTTGGTAAGCCTGTTGGGACTTGGAAGCGCGCGTTCGAATCCAGATCTTTCGTTATTCCATTTGATTCCTCCATGAGCGAGCACTCGACTTTGCAGAACCCTCAAGATGATGCTGAGAAGGTATGATGAACTGTATACAACGTTGTGGAATGATATCTTATCGAACGACGTCGACAACATCCAGATCCGCTTGAAACGGCTGGCAAAGCTGCAGGGTGCTTCAACTAGTGGGTCAGGATCTACCTCTCCTGCGCCATCGACATCCAGTACCCCTGCTCAACAGGCTCAGCCAAAGCCTACTCCTAAACCTAGAGTGCCTGTAGTATCCCCTGCAGTAACTACGCCTACTCCTTCACCTGCACCAAAGAAGAAGGTTATCTCTGCGGCTAAATTGGACGTGAATACTTGGGAGCACGAGACCGTTGGGTTTGTCTTCAAGATTACTCTCAGTGTGAGTTTAATTGCATTATCTTGTTCGACGACACTCTCATGCCCCGAGTAGAAAGCTGTTGCAGAACAAACAGGCTATGAAACCGTCTGGCTCAAGCCGCTTGCTGAGGAATTGGAAGCAGAGGGAATGAGTAGGTTTGTTGGTTTGAATGTGGATGTCTTTCTCTGATCACCGTGCCGTAGAGGACGTGCGCTTGACTTGCGATCTCGCTGATCGAATTCTCATTGCTCGACTTGAGATCGATCCCCAGGCCATGAGGTAGGTTGTGCACAAGAGTAACCCTGCATTGCTGACGCGTAAATCATTCATTCAGTGACGACTATGAATTTCTTGCGGTCATCGCATCCTTGCCTGCACAACAAACGATATTTGAATACCTTGTTGGATGCTGGAAGCGCCTTAACCAAGTCAAATCTGCTCTCAACAAGAAGGTATATATACATATCTTCGTCCATCCTGAGTCTGTAATTTTGATTTTCAATCAGGGTTACGCACCTGTCGACTATGAAGTGGCGTCGGCGAAACTGGACAAAATACGGCACCTGGTGGTCAGCTATGCTGGGCTCATAATTCAAATACCTGATATGTTCCCGCAACCACAAGGGTGAGCAAACCATGAGACAACCAATCTCAGTTATATCTGATATCTTCTTACAGGAAACCCCTTGGACCTCCTGAGCTGGTAGCTCCTCTCCTGGGACTCTCAGCCTTGGCTATGCCACTGCTCTCCTCGTCCGATGCCCAATCAACCACACTTGGTCCATCCGACATTGGCCAGTTCGTTCAGGACCTAGTCCATCGCTTTGAGCCAGAGAACGAACTTGAGGGTGTCTTGGGTCCAGTAATCACTGGTCTACTCTACCATCCATCTCTACTCAGGCCAGAGGGGCTCGGTGGTGGAGACTCTAGCTGGCGTGGTGTAATCGGTGGTCTGGAACTGTTGGTTTCCATCAAGAGTGTCGCAGTAATGATAACAAAGTTACCTGAATGGAACCCTCCGGATGCAACTGCAGCGAACTTTGAGAAGGTATCTCTGTTGGGTCCTCTGTGCAGGCTTGGCGTATTTGCGAGAGAATGGGTAAGCGGTCATTTTTTGACATCTGCCGTGTCTCCCTGTCTAAACCCAAGATTCAGCCTGGTATCGGACAAATGTACTTCTCGGAGCCTGAGAAGAGGAGTAGAGGAGACGTCGAGTCGTCATATGCAAGTTTGCGTGGAACCCTTAAGAGCCTGCAGGTTAGAAATTGCGTGTTCTTTGGGTGGTGAGGAGTTACTGATACCTTACAAACAGTCTTCCCTGTTTCAAATCTTCAATACGCTCGTCAGGGCGTCACCTGAAGCGCGTGAAGCGGTTCTGGACTACTTCACTCGCGTCATCTCTCTCAACGTGAAGCGAGCCGGTATGCAGGTGAGATATATCCTCCTTTGTCCCAAAACCTCTTTGACACAAAATTTGGTCATAGGTCAACCCGGATACAGTCTCCTCTGATAGCTTCATGCTGAATTTGCAATCTGTCCTGTACCGATTTGCCGAGCCCTTCATGGATGCTACTTTCTCCAAGGTTCGCAAAATGGAAGCTATTCCATGTTCTGTGTCTGAAGGTTGTCTAGATGGATAAGATTGATCCTTTGTACTATGCAAACTCACCAAGGATCGATCTTAAAGATGAAACCAGGATAAAGGCGACTAGCGAGGAAGCAACTCAATGGGAAACTCAAAACAGAAACCCGAACGGTGAGATGATACCCTCTCACGACGATAGCTCTTGCTCATCCACAAACGTAGCGCCTCCGGCGAACTTCATATCCAACATCTTTTACTTGACAATTGCAATGAGCCATTACGGTTACGTGAAGATAATACAGAACTTCACTGGCCTCGCCCGACATATCGAAGATATCCAACGGCACCTGGAGACCGTAGAGGGAGATGGTTCGTGGATGGGTGTGAGTAGCTCTTGGCTTATTTTCACCTGGACTGTTGCTTATATTCTTGAATCCAGGGCCCACAGCAGGCCCGGACTCAAGCTGTCATAACCCAGATTAAGGTAGGCGATGCAGTCAAGAAAGCACACGGGAACCCTGAGCAAACTGTTTCTAGAAAGAGAAGGAGAAGATTCAAGGACGTCAGATGGCATACGAGGCGGGACTGCTTGACCCGGAATTGGTCATGCGATCTATCAGCTTCACTAACTTCCTATCGACCTGGTTGATACGGCAGGCAGACCCGCGAAAGAAACACCCGAACCCTCCAGCCGAGTAAGGATTAATTGGGAGATACTCTGAAAGTTGTTGATCGTCCTTTCAGGATACCGCTCCCGACCGAGGTACCAATGTCCTTCCGAGTGCTCCCTGAGTATATCGTCGAGGATATCGTGGAGTACATGGTGTTTGCAGTCCAGTACGTTCTCCCTTTCGTGTTGGCCGCATATATTAGACTCAAACCTTCGTCAGATATGCACCGGATAAATTTGAGTTGTCAGGGAAGATAGAGCTGATGACTTTCATCCTCACATTCTTGAACTCAACCTGGTACATCAAGAACCCCTTCCTCAAGTCAAAGATCAACGATGTACGCGAATCTAGTTGTAGCTATTTGCGTCGCGGATCTGATCAATTCTTAGGCCCTATTCATGGGTGTATGGGGTTTCGGCCGAGAGCGAACTGGCATCCTGGGTGATCTCTTGAATTCGAATCCGATGGCTTTGAAGCACCTCATGCCAGCATTGATGCATTTCTACATTGGTGTGTCTTATTATCCTATTTTAATCCGAAGTTGACAAATATTCGCAGAGGTTGAACAAACTGGCGCGAGCTCGCAGTTCTATGATAAATTCAGTACGTGCTTTGCTCAATACTTTCGTATATTACCTGAACCCTATGGTTCACAGATGCGCGCCGGAACATAGCTTTCGTGCTCAAAATCGTCTGGAATAACCCTATCCACCGTGAGGCACTCAACATAGAGGCAAAGTAAGTTATTGGCTGGATCTACGCACCTTGCTGCTAAGTTCTGTCGTAGAAATGTGGATAAATTCGTTCGCTTTGTCAACCTGATGATCAACGACGTCACATACCTCATGGATGAATCCTTGACCGAAATGCAACAGATCAGTGCACTGCAGAAGGAAATGGACGATCAGGCGACATGGGCTGCTCAAACTGAGGAGTACAGACGGGAGAAATCCAGTCAGCTGCGTTCACTGGAGAGGCATGCCTCTAGCTACACCACCCTTGGACGATCAACCGTCGAACTTCTCAAAGTTTTCACTTCTGAAACGAAGGCTCCTTTCATGATGCCCGAAATCGTGGATAGGCTAGCTGCGATGTTGGACTATAACCTCAATGTTATGACGGGGCCGAGATACCAAGAACTGAGGGTTCGAGATCCCAAGAAGCTTAGATTTGACCCAAGAGCACTGCTCAGTGACATCCTCCAAATCTTCCTCAACCTCAGTGATCAGCCCGAATTTATTCAGGGAGTTGCTCGAGACGGAAGAAGTTACTCAAGAGAGCTCTTTGAACATGCAGCCGAGATCGCCATCAGACGAACGTTGAAGACGGAAGGAGAAGTCGCTGTACTCCGTGCATTCGTTCAGAAGGTCGAAGTCGTCAAAGCGGAGATACTAATGGAGGATGAGGATCTAGACGATGTACCAGAAGAATTCCTAGGTTTGTCCATTTGTGTTGGTCCTCACTACTCTACTGAATGCCTTCTTAGATCCATTGATGGCCACACTCATGAAAGATCCCGTCACATTGCCTTCGTCGAAGGTTGTCATCGACCGAGCTACTATCAAGTCACATTTATTGTCAGACACCAAGGACCCTTTCAATCGAGCACCTCTTTCAATTGAAGAAATTATTCCTAGTAAGTATCACACTTTCCGTAGTCCTGGTCTCTTCTCATTCCTGTCATAAGATCTCGAGATGAAAGCTAGGATAGAGGCATTCCTGGAGGAAAAGCGTAAAAAGAAGATGGAAGTGGATTGAAGCTGATAATGTACAAGGCAGGAGTCAAGCTGTAATATTAGACCTGGTCGCCTTTGAATAATGTACGTGTGGCGCATTGGGGGTTTCAGCCGAAGGTATCCAATTCACGTCATCGTTTCCTCGGCTTCTTGGCGGTCCCTCTAGTAGTGCCCCCTCTACCACGACCAACTGTCCCTCTCTTGCCACGCGGACGACCTCTGCCTGGTCGAGGAGATGTTGCCACTATGAGACGTAAGAATTTGACAGGTGACTCGTCATAAAACTGAACATACCTGGAGATGGTTCATCCACATCCATTTCTTCTTCTTCTTCTTCCCCAGCATCTGTTACTACGCTATCCCGGGGTGTATGGATACCTTCGTCTCCACTTTCTTGAGTAAGCGCGCTGCTATCGCTATCCCCTGCAACCAAACCTGCCAATTCAGCCTTGTCAGCTTTACGGCCACGCTTGCGAACGCGTTTCACTGGTGGCAAGGGTCGGGGCGATGAGGGGGGAGAGGGAGTATTCCGCATGCGTCTTTGTGCAATCATGGTCTCGTATGCTTCTTCATAAGGCAGCGCGTATTCCTCTCTGAAATAGGGGTGAATGAACAAATTCTCGCTCGGAGATGGTGTCCTTGGAGGGTCTTCGCCTGGTCTCAAGCCGTCATATGCCTCAGCCTCTTGCTCCTAGCTGCCGTGTTCAGCTATCCACCTTTAACAAGTAATAAATTTCGAGCAAACTCACGATAGCCTCCAGTGACTCCAGGTTATAGCATGTCTCCAACTTGTCGAGTATGTCTTTTGCAGTGACGGGACGGTTTATATCGTTTTGGATGAAATTCTGAATGGCTAAGAGGTGGAAGTACCGGTGTTGGCCGACCGGCCGCGCGATTGCCAGAGCTTTGAACAGACAAATCTCGCCTTCAACATCGTCTAGGATATTCTGGGGACTGTCGGCCACCATTGAGTCACTATTGAGGTAGTTCAGTGAGGTTTCAAATGATAAGACGTTTCATGTGGGTAACATTGTTGAACGTCGAACTACCCATCCACAGCGTCTGTTTGCGCGTTGTTTGCGACATTGATGATGCACCATCGTTTGCGTGGACAACTCGCGTGCGCTGCTCAGGAGTCCATGGGATAGTCATTCCAATGTAGTAGACATTACAGCAACAGCAACAAGAGATAGATATAGAATACAAAACAAGATACAGATATACAGCAGTCCGCAAAAATCTGATTATTCCACACCAAATCCTTCTGTTTCCCTGGGAAAAATCACGTTAGACTGGTGCTTTCCTTTCAATAGGAAGAAACTCACTCGATTGCCATCAACAACTTACTCTCTAGGCTCTCGTAATCCGTGTAGGGTGGTAAGTCCAACCTATTGAAGCATGTGTGGCTGCGAGGGAGACCCGCTGGGTCTCCGGATTTTTCAATTGTGAATCGGCGAGGACCATCCGAGCCTTGTAGGTCCTTGAACCCATTGACGGGAATTCGAGAGGTGCCAGTTGTGAACTGTAAGAGACGCGATTTACGCTCTGCTGGCCAAGATCTTATGCATTGCCAGAACCACTCGATGACTTTATCGGTCTTCTCATAACCTCTATAATCGGTGTACTTGGTCCAGTCGTCCCTGAACAGTTGATCAGCATAGTTCTGGTGGCAGTGTGTCCAACAGCACTTACATGTCAATTTCAGACATTCCACCAATGAGCAACTCGAGCTCGCGCTCGTCAAAGACAGAAAGGAGGTCGATAGGAATGAGCTCCAAGAGTCCAGACATAAAGGCGTCAAATTGTTCCTTGACACGCTTAGCAATTCGATAAGAGACGATGGCGTCAACATAATCCTTTTTGTTTTCCTCTGTCACGGGGATTTCTTCTCCTCCTGGCTTGAGTTCAATAGTCACGAGCTCGCCGAAACGTTCCTCAGTTGTGCTGAATGTTTCATCAAGGACGTCGGTAATATCGTTCTCACTATTCAAGGAATGAGAGGGGTACGTATGACAGAAGACTCGAGTTACTCACAGCATCCAACCCAAGGAACGATGCAAATCTGCATCAATGCTCTCTAAATCGGACATATTGACCATCTTGCCTAGAATCATCTTGTAGAAGCTTGGTACGAAGTATGCGTCGAGGAATCTTCGATGGAAGATGGCTAATCCCAAACATCTGCCAATGAACTTGAAGTAGCTCAAGTGGTCAGGGTTGATACCAGATGCAGGATTGATCTGCAAAGTGTAGTTGTCGTGGGCAGAGTATTCGAAAAGTCCGTAGCTTGGGTTGAAGACCTCATGAGACAAGAGGAAGAACCATTCTCTGTGTAAACATGTGAGATAGGTCGCGAGTTTAACGACACAAAATCACAAACCTTGATACACCGCCATAATCCAACCCATCTTCTCCTTCGAAGCTAACCATGAGCCTCTTCTTCAGGTCCTCGCCAGTCAAAGCCATGACTGCTGTGTAGCTATCCTCCAAGATATTACCACGGCGAATGCGAACTTCACATTTACCAGCTTGCACCCTCATCTTCGGCTGACTCCTGAAGTAAATAAGCTTCCTTCGGTAGTCACGCTTGTACTGGGGCGCATTATCGTCCACTTGACCGGGTAAACGAGGATCATCCCAAGTTGTCGTTCTTGTGTTATGATCAACAAAGTAAACGCGGCCCGTGGAGGTGAGCCTCATCTCCCATCCAGACGGAAGAGGGCCCAAGTTGGGGTTGACTGTGGGCCGCAGGGACTGCTGTTGCTGCGCTCGACGTGGGTCTGTCCATGTAGTCGTTCGTGTATGGTGGTCTACAAAATAAGGTCGTCCCTCAGGAGTTCGACGCTCTTCCCAACCCAGAGGAAGCGGGACATCCTCATAATTGCCCGTCTGTTCAGCGCCAGGTGGGGACAAGGGACTTGGCTGTGCATTCGGCTGTTGGTTGGCAACCAAGCTCGGAACGCGGGCATGGCTGGGGGTTTGTGAGACGGGCCGGTTGGGCGAGGGGTTCGCAGCAGCCTGGGGACGTTGCCAGGTGGTCGTCCTCGAACCGTGATCAACATAATAAGTTCGGCCTTGTGCGTCTGCTCGTCGTTCCCAACCAGCTGGAAGAGGGATCCCGTACTCATCGTCTAGTAAGCGTTGGCGAGGGGCCTGGGGAGGGCCAACGGATGACGTAGGTCGTGGCTGTTGCTGTTGCTGAGGCGGTTCGGGTTGATGTAGCCGTGCAGCTGATGCCAAAGACGTATGACTTGTCGAGGGACGAAGTTGGGGAACACCTAAGGATTGCGGAGATGTTGTGCGGCTCGGGTCGTGGGGGATAGTAGCATGGTAGGAAGTGGAGGGGCGGTTGCCGAAGCTTTGTGGGCGAGGCATTGCCATCGGCTGCGGAGAGTGTTGCTCAAGGGGGGTGGATGGAGTGGGGATGGGGTGCGATAGGGGAGAGAAGGCAAACATTAGTTTTCCATATACGGGAAGGTTGTTGCTTGACATTGTCAAGTCCTGTGTTATTGTAGCTATTACGAGACGAGCATGAGTAAGGGTAGGTCTGCCGTTGAATTGATTACACACCTCCTGGCTGCTGGTTGGCATGTCTGATTGCGTCGCCTGCGGAAATATTAAGCACACCCAGGAAACCTGACAAGGTTCGTTTTAGAAAGGCTGCGCAAGGTTATCGTACGCCATACCTTGATCTCGTTTCCTGAACTTCTTGTGATCAAAAACCTGGATATTGATTATTGATGACTGTCGCACAACACTGGCGGAAAGCGCAATGAAGTCAGGGGAGTGTCTTCGACCAGGAGAAGAAAATATTTACACGTCAAAATGCTCGTCCCAGGTGGGTGTCAATGTCCTCTTGAGGATATTAGTAGTGTTTGTTTGCTCGCCGTCGACGGAAAGGACTGCAAAGGGATCTGGCAGGCTGAGGAGTTCGCGCTTGGCAAGTCCGACTGCTCCGAACACTGAAACGCTCGTGAGTTGATTGTGAAGGCGCTGTGAAGGCTGGAACCTACAGGTTACTCGTATGGATTGCACTGGATCGCTCATACTTTTGCGCAGAAGGATGTCAGCAGGGCGCTTACTTCCTAGAGGATTGAGTTCTGACCTGGTACGACCGAATAAGACGTATCAAAGCCGTCCGCTGGTCGACAGCTTAGGGTGAGACGTGGGGAACGGTGGGGAGGGGCTTTGGGGGGTGGTAGTCAAAGGGCAGATAGGTCCACAGCAAGCGATAGCGTAGACTGATCCTAACAAGTGGTACCCACGTGCCGAAGTCAACGGAGGCTCGCACACAATGTCACCGCCAAACGACAACCGCATCTTTGAATTCACTCGGAAAATTATTCAAGGCCACTAAATGCAATCTTATTGTGTTCTAATATGCGAGTTTAACTATAACTCAATCACCAACGTTATGGTTTTCAGAGCGCTTTGCCTTCCACGTTGCAGCACGCTGGGACACCGTTCACAACTAAATATAGGGCGACAAAATTATTCAAGGTACAGTATTTAGCTCGACCAGCGAATCCGGTATAGTCTCTTCAAGGTACTACAATCACGTCTTATGCAGGTGATAGCATTGCACTTTTGCCCTCACCACATGGGTCAAAGCGACGGTGGCCCAGGACTTCTTGAGCGGCCATCAACATGTCTTCATGGCCCATTGTTCGAGGTATACATATCTGCAGCCTGTTGACCAATGCAAAAGCACCCAATCTCTACCTTGCCAGGCATGCCGTCGAAACAGCTACGCATGCTGTCCAGAAACCCTTACCCCCAAGGGCCTTTTCCTGAAGACAGAGAATCTGTCTCGAGTGAAGGAACTGTGGACAGTGTCGACACCGAACCGTCTTATTCGAAGGCATTGGTTCCTTCAATCCCGAAATTCTGTTTGAAGCAGTCATTCCCTTCTATCTTCAAGACCTCGAACGCTATGAACTCGGCTCGGAGACGCCTCGACAAGCATACCTTCTACAATCTTGCTCCTGTCTTCGTGGGCACCTTTGAAACGGTCATCCGCTCCCTGGATGATCTACCCTACGATGTGCAGAGCGACTCGGATTATGAAGTTGCGAAGTACAAGGTTGCCCTCTTCGGTCGCCATGCCAAGCATCTTCTCCAGTATTACCCTTCAGATATCAAGCTGAAGCGGGAGCTCCGAGATGCCATGAAGACGGTCGTGAAAGCGATGAGGATGCTCATGGAGTTCCTCGAAACCACTCAACGCATCTTTGCATCTCATAAGCCTCTTCCTTTGTTGCCTTCTGGTGCAAAGGCAGGTAAGGTCAATAGGGCTCGGCCATATGTACCTCTCTCTGTCATCATAGAGGAAGAGATGACCTTGATCCCGGGTGCCAGCACGCACGTAGGCCTATCAGGTTACCTTCCGCAAAATAGCCCTCCACCTTCTCCCTCTGGAACGCCTCCATGGGTTCATCATCGAAGCACCCAACAAATAAGCCCCAACCAATCACACAAAGGCAGCTTGATAAAGAGAATTCTTCGACGAAAGGCCGCCCTTGTTTCAGAACCACTCCCAACCACTCCCACCACATCGGACTCGACATTCGTCGAAGCAGGCAACAATGAATCATTTTCATCGTTTCCCAATTCTAGCGGGGTCTCGCTAACCAGACCGGAACAACCTTATCACCCTCGCCAGTCTCTGTTCTACTTCATTCTACCGGACATCAATGTCGATATGCCCCTTCCTCAAGGCGACACCGTTGCGCTGCGTTTAGACTCAATGGGGCGCGTTAAAGGTTCATCCTTGGCAGCTTTAGTGCGTCTATTGACATCGAAGAAAGGAGTTTCAGAGAAGGACTTCCTCACTACCTTCTTTATTTGCTTCCGTTTCTACGCCACCTCCCGAGACCTCCTTCACGAACTCAAGAATCGGTTCTTCGAAAAACCTTCGGTCCCACTGAACGATGACCAACTTCAGGTCTGGATTAGCTATACCATCGCAGTCCGTATTCGAGTGGGCAGGGTTATACAGATGTGGCTCGACTTGTACTGGCGACCGGAGGACGATGAGGTCCTAGATGATCTACAGACATTTGCCTTGGAGAGTTTGACGAAGGAATTGCCAGAGAAGTTGATGGAGTCGATCCTCGAAGGACTGGATGCCGCGTGCACCATTCACGGGGGTGCAATTCGGGCGCAGGATCTCCTCTTCGCATATCAAAGATCCAATCCCGCTGGATTGCCTCCAACTAACGTGACTCTAGGCGACCTATCCCGGTCATCTGCGACTGGTTGTTTAATTCTGGACTCAGCTGCAATGAGGGAAGAGCTTGCACGGCAAGTGACGATATGGTCTAACGAGAAATTCCAGCAAATGGACGTGGAAGAACTGATCAGTCACTGGGAGAAGGACGATAATGGTGATCTGGACATACTTCTGAAACAGATCTCCCAATTTGAACGCAAGCTCTGCATCTTTGTGGTTGATTCTATTCTAACTGGAGAGTCGCCGAAAGAACGCGCACGTCTCGTGGAACATTGGGTCGATATTGCTGCGGTATGTGTTTTTTGTTCATGCACATAAAAGCCTTTTATCTAAGTAAACTGAATGCAGCGTTGTCTAAGGCTACGTAACTTCAGTGGTGCGCACACGATCTTCTGCGGGCTGGGTCATTCTGCGATCCACAGGCTGAAAGAGTCGATTCTGGCAAGTATACTCTTCGCACTTTTTCTGGTAGGAAGACCTAAGACTTTCCTATCTATAGCTGGTAGAACACACTACCAAGTCACAATATCGAACCCTTGAGCAGATGTTTGACCCTCGTACCAACTATCACGACTACCGAAAAGCTCTCGGAGGCATTGAGCCAATGGTACCCCTTTGCTGTACGTTTGCCCGTTCTGCACCATTTCTCGAGACTGATCATGTCACGAAAGCCGTTCATTTTCGCGACATCACGACAGCACTCAAGGTCATGCCTCGATATATTGGCCTCAACGATGGCGACTCGCGAAAGAACCTGATCAACATACGCTCATATGGGATCCTAATGAAAACAATTCGAGGTATTATCCATCTTACACGGTCTCCCGCTAGAGGCTTACTGGCCACTGAGCACTACAGGTATCGAATGCTCTATTTTACCTTACGACATACTGAAGGACGATATGTTTTTGGAGAGCCTCGAAGATAGGTTTGAGACTTTACCTGACGAAGACGATCCGAAGAACGAGCTCCATAATCTCAGGTCAGTTCGCTCAGTTCGCCTCGTTGTAATTAAGAGTTAAAAAATATTGATGCATCATTATCAGCATGCTGAAGGAACCACGAAATCCGGAGTTTACATTTGGGGTGGACGACCCATGGCGCTACACTTTCACGGGCAAACCAAACGCTAGCGGGAGTCGCGAATATTTGTCTATTCCTTTGCGAGATCGGGCGGAATGCTTGGAGAATTCATTCACACTTCCTGCGATCTTTGAAAAGGCTTTCTGAGAGAGAAATTGCCAAGGGTGGATTGTTTGTTAGCACAATGTACGGATTTTCAATGTAATTTGCCATGCTTTCTGGATCGATGGTCATTCTGCATACCGTGCGCATGAACATAACATGACATAAAAGCATACTGTCTCGAGTGCTTTCCGCCTCCTCTAGCATGCAACCGGCCAACACACTAAAGCTGAACTCATGCACGAGCAGCCTCAATCCGTCTCCTGGCTACCTGTCGTCTGTTGAGACCTGCAAGGGAAGTGGTGGCGACCTTGTCGGTTGCCTTCTCAACTTCTTCGTCACTGGCGGCAAGGATGATCTCAACATGGCAAGGATGACCCTGGTAGGGATTAATACGACCATGAGCACGATATGTGCGTCGGCGGGTTTTCTAGATCGGCAAGTCAGGCAAAGCCACCAGACCGTGAATGTAATGTGACGTACGGGAGCCTGCTGGACAACGATGTTCTTGATCGTAAGGTCCTCGACATCAAGGTTTTTGGCATCAGCGTTTGACTCGGCATTCTTCAACAGACGGACAATAAACTTGACGGACTTCTCGGGCCAGCGACCTATCTCAATTGTCAGGGTGGGAGGGTGTACGATATCGCGCGTCTGATTCACCTTGTGTAGCCTTGAACTCCTTTGCTTGGCTAGCACGGCCAACACCACCAGAGAAACGACGGAAGGGAATGACACGCTTGTGGTCTTTGACATCACCGAGGTAGGCGTAGGCCTTGGTGAGTTTGAGGCCTTCATAACCCATCGTTAACTCTTCCTCTCGCGTGGATCTTCAAAATGTTATACCTGTGAGAGCTGCCGCAACTTCACGCATGTTCTTGAAATGAGTGCGGAGGTATTCTCCCCTTGCACGGGAAGCTGTGGCGACCGGTCAGCTCAAATCATCTCCCCAGCCAGAATCCCACAACGAACTTTTTTCGGAGTTTAGAGCATGAGCGGCGGCTGCGTAGCGTACTAGTCATATTATCAGCTTTGCTCGACGGGCCAAGTAACCAGCAGCACTTACCCATCTTGAGGTCTTGAGGATGTCGTACCTGATACTGAAAGTTGCTGGTAGATGGGTTGATCGTGGCTTGAACCTTATTCGTACAGTTTATCGGTAGATGCCGATGTGTCACAAAGTGATGCACAAGTGTGACATTCGTGACACCTTCTGGTCTTCCAAGATTTCTCTCTCAACGAAAGAGCTACTCACTGCAGGATCGTCGTATATAGTTATCCATGTTATATCGGTTCTACCATACAAAATAGCTCATTGTCCTGGAAAACAACATTGATTATGTCGTAACGCTAACAAATCGGCCAGAGCCCTATCAGCCCCCAAGCTCTCAAATTAGTTCAAACTAACGAGTATGCCAACTGGTGACCGCCTCTCAGCCGTCCATCCATATTTTTCCATGGCGTTGGCATTTACCGATACCTACTGAGGCCGAGCCCAATGCAGCAGAACTGAAGAAATCTCGTCAATTCTCGATCACGCTTCGATCGCGATGAAGTCACGCGCCTGTGTCACTGCCACGAGCACCGCGACCTTCCCTTCTCTAACATTGCCGCTCGAGTTGTAGAGCAGTTGCGTTCCCCAAGCATTTGGCTGGATGCCCTCCCACTTAGCTCCATCGGCCGTCAGCCCAAATACAAATGGGACACCCTCTTCCTTCCTGACGCTCAACGGAACGCCATCAGAGGCTGAGACCATGGGAAGCTCAGTGACATTGGTGGATATGACCGGCAAAGACATGGCAGAGCAGGTAGCGTCGCCCAGATAGGCATGAGGAGATAGTTGAATGATATGTATTATCAGTTGGAAATTCTGCGCAATCAACTTCTCATGGAGAATCGCATTAAGGAGGGTGCTGAGAACTTCTTGCACATGCAGAACTATATCACAGTACGGCTGTTTCCTGTTGATTATTAGGCGTTGTCACTCATCCATCCATATCAGGATGATCTTCGTGCACAAGTTCAGCTCGAACTCCAGAAAGCGACAAGCAGGATCGACTCCTTGACGAGACAAATGGATGATTGTAAGACCAGGCGCCATCTTGAAGGCGTGAAACTGAAGCGGTTCATAGTGTCTGCGAGAATGAGATCTCGAATAGTCCATTCGCCTCCGACGAGAAGAGCACCATCTCTAGAGAGATCGAATGCTGAAGACTTCCGAACGACAATGAAGAACGCAGCAGGCCTTATTTCTACGATATCAACACTGACGCGGCCACCAGCGGTACAGTCTCCGGATACGTCGACATCTTCGGTTGGAGCATCTTTGTCTACAGATGCTGAGTCCCGGATAGCAAAAGCAATGTCAGAGTTGTCAGATATACTGGAGCGAAATGTGCGGGTTGGGTATGAGCTGAATATGGAAGAGCTTTTGAAAGCGTGAGTTATTCTTGTAGTTTTCGCCCAAATATTCCATCAAAATTGTATTGCTTCAGGACGTTGCCTGCATTAGGCGACAAGCGTTCCGCGAAGACGCGCACAGCAGCCTACAGACTTCTGCGGCACGCGCTCGTCGAGGCCGACACAGCCAAGCTCTACAATGAAGATGGGGCTCTTGAGTGGTACATCCTCAAGTATGGACCTCCTATTCTACAACGATCACAATTTCACATTGTCGATTAGAACTTTGACACGAGACAATAAGCACTCTGCGGAGAAGGAACAGGCCATCAAACTGCTGCGCACCATCATTGAAGTTGGGACCGTTCGAGCAGATTCATCCAACGTACCGGGAACAGGCATAGTGCCTCTCACGGAAGCCATTATACGTGGATTGATTGCGATAGGAGAGCAGCCAGACGAGCCGTTCCGACCAATATGCATTCTCACGATGACTGAACTTTGTGCGTTCCCACCTTCCCCTCAGATCTCATATTTACTATTTACAGTGCTAATTGATATCGAACTGGTGGCCAAATCTGGCGGAATCCCTTTTTTGCTGCATATTCTAGGTGAAGGTCCTCTGGAGCTTCAATATATATTGGCATCAACTTTCCTACACATCATCGACTACCCTCGAACTCGGAGCTATCTACGTCTTGGGGTAGATTTAGAGGTTAGTGTCCCCGTTGTTTTCCTTTGAACTGGACTAAAATAACTTTAGCTGGCTTTATCTGCGGTCACCGACGCTTACGGCAAAGGACCAGAACACGGCGATCGAATTCGGGGATGTGCCAAGATCATCCAACTCATGTTGTGCAGCTGGAGTGGTAAGTACACACACTCTTTGCGGAGTCTTTGACATCTTGATAAAGCTTTTTGCGAGGCCTCTTATACTTCTGTATGGATGATATGCGCGCAATTCGAGCCCTTGTTGACACTCTCCGAATACCATCCTTGGATACAAGAGTAACTGAATTGATACAGCCTAGCAAGCTACAGGCTGAATGTTGAATGTTATTGCAGGAGCTAATTATCGACCTCATCTTCGACTTGCTGAATATACGATCTCCTGATTGGCATCAAACGTTCATGGAAGGTCGTAGGTTGACCAGTGAGTTGCTGGAAAGTCTCCTCCGACGCATGGCTGACGCATTTGTCCAGTGTATCGCAAACACAAAGATGCATCAGATACTCTTGGAGGCAGCCGAATCGAGAATGAAGTAGGCAGCGAACGAACACAGCAACCCATACGACTCCATGATCAATACCTGGCTCTTCTTGTTCTTGTCTTCACACATGCAGGTCTATTTGATGTCAGTTTACAGTCTACAACCTCGATGCCAAATTAATCTTTCTTTAGGCGCTGACAGGTCTGCTTGAAGAAACTACCCAAGGGTCAGCCTTGACGCGCAAGGCGACCCTGTTAATGGCCGAGGTCTTGCAGATGTCCAATCGGATGCTACCTCTTTCACTAGCTGCGTCAATTCAAGTACGATAATCACTCATACCGTTGTCGCGAGTGCTGATATAAGTAGGCAGTTCCAAGGTTATTCAGTTTAGCAACAGACTATAGCGACGGAGAACATCGAATTGTTGGGACGGCCGCAATGTCCGCCATCGACAGTTTCAACAGAAATCGCTCACGATTGATCCCTGCTCCAGAAAAGCACAATAACCGACCGAGGTAGCATCGTCGTGGTTTGATTCGTACATTTACTTACTTCGGTTTGATAGAGCCAACTCCGTTGAGGATGCCGTCCGGCGTGGTCAACGCCAGGTCGAACAAGTCAAATTGAAGATGAGCATGCAAATGGACGATAGGACTTTTCAAGCATCGCTCCTCGAGACCCAGGTTATGCTGCACAAGGACCACACCAAGTGGAATTTCGACGTTCTGCAAGACCTTGTGGATGGCCCTTTGCTCAATCCTAAACGGATGGAGGAAGCTGTAAAGGGTTCACGGTTCATCCGTCGTGTCATGTCATTCTTTCACCCGTTTAGCCATAGGTTCTCTGATTTACCAAGGATCAAGGTTAGTCGTATGTGTAAGCGCTAGCTCATGAATAGAGCTGACGGCCTCTTCTCCAAATAAGCCCAACTTGAAATGGGTTCGATTGGGCAACTCCCTTTTGACGACACTGATGGCTAGTTCTGAGGGTATCAAATACCTCCAGAATGAAGATCAATTCCTTACGCAAATCGTCAAGAGCTTTGCGCAGCTGGACCCGGTATATACGTTTGTCCCTACCTTTGGCCTCTGACTTAACGTTCTCTTTAGTTCAACGGGCCACCCGATTCTGACCCGATATTTTCCAAGAAACGAGTTGCCGAGACGCTGACCTACGGGTACCTGGAAATGTTAGGGACACTGAGCAGGTACAAGGATGGGATTGAGTATGTCCAGCCGTTCTTCAGCAAGAACTCCATCATGACATTTCATCTAGATTGATGGAGAAGTTCAAAGTCTTCACGGCCTTCTACCACCTGAGTGAATTGCGGAGTAGAGAAGATCTTATGAAAGGGATTATCGAGAACCTCGATTATAGCATGTGCGTCTGACGAGGTCCTTCGTGGTTTATTATGTTAACTTTTCACAGTGATGGGCATCCACGAATCGTTTTGTCAAAAGCCTTGACATCCAGCTATAAGGTACGGCTCTTTGGCGGTTATGTGGGCATCCAATGACCAGCAATTTCTTCAGCATATTCGACTATATGCTACACAACACCTAGGCGAGCTCATCCGGGGTTCAGGAAGCGCTAACGCATGGACTCTGAGGCTGCTTCTGACGCAGCTATACGATCCATCACCTGAGGTTTGCGAGCTGGCCGTCTCTTTCCTGCAGGAGGTCTGCGAATCTAAGGAGATCCTGACGACTGTAGTCGAGATGCAGCCAACGATGCATCACCTAGGAGAGATCGGGCATCCTTTGCTCCTCAAGTGCGTTGTTTTCTCTAGTCCGAGCGCCTGACTTCTCATAGTCTTGCCCAAGGTTCATGTCCACCCCAATGGGATTTCGTTATTTGTACGATACGGGGTACATCGACAGGGAAATGGATATGTGGTTTAACGTAGGCTCTGATCTTTATTGTTGGGACCCAAGCTCAACTGGCTTCCAGGAACGGAACATTTACTACGTTGTGCAAGTCGAAGTGTTTCTCTCCAGGGTTTTCAGCAGTCCTGCGGATGATGATGATGATGGCCTGTGAGTATGACGGTTGATCGTTTAGTAGAAAGATGCTCAGTATTTGTAGAGCGTTTGAAGGATCCGTTCCACCTCACTTCTACGGAGAAATGGCAAAGACCGAGCTAGGCTGCCAGATCTTGCAGGAGAAAGGCCATTTTTCAGAATTTTCTCAGTTCATCCGCAAGCATGGCGACGAAAACGACGATACGGAGCTCATCATGAAGTTGAAAAGCATTCTATGGGCCGTTGTGCGTGCATTCCACTTCAATTGCACGAAGGTACTAAGCGTTCTGCTCATAGGGTCATGTTGGTGCAACTGAAGGAGGCTTGCCTTTCCTGGAAGAGGAAGAGATTATCCCGGCCGTAGTTGACATTGCCCACAAGTCGGCTGTTCCCTCGATTAAGGGGTGCGTAAACTGCGAAATCTTCTATGCGTTTCACTGAACAACGTGTCAGAACCTGCTTCTTTGTTCTAGGGCTAATTTCTACGACTCTACAAGGAGCAGAGATCCTTGATGATTATGATTGGGAGGCGACCCTGTCACCACTAGGATTGCCAAATGGCATATGCGTACCAGTCGACTATGAAGATTTCATTCAAGTGTGTATGACATCCCTAGATTCTGCTCCACAATTCTTATCAACGTGGTAGATTCCCCCGTGGACCCCGGTCGAATCGGAAGACACCCAGAGTCGGCTTCTACCTCCTTCGAGCGACATTGAGATAGAAATTTTGACGGCCATTCAAAACCTTGCGAATGCTGTGATCGCCAACACTGCGTCAAGATCTCTCGCTCGGTAAGTTTGGATATCCCTGGCTTAATTGTGTGAATTACTAAGTCCATGAAAATAGGATGAAATCTCGGCCAGAATACCGCTCTGCGTTCGGGTCCCCGAGTCTCTTCTATAGAGTCATTCATCTCATCTCCACACAACACTTTCGATTGCCAGTTAGGCGATATGTTTTGGATCTGTTCAACGTGGAGATGAACCCAGAAGTCACGAACAAACTCAATGACTGCCGACAGTCGCTTAGAGCGCCCGACTCCTTCGAGCCTTCTACCGCTCAGAAAACGCGGATGAGCATGTTTGGTCCTCTTGGCAGTACACGGACTGAAGAACCAGATAGTGATGAAGAGGAATATCCTGCTACTAGGGTGCAGGCACCCGCAATCCCGCCAGTCGAACCAGCGGTCAGTTTACAGCCTGTCCAGAGGATAGTTGGTTTCGCTGCTTGACGGTTGGACTCTCACAATGTATCTTGCATGTACGACCATTTCATGTCTGTTTTGTATTTTGTACGAGCTTGTATCAATATTAGGAAGGCTATCCCATCTTTACATGCAGCAGCCCTTGGCACCAGCAGCAGCGAAAGCTCTAAATGCCTGTGTTGACGGATTGTGTTGACGGATTGTGGCTATACACTATTGCTTGGTAAAGATAGCAAGACCAAATAGTTGGCAGACGCCTCGGACGGTTTTGGGCAGAGTCGGGAACCAGTACATTTACCATGTCTTTGCTTCAAGCTTGCAAGCAAGCCACACAAGGCCTTAGGGCTCCTTTGTCGCGACCTGGAGTGACATCCTTCGCTCGTTTTCTGGCTACGGACGCAAAACCAACTGATTCAGCAACCCCAGCAAAGCAGGAATCGTCGGACATTGTTGCACCCGTGGAGACCCCTCGAGATGTTCTGGTCGCAGATGTCATCAGCGGAGCACCTGGTACGTGCTGATACTACGTGAAAATTTCTCAAAATTTAGTTGACTCCCACATCTAGAGCAACTTCGCCACCGCCAAGTCCGCATTTACCAGCCGACAAGGAACACTATGCAGAGCGGTGGGGCGAAGACAGAGCGGTGGAGAATAGATTTCGATGTTTTGCAGGGAGCAGGACGATGGGAGAATCCTCTCATGGGCTACGCCAGCTCGTAAGCAAAGTCGTGGTCGTTGTGGAGACTGACTGAACATCGCACAGTGCGGACTACATGCAAGGAACCCGCATGTCCTTCCGAAGCCGGGAGGACGCCATCCATTTCGCAGAGAAGCAAGGTGCGCATGCTTGTTTATGATATTGAACACTTCTCTGATAACAACTTGACTGCTTAGGTTGGGATTATTATGTGTACGTTTCCACTTCTGAATACTGTGTTCTGGTACGGACATTTACACAATCACGTCTGCAGGCAACCAACCGCGGCGAAGCGTATTCCACCGAAGAACTATGCAGAGAACTATGTCTACAAGCCGGGCAAGCTGAGAATTCAGAAGACCAAGTAGTTTACGCAGGTGTAGCCCCTAGAGTGCAATTTATTGTTTTGCTACAGGGTCAGGGTATTACTTCGAAGTTATCATCTAAGCTCGAATGAGGGATATTAGAAAGAAGTCTAGCGACGAGCAAGGCTCGCAGAATCTACGTTCATCGATGGTTGGAACTGGACACTTGCCATGATAAACAGCTATATTTAAGAACTACGAAGATTACAGCTACCGATACTAATTATTAGGTGTACTAGGATGGTGACAAGATTGAAGAATGAATGATTCAGTTGGTAGAGGGCATATTTTACACTGGCATTATCGCCTACACACGCTCAAGGTTTGCCTTTGCATCAACTTCCTTCTCATACGCATCTTGATGATCGTCCAGGTCGAGCTTGGAGGGATGGTCTGCTTGGGCATGCGATTCTACCTGGACAAAGATCTGCGTGCTCTGCTAAAGAAGTCATGAGGGTGGAGTTGTTCAAGAGAATGGCACCACCTACATGGTCACGGTTTGGGGGAAGGGTGTTGAGAGTGATATTACCGGTGCTCATGATCCCCTCAGAAGTACTCTCAGAGTTACTGCCGTATTTCCAGAAATCACGCGCGTTCAAACTACTCATGAGAGAGTTTGTGTAGAGTTTGGACAGAGGGAAGTTGAAAATAAGGTGACTAGAAGCATGCGATAAGAAGGTGCAGGAGAGAAGACAACGTTGTACTACTTACCGACCAGTTGGCTGCAGGAACCAAGGGGGAAAAGTCAGAAGCCAGGCAAGCAACAAAAGGAGAAGATAATCACGTCGGCAAGGTAGACGATCAGGTCAACAAGCCTAGAGGAAAGGGGGTTCATCAACTGGTATTTTCGATTCGGCAAAACTACTTACGCCCAGACCGCGGTGAGAAGGCCAGTTTGAACCGTTACTACCGTGGGATGAAGGTCAGAATTCCCAGCTTATTGACGTGAAGACGGGACGAAGATCACTCACAGCGGACAATTTTATCGATGTATCCGTTGGTTTTCGCGAACCCCGTTCTCTGTTTGTTCTATTCGACATTGGCATCAGCTTCGATTCCAAGAACAGGAAATCATGGAGAACTTGCCAAGTAGCCAACCAAGCTGCTCGTGATTAGAAGATCCGCAAAAACGGCTGAGACCAACCCTTGAAACACAAGAATGAATGAATGCGTAACCCAGGGTTGCGTAGTACTCACAGACGATGACGACAGGCTTGAACTTCTGGAATTCGACGAAGTGTGGTACATAGCTAATTGCAGCCGCGGTCGCAATACCCATGACTGGTAAAATCATATGTTAGCTTGTGACCTCTAGGTTACAGGTAACTTACGGATTGAAGCAAGAGAACAAAGCAGAACGACGGAGACAATGATCCAATTTCTCGTCAAGACCTTGAGTCTTCGAACGTAGAATGCTTGTACAAGGCCACCGATGATGCCCTGGATTGCACGATCTTTAGCTTTAAGTTCATCTTGCCGGTGGAGAAGAGCGAAATACCGTCAAAGCGGGATCTGTCGATGATGAACCATTAGGAAGGAGGTCTTCGCGATGTAGATGAAACTTACCAGTGGCGAATATCCAGTCTGCAGTTGCAAGATAATTGACGTCCCCTTGAAATCGGGCTGAGTGACTATTCAGCTGACTTGATGGGGGTTCTTACCGAAGTGGATGATCACGGATTGGTAGATGTACACAACAGTAAAGACGGTTTGTACCGTATCAGCCAAAAACATCAAATAAATCTGGAAGGAAAATCAGGGGAGAGGGGACGGCCAAGCCTTGGGTAGACGTACGAATCCTTGGATCCACAAGGTATCTCTAAAGAGATATGGGTCAACTCAGTTTTTTTGCGAACTATTTAGAACGAGGGTTCATACCGTCGATTTGAATTATAGTACAGGTATATCTGGGTTATGGTAATCCCGTATAGCATGACATTGAGAATGGTACCGATGAGCATCGGGCCATGGCTATTGGAGTTGTCAGACACTGTTCGAGGCATGAGAAGGATATATCCACATACGCAACTTCAGCAGGTCCGAGGGCCATGACTGTCGCCAAAAGGTGAGGACGGAGGCTGGCGGAAATGGGCGAGAGGGGCGTAGAGCCCAGCCTGGGGCCGCTGGCTATATAAGTACTTCATCCAGCAGCGAAGGTTAAAATTTGAAACCGTGCTGGGTAGAGACACTTGATAATTGAGGAGAGATCAATCCTGGGAGAGATCTGTCCTATTGGAATAACCTGCAACTAAGCGCGGTTAAGTTTTACGGCAGACGCGTCTGTCCACAAAAAGACTAGTTGAGAAGCCTGTGATGGCCTGCCAGGTCGGATAGCCTTACTTAGAACCCGACTTCCAATGAAGATTTACTTCTGTCCGAAAGTTGCCTGAAAGAGGAGACCCTGAACGAAATGGTTGCCAGCCCACAATGAATTCTGAAGCAAGAAGATTCTGCCACTGCCAGTCGTCATTCTCGCTGCCGGCGGTTGTGAGTTCAGCTCCGAGTGTACATTTGAGCGTGTGGAGATGTCAATCACGACGTAAGTAGGGGCCACTATGTCGGAACACTCTATACGTTGAGGAAAGGCTTCAGCAGATATTTTGGCTTCGGAGCCGCACAATCCATACTTGCACTACTTTTAGCGAGCCTTGATCTTGCGGATTCAGAGTTAGGTGGAGCTTGCCAGTTTGAAGCGCTAAGACCATCGGTTAAGCCATTAGAATGAGAAACATTGAGGTAAACCCTGATTTTCGTTAGGGTTTATTCATTCTGGGTGAGGACCTGTAAGACCTCCTGGGGACAGGTGGGTCTCGGTTCGCAGGGGTGATGGATTTCGTCATGGCCAGGCGACAAGGAGTGCTGTTCACATTTACCAGCTTGACTCCCCTTAGAGGTGGCAAAATTCAAAGTCGAGGCGGGTCACTCAGGTATCGAATGAAAATTTTGAGCTCAAGGCGGGCACAAATTTCTGAGTGATGGTAGTGGAAAGTGGTGGAAAGCCGTATTTGATTCCATGCAAACGCAGACAATCGCTCTCACGCGGCGTCGGGTGTTTCTGGCCACTGACCCTGAACATTCCCGTCGAATCTCGGAATACATACACAGATCTGGATACTTTTGTTCCGAGAACCCTCATCGATGTGGTCTCCCAGAATTGAGGCTTGTATCTTGAGTGCATCTGATAGAGGTATCGACAAGACTCACACTCTCCGAGTTCACGTCTGTTCAGGTCACGATAATCACGCCAAAATTCCCCTCAAATTGGTCGTATTTGACAGCATTCGAGATTGAACCGAATCCTTGAGATGTCAGTTGGTAATTACTCCCGGATGATTTGCGCTGGGGAAGCAATTTGGTCAACAGCCTGTTGAACCATAACTCCGGCCCAATAAAGGCCAGCTTTGACTGGGAAGTGTCAGGAAACACCCACACCCTGATGCCCTGACGCCCTGAAGCCTTTTGCACTGGGAAGAGGAAAGTATAAATCTTGCGAGGTAAGACCCTTCAGGTCTTACCTCAAAATCTCGAGTGGTCTCTAACTACCTCGGCAAATACATATTCTATACAGCAAGGTCCATCTACCAAGAACTCAAGACAGTGAGATTAAAAGCTTCGGCGGTCGACCAAACACATCTCCAGAAACTCAAGCCATACATCAAGACGGTTCTGGACTTGAATTGCTAGTGGCGTGGTCAGTAGCGTATCCTCTCTTGTTCGCGCTTCAACAGGCGATTGAGTCGCCGCCGCCGCAGGTGACATGTATGGCGAAGCGGATCCCTGAACCTTGACAACCCACGTGGAATTTTCAATGTGGACTGGAGGACCCTAGACTCCTCCCGACTTTGTGATTGGGCGTTGTGTCCTATTCATCTGTATCGGACTGTCAGCTGGAG
This sequence comes from Clitopilus hobsonii, assembly GCA_015708445.2. NCBI lineage: Eukaryota > Fungi > Basidiomycota > Agaricomycetes > Agaricales > Entolomataceae > Clitopilus > Clitopilus hobsonii. The sequence goes on along the minus strand of CP068003.1, from coordinate 1,792,193 downwards.
ATCCAGGAGATCGGCACCACTCACCACTTGTGACAACGGCTTTTGCCATTGCGGAGAGTTAGCATACAGTCTAACATCATTGAAACATCGTTTGAAGGCTGAAAACTCACGTGGACTTCGTAATCCCGAGTAGCAACGGTTGCCTCTAAGGTCGAAAACAGATCTGTTCCTTTGTCTTCGTCGTCATATTGCCAGAAACGTCGTGCATTGAGGCTGCTCATCAGCGAGTTGGTGTATAGTTTCGAGAGGGGAAAATTGAAGATCAGGTGCCTATAACCCCTTCAACGTCAAAGGTTGCCGATCAAAAGGAACGAAAAAAATATACAATCCACTGGGCTGAAGATCGAAGGAACGTCAGAGATCGCTGTCGAGCTGTAATGAATGCACCCACATTAGCTAGATAGAGAACCAGATCTATCAGGCTAGTTGATAGTTGAGATGTGATCAGTGCTGGTAGACCCCCGAGCAGAGAGAAGACGTACGCCCACAATGAGGTGAGAAGACCTGGATGTATTTCGTCATATCCCCATTGGATGCATTTCAATAAGATTTGAACGCACCCGTCTGTATCGTGACTAGAATTGGGCCGATTAGCAAAAGAAAATGGTCCAGAAAAAAGGTCCAAGTTTGAGGAAAATCTACTCACGCCGAATAACGCGATCAAGATAGGTGTCGGCTCGTCCAGTAACGATTTCTTGCTTGAATTTTTGCTATGCAATAGCAGCCGCATGAACCGAGTTTCCCGATCATCGAGGATGCAGACGTACCAGATGCAACACCAGATTGAAGGTTATGAGCAAGTCTGCCACCGAGCTACAGCCGAGCCCTGTCAATATCGGGTGCGTGAGTGACCAGAATGTGAGCGAGGATAGGAAGTACGAACACAGTATGACAACGACTTTGAACCTCCGAAACTGAATAAATTGAGGGACAAAATTGACGGCAATTGCTGCAGCGATACCCGCGACTGTTGACAATAAGGTTAACTTCAGGCTATCTCCTGACGATATCACTCACGCAAGGTCGCTGCCGCACATCCCGCAATGCACATTGCCGTCAGCCACTTCCCCGAGAGCACCTGCACCCTCCAAGCAAAGAAGATTTGTACCAACCCTCCGAGCATCCCCTAGGCGTGTGTTTAGTGACCAAGAAATGCATCGAACCCCGCATACATACTGTGAGGGCTGGGTCTGATGTGGAATATTTGAAGTTGAAGACAATTCTTGGGATAGATATGAGCACATACCCGTTGCAAACACCCAGTTGGCTCTCTGGAGGCTGCTGATGTTTCCTACCATCGGGAAGTCTAAGGGTCTGTGCCAGGAAAGAGGCGAATAAGGCGAGACAACTTACCAAAGTCAAGTATCAACGACTGATAGGTGTATTGAACGGTGAAGGCGGTGTGAGCTGTGTCGCCAAGAAATAGCAGGTAGACCTGATAAACACGAACGGAAATCAATGCCGTGTTGAGGGAGTGTGGAGGCTTCATACGAGAAATTGTATCCACCGGGGATCCCTGGAATCATAGGTGGATAAGCTTCACGCTAGACTACTGACCAACTTGTAGCTTACCGCTTTGAGCTGTTATGATAGAAGTAGAGTTGAACGATGGTAATGCCATATAGAAGAACATTCAGCATAGTGCCAATTAGCACGGGTCCATGGCTGTCGTTAAACCTATCTGTCAATCCACTGTATGCGAAGAGGCTTTAAGGGGACTCACGCTACCTCGGCAGGAGAAAGGCCCATCGAGGACTCGAGGGAGGGAAGAGTTCATGGAGCGTCCACGTCGACAGGTCTATAAGTAGTACGAAAGGGTTCTTTGTGGCGAATGAATGAAAGGGAGGATGTGTTCGGTCCCAGGGTCATCCATCTGCTGGTTACGTTTGGCCTCGGACGAATGGACCCTCTCCCTCCTCAAATCAACTAATCACCGAAAAGTAAGGAGTTCTCGGCGACTGGTAACAAAGTAGCCTTCGGGCAAGAATTTATCGGTCGATCTGCTTCAGTAAAAGCGCTAGTTTGCTTGGAACCACTTATCCTCCAATTGAGAAGAGTTGCCACGACTGAATCAGAAGTTTCTAGGACGTATTTGCCTGAGCCGAAGTAGACAGGGATCAGGCATTGATTCGGAAAACATGGACTCGAATTGGATACAACGCTGTAGGTGCTATCTGCGTCGGTTTAAGAGGCCGAGTCGAGTATCTTGTGGAGGTCGAGCAGAGGTCAAGGCTAGGAGAAGAAGGCATATTGGTCATTAGAGTGTATGCTGGTAGTAGTACACGGCGTACAAATATTGTCGAGGCCAGTGTGACCAGCATTGATGATGTCACGGCGTGGTTAACTCTAGAATGCCTTCAGCTTTCGTCGACCACCTCTTGCAGCCTCTGGCTGTGTCACGGCCGCATACACCGACATATCAGGACAGCAAAGAGCTCAAAATATATGAATATACCGACAGAAAACGGCAGCTTCAAGCAGTTCTTGCTAATTTGACGCGAACGTCCTTTTCTCAAGGTCTAGCTGAGACTGCCATTCAGTCTCTGGGCCAGGGAGACCCACGGTCTCCTGGAACTCAAGCTCTTGCCAACGACCCCGAAGTATCTGAACTTGAGAATGCTATTACAGAGAAGGTTCTCGTGGGGCTCTACTGCAAGGGTCTGGAAACCTCCCTCGCTCAAGCGATAGGTGTGGAAGCGGAGGCCGAATGGTGGGCGGAGGCAGAGCGTACACGGTTGAATGTTTTATGGTATTTTCTGCAAAGTGCGCACAGTTTTACACGGTGCTCGTACTATACTTACTATCAATTCTAGCTTTACCCCATCGTCTGGCACGATTGGCCACAGTGATCACGAATACCATTCGTGAACAAGGCCGTGAAGTGAACCTCGAGTCCCTTCGTGCCTTGTCTTTCCACCAACTTATGGCCTCTCCGCACCGAGGCAGGCCGAACGCTCTGCTGGTCGCATGTTACCCTCACCTTCGGCATCAATCACACGCCATTACCTCTACTATCTTCGCGGCCAAAGAGACGGAAGCCGGGGATGATGAACCTCGTCACGGAATCCAACAGTTCCTTAACGCTCTGCTATCATGGATAGACCTGCCCTTCACCCTGACGAAGCAGGAATGCACCAACAAACGCAAAGCACTCGAGAAACTAAGGGATTCCAAGGCAGAGACACTTGGTCACCTCGCTACTCTGCGAGGAGAGCTACGTGTAGCCTTGAAGGACCACAAGAAAGTGCAGGCCTTTGCCCAGAATATGATTCAAATAATCAGAGAGGAACCGAACGATTTTGAAGACGTCTCTAAACGGACATATACCATCTTCCCTCCCCTAAGCCAGCTTTCGACAATCGTCTTCGAGACTCAACAAAATTCACACAATCATGCCATTAGAGCCCGAGAGCTCCTACGGCCTTCTCGATTGGCCCTTCTCTGGCCTAAACTCGTTTTCTTGCCCCCATTGGCTCTCTACAGCGTCAAGTACGTCTTCAACTCGAGAGAAGCCATAACCCAACTTCTTTCCGATGCAAAGGCTACCGCGGAAGCCTTTGTAAGGGGGTGGCTCATTGAACCACTCAAGGACGTTATTAAAACCGTTCGTACCGGCGGAGAGGGAGGTGTCATAGTCATGCAAGAAAGCGTAGAAGCCGATTTTGAGGTAGGACTTCTTGTTCCGAGGCCTGACATCGAGTTGACCATTCCTAGTCCTTGGAACGCATGGCGCTCTCACTAGCTAAAGATCAGCTGAATTATACACCCACCCAACTAGCAGATCTATCACGCCAGATTCGGCTTGGGAACATGACCGCTATCCTTCAAATCTTCGAGGAGGACATCAAGCGACCCGTCAAGTCTGCCATCGTAGGGACGCTCCTACGTTCCCTGTTTATACAAATTCAAAAAGCTAAGGTGACTTGCCCTGTCTTGCTAAGCCCAATTCTTGACACTAACCTGTGGAAACCAGGTCGATATTGATCAAGCGCTTACGGGAATTGACAAGCTTTTGAAGTCACAAGAGTTGACTTTTGCCTTTGTCGGTGTGGCACCTGCCTTCGGTGTCGTTTACTTTGCCGGTGGCATGCTTTTGAACATACTCCATGGCGGGAGCCAGAAGGGCATGTACGGAGGCAAACGCAGACTAGCAGGGACTCTCTCGACCATGAGGTAATCATTCCACCCAGAACTTGCTAACAAAGTCAGCTAACGCGACTTGACAGGCGGATCGAACGTCTTCTCGTCTTCCAGCCAGGTCGTGATAATGGTTCCTCAAATACTCAAATCTCCCCTTTGACTTCGGGCCTTCTGGTCCTTTCAGTGGCACGCTTGCGTACTTTCGCTGAAAACTACTTACCTCGACAATCTAAACTCCGTGAAGGCTTCCTTGAAGATGTAGGTGATTTAGAAAATCCTGATCTCGATCGAGACGAGAAGATGAAGGTGGTGGAGCGGATGTGGCGGTGTTGGGGAGGGATTCTGGGATGGGGAAGGGTCATGGGCAATCTCTAATCATGTACTGTCCCTCCTTACAGCAGCGCTCATTGATATAAACATTGCATATTTCATTTTGACTGTCGTTCACAACAAATAATGGGCTCTTGGCATGGTACAAGTCCTCAGACGCTATAAACACCTTGGAACCGACGTTTGGGAAAACTCTACCCTCAAAGACATTGGCTGTACTGTTACAAAAGTGTCAGCCAGGAAGACTGTCGCGCGCCGACAGATTAAACTCACGTAGTCATTCGATTTGGTGCACACCCAGGGTGACTCACAGGAAGTAGGGCCACTGTATCCAATACCACCGCACTGCGCGTAGTGAGCTGCAAGCGGGCCAGTTGGAGCGGGGGTGCCTGTTGTGGACGTGGGGGTGGGAGTGGGGGTGGGAGTAGGAGTAGGAGTGTTTGAAGTACCCGGATTGGAGCCACCGCTGCAGCTAAAGACGGCAGGGCCAGGAATAGTGTAGCTCTTGAGGGTCTGGTAGATGTTGATGGTGATTCCGGGGTCAGAACCTGACAAAGGGATTCATGAACGACTCGGGATTGGAAAACAGGAAAGGTAAGTACCCTTATAAGCACCAGGGAAGCTGACGGTAGCGGGAGAAGTGCTGCCTCCGCCAGTAATCTGGAGTTGTGCACACTCCATCTGTCCACAACTGTCAGCCTATGTGTCTGATACACTCTTGATGAAGTATGGCGTACGTAGAATTGAGCTCCCGGATAAGAAGATGCGCCGTGAAGGGCGATCAGTTCGACTCTCAGGAGGTATTGCCCGGCAGGGATGCAGCTAGGGATGGTGAAGGACATCTTGCCCTTGTTAGAAACCAACCTATCTACACCCCACTTGCCACTGGAGTCCAAGCCATCGTGGTAGATCTTGAACCATTTGAGGCCGGTTACGGAGGACTGGGTTGCTGAAGGTACTTGAGCTCTGATAACACATTACTGTGAGCAGGATATTGGAGTTTCAGTGGAAAGAGTACGTACAGGTAAGCAAGTACAGGTCCGTGGTGGCTAGGGTCGATGGGATCTGCAGAATCTGAAGCATCTGCGCCGTTCAAGGTATGATGCCATTCCGCAGTGACTTGTGTACCAGCAGCGACACTGATAACTTTGGTTGAGACGGGTTGATGGTAAGGATTGATACCACCATTGCAAATGATGTCGTTGGAGTTCACGTCTGTGATAGGCTGGGAGCTTGTCAGCAAGAAATCGCGAGCAGGATGGGCCTTTCTTCACCCCATCGTAGTCCGGAGCTCGAATGCCAGTGAGATGTCCTTGCGAGACGCCGTTAACCCAGAGCTCCTGTTGGACGAGATCAGTTAGATGAGTGATGTTGCCATTGAAGAATATGATTGACCTGGAAGATGGAATGGCCAGACACGGTCTGCAGTGCCAGTAAAGCAGCAATCAATGAATGGAAGCTTCGCATTTCAAATCTTTAGAAAAATACAGAGTCGTGACGTAGCTCTTTATATCAGAAACCAGGTGGGTATGCGCACCGTGTTTTTGTGTTCTTCGCGTCATTCTCGGCGAACGTTGAGGCACAGAGAATGTGAGCGATTACAAGCCGTGATCTGGACAGTAGTTCCGTAGAGAATTATCATAAGAAAGGGGGTAGAAGGGCCTGAACAGCCCATCTTCAGGTGGCAGCATGACTGTTCACAGTCAGTCAGCGGGGGACAAATACCCTTGGCATCACGACGCGCTGGTCCGTTCAATTGAATCTCGAACTGGCCAGTATCACAGGATCAGAACCCAAGAGGCCTTTCTGCCGTGGAGCCCCCGAGGTTTTAGACTTCGATAGAACGGCAGAGATGACATCGCCTCGGGTCCCTTATCGAGCCCGCATGGCTTTTTGTGCAGAGAAGAATCGCATAAATAGTGATTCCAATGAGAGTCTGTAGCTGAAGTACGTGAAAGAGGTCTTTGAGGGATGAACAGGACGCACCTAAGTTACATGCATAATCACGATCTTAAACTACAAGCAATACAAGATTAGACTTCCTCCCAAGCAACATCCTTGCTCGCCCATCGCTCTCCCCAGATCGCTCTCTTGTGGTATACCTTTCGTGCTTCTTTGAATTCTCGGATGAAATCATCGACAGTCATCCCCTCAGCTGGTGTACCTGTCCCACTACTCGATCGACTAACGGCCCCCGTATCACTATTGGTTGTGGTGGGCTGTTGTCGAATGAAGGCAGAGGCCAGAGCTTCGGAAGAGTCGTCTTGCGCTATCGTGCTGTGCCGAAGTCGCATGAGAAGGAATTGGCCAGAGAAGCGCTGTGCACTTCATCAACACGCATGTTGCAAAGTGAACGCATTCAGATCCTACCGAATAAACTTCTTTCTGTTCCTTATCTAATTCCTTCCACCGGGCTTCTAACCGTTTGGCTTCGTTGAAAGCGTCTTGGGTTTCTGTTCGTAACTGGTAAAGATCGTTCTGGAATCGGAGGTTATTCTCTTCGTGAATTTTAGTATACTTGAGGACTTTCTCGGCCGATACCTCACGTACGAGCAATGGCCTCATTGGCAGCCCCGAGATCTGCTTGAGACTGATACAAGGTCTTGACGCGGTCCAACGAATGAAACATGGCTTGGAAGTACATTGGATCGGTAAGAAGGTCCTCCAAGTCTTCCCGGCTACCATTGAATAGTCAGATCCATAGGCAGTGTCGTTTCAGAGTCGTAAATCTCACGAGAGGTGCGATAATTCAGGGAATTCAGCTTGAAGAGGTGTGGCCATAGTCGGTCTAACTAGGGATCATCGAGGTTGCTCTGCAAGCCTGCGACGCGCGATTAGATCGTGAAACGAGTTTTCTTTCGCAAACAACCACGAACTACAATGGCTTCACCGACGACTATTCTCCCTGGGACCACCGTTCAAGCACAACATGTCAATCTTAAACTTGGTCCTGGTTTGCTTACGACGACTCGCGCAACAGAGTCGGTGCCCAATATCATCGCAACCAAGGCTGGGTCGTTGAAGAGGTCAGCTAACGGGAGTAAATGGTGGATTGAGAACAATTCGAGACGGGTATGTCGTCGTTGCTCACAGCTTCGATGCCCGGTTTACCAAAATGGTTTTAGTATGTTCCAGCACCCCAAGAGTCGGTGATAGGCCATGTCGTACAGAGAGTTGGGGAAAATTATCGTGTCGATATTGGAGGTGCACACTCTGCGTCTCTTGACGCTCTTGCGTTCGAAGGTGCTACCAAACGCAATAAACCAAATCTTAAGGTTAGGACGCTCCTTTTCATTTGGATTAAATCTAAGCATTACAAACATATACTAATACAGAGATACGCAGGTTGGCTCACTCGTCTATGCGAGAGTATCACTTGCACATAAAGACATGGAACCTGAACTTGAGTGTTTTAATGCGCAAACACGAAAAGCCGATGGTTTTGGAGAGGTAAAAGGGGGATTCCTCGTGAGATGCAGCCTGCAGATGTGCCGCGAGTAAGTCCAGGCTTGGTACTTTGACAGATGCATTTGCTGAAGTTGTTTTTGTCTAGCCTCCTGAATCCTGAGCACTTCTTGCTGCCCCTGCTTGGCTCTAAATTTCCTCTGGAGGCAGCTATTGGTTTGAATGGCCGGGTATGGGTGAATGCTAAGGAGGCAAAGCATATCATCGCCATCACTCGATGTATTGAGGTTGCAGATCCGGATGGTGGAGGGATGGATGAACAGGGGGTGAAGAAGTTTCTCGGAAGTTTGGATATCCAGAGTTGAATGGAATGAGATGGAGTAGTCGCGGAAGCTGTTGCCTTCAACCGTTCGAAACCTCTTCAATCATCCTCGGCAAGCCTGGCTCTCTTGGTTGGTCTCCTGGAACTAGTTGAGGCGGCACTGATGATCTCGTCTTCGCTGTCTTCATCACCACCAGCATCTGCATCTCTTTCTCTCATACCCCTCATTCTTGCCCTCTTCTGCCTTTGATATTCCTTATCACGAATCTTCTTTTGCTGTTGAGATGTGGTAAGCTCTTGTGTGCGGGGAGCCGGGGGGAGGAGGACTGTGGTTAAAGAGGATGCTAGGCCCGAGGCTGATCGACCCAACTCATCAAGGGTGGCAGCAGAATCGTCTCCGTCATTTGCAAGGTCGAGTGACTGTCAATTGTTTTATTAGAGGTAGCATATATTTAATTGAAAATGTACGACATACCTTTGTGTATGTCAAGCTGCTCCTGGAAAATATCCTATCATGGTCATTGATCTCGTTCTTCCGACGACCAGTCGTCTGATTCTTGAGATAGTTTTCAAAACCTTGTACAATGTTTCCCCCATTATGCGCTGCAGTTTCAACGAAATAGTTCGACTCCAGAGCGAATATTTGCGTTTCAATTTGGACCTTTGCATGAGATTCAGGAGGCATGCAACACAGTCACGTCAATATGGACGTACCAGCTGCTTATCTACGGCTCTCTTCTTGGTCAGCGCCTTCTTGAGGTCACCCTTGAGCGCTTCATAGCGCGCTTTATCCTCTGTGGACGGTAAAGGACTGACTTCTGCCATTGCCGGTGTCAATGCTGGTTGCACTGAAAGAGGAGATGGTCTGTTTGCCCGTGTTTGGATCCGAAGGCCATGTACTTACGCGTCAGTATCTTCGAGTCGACGCGCTCAACGCCTGAGTAATCTAGAGCCTCCAACCTTCTTCGTCCCTCATAACCCTCCGAAATGGCATCTGTACCACCCCCATCCAATCCCCCTCCAAATCCTGAGAAGCAGCCAGAGTCAAACGATGATGCACCCACACAATCTAGCGAGCAACAGGAGTCGACGGAGATGGACACGACGGGAGACGTGCCCCAAGAGGAGACATGGGATGATATCCCTGAGGAGATCAAGGAGTTGAACACGGACGAAATATTAACAAGGATACGACTTATAGACAATGACCTAAAGGTATGACATTTATGTCGTTCAACACACACAAAGGGCTGGACATTGGTATTGCTACAGGTGATAAGGTCAGAAACAACTCGACTGCAGCATGAACAAAATGTTATGAAGGAAAAGATACGAGATAATGGCGAAAAAATAAAGCAGAACAAAGTCCTTCCGTATCTCGTGGCTAACGTCGTTGAGGTTTGTAACGACGATGCAATATTCTATGAATATCTAACGATTAGCGGCAATTCAGATTCTCAAGATGGACCCAGACGCAGAGGAGGATCAGCAAGGTGCCAATCGAGATCTGTCGACAGCGAAGTCGGGGTCTTGCGCTGTTGTAAAGACATCGACCCGCCAAACTGTCTTCCTTCCTATGATCGGTCTCGTGCCACCAGCAGAACTCGAACCCGGAGACCTCGTCGGAGTGAACAAAGACTCATATCTCATCCTGGACAAACTTCCTGCTGAGTATGATTCCCGAGTAAAGGCCATGGAGGTGGACGAACGCCCGACGGATACTTATACCGACGTTGGTGGATTATCGAAGCAGATTGAAGAGCTGGTGGAAGCAATTGTATTGCCGATGGAGGAGAGCGAGAAGTTCAAGACGCTGGGCATCAAACCTCCGAAGGGTTGCCTGATGTACGGACCACCAGGTACTTCCAGCTCCATATATGCGCGTTTTGCACCTCTGACCATATGTACCATATCAATAAACAGGTACCGGAAAGACCCTCCTTGCTCGTGCTTGCGCCGCTTCAACCAAAGCGTGCTACCTCAAGCTTGCTGGGCCATCATTGGTCCAAATGTTTATCGGTGATGGCGCAAAGCTTGTACGAGACGCGTTCGCTCTGGCAAAGCAAAAGGCACCAGCAATCATTTTCATTGATGAGTTGGATGCTATTGGTACAAAACGTTTTGACAGCGAGAAGAGTGGCGATCGTGAGGTACAAAGAACGATGTTGGAACTTCTCAATCAGCTTGATGGTTTCGGAAGTGACGAAAGGATAAAGGTATTTGCCCTTTTTATCAAAAACGTACGGATACTCATCAGCGTCTCAGGTTATCGCGGCAACAAACCGTATCGATATCCTCGACCCCGCTCTCCTTCGTTCAGGTCGTCTGGATCGAAAGATCGAGTTCCCTCTTCCCAATGAAACTGCACGGGCCCAAATCCTCGAGATTCACAGCCGCAAGATGTCTGTCTCTCCTGATGTCAACTACGAAGAGTTGGCAAGGAGTACGGATGAATTCAATGGCGCTCAGCTCAAGGCTGTCTGTGTGGAAGCTGGTATGATCGCTCTCAGGGAAGGCGCGACTAAGTTGGGACATGAGCATTTCTTGAGTGGAATTGCAGAGGTGCAAAGCAAGAAGAAGAACGACCTTATGTATTTCGCCTAGTCCTGGAGCTCTCTTCTTTCGTCTCCTTGTTTTCTAGCATTGTATTTTCACGATTGACTGTACAAATCCATGATGATCCACCATGCATCTCAGTTACGTTCGGAGACTATCGCAGATCGACAAGGTTCCGAGTTCACTAACATGGCCCAATGGAGCTACTTTATTCAATGAAACGGCATCTTCCTCGATGGAACATTACGAATTTCTTTCTGACTACACTCATCTAGGCAAACTCAAAGGCGTTCCGCAATGCTCTCAAGAACGCGACATCAGTGCAGCGAACCTGGATAGAATAAAATACGCCACGTCGCCACCCATCCATTCGTCTGGAAAATCAATCGATTTTCAAATGCCATATTGGATATGTTTGGCCTGAGGTACTAAGTTAGCAAACACTACTCAGCTAACTTGAAGCAGGCTGAAAATGACTCAGGTTCTTCGTGGCGTCAACGGCGGACCCTTTGGGTGGAATTTTCGTCGAAATTTCACCTTTCTACTCAATTGCGTCAGTGCTTTGCATGGGCTTGCAAGCCGCAATTCGGAAATTTGATGATAGTAGAACCCTGCAACACTTAGGGTTGGGTCGCCTTGGGAAAGTCGAAATGCAAAGAATCGGACCCTGCCGATCCTCCCGCGACACCATGACATTGACGCAAATGCCTCTGGAGCTGTTTCTCATGATTGCCCATTATCCTCGCGCGATGTTTTCTGTACATCCGGAACTCGACCAACGGGAGATATGTCTCGTAAATTCCCGCAACCGCCGCCATGATCAACAACAGATACCATTTTGGACTCGAACTCTAGGTAGCATCGTGTTCAAATGGCCACACATTTTTTTGGGAATAAATTTCCAAACGTTTTAAGAGGTGTACGTACACCTGCAACGTATCATGTGGCTATCGTGTGGCAATCCCTATACTGTCAAGCTAGGGCTGATGTTAGTGAGAACCTCTCTGTGCCGACGGTAGTTCAGGATCCTATGCGATCTTTAACAGTGTGTCAGCGTTTCAGAGCAAACCGACGCAGCGAAGGCTTCCACCTACGGACCTTGGGAGGTACTTAATGAAGGCATTGGTCCGGGGAAGAATTTCCCCTTTACCCCGCAGGATTGGCATTCCAAAGAAAGCCAGCCGTCTTAGCTTCTACTATGGAAGTCAACCCAGCTGAAATTGCGTACGTCCGCTCCTACTGTAGTTTATACCTGTCCATCTGACGCGTAGGACAGGCATGGACCCATGCTCATTGGAACCTTCTTGAATGTTGCACTATATGGTGTCTGCGTTGTTCAAGTGTATCTTTACTACAACTCCCATCGAAGGTACGGGCCCTGAATGTTCTACATGTATTGAGACTGAGAGGCGTACTCGCAGAGATAACGTCGGGGTTCAAAGCTTTGTACGAGATCCTTTTTAAACAATGAGACCATTTGCTCATCTGATCATTCTTTCAAGATATATCTGCTTTTCCTCGCAGACACATTGCACACCGTCTTTACCATGGTTTACATGTACCGGTCTTTGATTCTGAATTTCGGTACGCCCCTCTGCCAAAAGTCTCCTCTGTGAGTCTGACGTCTATGTCCTTCCCGGAAGGCAACTTCGAATCTCTAGCGACGGCTGATTGGATCGCAGCAACAGGTCCGATAGACTATTCTCGTTCTCTTGCTCTATCTAACGGATACTTACATCTCTGCAGATCCTGCTCTTACTGGAATCATTGGTGGTTCCGTGCAGATATTTTACGTTCGGCGACTCAAGATCCTAACTCGGAACTGGGTTCTTGTTGGTTTGGTGCTTTTCTGCGCCTGTTCTTCCTTACGTATGTTTGTTCTTCGTGGTGTTCTTTTGATCGGAACAACTAACTTCCTCATTCTCAAGTTATGGGTGTCGGAACCGCAGCTGCTGTTCATTGGATCCCCGTTTACATCGAGTTCCAAAAGTTCAAGCCTGTGACCATCATATGTATGTGCAACCAGAGCCCTCGCCTACTTTGTTTCCGATATTAATCTGTCTTGATCTTTAAAGGGCTCGTCTCCGCTGCCGTTGGTGATGTACTCATCACAGTGGGCCTGGTTCGCTTCCTCGTAAGCCCAGATTGCTCCTCGGTAGATTTACTGTCTCGCTAACAATCGACCTTCAGAAACAACAACAAGGAGGCTTCGAAAGGACCGATAGCTACATTGACAAGATCGTACGCCGTAAGTCATCCGATCATCAAAGTCGTTGACAAGGAAGATTTATTCGCTTTCTCCCCTATTAAGTAACCATTCAAACGGGTTTACTGACTGCTGTCTGGGCGTGAGTTTGTCAGTTGGGGCGAGGCAGTTCATAGAATCTTACAACGTTTTCCATTCTCAGAATCGTGGATCTCATCCTATATCTCACCATACCTACCGGATTGTGAGTCCTTTCTCTTTCCCTTTCTCTGGCGGCAACTCAATCTCTCCTGTAGACATCTCATTTTCAATTTCTCTCTCTCGAAGCTATATTCCAACTCCTTAATGAGTACTCTCAACGCCCGCCACTTCTGGAATCATGAGAGCGGCACAGCGGACTCCCGCATGCATGAGAGTATTCGTAGTGGTTTCGGACATTCCACCGCCGCTGGCAACGCAACACAATTGACGACTCTGAAGGATCATAATCGCGTACGTTTCGGATTTTCATTCACTGGCTACATTCAATTGACCTGATGCACCCACTAGCAAAATACTGAAGTCTTTGTCCATGTAGAGAGGACATGTGCCTCAGCTGACCCCTCAAAGGTAGATCTAGCAGATGATCACTTTGAAGCCGGAAAATATGAGAAGGCGATCGACGCTAAAGCAGGTATTTTCAATGGCGTATGAAACAATGGATTAGCACAGTCTCTACTATCTCTAGCAACATGTTGCCTACCCAACAGCTTCGCTGTACCTCCACCTCTTACAAGTACCATTCATTCCGATGTCAAATAGTATCAATAGTTCTGACCATCTTTCCGCGCATATATGTACTACGTACGAACATAAAAAGGTAGATATAATATAGGCTGTCAAAGGTATCTATCCAAACCGAAGCGTTCCAAGACAGCCTTTGTGAGCGGGAAAAGGACCTGCCTCGCAGGACTTATTAGGGGTGGGATCACCATTCCGGCGCCCAAACCCCTCACATGCCACGCATTTACCATCTTCTGTCCCCCAATGAATAATACCAGCCACAACCACAGTTTGCCCCACCATCCTCTTACCTGCCTCCCAGTGATTCTCTTCCAGAGCCTCTCTGAAACCATCAACGGCCCTTGAAGCGCGAAATATAATGCCACGGAATGATCGAAGCCATGTCCCATTGAATACATCGCGCATTCATGGAAGAGCCCAGAAGCTATGAACGTCCCGAAGAGCATGCCCATGTCCCCAGCCTTTTTCTTTGCTTTGCCACTGACCCCAAATAGGGAAACAATTCCACTGGTGACCCAATACGCTGGGTATCCCCCAAGGACAAGGATAGTCTGCCGAACTTCTTGATGCCACCTTCGTCCCCAGAACACGTGGAGTGAGTCTGAAGCCCAGGGGTCATCCATAATCGGAGGCCAATCCTTTGCTTCTTGACCAAACAAACTGACTCCGAGGAGGGTATATAGGTCGTACACCAGGCCGAAACCTACCATGATCGCAGAACCGGTGAGCATCTGAATGTCAGAGAATTGTTTGACGCCAGATCATGACTAATCAGGTGCACTCAGGCGCTTTCAGGGAGCGCTCTGGAAAAGGCCTGATTTCCAAACACAATCTAAACAGGCGCGAACGCCTAATCAGGCTAATAGCCTGAAAACGCCTGATCAGGCTCCACGCCTAATCCTGAATGGCCAATGAGGGACGAAGATCAGGCGGGTCCAGGGCATGACCCTGATAAGGGGTGATGGGCGCTCTTACCTGTTAAGGCTCAGCGGGTCTGAAAAAGGTTTGGCAGCCGATATTCTCGGCCTTAGAGGTGAATTGGTTGCTACCCGCCTATTAATGAAGTGAAACCGTCTGAAATTCTGTAATTAGCGTGATTCGAACCCTCGACCTTGTAAATTCACTTACCTTACCACAATTACCATAATTACCACTAGGCCATTAGACCTTTGTTTGTAGTCAGGTTCAAGCAAATATGACATTGCATCAGATTCTATCCAGCACACGGTGACAAAAGGTATCGCGTCGTAAACGAAAAGTACATCCTCTCGCGAACCCTAATATTACGTGCTTTCCATGGTTGCGCGTGCACGAGTACGAGGACGAGGGGGAGCTTGAAGCCCAGCTTGAGCTCCAACATCAACGCTCGCCTGTGCAAACGCAACGGCGGTTCCAGCCACCTTACCGCGTCCTCGCCCACCACCTCTTCCTTTAGTAGCAGCGCCAACCGCTGTTCCAACGACTTGGTCTGCTCCACTCCTGATTGGTACATCCTTTCTCTTTCCGCCGACAGATCCTCCTTTCGCCGATCCGTTCCCAGCTACCTTTCCTTTTCTAGCTTCTCCTCTGTTCTGCCCTGCACCACGCAATCCCGGGGCCGTGCTATTTGTGACGGCAGCGTCGAGGCTGTCTTGCTCGTTGGAGATGGTTAGAGAACGCATATTTGATGCGAGATTGGATGTATTGGAATTGTCGGGCACCGGCTGTTGAGAATGGTTCTGAGAGAGAGTAACAATCTCCGGATCCGAGTCTTGTGAGTGTTCAAATTCGTCGTCGTGGTCTTCGTCAAGATTGAGTGGTGGTGCAGCTGCCATAGAGGTCATTGAGGCACGCGACATCAGCGTGGATGATCTTGCCGAGGGTGCAGATGGGGTTGATCGGGATAAGTTGGTGTCCTGCATAGTCGATGTCGGAATAGCAGTCGCAACACCACGCGATGCAGACCCTCCAATGACAGGTGAAACAAGTTGCTCAACGGGAGCGTCTGTAATATTATGTAGTCAGTATAGTCACCCGAGATGGTGTGAATCAAGGTGTGAATTCGCACCTTCGTCGTACATCGCATTATCACCTTGGGCTGCATCGTATAAGACGTCCCAATCACCAGCGCCAGTGCTCAAGCGACCATGGTCGTTTGATATAGGACCCGTGATAACAGGTTCATCTTGTATGTCTGAATGGCCTTCAAAGGCCTTCTGAAAGGCAGAAATGCCACCTTCAGATTCGTCGCCATCCGAAAGCTCGCTATGTCCCTCATCCGGTCCGTTAGACCTTGGGCCACCCGATTTCGAAGGAATCCCCCTGAACACGTGTGTGTTCCAAGCAGCCAAGAGCCGCTTACCTCCTTCAGTCCCTTCGATCGTCTCAATAGTTTCTACAAACGCGTAGTATGCTAAACGATAATCAAAGCCCGTGCACTCTCCAAACTCCATGAAGTTCAAATCCTCCGAAAACAGAAAGATGCCCTAGTATGAACTGTGATGAGGAATTGAATCTGCGGTATGAAGTGTAATTGGAGACGAACAATAACGCTCGAGCAAGCTATCAGTGGTGGTGTGACCTCTCGAATGTTTTGCTGCCGTCCGAAACTATTGGTAGCTGCCGATCCAGCCATCGACGAGGGACCAAATAGGATCACACGGGCGATCTTGGGAAATTGTCAGTCGTTGGGTTATTGTGACAATAGAGGTTATAATTAGATGCTCACGGTCATCAAAGCCTCGTTAAGGAATATCTTCGATAGATCCTTCGTGCTGGAATGCTGGTAGTTCGGATACAAGATAGGGCAATGTAGAGCCGAAATCTTGAGTCTAAACGCCTGTGTAAGTCGTTCAGAAAAAAGCTTCCTGTATCTCTCGACACTGCCTCGTTGCTGGCCTGGTGAAACGAGTTCCTTCCGTAGTCGATCTGATGTGTCGAAAAATGCATCTTGAGGCGGGAGTTTTGATAGCAGGACTCTGAGGCAGGCGTACGACTCCTCCTGAGTCCGCAGGTGAGAACGATTGAAAGTATCAAAGGTGATTCCAGGAACTTCGCGAAAGATCGAGTAAGCGATTCCGCGCAGGATCTTGATGGTTGATGACCGATGATCTTGCATTTTGGAGGAAAACTATGAGGCGGGTTCAGAATCAGTGTACAGAAGCAGATCTATGAATCGAATCTAGCTTACCTCTTCTCTAAATTGTACCAGTGTTTGCATTTGTCGGTGATAGGTCTCGGGAATGTCGGAATAGAGGAGGTATCGGATGTGAGTCGAGATTGTTGCATCCGACACGTATCTTTCATGAACTGTGGGGAAGGGAGGTGGGCATGAGCCCTCGAAGGCAGGGAGGGGCACCCAGAGTGCACGAAGAGTGGCGAAACGCCTCGCCAGTGTAGGAATATTGCTCTTCGGTTTCTTCTCTATGTCGTTAGCGGGCTGTTTGATAGTGACTCGAAGATCTGCATTTTCTTGGCGCAGCCGACGGATTTCTTCCTGGGCACGTAGAAGTTGGCTCTGACAACTGTGTATTGTCTATAACGAGACTCGTTATCAGTAAAAAGCAGCAGGGAACGTAACACTTCTCGTACCGCTCTCATAGAAGGAATACTGGCAGTAGGTACGTCAATGGTTGCCTGAGCATCCTTCACTGCTTGAGAGATCGTCGAATCAAGATCCATATTGAGAGAGAGAGAGAGAGCTTGAGTTGACTTAGAAGAAAGCAGGAGAGAGCTCCTACTTGTCAGCGAGTTTGCGTATGCGATGCAACGGCGAGGCTTCAAGGACGGCCGATACCCTTGCCTTTATACTGTAACCGTTACCTCTGCCAGATCAAATCCAGCCCTTCGCCTAGAATTTTATGGCCCATACAGCTTTGCAAATCAGAAGGAACCTAACCACAGCAGTCTTGGAACATATGGCTTTAATTTCAGGTGGATTTTGAGTACGATTACTACTGAAACTTAGGGTTACATGGGCTGAAATCGGAAAATGTGTTCCAAACTCACCAGAACGACCGTATGATAGGTTTTGCCCTCAGGTTTCCTATGATCAAAGTTAAGGGAACATACGAGATTGGAAGTACCAAAGCCTTTGAGCCATGCTGGCGATGTCATCAGCTTCAGGGACTGAATTGACGCTTGCGATCTAAATAGGAAGTACCGACGTACAGGCGTTAATGAATGTTGAATGAATGACTCGAACAACACACCAAAACGTGGTCTCGAGCCTCATTTCTACTGGTGCATACCAATCGGCGATGATCATCACCCTCCAGAGATTTACCGCCCAGCCTATCATTGAGTGTGTGAATGACATCATTGGATGCCTCTTCTGCATAGATAACCTCCGCCAACCAACCATTCAGAGAGGCCGTGTATGCAAAGCCTTGAATCGGTCGGAACTTGACAATAATTTGTATTCGCCAAGTCAGCAGCGCCTTGCTTTGATCACTGATGCAATGCGGAGCTATCGCTGCTCATACACGAGGTCATTGCGGCCTCGTTTTCCGACAGCTTGGGTTCCATGAGCCTTTGAAATGTGCTATTGGGGCTTTTTACGTGTAGATGTAGCCTTATTCATTATACTCATCATATCCCACTATTGATTACTATTGATTGAACAGCTCTGCAAATTAATCGATGTCTCAACCATCCAGAAGGCTATGATCAGGTGGTCAATTTCATCTTCTATTTTTGGCTAAAGCAGAACGGTACCTTTTAATCTCACTTCGCCCTCGAAGAAACATGTCTCCATCCAGAAGATCAAACAAATAGTAATCGCGAGACTCGTTCGAACCAACATCACCTGCTGGAACAACAACAGCTCCCCGGATAATACTATTGACCGAGATAAAGCGGGTAGCTTTCAGTGGCATTTCTTGCAGGCGCAGGAATTCGAGGTCAACATCTTTGATGAGACGGCGGGCATCTCGGAAGGTCGATCGGAACGGCTGTATCAGGGCAAAAGAATAGTGGACCCCATTGATGTCGCAGGTGAAAAGTGCATGAAGTCTCGCGTAAAAGTTGGGATTAGAGTTGACGAGAACGCAATCGTACCGCGGCTGCCCATAGAATTCTGGGTTGCAGCGAATATGATCTGTTTTGAGTGTCCAATCTGCTTCGGAAACGTACTGGACCTTCAGATATTGATACTGTGCAATGACCTACATATGACCAATGAGTTCGGGCCTAGATTAGAGAACGGAGACATGAGGACTTACACGATCTGTTGCTTTAAATCGAACCTGGTTTCCGGCGTATATCGCATTATCCGGGAGAGCAATTCCATAATCGTGCAGGAACGTGGTGAGAAATTGACCTAGGCGAATACGAAAGTTTGAGAATGCGGCCGATCGATGATTTGGGTCCTGTTCGAATTCCTCAAAGGACAAGTAGTGGCGTCCACGAGGTAATTGAACCCGCGATCCTAAGTGCCGATATTGGTCATACTCCTCCGTTTGGACCGTGCCATCGACGGTGGCATACGATAGCCCGGGTGATGATCCACTGCTTGTTGAAGGATGAGGGAGTTGGGGAATTTCGACGAGGCTTTTGGTGGTAGAGGTAGATCCGAGAGTTTGTGTGGATTCTGGGCGCACAGATTTGTGATAAGTGTCGAGGCGATCGATTTTACTGCGTATGAGTGACGAGACGTAGAGGCGATGATCAGCTTCAAGTATCTGTGTTAGACAATGTAAAGACAGCTACTGAATAATACACAACCACCGAGTCAAGATAACCTCACCTGATCTCCGAAGTTTTTGTAGTTTGATCGACGAAGGTATGACTTCCTGATTGGACCATGCATCTTTTCATTTGGCTTGGTGTTGTAGTTCCTTGTGACGCCTTTCAACAGTATATCATCAAATAGATGTCGACGCAGGTGGAGCTTTGGGAAATTCCATGATTTGATCTTTTCGCCACCCGCTTCAGGATCCTCCGTGTTCACTTGTTGAGTTGCGCTTTGGGCCAGATTAGCGGTACTTGCAGATTCGTCTAGTTCCCAGTCGTCCTCATCCTCCTCGTCAGACTCTGAGTCGTTGCTATTGGGTCGGGCTTGCTGGATGCTTGTACTCGGTTCGGAGTCACCCTCATCACCACTATCATCTGACTCGGATTCGCCTGTCGGGTTGGGTGGTGTTACAGTATCCTGATCGTCAGCATGGAAAAGATCAATGTATTCCTATATATAATAAGCATGTAGACGATTATAGGATAGGATACTATGGAAGCTGGAACATACCTTCATGAGAATCGCAAATCTGTCCTCCAGCTCATGTAGGCCATCCGATATAGTTGACTCGGTGTGAACATTGAGATCAGCATACATGCGTACATTTAAGTATGCACGAAGACAGCGTAACAACAGATATCCATGCGATTCTCGATCCTGGGATAGGGTTTGCTGTGCTGCGAATAGAAAAATCTGTATTTCAAGGTAAGTTATTGCTATGCAGCGCAGAGGAACAGACCATGACCTTGGAGATGTCGAAATTCTTTGATCCGTCATTGAATGTAATGTTCATCACAGAATCGAAGTGGTTGAGTTCGCGCCATCGAGGCATTTGAGCGAAGCTATCCGAGTCGATGTTAGATGTCTGTTCCCATAGAGGTACGAGGGAAAACGGCGTTTGACTCACAAAGAATCGATTCTCACAATGTCCGTTCGGTCTTTGACGATGGCCTTGAACTCTTTGAAGAAATGGTCCTCCCACAATCCTCCATCGTCCGTATGAAGTACATCGTACGATGCTGCAAGGTGAACATCGCTGTTTTGAATGCCCCAGAACGCGTTCTAACCATCGTATCCATTAGATAACCAACAATAATTCAACATTTGTCGAACGCACTTTGACCCGCCTTAGACCGAAGCCCTTCAAGTGAATTTCTCCCTCAGCTTTCGTTCTCTTCTTGCATGCCTCCTCGAACACCATCCGAGAGTGCTTTTGAGTCCGAAGCTGGAACATACGCAATAAGTCGTTGAGAGAGTCCTTGGGGACCAAGCATTTTGGACATGGAAAGAGGGATCTCACCCCTCGGTTGAGGGTCATTACCGAGCTAGAAAAAATTGAGAAAACAGAACGGAAACGGATGGATGTCAAATAGATATTTTCGGTCAAAGGATTACGCACAATTCTTCATAATCAGCTGAGAGGATGAGGACGATCGCCCATAGCCATCGTAGAATCTTATCCCCACATTCCACCCACTCTCCTTCGGCTGAACGGCTGGCGATTTTCTCCAGGAAAAGACGAAACGAAGCATGCCAGACTACGTTCTTGAAATTGACAAAGCCAGGCTTTCCGGTCTCTTTCGTGTCTTCGTGTACCTGTTTATATCAGTTCTGGAAAGATCCAAGTCAGCGCTGCGATTGACACTCACGATAGGAAGCCATCCGACCACGCGTCCACCTGCTACACCCTCGCTGTTCCGTATTGAAATCGGAAGATTTGCTAGCCGCGCGATTATCGGGTACCCTTTATGCGTCCCAAAGTCCGAGAGCTTGTCTCTGTCCGCATACAGGATGAATGCTACAATTTTGGCGTCTTTGGCTTTCGGAGTATCATCTGGAAGGCGGCTCTGGAGATAATTCAAGATACGTGATGAATAAGAAATCGATCTACGCACCTGAGCCTGCCAGAACATTTCGGCGGTCCACGGCTCATCATATATTCGCTCAATCCTTTCGCCATCCCAATGGTATAACTTCTCTGCATCCCACACCAGATGCGGCGCAATTTCTGGATCTCTGATCAGCTCGAGAGCCCAATCCCAGGGGTCACGGTATGTGAAGTCGAATTTTCTGTCTTCTTTCTTATAAGTTGCTGTGATTTTATGCTTCTGAAACTGAGAAAGAAAATGAGAACCCCATTCGGGTTTTATAGTTAGTTTGACGAACCTTCACCCGCTTGTTCCCAGCTGATTTCCAGCAGGCTTCCATATCGGTGGCGTTCCTAAGAGTGAACTTTTGTTCATTGTCGTCTCGGAGAGCGACGGCGGAGTTGATGAGGCCAATAAGCCTCCCTCGTTGCTCTTTATTGAGCGCAGCCTCCAGTGCCAACTCGGAGAACTCGAAGTCTAATCTTGTTGCAAATGGTGCCCACGGCTTTTCTTCCGGGATGTAGTCGTCATCTTCCTTCAGCCTCCACTTCCCGAAAGAGGTGACAGAGATTGCACGTTGCGAGCGAGGGTGGTACTCGGTAATGATGTCGTCCTTTCCTAACGTTGACAGGTCGAGGTCATTCAGTGTCGTAGCTACGGGGTCTTCAGACGGAAGGGAGAGCTGTGGAATGCGTCACATCTTGGGTATCCGTTCTGTGTTTTTGCACTGTAGCGTACCGATGGAGCTGGCAGGTCCATTTCCACGGATGATGGAGCCTCGTCTCTTGAGTCGTCCATTTCGGGCACAACTGTGACTTGAAGCGGTTCCGGAATTGTTGAACGCGAATCGACCGCTTCGGGAGATTTGGGTGGTGGACTAGATTGATAAATACGGAAACGATTACATGATAGGTTCTAAACGAAACAGATACCTCGTCGAAGCGGCAACAGAAACCGAGCGATGACTCGGATGCTCATCGTGCTCGGCAGCCAGATATTCCCTCATACTCTGTCGAGCAAGCTGTTCCTTCTCGCATCTCCGCTTATGGGAAGCCAGACCCTTTGCCTTGCATGGTAGGCCACATATATCGCATTTTGTAAAACGAGAAGATGACATTGTATTAGAGGGAGATGTTGCACAGCACGGATATTACCTGGCACCTAATCAGGCGCTCATGCCTGATCATGACTGATAATCTACGCGCCATTCATGAAAAGGCGAAACGCGCCTAATCACCAAGGGTCCACTCCTGATAAGGGAATTTTGCTTGGTAATAAGGCCAGATCACGCGTTTGCCTGATTAGGTCCACAACTTTTCTCTGACAAATGGTAGTAGAGGCAAAATACCTCCATGGGATAGGGTAGGCTGGAAGTGAAGGGTCAAATATCGTCCCTCCTCGAGGCTGCCCCACCAGGGGAAAGAACTGCTTGACGGAGGCTTCCAAGAGATCCAGGAGCAGGAAGTTACTCAAGAAAGAATAGAGAGTTGAGATGACAAATGCCCGGCTTGGAGATTGTGGACGGGCAGGTGAAGGAATATGCACTCCTTCTGAGAACTGGTATTGTAGACCACGCATGGTATGAATCAACTCGACGGCATCAGTGAGCCAGGCTGGTGCTCGTATAAGCGGCTTGTTGGGCTTCGAGGATGGCGGCGAAGGTTTGTAGTCAGCGCGGTAAACGCCAGGCTTAACTTCCCCTTTCTTGAGCATCCCTGGTCGAGTGAATCCATATTCTAAAGTCTTCGATATTGCCACAGCGGCAAATAAACCTGAATGAAGAGATAGTCAGGGTAAGGAGATAACCGATCCGCGGACAACTCACATTGACCCCAATTGTAGAGATTCAACCGAGGATCTGTCCAAACGTAGCTATAAGCTGCATATACAATATATCCAAGCGTCCATGGCAGTAAAGCCAATCTATAGTAGTAGGTATTCGGCCGTCTAGCCAGGTATGCCATATATATGAAAGGGATAAAGCAGAGTATCGGTCTCCAAGAAGTTGACCATGTTAGTTCTATCCTGTCTTCGAGTCTCGGCACAATGCATCTGAAAGATTTAAGCAAGCTGCATCGTAAGCGATAAGTTAAGGAAGGACAGATGAGATCGTCCATCGAGAACGACCGAGGTGAAGACTGCATCCGCAGCCGGAATACCCCACCATCGGAGGAGGAAGGAAGGGGTACAGCCACCACCACAATGCCGAGGTGTTTGACGTCATTAAATAAATCGGCTATTTAATCGTGATTATCAAAATAGTATCCGTAGATATAGTAGTATGCAGTGTCTTTGGAACTAGAGAGATACAATGATAGAAAATGAGTGAAACCAGATGACTTAGGATGCAAAGCTGACGGTATGTTGAGCTGTCACAGGCAACTGGATCGTCCTAGTTGTGCGGATTTCCGTACAGACGCCAGAAATCTGACATCGTCGCGGTGCTGCAGACATCCCGTGGTATTCGTGATATTTCTTGACATTTATGCTTTTGCGAACGTGTGTCCCTCCTGCTATGCCGCTTTGCACATTTGACACAGAGATAATACCAGCGTTCCGTGTGGGTCAAGACATGCTGAATGCGATCTCTTGGAAGTTTGCCAATCTGGGCATGGCATTCAAACGTGCAACCTGTCCATTCGCAGTCGAACAATTGTTTCTTGTCTCCGACATGCGCCTTCAGGTGCATGAAGGTATCCCGCAAGTAAGACGGGTAATCACGGCAGTCCCGCCGAGATAAACACCAAGAACAATTCTTCCAATGACATTGGAAAATTTCTTGCCAAAGTGCGCCTGGAATTGATACGCCGTTCGCGTCCTGATACTCAATCAGGACATCAGGCGCCCATAATGGCTGTGGATGTGGTGATTGTACACCTCGATTGACAGGGAGTCTTTGCCAGTGGGAAGAGGCGGGGCAATTGGGGATGTACCCAAGGGTGGCTGGTGCTGAGCGGGGCACAACTTTATCAAGCTGTGCATATGTAGAATATTGTCCTACATCGATGATGGTAGTGAGGGGATAGGTCGTTGGTTCTCGGGACCGGGATATTCGCTCAGGGGGAATTCGATAGTCGGACGCGTTATTGGAGGCACGAGGAGGAAGACGCCGTGATCCTGTTTGTTCATAGAAATTGCGCTGGATGTCCCTGTCGCCAGGTAAGGCGGCGGGATGCAAGGGATGTACGCGGTCCACTACAGTCGAAGTCGCTCCAGCCGAGGTCGCCGAAGCGGGTACTGATGCCCCTTCTCCGATACGACTCGGATCCTGCTGAGCATCCCATGGCATGAAGCGATAGTTATCAAAATCGGATCTCATTGCAAGAGCGGGGCCTTGTGGATTTCTGAATGGAAAAATGCCTGAGGGTGGTCCGACGCAAGTCGCGTTGTACAGCTGGGTGTTGGGTTGTCCGTACTGACTCGCAGTGAGAGGGATACAAGCATGATTAGCGGGGGCCGGTCGTGCCGGAGGTGGCGCAATGCTTAGATCTGGACGATCGCCTGCAAGACCAGAATGAATATCATAGACTATCATCTGGTGCCTGAAAGAGGAAGAACGGGGGGAATCTCTGGCATAGGTCACATCAGCCGACATCTTGGAAGGGTATGAGTATATTCTCATGTACCTGTTAATGGTGTGATCACGCATTGCAACTGGTGTGTCGTGGCCACGTTCTCGAGAGGTGTATGACTCATGCAAGTACTCGATCGGCGTGTCAATTTGAAGAGGGCCAAACTGGGATAATCCTCCACTGCTTGGGGCCCGGTTGTTCGAACGAGTTGCGATACTCTCCGCAATGCTGAGGTATGAGTCTGAGGAAGACATTTGAATGCTGAGATAGAATGAGAAGGCATTCGAGCAATGTAAGACAGAGGCTTTACCTGCCATTCATTGCACTGGGGTGCACATCGTGAGATCTCTGTGTTGAGGATGCGGTCTGACTGGTGCGTATGGCACGGTTTAGCGAGTTTCCCCTCGTTCTGCGGTACCGTTGATATGAACCATTAGTTACTTTTCGTGATGCGACACAAAAGGACCAGGCCATACGAGAATGGAACGATAGCACCGAAATCTTGAAGGCTCACAAGATCCCTGGTCGTCGAGCCTCCCGGTGGGCTCTGGCCAACTTGAGCCAATTGTGCCTCCCAGTCAGGGGAAAGAGGGTGACTGAGAATGAATTCATCTTCCCGAGTACCAGGAGACCACGAATTGGGGGATTCTACGAAGGGGGAACCCCTAGTTGTTGAAAACATGGGTCAGAATGGGAGGAAAATGGGATAGTCAGAAATTCGAGTCTCTAGTCGCTTGGATAGAAATATATACCCGTTTGTAGCAGCCTTTCGCTGCGAAGTGCCGACAACCCGATTGGAGGTTTTACACACCCCTAGTTGTGCCAGGCCGGTCTCCTTGAAAGTGGCTACCTCCGACCAGTCATCGAAAATGTATCAAAATATTTGACGTTGAAGGTCGACAAGGCCTAGAATTTCACTGCTTCTGACGATTTGAGCCCCAAAAGGCTGCCGTGATCCCAAATGCGGTCAAGTAATGGGGATGGTCGACCGTCGACGGAGGCGATTGGAGTCGAACATATATTTGATCGTGGGCGTGTACAACGACTGATGCGCTTTTTCACAGGAAATAGCTTCTCAGAAATGCATTCTGTCAAAGGACCCTTGCTCAGTACCCCGAACCTTGTGCCAATAGTAGAACCCCCCGCTCGGCTTCCAAGGTGGTTCTAGGGTTCGTGGTGGCTTCAAGTTTCCATTCATCTTGCACAAGCGTATATGTCGCGATCGTGATTGCGTTGGTCGAATATAGAATCGATTCATAACGAGTCATCGCTATGATTGTCGCCGTTTCAAAGTTGCTGTGAATGGGGTATGACTGAGAGAGAAAGAGCTACAAAGCAATCTTCGGGTTGGATTGTTATCTTAGTTACAGTATGATAGGCTGACAGTTGGCTGACAGTGAGAATGTTCGTTAGTAACTCTTTGCGTGGGACTTCGTCCCTGGATCAGATGATGCTTAAACTAATGGCTTTCATCCAATGTGGGTGGTATAGCTATGTGCAGAAAAATCACAAGGCAACCGACTCGACATCATATCGTGCATCGGCTTCGAGCCTTCTCTGTCAAGTCTAGCAGAGCCATGACCATCGGGCACATAATGCATCTTCACCCGCAATGCTCGCCCTTCCAGTGCCTAACCGAGGCGACGAAAGTATCCGGGAGCCAAGGAAATCATGTTCCAAACCCATAACATGAAGCTTCAGGAAATGGTGTGGATAAGGTGTGACAATTCCCGAACCAACGAGAGCCCGGAACAGGAATTCTAGAATGACGTTGTCCAGATCGCCCTCCCGCGAAACCCTAACCCTCTACTCCTCTAGGTCCAAACAAGAACCTAAAGGTTCCTCGGTCTGTTCCTGCAGCACCCAGGCTCTCGAAATCCTCTCCTCTGTAAACCGCTTCGGGGTCACTGCTGCCCAGTGGTTGTCTAACTCGCGGAGGGTGCTCCGTTTGCCTCATGGATATCTTCAGCCGAATCAACAGATCGGGGTTGTATGGGCACGGCGTATTCAGACTTGTCGCAAAAGACGCGGACGACGCGTGCCTCGATGACGGATGTGGAGACGGAGAAGATGGTGTAGCAGGTGACGTATTTGCGGATGTACTCGCCTGAGCAGCAGAGATTATCAGGTCAATCACCGTATGGGCAATATCTATGGTATAAATCAAAACAAAGAGATAAGTATAAGGCTCTAGATGCTGTATTGTGATCTCACCTTCGAGGTCCTCGACCTGGCTTTTGAACTTTACCTCCCACTCACCATGATCACTGAGCATAACCATGATTTCTTGAGGAGACTTCCCGCCTTCTTCTTCAACTGGTTGTTGTTCGAAAGATGTCAGAAGTGATGCCAGGAAAATCGAGCCTAATGCAAGGGTGTGTGGAGGGTATTGTAGTGGGAGGAGGGTACGATGGCTGCATGGGTTCGTGTGACTGTGTGCGAATCCGGAATAAGCGCGACATACCTATCCGCAGCGATCCTCCAGGCTAGCTGAGAAAGCTTCTTCGAAACTACGGATAACCGTGAGCACAGGCTGTTAATCATCAACGGAGAGGCATAGAAACTCACCACCTAATGCTCTACCAATCTTGATCACGTAGGGGAATGGCACTCTGGAAGTGAAATTATAGCATATTGTTCCAAGTATCACACTTTCCACGGCAAGCAGTTTCCTTCGGTCGTGCTCAACCATCTACAAATTATGGCGTAAGCACTCTCGACCTGGTAGGTCAAGGAGAACATACAACTGACCTGAGGGTCCATCATCTCCAAGTCAACCTCGCCTCCAGGATGCTTACTCTTCGCTGCATACTCTGGAAAGCGGATTGCGTATGACACGGAGAGAAGCTGAGCAGGCTTCTTGAGGGTATCATGCATTTTGGCAGAGACGTACAAGCATGCCAAGGAAACATCCTGAGGAGTGCGGTATGAGTGTTGGTAATATGAAACATCGAGGCCGAATCGTGTAGATAGAGGTGTCAAGCCTGACTAACATAATGGTTGTAGTTCATCGCCTTTCTCGGAAAGAATAAATGGAACCGGTGGTATAGATTCTGAGCAGTAGCTATCGTTCGTCTGGGGCTATGTTGTCGCCAATGTGTCATTATTCCAGTGACCAAAAAGTGTACTTGGAAGCAGACAACTCACAATCCAATTCTTGCACCAACAGCTTCCACAAATCCACAGGCCACCTGTTTCGTTCTCTCATCGTTCACCGTCGAATTCTTTCCCCTCTGTTTCTCCGATAGTGTCTCGACCTCGGTTGGTGTGAAATATGGATGGTGATAGATCGACGTTGGGGTGGTGAACTGCGTTGGTGTATGGGTGCGTGAAGGGAAGGCGTCCATCATGAGAGATGGTAAACAAAGAGCGAACGGGTCATTGCGAGACGCGTCTGATCACCTTTGTGCGACGCGCCCCAAACTCGAAAATGATCATCACACTTGGCGATCTAACGCCTTCCGTCAAATTATCACGATAGCTACATTATCTACATATTATCCATATACACTAGAGTAGAAATTGAATGAATGACAGTGTCAAGGATGACTACTGATCAAGGAGAGTGATGATGAACTTAATATACTTCATACTAGTAGAACGTGTCTTCTCGCGGATTCCTCTTTGAGTGGTCATCTGAGGTCCGACTCGTCGTTTGCTCGACATGCACAGAGACTTCCGGACTCCCCTGGAGGGCATATAGGTCAGGCAAGGTTGGAGCGATTTAGAGATTCCTATTCCTAGCACCTACATGGTCATTCCGTGGGAGGGTACTCAGTTGGGTCACGTCCCCAGGAATGTTCTCAATGTCGATAGTCTCCGAATAAAACTCAAATTTCCAGAAGTCCCTTGCGTTTAAGGTACTCATGAGAGAGTTAGAGTAGAGCTTCGACAGCGAGAAGATGAAGATGAGATGCCTGATTACGAAGGTCAGCAACTGCCGTACAACAATGCTTAAAGCGGAGTAACATACCATCCTAGGGGCTGTTGTAAAGCAGAACATTGTCGGTATTAGCGGATTGTAGTGTGGGGTAGAAGGTCACTTACGCTGACAAGAAAGAGAACTAGGTCCGTGATACTGAAGTCTCATCAGTATGAAGCCACGCGCAGGTGATAATGTACCTACGCCCACGCCGAAGTCACTGTGCCTGTCTGGATAGCCACTAAAGAAAAGAGTAAAGAGTAGAACCCGTTCAGTTTTGCCTCGAAGTACCGCAAAAATCAAACGACTGACTTCGGACGATTTTATCTATGCAGGAGTTGGTCTTCTTGAAACCTGTCTTTTGACTTTTCTGATTACAGGTATTGGATTCAATCATTGAGCCCGGGGAACGCCACGATATCTTACTAGGTGCAGTGTCATGCTTGCGGCAATGAGTACATCTGCAATGGAAGATGAAACAAGCACTACAGTGAACAGGCGGTGGTCAGGTCTCTGACAAAAAATAAAATACGAATATTACCCACTTATAATAACTACTACTTTGAATTGGTGGAAGTCTTCATATTGCGGAACAAAGTGAACGGCGGCTGCGGCTGCAATACCCGCAACTGATATCGGGGGAAGAAATTAGGGGAGTGAATAAGCCCAGGCAGAGTGTCGCAGACGTACGAATGGTAGTGGTCGCGCAGGCTGAGACCACGGTTACGAGGATCCAATTTCTTGTTAGGATCTTCAGCCGTCTGACGAAGAAGATCTGGACGGCACCACCAGTGATTCCCTGGGGAGTAAAGGGGACATCAACAACCAACATGCTTCAAGCGGAGGGTGCCTACCGTGATCGCAGGGCTCGACGCAGCTAACCAGTCGGCCGTCGTCAAAGACTGGAAATTACCTGCGGTGATACGGAAAAGCTGGTCAATAATCAGAAAATGTGTTACGTGCCAAACCACTCACCAAAATTATAAACAAGAGCATGATACATGAAGATTATCAGGAAAAGAGTGTGGAGAGTGTCCGCGAGGAAAAGAAGGTATATCTTCGCGTTGGGCAACATCTCAGATCTCAGTGTGTATCTCCATCCAGATATTGACCAAACGTACGAATATCTTGACCCATGTACTATCTCTGAGGGGATGTTGAATATCGAGGAACCGTAAGCGGGCGTGAAAAAGTCTGACGCGTACCTCCAACAAGATTTTTGGTAGAGATAGACCTGGACGACACACACTCCCCAAAGAGCAACATTGATGAATGTCCCGATGAGCATAGGACCATGTCTAGACTTGTTCGTAAACATGCAATCCAAGTACCACTTGCTAGGACAAGACGTACGCAATCTCTGCTGGATTATGGGGCATATTGAAGGGCCTGGTCGGAATACCTACCGCCACAAAGGCAATATATACCTCCTCTCCAGTGGCGTCGAAACTGACCTTCCGAATAGTCAGTTGGCAGTATTTTTAAACTTAGTGTGGCTCAGGGTCGCATCGATTGTGGCTGCCGCGTCTTCATTGGGAAACCAATTTGCAATTAGTAACTTCAGACTTTGAATGCTGGGCTTTTCTGCTCCCCCCACGTCGTCGTGGATAGTCATAATCGGATGCTTCCGATAGCTGTAGACAGAGGCAGAGGTATATGTCGAAACCTGATGTCAGGCTATTGTCTTCTCTGGTCAGAATGGACTCGCCTCGGGCATAGTCGAGGTATGATTTCTGAAGACATGAAAAATAATTTGACAAGCGCCGGCGTTGAGCGTGCCTGTCCTGGTGTCCTACAACGGTACACTCATTCGACCATCATCATCATGATCGTCAAATTACTGGAACAAGGCTGAGGCTGTATAGGCAAAGTAAATCAAGACCGTGACATACCTATTGATGCAGTTTTTGTTGTTGGCAAGCCTCTGAAAACCTTTCGTGCTCGTTCACATCGCATTGCGACTCGGTCACGTTGTACACGCATTGGCATAGATCCGCATGGCCACCCGGCTTCGACAGATAACGCGGAAATTTCTTATCTATGGCCGTCTCATCTGATCACTTGTCCCAGGCAAAGTTCCCGGTGGGACGCGAGAATTCGAATATATAAACACCTCCAATAATGCCAAGGGTCGTCTCCTCCACTCCCGAGTCTTTCGGAGAGAAAATATGGTCTCTTTTGCATACAGGCCGACTTTGCTGGGAAGATCCATCTTACTGATCGCCTCGGAGTGCGTCCAACATTATCTTGAATCCACATTCCAGGCGATCTGAGCAATGATAATATTTGCCAGGGTACTCGCGAATGCAATTTGCTGGGTTGTTGCTGCAATTCTCTTCGCGAAGAAGTCCGAGACCAGGAGCGTTCTGTACTTGGCTCTGCTTGCCTGGGTAAGGTGCCCGACCCTCACGTTGACAGGCATTTGCTGATTTCTATAATAGACACTGGGTCTGAGGCATGGTTCGTTCCCTTAAATTTATGAATCATAGTTCGGTGAATGATGAGCTGGGCGTTGTTCTGACAGCTTTGGACGCGGATCATATCAGGTAAACGCTTGTGTGTGTCCATCCGCTGTCATCGTGCTGGTTTGTTGTACTGACCACCGTCATGCCTCCCGCAGAGATTCTCATATTCGTAGAAATGAATACCTACCAGCCGTGGACGTGAAGCGCTATTGATAATGCGACAAGAAGTCTGATCAGCATGGGGCAATTACCCGTCACCTGTGGCCTGTTTTTCTCCCTGGGGCATAGTACTATTGTCATCGTCGTGACTGTAGCCATTGCCATTTCGTCTGAAGTATTCGACCGGATGAACAAAGTGGGGGACATAGGTGGTGTTGTTGGTGAGCATGGTATTCCAGAATTTGGCTCTGTATCTGACTTGAGGTCCAGGTGCTGCTGTCAGCGGATCTTTTCTATTCATTGTCGGACTGGCGAATTCAATTATCCTGTGGAGGATCCTACGGCGGAGGCGGCAGGTGTGGCTCGAATCCCTTCCATTCACACCTCATTGAATTCCGGTTGATCAGGAAGCCACACGGCAGAAGAGGATAGCTGCGGGACAGGAAGTAGAAGAGCTGGAATACAAGCTTCAGCATGACCAGAGTATCATGCTCAGAATCTTGGGCCCTGTTATAACCTTTGTGAACCGACCATGGAAGGTATGCTCTTGGTCATTTGTTGCCCCGGGCGACTCCTCACCTTTCCTTACTCAGATGTATCCTGTCGGAGCCCTGTTTGGTTTTGGTGAGAACGATCACAATAACGTCTATCCGTGTCGCAAGGCTAACGCACAACTAGGTTTTGACACCGCCTCCTCCATTGCTCCGCTCGGCCTATCAGCCATCGCAAAGAGAGATGCCAATGGAAGCGTCATCCCTTCCGCGCATATAGTAATCTTGCCTGTAAGCCCTGTGCCCTCGTTCAATCGAGTGCATCCATCTTAACAGAAGGCGTCGGGACTGCCAGCTTCTCTTTACAGCCGGGATGTCAATGATCGATTCGGCGGATTCCATTCTTATGCTGTATTCCTACTCTGGCTTCCCTCTGCGCTCTTGGGCACTCATAGAGAAGGTTCCTCCCAATTCTCCCACTACCGATTCTCCGCCGGAGCAAGTCCGAAGAAACAAGGCATCTATAGAGGAACCAGCTGCGGTCAAGGAAGAGAAATCAAAGGCTACTGGACCGGATGCCGTCGACCTCGAGGCTGGCACGGAACCCATACCGTGCGATGATAAGGTCGAGAAAGATATCCAGGTCAAGATGAATGTCATGTCTGGACTGAGTATCGTCCTCACATTGATGAGCATCCTGGTGGCTTTCAGGTCCGTGACGTGCTTCCCGTCGTCGTATGAATTAAATGAAACCGTTTCACAGTATATCGCTGATCACAATCATGGGCTTGATCGGAGAGAGATGTTCTCAGTGTGCTGAAGCTGCGGAAGCAGAGGATGGTGGCGGGCTTGCTGGGAGCTGGTGGAGAGCCTGGGCTCGGGTGTGTTTTACAACTTCTTCAAATCACACTATCTGAATACTCTCACAGGCAAACGATCAATCCGGATATATAGGAGCAGCGATTGTCGGCGGATTTCTGGTCATAGTACTTGGTTGGTATGGTGTGAAGTATATAAAGAGAAAGGTGCGGAAGACGGGCAATATGTGACGGTGACGATCCATCG
The DNA here is from genome assembly GCA_015708445.2 of Clitopilus hobsonii. Lineage (NCBI taxonomy): Eukaryota > Fungi > Basidiomycota > Agaricomycetes > Agaricales > Entolomataceae > Clitopilus > Clitopilus hobsonii. The sequence goes on along the minus strand of CP068003.1, from coordinate 1,759,196 downwards.
AATATGGACAATAACGAAACGATGTACCAATTATTCAAGCAGGACGACGGAGCGCAGATTCTGCAATGATATACTCATTGCAGGGCCTTTTCACAGGTGATCGGGGGACTGCCTGAACCTGTGCAGGGACTTCTCTGAGGCCATTTCTGGTAGGTTTCGCAATGTGATTGTAGACCGCCAGATCTACCACGCTGGAGCCTGTCTCAAACGCGATAGGTACAGGTGGAGGTGAATCTCTTCCTTCCATTCGGCCACAACTTTTCGCCGAGTTATGAACTTCTTCTAGCTTGAACATTACAATAAACACCTCCGTATCGGCCCACATATGCTTCTCTAGGAGGTTTTCTCTAAAATGATCAGCTTCTAGAGCGGCCATCGTATTCTAGTCGCTGGCAGAATGGTGGCAAATCGATCATCACCCCACCAGTGGGACGTGGGGTATGGTCAATTGGCAATCTAGCCCCTGAGGTGACGATAAAAAGTGTAATAGTTTGAGCACTCGATCGCTTGGAGCGTTGAATGTGACTTGATAGTCGAAGAACCAGCGCAGAGTGGACCAATTCAGGCCTCGAGACGTGCTCACCTAAAGTATGATCCATCGGCACGAGGTGTGAACCATAATAACCTGAGACCACGATACACAACGTAGCACGAGGGTCCATCTGGGTCCATTCATCCGGCGTTCAACATGTCATTACCTTGCTTGCTAGGTCTCTCCGACCCCATAATTATTAATCTGCTTACCATCACTGTAGAATTCAACACGGACAAACAGGATTCTCTCTGTATCCTCTTTGCCTCCGATACCTGTCATCTTGCTCTCGTCAACACTGTATTCACTCGTTCTTTCCCCGTCATTCATTGTACAATACATCGTCTGTATCGTCTACCACGATCATGTAGGATGTGTTCTGTTTCCTGAGCTGATCCGCTTGACGCAATCGTTGGAAAGTGATAAGGCACTCGTTAGCTTTTCTTGGTAGCCTTATAATTCGGCGAGGTCGTTCTACAATTACATGCTGGAACGCAGATGAGGCTGCTCACTGTGTTATGCTTCGACCGTAGTGAGGCAACTCGGGCCACCACAAATGTCTGCATGTAAACGAGCGATCATATTGGGGTCATCTGTTGGGCATTTTGTCGGATCTCATACCCCTCAACCACTTCATTATCAGTATTGAGGCAAATTTGAGTTCGAATTTTTCGTAACGGTGCTAAAATCCTGTCATTGATTCATAATTTGTTTTTCCCCACGCAAGTAAGGTCTCTGTCGGCGCCAGCCGACCATTCCACCAGTGAGGAATATCTATGTCAAATGGGAATTCCCAGAAACATTTTGACACAATTCACCGGTCTACCTCATGGGGGCACGGCTAGATATCGAGGTTATCCTTCGCGTGAGAGGAATATACCTCCATTCAATTTCAACAATGTCCTGGATCCCTCAAAAAGACATACCTCCTTCAAGCATTTCAGTAAAATCTGTGCAATGATCAAATCCCTTTTTTGGATTGAACTGGAAATAGAATTCGGGAAAAGTTAGGACAGCATACAGCTTGTATGTACAGGTAGCAAGTAATATCGGGTACGGTGGTAAAACAACAGTTACGTCAAGAAAGAGACAGATAACGAACAAAACTGGTCGTGACAAGGACGTAAAGTAATTCAAGGATGATACATATTCAGAAGAAATTAGCATACTACGTGAATTCGAAGAAGTGAAAACAGTGCATACAGTTGAGGAGAGTAAGGTGAACAGACACGGAAGGCCGGACAACCAAGCGGTGACAGATGGTGCGGGATACAAATCCGACTTCTCAAGAAAAGACCGAGAAATTGCCGTGTATAAAGACTTCGACGATGGGACCACGGCAGATGGAATCAATCCATTTATCTCCTGCCATAACCTCCCTGGCTGACTTGAGGCTGGCCCGGCCATTGGCTGTGCTGAGCAGCGGCGGCAGCGAGGCCACCGAGCTGTTGACCCGGTCCTCCTTGTGTCGAGCCACCGCCAGGCCCATATGAATATCCGCCAGGAGACAGCATATGACCGCCATACATGTTGGGATCGTGTTGCTGTTGGTGGTGCTGTTGTTGACCTTGCTGGGCGGGGTGATGACCATACGATCCTCCTGAATACTGAGCGGGGGAAGAGGCGGTCACTTGAGCATGCTGTTGGTGAGGTGAGGTCGGTGATCCGAGAGAAATCTGGGGAGGTGGCTGCTGGTGAGGTTGCGACTGTGGAGGGGGTTGTCCAGCGTTGGGAATCGACAACGGGGGAATCGAGGCATTGGGGGAATGAGGAGAGGTTGGGCCACGGTTGGGACCACCAGCGGAGGCGGGACCAGCAGTGGATGAGTCACGGCGGCGGCGCTTGTTCGCAGGAACACGCGTATCGTCTGCGTCGGGATCTTCTTCCTCTTCTTTGGAGGGACCACCAGTGGGGTTGATGGACAAACCTCCTGGAAGATTGTTGGGTGGTGGGGGGCCGCTCAAGGTAGCACGGTTGATTGGTGTGCCGACGGGCATGCTCGAGGGTAGGTTTCCATGAGGAGCATTGAGGCATGCCTGAATGAGGTTCTTGCCCTCTGGTTGAGTGACCAGAGGCTGTAGCTTAGCGGTAGTAAATGTATAGACTAGACCTGTCTCTGAGACGACGAGGAGAAGGACTTGTGTACCAGTCAGAGTAGACAACTCATAAGCCTACGATGAATAATAAGAAATTGCCGAGAAAAAACAAATCAGGAAAATATGTTACCTTTTTCATAATACCTGTAAATAGGCATGGGAAGGTTAGAAGGGCTGACTAGTTTAGTCGAGTACAGACGCGAGACATACCTGCTTTCCTTTTGGAGAACGTGATATGACGTCTCGATTTGTCCTGGATAAATTCAATCTTGATCTTTCGCCTGCCAGCCTTCTTGTCCTTGGGCTTGTCATCGTCGTCGTCGTCGTCTCCTCCGCTGTCGACTGCATCGTTATCAGCAATGAACGCGTCATCGTTGACTTGAGGTGGTCCGGCTGATGGAGGAGGATGTACTTCGGCAGGAGCCGAATTTCCTGGATGAAGATCCATTGGTCGTTGTCTCTTTCGCATGGAGGGCGAAGGTGGTTGTGCGTGTGCGGAAGACGTGTTGGGCTGCACGTAGAACGACGTCGAAAGCGCGAAAGTTGACGAGAAGGAGAAATAACGAGTCAGTACATCGCCGCACAACTATACGCGATACGGAACCGCGAAAAAATTAGGGATTATTACTAACCAAGCTAGAGGGTTGACGAGAGATATGACTCGTCAAACCAAATAAGTGAATTGAATTGAGGAAGGGTAGGACGAGGTAGGGAGTGCAAAGAGCAAGTCGATATTTGGGGGAAGCTGATACGGACACTGGCCGGAAAAGGAATCCTGGGAGTGGAGGGCGAAAAGGGAAGGTTGATCAGAGACTCGTTTTTGAACCATCCACCCCCTAAAGTAAGCACGGACACACAGGTAAACAATGATTATGTAACATTAGGCACATCTACCGGTCTTTTCCGGGGGATCACCCATATTTCCTTTTCCGTATTGTCTCCGTTTTTCTCTCTTTCTCTCTGACTCCTGTCTTTTTCTCTTCTTGTACTAAAGAAATTTGCCAGCTTGTTACCAATACTGCCACGCCTCTATTCCCTCGAAGAGGTGTCTGAGTGGCCCCACCTCCGGTCATGGCGGCATGCCGAGTCGAATTCACACGATCACACACTATGCTAAATCAGGAGCTCTCCGATCCAAATCTGGCATGTGGCCGTCGCAGCTTCACCCCTTTTTGATTCATTGCACTGGTTCCTGCCTCCCTTCAACTTCTCTCGCTGATAGCCCGCCTACTTCTAGCGGCCGTGGGTACCAGGTAGTGCATGAGTTCCATCTTGTATTTTTCCTGCTGCCGTGGAACAAGTCGGCCGTAATTCCTTGCTCATCCTCTCCATCATCACCACGACGACGATCGACGCGGCAGAGCCGAGTGCGATCTCATCAGTCCTTTCCCCAAACTCGGGTGGCTTCTTGTTGACATTCTTGCGCAGCAGCAATGATTGTGTCACCGTCCTCTTATCCCAGGTCGGAAGCGTCAGCATTCTCACCGAGCCCGCTTTCGATGCGATCCGACTGTAGTAAAATCCGTGTTATTAAGATCGGTTATAGATACAAATATGCAAAACCAAATGTGCCAGAGCAGTCGTGTAATGAAAGAATCAGAAGAAACAAGAGAAGCTTGGAGGAAAACAAAAAGGTTATGGCACGCGATAAATCGTAGGTCATGCCTTCGGTCATATGTCCCGTTATCAGGAATCTTATCAATCGAGTCTATTCTTCTCGTCCTAAAGGCCGAAAAGGTCGAAACAAATCTGAGCAAATGCCTCCGAGAATCGCGATGAAATTAGGCTCTTTCTCAGATCCATTTGACCTCTCGCAACCTCCAGAATGGCGCGTGGCGCTCTTTATGCATTGTCAGACTTGATGGCGGTCCAATTCTTCTGGCGCCTCTTCCAGATGGTACGCCATCACTTTTCCTGCTGCAGGCGTCTTGCTTCCTGCGGGCTTTCCCGGGTGGTCTTGACTCTTCTGGGAGGTCACGATGGCCTGAATGTGGCTAGGGCTTCAGCAACACGCTGCTCGAGGGCTAGATCGGCGGCCTTGCTTCTGATTTGTTGAAGGACTGAATGGAGCTTTGGATAGGTTGCGTTGTGGCTTGTCAGCCAACTTGTAGGAAGTGCATTTACAAGGAACTCCGCGGTGTCCTCATCTGGAATAGAAAGAAAAAGCGGACGAGCGCATGAGAGGTCAGCAACCCAAACGACGCCATGAAGGAAAGGATGAAATCGTTATCAGGTGAAAGGAAACGTCAAACCGATCCGTAATGGTATACGATCACGTACCTGTTGGCTCTATGCCCTTTTGACCAGCTGCACGACTTATATGTAAATCATCACATCCCTCGTCGCGGCAGATTCCACCACCAGGCACCTCAAATCGGCATATGCGTTTGGAAGGATCAAGATTTTTACTGATCACAGACAGCCTTAATTGCTTGAGATCAGGCGTAGGAGGTCTAGAGGGAGCGTGAGAGGGCCAAGAGTCAATCACAAACAAAGGCGATGTAGTCCTCAAAGACGATGTTTGCAGAGGAACATCGACGTCTGAGCCTGGAGCCGGTGAAATTTCTTCTTTGTGGGGAGCCAGTGTAGGGTAGAGACGGAACAGAGACGTATAGAGCGGGGGCCCAGAGCTGGCATTGATATCTCCCAGAACCTTGTTCGAAGAATCGTCGACGGAATAATCACCCTAAATTATAACTTGAGCCTTCATGCCAAATGGATCAGACTGAACAGACCTTGCTGATTAGAGGGACATCGTAATTTTTAGAATTCATTGAATCCGAGGTTTCGAGCTGTGGTGTCAACAGGAACAGAGCAAGTAGGAGGGGAAGAAAAAGATGTGAACATGAAGAAAGGAATGAGTTACTATATTGAATTGCTCCATAGAGCGCTAGAGGAAGTTCCTTGCCATTTCTAAGCGAGCGGCATGCTGTGGCGGGTCGAGCATCACTGGGTCGCCGAATATAACCAATAAGTAGTGTAAGAGGAAGAAACGGAAATCACGTCAGCGGCCGAAACAGTTGTGGAAAGAGCAACAACTTGCCTTCATCCTTGGTTTCTTGAGCAACTGTGGCTGCGTGGATTATGATGAGCTTGCATATTATAAGGGAAAATCCACCCTACTTTTGGATTCACTGCTAGAGGTCGGATCAGGTGTCGAAGGGTTTGAGGTAAAGGGAGTAAGTGAGGGTGAGGATGGAATTTCATGTTCTTCTCGTTTTAAAGGTGGCGAAGTGCTTTTGGCTGATAGCGGTCTTGTAGTCTGCAGTCGATTTGAGAAATTAAGTTCTTCACGGCTCGGCGACAACTCGCCTTCCGATTTTGCTCCATCTTAGCTATGAGTTCCTTCATGCGTTGGATTTCAATCTCCTTCTGCGCGAGGCTACCAGAACGGCCTGGCTGAGCCTGCAATGGAGGTGTCGGGGCGACTGCTGGGGTATGAACTGCGCTTTGCGCCCTCGTAGGAAAGGGAGACGGTCGCATAGATCCTTTTATCTTGGGCACTACGCCGTCACTGTCCCCCTCACTGTCGCTGATGTCAATTACACAACGGCGATGATTGCTCAGACCTGCAAAAGCGGCTCCGTTTCTGGGGGCTGAGGCATTGCTCGTGGTACTTGAGCGAGAGTTGGTGTAAAGGTCGTCGAAATCAGTCGCGACTGGACGACGCTGCCTTGGGCGAGGGATGGACAATTGCTCAACTGGTGTCTGGTACCCATCTGAAGATGAATGGGTGAACTGTGTCACAGCAGAATCCGTTGAAGATGGCGGACATTCGATTGGTGAGGAAGTGAAGACGGGAGATTCAGGTACAATGTCACGCGAATCGGATGGCATGGTTCGGGGCAAGTTTGAAAGGGTCTTGGCTGGCCCGAGTCTTTCCCGTAAAGATGGAGGCGATGCCATCTCCACATCTCGAACTGGGGGCGTAGTCTCGATAGAATTAAGGAACTCGTCAACTGGATTAGCCAGAGCCTGGTTGACGGACAAAGACGCTCGAGGGGCATCGGTAACTGCTGCTTTCTTAGCCTTGAGCGAAGCAAGAACCGCCTTGCGAGCCAAGAGTTCTTGGCGACGCTGTTGCTCAAGAGTGATAGCCTCAAGGGCAGGGGTTGTGTCCATCGAATCGGTGTCATGGGAAGACTGAAGGTCATCATCGACGCTCATAGCGTTTATCGACTCACTACTATCATGGATCTTGGATAGCATAGGTGTTGTCCCGGGTATAAATGGCTCCAAGCCAGTAATATCCAAATTACTCGGTAGGCGGAGATTGAGTTCATTGAAGACATGGAACAGAGTTGGTCTACTCAACCCACAGTCGACGAGGTACTCGGGATGAACACCCCATCCAAGGAGATCAAGTATTAGGTCCTTCGCGGTCTCATATTGGGATAAATTGACTGAAAATTACATCAATTGAACAAACAAGCCGGAATTATAGGGGATCGCTTACGAAGTACACCAGGCCGAGCGGTTGCGAGGTCATTGGGGAGAGGGCGATTTATCAGCGGTTTTTCAGCTCGAGCAGTTGGTAGATGAATGGCTGGATGAATTTGGTCTCTATTTGTGAATGATTCCTTTTGAAAGGGAGGAGCAACTGATTCGGGGTCAGATGTTGGAGAACCTGGCTTCTTGATTTGGGAGCTGGAGTCTCGAGTGTTCTTTAGCGAAGGAGGGGGCTCTTCTTCCTCGTCGCTAATCTCCCCTTCTTCTCTTGGAGGCTCTTGTAGACCCTTGTCCCCAATCGAAAGGGGCTTCTGGATATCAGGTGGGTGGAGGAGAGGTAGGTTTGGTGTAGAATCGCTATGTGTGTCTTCTTGGCCATAGTCTAGTTGAAACATCGGCTCGCGAGTTGGTTGAGGTCTTGCATGTACGGGCACAGATACCACTGTATTGGAAGGATTTTTACGGCGTTTGGATTTGAGTGTCATGAGAGCAGCAGCACGCAGAGATGAAGCAGGGTCTGAATCAGTTGTCGAGACTGAAGCAAGCTTCGTATCAGAATCCATTGTTGCTTCTGCTACTCCAGCCATTTCCATCGCCTGAATAGCGTATAAGATGGATGAGGGTATAATAACCAAACGGGAAACCTAAAGATGGATGATACGGGCAAGGAAGGTTCCGACTCTTGTCGTCGGCTGAGGTAGTAAGGGCACGACTTTTCGAGAAAGATCACATGATCTAGACGCGCACGGACCCACAATACTCTAGCTGGATCAATCAATCATTGATCAATTCTCGGCCCGTCCATTCAATGTTGACCAACAGGGTGACGAAATGATTCGGCAGGCGGCTGGAGGGTGACACAACATATAAACTGAACTTCGCTGCTGGAAGAGGCCATAGTATACTTTCTTTCACCTCGAAATGGGCGCCCAATTGTCAGCGGTAGCAGAATCATTTCCCGCTAAAAGTCAGTTCTCCGTCAACGACATTCCCGATTTGAGTGGGAAAATCATGATCGTCACGGGCGCCAACACTGGTAAGCATCGCGGTGCTACTGAGAGCCGTGTTTTCTCACCTTGTAATGCAGGCATTGGCAAAGAGACTGCGAAGGTACTGGAAAACGCACGTTTCGCTGGTCGCGTTGCGAGATACTGATGTCGGACAACTTAGGCACTCCTCGCTCACAATGCCAAGGTGTACATTGCTGCGAGGAACAAAGAAAAGTCTCTAGAAGCCATCAATGATCTTGAACGAGAAACTGGGCGGAAAGCCATTTTCCTGCAGCTAGACCTAGGGAACCTTCCTTCTATCAAATCTGCTGCCGAGGAATTTCTCAGGTAGGCCATAATTGCTGAGTAACCCCTGGGGAGTTCACTAATGTCGATTATCTATCTCTAGGCAAGAGAAGAAACTGCATGTTCTGTTTAACAATGCGTCAGTTGATCCGCTTCCCAAAAGAGTCGCAGCTGTAAACTCACGAGGACCACAGAGGTGTCATGCATCCTCCAGTCGGTTCATTAACGGCACAAGGCTATGATATGCAGTTCGGAACAAATGTTCTTGGTATGTCGTTGATGTTCCATTGTTTCCTGTGTATCTCGTGGGTCACCCCAACGCTGACATTCTGTTGTTAATAGGTCACATTTACTTCACGAAGCTTCTATTGCCCGCACTTCTTGCTGGAGCAAAATCTAGTGCAGACGGGAAAGCCAGAGTCGTCAACACATCTTCAGGGGCGCACCACTTTTTCCCGACTTTAGATTTTAATACTTTCAAGGGTGGTGCCAAGAAGAAGAAGCTCTCTAACAATCAGCTCTATGGCCAGAGTAAATCTGTATGTTCACCATAAAGGCGAAAAACCTTGTTCCCTTGTCTTACTTCGATCTTTCAAGGGAAACATCATCTTCTCGAACGAGCTCAACCGGAGATATGCCAGCGAAGGGATTGTGTCAACCTCCCTCAATCCTGGCAATATTCGCTCGGATTTGCAGCGTCATATGCCACCTCTTGTTGCTCGATTCGTGGTAAGTGATGCATCCGTTGTGGTTCGGTCGTCGCTGAAGGGTATGCATAGCGATGGGCCGTACTATACCCCACTCCGTATGGCGCCTTGACTCAGTTGTGGGCTGGAACATCGGTCGAAGGCGCTCATCTTGGTGGCAAGGTACTTTCACCTAACTCAAATCACCTTTGAATTAGTTCTCACTGATTATCCCAGTATCTGGGCCCCTGGGCACGCGAAAGAATTGTCAATGCTGGCACCCAGGATCCCAAGCTCGGCAAAGAGTTATGGGATTGGGCAGAGGAACAGGTCAAAGACCTGTAACACTCTTCCTATCTCAAATCTATGGGAAACTTCGTTTGATCTGTCTTAACATAGCTGGAATTTCGGTAGTAGTTGGTCGTACATTATATACATATCAGAACAGGGCGAATAGTGTTGAACAGTAGAATAACAAGATTCAAGGCGAAAGCGTTGTACGATATAATGATGATGCTGAGAAAATCTTATAAATGGCACATACCCCAACATAGTGAGCATAATCTAGTTGATAAGATGCAAATGGTGGACGTATAGATAGTGTAGATGCTTGCAAGATCAGAGTGAGGTTGGTGTAGGTGGTTGTGGCTCCATGAAAGATTCTTGGTCACTAGGGTCATCCTCACGTCGAGACCCTTTTTTATGTCCAGCAAGGTCTCTGAACAGTGGACCTTCTGATTTGAAAGCGGTGAACACGCGGACAGAGCGGCTGAGACGTCGTGAGGAAGGGACTGAAACGGAGTCGATACTTGACATTGTCAATGTTCGTTCACGTGTCCTTCCCGGAATTCCGTTCTGTAGGGTGCTGGCACGAGAACGGTTCCCCGACTCCGAAGGCGGGTCCTGTGAGATAGTGGAGGGTCTCTTCAGCTGCAACTGCTCCCGGAGGATGGATGCTCTATACTCGTCCCAGTTCCGGCAGGCATTCTCGAAAACCTTCTGTTGGTCGGTGGGAGGTGTCTGCATCGAATGCCAACCGAACCGCTCCTCAAGCACTCCACCGAGAGAGAAGTGGTCCCGCATGTCCCTGTCCAGGAAGGTAAGTGGGGTTCGGGAGCCGTATCAAGCTGTACGCACAGTTCGAATGAGGTTAAAAGCATATTAAATTCTTGGCGTGTTAAAGGTTCTAGAGCTTCCTTGAGTTTATCTCGTGGTTCCACGCTTCGCGTTGACATCGTGGTAATACTCGAGGAGGTGCTCTTCCGTGGCTGAGCGCCGTAAGGATCGTTTGAGGTCGACCTTTGTATTTGGACAGACTGCCGAGCTTCTTTAAGTTCTTTTTGGCGGGCAAGTTTGATCTTATATTCCGATATCCACTCCCACATCGTCTCGGCACATGCCATAATTTCGGCCGTTCTCAAAGCTAAATGCAGGTTCACTTGGCGTTGATCAAGGTGCATTGTTGCATTGGGAAGTCCTGAACCTCTTTGAAGCTTTCGCAAAACTCCAGGAGATGCTTGCTCCAATTCGGTTTCGGAAGAAACGGTGGTGTTCAAAGGAGGTAGGGCTGAAAGAGACTGTTTTTTCTTCGGACCGTAGGCGGTAAATCTGGCATCGTCCAAGCTCATCCACTTGGATTGCCGCTTGAGAAGGCCAGCCACATCAACATATCTCTTATCCTCAGAGATTTCTTCGTCCTCTCCAGCTGGTTCCACCTCCGCAATCGGTCCTATATCCGTATGGTGGTGGCCAGAGGATCCGTAATTGCTGAGATTGGAATAACTAGCGGTTCGCGTCAGAAGGCTGGGTACCACGGCCTCACGGGCTTCATCGGATTCATATGCTGAATCCTTTCGAGATGCTTGACTATCCCTGCGGCCACTGACAGATCTCTGTGCTTGATCTTGTCCGTTGAGCCTAGACTTCAGTTTAGTTGAGGAGGGGGGAAAGGCAATTTGAAGAGGCGGGTGGCTTTGCACATCTGAAGGACGACCTTTCAGCTCTCATACAGCGAGGCAACATGACACCATCATACCTTTGAAGTAGAGAATGAGACTATTGTGTAGTAGAGCCAATGGGGATCCATTGATGAAACGGGAGGCAAGCATCTCCTCCCATATGAAAGAGAGCAGGGAGTGGTCATGAGGATCCTTGGGTTGATCTCTGGCTACACTGCTGGCGCCGCGATGCAAGAAAGGGGTAAATGGTGCTGATGTTGTTTTGGGAAGTGGAGGCCGGACTTCTGTGGTCGGGTTCGCTACTGAGGGGCTAGAACCATTCCTCGCCCGACCCAATTCTATTGGTTTTTGGACGGAGCCCATTGAGTAGCCGCGCTGGCGAGTCCCTCGGCTATGATTGGTCCCTGGCAAGGAAGGCAGCACGTCTACGGGAGAGACACCACCGGAGCTCACCAGGAGGCCAGCCATTTTGGGAGTCTTAGCAGAAATCGACGGCGATGTGCGAGTAGAGGGTACCTGCGAGGATGGAGCGGTGAAGGAGGGTTGAGTTGGGGTAGTTGTGAAATCGCTGTGATTGCTGAGTGGATTGCCTTTGAGCGAATCTCCTATGATATCCACAGACTTTGAAGGGAACGAGGTCTTCCTTTGCAGTTGTTTCTTCTCATAGTCCACCATAACGTAACGCAATAGCTCTGCAGCATCTGCATCATCTTTATCACCACCCAAACTATTTGTCTCTGCAAAATAAGGCGAACTGCCGAAGGTCTCTTGCGAATTTCTGTATCGAATAGTGTCTTCGGGATCGACGACAACCGTTGAAGATTGTGTATCAATCGAGTGACGAAAATCATTTGACCCCAGCGTCATTGTCGTTGAGCCATCCACGGAAGGTCGACGCTCAACGTTGTTGCGATTGATGATAGTTTCGTGGCCGATGCTGGGAGTATTGGCAGCCTCGACAGTATCAATGCTGCGTCGGCCGTAACCTGCATCGCTCGAACTGCGTATGGAACTGGCATCGTCATCATGAACGTCATCAAGGGGCTTTCCGGGAAAGAAGAGGTCTTCTTCGAACATCTAGAGTCCATGAGACCAGCGCTTGTCGATTTCCCGGAAGGACTCACTTCGAATGCGCCATTGGGTTTCATGACTCGGGAAATTTCCTCGAACAACATGTCCCACTGCATGACTGTAAGTATTTGAGTTGGTTTATTGGCTTGTGCACGTACTTTATTCTCTGGAACACCAAGTGCAATGCGCTTGATATGTCTAATGAAACCGTTAGATAATAAAGTGATATACGAAAGGTAATCTTACATATAGTCAAATTCCCCGTCAGCGAATGGAAGTCCGTCCAGACTGAGAAATGTTGAGTCAGGTATAGACTACAGAAGATATTGCGCACAAGTTATGGTGCACCCAGGTTACTCGGGATGCAAGCTCGGATGAACCAACTCGCGTCAAGTCGGGCTGTATAGGAACAAGATCAAGGCCTGGACGCAAGAAGTTGGTGAGTATCCCATAATTGCAATTATGCCCCAACATACCAACAAACTCGGTATCCTGAGGGAAGTAATATCAGTGACGGCGAGCAAGAGCATAGTTGGGTATAACAATACCTTCCACTGTTTCGCCGCATTCAGAATCCAAATTCCACTGCCTAAGAGATCGCGTGAGTGCCAGCCTTGCATTGACGTCGAGAAATCATACCACAGCCAAGGTCAAGTCTTGAGATATGGCATGTTATCAGCGATGTGATTTGGACTGCGATGAGAATACTTACACTTTCGCAGGTGGACTCTCAAAAACATGCCAAGTCCAGCTATCGCAACTGCTCCTATTATGATACACCTCCCAGATGTCGCTGAGCATATAAATGAGAGGTGATCGATATATTGTAGCTTAGAACTCACAGATCTAAAACGTCTCTTTCGTAGTTTCGAGGATAGGGCGCTTCATCTTTGGTGAGAGGATGATGTTTCTTGCCCCTCATTTTTGCAAGTGGACAATCAAGTTTTGAGTCCATTCCTTTGTATACAAATTGGTTGTCATGAGCCTGGAGATTTTTCTTCAACTCCTCTAGAATTGTCCTGTCGGCCGTTGAGAACCGTCGATCAATTTCCGTTTCTGAATGGGTCGAATGTAGATGAGGATTGGACGACATTGGAGAAGGTATGCCATTTGACGAATGGTCGGTATTATATGGAGGAGGTAAAGGTGCGTGTGGATGAGACGCAAGATGGGCCTTGCCTAGCTTCGGCGTGGTGGGTAATGATTTGGTCGACGCAGATGTCCGAAGTCCACGCTTGGGCCCGGACACTGATGTCGCTGAGCTGGTTGCGGAACGATGGTGAGCACTGACACCGGTACCACTAGTGAAAGAAATGGGCGAGGCTTGGTGTTCCAGCACCGGAGAGTGGTTCGCTGAATCGGGTGCAGGAGAGGAAATCGATGCATTTACGGTATTTGACCGAGCTTTAGAAGCATGGTGAGCAGCGTGGACTTTCGCACCAGTGCTCTTGCGCCGTCGTAAATGTGCATGCGCAAGATCACCTATGGATTTGCTACTTCCGGCTCCTGCGATGGATGCTGTCGACACTCGAAGCTGAAGGAAAGCAATGTCAGTTGAGAGTGACATGGCAGGAAAGAAGAAAGCGGCAGCGAGAGAGAGGATGCATTGTGGATAAGATTGTGTGCACAGATCTGTACCATGCGAGATCATGACAGCGCCACGAAGGCACCACAACGATACCGTTGCAACCAATCGCAGGATATGTTGTTGCACATGCTCATACCAGAGCTTTCTACCACCATCAAAGCCATAGCACGCACCGTTGAACGGGACTTGTCAGCCGGCCCTGTTGGTGGCGCAGACATGGGGGTCTGGGTCGCAGACTGAGTAGGAGAAGGGAATAGATCCCATGGAGTAACGTCTTCAACTGGCCCTGTTGACAATGTTGATAGATTGGCACGATGAGGGAGAGTATCAGGTACATTATACAGCTCCCAGGGTGTCACATCCTCAACTCGCCCGGTATTTACGGAAGACCCGGCATTCTTGCTCGTGCTAATGCTTGCAGCAGGGCTATCCAACGAAGGGGAGCTAGGAGGAGCTGGATACAGTTCCCAAGGAGTAACGTCCGCGACTGGACCTGTTCCAGGCTGAGAGGCTCTCGGCCGTTGAGAAACAGGAGAGGCGGATGCTGGGGTGGTCATCGCGCTTGAGGCAGCAGGTGAATTTGGGTCAAATTCAGTATTGACATTGGGTATTGCGGAGGGGACCTCTGTGATTCCGGATTCTGGTGCGGGGAACAACTCCCAGGGTGTGACGGCTTCCTTTGTGCCAGTCGAGGTTGAGTTCGTGTCAGAGTCATTCGATGGCCGCGTCACAACGATTGGCTTAGGCTTAGGATGGGGAGGATCCGAACGCGCTGGATGGCGTGCTGGTCGTCGCGGGGGGTCGTGTATTGATATTGAAAGAGTCGAGGCCTGTCTTCTGAGGGGTGGTAGGACAGGAGGAATGTCGCTCGAGGTCACATTATTGGCATGTGTCAAAGAATGTTGCTCTGGCCACGTTGGGTCAGTGCTTGACCTTGGCAATTGCGGCCTTCTATGCGGGTCAAGAGCGCTGGTACGCTTGTCGTCGTCTTGAACATCGACCATGATGGTTTACATTTCACGGTGAATTCCTCGACGACGAATACACGCGACCGCTTGGAATACAACAGGTACCGATCACTTTTTTTCAGACTTTCCTATTCCAGCGAATGGCCTCTACTCGTCTTCGAGACCGTACACGAGTCCTAAAGCTACTTTGGCAGCTGCTTTCCGCCTTTCATCCTCGTCTTCAATTAATGCAATCTCTGCTTTCATCTCCTGTAATGTTCCCAATACCCTCGTGAGATCAAAAGGCGCCATTTCATAGTCTTCCTGAGATTCCGTGGAAATCGCGTCCACGCCTTTTGCCTCTCTGTTGCTTGCCGAACCCTTGCTCTGGCCAAAAATTTTCCGAGAGGCTTCCCTAATTTCCTGCCGAGTAGGTAATCCCTCCTCCTCCTCGTTGTCATCCAAATCACTCGGCCCATCGCTTTCTCCAAAGTCTGAAACCGACCCCAACGAGCGGTAGAGCCCCCTTCCTCCAGGAACTCCAAGGGACTCTCCTCGAGCCAAATCAGGTGTGGAACGCCCAGAGGTCCCATTGTCTTCCCCTTTGTTTGACGCGTCGACTGGGGGTGCAGAAATAAATACGGTGAAATCATCATCGAATTTATTCTCTGTTTCTCCCTTTGGCGTCGCCTTGTCAAGTGCATCACTGAAATCTATTGCAGTGGGCGAGCCAGAAAGAGCTCCTGCAGTTGAGGTTGCGGACCTCCAAGGATCGTCTCTCATGTGGTCATCGCTCTCCTCCAGCCAACGCTGGAGTTCTGACATTTCCCTCTTCAGAGCATTCCCGGACGTTGGCTGATCATAGGGATCTTCCTCTTCCGTTATCACACCCTGAGATGTATGGGCCCAGTGAAGGAGAGCCCGTTCGCGAGTCTGCTTGCCAGGTGACTTTGTCTCTGCACCTTTCGGCACAGGCTCCATGGAGGGCCACATGATTGTGCCTAAAGCGTCTAGAACACGAGGAAGACCCGGGATAGCTAAAGGACTTGTGTCAATTCAATCGGAAAAATTGGAGCGGGATAGGTATACGATACCGTCTGAATATGCGCCAGGGTCCGCTGTCGGTGTATTCTGATTAATTGCATTGACGTATTCAAGACCATTGGACGACAAGAACGTGTCGACTTCTGCATCCTCGTCTGATGAACCGGGGACAGCTTCGGCATCACCGTCTGTTGAAGGCAGGCGAACGCCCAAGCAAACTTCGGGTTCCGCACCGCATCCCTCCATTTCTTTCTGGAGTCTCTCAACGTGTTCTCTATAGACCTGTAAGGTGATTAGGTCTCATGAAAAATCTTTCCAGTCTCCAAATGGTCCACCAACCTGACCGTCACGCCATACCCAGATAACAGCAGGGACACCCTCATACTGTGGGGAGGGTGTTGATCTCTCAATGTCGCCTTCTTCTATTATAGGATGTAATTTGAAGTGCACTGTGGCGGAATAATAACGATTTTGAATAACCCATGGGATTTCATTGACCTGAGAGTTGTCATGGAGAGCAGCTGCCTTGCCGCCTTTGAGTTCCTGGAGGACTGTGTCCACTGTGAGAATCGATATGTACACACTGTAGCATAAACCTACGCCGGACAAATGACGCCGCATCCTGAATGTTTGCAGAGATCACCAAAATCCTGCAGGTAAGATCGCTTGTGTTGGACATCGCAGCTGACAACCCAACTCGTTCAAGTCCAAGATATAGTAAGAGGGTCAGGAGGCGGAATCGTGCTCTAAGTAAACGAGCGACTGCGCGTGAATAGACGTGTTCATTCGTCCAATACGAATGGAAGTCACCTGTGGCGACCTGTGGCACCCTTCCTGTGGCTATGGCACTGGTTTGCGGACGTGGGTTGATTGGACTCCGAGTCCGAGTTCGCTGTCGCCTTATTCTGATAAGAGCGGTGATAATCTCGAAAGATCTAATCTTATCCGAATAACGCTCGACTCGGCCCGATTATGCACAGCCACTATAACCACCCAACGTCCATGCCAATGCGGCATGTGTAAAAGCCGAACGTTTCCTTGCTGTTCCCTTGTTGGGCCATTGAAGGCATTTCATGCTTAAAAGTGCTGGGCCTCGGCCCTACGAGCTACAGTCACTAAGGTAGGTTAATCGACGCAATAGTCAGCAATTATTCTTTTCATTTCGCAATCTATTGTTGACAATTGACTGACTTGCTTCTTAGGCTAATCCGACTATGTCCCTGAATTAGCACTTGGAGACTGACAGGCGCCACGATTCAACGTGTTTTCTCTCTACTTGAACATCTCACACCTGGCCTACCTGTCCTTTACAACCATGAAGGTCTGGGCAGCTTGGAGACGAAAGGAACAAGCGGGAGCCCCCCAAGTGGTAGCCAAACACGGCCTCAAGCCCTCACATTCATATAGATTACGAAGAACGAAACAGTCGCGACGGGTCGTCTCGCTTCCATCCGAAATTTGGGCGTATATCGCAAGCATGCTGCCCAAGGACCAACTCGCAAAGCTCGCTTGTCTAAACAGCACCTTCTTTAAGGCGGCTCTGGATGCTCGGTACAAGGAAGTTTACCTTCCCCCAGGAAGCCGTCCGAACGACAAGCTGCATCACCTTAGGTGCGCCCCATACTCTCTACCACGACTACTACTCACAGCTACGATTCGTTGACCTTTCAGTCACTCCCATATCGCCTCGCGGGTTAAAGAACTCAGGTTTTCTGTGGAATGCTTTTTCGGTGAATTTGATTCCGGGCCCTCGATACTTCCTCATCGGATCAGGCAAAGAGCAATGAACGTTCTTACCAGGAGAAGGACGATACGCCGCAGACAGGAAGAGAAGATTTCGCACCTGGCTGATCTCAGTTTCGTCACTGTCCATTACTTTTCGAACGTCACTTCCTTCCACATCAATGGTATAGGCTTTGAACTGACGCCTCAACTCGTTCGACCTTTCTTGAAGGCGGCATGGAACACATTTGGGTCGAACTTGGAGGAGCTAGATATTAAAGCAGAGCTTGGATCCTTCCCAGAGTTCCTACCCCCTCCCGACCTTCAGCTACCACGCCTGCGCAAGTTCAGACTGCGAGTTGACCTCGTCAGCTCGAGCAGCGAAGTCTGGCAATATTCTAGCCCAGGCACCGACGAATTATCTGGGTTTTTATCAAATGTAGCCCCTTCCCTGGAAGCTTTGGATGTGACCTGCTTTCCGTGGCATGGTCCAGATTTGCCGAAGATTCTTAATGACATTGGGTGCTTTCCCCTTCTACAATCCTTCAGTATAGCGACCTACGATCATTCCAACCCTCTGGCTGGTTCATTCGATCTAGCCTCCTTCATTCATCGACATTCACACACTCTCAGATTTCTCGAGGTCCCTCCGCACAATGTCAATACCATTGCTGAAGACGCTACGCAAGATTCGGGGTGTGAGACAGGCGACATACAGGCCCTGTCTCTCACAAGCCAGCGTTCAGACCATTACCAGACGTCGAATCTTCAAGCAGCTCAATTTTACGTCGAGAGGTGGAGACATAGCCTTACGACTCTCGAGTTGAACATGCACTTCTTGAAGCACGCTGAGCTCACCACTTTGATGAGCTGCCTTGTTGGTCAGGCCCAGCTCAAAGACTTTACATTGGCCGTCCGCGCGTTATCACCACAGCTCTTCAATCTGCTATCAACTACCGCAGTCGGCTTGCAGAAGCTGACTGTACTTTTCTATCAGATTTGCCCTGATCATGTAGAAGAGAAGAGCCTTAGAGCTCTGAGACAAATCGAAGATCCTCCCGATTATACCATGGTATGCCCCTCACTGATTCCCTCCCACATTGGCTGATCTCCAGGGTTACAGGTGACTCGTGTTCTCTTGCGAGAACTGAGCAAACGCGACTTCACCCATTGGCCACTTGAGGAACTCAACTTACATGCCAGTTGGCATATTCTCGAAACTGCCAGTGGCATAGGATGGAAGGCGTTACAGCCTGCGATCCTATTGCTTGAGCGCCGTATACGTGAAGTCGTTACCAGAAGAAATCGCGATCTGTGAGGGTGGCCCGTACCTGTGTCGAAAATTTGAAAGGAAATGCGTTGTTATTGTAGAACTTCCCTGCTAATGTGCGTAAATCGGTGTATTCATACTCATATATATAGATAGTCATAGAGTCGAATGAACGTTTATTCAAGAGAATTACCCTATGTCGGTGAAGACTTGAGTCGGATTTTCGGCTAGATTTCGCACCAGCCGCGACACTGATCCAAGTCATATTGTTGCACTTTATAATGGACCACTTACCTCTCCAGGCGGAACAGCTCAAAAAGCTGACTATTCCGCAACTCAAGGCCCTCTGCAGAGAACGGAAGATTACAGCTTACTCAAAGCTGCAGAAGAGTGCTATCATCGAGAGGTTGCTTGCAACCAAGCAACCTCAGATATTAGAAAAGGCGGGTGCACCCTGCACGGAGAACTTGCTAGCCGCGAACGTTCCTGCGGCCGCTGCTTCATCAGCACCCACGCAGTCCTCTTCTTCTCTCTTTGAATCTACTGAAGAAGGTATCGAACCCTCAAGAGAGTCGGTGACAGATGGTTCCATTCCTACCGCCTCACCAGCAACGGATATAGTTTACTCTGAGCCAGCTAACAACGATCCGCCTATAAGATCTTCCCCTCCTGTTTCCCCCGTCACAGCTCTAGGCAAACGTTCTTTAGACCTAGACAACACATATACGGGTAGTTCGTCGACATCCACCCAACACAAAAGGCTAAAGATCGCTCACCCAATACCTCTCTGCAATGCGATCCAATCTCCCCTCGGTAATGCAGAGAGCGCAAATCTAAGACAATTTCCTCAAGGGCCTTCGTATCTGTCCAGGAATGGCTGCTCGCTTGCGAAGACTAAGTCACCCATCGTTCGTGAAGCCACGAAAAGCGCATACAGTCAAGCCACAGAAAGAAATAGAAACGAAAAACGCTATAAGCCGCTTATTCTTTCCGAAAAGGTGGCTTCTCATGCGCACCCAATCGCCCTGGCACCTTCGAAAAAAAGCTACCACGCAGATCGGCCATATCTTGACCTTCCATCGGCTTCAGGTTCATGGATCCCGAAATTTCCGCTCATTGGACTGCCTCCGCCTCTATCACAACGGCGTCTCGTGTCTGTCTACTCGGTCGCTTTCTCACTCGTAGACGAGGATGATCTACGAAGTCTGTTTTTGGTCTCCCGTCTGATCAGATATGCAGGTTTGGTTGCTTTCCTATCACATCCTGATGGTCTAGCTGACGAGGTTCTTCGAGCAGCTCACCATTCGGCGGTGGAACGCCTCAAGAGATACTGCCTTGGGGCCAGGCTTACAAACACGATGAACAGGCATCCCAGCAACACGACCAATTTCTGGCCCTATCTCAAGTGCCGGGAGAGGGAGCACCAGGAATGGAGGGCTGCCATAAATTCTTCAATCCTGAGCAGTGAATTGAATAAGAATACTATGTCTCCCCGCCTCACATGGAGCCCCGACAGTCCGAAACAGGCCACTGTTGCCGCAAGGTTATATACTCGACTTTCTCTTTCTCTCCGGTCCGAGGCTGACTCTTGCCTTGGTAGATTCCTCTTGACTCACTTATACTTTGAAATTTCAGTTGGTATGAAAATTGCCGAACCTTTCGTTGTCCTGGATGCGCAAGAGATCGTCGCTGATGAGGTCTGGCTGATCAAACTGCGCTCGCAACAGAGAGAATATGCTTTCTATGTGCTTGAGGCAACATGTGAGGTGATCGGGACGATACATAGGGAAGGCGAATCCTCCACTAGTTCTGATTTTGCTCTTCGTCCTCGAGCGGACTGGTCTGCATATATACAGCAATACGTTCGAACAACCTCCTCGAGTGTAACAGCGCCTTCGTTGCTCTCCCAACTGACGTGGGCTCATCACGAAGAATACCATCAAGGAATTAGCAGACTTTGGCTGAAAAGGGTGGAACAAAGTAGCGAGCTAGGTGGGGCCCACCTAGCAGTTGCCAGGCGGTATCTTTTAGCCTGTGTAGTCGGGAATAGGTGCATGCATCCTGGATTGTCCTCCTTGTTTATCTGACGATATACAGTATTAGCGGGCGCTGGATGTCGTCGACAGAAATGGCTCAAGAGTTTAATGGATTGTCCACAACAGTGGACCCTCTGCGTCGACCACTATTGACTCGAAAACTCAACCTATTTTTGCCTGCGTGAGTTCATTGGATCTCCGGCTTCCACACATTGATGAATATGTCGATGGATCGACACTAGGCATCACCACATCGAAAGTCTGCACTTCACGACAAATCGTGGACGACCTCTGCATGCAGGTGTGGCAGCTGTGCAGACACCACATAGGACTTACTACGTTCTCAAGGATAATGGCATGCAGATTGGTTGCGAAGAAGAGGGGATCGCACCCATCTGGATGGAGCTGTTGAAGTGTGCAAGTGATGGTGTAGCTGTTTAGTGAGTTGTTTTTTGCTTGCTGCACTAAGCATGACAGAGACTCGACGCGAGGTGTGAGGGTTATCTGTGTGGTAGAATTAATGCAGATATCGCATTGTGGCATTGTGGCATCCAGTGAATTCAATGATAATAGACCTTCAAGAAAAAGACGTTTGCAATGAGGAAAACCCACGCTAAGGTATATCTCTTGAACAGAACCTCAATCTTCTTCCATGTCTAGGTCTCCCTCCACCCCGGCACCCTCGCCTGTGTCGTCAAAGACTTCTTCCTCGTAGTGAGCGTCTTCGTCATTGAACATGTCCTCCGAGTACACTTGTTTGCTAGTGGGATCAAGAGAGCCAGTCGTTGTGCCGTCCAGTAGTCCTGCCTCTTCTGAAAGCGATGAGCGAACTAGCTCCAAGATGTCTTCAATCTTATCTCCAACTCGATCTTCAAGTTCCTCAACGATCTAAGATTCACCACCGTTAGTGGGATATCAGAGCGATGGCATAACACATACCACGTAAAGCTCGACAGGCAGAGTCGGGGCTAAATTAACGATCTGTAGTTTTTCAGCTTTTGTGAGGCCATATGGCTCAAGTGCTTTGACGAGTTTTGTAATTCCTTCGGGTGTTTGCCTCTTGGTGGGTAGGTAATCTGCGGAGAGGTATTGTATCGCCTAGGTAACCCTCAATGACGAGTTAGGGGGAGCTCAGAGGGAAAAAAAATGAACCTCGATCTCGACCGTACGCAGATTCTCGCTTGCTTCTCCAAAGGCGGGACCAGAAGGAACCGTATGTCCCGCAGCTTCTTCCTCCTTCTTTATTTTCACGGCGGTTTTCGCCCGAGTAATGTGGTCGCTCTCGAGTTCTTTCAGTAAATCGAGCACCTCATAGTTGGAGAGAAGGGCAGCGCGGGATTTCACTACCTAGGTAATGATGAATGGTTGAGAGCATGTAGAAATAGAAAGGGACGAACCTCCATGAGGGAAACATGTAGTTGAAGGTTGAGAGTTATAAAATTCCCTTGAGTCAGTCTCGAGATGCTCAATTTTGCCAAACCTAACAATTCTCTGCTAGTATATCGGTTAGTACACGCGCCTGTCACGCGCGAAAGCTGGGTTCGACTCCCAGGCAGAGAGATCTTTTTACCTTTGATTCAGGTTGATTCCGTGTTTCCTGCCTTGCTTAGGCTCGAGCTCATTTATTGCATTAGACCATGTTAGAAGATCTGTAGATTTCGCCGCGAGAATGAGTAGAGTTTCTGGTAGCGTGTGACCCGCTCTAACATTCCCTCGCCAATTCTGTTCATCGCCACATTCAGCCTTTGTCTGTCACCCAGGTCTTCCCCGCACCCACCATTCTGCCTCAATCCCCAATCATTCAACGGACTGGCAATCCTTCTACAGAAACAAAGCATGGCTGTCCTGGATAATGGAGACCAGATGGGCCAGCTCTGGGCTCTTATTCAGGAGCTCAGCGAGCAACTGAACCAGAATAGAAACATGTCCGTCTCATTGTTGGCACAAGCCGACAAGACAAAGGTACGTCTCCGTTGAGCATCCTTGGAATAACCGTTGAACCTTCTGTAAACTACAGACACAGGCCACTCATACGCAAACCGGGTTTGTTCTCCGTCGGTATGGTCTACTCCAGTACCCATGGGAACTCATTTACTAACACACAGATAATTATCAGGTTCAATACGGACAAGTCGATAGGCCAGTACGCGGATTCGTTATCTTCTTGAGTCTGCTGACTTTATCTCTAGAGGAGTATGAGGCGGAGCTGGAGCGTATGAATACAACTATCCTTGCGGAGAACCGTGACTTGCAGTACGACAACAAGCAACTCAACGCACTAATAAGAGAGTACGAGCAAACCTTGGAAAATGTCATGAGCATGTTTCTTCCCTATACGGCCTAGTGTAATCCTTTGACATGTCTTTCTTTTCAGGCAATTTCAGGAATCGAGCCGTGCGTACAGATATCATCTATTCTGGAATTGGTAATTTACCCTTCTCCACCGTCCCTAGCAAGATGTTCAAGAACGCGAGCTGTCATTAATCCGTGAATATGAAATGAAATTGCTCGCACGTCAGGAAGAACATGTTGCGCAGGACCTTGCTCTCAGCTCGTCTATATCGGAATCTCTTGTCCGACTCTCAGACCACCTTCGCCAGTTTCTAAGGTCGCTGCAAGGAGAAGAGCCCTCCCGTAGCTCAAGAATTTTGGACAATGTAGACAAAGAGGAAGGTGATTTTAGAGATGAGTGGACCTCGCGGGAAGCTGCGACAGATCAGGCGCTGGAGAGGGAAATAGAGTTGGCACGCCTGGAGAGGGAGAATGAAGAGTTGAGGCGAATGTTGGGCTTGATTGATGCACCATCTCGCAGCAATACGGATCCGAGAGGAATGCCCTTCGACCTCGCAAGGCTTGATCAGTCACGACCGGCTAGCGCTGCGAAAGTAGGGGGTGGCGGAGTGTTTTCGACGTATAAACCAGCCCGCCCTCTTGGCTAAAATGATTGATTGGGCTGGCGGTTAGTATCTGTTGTTGATTGACCTTATACTGAAGCTGATTCTACTGTATCCTCAAGATCAGTCGGGTGCTTTTGTGTGCAGTATCACATATCTGATGACTGATGCTGGGCGTATTCTATTCGACAATGGGTGGCGGCGAACTGGCCGGCGAGGATGGAAATCAAAGGACCGTGATACGGGCTTGCGTGAGGAGACTAATATGATTGGATGAGAAGTCCACCCGTGTGTAAAACTACGAGGTCTAGACAACGGGGTACTCGATATGTATAATCCAAGGAGACATCGTTGCCCTGAAAAATAATCAAGGATTCGACGTATCATGCAGTCCGAAAGTCTGGAATAATTGAATTCTGCCTAAGCGCTTGCTCGGCTGTGGGATTGGATTGCCGATGACCGCGTACTAACGATAGAAAGGGTCCACAAAGGCACGCCCACGTTTATTTACTTATGAAGCGAACCGCTTGATTGTCAACTTTTACTTGAACCCCGTTGCGCTGGAAGCTGGCTGAACGATAATGGAAGGATTCTCGGTGTCTGAAGACGAGTGGACGCGAGTAGACGATGAGGTTAGTCACAATTTAGAGATGCTGTCAATCACCGATTATTGCGGCAGTGCAGTCGCTCTCACCGCTGTCATTTGCCTCCGTCTGCATACTTGATGCTTACTTCCTTCTCAAACGCATATAGGGCCTAGTTCAAGTTCCATACAGCGTATCTTTCCCTCAAGACATGGCTGGCCCTGCTTCACCGACGTCCCTTGGTCCATTTCGTCGAGGTTCTCGCTCAGAGCACTCCAATTCGATGTGGGGCAAAGAAAATGGCTCCTCTGGCCTCTTCTCGGGCGCTCGCACTCGCAAATCCTCTTCAAAGTCGAAAGAGAACGTGTCCCGCCCAGTATATGCGCCAAACTCGGCCCAGGAAGGCTATACCAGCCCCACCTCCTCTCTGTTCAGCTTTGGTAGGCATCCGGTTTTGTGGCACGTTACCCGAGAGACAAATTATTGACGCCGTTGCGATTGCCTCAGGATCGACAGATGCATACTCGCATTCGAGATATCAGGTGTCGACGAACGAGAGCAGGCCTTCCTCCTCGAGCGCCTCTCCCATCAAGAAACCGAGGACAAATCTGTTTGAGGCTGCGTCTGGTGCTCTAAACCTGAGATTCGGTCGCAAGAAGGCTCCCATCATCCGACAACCACAACCCTTGCCAATAATCCTTCCAGGAGTAATAGAAATTAGTGCTTCTCGAAGAGACGAGGAAGACGAGGAACGAAACCGGCTCCGAGAAACAGCTGCACAGTCAATTGGCTACACAATGTCTTCCTCCCACCACGACACTCATTCGCTTGAAGAGAGTGTAGAAGATGAAGACTTGGAAGTCCAAGATTCCTTGGAGGTTGTTGACAATCGGGACACCACCTCTAGCATTCACCGCCGCTTACCACACCACAACTCCAGCACATCAGTCGGTGTCATAAATAACCCTCATTCATCAAACGTGTCTATCCCTACTTCACCCATACCCGCTCACCCGGGTATTCGACATCGTTCTGGCTCGATCCTGCGGCATGTCAAGACGAACTCTCTGATCCCCGTCTTGGTGCCGAGCTTCCCTTGCGCGCTAAGCGCGCTGAATCAGTTAAAACAGTCTGAAGTGACGCTTCACAAATTCTACCCGGCTTCTTCATTGCGCATATTTGCGCTATCCAGAAACTGGAAGAGTAGATTTATGATTCTCACGGCGCCAACGTCAATCACAAAAAGGAATTCAGCCCCGCCCGTCTCGTATTTGCATCTATTCAAAGGCGCGGCAGACAATGAATTTGAGTTGGAAAGGCTCGAAATAAATGAGGATAGTGTGGTTTTTGTCGCGGAGGAAGATGTCGGTGGACGTAAACACGTTGTAAAGGTCGCTGGGGAAGATGTCGGAGCTCGGAGAAAGGAACTCGTCCATGAAGAGGCTGGCCGAACGATGTGGTACCTGCACATCCAGGATCCCAATGAAGCTCAGATGTGGATCACAAGCATCAAGTCAGCAATTCTTAGCCAAAGGTATTTCTGTTCTAGCCTGGGCTTTACTGTGCACTCATTGCGCAAACGCACATCTAGGACTATACGAGCCGGCTTAGGCGTTCCCGGCAATATTGCAGATGCTATCGAACCTCGCGGAGACATGGACGTCATGCTTTCCATGCGCGTTCAAGGGTTGATAAGTTCACCCCCTACCAGTCCCACGACCATGCGGCCATCGACTGCTCCTGGGCCCGTTGATCCTCAATCAGAACAAAACTATGCTTCCTCTATTTCTTCTCATCGTTCACAGGCAACCGTGTCCAAAACATTATCTGCCGGGATCAAAGGACTCTTTGCTGGAACAGCTATCCGCCCACGATCGGCCTCGCGGGCAACTTCGATCGATTTTGGTGACAAGGATTCCGTCGTTGATGAATCTTTCGGCAGTCGAGGGGGCCATTTGATGCACGGACCCGACCCAACGTCTCCTACACAGCCCTCGTCTCGACCAATGCATGTATCCCAGTCAGCGCCAGAGCACAAGATTGACAGGAAGATAATGCCAGATAGGATCAATTTCTGGGCCGCTGAACCTCCAACAACGAAATCAATGGCCAAAGAGAGGGCAAACCGCACTCTTTCTCTGCAAGGTGATATTGCACTTCAGCCGCCGCCGAGGAAACGCTGGACTTCAGTTGGGCCCACTGCTCAATCTGCAACAGCGGCAGGCACTAACGGGAATGGCCGGCTCAGCCCGTTGGGAGACGTCGAGCCAGAAGCAGAGGCATCAAGCCCAAAGGTGTCTGTTTTCCATTTTACCCCTGAACAGAACCCTCGAGAACCATCGATAATGTCGGTGTCCACGCTAGCCTCAGCAGAGGCACCTATTGGAGAAGAAAGGTCTTCGTCGGTGGGCACAAAGCGAAGCTCGAAACGATGGTCCAGACAAGGCGTTCTACCTCGCAGGTTGACACCACCTAGTGGTCCTCCTCCAGCAACACCTTTGCCTTCCAACCCCGGTTCGTCCGCATCTCAGCTATCCGCACCTTCTGTCGCCGATCGTCGCAAGAGCCAAAGTTCTACTATTTCGACCGTAAGTCGCCAAAGCGTATTGCCCTCCTTCGCGAAACGGGCCTCAGGATCATCATTCCTGAGCCTTCCGGGTCCAGGAGCGGCCCAGTCGCCCCCCACTTCCCGCCCAGCTTCGAGCCATAGCCACAGAATTTCCATGCCTCCTCCTCGTCCAGCTCCAACGGGAGCGCTTCCGCCTGCACCTGCTAATGGGAAAAGCGAAACCAGCCCCGGTGCAGAAATACCTCCTGGAGCAAACCTACGGCCCAACAAGCGGGATTCTATGAATAAATCATTCAGGATGTCTCTTCTCTCCCAGAAACCACAAGCACCACCATCCTCAGCCCTTCCACCACGTCCTGACGAGGTTCAACGTCCCAAAGGCCATCGCAGAAACTCATCTGCAGATATCTATCGTCGAACCAATAGAACGTCACTCGACATCATTCCTGGTTCTCCGATTCCATCATCCCTTGTTTTGGCACCGTTCCCACCACCTCATGGTCCTCTCCCACCCACGCCTGGTACATCTGTAGATATGGCGAACACTACACAGGGTCGACCTGCCACCAGGCAAAACTCGCTCAAGAAGCGTCTACGCATCCTAAGTGCTCCTTCGTCCAGCCAGGTCAGCACCGGATCACGGAGGCGGTCGTTACCTCCAGTACCCCTTGCCCAAACAAAACAAATCGCACAAGCTTACTCACCGCCTGACACCCCAATAGCAGAAAAGATTGTGCCAGATCAAGAAGATCCTAGCTTTTTGCAAATCGAGACACCGATCATCCCATCCTTGGTACCCCCACCCCTCTCTAGGCCATTACCAGAGCCGGAGATGTTGGTAACGCCACTCTCTCCAGCCCCTCGTCGTGGCTCTCGTCAGATTGCGTCGTCTGAATTGCCAAGTATACAACACCAGACGAAGGCATCGTCGGAGGGGGAACGTCTCAAGCAAATTTCTCGTCCAGGTTCCGTTATTTCTCTGGGGATCGTTAGTATGTAATTTTACCCCTCAACTGATAGTGCTTCTGTAAAATATGTTACTATGGTTCTTTACTCTCAGTTAGTTCTAATGCATAGATATGATGATGATAGCATAATTCAACATTACTGGATCCCGAAAGTGGGCTATGATTACATGTACAGATTTCAGAGCAAATCGAAAAAGTCAAACTGAGTATATTAAGCAAAGCTGTTTTCAACGTCGGCACTATCCTCGCCACGCTCCAGGTTGGCAAACTGTAAATCAAATAAGTAAAAAGAACATAAGGGGCGAGAGAAAGGCACATACTGTCAGGAACGCTGCGGGTCGGTGTTCTTCAGCCCAAAACAACAAGGGAGTATCAAGAGTCATAGCATAAGGAACTCTTGGTGACCACAGTTGCGTCAGACCAATACCATAGTTCCAGACCCGCCCTTCAGGAACGAGAGTCATGCCCAAAACACGATCCGAGAGTAGCAACTGCACCTTCTCCGACATGTTGGGATTAAATCCCTATGATAATAGTCAGTGGTCAGCAGAGATGTGGGGGACATGAGGCTTACTGGAGGGTTCGTAGATGTATCCTGGTTCTTTCGGCCCCATTCGAAGCCTGGTACGGTGAGCTGGTGGGCCGACAAGGAAACCGAACCAGGTGTGAATGAAGCAGAGATGCAAATGGTATTTGAGCCTAATTCTGGATGATCAGCCATTAACTTGGCCTGGGTAGTGACGTCTGTAGGCGACAGGTGGTTGATCTCCAATGCTTGCGTCTTAATCCACCCTAGAGGTTCGAGATCCTTCAACAAGTAGTCATCCTTGGGGAGCTGATCGGGGAGTTCTACACTATTATTGCTGCCACGCTGAGGTACCCAAGCAACGGCCTAGGAGATATAGGTCTTAGCTGGGTGTCTTGCGGATAAAGTTAACACCAACCTTGATTTCTTTGACTTGCTTGTTGTCAGGTGGAGACACGCCGTAGATGAAGGCAGCCACCTGCGTGCGGAGGTCGGCAGCTGTGATGAAGGCTCGTAGAATGTTCTTGGGTAGAACGTAGGTATAGGATGCCGCGTCGTCTTTGATATCATCACTCGATACATAGATGTGCTGGAGGCGTAGGGGCAAATGAGTGGCGGAGATGGCTCTGACACGCCAATCTGACTTGCTGCTAAAGACCGTTTGCTCGTAGTTTGTGGCTAATCACGAATGTTAATGGCAAAAACTAGGTCCAGAGGGTGAACACTTACTTGTGACAGTTTGTATTATATCTCCGTGGACGTTCGTTGTTTGCGTCTGAACTGCGGTGACTTGGCTCTGTGCCTCCGTGCTCTTCTCCAGTTCAGCCATCTGTTGTCGCTGCACAGACGGCGCGGCAATCTCTTGACCTAATATGATGTCTCGAATCTCGCTGACAGTCAAAGACGCAATGTTGACATTGTTGCGTTTACCAAAGTCCTAGATTGTACTGTAAGCGAAAATGCTTTTAGAGGGGGGAAACAGCATTTACCGCAAGGATCAGGTCCTTCATGGCGACTTCAACCTTGATCCACTCTTCGTCGCCCAACGTTGGCCAAACAAAGTGAGGCTCAGTGATGGTCGACTTATCCGGATGCAGGATGATCTTGGCCTTCTCGTTATTGACATGGAGTCCACGAAGGAGCAGGATCAGGCGGGAGAATGCAGTGTAGCTGGAGATGGATTTCAACCAGTCATCGTACAAACTGAAGAGAACCATCTGCGGTTGGGTGGCACGCTGGGATATCTGGTCAGAAAATCTGAGATGCGTTGTCAAGAGATTTGCTTACCAGGATAAGGTCGCCAAACTTCTCCATTTTCATGCAAGCCTGGAAGGGCAGCTGCAATTCACTTCCCTTGATGACGATGTTAGGGAAGTCAAGCAAGTGGACCTCAAGGGGATCTAGCCGTCGATGAGCAAACGGTTGCATATACTGAGGTGTTTCGACTCACCCAACATTCCCTTACGGGTAACGATGACCTGCTTAGGTTGCTCTTCCACTGGCAAGGATCGGACCAATGCGGCAACTTCTTCAGCTGTCTTCCACTTGGCGAGTTGGCCAAGACGTTTCTGCCCGGCCCAAACACTTGTGTGAATGATCTTCAAGAACAACTGTCCTGAGCGAGGGTTGAAGATAAAGATTGCACCATCTATGAATGTAGTTAGTAGGATTCTACAACGCTGGAAAACAGAGCTGACTGATGGGCTTAGTTGTAAGATTTCCTTCGAATGTCTTGTGGCTGTAAGGAGCGGTCAGCATTACAACAAATGAGACAGGAATAGACGCACATCGTGACACGGTAGACGTTGGTGTCGTCGACAAACCCTGGAATTTCTAATCAGCTTTCCGTTTGCACCACGAAAACAATTCAACATACATATAATTTGATTGGAGAAGAGTTCTGAATAGTTCTAAAGGGGAAGGTGTAAATTAGTTGAATACTAGCCACCATGGGAGGAAGAAATACCTGGCTGTTCAAGTATGGTTCAGTCGGTTCGGAGGAGTAGAGTTGCAAGCCCTTTCGAATGCGTTCACGAAGGACATGCATAGCAGGGTTGGCCTTCACAATCTTTGCCATAGCTTGTTGGATGAGAGGCTTGAGGCCAGGGAACCAGTTGCCGTAGGCCGACCACAGGTTATAGGCGAGATCCATGCCGATCATGACACCCGTCGGCGACGGGTATATGCTCATAGAGTCAGATACCTAGAGATGTTTAATACCCTAGTCATGAAGGATTAGAAAAAACCTACGTAATCGAGGAACTTCGCTCGTGTATAGCGTTCAATATCATGTGTATCGAAATCGCCCCAACGGAGCTGAATATCAAGCCAGAACTTGTTGCTGGTGGTCCCATCG
The DNA here is from genome assembly GCA_015708445.2 of Clitopilus hobsonii. Taxonomy (NCBI): domain Eukaryota; kingdom Fungi; phylum Basidiomycota; class Agaricomycetes; order Agaricales; family Entolomataceae; genus Clitopilus; species Clitopilus hobsonii. Next base: position 1,728,605 of record CP068003.1, on the reverse strand, counting down.
AGCACGTCCTTGACCTGTCGCAAGACTTGATGAGCTATACTCTCATGGGCGGAAAGGTTCACTTACATCAGTGACAAGCGAAGGCCGGGCGATGTTCCACTGATTGAGGACAGTGGTCAGCTAAAAATCATGAAGTCTTTCGGAGTAAGGCTAACCTTATAGGCAGAGAACAGAAGAATGTCCGCGCAAGACGAGTTCATCTTGTAACTCTTGCGAGGATGGATGGTCTCTTTTTGTACGGTTTCAATCTGCAGGGGTTCGAGTTCTTGGTCGAAAACCTGACACTAGAACAAAGGTTTCAGCTTAAATGCCTTCGTTCAAGGAATGATATAACTGACCAAGTCCATCACGACACTCTCATGAACTGCATGGACCAATTAGATTCAAGATACGAAACAAAGTGGAACAAAATGCATACTCTTCTGCCACAGATGGGCTCGGAAAATCTGGATCAAAGAAATCTTCAAGGTCGGGATCTTTCCGTGCCTAGGGAGCCTTGAGCCATGTTCCATATATGGAATACGAAGGAACATACATGAAGATGCCTGTCAAATCCAGTTGTACTTGGAAGCCAACGTAAACGTTGGCGCGATTGATGGTCGGGCTCCACCACAACGTAAAGCGACGATTAGGGATTTGATTCAAACCAGACCGCTGAGCATTTGTGAGCTTCTTGTACCGCATTGACTCCTCGAAGCCGGAGGCCTTCTCCCAGAACAGACCTTGAAAAAAATAAATAAAACAAGCAAACTTGAAAACATTCTGAACTCACCCTCCCAGGTTGGGAAGTAGGTCCCCTTGAAAAGTGTGTGTTCAAGGATACCTTCAACACCACCCAAAGCCGCAATGACATCGACACGATAGTTGTTAAGTTGCCAGAGCTTTCCATCGTGCCTCTGTGACGTCCACCAGAACGGATTGCTGGGGAAAATCTCTTTGAGATACACGACGAAGCGGATGAACACATAGTACTTACTGCTTGAGTAGTTGATATTGCTTCCAATCAGTGCGTACACGCCAACCCCGATCATAAGCAAGCGTATGGCGATCCTTCTGGAATAATGTGTTGATACGAGGTATTCCTCGATCCCAGCTGTCCTCAAGATCCTCGAGGGTGAGGCGGCGATTTTGTGCGTTGGCTTCCTTCCTCTTCATAGAATACTCGGACCACACACGGGCAGAGTCAAGGAATTCAGCCTCCCATGGTTGAAGGTAACGGTACAAGTTGGGGATGAGCTGATCCTCTTCATGCGACATGCCAGCTCTGAAATGCGTGACTATAGGGGAATGTCAGTAACTCGTCAGGTCAATGTGTGTTCGACCTACCAGTCACGTCAGTCTGCTTGGACCAGCGGAGGTCACTCTGAGGAATCAACACATGACCCATAGATAACATGCCGAGACCACCGAGTTCCTATAAGACATTTGGATGAGAATTTTGATAACGGGTAATTGGGCAGCGGTACCTTGGGAGTATAGAAGACTACTGGAGGGAAACGCGACGGCATCTTACTGTTCAAACCAATTTTGACACGAGTCTGAATCTTGTTTTCGGCTTTGACGAGCGCATCGAGAAGTTCATTAGTATGGATGACAGCTTCTCGGTAATATGTCATCAGGCCGATCAAAGCCGTGTTCCACTTGTTGACAATCTTGGAGAAGGTGGTCGAGCCCGAGCTCATAAGAACTTGGCGAATGCGATTATTGAACTGTTGAATGCCTGCAAAAATGGTGAATGACAGATCACCTTCAATAGCCCGATTGACAATCATACCTTCATCTGATACTCGCAGGAAAGCTTGGGCAGTACGCTCTTTCGTTTGCTCGTTTGTTAAATTCCAGACTGCGTCTTTCAAGGAGAACTGTTCGCCGCTCATGGTCCGAATCTTGGGCAGAATGCGAATCTCGAAACCACACATAGAGAAGAGAAGCTGAGGGTTATTCTGTGAATAGACACTGACGAAGGTATCTTCCCATTCGATAGTCGTTAATGATCTTGGCAAGCTCTGTTTGACATTCCAGAAGACTGCGCGACCCAGATTGACATCGTGTTTGATAAGTCGCATTCGACAATCGCGAGGCCAGCAGCGCTTATTGTTGTATCCGATAACATTATTGTTGGTGGGATCAGGATTGGCGGAAAGGTAGCGCTGAATGAGATCTCTGGCTTCCTCTGCAGTGAAGCGGAAGAGGATGTGCAGTCGATCCACGTAACGTGAGTAGAGACGAATGGGGTGCCGAGTCTCAGTGGCGGAGTCCCGGAATTGCAAGAAGTTGTTTGGCATCTGGGGAGGACCAGCCATCTCGCTGGCTCGCTGAAGGCCGAGAATCAATAGATCTAACACCAAACCATAATATTGGAAGACAAAAGCAGAGAACTGAAGACCGCGGATGAGACCGTAGGCATTAGTGTGAGCCATGTCTGTAGGTTTAAATCAGCAACCGCGTACAAGACGGAGATCTTCATTGCTTACCCTTGTAGGTCAGAACTAAGTTTGTTATAAACTGATCAGAACATGCAACACAAGGTGAAGTGGGCCTCTTACCAGTGTTATTCTTTGCTGTGATATAGTCCGCCAGATTGTGATCCATGATCAGACGCAGCAAACGATTGAGCAGCGTTAGGTCGATCTTCTCATAAACCTTGGAGAACTGGGTTTCCATGAGAACTGCGCATTCACCCTCACTTGTCTCCCAGACATCGGTAAGGTTGTTGATTCCCTGGCACCACTGTACAAAATCGCCGTCAGAACGTGCATGATAATGCGGTTTAAAGATCCCATACCTTGTAAACGAGCAACGGAGGTGGCTCCGTATCCTAACAAGGAAAAAAGTGAGCACACTCGGAAGAACGGGGTGGTTATCAGCATCCATACCGCCGGCTTGATCCATGCAGGGAAGAGACCACGTTTGTCGGCCCTGGTTTTAAGGTAAGAAAGGAGGTCTGATATCCTAGTAGACCGACTTACTCAAAGAAGAGGAATTGATCCAAGTACTGCAGTGGGAATTAGACGCAGTCGACAAGTTGCAAAATAGACGTACCGCATCTGTAATCTTCTCAACGGGTTCGATGTCATAGCATGGGATGAGCTTGTCGTATGTGTCAAAGAACTCGATACCACACTCTTTGAAGGCGCGCTGAGTGAGGAGCAAGCGTTTGATGCGAGACAGGCCTGTTATTGAATCAATCCAACCTGCACGATTGTGTGGCTAAGCAAGCAAAAGGGCTTACATTCGTGAGGGTTGTCATAGGCCTGCTCAATGAGGGCAAGTTCCTCGCGCTGAGATTGATTGAGGCGGCCCTTGACTGAATATGCTTCCTTCAGCTTCTCAAGTGCTAATACAAGGAGTTTGGTATCATGCTTGTAAGACAGTGGCCTAAACATCGGTGATTTGTCAGGAACGACGCCTCTTCAGAAGAAGAGAAGACAACTCACGGGAATGGAATTGGGGCAAACTTCCGGCTTTCGAGCCAGTGTACGGTGGCGGTGTATATGGCGACTGCCTCTTCTGCGCTGATGTAAGGGCCATCCTTGAGGTACGCGTGTTGACGCTCTTGCTCCGCCTTCAGATAAAGACCTTTCCCAGACCGTCAATGCTATGTTCGAATACCTGGAGGCCAACTTACGAGTCAAACGACCCAGATTCTTCTTGACGACAGCTTTGTCGACTGTAGCACCTCGACGAATACGCTCTCGGTTATAATGTGCAACCCTTTATTCCTTTTAGTCAAAGATCGATAACCAGCACTGATGAACTTACGAGCACCACCAGTCAGCCTTGCTCTTGATGTAACGCAGGATGATGTTCTCAATAGCCGTCGGCATTCCAGGAACCTTCCAAGGAACTAAGTTGGATTTGTGAGTCTGTTATAAGAGATAGACAGATTTAGCAAAGCGCTCTAAAACTCACTATTCGCCTTCCAGCAACGCCATGCCTCAGACAAATGCTGGAGAATAGTCTTTGCTTTATTCTGCTTGATGGACTCCGGCATCATGTCCAAGATGTCGTGCATCACGGCAGCTCTGAGCTCAAGATCGTAGTGCGACTCTACACGCTGCTTGGTCACCGTTTTCGCTACACCCTTGCTGTTTCGTCCCTCAAATTGACGTGCGAGAAGGTTGCCAAGCCTACATCACAGTTATGTGAGCTCGGTTGTAAGGGGAAAATATGTAAAGTGATCACCCACCATCTTTCCAAGAGAGGTACAATGCCACGCATAAAGAAAAGCCAGACTCTCCAACCAGGCGCCCAAAAGCCACATCCAGGACCTTTTCCTACAGGGCCGGTGTTGAAACGATAGTAGATTAAGTGCTTCAGGTCCTTGGTCATCCGGACTTGACGCATGAGTTTGTACTTGTAACGGTACATCCCAGTCAATGCACCAATATGGGCAAAGATATATTGCAGCGCATCTGCCAACTGGAATGCGTCGACGTTGCCCAGGCGATATTGGACGTGCGCATCGACGACAAGCTTGGTTAGGCGCAGAATCTCACGACACAAATGGAAAGCGTTTCCAAATCGCGACTTCTTACGTTCCTTGGTGGTGAGAGTTCTGAGAAGAATCAGTCAGTCATAAAGCGTGTGCAGGAATCTGTGCAGAACGTACTTGACTGGCTTCAAATTCATATTATAGTCAAGATGGAGATAGTTGAGATTCTGTGGCGATGTGTTATTACAGTCGGCAACGGAAAGCGAGATAGGCATACCTTTCGATGGATAAGGAGGTTGAGCATGTTGTAGCCCTGCCTACAGACCTGCAGGCCCGCTTCAACCCAATCAAGCTTGGTAGTCTGGAAGAACTTGGTGGCCTTGAGCTGACGGAACAAGTTTTTCTTCGACATGGCTTTCTCAGGTCGAGTATGCAACTCGTTGAGCACGTAGCACTTGAGAAGTTTTTGGTATGAAACGCGAACTTTGACAGGTTGTCCAGGAGGACAATGTTCCAGATACCAGTTCTTGACGAGCGGGATATCTTGAGCCCTCCTCATACGCCCCGAACGGCGGTTGTATGGCTCAGGAGCCCACCAAAGGGCGATACCGTCGGCTGTCAAATCGTTCTCGAGTTCTTTATGCTCCATGAACGGAACCACTTCCTCGGGCAGCTCAAACTCATCATCATCAGCGCCATTTGGACCGAAGATGTGATCTTCGTGTGAAACGAGTGGCATGTTTTTAGGGGTGATACCACGGATGACATTGATGAGAGGGTCGAAATAGAAGGCGGGTAGATCAGGATTATCGGTGCGAATGTAGACGTTCTTCGGGAAATGGTAGGGAGATATCTTGACCGAACGTGGGAGGGAATTATAAAGGTGCGGGAAGGCCACCTTATATTCAGTGCGAATCTGCTGACGGATGATGACCTTGTTGATATCGTTAAACTCGTTCCAGTCTTCGTCGAACGTGTCCATATCTCTGTACAGAGGTTCGAACTTTGGACCACCTGGAATGGCCATGTTGAGAGCCTTGGCAGTGAAAAACGATTTTTTGTCGAAAAGGTAGCTGGCATTCTTGTCAGGTTGGTCTGACAAGAGGTTTCTGCCCAATCGGTACAAATTAGCCATAACTGGGAGTGAAAGTGACCAGTATTTGTACGAGGAACCGTTAACAGCGGGGGTGTCGACAAGAGGCTTTGGGTCGTAGAACCAATCAATAACCGCAGCATCCTCTTCCTCATCGAGCTCTAACTGAATAGATTCGAGAGGTTCAACATCCAAGACATTGTCGCCGTAATCGAGCGGAGGTTCTTCGTCATCAAATGGGGGGAACCGCATTCGCTTGAAGTGTCTACGATCCCTCTTTTCCCTTCGCATGGCAATCCACATTGTGCTCCATTGAGCGTGGTAGACAGGCTCGATGACTCTTGGAATCTCGTTGACAAAGGTGATAGCGCCAGTGATATGATAGAGAACAGGAACTTCCCGAACTTGCTCCCAAGGGTAAGGAATATTCTCGAGGAGCTTCATGACGGCATGAGGGACATATTTGAGGGCACCAAGATGGACACGCTTGTCGTTGCGGAACTTGCGGTTGCTCATGTCGCCATGGTCCTTGATAATTTTACGTACATGCTCGGGAGGGAGATCCTAGACAAAACAGTCATCAGCACTGACGGACAAAAAAAATTGAAAGTAGGCGCGTCGCCACGCATATCAAACAAGAGACATACCTGCTTCCCCATATCAACAAATCCCCCTCGCCTTTTCTCTCCGTATCTCTTCTTCTGCATCTGAATCCACTTCATGGACTTCTGTGCAAGGACTGACAAATCATTCGTGTGAGCTCGTCGAATTCTCGATACCGAAATAAAAGAGAGAAAGCATACCTTCCCGCGAAAGCTGGGACGTCGACGCGCCCACAGACGTCGTAGGCATGCCAGGAGGTGGTGGCGGCACGAAGCCTGGCGGTGGGGGAGGGAAACTCATCCTTGTCCTCGAGATTGTGAACTTGGAGAGAGAGAGTTGTAGCTGAGGTAAGCGAGTCGCGGCCCCGGATCAGTCTTTGGTGTGCACGGACCGCCTTTCTCAGCCAAGGCTCCGAACTTCGAGTTGATGACCAGAGCTTGCTTAAACTTTACCGAGAACAACAGCTCAGTGATATTCAACTTGGAATTTATAGCCACTAGGGAGTACATGAACCACAACCACAGCCAGATACGATGATACGCTTTTCAACCCTTAGGTGCTGCCTCCGAGTCCTTTGAGAGTTCCGCCCATTCGTCCTCAAGGATGCCCATGCATATGTCATCTTGCCAACCACCATCAATCCATTTAGACTTGCGAATCCTTCCCTCTTCTATGAAGCCACTGTAAGATATCGAGTCAATGAGTGGGTAGATCATGTCAGGTGAAATCACTTACAGTCGTTTGTACAACTCAATGGCTCGAGTATTTTCTTGATAAACATTGAGGGAGACACGATGAACACCCAACCCAGTAAATGCGTAGTTCACCATAAACCTCGTAACCTCATAGCCGTAGCCTCTACTCCAGAATGCAGGATTGATGCTCAACGCAAACACCGCATTTCTATTCTTCGGAGACATAGGCATGAAGAGGGTGAAGCCCACAAAAGAGCCTGTTTCTAGTTCCTCGATAGTGCAATACATAAGCGCATCTTTGATTGCCTTGGCGATCCATTCAAAGTTATCGAGATGGCGAGGAACATGATAGACTTCTGGCGACATGAATCTGACGCATCGTGGCTCGTTGTATAACACAAGGATGTGATCCAAATCCGATTGCTGGAAAGCCCGCAACCTCAACCTCTGGGTGGTGAACATCCTGGAATCCGGTTGTATATCTAGGTTCTTGCAGGGCTGCGTCGTTGAAATCGGAAACCGGAGTCTAATGAAGGATGAGTCAATACTGATTTCAGGACAATCTCGATCACATGTGCAAGTTTATTGATGTGTGAAACGAGGCCCGACTGCATCTCGAAGCGCCTGCCCATGTCGAAAGCTGAATCCATCGCAGCCGGTAATTATTATGTGCTCCAGGGAGGTCGACATATGAGAGTCTGTGAAGGCGACTCGAGTGGATAAATCGTCGACGACAGCATCTCCGGAAAGTTGCTGACAGTTGAACAGTCTCAGCGACCGCAAGCGAGGTAGCCGAACACATTCTGGTTGGTCTGCACCACGGCTGAAAGGACGCAACAGCGCCATGACTTTGTCAGACATATCGGAGGCCACGATGAGAAATTCCTCAAGGAGGGGAAGTCGGTCAAAAACGTATCGGAAATCCTTGGTCCGCATGTCACTAAAATCCATTTCCAGGGTCCGAATAGGCGGATTAGATCTCGATATGAGCTTGCGTAGGCCCATGCCTGTGGCACGATCACTCGAGGGTGATTGGGAGAAATCCTGAGCCTCATCATCACTGTCTCCTTCCTCGGAATATTCTCCGACAAGACCAAATTCGACATTCAGATGCGCAAGGAAAATATTTTCCAGTGAAGGGGTATGAAGAGACGACAAGATGGGACGCGCCGAGCACGTATTTCGGAGATAGAGGGTGTGAAGATGGGGGAGGGATACGACTGGAATGTTATCCGAAGGAGGGTCACCATTGTATGGCCAGCCTGTGAAGTAGAATGTTTCCAGCGAAGGACAAGCGCGCAAAAAATCAAGAAGTGCGTCGGGGGAAGTATGCAAGTCGCTAATCGTATCCTCTGAGATTGTGATGCTTGTAAAGCGAAGCGGGGTAAGGTCTGGTGATCTAGGAAGGTTGGACAACCAAAGGTTCATCACATAATTACTGGGGGGTGCGGGGGAGAATGTGTGCTTGGGTGACACACCGCCTTCCTCTTGAACGAAGATATGGAGGTAGTCAAGCGCCTCAGACGTGATTGGGAGTAGCGAGGAAAATGTGTGGGCTTCTTCTTTGTATCCAGAGCATTGAAAGGTATGCCAGCGGCTTATATGAGGTAGAAGCGGGGATAGGAGAGGAAGCATGACGTCCGGCGAGTCTATCACCAGCACGACATCAATCTGAAGTGGTGCGGATCGCTCTAACCACACATTGGCCTTCCTCCGGAGTATTTGCGTTGAATGGAGTTCGCTATCCAGACATATGTAACGCCAGATTGGAGGGGAAGTATGCACAATCTTTCTCCACTGCTTGCAGACAGCTGCGAGTCTCAACGGGGCTAGATCGGCGATGTAGTTAACATGCGTAAAGATGTCAATTAGCAGCTCTGCAGGAAGCTGGTTGAGTTCTGGCGGAGTCTGGCCCTCGTCGCAATTTGGGTCGGCCATGATCATCGCAACGGCGATAGGTGTGGTATGGTGGATACTGGAAGTCTCGAACAAGACTCGTACACACACCGGGCCCCAGCCACTGGTCCACAAAGTGGGGTAAGCAGTCGTGGTAAGAAACTGCCTTCCCTGGCAAACAAGGATTGCCGTCAATAGGATTTAAGAAATTTCAAGTATATGGACTTTCGGGATGAACCTTTGCACAGTACAGATACAAAGATCCTCAGACTGAATGTTCAAGACATCCTATTCACAAAGAGTCGGAATATTCAAGATTGATATTAAGACGATCGCTGGTCGAGGAAATACCTGTTCTATTTCTTGATATCCGAGTTGTTGCGGGTGCTACTTTGGATAGAGTTTCAAATCATCTGGAAAACGAATCAAACATTTGCCTATGCTCATAAGACGAGACTGCAGCTGGACAACGCTTCGTCATTTTGGTGGTCCATAGCTTCCAGAGCTGACTAAAACTGACGACGTCAGATTGCAGAGTAAAACTATACAGTCACTCGGGATCTTCCGAAGCCCCCTGGGAATCGCGAGAGCAGGATGCTAGGCGCGGTCGACACAAAGTCGCTAACGTCGCACTCGACCGTCCCCGCACTCCTTTCATCAAGTAAAATCCGCCATCATGCCGGGAGTACGAGACATTAGGTACCGGCCATGCTACACGACGGATGTGGCTATAAATTCTGACTTTTGGTTCTACCAGTGCTGATGCTTTCATCACCGCCTATTCTTCCCATCTGAAACGCTCTGGCAAACTTGAGGTGCCAGTTTGGGCCGACCTCGTGAAAACTGGTGCTTACAAGGAACTTGCACCCTATGATGCTGATTGGTATTATGTTCGCGCAGGTGAGTACTCGCCACCCTCCTGGATACAATAATCTAAATTCTTTGATCAGCTGCTATTGCAAGGCACATCTACCTTCGCAAGGATGTCGGCGTCGGTGCTCTGACAAAACTCCACGGTGGCCGCAACAGGCGTGGAAACCGTCCTTCACACCATGCTCCTTGCTCAACCTCTATCCAGAGGAAAGTCTGCCAGTCACTTGAGAAGATCGGTGTTTTGGAGCAGACTGAGAACGGTGGAAGGAGAATATCTCAGGATGGTCAACGAGACTTGGACCGGATCGCAACTGCTGTAGTTGAGGCTGCCAAGGAGGAGGAAGACGATGAGGAAGAGGAGGAGGAGGAGGGAGAGGAAGATGAAGAGTAGATGTCTCCACCCGCACCACGCCTGCGTTTGACCTTTGCATGTTCACTTTTACCATTATTCTGTATACGGCATGCTAGCAAAAGAAACGGTCTCTGCTCCGACTTCACGATCAGCAAATGCCCACTTTCGACCTTTGCGTCCAACTCCACTCTCATCGAAGGAATATTTGAGCTGCATGAAATTATCCCCACATTCTGCATTTCTACATTGCAGTCGTAAAAGAGCATTTGCTTCTTTTACCTCTCGGTAGCGTGATCACGTGTACTACTGATTAGATGTCATTTTTTCGAGAATGGTCCTGCCTTGCTCCCTTTCAGCTTGCTTTTTTTTTTCTTTTCCGCACATGGGTCCCGCGCTTGAACAACTTAGAAGTCTCTCAAAGCTGGTGGATAGTGAATTGAAAGAAAAACTACAAAGGGCAATGATGGAACATCCAACAATGTCGCCAGAAGAAGCTATGGCCAGAGTGGCCAAGGACGCTATGAAGCAGAACCCATACTTTCCACCCGAGGGCTCGAAGTGCCCTGTGAACAACATACCTCCGGAGCTTTTAGCATACATTTTCCGAGTTGGGGTTGAGATAGAGGAGGAAGGGGATGACTATGACGATTGGGAAGATGAGCTCATGGGAGAAATGTACGGAGAAGGTGGGGAAGATGGGTGGGAAACCGAGGATAGCGATGAAGATACAGGGATGCCCGGAGGATTCAACGTGAAGGACGACGCGTCGATGCTCGATGTTGGCATGCAGGAGGCCGAAATGGCGGGAGACGACTCCGATGAGAATGGGTCAGACGAGCGTGTTCTTCCCTTTCAAGTGCTAGTGTCCCATGTATGCAAACGTTGGCGTCAGGTAGCACTCGATTCCCCGGCTCTATGGACTACCCTGGATTTCCACGAGCCTGGACCTTATGAGCGGGCACAGGCGTGGATCAAACGAGCGAAAGAGTCGCCACTCGATATTCGCATTAGCGCCACTGTGGGGGACAACTCGTCGGAACCATTCACACCAGGAGAGGAGGGAGTAGTGGATGAACACGGGACTGGACCAATCTCAGAACACCCGCATATTACGCCAGAGCTACATGGACAAGTCTATGCGGAAGAGCATGCAGGCTGTCGGCACGCCCCACCACCCATGTCTATTCAGGATCTCGAGCAGATATTCGACCTCATCATTCCCGTCATATCGCAATGGCGCACGCTCGAGATTTCTTGCAGTATATACGATTATATGCATGCGACTCTCAAACGTTTGTCCCAATGTCCTGGCGCTCCAATGCTGGAGGCCTTGGAACTATATCACCACGAAGATACAGAAGATTTCGAAACCTTTCTTCCTAAGGCACTTTCGACCGGATTTATTATTCTCAGTAACGATGCACCCAAATTGAAGGATGTGGCATTATGGGGCGTTCACTTGGACTGGGATAATTCCATCCCTCTACTTTCGGGCATTCGGGATCTTGAGCTTGCTTACCACGCCAAAGATGTTCGACCGTCATTTGCCACATTCTCACAGATCGTTACACAGTCACCCCAGATCCGCACGCTGACTTTGTGCTTATCGGGCCCTGCAGAGCACGAAGAACAAGAAAACGATTGGGGAGACGAGCCGCTCGAAATACCGTCATTGCAGGATTTGGTGCTGTGCTATCATGATCTCAGATATGCCATTGCTCTGGTCAATCAGCTATCTGTCCCGAACGTGCGTAGCCTGGCGCTGGATTACGACGATGAGGATTTCACGGACTTCATAAAGACGTTGACCACCCCAGCGCCTGGCAAAGCAACGTCCCTACTATCCCGGCTGGAGCATCTGAAGATTGCGGGATTGCACTGCAATAATAGCACCATTGAGGCGATGTTTGGACAGCTGACCGGGCTGAAGACGATCAACCTCAATTGCTCGACAGATGATGTGGAGAGGATCTTTGATCTGCTACAGAAATCTGCAGCGAGGGGAAAAGCCAGCGCCTTCTGTCCCAACCTTCAGATGCTTACCACAACCCAGATTGACGGAGCCCGGATGAGGTCGTTCGTGGAGGAGCGCAAGAAAATCGGACTGCCCTTGAAGAAAGTGATGATGAGTGAGGAGGATGAGGTCGAGGATAAAGATGAACGCTGGCTCAAGGCCAACCTCGAAGAGCTGGAATACTTTGAGCCATCTGACTCGGAAGAGGAGTTATTCGACGACGAGATCGGAGATGACGAGGATGAGGATATGATGGATCAAGACGAAATATAGGGTTTGATATGGTGGTATTCGAATATGGATTTTGACTGGGTAGTAAAATTCCAATTATAGATATATAGTACATAACGCATTATGGCCCATAGCACTGTGATATAGATAAATTACAGATAGTGCTTGAAATGCGCGGTCCATGCGAAGATGCTAGAAAGTGATGCTGATGCGTAGTAGACAAATGGGGTCAAAGAAGTCAAGCGGAAACGGATACAAATCTCAAGTACAAGGGCATCATGAACCTTCTATGTGGATGTTTGCAGGGGTTGTAGGTTTGAATGTTGATACGGCAGCCTTGTGACGCCGAAAACCACCTCGGGAATAACGTCTCCATCCGGTTCTTCAATTGAATCGATGGATTCTCGGGAGGATTTGAGGTGCTTGGGCGGTGTAGGCATTGCAATCAAAACAGATACCTGAAGAAGATCGATTCGATTTGTTGGTGGCTTTTCTTGCTGTTGTTGATTGAGGACCCTTTCAATTTCTTTGAACATGTCGATGTTATCACGTTGACGGTCATTGTCTTCGTGATGACCGAAGAATCGTCGTAGGCGCGTGGAACGTGTTTGAGGTCGTGGGCGTGAAGGATGGGCATCAGTGGGGGCAGTTGTTGGTGCCATTGTTGGTGTCGTTTCAACTCTTGGGGTGGTTAGACATCTTGAATGTCGTGAACGACGTTTTGCCTGGATAGGAAGTGCAGATAGCGGCTAAGATAGGTTGGGTAGTCAGCAAGTGGTCCCGTGGGTTCTGAAAGTATGAGAACACAAACCATTATCTCGTCCCATTTGCTGCCCCCGTAGGTTACCCAGGAGGTGAAGAATTTCGGCTTAGCCCCAAAGCGGCGTCTACGGCCGCCTTGCGATCGAGGAGCGAAGACGACGCCTGCAGCCAAAGCCTCATCTAGACGTCTCTGGAATCTCCGTCGGACGACGAATGACCTGAATACGATAGCACAGGAGATGAATAGCAACAAGAAAAGGGTGGCCAAGAAGGTAACGCTAGTTTCAAGGGTCGTTTAATTGGAAAGTCGGTTATTTGGAAATATAAATAAACTAGCTTACAGGTAAAGGTTACTTGAGTTTCTGAAGGTTTGTTGCTGAGGTTCCTGTGATTGTTTAGATGGCGTTGAATCCTGGCTCGGGGTCGCGCTGGCAGACGAGGACATGGGACATTCGAGAGAAGAAGGACGAGCCAAGTGTCAATTGCATGAACTGAAAATGATCGGTATCACTGAACCTTGCATGGCAGTTTGATGGCAACTCTCCTTTACATATATCAAGTCCCACAACCAGGGTAACCGCTCTTGGCCTCAAGCGACTCTCATTCCCCGACGGCCATGTCGAATTCAACGGTCCCTCAGCTTCCTCCTTCATTGGACTTGCCTCCTCATCTCAGTGCTCACAAATACTTTTTGGTGTGCACTCTTACTGTCGCCGCATGGGATACCCTCGTCTTGTCCCCTAGAACTTGGAGATTGATGAAGTCGCCTGGCTGGCCGGCGCTCAAAGTCTTGTTCAACTTTTTGAGAGTGTTCATGCCTGCAGAATTCATCGTAGTCGGTATGACATTCATATTTCAGCCCTTCCTTCCACCATTCCTGACGGTTGGTCTCTGCAGCTGTGGCGTTCTTCGATACCAAATGGTCCCAAGACGTAGGTGCAAACCATCTCCCAGCGGCGATATCGATCACTCACAGTATTCCAGACCTGCCAGAAATTCTATCTCTTTGAACCCATTTGCACTGCGATTTTGCTAGCTTGCACTTCTGGTCAGCATCAGCTTACTCGCTTCCCCTCCATCTACTGACGAAATCACCAGCCATCCATGTCATTCGAGTCCATGCAATTTATGACAGGAGCAAGCAGGTTTTGGCACTCATGACCACACTCTTTGCTATCCAAATTGTCACCACTGGCGTTGCCAGCGGCTTCTTCCGCTGTAAGCCCATCCTTCTCTCTGCTTTCTCACACACCCGTACTGACAAAGTTCCCATCAGCTGTACCTCTCAAGGAGGGACAAGGTTGCATCGCGGGCCCCAAGCACACCTGGGTCGGGGTTTACTGGGTTGCAGTCACTCTCTTCTACACCGTTTCGGTGAGTAATCTCATCAACGGATATCGGTGCTAAGCTGATAAAAATAACACAACAGTTCGCTCTCGCCGTCAATCGCTCATTGAAATCTCTATCTGCGAAGCCGCTTAGCCCATGGAAGCTCATGCTTCGTGATGGACTCAACCTTTATGGCGTATGTCTGATTTCCCAGCAATCTTACCTACCCATTGCTCATGAATGATTGCTATTCAACTAGGCTATCTTCCTCGTGAACTTGACCAACATGATTTTCTTCTTCGTTATTCGACCCACCGGGGTAGATGACCCCGTCAGGACGATTGTCACCAGGTACATCCCACACTTATTGCCCAGAGTTGATTATAGTGGCTAACCGGCGATCTTTCCTTTTCTGCCCAGCATGGCCGCCGTTCTCACCACTTCCATGTCCCTCCGCATAGTTCTTTCCGTTCGTGGAAATCTCGCTCACGGAGGTTCCTTCGCACTCTCCAACTCCACCAACACCGGCTCCTCCCGCACCACCAATGTCATCACGACCCGGACTGGCGGTGGCGTTCCCACTCACGTCTCTACCCACGGTGGCGGCCACACGTTTACTCTTGACGAGATGCGATCAAAGCCTGAGGGAGAGTGGAATGGCGACAACAAGTCCAGCGTCAACGATACCGAGAGCAAGGCCCGTGATCTCGATGCTGATGCCGCACGAGCAGACGTGGGTGTCAAAATCACGATTAATCGTGAGATTGACTACGACGAATCCCCATACCCACATGCCAAGTAGATGGATTTCCGCCTACCCATGCACCGCAGGAAGTGAGGCCTAATACCTACCCCGATACCTCTCCTGTTATCTTGTTGTTTATGTTTGCTATTTATCGTTATTCAGGTTGCTTTGGCTTTTCGATGCCTTTCTGTATAAAACTTGTACAGTATCCTCCTTTAAAATCACCAATGGACATGGTTACTTCCAGACAACAGCTTCGTGTGAGCAAACCTTAAGACGTCCCGCCGGTAAAGCGGTGATCGAGGTAAATGAAGATTGGCGGGTGTATGATGATGATGAGAATTCTATTAGATATATCCATGTGCAGATAGATAGGTACGGTAAATTAGAGATGAGGGCATCATTAGGCGTCATTAGAACGTCTCGACAAACTGAATGCTTCTATGTGTATGGTATCAAACAAAGTTCCACCGGTAAAATGGGCATTGGTCGACCTCATTTGAGGTAGGTATAGATGGCAAGCATCGCATTGTGAACACCATCTTCCTGCAGCGAAAGCGTCAGTAAGTGGCCACTTCAGGGTCTGATCTAAGGGGGTACTGACGCTTCGTATTCTCTGCCCAACCCGAGCAGCCTTGCTTTTGATGTCACTGGGGAGACTGAATCAGGACCTGAAAGAGATTTGTCAAAGGATAAAAACACACGAGTCTGTAGTCGCTTGAACGAGAGCCTGGGTAAGATCAGATACTTTGAGAGTCGGCACCTTCAAGCCGGCCTGACAAGGTGTGAGTAAATTGAACGGATCCCCCTGAAACCAGACTCACGCCCAGCTTTTGTACACGAGATGCCCAAAAGAATTGATCGCCAAACCAGGGCTTGATGATCGTCGGAATACCAGCACGTAGACTGGCCCCGGTGGTACCTGCTCCACCATGGTGCAGAGCCGCATCTATTTGAGGGAAGAGCCAGTCATGCGGTACTTTGTCAAGAACATAACACTCTGGGGGTAACTTCGCGTCGTCTTTCTCATTGTCTTTACTCATCCGAGATGACCAGCCTTTAGATATTATGGCGCGTACACCACCTGCAACAGAAATCAGCATACTTTCTGCAATATTTGTCTGATAACGTACTCTGAAGAACTGCTTCAACGATCCGCTGGGTGACAACTCGTGGCTTGGGGACGGTTATACTCCCGAACCCAATGTATACAAGCGGCTTGCCATCCGCTCGTGCTTTTCCTATAAAGTCGACAAGAGGTTGTGGTGGCACCCAGTTAAGGTCAGGATTGTCCAAGAACCAGCTGAGGAAGAGGTGAGTTCGATATCTTTGGCATTGAACACGAGCATCTCACTATCCAGAGATAATATTAGAGTCGCCCCAGTCAAGTGGTTTTGGTACAACAGCCTGACGATTTGATAAGGATGGATAGCAAACAACGGTGTTACGATACTTACCGAAGAGAAATTATAGATAGAGATGATTCTTGATAACGCAAGGTGCCCCATGTCTGTGTTCTCGAGATTCAAGGTCTGCCGGCGCCATTTATTGATCTGCTTTGAGGTGGCGGCCCAGAAAACATTGCTGCGGGTACAGTTGAGCCTACTTTCCCATGTTTCCATCAGTTGTTCCCTACCTGAACAAAACATATCTATGAATTGTTGAGTCTCCGATAGATCCTGATCGATGGAGACACTTACGATGCGCTATTGAATGTTGGGGAGTCAACTGGGGGGCTAAGGAACGGATGTGGAAATTCTGAAGTCCTGTGTAGGTTGAGCACATATGCCACGAGGGAAAGCGCATAGTTGGACTAACTTGCTCCATGGCATGGTGAATGTCCGGAAGTAGGGTATGCCTGAGGAACAGTCAGCCTCGGCGAACTGGCAATTAGGCATGGCATACCCAGTGCTTCTGCTATATGTACCCCCGCCATAGCCGAAGGGCTCTCTAAAAGAACCTCTGCGTCACTGCAAGCAGCCCACGAATCGATGAGCACTAGAGGATGTCAATTCCCAAAGGTTGAAAGACGGTCGCAATAAACGCGTACATTGATCCAACCAGGGCCGGAACTATGCAAAGATCAGATGGTTGAAATGTATAAACGTAGTCTTTACTTACATTGCGCAGGCTTTCTCTGAAGAAATCGGGCGAAAACATCTGCAAGTAACATAAACGTATGGTCATCGAAACCAAGTCAGCGATCTCACCTTGTGTTCTACACTCAATTTCATGAGTGCCCCCGGATCGCCTCCAGCAGCTCGATGTTCAATACCAAACCCTCGTATCCATCCTGCGTACTCTTCATGAGTAACGATGGTCACTCTGTGCCCCCTCCCTTTCAGACCCAAAGCCAGCGCAATGTATGGCTGCACATCACCTCGTGATCCAATCGTCAAGCATACGAAGTGACGGGACTTGATATCTCCCAGCCCACCTCTTGGGAGATTTACGGCCTTAGGTGCCTTGAGCTGAATTGCTGGCGGCAGACCAATTGCCATTGAGGCTGCGATAGAGCGTGCAAGAGGTGCAATGATAGCAGTAGCATTGCGAAGAAGGGGTCGAGACGGATGTGAAGATGACGAGGTGGAAGAAGTGAGAGCAGAAGTGGTATCGCTTCTGTCACTGCTGGGAGGTGTAGTGGGCAGAAGGGCATTGTCAATCGATTTGTTTATGCGCTTCAGAGCTTCGTCTCGGACGTCAACAGAGTCGAATATCAACTTGAGTGGACGATGCCCCTTGAACTGAAGGTGTAGTCCGTCTGCATGGCGAATGGGGACACGGAATGCTTTGATGTCAACAATATCCTCGAGCAAGATCTTGCGCTTAATAGGGGTTGACAAGATGTGTTTCCCCCAAAAGCACACATAATGAGGAGATATTATCAAGTAGCCCGTCATGAAGACGCGCCCGTATAATCTGGCATGCACGACTAAAGAAGAATGAAATCAGTACGAGGATTTTGCAAAGGGGATACAAGATTCCACATACTCCATAAATCCGTTTCCCTGCTTTCTAGCCCCAGGGCAGCACGAAGCCCATCCTCTTTTGATAGTAGGTGGTATCCGCTGAGCTCTGAGTAGGGAAAGCCCAGCGGACCCATGTCGAGAAAGATGGGATGATGAAGCGCTGTAGTACCTTTGTGCGCTTGCCTAAGCTTTCTAGCATACTGGGGGAATGAATTCCACGTTTCAGTGGGGTAAAGGGTACCAATGTTTATCGAGTGACGCTCTGCTGGGGCATCCAGTTCCTTGTCCCAGTTTCCCGTCGCTGTTTGGAGATTGGGAGTTATCCGAAGTACAGATAACGATGGTATTTCCGCTGTGACCGTGCGCTCGATGTCCAGAATTTCTGACCATGGGATGCTGAAGCGAACGCCACGACCAAAACCAGATGTCCCTAACACTTCGTCCCGCTTGTGGTGGTGCAAGAACACAGCGCCTATAATCATTAAACTGGTCAATGGTATTCGAAGAGGGACTGCACGACAAAACAGGCATACCTGTGATTTCTCTTCGCCAATCTAAGGCAGCTTCTTCTGTTTCGAATTCAATGTCTGCCACAGTCTGATAGCGTCCCGCACCAATCCGTAGACGAAGACGACAAGGTTCACTGTAAACCACTGGGAGAACCTCGTGGATGGAGGCCACTGTAAAACTGTGCTTCAGAATGAGGTCGATTCGTAGAAGATGGCCCCAGCTCACGTAGGATGGTATTGAGAGGTTTAACATTCCCGTCTTCGTTATGGGATGCATATGTAGAGATTGTCTCTGTGGATAATTCCATCCAGATGTGAAGCTTTGGTCGCCAACCTTTCCTGTGGATGATCGCAGTTCCGGACTTGATGAGTGCGCTGGAAGTCAAGCCTGCCATTCCCAAGTCATGATCTGCCAAGGAAGCATGGAAAGTAATCCGATGGGTTGTAAAGTGAATGACACCCTTGGTAAGATTTCAGTAGGTCATGGATTGGGGACACCGATTGAGCTCTACTTACGACGATCAGCACCGGTAATTGGTGGAGAACAGCTCCATCTGCCTCTAATAACAGCTCTTCTGTCTCGTTTTCTTCCGTCAATGGTCCGAATTCGTCAATGATCAGTTCAACCAGCCTCGAAGGGTCCAACTTCCATGGTTCAGTAACCTTATCTTTCCTCGCAGCTGGGTATTCCTCGGAAATTGGTGTCGTCTTCTCATCAGTGCCTTCCCAAATGTTCTTGGCCTCCAGCGCCGCCTCCTCCTCCTTCGGGTCCAGAGATGTTCCCAAGACATTGAGTTTGTATGCCTGGTTTGCCACTGCCTTTTCCCGATCGGTCAGGTCACCCGCGACAAGGCGAGCAAAACCAGTCGGGTCAGGTTTCGGTTGGTCGGAAGATTTATGCCAATCAATGCAGCCATTAGTTGCCAGAAATTCCTTCCACTGGGCGGCTTCGCCATAAAGCCGAGATAGGGTAGGCGGGTCTTTCTTTTTTATGACCGCTTCATCGTCCTGGCTGAGGGTACTTCCCCGGGATGGTGAACGCTTGAATGGGCAGCGTGTAGGTGAATTCATTGTGCGACTAGGAAGAGTAGACCATGGAAGTTGAAGGCAGGGGTAAATTTCTCAAGTTTTATCGCAGGTTGCACGAATGCGGAGCACGCCGTCTTTGGTAAAACGGGAAGGTATCGCAGGTGATGTCACGAAGCCTTACGAGTTACAGGTTGAAACTTCCGTTTACCTCCTTGTGACGCCCTGAAGCGATACGCTAGTATATGATAACAAATTTCCCATGATTTACGCCGGAAGATACCAGAAGAAAAAGCGCCACGAGTACCCTGGATTCGAGAGGATAATGACAAAGTCGAGGAGCTTGCCAGTGAGAGCCCGAGAGGCTGCTTCCGGTTTTCCGGTTAAACGCTTTTGCCAACGTTCGACGCGTCGATCGTCCGATTACGTAAAGGCGATCTCGCAAACGGCCTTTCACATGCCGAGCACTCCCGCAACTCTCAGCCGGAATCCTCAGTTGACCTCATGACAGTCCTTGGCTCTGTCATTGTCAACATCTGCGTTATCTGCGTGATGGCAGGTCATTGACTGGTCATCGAACACGGACCCGGTAGATGACACGTTGACTCAGGGAATTATAGCTCAATGGCTACCAAACCGTTGGCCAGTCTTGAAGGTCTCAGCTACCATCACGATGTCTCTTCCTGCTCCCACTCAGGACCAAACCTTTTGCAGTGTTTCTGCCTTAGAAGGGGGGACCATCCGTATTTTGACTTCCTTTGCCATCAAAGATGCGCCTCTCGATGAAATGATCACCACGCCTTGCCTTGCGTTTCTTCTCGTGCATTCACGGACAGGACACAAGTTCATATTCGACCTCGGTATCCGCAAGGACTGGGAGAATCTACCCCCTGCTTCCATCGCATATCTGAAACAGCACCCAGAGAATATCGCTGTGGATGTAGATGTTATTGAGGCGCTACTCAAAGGCGGGGTATTTCCCTCAGATATTGATACTGTTTGCGTTTCGCATGCACATCTCGACCATATTGGCAACCCCAGCTTGTTCCCAAGCAGCACATTTGTCGTTGGTGCCGATACCCAAGCGCTGGTCAAAGATGGTTTTCCAAATAATCCTTCCTCGACTGTCGCTGCAGACCTCTTCCCCGAGGATCGCACCAACTATCTGACAGACGTGGAATGGCAGCCCATTGGTCCATCCCCCCGCGCTTTTGATTTCTTCGGCGATGGAAGTGTATATATCGTCGATGCTCCGGGGCATATGCCAGGCCATATCAATCTTTTAGCTCGCACCTCGGCCGATGGAGGATGGATATATCTCGCAGGAGACAGCGTGCATCATTGGGATATCCTCACAGGCAAGGCAGAGGTCGCTCATGGCCATCCCATTTTCGGGGACACCTTCTGCCTGCACCAGAACAAGGAAGCCGCCGAGGCACAAATCCAACAGATACGTGAGGTCTTGAAACTACCTCGCGTGCGGGTTCTACTGGCACATGATGAGCCGTGGTACAAGGACAACAAAGGTGGGAACGCGTTCTGGCCGGGCGTGATTCCATCTCTTTGAATCATGTTCGTCGAAGAGATACCAGCTGTCTACGTTTCAGAGTTGACTGACCCTGTAAGGTACACCGTGTAGAGATGCGTCACCCACTGTAATCACCAATCTTCTGTCAATGTAGTCGTCATCGGTTGACGCGTCGACATTAAATGCGCCAGCGGAGG
Organism: Clitopilus hobsonii; assembly: GCA_015708445.2. Lineage (NCBI taxonomy): Eukaryota > Fungi > Basidiomycota > Agaricomycetes > Agaricales > Entolomataceae > Clitopilus > Clitopilus hobsonii. Next base: position 1,707,348 of record CP068003.1, on the reverse strand, counting down.
CGTAAACTTCGAGCGTATTGATCCTGACTCATACATGCTGGCCACGGTCAGCGAGATCTTTGTCAATCCCTGGCTTACAGACGAACCATTTCGACTCGGGACTGGAAAGATGGCACTACCTCCGCCAGGGCCCGGTCAGGCATATTGCGACGTCTCTGCGCTTGAATCAGGCGTGCTGGGACTTCCATTGTCAATGTTTGTGACAAATCCAAGTTTACAAGGCACAACTTCGATCACCCCTTCACTTTCCTTCCTAATCAAACACTCATCCGACAAGGGGACATTCCTATTCGACTTGGGTATCCGCAAAGACTGGGAAAGACTTCCACCTTCCACCGTAGAATGGACTCGTGCTCACTTTAAGCACCTGCAAGTTGAGCAAGATGTCGTCGAGTCGCTTGCAAAGGGTGGTCTTAGCACGAGTGACATTGATACCGTCTGTCTCTCTCATATCCACTTCGACCATATCGGACATCCGAAACTCTTCCCCAAAAGTACTTTTCTACTCGGAGGAGCCGCAAAGTACAGGATAGACGATGGATATCCTGGAAACCCAGATTCAGGTGTCGCTTCGGACCTCTTGCCAGGTGACCGAACGCAATGGCTTTCACCAGATAAATGGGAGGCGATTGGGCCTTTCCCTCGCGCTCTGGACTTCTATGGAGACGGTAGCCTCTACATAGTGGACGCTCCAGGACACATCGATGGCCATCTCAACATCCTCGTTCGCACCTCTCCCGATGGTGGCTGGCTTCTTCTCGCTGGGGACAGCGCCCACCACTGGGAGCTAATCACAGGGGAATCCAAGATCGCCGTTGACATACCTGGGTGGGGTGTTGGATGCTCTCATCAGTATAAGGAGGCTGCAGAGGAGCAGATAGGGAGGATTCGAGATTTGATGAAGCAACCCAGAGTCAGAGTTCTCCTTTCCCATGATGAACCTTGGTATAGGGAGAATAAGGGAGGTTCTGCATTTTGGCCAGGGAAGATACCAAGCCTGTGATCCTCCAATGGTTCACCTCCTTTGTCGTTGACAGAGATCATAGTGGTCTGTGGTCATCATGTTTTCCTACCATCTCCACACGGGGTTATGTCTGAGAACGAGGACATTCTGTTCACATCACAGCAAGGATCAAAACCACATACACAGACAATGGATCGAGTCAGAAACCCTGACAAAAGAAGAGAAAAAAAAACAGGTACATGCGTTCGACGGATACGTTCCCCTGGACGACCATGGACCTTCCCGTTTCTGCGGATGCACAGGCATACTGTACGGTGTCTGCCTTGGAGGGCGGCATCCTGCGAATGGAGACATCGCTCATTGTGAAAGGCGCTCCTCCAGAGGCAAAAACTCACATGCCTTGCCTTGCCTTCCTCCTTGTCCATTCTCGAACTGGACATAGGTTCGTGTTTGACCTTGGAATTCGCAAGGATTGGGAAAATCACCCACCTCCTGCTATTGCATTTTTGCAACGTCGCCCGGGGAGTGTTACAGTCGACCAAGATGTCGTTCAGGCTTTAGCCAAAGGCGGGATATCACCATCTGATATCGACACCGTTTGCCTTTCACATGTGCATTTCGACCATGTAGGCGACCCTAACCTCTTCCCTACCAGCTCGTTTGTTGTTGGGGCAGAAACGGAAGAGCTTCTCAAGAATGGTTACCCCGGAAATCCAAAGTCCTATCTCAGCTCAGAACTCTTTTCCAAACATCGCACAAACTACCTGACGGATGTAAAGTGGCAGCCCATCGGTCCCTTCTCTCGCGCTTTTGACTTCTTTGATGACGGAAGCTTGTACATTGTCGATGCCCCCGGACATATGCCCGGCCACATCAATGTTCTTGCCCGCACCTCAACTGACGGCGGTTGGATATATCTTGCGGGAGATAGTGTTCACGATTGGGGTATCCTTGAAGGCAAGGAGGAGATGACTGATTGCCATCCGGTGTCGGGTCGCGCCTTCTGTCTCCATCAGAATAAAGAAGCAGCGACCGAACAGATAAGAAGGATGCGCGAACTGCTAAAGTTCCCTCGAGTACGAGTTCTCCTTGCACATGACCTACCATGGTATCAAGAGAACAAGGGAGGTGATTCATTGTGGCCGGGTAGTATTCCATCTCTTTGAGTCACAATTCAATATAGTATAGCCTGGATTGGGACGATCACAGCGTCCTTTTGACACTACTACAAGTAAGTATGCCAAGACGAGAATTCCAAATACATTCGAGTTTGCGATCCTTCTATGCGTTGGCGTTCTTCAGAACGTTGGCTCTGCGTGCTCTGACACCTTCGCGAAGACGATCCAGAGCAGGAACTGTATTCTCCCAGGAGAGGCAAGCATCAGTAACTGATTGCCCATACTTCAGACCACTAGGTCCTGATGCTGGAATGTCTTGCCGTCCCTCGACTAGATTGCTTTCCATCATGACGCCCATGATCATTGTTGCTGTGTCCTCGTGTTCAAGTTGACGAGCCTATCAAACGCATCTTAGTCTATTTGGATTTTGCTTGAGAGAAGCTCTACGCACGATGTCGTCGGCCACTTCGACCTGCTTGTGATGTTGCTTCGAGCTGTTTCCGTGGCTGCAATCAATCTATCGCGTCCAGAATCAACATCAGAAGGCTCGAAAAGTGGAGAAATCAACCCACCATAATCTTCTGCGCCAATCCCTGTTTCGTGAGCTTGGCACCAGCATCTCGGACAAAGTCAGCCCCGTAGTTGGGTCCACTGGAACCTCCACGGAGAATAACATGAACGAACGGATTGCCCTGATAATTCTCGAGACATCAGAGAATGATCGATGGTCTGAACAGAAGCTACGTACCGTTGTCTCAACAATACTGCTCAATCCTTCCTTGCCGACACTCAGGAAGACGTGACCTTGCCTTGCAGCTCGGCAAGCATCAATAGCGATACCTACTGTGCCGTCAGTGGAGTTCTTGAACCCAGTCGGCATGGAAAGAGCAGATGTGAGTTCGCGGTGCACCTGGGATTCAGTGGTCCTTGCTCCAATGGCTCCCCAAGATACGAGATCAGCAGTGTATTGGGGACTGATTGTGTCAAGGAATTCGCAGCCTGCAGGGAGGCCGAGCTTTGCGACATCAAGCAGAAGGCTGCGCGCCATGCGAAGACCCTTGTTGATCTGGAAGCTGGAGTTCATGTCGGGGTCGTTGATCAGACCTTTCCAGCCGACAGTAGTGCGGGGTTTCTCGAAGTAGACACGCATTACAATGAAGAGGTCATCCTTTGCCTCTTCGGCGTATTTCCCGAGGAGGTGGGCGTATTCCATAGCAGCAGCGACATTGTGAATGGAGCATGGACTAGAGCGCAAATGGGGACGAAGTTAACAAAGGACGAATGAGTCTTGATGCAAACTTACCCCACGACCACCATGAGACGATCGTCATCACCCCTGAGAATGTTCTCGCAGGCCCTGCGACCTTCGAGTACGGTTTGTGCAGCAGCCAATGTTCTGCATTCTATATGTCAGCTTGACGTGTAGTGGAGTGTCATCGGCAACATACAGGGGTAGATCTTCCTGCAATATCTGTGGGGGAATGAGAGGCCGCGTTGACTTGACTCTGCTGTTTTCAAGTCTAGAAAGCGCGTCTCTGAAAGACATGGCAGTATTGAGATCAAGGCTCATCGTTTGGTTGTTGCAAGGAAGCTGTTGGGTTTATATACCGCGATATATCGTTGTCACTGGTGCTTTAGTGTCAAGATGCGCTTGAAGGTGGTACCAACGTTGACCGTCCTGTATCAAGAAGAAAAGATTCCGTATAAACGGCCAAACGTGCAAAAAAGATCTGACTCGATCGTCACTTTTAGCCAAAACGATTATAGCACCGGCTAAAAATCTTTTCCCCTTTCGGAAGTTTCACTGCACGTGAGCCACGCACATTCGCTTGACAGTTTCGCGAAACTTTCTGCCAGCAGCCTCCGTCATTTCCTCGCTCACCGACTTTCTACCCTCGACGACTCTTTCAAGCCATGGACTTTTCACATTTCAATGCTGCTGAGCAAGCACATATGACCAAGGTCATTGAGAGGAAGCAGGTATGTGATGACGACCATCTTTCTGGGCTTTCGCTTCTGACGCGACCTTTGCTCAGATGCAAGACTTCCTCCGAATGTACTCAAGTGTGACTGAGAAGTGTTTCACGGCATGCTGTAATGACTTCACCAGCAAGACGCTCAGCTCGAAGGAGGTAGGTCACCAGCAGAGCACTCTCGTGATTAGTCCGCTGAGCTCTTGTGAACAGGATACTTGCGTGCTGAACTGCATTGAGAAATTCATGAAACACAGCGAGCGGATAGGTGCACGGTTCGCAGAAATTAACGCAGGTGTGTACTCAGAGCTTCTTATGTCATTCTCTTTACCGACTTTCCAATAGAAAACACCGCTGCCAGCGGCTCCAGTTGAAGTATCTAACATTAGACCATAGTTCATCTTGCACTGTATTAATCAAGCACCCTAATATTACTGCTCAAGCTTGGCGGGATATCACTCGAGTTACCCATCGAATCATCTTCTGTAATAACCGTTCAAACACCAAAGTCGACGAGATGGGTTAGTCTTATTCCTGTTCTCTCGAAGTGCTACGGGAAAATATGCGCTCTAATCCTGTTCATGATTAGCCTGAGTCGATTGACGCTTCCAGCCCCTTTGTTGCCCATCTATTCAGCAGGTTCCATTCTTTCAACTCAAGAATGGTGGCACCACACGTCACGGTGATGCCACTGATATGTCCCAAGAATGGGACTTGTACGCTTTCGGTCAGGTGGCCTTCATATAAGCCGCCAGCTTAGCGAGCAGCTCTTTACCACTATCAAAGCTGCAACACGACCGTTATGACGTTCGAATCGCTCATCAACAAGGCAGCACCACCCTTCACTCTGACCAACTATGATGGGAAAGAGTTCACAGTCAACCCTGGTAGTACGGGATTGCCGACCGTTCTGTTCTTCTATCCACAATCTGGTAACATATGATCTCTGCTCTTAATGGCCTGGTTATGAACCCATTTGTCGCTGTCAGGTTCTTACGGTTGCACGAAACAAGCTTGTCAGTTCCGTGATGCAGTAGCGACAAAGGTCACATTCCAGCCCAAGAAGGTTCAGCTCATCGGTATAAGTCCCGACTCTGTCGAGAAACAGAAGGCATTCGTGGAAAAGGAGAAGCTCACGGTAGCTCAATATCAACATTCATCAGGCGAATATCTAATCTGTTGCAATGTAGTATCCCGTTCTGAGTGATGCAGAGGGCAAAGCAAGTAAAGAGTATGGTCTCGGGAAAGCTCTATTTGGCCTCGCCCCTATCTCGCGAGTGACGTTCGTTATTGATAAGAAAGGCGTCGTCAGGTGTGTGGTCCTGCTTAACTTGAACATTGTAGCAATGGTAATAACCCTTTCCCCAAAGAGACGCTCTGGACGCAACCATTAACTACGGTGCACATTCTAAATTTGTCGAGAGATGGTTGACAAAGCTGGAGGAGGAAGATTTGCTAGCGAAGGAGGATCAGAGTTAACCTACGACCGCTCACAAAGCCACATATGCTACTTCGCCATGAGTAATTGAACGTCGCTTTACTCGATGTCGATGCCGACTTGCTATTGTTGCTTGGCTATCCGTGTATCTAGTTCATGTCCGAATATTCAACTTCTTTCACGAGGAAAGCTCAAGGCAAAGCTCAAGCGTTATGACAGTCGGGATTTGTCATGTCATGAATAAAATTCACATGTTTGCCCCAACTTTGTTCTCGCACCCAAATGGAGTCAAGACCGGTAATTGCTCGTCCCCACTGCCCGTCATTCAAAGGATACCCGTGCTAGTTCTCCTCTCGCTCTTCAACGACTACCCCCCTCCCGAAGCACCTCTCATCTCAGGTACCTACCCGAAGAACCATTAGAGCCATGCTTGTGACCCCCCTCACGAAACTCCTAAACATCCGCGTGTAGGTTGCCCAGAAAACATCTTGCCGGATAGATACTGATACGTTTGCAGACCTGTCGTACAAGGTGGCATGCAATGGTAATTTGAGCGCTCATTCTTGTAGTCAGCGATCTGAAGTCAACTTATTCAAGGGTTGGAGTACCGAAATTGGCAGCGGCAGTGTCCAATGCTGGTGGCCTCGGTATGTTCGTTCCCCCTTCCCTCAACGCAGAAAGAATCAGGAAACAGCCGCTAACAAATTCCATCATAGGTATACTCACTGCTCTCACCCAACCCTCCCCAGATGCTCTTCGGACCGCAATCCGCGAAACCAAGAAACTGACCTCGAAGCCTTTCGGCGTCAACATCACTCTTCTTCCAAGCATCAATCCTCCTGACTATGAAGGGTATGCTCGTGCAGCTGTGGAGGAAGGAGTCAAAATCTTTGAGACTGCTGGAAACAATCGTGAGTCCTGCATTTAGACTCACCAGAGCCGGTTATAGAGACTGATGCTTCGAATTGAATAGCCGGTCCCCTTATCAAGTTCTTCAAGTCCAAAGGCTGCATCGTGCTACACAAGTGTACGTCCATCCGACATGCTAAGGTCAGTTTGCTCCCCAGTTCAAAGGCGGAATGTTTACTCCTGTTAGTCCGCTGAGCGCCATGGCGTCGACGTTCTCAGCATCGACGGATTCGAATGTGCTGGGCATCCCGGAGAGTCTGATATTGGTGGTCTGGTTCTGGTTCGTCGCTAGCTTCCTCTCGGAGGGCTCAGATCTTACTGAGAGGTTTTAGCTTGCTCGTGCTGCTCAAGAGCTGAAGATTCCTTACATCGCCTCTGGTGGTATTGCCGACGCACGTGGCATTGCTGCATCCTTATCCCTCGGAGCATCTGTAAGTACTTTCCGCTGAAATCTGTGAACGACCTACTCAAACATGCTTGATTTAGGGCGTGAATATGGGTATGCGGCTGGTCATCCTCGTTGTGATAAATGTGGGCTAACCTATTCCACAGGTACCAGGTTTATGTGCACAGTAGAAAGGTAATCCAGATTATATTGGTACAGTGGCCAAGAATTGACCGTTCTTCCAGTCCTATTCATCAGGCTATCAAGGAGAAGATTGTCAGTTCGTCAGAACAGGACACTGTTCATATCTTCAGGACCCTTCATAACACTGCCCGCGTCTTCAAGAACAAGGTTTCTGAAGAAGTGGTTGCGACCGAGCGTAAACCAGGTGGAGCCAAATTTGAGGAAATTCGTCATTTGGTTTCTGGAGAGAGGGGACGTAAAGTATACGAACTTGGGGACCCGGACTACGGCATCTGGAGTGCCGGGATAGCCATGGGTTTGATCCAAGATATTCCAACATGCCAGGAGCTGGTCTCTAAGCTTGAGAGGGAAACTGAGGCGATTATTGGTAACCTCAGTGGTCTCGTACATACTTCTAGCAAACTATAGAATTAGATGTGAAGTTTGGCTGCTTTTTGGAGATACGAGTCGCGGTTCGTAGTAAATCTCGTGACCGCGTAAAGCACATCATGTCGTCGGCAAGTGCCGTCGACCAATCGGATTGCGAGAACGGTGGGGCGCTTTGATGCATCGTGTTGGACTTGAACCAAGTTGAACATCCGTACTTTTCTGTTTTTCGTCTTTCGTTTGCTCTCTTCGCTATCTTTCTCGCTCTCGTCGCTGTCTATCATGTCTTCAAGGTCACCCGCAAATTCACCATCGGCATCGTCCAAAATACTTTCTACATCACCACCACGAACCCCACCAGAACCTAATAAACGACCAAGTTCCTCAAGCCCTGGTTCAGACGAGTCGTCAATTATCGACGACCTCTCATTCGAATACGTCTACGATAAGGATGGAAACTACGTTCGCCTCTCGAAAGGCTCATCCTCGAAGTCCAATTATTCTTCACCACCGACACCGCAAGATATCCTACCACCACAACCAGAAGCAGCTCCAGCCAAGTCAATATCACCACCGTCAGCAAGACGATCATCACTATCGCGCTCAGAAAGCGCACATCCTGTCCTTGTATCAACAAGCGTCTCCTCAAGCCAGGCTGACGCACAGATGCCTCGTTCATTTCAACGCGTGTCCTCGGGGCCCGTAGCGATCAACAAGGCACGGCCGTTCCCTCGACGCGTCAATGGAGAAGAATCGAATAAACAGAGAGTTACGGCTCGACCATCGCGTGTCACAGACTCACTACAACACGAGAAGGAAAATATCATAACCAGCGAATCCGAATCGGCACTCGATAACCTCCATTCAAGCCGGGCTGTGCCAGGCAGGGCATCATACTCTCGTTCAGGTCTTTCGGCAGAGCCAATATCACGACATATGTCTGCTAGCCAGATTCGACCGACTCGCGCAATCAAGACTGCTGCATCTGTAGGCTCCATGTCAAAGTACGCAAACGGTGTCGACTACAGTATTCCGGAAACTCGGCCTGTAAATGGACCAGAGGATATAGTTTCTGAACAGGAGTCTGAAGCAGGTTAGTTCGCCAACGGCATGGACATTTGCTGAACCGAAGTACTAATCCGCTACTGCAATGAACAGAACAAGACCCACAGCGGCACAGATCCACCACAGGAACTCCTTTCCCCAGCACGGAGACTGAACAAGATGCTGCCAGTCTCAGCGATGCGGATGGCGTGGATGCTGGTCAAAGCGCGCTGCCACCCTCAAGAACACGTCATACCCCTTCAAATTCGGGCCGCGAACCAGTCCCCACTTCGTCTGGGACTACAAGACCTCGAAGATCTGCTAGTCTCAGCGACGCACTGAGTAAGAGTGATATCTTCTCCTCCGTCATAAACCAATAACCTCTTGACCAAAACAGTGCAAGAGGTCAACCATGGCCAGCATCAGACCCATCAACCAAACCCGAGAGCAGGTAGGCTCGGCTTTTGCTATAGCTAAAAGTTCCCATGTACTGACTTTTTCGTAGCCGTGAATGATCTTCCCTCAGGGGCACGGCGCGTAACTATGGAAGACTCGCGTCCGGACTACAAGAGTGAGTACCCAGTGCTCTGCGTGGCATACCTTCTTACATGTATCCATCAGAGTATAGGAGAGAAATTGAAGAAATGGAGCAACGTGAGTTATTTGCCTTGACCTTCCCCCAGTGTTCTGATCAGCGACACAGACTCGCCAGCTGAGGAGCATATACAACCCGCTAACTTGAACGGCCGAGCAGCAACTGGTCACCGACGGCGCGACTCCGATACGCTTCGTTCGGGACCAATGTCCGCTGGACTTAGTTCACCAACCGTTATGGACGCTGTGACATCTCGCAATGGTATGACATCGCCGAATGGCACCAATACGAGGATGGGGAGAGCATCACCTTCAGGAGCCAGACTCGGTCGGGTATCTCCGCCCACGCGACATTCTCCTGGTGCACGGATTGGGCGTGTTTCTCCCTCGACATCAAATGCGAGGGTAGGTCGCGTCTCCCCACCGACCACTCGAGGTGCAGGACGAATATCCCCTGCGATGTCGGCCTCCTCAGCGCAGCCCAAACGTAACTCGACGGCTCTCGAATCATTGAACTCGCGTTCAGAGAGGTCAGATCGGCCGTTATCGTCGAGGACGCCTACGATCGGCGAGCATGATGAGGAAGCTGACGCCAACTACGCATCCGAGAGGGAAAGAGAACGCGAATCCAAGCGACTGAGTCACCATCAAGCAATGGAGCAGCAGTACATGCGCTCCGCACCTGCGCCACCCGTGGCTGCAGCACCACCCGCCCCGCTCAATCGACATATGGTGGTCAACAAGAAGGCATACGCTCGTCTCGATATGATTGGAAAAGGAGGGTCTTCAAGAGTGTTCCGAGTGCTCAATCATGCAAATGAACTCTACGCCATCAAACGTGTATCTCTGGACAAGACTGACGCCGAGACAATGAGCGGCTATATGAACGAGATTGCACTACTTAAACGATTGGAGGGAAACTCACGCATCATCCGCCTGATAGATAGCGAGGTCAAGCCTGGTCCGGGAGGAAGTAGGGGTCACTTATTGCTGGTGATGGAATGTGGAGAGGTCGATCTTGCGAGGTTGATCAGTGAACGAGCGGGTGAACCTTTGAACATGGTTTGGGTGTCCTATTATTGGCAACAGGCAAGCATTTGTCCCAGCCTGGCTGATTCCAACGCTAACAAGAGTCTGTAGATGATGCAAGCTGTCCATGTTATTCATGAGGAGAAAATTGTTCATTCAGATCTCAAGCCTGCAAACTTTGTTCTTGTACGAGGCCAGCTGAAGCTAATCGATTTTGGTATCGCCAATGCTATCGCAAACGACACCACTAACATCCAGCGCGATCACCAGGTATGTATCATCTATGTCCTACCATTCTGCCCCTAATCTACCCCCTAGATTGGCACAGTCAATTTCATGAGCCCAGAGGCAATTGAACTCCCAGATGGCATGCGAAGGCTCAAGGTTGGCCGCCCAAGTGATGTCTGGTCATTAGGTTGCATTCTCTATCAGATGGTGTATGGACAACCACCATTCCACCACCTATCCGTCTATCAGAAGATGAAGGCAATCCCAGATCTTGCGCATGAGATCGATTTCCCAGAGTTCTCCGTCCCTACCGCACCAGCGCCACGGTTGAGCAATGGGGCTGCAGGTGCGGGGACTCCGCCCAAGAAACTCGAACACCTCAAGCGCAAAGTTCACTCTGGCGTTATCATGAGCATGAAGAGCTGCCTCTGCAGGAATCCCAAGGAGAGAGCAACAATTCCTGAACTTCTAGAACACGAATGGCTCTCAATGAAAGAATGTATGGAATTCTGTATATGCCCTGGAATGTCCTTTCTCACAACTACCTTACAGCCGAGCTGGCCGCTACGACAAAACCGTCTCTGGCAGACGATGAGACTATCATTAATCCCTACTATATGCGCCAGCTTCTAGAGTATGGCATCAAACTGGGCAAATCAAGCACCGACATGGACCCCGAAAGGCTGTTACAGGAGGCTGAGGTTTGTTGAATTCGCTTTCAACGCTCGATCACTCCAGCTGACCGAATATTCAGCGTCTTGTAGCTGAACTTAAGTCGATACAATGACCGCATCCATCGTCCCATCGATTCCTCTTCATCCCATTGCATTTTCTCCTTTGTTCTTCGCAACCCAATCATTGTATTTTGCATCGCACTAATTTTATATTTATGACTATGCGCATAGCGCTATATGACCGCTTCTAACGTGCTGTGACGACCTTCCTCTCCCTTTTCGCTCTGTTCTTCTGTGATGCTACCAACACCCCCTGCGCTCCAAGGCCGTATTTTGAAGTGCCATCTGGTTCCAAACTCTCGTTCGTGTATTAGATTTGTTTCTCGCTGTTTCTTGTCAGTCTTCTCTAACCATCTCACATTCTTTCCTTGACTGCTAAATATTCTTGTGGCGCTGATTTCTCCCTATCGATGAATGAATTAACATTTCGCAACGGCATGAATACAGATGCCAAAATATTGGATCTCGGCTGTTGGTGTGTGACAATGCATGGTGACGTTCAACCTTGAGACCGACCACTACCTGGCTGGTTAGTCTCCAAACAGCATACACTCGCACCAGCACGGCCTGCTGATGATCGTTGGAACCCAGATATATGGCACCAGCAATCAAAACCTGTCAGAATGCAGACGAGACTATCACCAACGGATTAGAGGTACGTGACTCTCCCTGTCTTGAGCGTGGAGAAGACTCAGGGCCCTTGAAGATCTATACGCTTTCGTCGGGCCCACGTCCTCAACGGCAACAGACCCACCAGAGGGCGACCTGCAAAAGCGGAAGATTGAAAGGTCGACAAGTCATAATACGAAAACTTGGTCAATCCCGCTCATATGCAAATATTTGTGTGCCACTCTAATATGTCTTCATACAGAGAAAGAAGCGTTGATCTCGAACGGGTTAAGAATTCACCAAAGTCTCCACCATCCCAACATCGTCTCTGTTTTATCTGTTTTCTCGGCGCCTCCTAATATGGTCTACATTCTTGAGTTTTGCCCACGTGGGAACCTTCAAGAATACCTTGATAAAGCACCCAAGAAGCAGTTAAAAACCGAGGAACTCAAGAATCTGACCAAAAACATGGTTGATGCACTGGTTTACCTTGCACGCGAAAGGGTAGTTCATGGCACTATTTCCCCGCAGACGGTCCATGTTGTGGAAAATGGCCGCTACGTACGTTCTTGCGATTCTTTCTTTCACCAATCCTAGAAACCTCGATATAGAAATTGGGAGATTTCGAGGCGGCACTCAAATTGGACCTATTCGATGAAAGCGGGGTCGGCCTAGATTCGCCACATGATCTCACCTTTGCGTCCCCGTGCGTGCTTGCATGGTCGCTCTCCCAAAGCGTATTGACGTCCATAAAGAGAATCCAGGAATGGCAAGCCTATCAGCCTCTCATCTGACTTGTGGTCACTGGGCTGTGTCATTGCGGCCTGCTCTATAGGTCTGACTTCATTCGAGGTAGCATCTATTCTCCTCAGGCTGCGACCAAAGCTCCGAAGTTCACATAACCTTCCCATCTAGACGCTTGTAGGGGAAAACTGGGCCGGTAAGCCAGATCTGATCACAAACAAGATTATGCAAGAAGAACTTGCGGTCATGGTTCGCGGAATGTTGCATATAGTAGGTCATGAAGCTGTCATGAACCTCAGACTTCAACGCACACACTAACGAGAACTTACCAGGATCCTGAGTTGCGCATAAAAGCGCCTGATCTACTGAAACACCCATTCCTGGCAGCACAGCACGCCTACCATGCCGCCGACGCCACCACTACAGGGGAATACCCATGTTTGCAACAGCCGAAACCAAGAATATCCGCCGTGCGACGTCCGACTCAGGTTCTGAATATTAAGCCTACCCAAAGGTCGGCGTCTGATCCTACCAGGCACCCCAGACGGCCTTTGAAAAGCATTCTTGAAGAGGTTGACATCGCTGAGCAAGACGTGAACGACATCGACGCTCGAGTGCTACCTAAGCGTATCGTCTCCTGCCCCTCACGGTTTCTCACCTTGGCGAAGGAGAATGGTGATAATTACCAACTGCCCGCATCCCCGTCCGCTCGGCGTCCGACTTCAGCAACAAATGGCACTGGAGGTCTACGAGCCTCGTCACCACCGAAAACTTCCAAATTTATCGATAAAAGGGCTGAAACCATCAGGAGAAACAAAGAGCTGCCTCACTTCACTGACGTCAGTACAATGAAGTCTCTGGACCATGAGCTTCGGTATGCTAAAGATACTCAACCTTGCACAGGAGGTGCCGATTGGGACAGAACGCCCGACCCCAGTCAACGTCCTTTCAATGTGCCCCCAGACACACAAGTCAACTCATGGATCGATTACAATCCTGCCCAATCGTCGCCTTCTGATTGATTTCCGACAAAGTCAACGCAGGCGCGAACAGAGAGCCGATCTCGTCCTCCTCGTCTCAGGAGATGGCACCGAAGTAGCTTTCCTCTGTGGCTAATGGAAGTATATTGATATCAGCCTCAGGTTTCTGCCTATCAGATAATGGAGCCGGGTTCACTAGGGACGCTAGATAAGCCGCAAAGTGTTTACAGTCTTGACGCATTGCCAGCCACTCTCTGGAAACCATACAATGATGCAGCGAAACTAGTCGATCAGATCAAGCAAAGGACTCCTTCTGTATGTGGTACTCCCTCGAATTTCCTTGTCACTAACACGCTCTGCGAAGCTTGTCTCATATACCAGCCAGTTTAAGTGCACTCTGATGTCGAATGATCCATTTCAAGACGCGGAGATCCTATATTTTGAAGCACCCATATCACAAAATTCAGCAATCGAGAATTATCAACAGGACATCAAGCCTTTGCTGCGTCTCAGGCTCTTCAGAAAATCTGCGACTCTCGAGCTCTCGAGGCGGCTGACGGATTCTCACAGCGAAGAATGGGTGAATAGAAATATCCCCTGGACCCCCACAGAACCCTTTGTCTCGACTGAGGATTGGGCCAAACTAGATCAAGCTGAGAAGACTTCACTTCAATATCTTATCCGGTTTCTAGTCTCTTGCGGCTGTTTCGAACGCTCTATGTCTCGAGATTCAAAAGTGCTAACGCTTCCACTTGGCGCTCACACTAGTGTCAGACCTCCACCAAAACCGTCGTCGCACAGTACACTTTTGCTTGACTTGCCTCTGCGTCCTCCAAAATTCTCATCTGCGCAGTCCCTATCGAGCAATCCTCTTACCAACTCTTTCGATCAACTTTCATCTGGATTGTCAAGCACCCGAGCTAACGTCACTGAGAAGATGTGGCACGACAGCGAGATTACTATACCGCCTGTCATGAATCAAGAAGCGAGGTTCCTACCTTCGATCGGCTGGTGCATTAGACATACCTCTCAAATAACGCAAGGAGGCAGATACAAGATACTTTTTTTGGATGGATCCATTCTGGAGGTGGACGTCGACGAAGACTGGGTAGAAACCCAACAACCTCCTGGGCCCAAAAGCAGGTCGGTTGACTGTTTCTCAGGCTGCCAAGGCACTCATGCGTTGATAGACATAGAATCCTTGATTGCGGGTCGAATAAGAGATTGGCAGAGCGTATGAACGCGTTCAAACAATTTGTACTCCTGTATGATCAGGGCGATTGAAGATAAAGCAAGAGTCTCAGTACTCGTTCACATCGCATACATTGGTTCAGTTAGCGATATACGGTCTCTTCAATCCTCCTTTGACAGAGCTAGACCGTGACGAACGGGTATAGTACCAGATTCCATCTCCTCCACGGCATATCGGATGCATGTCTTCAAATCCCACTGTGGGCGATACCTGTACGTGCAGTATCATGAGAGATCTTACTGAATATGAAAAGGAGTAAAGTCATACCCGAGGACTTTTCGAGCGCGAGAATCATCCACCCGGATGGTTTCAAGGTATTCCAGCATCGAGGGTTGAACATATATAGCTTGTCCAAGCCATCTCGGTGAAATCGATGGCCTGATACCGAAAGGGAATAAGAGCAATAGCAGAACATGGTATCTCAACCAAAGAAATGCCTCGATGAGATGTGCCAAAGTGTATATCAAGAGGGGTGGAACATCATCTAATATTACTTCCCTTTTCGCATAGTACTGGGTTGGGATAACGAAATGAGATTTCTGACTTCTAGGCACCCCAAACGGAAAAGTCCTCACTTTGACGGTTTCTCTCAATTGCTTCATTGTCCATGCAGGCCCTTGGCCGGTGACAAGGAAGGCCTGACCACTGACAGATGCGGGTTCTTCGCGTAACACTTTTTCCATGAGCAGATGGGCTGATACAACATCCCAAACGCAAACGTTTGTGGCACTCCAACCTGCGTCCCAAACAGGTACTCTAGGTAAGAGTAAACACGTGGAAATTGACCTATCATTGGGGCCAGTGATTGTGCTACGTCAAGTCAGCCATATATCACTTCCAGGAGATTATTATAAACTCACTACGCAGGACGAATAATGGCGGTACGAAGACTCCCTTGCCCATCTGCCTTCTTTACAAGCTCTTCAGCCATGATCTTCGAGCGCGAGTAGCAACTCTGTGAAATAAGTTCTGGGGGTAATGGTGGATCATAGTCGCTGACTACGACTTTGTGGTTTATTCCTCCTTGTAAATCATAACCGAGGCGAAGGAACCTTGGTCGAGGAATGACACTGTCTCCAGTCGAAGTGTAAATCAAGATGGCACGGGGCAACGTTTGCGCCACTTTCAGTATGTTCTCCGTCCCATGCACGTTGACCATGTAGGAAGCGTCCCAGCAGTACGAGCGACGCTCATAGAAGTGTATACTTGCTGCCGTATGGAAGATGACGTCTGGTGCCTCTCCAGTGGAAGGGAATGGTTGTGTGAGAGCGCTTCGTACAGACTCCTCTGAAGTGATGTCGGTCTTTACAAATGTCACAGCAGGGCTTGACGCTATACTCTGGCTCGGCGGGGTGATGTCCAGAATCCTGATATTCGTTTCGCCTCTCAACAGAAGCAACCTGACTAGATAACTGTGGGAGGTTCAGATGAAAACCATTTAGAGACATAAATCTGTAATCAAAGACTCACGATCCCACAAAGCCAGAGCCGCCTATAACTGCATAACCAGACCCAGTGGCTCGCCGTGGTGCATTAGCCAATAGGTCGATGTCTTTGTAGGACACTGCTTCGAGTTGCTCTTCCGTCAAGAAGTGTTCCGTATCTATTTTTGGTCCGCGAAGCCTTTTTGACAGTTTATAAAGGTAGAGGACAGGGAGGATCCCCAGTGGCGGCCAGCCAATCATCGTGCTGCCTAGAAGGTGGGTGGCAAGTGGAAGGTGTCCATGGAATAACAAAGGCTCTGCTGAGGGATCAACTGAGATGACAGGTATGGGCGCCTTTTCTTTCCCCAGGTAACGGGAACTCAGGTGACTCCGAGAATAGAGGGCAAGTAGAGGATATGTATTATTACGAGCAAATAGTCCCATAACTATCTACAGGGTTAAATTGTGCCTCCTGAGTCTAGCATACGAAGAGGCGCCCAACAGATGGATCGTGGTCACTAGTCCTCTTAGCGAGGGTAGGTTGCCAGTTGTTGATATGAATATGCTCGAACTCGATGGGGAGGTAATGGAACGCTTTCGAGATGAAGAAGTGATCGAGCTGTTCGGAATTCTGGCCGAAAACGTAAGTATACCTTTCCAGAGTTGGAATACCAGCAACTTCGTCGGCGTCAGTCAGAAGGTCGGTCAATGGGTTGAAGACAGAACGGGTCTGCAAGAACTCATTGAAGTCACCAGCTACGATGACTTTGGAAAATGGGTTGACGTTGAGAAGTGACTTGACGAAGTTCTGCATACCGTCAGATGTGCGGTTCTCGATAATGGAATGGATGACAGAAGACTCACTGCAACTAGACTGACTTGACGAGTACGGGCATCCAGAGGGAAGTTCACTGGCGAGCGGGAGTTTCCTTGGAGGGAGCTACTGCCGCCCTTCGAAGCGAGATGCAGATTGACAGTGAAGAATTGGCTTCCCAATTTGGTTTCCCAGTGAGCGACCAATGGTTTGCGGGAGGCATTCCAAGCACCGTCAGTGGGGTCGATACGGCCGGGATTATAACTAGAAGAATATTAATGACCTGACCTCGTTTTCAGAAGATTTCTGCCAGCTTACTTGAGCTTTGGGATACGAGCGGGGGTATTGATGACCTGGACAGCATCCAGGGAGCCACCAGCTGGGGACCCCGGAACCAATTTCAGTCGGTCTGCTCGATACCTAAAATAGGGGGAGAAATCAGATGAAGAAGCCAGGGAGGTTCACAAGACTGACAAGTAAGCTTGACGAATGTTGCCGCCGGGTTCTCCTCCATCTTGACCATCAACAGGGTCAATCTCAACGTAGCTGTAGGTCACATTGCTAAGGCTTGCAATGGAAGCAATGAGGGTGTTGAGTGTAACATTGGCGCTGACGGTCCCATCGTCCTTCGACCCCGAATTGTCTTGGATCTCTTGAACGAACATGAGGTCGGGTGTCTTCAGGTAGGTTGAAATGTGCGCAGCAATAGTCGGAAGGTGTGCTGAGGTCGGGGCCAAGTTCTCGACATTGTAGTCACCGACTGTGATATGGCAAGGGTCCCATATGGATGATGTTTGGATTTTCGTCGGCTGAATAGGTGTTGATTCTTTCGCAGTGATCACAGGGGCCGTAGTCGGGAGAACGTAGTAGAAGCCAAATCTATTTTCAGATACAATCAATTATTGGAACCAAGGATCTTTTCGAGTACTCACTGGTATGTAACGACACCAACAATGTCAGAAAGAGCATCACCCAATCCGACAGCTGGATTCTTTGTCTTGTCCAGAGGGCTGCCGATTATGACAGTTTCTGGATTTCCGTCAGGAACACCGTCCGGTCCTGTTAGAATTACATATGAGCAAGTCACCATAACCTTCTTGTGGCCAGTCACATACCGAAGTTCAAGCTCAACCCGCCCTTTTTGTTCTTGCCTGTCACTGTCCAGTTACCGTACACCCAGAACTCCCCATAGTTGTTTGGGAAACCAAGGGATATTGGGCTGGGGATTGAGACGAGTTGACCCTCCAAACTCTCCCAGAAATCAATCCCGTATTTATCGGGCTGCAGAGTCGCATTCACATTTTGAATTTGGGTGACGTTATTGGGTGCAGACAGGAAGCCATCTGGGCCTGGGTCGAGTGCGGTGAAGTACTGAGTAGGGGGGCTACGGTCTCGCCCAAGAACAATGGGAGTGACTGTGTTGTTGGATGAGATGACAGAGATGCCGGATGGAGAGCTTAGCTCAGTGAGCAACAGGTCATCCGGGGCAGTGCTGGAGCGGTATTCGGCCACCTTAGCGCTTCCAAGAACGATACTGTCCCCGACAGTGACCTGTGCAAGGACGGTTGTGGACGTAGAGAAGACGTAGATTCCGGTGGACACACGAATGTCGTCGACGGGATCACCAGCTAGCCAAAAGCCACTTGGCCCCTGTGAAACCTAGTTCAGCTGGATCAATCACAATGGTGCGGGGGATACATACTTTGGCGGTCACCAACCCAGTGATATTCTGTACGGTTTGACCAGCATACGGACTTGAGAAAGCGGGTCCTTGAATGTCGGCAATGGTCACTGACTGTGCAGCCGTGATTGCACTCGACACAAAGACCGCAGTATAGAGCCAGTTCATTGTATGCTGAACTATGGCTTGGGTGGTTGAGGATAAACTGTCCCATGTGTCAAGCTATACATTCGACTTTTATTGCAGGCAACGGAGGAATAGAGACAAGCGAACCTACGCACCACCGAGCTTGGTCCACATGGAACTGTCGTATAAAGCACCATTTTTGGTGGTATTGTCGCGCTATCTCAACCGTGTACCGCGTAAAGCTTGATGGATGGACAAGCGTAACGCACGGGGCATGAGGAAACCCATCAGCGTGCTATAAAGGTCGCGACGTGAGGTTACCCAATTGAGGTAATGCGCCCAATGAAAGCTAGCACGTTCTTCCCCGCTGAGCCAAGAGTGTTAGGCACAATAGCCCGCTAGAGATGGTGCCCTTCATAGAACGTTGGCGTTGACAGAAAACTGCATGAGGTAGTCAGCGGCATATATTTTCTGCGCGAGGGATAGCCCCGACCATCATTACGCGGAGATAGAGATAACGGCAAAATGAGGCTCGTTCCTGGCAAGAGTATTGATCTCCAAACTTCCTCTTCACATTGTCATTAGAATATACAGACAGAATCATATGCTATGTATGGTCTCAAACTCGTGCAACTCCGACGCCCTGAATCTATGTTCCTCAAATGCCTGCTCGACATTGGTTGTTCTGTTGATCACATTGGCCAACTGTGAGTCCGGTTGATTTGCCAGCAGCAGAGTTTGCCAAATTGGCACATTTGTTGTGCTGGACGTCGCAAGAGCGTCCCAAAGCTGCAGATTGGTTGAGGAATGAATCATTACCCTCGACCTGGAAACCACGTCCACCGACGATGACAGTAGGGGCTGCGATTCCACCCACTAATAAGAAAAGCTTAGTATACCGATGACAGGAGGTATAGCTAAGTACATACGTGCACCAGTAAACTTCTGAAGGTTGTTCCCAGAGGCTGCATTGGCAGTGGCAGTGGCAGTTGCGCTAGGATCGTTTGTGAGATTAAAAAGGCCAAAAGACCAGAATAACTTACGCAGCGGAGGTGGCCACTGGGGCGGTAGCAGAGGCGGTCGCGGTTGCACCAGCACCAGCGCCGGTAACGGTGACGGTGACAGCTACAGAAGAATGTCAGTTGAGACCAGGGAGAACTGGCTATAATGACTTACGAGCCGGACAGCTGCCATCTGAAGCGACAGCAGTGGAGGTAGCAGCAGCAGTTGAAGCGGTCGCGGTAGCATTGTCCTCGCTGCCACTACTTGCACCACCATCGGCTACAGCAGCGTCGATTTCTTCAGGTGTAGCATCCTCCACGAGAAGATTTTGGGTGAAGATGCAGCCAATGGGGTCATTAGCGTCATCACAAGAATTGCCTTTCGCAGTAGGGTCATCGAGTTTTCCAGGTGCGAAGGTGCCTGCCTTGAGTGCCAACTGGGGATCACCACCGACAGCATGAATTTGCTTGGCCAGCTCAAGGGTGATGGCTTTGTTAACGGCGGCTGCGTTCGGGGAAGCAGGGTCCTGTATTCAATGAGCATGTGGCTCACCACGAGCAGTACGAGTGCATATCTCACCTGGTGTTGTTGAATGGCTGCGATCTCAGGGTTCTTTGCTTTGATGCTCGTGCAGGCATCTGTGGTTGCGCCGACTTTTCCGGAGTTGCGCTCAAGAGCACGGAAGATCAAGGCGTCGATTTGTCCTTGAACGTCGCTGGCTGCCTTTGCATTCGTGAATGCCTGATCAGCAGCTGCTTGTTGAAGGCAAGTGGCGTCCTAGAATGGATCTGAGTAAACTTGTCGGAATCGCAGACATTTTTGGCGACTTACAGCAATCTTGCCGGCCCCCTTGATTGCAGCAGCATTTCCGAGCAAGGCGAAGACAGGGTCAACAATTCCGTCGGGATTGTTAGTGCTAAGGCTCTTGCGAACAGAAGTCAAGAATTGCTCATGCGAGTGCTCTGTCATACAATCAACATCAAGAAGTCATATAAATACACTCAACATACCTTGAGGAACTTCGCGTCTCACTGGGAGGGCGAAGACAGAAGAAATAGAAAGAAAGACAAGGGTTGCGAGTTTGGAGTACATAGTGACGATAATGACCGAAGGGATGAACAAAGAATAAATGTATCAAGAATGGATCTGCGACCTAGAAAGAGGATCTGAGGTGAATGGAACAGAGCAATCACATCCTAAGCCACGTACCAAATAACTCGAATGTCAAGAGATAGGTGCGAAGGTCAAGAACCAGTCTTGAAAGAAGAAAAATGTGAAGAAGGAACGGGAAGAAAGGAGAGGAGTGCCGAAGGTGCTGAGGGTGCGTAACTGGTTGCTGCCTTTATACTCATCCTTGCGACCACTCCCGGGATATGTTGTCTCGCGTGGCTTATGGGTACCTGACAACTTCTATGGAAACCGGAGATTCTCAAGTACCACAGAAATGGTTTATCGAAGACGAAGGGCGGGAACGACGGGCCTGGCGGACTCACCAACCGTTACCCGCGATGCGCGTTGTATTGTGGGAGTTGAAGAATAAGCCGCGCTACTGATAAAGGGAACTTGATCAGAAATGGTTGTCATGAGCTATGGCCGATGTCACCTAGTGGCAACATACCAGTCTGCGCAACTGCGAATAAATGTCCCAATTTGTACGATCTCATGACATCACTAATAACCTACAACTTCCTCGAGCATCACTTCAAAGCACAACAGTAGCCACGAGAATGGATCATGAGCTCGATGCTTGGCGGGACAGAGCATAAGAAGGCTGATGAGTTGAGCATTGAATATTGATCCCGAACTCTGTTCCCTCCGTATCTCTAAGGCCCAAGCATAGAAGTTGCCGTAGAGACAACAGAAAGACGAAGCTACAGTCGCAACGCTTGACGATATGATGAGGAACGTGAGAGCAGGACCACAATATTGGTCGACTCCGTGGAATTGTTCGATTGGAATTCCCTCTAATGATTACAGAAGCTGTCAACACAAGATTATAAGCAGTGCGGAGGTGGTCTGCTCACAGACAGACACGCTCAGTACACCTGTGGTGCTCCGGAGAAATGCGTAGGTATCATGGCACCATAATAGTTGGCACATTCTATTGTCGGTGCTAAATGCGGACGGAGGTCCCGTGTTTCTTCGACAAGGCTTGCAGGTCTCGTTCTACAAAATGGTCAGCCAGCATCCCATCCAAAGTGTGTATCACGTACGGATGCCCCAAACATGTGAACGGAGATCGAGGAACTCTGCATGCGTATTTAGTCACAACGTCATTCTCGGAGGATCAGGATGGAAGAAAACGCACCAACGTGAAGCCCGTCAAGTAGCTTCTTAGTTTCTGCTCTAACCCGGGAGACGTCCTCCTTCGCAGCAGAAGCCTGGCTCAAGGCTTTCAAGTCTTTTTCAACTGCCTCTATCCTTCTGACATGGGCAGAGACCTGGATTCGAAGTCAGTTGATGATCTGAATCTCCAAACACTATGCGTTTGAGACCTTTTCCGTGCTAACTTGCAGAGCCTCAATGCTGGTCTGTAGAGCGGCGGAGGCTCGCTGGTATTCTTCGAGAAGATGGTATGCAGCGAATGAAGAGGCTAACGAGAAGCCAAGAAGAAAACCGACAATCCTGAAAACCTCAGTGTTAGTAGCCCTTCCTCGAAGGCATTTGAAATGCACTTACCCTCCGCGGAAACCTCCGATTGGTTTCTTCTGTGCTGGGACGGTACCAAGGTTGGGAGATGCCTCGTTTTTGAGAACAGCACCAGTAGCAAAAGTACGAGCTGGTGCTCTGCATACAGCTGTTCTACTGACTGCAGCGAGGCGTAGAGGGAAGGCCATGGGAGGATGAAGGACGAAAGTTGCACTCAACGCCGCCCAATGCAGCATTCAAAGGTTGCACGTGACGAAAAGGCGCCTTGCCTTCTCCTTTTGCGCTTTTGCAGCTCGAGTGCGCATCTTCGCAGAAGTTCATTGAGATATGGCACCTAAAAGAAAGAATGCTGAACAAGAAGACCTCACAGCTCGCGAAAAGAAGAAGGTCAAAGTAGCAGCTGCCCGGACTATCGCGATTCAGGGAGGGTCACAGCAGAGCTCGAAAGCAGGTCCTTCTAGTGTTGGAATCGTAAACAGTGAGTCAAAGGACGAACATTATCTGAAAGAAGCTTAGAAGAAACTCACAAGCAAGGCATGAGTGGGCTACCTAGTGCTCTGGATGTAGAAAAGTTCGCCGAGGCAAGTTCTACGCTCTGACTGCCTCACTTCCCGACCAATCCTTCTCGCAGGCACGGGCTTTCGAGATCAGCGCTATGGAACATGCTATGAAGAATTCTAGGTACACCCACTCGTCAACTGATATCTTTGATTTTACTGAGTCAACGTAGTGCAAGTTCTACTTCAAGGGCATGGCAAGCTTTACCCCGACATCTTCGCAGGCGAGCTGCAAGCCATGACGTCCGTCGTGTGCCCCTTCGCCTGCGAGAGAAGGCAAAGGCGGAGGTAGTATTAGGCCATCTATCAACTCAGAAACCCTTCTCATGCCAATTCTAGATGGATCCAGTCAGTAAGAAGGCTGCCAAACATCGCGTCCCGAAGTTAGGAAAGGCTAAACGCCTAAAGAGGACAGAGATCCTCCAGAAGCGTCAAGGTGTGTCGCCAACAGTTTGTCACGTTTTGACTTCAGTGCACTGATAACCTGCTCAAGTTGATAAAACATGGCTTGAGACTCATCTATGGCATGCAAAACGCATGAAAATGGAGAACATGTGGGGGTATCGATTGGTACGTGCTTAGTTTGCATGTGCACACTTACCTACTGATAAGGCTTTAGGCAGTAACACCAACTGAGAAGTCTTTTCGACCATCTCATCGGGCATCTGTTCATGGCTCGATCCTCCATGACGCATCTTATTTCGGGACCATCGAACTCAAGGGTCCAGAAAATACCCTCAAAACCATTCTTGAAGCGTGTTGTGACCCACAAGGTGCAGGTCCTGGATCGAAAAGGTGGGCTAGGCATTACGTTTCACCGAATTGCGCTGATTGATATTGACCTGTTATCCAGGTATCTCACGGGAGTCCGAGCTCTCGAAACTTATCTATACCAACCTGGGTCATACCCGTTTGATATGATTTGTCCAGTGACCATCCTGTGGCGGCCCTTGGCAGTTTCTCGCACAGGATCCAACCCAATTCAAAGTGAACGCGTAGATTCAGGGGAAACAACGCCGTTGGCCGCCCTACCTCACCACGGCGGTTCCAAAGGCAAAGAGAAAGCAACAGAGCCAGTAGATGAGGCAAGGGTTGTTTGGGTTCGAGTTCATCCTTCCACGTTTGATGCTTGCGTCGCCGCCATCCAATCCGCGGCTTCAGCTGCGTTAGCGGAAGCCAATACAACTGAAGGAGGCAAGGAAATTGAAGTTGAAATAGCCGATCTAAGAGGGCAGCTCAATGCTTTCGAGATTATGGGGCCAAAGTCGAATCAAGTCCTAAAGGGTGCGCTTAGTCCTGTTTATGAGAAGGACGTAAATACCGAATTCTCCAAGGTGAGTCAATAATTTCTTGACAAGCTCGCAATGCCCACCTAACGTCATGTTTCAGTTTTGGGACAGTTTATCGAGTGTACAGAGTTCCGGACAGCTTGGCCGATCAATGGTCATTGGATTCAAGGTGTATGACCCACGCCTAAAGTAGGTATTCTCCTTGTA
This sequence comes from Clitopilus hobsonii, assembly GCA_015708445.2. Classification (NCBI taxonomy): domain Eukaryota; kingdom Fungi; phylum Basidiomycota; class Agaricomycetes; order Agaricales; family Entolomataceae; genus Clitopilus; species Clitopilus hobsonii. The sequence goes on along the minus strand of CP068003.1, from coordinate 1,683,028 downwards.
TATTTCAACCCTTTTCTGATGCTGCTGGCGTAGATTTCCACCTAAGAACGCGAAGGTCGAATCAGGAATATCGCTGCATGCCACTGCGACTATGTCTGTGTTTCCGTCAACAGAACTTGCTACCTCGGAGATCTGGGACGGTGATACTAGAAGCAAATTAGCTCAGCCGCGTTACAAGAAGAAGGATCTGGATGAGAGGAGATCCAAGGTACGTTGTATCCGGAACTCAAAACGTTTCATTTGCCGACCATGTCTTCCAGAACCTAGTTCCTGGCACTCCTCTCCGGCCACAACGTCAAGACGATCGCGTCCCGGCCATCCTGATCCAACGCTCACTCGAAAATTCGAACGCTAAATCTCAAGGCATACATGGCTGGACGCTACTCATACCCGCGGGTTGGTCGATGGCATTCTTGCCTTCCTTGACAAACACTGGTACAAGGATTGGCGGACAACGGGAGCGCCAATGCCAGGCATTCGAAGCAGGAATTCCTTATTTTCCTCGTGACCTCCCATGTTCTAATGGGTACGATGGGTACGCTCAGGATCGTGAGCGCGAAGAGCGAGAAACGTGGCAGCGGAAACCACCTGCTAAACGCGTCAATTATGAGAAACTCGGAACGAGGAGCCCATGGAGGGCCGATTGGGAGGTCGTCTTCGGATTGAAGGTCCCAACTCCAGCGGGCGCGGACGACCTTGTGACCACTCAGCGAGAGGAGCCACCTATTGCTGAAAATGTTGACTCCCCGATGTGGCTTTTACGAGGCAGTGAAACTCGTGCTATCCTAGACAACATCTCGAAGATGCTGAACCCAAGCGCCGGTCTCTTGCAAGCTATTAATCAGCTGAGGATGAAGCGAGGATTCAGTGCTCTGGGTGGGGCGCAGAAATCGGAGGACATGTTACGGACAGCACTTGTTGGCGTCCGATTAAGTGTCTGCAGACGTGGGGTCCCAGAAGACCTGGCTATGATATATGCCCTCGACAGTGATGAAAGGAGGAAATGGGAACGTATTCTTCACTCGAAATTACCAAGAGGGGGCGAAGAAGAAGAAAGTGAAGACGAGAAAGAGGTGCGTATTCTGGCCGATTCCGATTTAGCGCTCCAAATTAAGCACTTTCTACAGCTCTCGACGAAAGCGCCATCTCAAAGCTCTCTAATCGGATACGTGACGACTGGACACTTTGCCCTCTCACAAGGAACAGGATATGCTATCGGCGCTGTGACTCTAAGCAAGCTTTTAGGAGAAGGGCGGTAAGTAGATCCCATACCTTTTGGTCTGCTTCTCCTGACACTGTTATTTAGCATTAGCTTCGGCACCGGTTCTAAGAGGTTCTCTTTGCTCGTAAAATTCAGGAATAGAGATGGCCAGCAATGCCGCCCAGGAAAGCTTGAGCTTCTCGATGACTGTGATTGATGCACCTCCGATTTTCCTGCCAAGCGTTTATGAAGTTGCACGAAATGATGATTATATGCTGCGATGGATTATCAATGTCAGAGTTACAAATGTCAGTTAATGTACAACTTGTGAAGGTCCTTTGTACTCTATGCAGTTATGAGGGTATCTCGTATCTCGAAGTCTCAACGATAGTCAAATCGAAGTGAAAGCTGGGTCATAAGACTAAATGTGTTCATGGTCATCCGACTTTCCATTTCTCCATGGCAGCTTGCACGAGTCTGCCCATCTCCATCCTTGCGTGTTTCTTGGCGCTATCCGAGATGCCCTCGAGAGCATCCAGTGTTCCGGGCGAAGTCAATAGAGGGTCGAATTCCAGCATATGACCATCCTTGGTGGGTATAGCAACCAAAGCTGAGAATGAATGCGCATGTCGAATAGGCTGTGGCGTCTTTGCTTCCGCCAGTATTGGCTGGGAGTGTGATGTCGCCTGGTCGGGAAGGTCGACAGGTTGAGTTTCCTCCTGGGATGTTTGCGAGGAAGAAAGGGAGGGAGCAGTATGGAAGCTGCTCTGAGAGGTAGTCCGCGAGTGCTGAGTGCTGCCTGCACTGAATAGAAGGGACGGATCGCGTCTGATGACGATACTACTCTTCCCAGAACGTATCGTTCTGGGTTTAAGATCATCCTCCCTGTCGCTTGTGTCTGCCTCTGCGTCACCTTCCGTGGCTTCTATCCCCTTGAGCCAGCCAAGACCGAATTGGTAGGGATTTGCCAGCGGTGACCCATTCATACTCAGCATACGTTCATCTTTGGTCGGTAGTCGTAGAGTATTGGGCATGGGTTGGTGTTTGTCATGGCCTGGATATCGAGGTGTTTTGTTTGGAAGGGCTGGATTGAAGCTTGAGCTAGAGGGGACCCTACTGGACGCTTGGCGTGAAGGGCCCGGTTTAGCTGGGGAGGTAGGCCGTGAAGGCACTCGTGGCCTATAAGAATAGCCAAGACTACTACCGAAGGGTGGTTTCTTCTGCGGGCTTGGAGAGGGAGCGGTGCGCCCCCAGGTCCGATTCTGTGCAACATCATGAGGTGAGAAAACTGGAAGGGGGATGGGCTACGAACCGCTACAGGTGTTTTCGTTCCATTAGAAAATACACGTGAGCCTTGAGCTGTACCCGGCCCCTTTGAAGATCCAGGGACCTTTTGGGGGGAATGCAACCGGGCTGCCTTGGGGTTAGAGGTCGTTTATCGTGACGCGCTACGAGGACGTACCAGTCTTCGGTGCTTTGCTTCCGCCATCCTTTTCTTCAAGGATATTTTCATGACTCTCTACCCATTTTCGCTTCCGTGCATCCTTGTCCAACTCTCCCAAGCTGCTAGCCCCGCCAGCAGCTACCAGTTTCTCTCTCTGTACCCCTCGGAGCGCCTCCTGGACATCGCCATTGTACTTGTCCCCAAATTCGCGCATCGTCATGTTTCTGACTTGCTTTGGTATCCGGATTATTTGCCCTTCCTGGTGCATATTGAAGTTTTCCAGCCGATCTTGAAGCCATGACTCAAACTGGCGTGTTCGATGAGCAACTGGATAAAACTATGAGATTCTACGCAGTTGGCAAGGTATGTTCGCGTACCTTCTATGTCAAGATTTGCTAGCAGCTGTCGTTTTTCTTCTTGTGTATAGTGCCTATGTGGTTTTGGTACCTCCATTACAAGCGTGTCTTCGGGATGGCGGTGTTCCCTTCAAGGTTCAAAGTATCGTTTACTCTCGAGCACAGCACCAAAGTTCGCGTCTGCCAAAAGCGGCAAGCGTCACATGACACGCGCACCCCAACCGGAGAACGAAATTTCGAAAACAAGTCGTTCGATGCACGGCTAAGCGTTGCAAGAACCGTCATCAACGCCAAATTTCTGTTAACAATCATGCCTGGAATATCAAAGGATATCTACCTCGTAATTGGCGGCAGCGGTTTCCTCGGCCGACATATTGTCGAGCAACTACGGGAACGAGGAGACTCGGTTTCAGTCTTTGATATTGTGCAGAGGTACCACGACGTCCCCTTCTACTCTGGTGACATTACCAAGGAGGAAGAGGTCGGGGCTGCCATTCAGAAGGTGAGAGCTAATTTATTATATCGCGACCTTGTGCTCAATCATGGTATAGAGTGGGACAACATGCATAATTCACACTGCATCACCGCCAGCAGGTCTCAAAAACCCAGCCCTCTACTTCAAAGTCAACGTTGACGGTACAAAAGCCGTGATTGCTGCTGCAGTTGCAAACGGCGTCCGCAAGCTGGTTTTCACCAGCTCTGCAGGTGTCATATTCAACGGAAATGATATTGTCGACGTTGACGAGCGGCTACCATACCCTGAAGTTCCTTTGGATGCCTACAATGAATCTAAAGCAAAAGGAGAGGAAGCTGTTCTTGAGGCCAATGGAAAAGGTGGTCTACTGACAGTTGCACTCCGCCCTGCTGGTATCTTTGGGTGAGCTCACTTCATTCTACATTTTGGTCTTCTCTCATGGAGTCACCCCAATGTAGCCCTGGCGACCGACAAGTGATGTCTGGTCTCTACAAAGTCTACGAAGAGGGAAAAACTCATTTCCAGATTGGTGACAATACCAACTTGTTCGATTGGACATATGTTGGCAATGTTGCACTTGCACATTTGCTCGCGGCCGACAAACTTGAGACTCCCTCTCCTACTAAGCCTGTCGCTGAGCTAGAGAAGGAGCCCTCAGGTCCAGACGACGTTCCTGCCCTTACTGAAGCGGAGGAGAAGCTCATCAACTACCCCCTCCAATTCGTTACTGCCACTACTGGTGTACACCGTATTCCCACATGTGAAGCACGTCCTCTTGGCCCATACGTAACTCGTCCAGCCAATGCCGAGAAAATTGAAGCCGAATTCTACAACCCCAACCCCACCCACTCCAACAGACCTGTAGCCCGAACACGGTTCGACGCACTCTCAGAGTACTCCCTCAAACGTCAAAAACTTAACAAGCCTGAGGTTACTCCCCTCCAAGTCGCAGGGCAGGTCTTCTTCATCACAAATGGAGAACCTTGCTACTTCTGGGACTTTATGCGAGCCATTTGGTATCAACTAGATCAGAAATTCCCTGAACGCAAGAATAACAAGGCAATCTTCCAGCTACCAAAGCCGATCGGCATGGCTGCTGCTACGGCCTCGGAGTGGGTCGGTTGGCTCACTGGTAAAGAACCTGCTTTCACCAGGTTCAAGGTCTCGTACAGCTGTGCTACAAGGTGGCATAACATCGAGAAGGCGAGGAGGATACTTGGCTATGAGCCAAAGGTCGGCGTTGAGGAGGGCATCAAGAAAATGGTTGAATGGTGGTATGAAGAGTACACGGCAGGTACCCACAAAACTGCCCACTAATGATCTATTTGCCTCACATATATTCACGACTTTAGCTTTCGTACATGCATTTCTGATTATACGACACGTACTGGATAATCCTAATATACCACTTTATGCACGATGATTTAGATTGTCGGCGTAATGTGAACCCGAGTGTGCTTGATGATCACGGCGGGTAGTGCTACTTATCGTGTCACAATGTCAATTCAACCAATAAGATGCACCCAAATTTCAAATCGTCAGACTTCTCATTAATTCATTCTATGTATACTGAAAGACCCAAATCATCATGCGACACAGTACCTAAACTGGCCGATTCCGTCTAATGTAGGTATCGTTTGTCTAATGCAATCCCGATTTTTCGAATGGTATCATGTCAAGCACGACACATGGATTTACTGGTCAGAAAGCTCGACACCGGAGTCGCTAGCAGAGTCAGCGAAAACGGGGCGCATTTTGGCAAGACCATGGGCGTTCTTGAAGAAAACAACATTGCCATCATCCTCAACGAACTTGCATTCCTTGAAGACACGGTAAACCTCAGCCCATCCACCGGGGCGACCCTCGAGGTGCATACCCTTCTTGGCAAGGAAAGCCTTGAGAGCATCAGAAGCTTCCCAACTATAGCAAGAAGTTAGGAAGGCAACGTCACAATTCACGAAGAGTTGACTTACGCATTGTAGTGAGGGATCTTGCTAGAGACGTGATGGAGGACGTGAGTCTCAGAAATACCGTTGGTGGCGTGAGCACCGAGCCAGCCCATGACTGAACCAAGATCACCAAGGAGATTGCGGTCAAGGGTAGCAAGAGCGCCACGGGGGAAGGTGAACTCAGGGGCACGGTAGTGAGGGAGGAGAGGGTCGGTGTGTTGGAGGAAAGTGATGAGGACAAGCCAGTGGTTGACCCTGCTCAGCTGTCAGTGACTACTTCAAAAGGTAACAAGGAAAATATTTACCAGAGGTAAGGGAGAAGGTAAGTCTTCAGGACGGTAAGGAATCCCCACTTGTTGATAGAAACACCAATGGCGGCGAGCCAAAGAAGGATACCAATATCGGAAATAATGATTTGCCAGTAGTGATGAGGGGAAAACATAACAGCGCTAGGGGTGAAGTCTAACGAACCCGTCAAAATGTGTAAGTTTTCGGCGAAAAGAAAAAAAAACTCACGATGAGTGCCTTCAGGGTATCTCCTCTGACCAGAAGCGTTCTTGATCAAGTACGCAGGCCAACCACCTAGCAAGTAGGAGGCAGAGCCGAGGACAGCACCAATGGGGGAGTCACCAAGAGCCTCCCAGAGCTCCTTCTTGACTTCCTCAGTGACGCGAGAACCGAGGATATCCTCCTTGGTTGGGTCGAAGGGTGGGAGGCCCACTTGCGAACGGGTAGGGGGAACGAAGACTTGGTCCTGGGTCATATGTCCGGTAGAGGCATGGTGCTTAGCATGGGTGATGCGCCAGGAGTGATAAGGGACACCAAGGCTACGTAGTGAAGTGTTAGAACATACGTCGTCCATGCGATATTCAGGAAAAACATACGCAGAGTGGAGAATCCAGCCAACCGTGTTGTTGATTGTCTTGGACTCTGAGAAAGCCTGGTGACCACACTCGTGTGCAATGACCCAGAGGCCGGTTGCAAACAATCCAGTGAAGAAAGTATAGAGGGCCCAGAGAGAGAACCGTGCAACGGGATAGAGAGCGGGGTTAGGCAAAGCGATGACAGCAGGGTCAATGAGGGCATCCAAGTACTTGGTAGACTTCCAGATTCCTCCAATGACGGCGAGGTCCCAGAAGCTAAAAGGAATGTGAGAACGACGCGCCATTGGTCGAGTAAAAACGGCCTACATGTAAACCGAAGACCTCAAGGCAGAGCGCTTGAAGCAATGTGCGCTGTCAAACAGAAAGTTAGTTTCTACACGGTGCTGGACGATGTGGGAAGAGCGTACGGGATTGCATCGAGCAACTCCTTGATAGCGATGTCGGGAACGACGAACGAACCCTGTTGGACGACGGTTTCCTTGGACATGGTGGCCTAAGGAAAAAGAAGAGCAGAGAGCGGACCTATTTATTGGGTGTAGGCGGCATTGACAGCTGAAATTGTTCGCTTTGGGGAAGCAAGTCACGCGTTTGTGACACTTAATTCTGATCGCAAAGATTTTTTTTCCGGCCCAATGGAAAAGCTGGGGTTAACCAAAGTCAGCTAGCCTGTGCCAGGCAACGAGTCGTCGTTAATCTGGGTCCGTTCTAGATTATATATTGTACAAGATATATATCCGATAAACAACTAATACAAGATAGCGAGATATTACGAGTGCAATGCTGTCAATTTTTGTGCTACACCGTCCAAGAAAGAGAATCCATCCTGAAAATCATATGCATCAGCGTTATAATCGACAAGCGGAATAAAAGGAGTCCAGACCTTGGTTATCGTCTTTCCTGTGGCCTGACCTGTCACAAGGCTGAATTCGCGCACCAACTTAGCCACCGCTGTTACATTTGATGCACCTCGAACCTCCCTCCTCAAACGCCCAACGGTCTCTATCTTGGTTCGAGAATCCAATCTGGGCTCCAATCCACTGGAACGTGTACGTGATGGCCTGTGCTCGCATGAGTTCAAGGACGCAGCTATTCGGAAGGAGTGGGCTACAAACCTGACTGGAACACCTCGTGTTGAAGGGTTCTCCATTTGCGCACAAATCGTCTCCAAGAATACGGATGCCTCCTTTGTAAGGGATCGGCTCTTGTTGCTTTGCAGTGCTTCCGTGAACTCCTGGAGCAACTTGGCCATAGCCTCCGCATCAGTGGCCTTTGAGGCATCTCGGGCCAACCGGGCCAACCACTGAGCTTTCGGTTCCCTCTGGTAAGCTCCAAACGCGTTTTCAGATGTTTCCGAGGAATCACTGATTTCGATAACGTCGAAGGTCCTTGTTGGTGCATCTTTCTTCAATGGGTCCGCTTTCTGATGGCCTGCAATTAATCGAGGTGTAACGTTATTCGTCCGATCCAGCAGAGCTGCCCGAGGTGTTGGGTCAAGCTTCATATTGGCGATGCCATCAAGCACCTTCTCCATCGAACTGTTGCCCATGACTGGTGTTCGCATCCTAAGAGGGTTCTTGGGTTGAACCTTGGGCTTGGGCGGTGGCCAGATGAACGCATCGCTGTCATCGTAACCACGCTCCACCTTCAGATCCCTGAATTCCTCAATCCATTTGCCATAGTCAGGTTGTTCAGCGAATTGCAGCCGCCTGCAGGACTTAAGGAATTCTTCAAACTCGGGAGGGAGGCCGTGGCAGAGCTCGTCCGTTGACATCTGTCGCTTGACCTTCTTGAGTGCCTCATGAGCCTCATCGGTCTTGGGAACACCATTCCGAGTCCATGGAAGTCCACGAGGGGTCAACAAGTGGATAAGCATGAGTGCAAGTGCTTCCATATCGTCGCGACGTGAAGGTACTGCCCGGGTTGGTTAGTCGAAGTACTCGATCCTCAAAACGAAGTCATGCATACCTTTGCCTCGACAATGGACACCGATAGAGCTGGATATTAGAGCGCTCAGTGCATATTCCGTCGAAATAAGCTTGATCCATCACCAACCTAAACCAATAATTGCCAATGAAGTCTCGCTTTGCATTACTATTTGGGATATGTCGACGCGTCTTCGGATCAATATAAACCTTGGAGAACCCAAAGTCGATCATATAAAGCAGAGATTCTTTGCTGCCTTTGCCGATTGTCGCATTTCCCAGTTGGATATCACGATGGAGGACACCGCGGTTATGCATCGTCTCCAACCGCGAGATCTATAGACACAATGGTTAGAAGAAATGTAGGGGGCATGGCTTGTACTCATACCAGTTGCATTGCGATTGAACAGACAGCACCTATATCCATAGGTTTCTCCGGGCCACCGGCGTTGCGGTGAATCGAGTCCAGACTCGTTCCAAGAAGGTCAATAGCCAGGTAATCCCACTGTCCATGAACACCAGTATCGAAAAGGGTCGGCATTCCGGTCCCGCCTTGCAAGAAAGGATAGATGTATCGCTCATATCGATTGGTAGGGCATTCATGATCTACATCTTGGACCTTGAGTGCTACCTTCTGCCCGGTGTGAACGTTTGTTGCAATGAAAATAGAACCTTTAAGTAACGCTTAGTATCAATTAAATATAACTTGTTAAAGGATGGTGCGCACCGGAATATCCAGAACCAAGATGATTTCCTAAAGACCAGTTGGCAAGAATAGCTGGAATAACGGGTTTGCTGTCTCCTCCCATGTCAGAAATGAGTTGGCCAGTCGACGAGGTTCAAAGCGAAGACAATAAATGGTTGAGAGTTGAAGCGTTCGTCAAACACGTTCGCAAGTAGATGATTGGATTAAATTGGATCGTGCCCGCACAGGTATTCCGCAAGATATCTAGCGCAAGAGGGAGGGGACCAAGGGGTGTGGGGAAGGTGCGTCTGTCGAACTTGACAGCAAGGACGAGTCGAACACGGAACCAGTGGACTCGAACCTGAAAACGCGTCTGGTCACGTGCTTACGCGATCGGCAATTCAAAAGCCACGTGCGCAGCTTCCTTTTCCGATCCAATCACTTCGACGGCGAGCCTTGGGAACGGAGGCTTTTCCTGAGAAATCTACGGTCGACATGGGCATAGTCTAGACTTCAGCTGATTGGAAGAACTCCACCAACCTATCGCAAGCCTCATGAAAATCTCAAGTGACCAAATTTCACCGAGTAGACAAGGCTCGACTCTCGAAAATAGATCGAGAGCGCCGCTTGTCACCGGCATTATCTGCTATTCTTGACACCAACGGGCAGAAAGTTGCTATTAGTGCGCAGTCAAATACACATAGAAGATGAGAAGGTGGTCTGGACTGGGCTGGATAGGCTATCTGTGCCCTCCAATCTCCTCTGACCTTATGTAACTATCTATCATCCCCTTTTGACGTCATGTTAGCATGGCCTGTCTGAGCCAGTCGGAAACATATAAATCTCCCAGAATCCAATGAATCACTCCCAACCTATTCCTCGGTCTTCCCTTTACGAAGCATGTCTTCTCCTCCACCTACCTCCGCTCTTCAAGCTGAGATCAACCGACTTCGGCTTGAGATACACACTCTCAAGAAAGATCAAGGTTCTGAACTCATCACAATAGCAGACTACATTCTCAAACGCCTTGAACAACTCAACGTCAATGTAAGCCTCAATCGGCCTCCTGAAAGCCAGGGCCGTTCTAATCCTCCTTCTAGCGTATTTTCGGTGTACCAGGAGATTTCAACCTTGGATTTCTGGTGTGTCCAGCCTCGGTGATCTCAGGCCTTCCGCATGACCTCACCTCGTCATTAGGATTACATCGAAGATAACCCAACAATCGACTGGGTCGGAAACTGGTGGGTAGTCATCAGACTTGTTCGAGCCTCGGTGTTCATATGTTTCCAGCAATGAGCTCAATGCCGCATATGCCGCCGATGGGTATGCACGCGTGAAGGAGCATTCGCTTGGTGTTCTCGTAACAACGTACGTTATCTTGATACCCCAGCAGTAAGGCTATGAAATTGAACGCTTTCCAGTTTTGGTGTAGGCGAACTCTCTGCTATCAATGGAATTGCTGGAGGTAAGCTTTTGCACATGTTAATTTTAGCAATGTGCTGACGTTTTTGAAGCCTTCTCCGAAATGGTGCCTATCTTGCACATCGTCGGCGTGCCCAATACCACCCATCAGAAGACGAAGCCAATGTTGCACCACACTCTGGGTGACGGCCGGTTTGTATTCGCTCCATACTGTGTCGCCGCGGTCTAACATTCGGTTGCAGATATGACGCATATCTCAAGTCCGCTGCTCAAGTTACATTCTCACAGATGGACATCAAAAATAAGGAGGAAGCTGCCTCCAAGATCGACAGATCACTCGCCAATGCGATTACCACGGTATGTCACCATCCAATGAAACACAGGATAATCTTGACAGCAGCATATAGGCTCGACCCGTCTATCTTACTTTGCCCACCGATCTGGTCACTGCTAAGATTTCGTCTGAGCGGCTACAGACCCCCATCCCGCGCGATCCTCCTCGAAATGACCCAGCAATTGAGGACTTCGTCCTTGATTTGATAACGAAAATGTTCGAGGACGCCCAAGGAGATGCTGTCATCCTTGTTGACGCGTGTTCCATTCGCCACGACGTACGCAATGAACTGAAGGAGTTCTGCCTCAAGACCGGCTTCCCGGTCTACGCGGCTCCTATGGGCAAGACTGCAATAAACGAGAACTATGAGCGTTATGGAGGGGTAGGTCCGTCTCGACCTTGCACCTCACGGGAACTGACCATCTTCTAGATTTACCTTGGCAGCATCAGCCATCCTGATATCAAAGAGAAGGTTGAAGGTGCCAAACTCATTCTGTCGGTCGGAAGCGTGTTGAGCGACTTCAACACTGGCAATTTCTCCTACAACATTCCCCCGAAACGTACCATCGAGTTGCACTCTGACCACACTAAGGTCCAATATGCCAGATTTGCGGGCATCGGCATGAAGCACTTCTTCCCCAGGCTCACTGAAAAGCTGTCGAGCTACTACGATAAGGCATCGAAGATCCCTGTCCACAAGTTCACCTTCGATGTACCCAAGGAAGACAACGAAATCATCTCTCATACCTACTTCTGGCCTCGCCTGGGCAAGTTCTTCCAACCAAAGGATGTCATTGTGACAGAGACTGGTATGTTGATCCCTCTCGTATTACTCTCTGAGTTCCATTGATTTTCGATAGGTACCTCGAACTTTGGTATTTCCGATGTACCCCTGCCTAAGGATTCTGTGCTAGTCAGTCAGATTCTATGGGGAAGTATAGGGTGGTCAGTGGGTAGTGCTCTCGGTGCGGCACTCGCTGCACAAGAGTCTGGTAAAGGAAGAACCATATTATTCGTTGGTGATGGCAGTCTGTGAGTCCTCGCAATCAAGCATTTGACCGCACACTCACTCTGCTCTAGCCAACTGACTGCGCAAGAGATATCGACGATGATGAGGAAAGGCACCACCCCAATCATCTTTGTACTGAACAACAGGGGTTACACCATTGAGAGGTACATCCATGGCAAACACAGGTATGCCCCGCCCTCCTGCACAAAACCCCGTCAGACTCAATCCCGTTCTGCAGGAAATACAACGATGTCGCCAACTGGGACTACCCCAATCTCCTGAAACTCCTTGGCGAGCGTGACGGCATCCACACTCGCTCGTATACTGTCAACAATAAGCAAGAGCTCGATCAGCTCCTCGAGGACGCAAGATTCTCCAAGGCTGATTGCGTGCAACTCGTAGAGGTTATGATGGATGCTTTGGACGCTCCTAGGGCTTTACAGGTTCAAGCGGAGATGAGTGGAAAGATCAACGCATATGAGGCTGCTGTTCAGGAAGGCATGAACAAAGCGACGGTCTAGATAGTTCTTGCCACAAAAAAGAAACACGTAGAATGTACTACTATGAAAAGGCCGGACTTTGTACGCATGAATCTGAATACTCGCATTTTGAACCCTATGCCTAGCAAGTCGTGAACAACTCTACAAGGGTGAAACCAGAAAAAGAACCTCTCTGCCTGGGAGTCGAACCCAGCTTTCGCGCGTGACAGGCGCGTGTACTAACCGATATACTAGCAGAGACTTATCAAGCGTGGCTAGCAAACATGATCAGGTGAATACACAGTTCAAGCCGGTAAAGGGAAGACCGTCGTAACCGGATTCGACTAACATTCGCTTCTTGACCAGAACACCTCTCATCCCGAGCTCGACTCGAAGTGCTAGCCATGTCGAAGAAAAACTCCGGAAATGTCACTGATCTTGCACTTGGTTTTGTTGGGTCAACTATACCTCATTCACAGACAGTAGACCATGCTGTCCGATACTTCAACTCATGGTCTGGGAACGAGTGAGCAGCCCAGTATCTTCTGGTTCAATGACGTCTGACGGAATTCGCGTTCTAGCAAGCTCATGATGGTGCTTCGCTCTACCAATATCGATTGGATAACCTGCAACTGACCCTTTACAATATTGAACGCAGCTATTGCAATATGGAGCGAAACTGCTCATTCCCCTTCTCCAGCGCCGAGCAGAGATTCAGTTCAAGGCTGGCAAACGCGCGGAACCAGTGTCATTGTCAAAGGATGGCTTGAATACATTTGCCAGCGAACTAAGCTTGACGAGGCGGATCTCTGGGTTCTGGGGTACGTCCTGCAATTCATTGGCATCTTGACGGCCCATTCTGACCTCCCGCTAGGTATTCTAGCTATCCTAAGGGGCCTGACGGCTTTGGAACGGAACAACCCGCCTTCGCGTTTCCATCTGAATATACAACGGCTTCAAGGCCTGTCCATGCTGGCCTTTTACCCTCTTGACTTCCTCAACTACTTCGCTTCTGGTTCTAAACCTCTCCTGCGAGGCGTGTCACCGAAGACCGCTGGACTCGCTGGACTCTGGAGTGTCCGGGCGTGGGCTGCCTATGTTGCCCTTCAGATTGTTGCATCACTGAGGGACCTAAGAGACCTCGAGAGTGCACCAAGAGTCAACGAGGTGGCGTACAGGAGGCAAAGGCATGGTATTATGTGCCAGCTCATCTCGGACGTTGTTCGCGTTCCAGTGATTCTTCATTGGTGAGTCTGGCGCATGGTCTGGTAACGCATCTTTCTCACAAGTTTCACATAGGTCTATTATCGGGGGTCTGTACAAGAATGAGGTAGGCCCGGTTTGATTGGTTCCCGACACTAAGTGCTAACATATTCCGAAGTTCTGGACCGATTTCCTCTCTTTCATTTCTGGTGTGGTTGCCTTCCGCGGTGGCTGGGAAGCGAGCAGGGTTTCCCCGCCTCCCGTATAACGTTGTTTTCATTGAGTACTCAACATAGTATAGTAAATTACAAACGTACTAGGCCCAAACAAGGGACAAAATATACCAAGTAGCATTTGCGCCGCACCTCCCGAGGTAGATTAGATTAGATGCAGTTAACTCGCCAAAAATTTACGTGTTTTGCCTCGTCATCACTTTCTCCCATGGCACTACGCGCAGGTACGCGACACCTGCCACTTCTTCGCCCAAGGACCGTTCTTCGATGGAGCGGTGCTCTCGCAGTTGGGATTGCAGCGACAGGCGGTAACCTGCGATCATTCACAAGTCACGATGGTGCTGTTAGAGCCGGCCTGACGCGTGCTAGCCGAACATTCATACGAACACTTGCTACCACCGTAAATACACCTATATTTTCCTTCTCATTGGGCTCAGATATGGCGACGAATACTAGTCTCGAAATACCCCAACCACCGTTGAAGTGGGACCATACGCCGGAGGAGATTGACAAGATCACGAAAGAGCTAATTGCGAAAGATCGTGAGCTTCTCGATAAAGTTGGCAACCTCGCGGCCAAGGATTGTAACTTCGAATCGGTACGTGCCGTCTCATCCGTCAAGGTGTTTTGTTTGCTGACTGTGCTGCATCTAGGTCTTCGTGAGTTTAGAGATCTTCATCGATCATTCATAGACGCTCAACCTTTACCAGGTTGCACTCGCCAATGGTGAAGCCGAGGCAGATTCACAGTTGGAACCTCTAGCATTCTACCAGAATGTTTCGACCAACAAGGAGATTCGGGATGCTTCTAATGCTGCCGAGGTTCTGATGCGCGATTACGGTGTCGAATCTTCGATGCGCTTGGATGTGTACCAAGCCAAGTTGAATGCTCAGAAGAACCTGAAGGAGTCGGGAGAATGGGAGAAGCTCAGCTCCGAGCAGCAACGACTTGTTGAGAAGATGGTATGCATTTTCCGATGTCCTCTTATGCGCCTGCTGATCTGTTGAGATAGGTGTTGGATGGCACTCGTGCCGGTCTTGGACTCGCTGACAAGCAACGCGCCGAAGTTTCTGACCTCAAGAAGGAACTCTCACAAGCATGCCTTCAGTTCAGCGTACGCTACCTCTTACCCTCGTCCTTTGACCCCTTCTAATCGATATTGCAGAAAAACTTCAACGAAGAGAATGTAAGGCTTGACATCACGCTGAACAAGGAAATCGTTTTCATCTATCTTACAGGGTGTGATCTCTCTGACGGAAGCCGAGTTGGAGGGAGTCCCTAAAGACGTCATCTCTGGCTACACCAAACGCACTGTAGATGGCAAGGAAGTCTACGATGTTACTTTCAAGACTCCTGATATCTTCCCTGTCGTGAGTCTTTCCAGCCTTTACCGAGTCCATCTGACCAATGGCAAGCTATAGTTCAAATTTGCTGTCAACCCTGATGTCAGAAGACGAGCTCAAGAAGCCCACGAATCTCGCCTGGAAGTCAATGTCCCCATCCTCGAGAAGATCCTTGAACTTCGTCGCAAAATCTGTGCCATCCTTGGCTACGAGACTTGGGCAGACTATATCACCGAAGTCAAGATGATCAAGTCCGGCAAAGGCATAGAGAAGGTAAGGAATTTTGTTCCCAGCGACATTTTGATTCCATTTAACCTGGCTGGTAGTTCACGGACGGCCTCCTCGCCAAACTACGACCAGTTGGCGAGAAAGAATTGACCATCCTCAGCGAGCTCAAGAGGAAGGAACACGAGTCTCGTGGATTCCCCGCCGATCCCAACTTCAACATCTGGGATTATCGGTACTATGACCGGAAGTACATCGAGGAATCTCTGGATCTGGACGACAGTCTTGTTAAAGAGTACTTCCCTGTTTCGGTCGTTGTCCCTGCCATCTTGTCCATCTACCAGAACTTGCTCAGCGTCAGGTTTGAAGAGGCAAAGGAGGCCTCTAAGTGGCATCAGGGTAACTGAGGAGATGTATGCGTCTATTGGGTTAATGACTGATAATTTCGTCCTGCAGATGTTCAAGTTTTCAGTGTCTGGGAGAAAGACGCCAAGGATTCTTCCGGCTTTGTTGGTTACTGTTACCTTGATCTCTTCCCTCGAGGTATTTGAAATCACTTCACTTTGCTAACGACCTTCCACTGATTGGCTTACTGTAGAGGCCAAATACTCCCATGCTGCAGTTTGGCCTATCGTCTCTGGTTACGAGCAACCCTCCGGAAAGCGCCAATACCCCGTCACTGCCATGGTCGCCAACCTTGCAAAACCCACTCCCGATAAGCCTGCTCTCATGAGACATGATGACGTCGTAACTTTCTTCCACGAGATGGGCCACGTTTTCCATGGTCTATTGAGCAGGACCAAGTTCCAGAGATTCCACGGGACAAGGTATGTCGACCGTATATCTCGAGCCCAGAATCAGACTAATTCTTGCTATCAGTGTTGCTCGTGACTTCGTCGAAGCTCCCTCTCAGATGCTTGAGAATTGGTGTTGGGAGCCCAAGGTCCTCTCCAAGATGTCTTCACATTACAAGACACAAGAACCCCTCTCCCCCGAGCTGATTGACAAGATCATCAAGAGCCGATATGTGAACATTGGATTGTTCTACCTTCGCCAGCTATTCTTTGCTCGGTACGACTTGGCTGTACACACCGAGAAGGGTAAGACTGTTTGCACAAACTCGAGGTATCTGCTCCGCTGATTGGTTCCCGTTTGTACAGAAGCTAGTGATGACTACACCAAGATGTGGGTCGACATGAGGGAGAAGATTTCCCTCGTCAAGAGTGGCAAACCAACCCCCGGCCAAGGTTCATTTGGTCATATCACAGGTGGTTACGATGCTGGCTACTACGGCTACGTCTATTCTCTTGTCTTCGCCGCTGACATGTATGGTAAGGATCACAAACATTTAATTTCGCGGCAAGATCTAACGTAGTTTCACACTAGCAACCGTCTTCAAACCAGATCCTTTGGATCCTGCTCGCGGCCAACAATACCGTGACAAGATTCTCCTCCCAGGAGGAAGCCGCGAAGAGTTAGACTCTCTCGAAGACTTCCTTGGGCGCCCTCCCAACGACGAAGCGTTCGTGAAGGAGCTCTTTGGTGCTGAAGCCAGTGCCAAGTTCTGAAGTATGCATATCTGTACAATATATCAAATATCCGTTTGGTCCCAAGCATATGCCGAAGGACAGATCTCCTGTACCAACTGACCTCACGCACGAGGTACAGTGTGAGAGTCGAGACGAAGTCAAACTTTCTCTCCTTCATCTCAACCCATTACTTTGAAGGCCGACCAGCCCAGAATCTGATGGAGCCATTTATCCACTGGAACCTTTTTCTTCATGATGTCGACAATCCAGGGGTGTCCAAGCATCTCAGCCGGAGTTGGGCGGGTTTGAGCATCGGGGATTAAGCTGCGTGTGCCGAGTGAGTACAAGAGAAATACCAATGCGTTTAGGAACAGACCTCATTCGGAAGAAATCCTTCATATCTTCGCTCCACTGTACCCCGTCCTCATCCGTCAACCGTGGAGGCTGCGAAAATGGTTAACAAACACTAGCAAAACAGACTTGAGATGACCGTTACCTCTTCTGAAGTAATGTACATCATGAGTTCAATGGTATCAAGGTCGGTAGGGAAAGGGAACTTGTTTTGAACGAATTCGAGGAGGCAAATGCCCATTGACCAGACATCAGATCGGATTGTACCTGTATAACCGCGTATGCACTCCGGCTGATAAAGGATGGGTTTTCAAAGAGCATGCTAGAGACTGAAATGATACCTACCGCCAGGTAGAAGCTCGTTCCGGTGTGGCTGTCAAACATGTCGGAAAGCAGATCACTGAGTCCGAAATCACAGAGTTTGATGACGCCGTCCTTCGACAAAAGGATGTTAGAAGGCTTCAGGTCTCTGTGCATGGCTTTCCTGCTGTGCAAGTATGCTAGTCCTTGCAGCAGCTGAGTATCCGTTGGTTTCCGTCAGCTTGCAACTCGTGTTATGTGACAGGTGACCAACTTACACCTTCAGCTACATTCCCAGCGACTGGCTCCCCAATAATTGTGCCTAATTCCTGCATGCGTTTGCAGACTGCTTCCAGACTACCTCCTTCGCAATATTCCATCAAGATGTTGACTTCATAGACAGACGAGGAGATAAAGACTCCATATATCTGTGCAAGGTTTCCATGTATCATGGATGACATAGTCGGAATTTCGCGAATTAGCCGCGTTGGAGGGCTTGCTCGAGTTGATATCGTTTTACAAGCCATCACCGCCTGTGTCTGCTTATCCCATACCTTGTAGACCACTCCTCCAGCACCTTCCCCGAGCCGAGCAAGTTCTTCGATATCGTCTTCAGACCACACACGGAAGGACTGTGCATCAGCTTGGGCCTCCCTGGTGCCCTTGCTCTCGACGGTACTGGCCAGAGCATTGTCAGCTTCCTGACTGCTGTTCACGGTGATCTTCTGAGTAGGCTTTTGGCCATAAATTCCCCCCTCGAACGTGTGGGACTTAGGACCCTTCGGCCGAGGCGGTATCGTAGTTGGCAGGAAGGTTGAACTCGGCACTAGAGATTGTTCATTTTCCACAATGGGTTGAGAGATGACGACAGATAATTTTCTTGGGTCCCTCGCAACCCGTTCCGATGGTGCTGCGGCCATCTCGTCCTGTTCACTCTGAGATGTATCACTCAACAACGTAGAATCTGTGTCCAAGGGTATGGTGTCCTGCGGATCGGCTTTTTCTTGGCCAGGAGATTCCGGTCCGTCGTCACTGTCGTTATCAGTGACAGATCCGCTTGGAGAAGGCGAATTCTCGAGCGGAGAGGCCAGTGAGTGGGTACCTGGGGATTTCCTCTCAACTTCGTCCCCTGAACGGGGCAGCAATCGTCGTGAAATTGAGGGTGATTCGGGGCTAGATTGATTGGAGATGGAATCTCTCGAAAGTGTTCGAAGCTTTGAAGGCTTCACGGTCTTCTTCTGCACCCGACCTCGAATAATATTTCCCAAACCACCATCCTGAGAGTAATCAGAAAGAGGAATTGGGCTGCCGGAGTCAGCAGAGCTGGAGTCCGAGGAAGACGTTCGTGATACTGATAGCAGCTGTCTCGCTAGCGAAACTTGAGGTCGCTTGCCTGTGGGTTTGAGGCTTGCCACGGCACCCTAGTCAAAGAGAACAACCCACAGTCAGTTTCTTGCCAACGATATGGTTAATAAAAGCCACAGATCGCCGACAATCCCAAAGAATCTTCCAGAGATTGCAGAAAGGAGGCTGAAAATTCACCTTCGTTGTCTGACTTCCCGCTTTGGCGTGCTGGAACTGCTCAGTTGAAGCAGAATCATTATGTGTTTCCTCCTTGACGAGTTGCTCTGCAATTTCAGCGTCCTGGCGGCAGAAAAGGACATCAATTGACAAGTCTTCACGAATAGGAGGAAGACACTCACCTGGAGTCGATCGGCTCGGGGGGAAAGAAATACAGCATCTAAGGCAGTATGTGAGGCGAACCCAACACTTTTATGGAAGTAAACCCACTGTTTGAGGTCATGAACTCATACATTTCCTCCATACGTTCGACAAGAACAGGCGGTTCTGGAGCTCATTCTCTCCTGCCTGCATATACTCTATCAATATCGTACCGGACAGGAATATGACGGTTGGACCGACCTGAATGAGAGAAATCCAGACTTGATCATGCACAACGGCAACCTGAGTGTCGGGGTTCTTGTTGAGTATGTGGCGCATAATCGCTGTAGACGGGTGTAATTCCTTGACATATCGTCAAAATAATTTCTTTTTTTCTAAGGTAGGGACTTACGTTGGGTGCTTGGGGAATCAACGAGGTCACCATAACGGCTTGCTGCTCCTCTTCCTTGGGCGTAGTTGGTGTGGTAGACTCGGCCCCACCATCTTTCGCTGCTCCTCCTCCATACCCAAAAAACTTCAGTAGCCCTGACCCCGTCGCTCCGCCAAATGGGACAAAACTACTCTTCTGCAGAATCTGTGCCGGATTCTGCCCGAGCAACGGACGGACTTCTACCTTTCCCAACAGCGAGCCCCATATGCCCTCTCCCAGTGCGACTTTAAACCCCCTGATGAAAGTGCATTGATTTTGTGGCCGTTCTTCGGACTCGGAATGACGTTCAATCAGGGGTCCTTCCTTCGCTGATCCAAGTCCTCTTTGATGCCATACGTGACTATATTTCGTCGTTCCCTGAACTCCTTGAGTGATAGAAGTAGGGGGTATAGCGGGCCCAAAACTCATGCCAAACTCTCCTGGGGATCCCGCACCAGCGGTTGCATAGGAAGCTGTTCCCCATGCTACGACTTTATCGAATCCTGTAACGAGATACACCGATCCATTGGCTGCCTCCCTCCCTCGCCTTTGGTTGATATATTTATACCAGCTTATACCGTGTTTGCCTGCGTAGTTCCGGAAGTCAATCAGGTCGAGGAGGTCTCGACGGGATCCGCCTGATGGGTGAGTGAGGATAGCTCCTTCATGGGGTTGGCATTGGAAGGTGTATCTCTCGGCCTCTACACTATATGTATGCACCAATATGAGCCAAATTTTTTGAATTAGAGCAGGAAAAGACCACTCACGAAGGATGTCCTACTACCTTTACCGCACCGCCAACAAGATAACTTCCTCTTACCCATGCATCCTCTACGCTCTCAACATCTCTTTCCTCCAAGCTTGGAACCACTTCCTCGAAATCATCTGGTACCTTCCCACCATTGATTGGATGGTCTCTTGCCAAACATATGTTGAACAAGAAATCAAAGCTCCCATAGGCAGTGATGATTCCTACATCTCCAATCCCAATTCCTTGACGTCGGTATTCCGAAGGTAGGGAGTTCCGTGGTGGCGGGTACCAGATTGGGTAACCGTTGCACTTCGGAAGGAGGAGACGGGCATAGATTTCGCTTTCATGTTCTGGTGCTCGAATGGGAGGAGGAGGAGGTGGTGGTGGTCCCTGACATCGTCGATGCTGAATGTATGAAAAAGACGAACGATGAAGCAACGCATACCTGGATTGTTGGAGCCTGCTGGGTGATGTTGTAGACGTTACCAGCTACACTGGTGAAGCTGTTCGCTCCGTCGATGATAACCTCATTGGCACTGGTAAAAATGCTGTCGACATTGTTGTGAGAGATCGTCAAAACTCTCCAGTCGCTGAGATCAAACGCACCCTGTGTTAATGCTTGGCGAGGATGACCCAACACGCTCGACCGAAACTTGCAAGTCTCGTCCTCCATGCCCTGCCATGGCTGAGGGGAAGCATTGCTATCTTGCGCTGGTCACGGGCGGAATGGGCGCTTAGAGCCGCCAGCATGGTGTGCTGGGCGCTTGGACCAGAGGACCAGAGGACTAGAGGATCAGAGAAAAAAGGTGACATTCATTTTGCAATCCAGCCATTGAGCCCAGGGCCCTGCTCATTTCTGACCCTCGTTAGTTAGTCGATATAATACAATCTTTCTTATCACTCCTTTCTATCGGATTAACAACTCTGCTATATCTCAGTTCATATCATCGCCCACTTTCAAGAGCCTCCCCAAGGAATTATTTGGCGTCCTGACTGCTCTTCACATTGATATTTCGGCTCCAACATCCCTAAACATTAGAGACTCAGGATCCTCTGGCTGTGTTGGAAACCTAATAGACGGTGGCAGCTAAGTTGCACTGGGTAATCGGTCGCCTTCCGGGGTAGGTTGAAAGCTAAGGAAAGACGCCTTCTTCAGGTTCCTTGTGATCTGTCTGGACGGTCTCTTGAGGATCCCACCTCCTTCACTCTGAGATGTATCGCCCAATAGTGTAGCATCCGTATCTGAGCGTTGGCTAGCTGTGGAACTCCAGGGATATTGCCGTCGGTTCAGTTTTCTTTGGCCAGTCGATCCCGATTCGTTTTCGGTGACAGACTCCGAGTCACTCGACGAAGAACCGTTGCGAGCGAGTAGAGGTGAGGTTTCGACCGGACCAATCTCACTACTTGACCCCAACCTGAGATTCTTCCCTCCTCCGGCCGTATTCTCACTACCCATGACCTTCCCTTCAGCTCTCGTAGCTTCCTCACGGTCCATCTCGTCTCGCATGGACTTGACGTCTTCGTCGACTCTGTGGACCACGCGATCAATGGCGGCAGCTTCCGCGAGCGAGACGCGTTGTTTGCGAGAGGTTGATATGTGTGTGGAACGACGAGGAGGATGCTTGAGACCACGACGGGCGACCATGACTGGTACAGAGCATTTCTATTCACAAAAGTGTAAGTGTGCGAATCCTTCAATAGATCGGGGGAACGAACCTGAATCAGATAATGACTCGTACTGCCCAGCAAAATTCCCTTCAGCTTGCCTAAACCACGACTACCCACAATCAGCATCTGCGGCTTATAATGGTCCACTATGTCAAGCAACATATGTCGGGCATTCTTGGCGTGCCAGCCTTGGCATTGGACCGTGACATTGAGTCGGGTCTGTTGGAGAAGGGAAGTGGTTTGCCGAACAAGAATGTATGACAGAGCTTGGCGCTCCTGCTGAGAGCGAAGCTTCTGTACTCGATCGGATTGCTGGGTGCTTGTGGGGTCCACTGCGATTGAAGTTAGTCCAGCACCTCCAATACATAAGACTCAAATGAACCTTTGGCCTCGTTCTCGTTCACCGTGACCACCAGCAGCTCGTCTCCATCTCTCAACACGGTACCAATGGCCCATTCTAGGGCGTATCGTGATTCTTCACTCATGTCGCTTGCCACGATGTACGTTCTCCGTCTCCTCTCTTTGCCTCCATTTGCCTCCGGTTTGAGTTTAGCCGCCGGATCACCCTGCTCGATCATAATCGTACATCTATCCCGTTGGAAAGTTGGCCTACTGGTCTTCAGCTCCAAAGGGTCGCGGTGATGTTTGACGCCTTTCTTCCTCTTTGTTGACCCATCAGGACGAGCCGTGAGGCTGTTTACGGTGGCGGGGAAGTATAGTCCAGGAGCTACGACAACATTCTGTCCCCCTTCGAGTGGATTCAGGTCAACATGCCCAGGAGCTACCGCGTTCTGCCCTCCGACCTGAGGCGCTGCATTATGCTGCGTGTTCATTCGGGTGGCAGGATCGAACACTGAGTCGTCATCACTCCAACCGTTGTCGCTCTCCTCCTCTTCATCTGTCGACAAAGTCTCTGAGAGAGGCGCTTCGGTGTAGGAGATCTCCGGGTTGACAAGGGCAGCTACGGCGTACGGAGACACAATTGGGCCTGTGTCTGGTAATTTCTTGCCGCCAGAGGAGGATGATTGCCGGATTTTTATGAACGGAAAGGAAGAGAACGAACGTGCGCGGGATCTAGAAGGGTTTCGGCTTGATAATGACTCGAGCGGTGCTTGAACTGCAGACTTAGAGTGCTTAATGGGTGCGGCTGGTGACCTTCTCCTTGGAGCGATGAAATCTGTATCCTCTAGAGATGAGGATCGGGCGAAGACTGGGGCAGGGCTTAATGAACCTGGATTTGTCGACTCTCTTGTCGATGTACGTGCTACCGACAACGAGTTAATTATCGAGGTGATCGATCTTCCGAACGCCGAGCGGTCGTCACTGGAGTTCTGGTGAGCAAGAGCAGGGTGGGCTTTGAGCGTATCTGCGATTGAAGAGCGAGATAACGAGGTAAGAGATGGGGGAGACGAGGGCTGGTGTCCTTGAGAGGTGGATGGGCTACCCCAGTTCCAGGCAGATTTGTCCTGGGACATGGTCAAATGCGAAATAACTTATAACCGTCAGATTACGTTTGTAATTTACCTCTGTTATCAGATTTCCCTCAGTTGGATGGGAATCATTTGTTTCTACATCTTCACAACCGTGTTGTTCTACGGCGTCGGCACCCTGACGTAGGAAAAGAAAAGAAATCAGGTCTTCGCCGTCCACGAACAAATGTAAGAGACCAGACTTACGGTATGTTGGTCAGTTTTGTGAGAAACAAATATAGCATCTAAGGTGATCTATGAGGCGAAAAAAGTTGACGTCTTGGTAACAAACTAACGTTCGGAGGTTGTGAACTCATACAATGCCTCCATACGTTCGATGAGGACGGGTGGTTCAGGGAGTTCAGTTTCTCCTTGCTACATGTATGTCGTTAGCATATCTTACTGCATGAGAACATGGTGCGGAGACTGACTTGGATAAGCGACATCCAAACCTGATCGTGCACAACCGCGATCTGAGCGTTTTTGTTTTTGTCGAGCATATAATGCATGATAGCGGTTGACGGAT
Organism: Clitopilus hobsonii; assembly: GCA_015708445.2. Classification (NCBI taxonomy): domain Eukaryota; kingdom Fungi; phylum Basidiomycota; class Agaricomycetes; order Agaricales; family Entolomataceae; genus Clitopilus; species Clitopilus hobsonii. The sequence continues at coordinate 1,659,178 of CP068003.1, read as the reverse complement.
GCAATTCCTTCAGGGCAGACTGTCAGTCCAGCCCACCCTTCAATGGCGGAGACTCACATTGGGTGCTTTAGGTACCAGAGATGTTACAATTACCGCCTGCTCCTGCTCTCCCCTGGGTGTGGTTGGTGTAGCCGACTCAGCCTCCTCATCTTTTGGCCCTCCCCCGCCCTTATATTGAAACAATTTCATCAACCCTGACCCAGTTGCCCCTCCGAAGGGTATAAAGTTACTCTTCTGCAGAATTTGGGTTGGATTCTGTCCTACCAAAGGATGAACCTCCACCTTTCCGAATACAGAGTCCCATATGCTCTCTCCAAGTGCGACCTTGAAACCTCGGATGAAGGTGCATTGATTTTGCGGCCGCTCCTCTAACTCAGAGTGGTGTTCGACGAGAGGTCCTTCTTTTGCTGATCCTCCTGCTCTTTGGTGCCATATGTGGCTGTATTTCGACGCCACAGTGCCAGATTGGCTTGAATCTGTAGCGACACCAAAACTCATCCGCACATCTCCCCGTGGCCTGAGGCCAGTGATGTAAGAAGCGGTTCCCCATGCTGTGACCTTATCAAACCCCGTCACAAGGTAGACAGACCCATTAGCGGCCTCCCGCCCTCGTCGCTGGTTAATGTATTTGTACCAGCTTATACCGTGTTTGCCTGCGTAGTTCCGAAAATCAACAAGGTCGAGGAGATCTTGAGAACATCCACCCAATGGAAGGGTAAGGATGGCTCCTTCGTCTGGGTGACATTGGAAGATATACTCCTGGCCAATTGCACTGTCTCTACATATCAATTGACAGCATATGTGGAATGAGAAAGACAACACCTACGAAGGATGCGTTAAGACCTCAACCGCCCCACCAACGACACAACCCCCCTTTACCCAACCATCTTCCACATTCTCGATATCCCTCTCCTCCAAGCTTGGGATCACCTCTTCGAAGTCATCTGGTACTCTGCCTCCATTGATCGGATGGTCTTTGGCTAAACACACGTTGAAGAGAAAATCAAACCGTCCCTGGGCAGTTATGATGCCAACGTCCCCAATCCCTATTCCTTGGCGCCTGTATTCTACTGGCAAGGATTGTCGCGGTGGTGGGTACCACAATGGGTAACCGTTGCATTTAGGGAGTAGGAGGCGGGCGTAAGTAACACTTTCATGTTCTGGGCTGCGGGTGGGAGGGGGAGGTGCTGGTTGGGCAGATTGGCTCTAATAACATAAGTGTTGAATAGAGCAGTTAAGTCGCAAGTTGAGAAACGCGTACGTGGACCGGTTGGACGTGCTGCGTAACATTATATATATTACCAGCTACATTCGTGAAGCTGTTTGCTCCATCGACGATAACCTCGTTTGCGCTGGCGAAGATCCTGGTTGGGGTCCATCAGTGCTGTTATTTAGCTTCAAGGGCTGCATATAACCAACCCTGTATCGCTACTTGAGCTTGGCCCAACTCGTTCCACCGCGACCTGGAGTTCTCTACCGCTGTGGCTTGTTGTCATGGATAGAGTCGAGGCCGCATTGCTCTAAATGGGATTTATGATCATGGGTGTGCTGAGCGCCTAAATGATGATTGGTGTTCAATGACTTCAGGAAAGTTGGAGAAAGAGCCTGATTCAAGGGTTATCGACTCGGTGGCCAGCTCGCCCAAGAATGGTTCTAACGTGCTGGAGTGTGACTTAGGGCGAAAGGTAAAACGAAAGGCTGACGAGGAGATGCTTTGAAAATGGAGGCACATGGTGGAAAGAATACGGATTGATCTGTGTGTTTGTCTCAAAACATCACGACTGTTACAAACCGTTTGGCTAATAAATTATCAGTGGATTTGCAAAGTGAAGCTCCAGTCATAGATACCTATATTTCTTAGGTTATAATAACATAATAAGTGGAGAGGAATCTACTGCGAGCCCTACAAGTTACCAATAAAAAAGCATGCGTTAATGGTCGCCAGCAACCTTTTGCCCAAGGGATCCTTGTCCACCATGAGCATGATCCTCCTCCGTCTCCGTATCATTATCCGCATCATGTTCCTCGTCGTCACTCTTCTCGTCCTCCTCATCAATAGCACCTTCCCCTCCGATCCCTCCACTTCTGCCCACTCCAGCTCCGGCACCCATCCCTCCGGCTGGCGTTAGCCCAGTACTTGGACCTAGCCCGAGATTCTTTCCTCCTCCCACCATATTACCACTAGGAGCATGTAAGCCCATGTCTTTCTCTTTAGCTCTCTTGTCATCCTCGCGTTTGATCTCATCTCGCATCGACTTGACATCTTCATCAACTCTGTGGACCACACGATCGATGGCGGCGGCTTCGGCGAGTGAGACGTGTTGTTTGCGAGAGGTGGACAGGTGTGCGGAACGACGAGGAGGACGCTTGAGACGGCGGCGGGCAACCATGACTGGTACAGAGCATTTCTGTTGTTCAAGAAGGTGAATGTATGCGCCGTTTATTAGCTTATGGGAACACACCTGAATCAAGTAATGACTTGTGCTACCTAGTAGAATTCCCTTTAGCTTGCCCAGACCGCGACTACCCACAATCAGCATCTGTGGTTCGTAGTAGTCCGCTATGTCGAGCAACATATGGCGTGCATTCTTGGCATGCCAGCCTTGGCACTGGACCGTGACGTTGAGTCGTGTGCGTTGAAGAAGAGAGGTAGTTTGTCGAAGAAGAATGTATGACAGAGCTTGGCGCTCCTGCTGGGCGCGAAGCTTCGTTGTTCGGTCGGCTTGCTGGCCGCTTGCAGGGTCCACTGTGATCGAAGTTAGTCTAGCACCTCCAATAGATAAGATTGAAATGAACCTTTAGTCTCGTTCTCGTTCACCGTGACGACCAGCAACTCATCTCCGTCTCTCAATACAGTACCAATGGCCCATTCTAGAGCATATCGTGACTCTTCACTCATGTCGCTCGCAACAATGTATCTTCTCTTCCTCCTCTCCTTGCCTGCATTTGCCTCAGGTTTGAGTTTAGCTGCTGGATCACCCTGCGTAATCGTGATCGTACATCTATCCCTTTGGAAGCTCGGCCTGCTTGTCTTCAGCTCCAGAGGGTCGTGGTGATGTTTAATACTCTTTTTCCTTTTCGTTGATCCACCAGGACCGGTCCTCTTCCTCGCTGTGGAGCTGTTCAGGGTAGTGGGGAAGTATGGTTCAGGAGGCACAACGACATTCTGTCCCTCTCCAAGTGGATCCGGGTCAACATCCACATCAGCCACCGCGTCTTGGCCTTCGACCTGAGGCGCAGGTGCAGTGACAGAATTATGTTGCGTGTTCATCTGAGTGGCAGGATCGAACATTAAATCATCATCACTCCAACCGTCATCGTCATTCTCCTCCTCTTCACCCCTCGACGAAGTTCGAGATAGGGGAAGGTCAGTGTCAGAGTCGTACGAGTAGGAAGAGTATCGTGGTCGGATAGATTCGCCATCGGAGATCTCTGCGTCGGACTGAGCAAGGGCAGCTACGGAGTGTGTAGACGGGGCTGGGGATTGGTCGCGCGACCGAGCGATGGGACCGTCGTCTGAGGATTTCTTGCCCCCATAGTACGATGATGGACGGAACTTCCGGAAAGAGAACGGAGAGGATGACCGTGCGCGGGATCTTGAGCGGTCTTGGCCTGGTAATGACTCGGGCGGCGCTTGGGATGCAGATTTAGAGTGCTTGATGGCTTTGGCCAGCGACCTTCCTCTCGGACCGTTCGAGGCAGAGTCTTCTAGGGATGATAGTTGGGCAAAAGGTGGGACGGGGCTCGATGAAGCTGGGTTTGTGGAGTCTCTTGTCGATGTACGTGACAAGGACAAAGAATTCATCATCGACGTGAGCGATTTTCCAAACGCCGAGCGGTCATCGCTGGAGTTCTGGTGAGCAAGAGCAGGACGGCGTGTTAGTGTATCTGCGGTTGAAGGACGAGATAACGAAGCAGGGGACGAAGACGACGAGGACTGGTGTCCTTGTGAGCTGGATGGGCGACCCCAGTTCCATGCAGATTTCTTTTGGGACATGGTTGAATGTGAAATACCTTATAGTCATCAAATCTTGGCATGTCTACTTGCTGTTCTTCTCATCACAAGTGATGGAGAGATCCCACTTTCCTTTTCCTTCCGCGTTCTAGACCTGACTCAACTATCTCACGCTCAATCACTCAATCAATTTCAAGCTACAAGCTAGTACATCCATCTACTCTTTATGTTTGATAGACTCTTCCGCATACTCAGCTCCTCCGAGAACAGGCTCCAGCTCAGGCATCTTAGCCAATCTCTCATAATGATTCAAAACATTCTTATACTTCTCGCGCTCGGCCTTGGCAAACGTACGAGAAATGGTGAACTTGATCGTAGCTCCAAGCTCGATGTCCGCGAGAGTGAGTCTATCGCCAACAAGGTAAGTACGACCTTCAAGGTGGTTGTTGACAGTGTTGAGAGCGCGTTCTTCGCGCTGTTTGAAGAGGTCGCTGTACTGGAATAGATCGACGATATCAGCGCCTGATTGAATAAACTGGGTATGGGTCGACCCACCTGTTGGACGAACGGGCCAAGTATGTTGTTACATAGCAAAACGTTCTGGAGTGCGGGATCCCTTATTTCAACCTCAATAAGATGGGACCATTGATCAACAAGTGCCTTCTCATCGAGTGAGGAAGGGATGAGACCCGAGGCGGGAGCAAAGGCCTCAATGACTAGATCGCGGGGAGGTCAGTTTTTAGATCATTTCCTCTGGTGCGTTATGCTTCTGGACATACTATGGCGGGCAATAGCAGGTCCTTCAGAGATTGCAAAGCCATCCTTGCGCTTGAAGGCAGGAATCTTCCCGTGAGGGAAGTCTTTCAAGAACCATTCACGTTTGTTGTCATCGAAATGCTTGTAATTAGGTCGATCGACGACTAGGCCGGTATAAGCAACGACGGAGTTGACCTTTTCAGGACAATGTCAGCAGCTCGCACTGAGGGTTGAACGAGAATGACGCACGACATCGGAGACTGGGCTAGTGGGTGCGTAAAGTGTTCCGATAGAGGACATGATGAGTTATTACAACGGGTTGGATTGCTGTAAGAAGTGAAGGAACACTCGCCTGGCTTTTATAATTCTCGGGACCCCCACAATATGCATATCTCCCACTATTTCCGGTATGTCGCATCACAGCTGAGTTTGGCAGAGTCGTCTCTATGGGCAACAACCTGGTCATGACATTATCTTCTGTCGTGACTTGCTACCTGCTTATTGAGCACCTGAGGCATGCCGTGGCCTCCGATAGGTCGAGAGCGATGTAATGTATCCTCGGTACCAGGACAAAAGTCGAGAACCTCGGGAAACGACCAACAAAGATAGAGGATTCACGCAGCCGTGACCCAAAAACTCGGATAAGTTCCAGGCTGTTGATGGTAAAAGCTTGGAGGTGCGACAAGATACCACGAGTGAGTGGTACAAGGGTGGTGGGGTATCCTGCTTCTAAAACGAAGGCGGCTGCGCCAGATTTCATCCTGCTTTTCGTTTGATAGAGTCATACGGCAGCTCGGCATGCTACACTCACAGTACGGATGACTGAATTAGACCCACGAAACCCAAGGGAACATCGTTTGTACTGCATACGCCTAGTCAATTTCCTTTGGGAGCACGAGCACGCTCGTATTCGACGAGTCACATTGTCTTACACACCCAGTGCTTTATCAGCGTTTATGTGGATGTATAATCCTGGAGAATATAGCGAAATAGACGGAAATTCGAAGGGGTTTCCCCAGGAGCCCGGAAGATGACCCGATGAACGTGATGGGCATGACGTCTTGCGAATAACGGTTTGAGTGAGGTGAGATCTTGAATGACTGCTGTCGATTCCGTAGGTATCTGGAAATAGCAGATAGTTTATGTTATATCTGGGGCTCATGAACGTTCGGAGTCCTAACGGGCATGGCGATCCTCAGGCTTGAGGTGATGTTTGTGAACTTGAAAGCGAATTCCCACAGTAGTCAAAAGATTAGCAGCAGTACTTCGGCGCCTTCGATGCATTACTACCTAAGTCGAGTGTGAGTCGCATCAAGGTTCTGCAATCGTCGTAGTAGCTGGTCAAGACTGCTGAAGACCGTGACAATATCTGTCAACAACAGGCCAACAAGAGTTAGAACTGGCTGATCACAGCCACAGACACCTTTGTCGCTTCTACCCATCATCAGAAAAGTAGCACAATGTGGATCTCCTGCTCTCGACGTCCAAATGGAAGGCCTTGAAGCGAAGCCACTTTCTCTCGACTTGGTAGTGATGCTGTTCCTCTATGAAGCATAACGGACACGCAAGCACACGCCCATTCACGCGTTCAAATTTGCATGCTTGAACCTTGCCACTTCCGAGTCAAGCACATTTCCGTGCTTCGGGTGGTGTTTTCTTGGTAGAAAACATCGTAATCGAGATTGCCCTTTGCCCTGCGATATCCCTCATCTCAGACTCTCGGTGTCGGGTTACTGTGCCAAAGTTCAAATGCCCTTTGTTATTTCCCATCAAGATTCTACGGCTAGTCTTCCGAACTGAAAATAGACATTCCCTGGACGACTTCATCAACTCTCCTCTTGATTGGTCGTTTTCTCAACGGTACCGAAAGTACACTCAATATCCTCTCAAGGCTTGAGTTCACCTCATCATGCCGACGCTACCGAACTCAATGCTTTGTTAAAGGCTATATGAAGCGGCTGAATTACCTCCTTGAGGCATCCACGACATGGGATCCAGAGAACTATAAAGATTGTACCAATATTTCCCAAGTCCCAGCAAGCCCATCTGCTTCTCACATCGTATATACTCGACACCATGCCCTCTATTGGAAGCCTTTACGCACCTGCTGGCGCCGCCACCAATACCGTACGTTGGCATGTGCGTTCTAAGACGAAAGAATACTAATGTTTCCTATGAAAAAGGTTAATTCTGTCGTCGCTTATCTTGGCCTAAACGTCGATCGACCTCCCTATAAGCATTTTGATGACAATAAGCGGGATTGGTTTCTGAAAGACTTCCCTCATGGCAAAATCCCTGCCTTCAAGAGCAAGGAGGGTCTCGCTATCGTTGAAGGACCTGCTATTTCTCGGTATCGTACGTCAATATCACTTCATAGTTACGCTGGTCTGATAAGTATACCCAATCTAGTCATTGCTACATATGCTCCTGGTTGCGACCTCATTCCTTCGTCCCTCGATGAAAAGGCCCACGTTGATCAATGGTGTCATCTCATTGAGACCGAAATGAGAGCTCCTGCAGTCCAGAACTTCTTGCTGTGTACCAATAGGCTTAGCCCGTTCGTCCAGGAGGTGAGTGGCGGCTCGTGTTGGCCATTATCAGACGATTATTGACTCTACTGATTAGTATAGTGACTTGTTCAAAGAACGCGAAGAACGGGCTCTCAACACTGTCAATAATCACCTTGAAGGCCGTACTTACCTTGTTGGGGATCAGTTGACTCTTGCAGACATTGAACTCGCGGCGACAATCAAGTTTACTATCGCTCGTACGTTTGCCGAGGCGGAGCGCGAGAAGTACAAGAATGTCTTGATCCATTTTGAACGATTGGCAAAGGTGCCCGCATTGGAGCCTATTCTTGGAGGGGCTGAATACGCCATGGAGTCCCTCAAACATCAACGTTTGGGGGCGTAGGTACCATCTTCGAACATTGCTTGAGCAGGCTTCATTCCCTTTAGTATGTGCTAGTAAATTACGCCAAAGTAGTCAATACATTGCCATGTATGTAGGAGGGATTTCTTGTGATTTTAGATATCATTATACGTCAACGTAAAGCTAGTAGTCTCTTCTTCCTGTTACCTCCCGCAGCTTGACAGCGAGTGTAGCTGACTCCGTGTGGAGGCGTAATTGAAACGAGATTGATCTGTGCAAATCGCCCTGGAAGGTATTTTTCTCGGAAATACAACTGTCGATATTCAAGGAGCAAACACGGGAATAATTATATTTTCGCGAACGACAATTATTGGACTGGCTAATTGTTATCTACGCCTTAGGTTGCTCGTTCTTGATTGACTCCTCGACATATGTAGCTCCTCCAAGGATGGGCTCCAACGACGGCAACTTTGCCAAACGCTCGAAGTGGTTGAAGATGTTTGCGTACTTCTCACGTTGGGCCTTGTCAAACGTGTGGAGAATGGAGAACCGAATAGAAGATGCAAGTTCAATGTCTGCAAGGGTGATCTTGTCCCCGACAAGATAAGTGCGGCCATTCAGATGTTGGTTGACGGTGTTGAGAGCCCTCTCTTCGCGCTTCTTGAACAAGTCACTATACTGGATCAGACAGGTCAGCGTGTATCTGGCATAATATACTTGTACTCTACACCAACCTCTTGAACAAAAGGACCAAGCCTGTTGGTGATTATAAGCCAGTTTTGTATGGCGTAAGTTCTGATTTCCGCCTCAATGAGGTGGCTCCATTGGTCAACTTGAGCTTTTTCCTCGAGAGTTGAAGGGATGAGGCCCGACTCGGGAGCAAGGGCAGCGACTGGGTGTCGGGGGATTTCAGTATATTGTGTTCAGCTATGGTTAGGTTGACGTACTATAGCGAGCAATCGCAGCTCCTTCAAAAATAGATAGACCACTCTTGCTCTTGAACGCAGGGATTTGTCCATGAGGGAAATCCTTCAAGAATGGCTCAAGCTTGTTATCTTCGAAGTGCTTGTAGGCTGGACGGTCGACTGTCAAGCCAGTATAAGCGACAACAGAGTTGACCTGTTACTAGAACATCAGTATCATTTAGGCCTAGAGTCGTCGTTGCACTTACGACATGCGAAACGGGAGCAGGTGGTGCATAGAGGCTACCGATTGAGGTCATAATACTAGATTTCAGGTCTCGAAGTCCAGGTAATGAAGGTTGCGATGTTGGAGTACTTGGATGGCAGTAGGAATTAGTTCGAGTCTTTATAGTTTGCAGAATTTACAAGAATCGCGTGCTTCCAAACAGTACGATCGTTCGTTGCCATGTTGCTGATTAACGGAACCATCTTGGGTGGGCCAAGGCCCCTGAAAGAAGCAGCTTGGTCATAGCCCACCCAATTGGAAGAATAGGCTACCAACTGCTTGCTCAGGCTTATCAAGCACAAACAAAAACAACCCTGGACTACGTTCGTTTCAACCTTGTTGTCTGTGAATGGCTTTGATGGAATTGGCAGCTTGTTACACACGCCAACTAGATCTCAGTCAGCAGTGTCCAAAAATGCGCAAGGATGGCGATGCCTAGTGGAGATTAAGACGATCTGAAGGTTCGAAGGGAAGCCGAAAGACCAGGAGGGCTCTAAGCTGGAGAGCCAAGATAGCCGTCACAAGCTAAATGTGTCTCGTTCGTATGTTGGAGCAATCACTAAATTCCGAATATTGTTGGTTAGGCATACGATATTGGGAAGTAGAGGAGCATTGAGCAACTTGAAAGGATCAGGGATTGTGGTGGCTAAAGTTGAACGATCGTGGGAAAGACGGGAAAATGATGCTACAATGATTTGATAAATTTCTCACTGGAACACGACCGTGTTCAATTTACGCAATAAGCCTTAGAAGGCATAACTCGGCTCTTTCTTGGCTCTTTCACTACTTTTAGGCTGGCCACGACGGACACTGCGTCGAATCTGATACCATATCTTGCTGCCAACGTTCGATCCTGTTAGAGTCCCTCGAGTTAAGGTTGACGACTACGATTTCAAGACTGATCAATCCTTTGCGCCACTTCCTACAAATACTCGGTTTCTACTAGAATTCCAACAATGCGATGGCAATGGTGTTTCTTTGATCGAGGAGACATGTGGGGAGTAAAGTCTCGACTGTATTTCGCCAACCGTGATATGTACCGTCTCTAATGACAAAGATAGAACGATGGAATAGATCTACGCATCAGGTTGCGTATGCTTGATCGACTCCTCGGCGTATGTAGCCCCTCCGAGGACCGTCTCCAAAGATGGAACTTTCGCCAGGCGCTCGAAATGCTTGAAGACGTTTGGATACTTTTCGCGCTCGGCCTTAGCGAAGGTACTAGCAATGCTGAACCTGATCGACGATGCGAGCTCGATATCTGCAAGGGTGATCTTGTCTCCAACAATGTAGGTGCGACCTTCAAGATGCTTGTTAACCGTGCCCAAAGCCCTTTCTTCGCGCTGCTTGAACAGGTCACTATACTGTTGTAATAGCATCAGAATACGCATGATGAAAGCTGAGATGACATTTCAACTAACCTCTTGGACGAAAGGGCCAAGATGGTTGTTGCACAAGAGGTAGTTCTGGATAGCTGGAGCTCTGATCTCCGTCTCGATGAGGTGGCTCCATTGGTCAACCAGCGTCTGGTCATCGAGAGACGAGGGGATGAGGCCCGATTCGGGAGCAAGGGCAGCAACTGAGTGGAGATATTCAGTCAGGCATGTTCTAGGCAAAGGGGGTGAACCCACTGTATCGAGAGATTGCAGTCCCTTCAAAGACAGCGAGTCCACTCTTGCTCTTGAATGCAGGAATTTTGCCGTGGGGGAAATCGGTCAGGAAGGGTTCGCGCTTGTTGTCCTCGAAATGTTTATAAGGAGGACGATCGACAGTAACGCCAGTGTAGGCCACAACAGAATTGACCTGGGCACAAAGCGAGGGTTAAGGGCGGTCTCAAGGTACAACTAAAGGTACAAAAATTCACGTACAACACGGCAGATAGGGCTATCTGGTGCATAGAGAGCGCCGATTGAAGACATGATGTAGACTCAGGTGCAGATGGAGGAGGTTCGTCGGTCTGTTTGAGGTAGGTAAAGTCAGGTAAGGTTTGATAGATTATGAGACTGTCCTTTGTGCTCTTATACTCCTCAAGTAGATCATGTAAGTGCAAACCCTGCGGCCAGACCCACCCTTTCTTGGAGCGCCTAGACCATAGTCAATAGGCAGAAAAAGCATGACTAAATACTTGCTTATTGAGCAGTCCAAAGTTAGTCCCTAGATATGATCGATAAGCACAGTACAACGAAGGTTCCACGTCAGAAATAAAGTCAGGAATACACCCAATAAAGGGAAGGTCTGATGGAGACATCGACAAAGCCGTCGTTTCTGAGATTTTCACCTGCATCCTGTTTGCTTTTGGGGGCAACGAGCGTCCCAGTGTTTGATGGAAATCACGAGAGCTTACACATCCAAGGTGAGTGCTCAGTCAGCAATGATAGGAATGGCGGAGGTGGCGACGTGGCGAACGGTGGGTGGATCATATATTCCATAGATTCCCCAAACAGCGGCATGGGGAAACGCGAATAAACCAAAAGCGAAGCCTGGCTGGGGATCCTTTGACACGCAGAGAGCGGTAAAGCCTTCGCCCGCTACGACATTCTATCGTCCTCAGCTCAGATAGAAATACAAGACGTTCGCTCAGGTGGGGGTAGTTTTCGTGTTGATGGAATTCTTGGTCTTGCGCAGTAGCCGATCGATAGCAACAAGTCCGCGTCCATCTTGCCCATTTCGTCACGAGCGAGCCCCGTTCGCTCTGAACATTATCCACTTAAACAGAAGAGTGGAGTAATTCAGAAAAGTAGTCATGATAGTCAAGGTCAAGATTGCAAAGCGACCCCCTAGATGATCCAACCGTCCATCGCCGCCTTGTTGATCGCTCACAGCCACACCTGGCACCATTTTTTGCAAGATGATGCAACTCAAGGCTGCGAGCGGCTGTTTATCTTAGCTTCGTCCATGTAACGCATCTCTTGCATCCAGGGAGCCTCTGGCAGCGGCCCGAATAAGAGGACCATTCCACCAGATGTATAGGAACCGTGACCTGGAATACTCTTGCGGCGTGTCTATCGATTCCTGCTTGATGGTTTCGAGAGCCGAATCGTTGAAAAGAGCTTGTGTAGCAATCATTAGCTATTATGTACATTAGACTCATTGCTAGTAATACTATATGTCTATATTAGTCAATATCTTCCCCCAAGACCACTTTCTTCTTGCCAGATGCCTCTTCCTCCTGCTTTTCTCGTTCGCTTTCTTCCCTGCCCCTCCTCGCCATTGAACGCAACAGCTGCACATTCCTCGGGGGATGCGCGAAAGCACTCAGGTTGAACGGCTTGCCGCCGATAATTTCAGAAGTTGCAGGCTCGGCATCACCTTCACTGGCGGCAGCGACAGCAGTGTCCTCAACTTCGACCTCAACTTCTGCATCAGTGTGGTAGGCATCGGCCTCCTGTGGCGCTGGAGCACCGAAGTTGAGGCCTTCCCACCACTCTTTGATGTTGGCCATAGGAACGCCGGTAGGAATGAACAATTGCCTCGATTGACGCTGCAGAGTAGCCTTGAGACCACCTTGCACATCGTGGAGTTTATCCGCGAGCCGTCCAACAGACCAATGAACAACCCCTAGAATCTGTGAGTATTGGTGATGGAATGTTTGTAGGTGAGGGAGGCTCACAATCTTGACTGCCACCGTCCAAAACAGCTTTGGTTCCTGACACTTGTTCCTGGCCGAAGTAATTTGTCACCTTTACTTCAAGTTGTTTGGTTGGACGGTCTGCCTCTGTCAACGCGCCTTCTGGAACCCAGTCCGCGGGCTGAACCCAGACGTTCATGATATGTTCCGTCGAGTCCCTTCCATTGTAAGTGCCGTCATATTTCTCAAATGTAGCTTTCACAGACTGCAAGAGAAATGTTTGTCAAGTTCGAGAATCTAGGAAAGATATTCAGGGCGCACCTGTCCAGGGAAGCAGTCGACAACTTCCTGGGAAACTTTCTCCAAAATCTTGATACAAACGTCAAAGATTCTGTCTCCTTGTTTCTTCTTCCAGTTGACGTCAGAAGTCAAGGGCACGACATCCTCTTTAGCATCCTCTGTTATTTCTACTTCTGGGTTCGTTGTAGGAGTTGTAGCGGCAATGACCTGATCAGGATCTGATTCTTCGTTTGCAAGATTCTGACTTGCATCGGCCGTGGCCTCAGATGTCGCCTCAGATGTCGCCTCTATTTCCGTTGGCTTCTCTGAATCCTCCTGCTTCTCCTGTGTATCCCGGGACCCTCTGGCTGCTATAGTCGGTCGGAAGTTACCAAATATTGCCTCGTCCATGTCTTCAAGAGGCACATATTGGAACCCGAAGATTTTCTCCACGTTATGATATGCAACAATAACGCCATCCATATTGCCAATGCGAACCTGGAACGAGTATTTGAGGAAAGCGGATCTAATCAAATCGTAGTATTCTCGCTCGAAAGATTCGTGAACGCCGCGGGCGGTCCGTAGTTGGTAGCCAGCATTTTCCTAAATTATCTATGTCAGGCAAAATAGTAAGGTCGGGGGACCAGGCGCTACCTCAAAATTCAGCATATCCATTCGGATAGCGAGGCATGCTCGAGTTTTGATGTCAAACACACCAGTCCCGGGAAGTCTTGGGTCATGACAATCTAGCTGAGAGCGCATAACGAATTTGTCCGACTATATGCTGCTATTTCAGTCGTGCTCGCTGGTGAGAGGTTGGGATGAGCTGACCTTGGCATACCGGTAAGCCTCCCTCAGTGGGTTCTCCAATTCCTTTGGTGGAGGGTTCTTCCTTAAGTATGTGTCGAACTCCTCCTTCGGCATGGTCAGGAACCTCTCTAAAAGGGTTCCCATCCAGGTGAGAACGTTCTTATCCGCATGGTCCCCAGCTTTCTCAGCAGAATCAATGGCATAATGACCATCTTTGTGGTTGAAGACGACTGTGGCTGGCATGCGTTGGCCGGGGGTAAAAGTTCTAGCCTATCAGAAGTTTAGCTACAAAACCAGAGAACCAAAGCTTATTGCGTGGACCCACCTCTCCGCTCAAATTCCTTGAAAGCATCGACGTGTTCACATATTTGTCACCAGACAATAAGAAGTAAATGTGGCTCAGCATGCCAGAAAGTGAGGATGTCGATCCAGCAAACGGTCGATTATGCTCCTTCGCTAGTCCCCAAAGGTCCTATTCTTAAGTTAGTCATCGCAAGGGGGATACATTGGATGGCTTTACTTCATCTCTTGAACTCTTGATAAAACCGACGATTCTCTCGAAAGCGAAATCTGTAGCCTTGGGTATGTTCTCTAGGTATGGCGTGAAATTGTAGACTTTGGAACGAGGATCTCTCAGCCAATGAACGCCCGGACTGTAAAAGGCTGAGTTAATAAATTCAAGTCACCAGATAGCGGGACTCACTTGAACAGTACCCTGTCCAAGCCATGAGACAAGGTTGCCACGGGATTGTGCTCGCTCTTGGGCTCCAAATCTTCAAGCGCAGGTCTCGATTCGCTCGATCCACCTTTATCATTAGCGAATGAGGGATGTAGTAAGCCTTCGGTCTTCTTCTCATACGCAAGAGGGAGAACAATGTGAGGCGGAGCGTGACGGGCCGGTGCTTCTTCTGAGGGATGGTCGACGTCGATAGAAGCAAGAGGGAAATGAGATGGTGGAGGTGCAAGTTTATCCTCGCCCCAGCCGACAGCCCAGTCCTCGCCCATCCACTCTCCCTTTGGGATCTCAACGGTCGGGACTTGGAATCTCGTCTTCCGTATGGCCTCTAGCTCTTTCTTCTTTTGAATCATCTGAGCTTTGCTCCGCTCGCTTTGAGCTTGCCTTTCCACCGCCTTTACCCTCTCTATCTCACGGAGTTTATCCAGCTTCTCCTGTTGCTTCCTCAGTCGTCTCCTCAACCTTCGTATCTCGGCAGAGGTCATTCCGGTGGTATCGATCCCAGCCGCCTGCTCTATTGGCAACGGCGGCTTGTGGTGTATTGGTGCGGTATGAGCGAGATCGAGGTCTGTCAACGCCTTTATCAGCTCTGCCTTCCGTAAAGACTCCCTCATTTTTCTCTTTTCCTTCTTCTTCTCTATCTTTTCAGCCTTGCGGGCTTTCCTGCTCTTCCCACTCTGTGGAAGTACTTGCCCGATAGCAAGTTTCGGGTACTTGCTCCGCCGAGCCAACTCTCCTTCCACCTGTAGCCCATCTATTATATCTTGGACTGAGAATTCGGAGGGAGGTTTAGATTCCTGCTTTACGTTTATTACTTCCCCAGGCGGGGGTCGTAGCCCTCCGGAGAAGGAAAAACCAGCTGACGATGAGGATGGGTCGTCTATGAGAGCTAGGAAATCCTTGAGCTCATTTCGTTTGTCCAATGCAATATTGAAGTGAGGTGGATTAACAAAAGGTTTTTGCTCGGTTTTCTGGCTGTCCCCATCCGTGCCCGTACTTGCGTCAGCCTGTGCTGGAGCTGAAGAGGCTGTTTCGCTGGCCGGTTGCTGTGGTGTTGCTGCTGTCTGAGGCGACGAGGACGAAGACGAGGCTTCTGACCATAGCCTAGATGTTGAGCTGAAAAGTCGTCTGGAAAGGGCGAGTCGTCTGTATGCGTGCATGTAAAAGAGCGAGCCAGACCAAACGAGCCCCGCAAAAACCAATGACACCTCACCGTGACGAAAAAAATAACCGACGCGTTTGTCACTTCGGTAACGCGTCTCAAGTCACATGACTCAGTGATTTAAGCACAGCCACGACAGCCAATACCGACCATTGCTAGAGGACCTTGACTCGGCGCTGGAGCTGCGGCTTTTACCAGACCTGAAGACACAGCAGAAATGGTCGGATTCTTTGCGGGAATATTTCAATGGTTTACAGGGTGAGCCGCTAATGGACCTAATAGGCAAGGATTTCGGATCTGATTGTAGTTGTGGCAGCTTATTCTTCTCGAAATCAGCAGAAATAGCTGTCGTTGGTCTTCAAGTCCGTGTCATCTTTCCACCCGCTCGCCGATTTCGCTCTAAATGTCTGTCATAGGCCTCTGGAAAGACCTCATTTGTGAATGTGATAACGTCGGGACAAGTGAGCAACGACCCGCTTCTGCATTCAGTGGACTTCGAGTTAACGTTCTGCGATATCTCTTACAGTGGAGTGAAGACGTCGTACCTACCGTTGCCTTCAATTTCCGCAAAATAAGAAAGGGAAACGTAACTCTGAAGGTCTGGGACGTTGCTGGTACGCCCAATATCTCATGTTCCCCCTCTCATTGCACGGAAAGTGACGTCACCCGTCGTTTGTAGGACAACCGAAATTCAGGTCAATGTGGGAACGATATTGCAACGGTGTCGATGCTATCTTGTGCGTTGTACAGACCTCTCCTATTGTGTAGCTGCTAAGATCTCTACAGGTTTGTCGTGGACTCTTCAGATGTATGTCGTCACCCTCTTCTTTCTGCTTGTTTTTCTGATAAGGCTACTTTTAGCCGGAGAAGTTCAATACTGCTCGGTTCGAACTCCATCAATTGCTCTCAAATCCGACGCTCTCTTCTGTGCCTCTACTAGTGGTTCGTCTCAACATGTCTCTATGCGTCCCCCCTCCGATGAATCTGCTCTACACAGCTTGGCAACAAGAACGATTTGGAAGGACATGCACCTGTGAAAGAGCTAATCTCGGCATTGTAAGTTGCCATTTGAAGCACCAACTCCGCAACGCTCACTGTGCCGTAGACAACTAGACAAAATTCGTGACCGCCCCGTTTCTGTAAGCATTCTTCACTCTTTCAGTGTCTATGTTCATGACCAACATGGCCTCCTCTATAGTGCTACTCAGTAAGCATCTTTCCCTCTCTGTCGACTTGCATGTGCTTATTCCTTCCAGTGTTCCATGAAGTCACAACATAATTTGTGTGTGCTATGCAATGCCGCTATCTGCTTCATTTCTAACGAAACATCCTCGCAGGGACATCGTCATGCAGTGGCTAAGTTCAAAAAGTCACTGACAGTACCAAACAAGATACACTTGTTTATGTTCCACCTTTCGTTCCTGTTCCGTTCGCGCGCTCTGTTGTATCGTTATCGCTTTCTTCTCTGATTTGATTGGTACACTATGTTACATAGACGATGTTGTAGTGATACCTTAACTGTACAATACCTCTCCCACCAGTACTCCTAGCGGTGTACCATTGTGAATCTGGACCCTGTCGTTGTGGCGCTAATGCCCAGTGGTAGATAACCTGTGGCTGTCGGGAAGGCACCAATAATAAGTACCATTGTGAAGCATGGTTCTCTTTTCTGGCAGGTCCAATGTTCGCCATTCATAAAGCCATGATAGCCCAGAGATTAGACCGCTAACGCCTTCTTGCCATCTGGACCGTCAAGTTGTCAATGTACATTTGCAGTGTCTCGTTTCCTGCAGCGAGCTTGTCGACATCTTTCTGAGTTGCTTGTGCTTTGGTTAGCATAGCTATATGCAAATAAGCTATCAAGTTCCACCACAGCAGAGGTCGCCAAGAACATACCTCGAAGGTCTTCTTGTGCTGCTAGGATTTCCCTAGAGACCAAAAGTAGGTGAGCCTGGGGTTTAAACCGCAGCCAGACTTTCTGTAAAGATTTTTTGTTTGGGGAGGTCGATACTTACTTGATCAGCTGCTCTTTCCTGATAGCATCCTTTATAGGGTCACTGCTAACCGGTGGAGAAGTTACGCCCCAACCTGGGCTAACATCATCCAATTCAACTGGGTTGCCGAATCCCGGGAAAGACATAATTTAAGCCTCGTTGTCCTATAGAATATTATGCAGGATAAGAGCCCTGTGTACGCTGGCAGGCTGGTGAATATCACGGCCAACTCGATGGTGGTGGTCAAGGAAAAAGGCGAAGAAATGCAGTTTTGATGGGAGCATCCAAATCGGGCAAGCCACTGACGCGTCTTCACCGCGTTCGTTCATCTTTGCCTTCGACTGCCACGATCTCGACGTCTTTCGACATTTGCTCGTCGCCTTGAAATAACAGTACAATGTCGACCGCAGAGCCTCTACTTGCCTTCAAAGCTGGACGTGCTTTTCGCAGAGAAGGAACGAATACGGTTGATCCAGATCCTACGAAAGGCGCTATCATCTTGTCGAATGGAGAGGATGGTCTGCTTCATTTTGTATGGAGGAACAGGTCAACTGGCGAAGACGAGGAGGTGCGTGCTTTTTATTCTCCGAGAATAATTAGATTTGATAATGATCGGCCGTTATTAGGACCTGATTCTATTCCCAACCGATGCCACATTCAACAGGGTATCTGGAGTCACTGGAGGAAGGGTTTACGTGCTCAAGTTTTCCAGCAGTGACCAGAGGCACTTTGTAAGTGTTCTTGATAGCTTACTGACCTCCTTGTTTATTGACCATCGAAAAGTTCTGGCTTCAAGACCAGTCAACAGAGCGTGATGACGAATTCGTAAACAACCTCAACGGTCTGCTAGATGATCCAGATTTTGAACCAGTTTGGGAATCTTCTACCCCTGCCGTGTAGGTCTATCCTTATTCTCTATAGCTGTCCAAGCCGTGTTGTAATAGTAACGTCAAATTGACTTATACCCTTCTTTTCTCCGCCTTCTTCATAATGCTTTTTATCTCCATCCAACGCCTTGATTGTGGCGCGCATTCCACTTGGAATTATGAAGAGCTTCTCAACCCATCGCTGCCTCTTCTGCGCCTGCTGCACCAGCTGCACCAGCTCAATCGACGCAACAATCGGGATCTCAGTTCCGAGCACGGCCAGAAGACATCGCACAGCTTCAATCCCTGCTTCGTGCAGGAGGAAGTTCAGGTGTCAGACAGCAACAGCAGCAGGTAGAAGTCCCTGAGATGTCGTTGACGGACATCCTCACCCCAGCGAACCTTGCCCCAGTGTTCAGACAGCACCCTGAACTCGTCCCTTCCCTCTTTCCTCACTTGCCTCCCGATTTGCCTATGCCGCTCAGTGCGGAAGTGGTGGAAAGGATCATCAAGTATGTTTTCCTTTTGTTCCACTAAAAACAACCTTGGCTAACTTGGACGGAATGTTCTAAGCTCTCCCCAGTTTCGAGCTGCAGTCTCAAATCTCGACCAAGCGCTACGAACGGGGCTTCTGGGAGGCCTCGTGAGGAGTCTCGGTTTACCTGAGGAAGCCGGGATGGGCGTCGGACCGTTCTTGAGAGCCATCCAGGAGCAGGCAGATAGGGAGGCCAGGTCCGGCGGGGAAAGTATGCAGACTGACTAGAACGCTGTAGATTAGAAGGGGAAAGTGATAGATGAGGGGGAAAATGTCCGTGCGTGTAATCGAAGATTCTGGAATGAAGGCGCGTTTCAAAATTGACAGAGATGGCCTAAGCGCTTCGTTTTCAGTGTTTCTGAGCACGAGGCCTGCGTATTTCTTTCCGATTTCTTGGAATAAATCATGATAATCTCTCCATGTACAGAACCGCTTGGATCTTGCTCATTAATCGCGTCTTCGACCAGAGGGCCTCGGCGTTGTCACATCTCGGAACTTCGGTGTAGCGACGCGATTTTTACACGTGTTAGCAGCTTTGACCAGCCCTAGATGAAGAATGAAGGGACTCCTTCAAGGGCTCAGAACCCTGTTGGCTCTGATACTCTCCGATTCTGCCGCGAAAAGGACTCTTATCTGGGTATCTATTGAAATTCACAGCGTTTTCATGGCGCGCGATCCTCAACCCCTTTGAGGATGATGATTACTTGCACAATAACCCCCCTCTTCCGGCGCCCGGTGCTTGAGGGAAATTGAAGTGTCATACGCTCTCCACCTGTTTGCCGTTCTTTTCGATCGTGCTGGCTTCTGATCGTGGCTCCTTTTCTTTTTGAATAGTAGGTGGAACAGGAGTGAAGTAATCGATCGAATCATACACCTTCCGGGCCATAAACTCCTCTGATAACTGGATCCAGTGTCTTAATGTCCTATCTTCGGCCATTTCAGTTTGGCGTGCCGCATGTAGTTCGTTACGTATCGGATATTATGGTGAAACTAAGTGAGGAAGATGGAGCACGTAGCAGGATGCATGCATTCTAGAATTGGTGTGGAGCTGGTGGCGACTCGAAATCTCCTGGGTCTACTGGGGAATCTCCTTTCATTCATCAAGTACATTAACTTCAACCGAAAGCGGCTAGATGTACCAGATTGCGCAGATTTAGCTGCGCAACACACCCTTTGCATAGGATCCCTGGTTTGTTCGTTCAGATTCCTTGGATTGTCGACAGTTTGGGTCACCTTGATCCTGCCTCGATGGATCCATCATGCAGCCAAACGCGCAGCCATGTCGCCAATATTCGCGACGTTGCAAGCGAGATTGCTCTCGTAGACGAGGGATACACATCCCAGCGCGTCTCTTAGCACCATGTTGTCGACTGACAACTTTCCATGACTGCCACGCTTTTACGGTAAGGCTCTGAAACGCGTCCTCCTTGAGCAAAAAAATTCACTGTTTGCGTGAGTGTTCATATTGGGGAGATTCTGCTTTTTCTCTCCTATAGAAAGACAAGTGAAACGATGCTGGCTGGGGGAAACGCCTGCCGTGACACGGTGTCCAGTAGAACACAACCCTTGGGTTGAGTGCGTTCTGGTGCGCAGGTCCCGGGTTCATGCCGGTGTTGAACATGGCCTGCTCGTTTTGACAGCTCTATCTACTGACCCATGACCTTAGCCTAAGGGAAACTTTCTCAGATATTTTAGACGCAATTTTCGGCGCGTTTACACAGGTTGATGGTGATCCTCCGATGGACTTCGATCCGTGATTTGGCGATGCGCTTACACAGCCACCTTCTATGAGAAACACTCTTTGCGCCACCGAGCTCTGACCAGTGCGTCCAACTTGGAGTCGGCTTCAACCCGTCTTAGGCGCGCGATGGACGGTCAGTATTTATCTCTTAACAGAATCGGGAGTACCCGGATAACCTAAGAGCAAATGGGAGTTCTCCCACGGACTTCCGAGGGCTAGATCGAACAGCCCCTCGGATGGACCAACGAATTGATTGGACGGCTTTCAGCCTGTCTATAACCTCACAATGTCTTATCCTGTTGCATATGAAAGGTTATCACGGCTACGATACCATGAACATCGAATACACCCGCAAGAGGCCGCCAGTGCGCCCTGTCGAGTTTTCACGTGGTCCTTGAGAATGCTGCCCCGAGAAACTCATTTCGGAGAAATGACAGGCAGCACGCTGTCTCCTATGAGATTACTCTACAGGACTTTGATTTCCCAGGTTCTCATGTTGCTCGACCAAGATAAGCGCCCATGGTCCTCGTGACGTCGACTGCGGCTCCATTTGATCAAACGGAACCTCTCAGCAATTCCAGACTTACCCAGACTTTTCGACGAATAAACCCGATGTACAATCAGGGAGATAGCCAAGATCACGTTCCCGAGCAGCCGGGCCGCATCTCGAACACCCAGAATTAAAACCTCATGTTTTTCATGACATTTGATCAGTGGAGACTAGCCGAAATTATCTCTCCTTGTACTTGCATTTTTCTGATACCCGTCGATGTGGCGGCGGCCGACTTAGCTGGCCTGGTTGAGCCCGTAGAAAACCGATGACCATCAGAAGAATAGTCCAGGACACAACGAAGGGGAACATACTTAGAGTCCGGGTCGACTAGGTCGCCAAACTCGTTGCTCCGCTTCAATTCCGACCAGGATCTTGTATTCTGGACATACACCGAGAAGCCTCATTGAACAGAATATCCCCCTTGCTTAGAGCATCATGTGAGCTGGGCACATGAGCAAGTTCCTTTTACTTGTCCAAGGATCGCACGGAACAGCCAGTCGCAGCTGGCCATATCAATGAAAATAAACGGGGTCGTTACTGTCCAAGTTAATCCAAGGGACTGGTCATATCTTGCATCTCCGTTTCGTCTTGGATACCGCCAGATTTGAGTTCTTTGGATCTTCTTTTGCCTCACTACTGACCTTTTCGATACTAGTTACGTATTTGCATATCTTGAAAATCCACCGAAGAATTAGATCGTGCCACCTTCTCGGAGAGTTTGAAAATCTTTTTGAGGCGGTAGATGACCTACCTGCGCATCTGACATAGTTTGCTGTATGACAATCGTGTATCTCGGGTTGGGTTTATCCCATAGCAGTGCCTGAAGACCTGAAGGGCTGTTGAGGGTGAGCCAACCTCGTGTACTGTCAGACCGACCAATACTTGGGGGGATTTGCCGACCGATTGTTGAATATATGGCGCCAATTAGAGAGCAGATGACCCGCAGAATCGCGTCTCAGAAATACGCCATCTCTACACCAATGGAGAAATTGTCACCATCGATACATGTGCTTCACACCTGCGGATGGTGGGATGTCCTACTAGGATCGCCATTCAGTCATTCAGAACAGCAACCGAGCCGCTTGTAGATGCAAAATAACATGAGGTATCCACACAGTCGCTGGTAACACGAAGAGGAGATGGTCAGATCTTATTAGATGCTGTATAGAATTATACTGAGCCAAGTGTCATACAATATCTCGATGGCGAGGGAGGGAACCGTAGTCTAGTCGATGATTTCCTCCGCATCTTGATCCTCGTGTTGTTCTTCATTGCGACGTTGCCAAGCCTTGACCCGTTTGGCAAGGTCTTTATCGGGCTGGAGGTTGCGTTTATAGAAACGCCGATTGCAACCAGAGGTCGGACATTTCACCTCTTGATTCGGAGACTTGAAGGTGGAGAATATCGCCTCCTTGGAGAAAGAATGTCCACATACGTCGCTAAATCACAACATATATCAGAGGACACGGTAGAGACACAACGGTGTTTGAACATACGAAGTCACAGGGTCGACGAGAGGGGTAAGTGTAAGAGGGCACGTATAGGTTTGTACGGCACCACCAATTTCTAGTTCATCGTCGTCACTATCATCTCCATCCTCTGAGAGAGAGATATCAACGAGTCACTCTCGAGATGACGTGACGTGAGATGGCCCACCTTTGGGAATGAATTCTCCGATTGGTGGAGGCGCTTTGCCAGGAAATTGGACCTCCTGCTTCTTTGTCAGTCAATACTCCAGTCTAGGTCACAATGCTTACATATATACCGTGCTTGAAAGATGTATATTCTTTGCTTTTGGCATATTTCTGCCTTGAAGTCTTCTTGGAGTACTCTTTCACAGATCCTTTGACTCCACCGTCGTACAATTCGATGGCATTGTCCTTTCCTTTTATCAGGCGATATAGATATGTGAAAAAGCAGTGTGAACTTACAACGTCTTCACCCCTTGCAATTTTCTGGGCAATGTCATTAAGGGCTGTCTCATGTGCCTGCATTTCTGCGCTGATATCAATGAGATCCCTCATGACCCGGTCGAGTTCTAACAATCCCTACGGAACTGCAATTCAGGCTAACTTCGAAAGCATATAGTGATTTACTTTACCTTCTCAGCTTCTTCTCCCTCTGCAGCGTCAGCTAGGGCAACTGCAATATCCCCAACCATTTTCCAATTGGGGCGAATTTGTTTCTCCATTTGATTCCAGTCTCGTCCTATACCCTGTAGTTTGACATTGTCTCCGCGCCTCATAGGCTGGTCTGTAAAGTTTTCTACGTCGATTCTTTCGGATTCGTCTTCAGAATCATCTTCGGCACGTCTCTGGGATCGACTAGGCGCGGTCTTGTTCTTTGTCGACTGACGACGTTGAGAAATCACAGGTCCAACGTCAACATCGTCGTCTCGAGCTTCTCCTTCGTGCATGTCGACGTCTTCTTCACTGTCAGAGGCAACTTGGCGACGTGCAGACTTCCTGACCATCTTTCGTGGATGCCGCAAACTTCAACGCGTCTGGAGGGCCAAAACAACGCGTCTGATTATGAGCTTACATCAGCGGCTTACATAATCGAATTTTGGAATTTCCAGAGTGCCAACAACGCCTGGCCCAAGACTCAGCGACCTCTAGGATGTTCTCAACGTTCCGGGCAGGGCTTAGGCTGTCAAGCTGTGTGGCACCTGCCATAGCAAGAGCAACAACGAGGCCTAACAACCCTGCAGAGCTACTACGCTCGTTTCATACCACACCATCCACATGGGCTACAATGAACCAGGCAATGCGCCGCAAGAAACCCCAGAAAATCGTGAAGAGCAAGTCGCCCCTCCTCGAGAATTCACCACAAAGAAAAGGCGTCTGCTCGGCCATATTCATTGCCACACCCAAGAAACCAAACTCTGCCAAACGTAAAGTGGCTCGTGTCAAGTTGACCTCGGGAAAGACTTTGCAGGCATATATCCAGGGCGAAGGTCACAACCTTCAAGAGCATAGTGTGGTACTTATTCGTGGCGGACGTGCTCAAGATCTTCCTGGAGTTGGGTGCGTAATAATTACCTCCATATTGTGCAATGAAATTGACCCATCCTTAGTTACAAAGTCGTTCGAGGTGCTCTTGATTTCGGAGGCGTTATCAATCGTGCAACAGCTCGCAGTCGATATGGGTACGTATGGTGACACAACTGGGGACCGAAAATGCTCACGGCAACTTTACAGAGTTAAGAAGCCCAAGAAGTAGTCAAGCTGGCAATACTACTCTACTGTAACTAATTAACTAGAATCCTACCTAATGTCCTTCGCTGAAAATCCTTCCGAGTGTTCTTTCGAGAAGAAGAAAACTCTAGGTATCATGGCCATAGTATCATCACTAATCTTGAATTAGACTTCCTGTCTCTCTGAGTCTCGTCTCTCTGTCCTTTTCGCTTCTGACTAGACGTTCAATTTCACAATTAATAGCCCAGCACCAAGCATCACGCTCGAGTTTACTCCTCGTCCGAAACACCATGACTTTCTTCTTCGACGATAGTGTCGGCAAAGGTTTGGAGGAGGGGGCCGCAGTGTTGGTAGTGGCTGCTTGCATCGTAGTCGACGAGTGAGGATGATACCAAATCATGAAGAGAGTATCCTCTTCAGGATCATCTACTTCCAGCCCGTCTTCGTATCGCCGAGGGGTGGCAGATGCAGAGGCCACATATTGACCTCTGGGAAGAGATATCGCAGCGAGGTAGCCGGAGCAGACATAAGCATCCAGGAGAGGGATTTTCTTATTCATCATCAGATGCAGAGCAGAATTGGGTGTGATCCGGAAGCGAGTCAAGTGGCCATTGGTGAGAACAAGTTGGACAAGCCTGTTAAATTTGAACATCTTCAGCCTGTCGTATCTCAACGTAATCTGGTACGCACTTGAATTGGCCGTATAAACCTTTTCTCATATATACTTTACCCCCTTTGATGACGGGTTTACATCCGTTTAGTATACACCAATTGTAGATGGAACCCAAGGCTGGCAACGGATCGGAGGCGCTGGGGGGCGGTTCTGGAGCATATTCAACATCCCGATGGACTCGTGTCGGCGGTGTTAACCTGGGGCGCCTTGTCCGCGCAAGTTCCATCTCCTCCTTCGCGTCGACTTGGTGTCTATGTTTCCAATACAGAACCAACGCACGTAGGCGTTCGATCCATTCAACAGCCACGCGACAAGAATGCGCCTGGAAAATAGTTCAACAAAGTTATACACGTAACTGAAGAATCAACTGACCTCAAATCTGACGACATTCCCAGAGACAAGCAAAAGCTCGAATGATCGCCTCAGCCTCAATTGGGCCTTATCCTGACTTTGGTTTAGACCCTCTTCACCACCTATGTCCTCATTATCGGCTTGAGTTCGTTCCTCCGATTGCGACCATATCCCGAACATAATGTCCTTGTCCTGACTCGTTTCGCGTTCATGATGCCTGGCTTGAGGCACGTGGTGAAAAGCTCGCCTGATAACGAGTATGCTTCGGAGATCGTTGACACCAGAGGCATGCATAATTTGCATGGATCCTCTTTCAGCTTCTGATCGGCGTAAATCTTCAGCGTATGCTTCCAGGTTATCAAAATTCGAAGCGAGGCCAGGAGGTGAGGGTGGATATGCATGGGCTGAGCTAGACACAAACAGGTTTCCGTCATGTGTTGAAAGGTATAACGTTTGCTTCATCTGCGTGTTGGGTTTGATTCGCTCCAAAAAGCCTTCGATCGCCGGTGGTTCGTGGAGCCTGCTTCCGCTCTTAAGATGGAGATAGGTTGGGTTGTGTTCCGCCAGCCTGATCTCCAAAACGGCAGCACAGATCGACTAAATGGTGGTTAGAATGGATTGCGGAGATTCCCCACAGAATCTGACCTGTTTTGTAGCCAATCCACAGAGGACGGCCCACTGCCTAGCCTTTCCTTCAATGTCATCATCTAACCATATCCAATCAAGCGTTGTACCAGATCTCCAAGCGAGCTGAAGGGATTGGTCTTCCAATATGTTGCGTTCAATCAAATTGTTCCATTCCGGGATAGAACGGAGCACTTCTGTGCATAAAGCAACAATATTGTCTCGGGTGAAAATATCATACAGGGCTCCATAGTCCATGGTCGGTACGTCAATCTTGACCTTCGTGTTCAGACGTGGGTTCCAGACGTCCACGCTATCGGGGCATTGCCCACCTAAATGGCGCCTAAAATCAAATGGATAAAATATCCTCCTTGAAGTTTAGTGCACCACACACCATAAAAACCAGATCCAGTCCCATGCTCTTGATCGACTCTTTACTTTGAAAATGAATATGTTGGTTCCTTGCGATTCCCGCCGGAAAAGCCATCGTGACTTCTCGTCTAGTGTACGTTTGGTAGGAGGGCACGTCACACAAAAGGTCAGATCAACAAAAGAGTAAATCGACATATGGGTTTTCGAGGAATTTAGCGGTATGACGAAAGCAAGGTCCTTATGGCCGACAAGCCACTCCTTGCCAGGCAAACTCTAGGCAACGGAGTTCTCTATTAGCAAGTCGTACATGGCAACAAGATCATTTCTTACATGATCCCGGTATAATTCGATTCGGTCCTTGCGCCAGGCAACGAGATATTCAGCGAAATCAGCGTCATCGAGGTCTCTCGTGGTTCGGTTTTCGCCTTCGTCAAATCGAGGACTGATGGCGTCGGAATCACTGTGGCAGGTTCTGACAAGCATTCTGTCTGTAAACTATTAGCGAACAATACCCTTTGCCCATAGCATAATTCAAATTACCTCTCATAAAAGTATCTCCCCAATCTAGTGCTCCTGAGGAAGAAGGATCTAGTCGTGCTTCAGTGGCCCCTGCACTCGTAGCTTCTACTTCTTGACCGGTGCGTTGCAACACTTCAGAAGGAGGTGCAGGAGCACTCTCGCCTTCCTGCTCTCTTTCATCCTCTTCGTAGTGAACTTGCCGCCCTTTGCCTTTGTCTTTGACGAGCTTGCTATCGCTCAAGGCAGAAGTAGTGGGCCGCGACATTGGAGGCCTCAAGAGAGACTCAGTCTTAGATTTGGGTACACGAAGTTCTCGAGGAGGCCGCAGGAGAGAGGTGGTTGATGCATAATGGTCTGAGGGACCTACTGAACGGTCTGATATAACTGAAAACCTGGCTTCGTTATTCGGCTGGCCGTTAGCTGGCCGTTCTGAGGGCGCTGTGACATAGGTATCTGCGGTCAATGCTGAGGGAGCTAATCGAGAGGTAGCTCGACTAGAGAGCGATGGACGAAGTGGAAGGGGTTGAGCTGAGTGACTGGTTCGAGTACTCGTGGAGGGTCGTTTGGAGTCCGCTTCATCCAAGATGTTCACTCCGAGGAAGGCACCAATTTCAAAGCTCCCGCCCACCCATTTACTGGTTTGACCTCTAGCGGAATCCTTTTTCCTTCTGCTTTTGATGATTTGTGCCCATTCGCTGTCCTTCCAGCGTTGCACCAATTCGTCAACAAGATCCTTCTCTTCCCTCTCCCCCCAGTCTTCCATCTTCCCTCCTTTCCGTAAGAAAATGCTGACAGCATTCTTCTTAATTACATGAGAGATATCGTCGTCGTCACCGTCAGAGGTATTAGTAGATGCAGAACGCAGTGGAAACCGTCGTTTCTTGACATTTGCCTCCGTCTGCGAGACGACTTTCTCTGGCATTGGTCCTACAAAAACCCTTTGATGAGCATGTTGAGCCTTCGCTGGTGAGTCTGAGGAGCTAACAGCGATGGAAGGAGGTACGCGGAACTCCATGAGTGTTGAATGCTAAGGCGATGGTGGCAGCTTGAGTGAGTATACGCCAAGTCGGTGTGGTGAGATTTTCCTCACCGTTTACTTTTTCGGTGAGATTTCTGCAAGTTGTTGGGATCGGCCACGTGCTCGTCTTACAAAGCGCCTCATGTCTGTATTCAAAGTGCAAGTCGGCGGCCTTCGCCGCCGCCTAAAACATACTTTCCTCACCCTAAGCCCTAAACTAAGCCCTAAAAACCAAACCCTAACACCCTAAACACTAAACCCGAATCCCTAAAAAGCGCGCTGGCGCGCGCAGCGGCCTACGGCCGCGGTGGACCCCTAAACCTAAACCCGAACCTAAAACCCTAAAAAGGAAAGGCGGGACCACTTCTGGCAAGGCGTTTTCAAAGTCCGCCTTGATGCCAACAATCTCACCGTTTTCACCAGAATCTCACCGTTTTGGTTATGGTGCGGAAAATCTCACCACACCGATTTGGCGGTTCCTCAGCTTGAGTGCATGATGACACTGACGCTTGGCGTTTGGCCGAAAGGGGTAAGGTAAGAGGCGCTCATTATGCTTGTAATTCTATGCTCAAGGCGTGTAGCTGGTGTGTAGTGTATGCAATCCTAGGGTGAAGTATGATAAACATAATTTAGTATTCTAAAAAGTCTCTTCCATAATTACATCCCGAATGTGAGGTGATTATATAGGGCGGGTAAGTAACAGAATGATTCATAGACGCAATGGGTTTTACTCCTGCTTTTCTAGAGGAGGCACAGCCCTGGGATCGGCTTTGCCAAGTAGAGCATGCGATTCAAGCACAAACTTCTCCGCCTCAGTCCTGTCAAAACTAAGTAGGGTCAGCCTTCAGAGAGAATATGAACGGGAGCATTAATTCGCTTACTCGATCTGCGTCCCTTTCGTATGCATGTCGGGCTCACGCAGAGCAAATGGATTCACATCCGTTTTCTGGTTCAGGTTCGCCAAGCTGTGATTGACAAATCTGTGTGTCGACTCATCTGAGCGAACAGCATAGATTACGTCGAGTAATTTCGCGTCTGGAGCAAGCCTCCAGTAGTCGATGGCGATTTCTGGGGCGGGTGCATTTGTCCTTTGGAGGTGTTAGCCAGAGAGTTTACATCAATTTCTACCCAAACTCACCATTCTGGTATACGACCAGCCTCCAAGTCTGCAATGCAAATCGTACTAATAATGGTCAGACTTTATTACACACCGCCAGTTGACCATACTCACTAGGTCCTTACTGCCTCTTCCTCAAGGTAGCCGACGAATCGGTGACAAATGCGAGGAGATATCAGGTAGGCAAGAACTACAGAAGTCAGCACGAGGTCTAAGAATCAAGTAAACGAGCTTACAGAAGAGATTGTAGAAGACACCCTGGGCACCCAGGATGATGGCCCTGAAGAATAACGAGGGCTTTCGAAGAGTCATGAATGTCATCAAATGCATTCGTTCATTCTCAGCTTCTTCCAAGCAGGTATGAATCCTATTCGTGGTTAGCTCAACTATCAACCTTAGGAATGGTCATATACTCACCACCCGCTATCTCGACGCTGGTGAAAAACTGAATCAGTATTCGAACTGTGTTGTAGGAAAAACTCTCACCATCAAGCGGAGACTTGTCAGATGCCGTAAGGCCGCAGCAACCATACCTGGAACACCAGCTATGGTTTCAAGAAAGAGTATGCGCTGGTCACGGATATCGATGAGGACCTGACACAACATACATGCAGAGTTTGCTCACCGTCAGCCACTGATTGTGGTCAAGAATATAGCCCTTCTTGCGGAGTTCTTCTACAGACATATTTGTGTCTGCCGGAATATCTTTATGCTTATATCCTGAAACGATATCGAACATCTTGCGGGCTAGCAAGACCATCCCGTAGGCAGCTTTATCCGTCCATCGTGACGTCTGTTTGTGAAGGACCTGAGTAAAAGATTAGCCACTATCCGAAACTACTTCATTACTTGCTCACTTTGACTGATCTGAGTTCGTCATTCGTGTATACTGGGTGAAATAACACCCAATCTCCACGGACAAGGGTTGACGGCGTTTGGTCTACAACATCAGCTGGTTGCGAAGTCTTGACTCGAAGGTCCTCTAATTGGATGATGATAGTGAACACGCTTGTTCGTGGTTGGCAATTTAATAAACTCACTGGCATGTGGAGTAGTGGATTCGGCTTGCGAAGTTTTGCTCGTAAGGTTATTCCGACTGATAGAACTTGTGCCAATCAGTCTGAAGGTTGTATGTGCGCAAGGCCGAGCGAGAGTAACAGGGTGCATATGGGCAACAGCATTACGATATGACGCTGTTACCGCAGGAGAGTAGAGATTGGCTCGAAGCATGGTGGATATCTTCTTGTTGTTGATGCATATCATGGTGCACTGGCCAAACAGTTATATCCTTCGTCTACTTCCGAAAGGACCCGATAAAACACATAAAACAGAGCCTCCGACTCCGAAGGGAACCGAGGCTGAGTCATGGCCGTCGGGCAATCATTATTTGCGCTTGAGCAACCTGTAAGAGGTACTCTGGAGCTGATGAGGGTTAGCTCACTGCACCAACCTTCGCCTGGAAGCTTCGAAGCCAAATCTTATCCAACTCAGGTCATTCCACGAAATCAGATGTCACTTGATTACCTAAGCCAGATTTTTCCTTTCAAGGACGACCATCAGCCAATCGGGCTTCCGATGAAGTCAGAGGTGCCTGATCTGTTGATAACCGATCTAACATTGTGAACTTCTCTGCAGACCAAGAGCAATTCAGATGATTCTTCAGGCGTATTGTCTGCCATAGAGTAGCATTTACCTCTTCCCTGATGCAGAAATTCAGGATCACCTACATTTAGCTTTCATGAAACGAAATACAAACAAAAGCGGTCGTATTGAGCAGCAGCTCCTCCCCACACTCGTAAAAGTGTAGCAAGTCCGTAGTATCAGAAGAACCTGATTTTACAGAGCGCCGCTTCTCTCCCTGAAATCGGTATATGGCATTTATCTCGGCTAACTTTTGTGCACGTCGCTGGGATACTCAAAATGAGGGTGCAAAGGCAAAACCACCGGCCAAATATCGATCGATAATCACAAGTCGAGTTCCTGCGTAATCAGTTGTAATTAATACGAAGCATCGGATGACCATTCCACATTCAACCTCCAAACAATCGGACGGGTCAGAGCTCCGGACCTTGGCCGCTCTATCCTCCCTAATCTAGTTGGACACGAGGCATCGATCTCGAGCGCCAAACCTCTGGCACCTGCAGTGGTCGATTCGGGTCATTTTCAACGTGTCTACTTGCCAAATGCAGATAAACATCTTGATTGAGAGACGCTGTTATATGTGTTTGAAACCAAGTCTTGGAAGACGAGAAGCATATAGTTTGCCCTTGGAAGACGCCATCGCACGCCTCAGGTACGCCCAGCTGGTAGAGAACCTCCAGTCTGATGAGCCAGCCGGGTGGATGAGCCGGCATCCGACCAATTCAATAATTTTGACGTGTTTCTTCGGTCCAATCTTCAGAGAGAAAATATGAATGTCAATATTAAGTTGATGTTCTCAACGCATACCTATGCGTTGAAAGATAGCGAGCTAGTAAAAGAGGTACGCGGTTGACGTGATCTTCAGTTTCAACGCCTCTGGGAACTCCTCCTTTCCAGATTCTTCGTCATTGCAGTCTCCATGGTAGACTATGAACGGCATGCTGTCATTTGATTCAAGGCCAGAAATTAATGCGATTTATCGGTTCGTCAGGTCCGGAATGGTCGCTCCGCCCTTATCGCAGGGGTATCTTCTCAGGTATTCTCGTGACTAGGAAACGAGAAGATATTCAGAATGAAAGAGTATTGAGAAACATTCTATTGTCGATTCGTTACACGAGGCGACGGCGCTTACAAGAGTTAAGTGTTTCGTCGAGCACATTCTCCCCGCGATGGAACGTGCCCGTGTGTCAGAATCAGAAGGTATTGGTGTTATTACAGGAGAATAGCATACAGCGGACACACAAGACCAGAGGTGCTCGGAGATCCAGTCCCTTATATTCCGCCGCCTTGGAGTGTAATCGGGGTGAGGTTTGAGCTCTATCAAGTCCCAAGATCTAGGGACCTCTTCTTACCTGCGTTCAGTAAATCTGTGGTCACGATTCTGCCTCGTTTTGATGGACAGCGTTAAATGAATCTTGTGGATCATTCATACATGTCCTGGTAGATTTAACTGGCTCCGAGCTCCTGAAGTCAGTCGGCTGATTCATTGACGCATGGAGCACCGGAGTGTGCGAGGGATCCCAGGCCGAAAGCATCAGGGCATAAAAGTCACGCTTACGGGCGTGTGTACCCCTTATCAACGGGGGGAGGCGGACTAACAAAATGTCGAGATTTCTAGAAGTCCTGTGAGAAGAAGGAGCTAAGTGAGGCTGCAGGAGTCGCGGCAGTTCGCTCCTACAATCCTGGGCAATATCATGAACCGACATCCATCCCCAAACGGCAAAACATGACAACGTGGAGGAGCTAGAAGAATGAATATGAGCTGTTCGATGTCATAGTGCACCTCATCTATCCAAAAGACCAGGAATAGAAGCACCGAATTGCCAACGCTGAGAAATGCTACGCTTAACTCACCATCGATTGGTTCGGAATGAGCCAATATGTCAGTTTTCTAGAAATCAGAAGGACCATGAACGAGAGATCGAAAGAGCTGGTTTGAACGAACCGAAGGGAGTTGACGGATCGATATGAAGTCCAATAACAAGTTGACTCAGATTTGGCAGGGATGGATTGGCGCCACAAATCGAGCCAGTAATCCTAAGCTTTCTGGGTTCTCCAGGGAATGACCAGTGATTCAAATGTGTCCTAGCGTCAGAATTCCAAGGAAACTTGCCGAATGTTCACCGGAGTCGAAGCCTCGTGGTTGTCGAACGAGCAGAAAGATGATACAATGGCAGCTGTCCTCAGAGCTCCGAGCGCGGTGCCGTATGCAGATATCAAGTCATGTATACACAGGCACAGTCGAACATGTTGTTAGTCCTTAGCACCCAAGCTCAAGACAGATTTGTAGTTAAAATATTAGCAGAGACAGATAGCCGATCCTGGTAAAAAAGACGGGAACAACGGATAGGAGGATTTGATCCCAATAAGGTAATCTCACGTCGACCAATCCGGACCACCAACCTTATAAGCCTCCAAGCTCGAATGGCTCCTTGATTTTTCTCCGTTGTCTCCCCGTTAGTCGTTGACCTCTGCATCGTCAAAAAAAGCGCGTAGCTCGTTGCTTGCAGGCCATCTCATGGAGGCAGCAACTCAAAGCTACGCATTGTACTCGACGCAGGCCACAAATCATCAACTGCACGCGTCCTCATGGCATCATAACGAGGTGCATGTATCTGGGCCATCTCCAGCCCTGACATCAACATACTCTGGGGTGGCCTTTTCAGAGTATCCTTCACCTGCTCCTTCATCTACGTCGCCACCCTTCTCTCAGTCAGAACCCTACCTTGGTCAAAGTCAACCATCACCGACGCTTTCAAACGCTGGCTCAGTCCTTTCGCCGCTGCCCTTTTCACAAATGGACCCAAAAACTGGTCCAGAGAGAACTGCTCCGCGTCGGGCTCGACACATTGCAGATCCCATCGGTCGTGTTCGCCGAACGTCGACCGGTGCTCACAGGGCAAGCACAGAAGCTGGTCCATCATCCGTACGTGATCACCTACCGTCCTTGATGCCACTAATTTATGGAATACTCTCTCTCTCTCCTTCGTTTAGCTCCACCATCCGCCTTCTCGTCGCCAATCTCTCGACGAAAACGACCAATTCAGCCATGACCACGATGATCTCTCGCTTCAAATCGGCGCGTCCACCTCCCAACAACTACAATCTCCTGGACCCCATCCCATGACTCCAGCCTCTATGGCATCTCCACCTTTCTCGTCTCATGGTCGTGGACATCTTAGAAATGCATCTAATGCAAGCACTCACAACTTCCGTGTCGCGTCTCCGGCCATGAGCGTGGCGTCTTCCGCCTCCTCGACAGCCGGAGCACCTAGAATGGGTTATCCATCTTATGATCGTGATGACGAGAACGATGGAGCTGCTGAAGAAACTGGGAGGACAAAACACAAGAAGAAACGCCTCGATAATGCTCAGAGGAAACTCATCTGCCAGTATGCACAGAAGTACCCAAATGCTCGACAAGAAGACATTGCCAAAGTCCATGGTGTCGAGCGCAGTACTATCAGCAAGATTCTAAAGTACAAAGAAAAATGGTTGACTATGGCTGATACTACTAACGGCAATGCTAAGCAAAGGTGAGAATACGCCTTTCTCGTCCTCTACAACCGTTGACCCTGCTTTAGACCTTCTAAGTTTCCTGTCCTCGAGCACGAAATGCTCAACTGGGTGGAAGAAGTTTCTAGCAGGGGCGAAACTATTACAGATAAGTCTATACGTGAAGCTGGAAAGGAAGTCGCTCGCAAGCTCAACATTCCAGAGGAAAAATTCAAGGCGAGCTCAGGCTGGGTAGAAAACTTCAAGAGCCGTGCCAACATTCGCCAAGGGGTATGGCTGGATGCTGCCACAGCAACAAGACCCCCGTTACCGCCACCCGAAGCAGATACTCTGACCTTTGGAGGGCCCATGCTCCCCTCTTCCACCGCTGCATATGCTGCATTGCGCATGAGCTCATTTAATGTACCTGGCCCAACGACTTCTCCTGGAGACGACCCCATCTCCGCTTCCCCATGCTCGCCGATAGGTCATGAATACGATGCACAGGCGGCTGCTGAACGAGCTCTCAGCAGTGGGTTATTGCCCCCGCCACCCTGGAATACACACGGCCTCGGCGATCCTTCTATGGCGAGCATGCCTCTGTCTGCCCTTTCACCACACTCACCGACTAGCCCTCATCATGATGAATCGAATGCTTCTCGCATGGTCTCTCCATTATCCCACCACCCCCTTGCCTCGATTGCTGGCCACGACCCATCGAGGGTGGATTACTACTCCGATTACAACAACTATGGTCCTAAACCAACACCGACCTTGGCTCAAACCGAGGATGCACTCGATACTTTGGTATCTTACTGCGACACCTATAGGATCCTAAAGCCTGAACAACGCGACTGGCTTACTAGAATTAAGGAGGTACTTCATCGCCATGCAAACTCGGGCTTCGCGCGCACAAGGTCCTCCTAAAATGCCCTGTACCCTTTTCCAATCATCTCTGCTGCTCGATTCATGATGGCCTACGACCTCTCGGACATTTGCTCTCCGATCATGCATTTCTGCTTCACATCATTCATGTATTATTTTTCATCATCGCATCTCTCGCATTGTCTCCCATACCCACATGATTTTCGTTCTGCAACCATCGCAATACCTCACATTCATACACCACCGTTTCGCATTTACCACTCACGATCTCGCCACTGTCGTAGTCAGTTCATCATAGGCTTCAATGACACTTTTCTTATTGCAAATACCAACCTATTATCGTAATTATCGCGCTTAAAGGACCGTAATATTGTTATTGGTATTCCTGTGTATAGACGTAGTATTTAATGAGATAAAGATGGGGTGTCCAAAACTTGTTTTGGCTACAAATTACATTTACATATGAATGTCCGATGACAGCGATAGCAGAACAGTAACGAGTAATGTACTATCCTTAACAAGGATGAAGGAGCCTACACTTGATACGTATGGAAGTTAGCCATAAGAGGTATACTGGTGATCCTGATAGTTCTGCTTGATGTTATTTCAGTACCACGGGACCGATGCTAAGGTGGAATATACTTACAGGTGAAGAACCATAATCATTCTTCATTTCAACATCGTGGTCACTCCCAATTTGAGGAGGGGGAGAACCTGGAACCGACATTCCCATATGCGTGAATTGCGGCTCCCCCTCCAGAGCAGCCTTGTAGGTCCGAGACATCTCACGAGCCTGTTCGCCGGCTTCCTCGTATGAATAGCTATACTGCTCCAGGCCATCGATGCAATTTTTGACTTCAGGTCGACCCAGGCGAGCCAAGAGTGTACCAGCCTGAATACAGCTAATATGCATGACAGCCGGGTCCAATTTCTATGAGCGGATGCAGATTAACACCGGGTCCGCGAGCAATCTAAAACGAATGCGACTTACCAGATACCCGTTTGTAGTCAACACGGAAGCCTGATAGGAACATTAGCCTTCAGAAATGAATTGTTCTACATCCGTATCTCACCAAGCCCGCGATTCTTGTCGCACCCTTGATGGCTTCATCGACTACCTTGCGCTTCAAGTTGGTAATATCCGGGTCTTCGGCAGGGCGGCTATTGCTGTTCAGTTCTTTGATCCCGAAATCGTCCAGGGCACTGAAGAGTATAATCCACATAACGTGATAGGTTGCGTCGCTGGCGCAAGCGGATACAGCCTGTCAACCCCACACTCATCAGTTCTGCCCGAACTCAGTTGGGATAACTGGGATATGAAACTTACCGATACAAAGTCCCAGTCGCCTTTGAAGTTGCTTGGAACACCAACCGTACTCAGGAATTCTTCTCTCCATTGATCCAAGTCCCGTGTGAATGAGACGGCCATGCTGTAGGGTATGCCCCCCGAATCTGTATCCGGCTTCCAGAACTCGGACATCCGCCGTGCTGTGCGCGCCAGAGAGTGTGCGGCAGTATACCAACCCTAATTTACTTAGCAAAGCTTCATGCCCCCCGGGAGAAGGTACTCACGAGTATCTAGAATATTGAATTTAATATTGGATCAACCAAAGGTGGGAGACATGACGCACTTGTAGATGTTCTCGCGGTGAGAACATTGGACCACCTTGCATTTGCACCGTGTTAGCATCAACTTCGTAGGCAGTGTAGACGTCGATGTCGTAGTCTCCATCGCTCAGAACAGGTTTTCGGCGATAATAAGCAGAAGCATACGCATCACAGATGCATGCCATCCACCAGGCAAAAATCATCGTTGACTTGAGTTCGTAATTTTGGATAGAAAGAAGGGTAGATTTGTGGTTGAGCTAAATTCCCAAGGATCAGAATCTCCGTCGTTTATGTGGCTTGGAATTCATACCTGTAGGTCAAGCAGGTGACGCGTAGCTGCGGTCAGCCAAAAGCCGCGGAATCCTGGGTGTGCTTGAGCCGCATTATTCCAGAGCCTCAAAGGGAAAATCCTCACCTGTGGGATCATCAGCAATTTCTGCATCGGAATAGTGCTGTGAGCGGATAGAGACCATGAGGGCGAGGGCGCTACTTACGACTTTGTAAAGGTTCGATCAGGAGTGCGATGACAATATGATCTTGATTGGGTATTCGATGTACTTTCAATGCCTCAGCGAGGCTTTGTGCCCGATGGATCAAAGTCTTTGCCAATATGCTCTGGCCATTATGCCGTTTTCGATCGGCTTGTAATACTGGATGCTCAGAAAACTTGGTTCCCCACGCAAGAACAGTTGCTACCAGAGCCGGGTGCAAAGGGGTTGATTGACTGGGCACTGTCAACGACGCTCCTAATTCGAGTCGGGCTTTGAACGAGTCACGATTGAGGAGTGGGATCCGAGTATGCACAATTTGGAAGTACACCTCCACGAGATCAAGTGTGAATCTGTTTCAGAATTGAATTCCATCAGCTCGTCCGTCATTCAAGCTC
Organism: Clitopilus hobsonii; assembly: GCA_015708445.2. NCBI lineage: Eukaryota > Fungi > Basidiomycota > Agaricomycetes > Agaricales > Entolomataceae > Clitopilus > Clitopilus hobsonii. The sequence goes on along the minus strand of CP068003.1, from coordinate 1,621,778 downwards.
TTGAACCTTGGAAAATATTCGCCAATGGTCGGCGATGGAGGGAGAAATTCATATGGGATGTGTTCGAACCCCGATATGGAATAGGTCGTCTCCGATTGATGGGTTGCGAAATGAACGCCAGAAAGATGATACATACTCAGCTCTAAATCGGTCGTTCTCGAGCCTGTGGCCTTCGTCACCCCAGGCATCGTAAGCGGAATTTGGCGAATGTCCACCCAAAAACGTCCGGTGATCCCTAGATGTTTGATTGTCAGGTTTGTCAGTTTACAATGGGGACGGAGAGACTGATCTACCACTCACTCGGCGCTATCAGGAGGTGCGAAAATATAACCTAGAAGGTCCCTTGTGGTCGTCTGGAGCGTGATGTTTGGGGTGAAGCCGTATCTTACGGCCAGAGGGAGATGGCCAGTGGGGGAAGCGGCATGAGATGCCGTACCGTTCTCCAGGACTGAGGAGCTGAGAAGATAGGCAACAATCAGGGAACGCCCATGTGAGTTTAATGAACGCGCGAAAGATGATGCTTACAGTAATGGCATAGTTGCCGGAGATGAACCACTGAAGGATAAATGAGCAACTCGAAAGGGATGCAGGATAAGGCATAAGGGTACCTTGGTGATGGTGGAGTAGCGAAGCGTCCGAGGACGGCTGCCTTCTGCCCAGAGGCGTCCATGACTGTTGGGGGGTACTTGCTCGCTCCGCTTAGATTTCTGGGCCGTCGATGCATCGACTGGGCGCGCTTCTTCTCGCTTGTTGCCTGTTGCACATAATGTCTACCATCGGAAGGCCAGTGAGAACTTTAGAAATGAATGTTGCACATGGGCACTTACGTGCACGGGTAATTCTTCGATTGGCAGTGCTAGTTACGGTTGGTTAGGACGACAGCGCGGGAAATAGTGAAGAGTGCGCACTTGACACTGGAAGGACAAAAAATTATTAGTACGGTTGTCTATATAACCTAAGTTCCATTAAATACCTTGTCCTGCCCGGGAATGCGATTGCATTTCACTTTGCGCGACCTACGGATCCGTCCGTGAGTGATTGACTGATAGGAGACCTGGACTTGAATATACCTGCAAGCGTCGCAGGCGGTATTCTGCTTCCTTGGAGGCGGCTGATTTTTGTTGTAGTCATTCATCTGGCCTTGTTGATTCGATTGCGAAGAAAGGTTGTTGAAGCCTGAGTCTGTTTTGAATTCGAGTATTGTGTGGGGAAGAAAGTGTGCGACGGACCTTGCTGGGATATGGGTGAATGGTCTCCTCCGTTCTGTGAAAGACTTTGCTGCATGATTCTGTCGAGGAGAACGATTAGGACGACGAGGAAGACGACGAGGGTAGAAGGGAGGCCATCTTAGCGGATTTGCCTCCTTACTTTATACTTTAGCGGAGACTTGACGCATCCTAATAGAGCCAAGCAAAAGTTCCCATAAGGCAACCTCCGCCAGCACTTTCGGTTCCGAAAATTTGCATACAGCTACCAGCACAACCACCATGGTCAAAGTCCAGATTGTCGAAGAAAAAGACGCTGCTAGCAATTCTCCTTACGCCACAGACGATGAGTCAAGAACAAGCTCAACTGACTCATTGTCTTCCGTTGGCTCGGACGTCTCTCAGGTCGACGAGTCTTTCTTTGACCGCGTAGCTGCTCTCGTCGACATTGTTCCACCAACAACACGTCATACCATATCGTCGCGCATTTCCAAGACTGCTTCCTACCTCAAGAAGGGCGGAAAGATTGCAGGAAACATCGTATGGATTGTCACCACGTCAGCACTTCTGGTCGCGCTTCCCCTAGCGTTGAGTCTCGAGGACGAGGCCAAGCTTGTCGCACAAGAAAAGGAGATGCTTGAGCAACAGCAAGGCGCTCAACAGGTCAGTTATTACACCCTTTGATACTAAATGCTTTGTTACTGACAACTGCGCTGTCTCAGATGCTTGCTCCATCATCAATGTACCCTCAGGGTGTAGACCCCAGCCAACAACCGAAGGGACTCGTCCCGCCTGGCTTCTAGTTTAGGAACCCCCGCCTCCTACATTTAGACATTCTTCTATGAATCGACACGGCCGCCGCTTACTCCATACATGACACGTACGGCCTCCCATTATAGCAACAACTCATGCCACGTCAATTCTCGCTGTCGAAGAACCGAAAATTACCGTAATTATACTACATATTCGCCATTTGTAACAGCAGATCTCAATTGCACTCAGCCCCACTAATTAATATTGTATCGTCATGACGAAGATACCAGTTCACTCCGCTTAACGTTCACAACCATTAAATCTCGCGAAACCTCAAAGACAATTATATTCAGGCGTCTACGATCTACTGCTCTATTCGGAAGCCTTAAGGAGGCGCCAAATCAGTCAGCAGGAAGTTTTCAACGGAAATGAAAGGCAACATACCAACGAGGGTCTGGCGGGGAATACCGCTGGGCGGACGAAGTTCTCCCTGGAGAAAGACGCCCATATCAGTCACAGGAACAACTTTAAACGACAATCCAGAACTTACGCAGATCGATAACGCCTTAGGTACTTGACTGCGTGGCTCTCGATCTCCGTTGGCTCGACACCAATTGCAGCCCAATCGCCCTCGACATCAGCATCGTCGATGTACCGGCGTTCGACCTCATCAGGACTGAGGGCTGGCCACCAGACGTTCTGAGCGACCTTGGCAAGCGCAGTAGCAACTGCCTTCGGCAAGACAGGGGCCTTAGAAGGTTCCGTGATAGCGATTGATGATACGAGATCCAGAAGATATTCATAGGTCAAGGTCGAAGGTCCAGGTAGCGAGAGGGTTCCCGAAATCTGAGGGTTCGACATAAGGTTCGCCAGACCCTGGGCGACATCCATCACCTGTAATAGAACCATAGTATAAGAGGTTGATAGTTGCAAAGGCGACGACGACTTACATGAACAGGGCGTATTTTGGTTTTGCCGTGGTTTAATTTCCACCAGATTGGCCAAACTTTATTCCAAAATCAGACAAACCAAAAACCTAGTTTTCCGAAGCGGTGAATACGCACTAGCCATATTGTTCAGTAGTTTGTCTTCATATCCGAACATTTGGGAGGGGCGAATGATGGTTGCTGAGGGGAAGGCTTCCTTAACGCGCTCTTCACCCTCTGTCTTGGTTTGGTAGAACTTCGACTTCGAGTTGTGGGAGGCATTCAGGTGCGACAGGTGCACGAAGCGAGAAACGCCAGATTCAGCCGCAATCTTGGCGATCCGTTCAGCGCCATCGACATGGACGGACTTATAGTCAAAAGTTCTGCGACCATGGGGTTAGCCGGTGAAGGGGTGTTTGCATTTGGAAACTAACTTGGTCTCATAGTCACGTCCCACCAAATTGTAGACGATATCCGAATGCTTTAAACATTCAGCAATCTGGGCCTCGTTCCGAATATCCCACTCCTGCAGAATGAATAAACTTCAGTATCCCAATGGGAAACCCCGAACACCTTGGACCACTGACCATTCGAACTATTTGGCCGAGGTCACCCATGGGTTTGAAGACTCGTGCTTCGTCCTCGTCACGGTAGGGGATGATAACCTGAGTCCCAAGTTTGGCTGCAAAAAGTACACGAGACCAGCAGTCAGTAAACAGGAAACCCAACGATGACTGGGAGCCTGGGACTCACCGAGCTTCGAGACGAGGTATCTGCCCAAGAATCCGGTGCATCCAAAAACGGTGACAACATGTCCACTAACAGCACTGTATCCGGGGACTCCTTGCGAGACTACAGGTTTGCTTGAAGGCAGGGTAACGAGGTCATGGTATGTTCGCTGCAAAGTTGAACTTTGTTTAGAATATTTCTGAGGTGGTAATAATGAAAAACAATACCCTTCCAGTGCTCTGAAGAGCGCGCTGAAGACGAACGGCGGCAGGTGAAGAGGCGAGCATGCCTCTCGACGATGTGGATGATTCGGTGGATGGCGGGACCTACGCTTGGCCAATTCCGATGCGTGCTTGACCGTGGAAATTTTGCCAAACATGATTGGCTGAGCCACTCGCCGCGACTTCGAGCACCTCTCGAGCACCTTCCTGCAATCAAGCCAATTTCCAGTCTTTTTCTCTCTTAAAAATGGTCCAAGGAAAGACAAAAGGACTTGTAGCGAAGGCCCCTTCCGGACGACATGCCTCGAAAGCGGCGGCCAACACAAAGAAGGGTCAGAGGCAGATTGCACCCAAAAAACCTCAATTGATCAAACAAGCTAAAATGAAGAAGGTATACCTCCCAACTCGTCGAGAAACATCATCGTCTTCTCTGGTCTAACCTTCGAACTTTTTTCAGGAATTGACAGCCAAGATCAATCGCTCAATTGAGAATCAGGTCGTTAATGCCGCCTCTGGGGGAAAGCTCACGATCATGAAGAATACCATATCAGAGCCGTAAGTTATCCCAATTCTTTCCAACGTAAGGGTCATGCTAACGAGTACCTAAGGTCGTCCTCGAAACCAAAACCCTGAGCAAGGATCCCAAGCTTTGATGCATAGAGACTTCAGGACGGCCCTCCAGTGGATGTTAACCACCGTCGACAACGCTCTATGATGTCCACTTGCAGTACAGGCCATATCAGCAGGCTGTTATCATTGGATGAATAGCAGCCCAGTAGTCTGTGGAGGGAATGAGGGATCATCAACTGTGGTGCCCTGCAGATAGCAGCCAATCGGGAAGAAATACATTCACGGGGGAGGCTTCAGCAAGATACTCTCATCACAACTCCGAAAGGCATCTTTTCTCTCCGCTAGTTAATTACTAGGTCGTTGTAAAGGACTGAAAGCAGGCTTATCATTTGTTTTCTTTTTCTTTTACTTTTTCTTTTTTTGCCTTACCACCGGATCCACATACAAGTTCATTGAGATTATGACCGTATGGCCGCCTGGCGAAATGGCATCGCGTCTGACTACGAATCAGGAGATTGCAGGTTCGACCCCTGCGGTGGTCATGTTTTTACGGCCGTCGTAGAATTTTAGATTTTTCTCAGTGAATAAGAGTATGCTAGCTATAGGGCTTCTAAAGCTTTGAGACGCAAAAGGACCCTCGATTAGCGGTATCGAACACAATCAATGCTTCATAAAATTATTGGCCCCTTCTGTGGCCGTCATTATCATTTCATTCTCGTCTCATTCTCGTCTCATTTTTGTAATCGGAAAAAGGGACGACTTGACAAAAACTTGACCACCGCAGGGGTCGAACCTGCAATCTCCTGATTCGTAGTCAGACGCGATGCCATTTCGCCAGGCGGCCATGCAAACACGTGTTTGATTGCAAACTATAACGAGGGTATTCGGCTTTTCCCCGACGGTGCCTCAATTAGGCAAGCGTCAAAATCTTTCTGGAGGACGGCCATGGCTCGACGGCCAGGAGGAAAGTCTCGTCAGAAGGCAGGGAAGCCCAGGCCAGTCAATCGGGCAGATGCCAAAATAAAGAAATGGAATAAGGCCTCAGATATACCCATGGATGAGGAAGACGAATGTGAGTAATTTGCTGCATTCAATCTTTGTAACGATATTCATAGGGTATAATGTAGTCCATGCCTCTCGAGACCATGTTCTACTTGATGGAACCGACCTGTATGGAGAGGATGATGAAGACATGGATGAAGAAGTTTTTGCTTTGAAGGGTATGGAAGATGATGATTCCGAAGACGACATGGCTATGTACGAGGACGAAGAGGACGAGGATGAACCACCTGCACCTCAAGAGAAGAAGAAGAAGAAGAAGAAGAAGAATGGGAAGGGTTCTAAGTCAAAGAAAGTAGACGTATCTTCGGAAGAAGAGGAAGAGGAATCCGAGGAGGAGGAGGAAACCTGGGGCAAAGGCAAACATGCATACTATGCAGATAATGCTGATGAACTGGAATCTGACGACGACGAAGCGAATGAGATGGAGGAGCAGGAAGCGAGGAGGCTACAACTTAAGAGTAGAGAAGATATGGAAGATGCAGACTTTGGTTTGGACGACAACCCAGAGGTTGGGAAACCTGAGGCAGACGAGTGAGTCTTGCTTTAAACATCTATATCTGCATACGTTCAAATCAAATTCGCAGCATCCTGATTGACGAGGTCCCCGCCCCTGTGGTAGAGCTTCCTCAGGATAGAAAAGCGCTTTTGCGACATCTGGAGAAAACGAACCCAGAAACCCTCGCTCTGGCACGAGATTGGGAAGAAACAGCCTATAGCATCGACAAAACGAAAGAACGGATAAAACTGTACGTCTAGTGTTTCCCTGTCCTTCTCGGACTGACATCCCACAGGATTGAAGAGAGAGATCCTAGTAATATGGCTCTTGGGATGATCCATCTCTATTACCGTATGTTGTTTGCCTCTTGTATGAACTCTGTACTAACGACAGTGCAGAGACTCTTCTTACATATGCCACCACCTTGGCATTCTACTTCCGCCTCCGTGTTGCCCCACAATACGTCAAGGCTCCAGAATCTCTCAGGATGCATCCAATAATGTCACGGCTGCTCACCCTCAAGCAAGCTTTGTCAACTATGGAAGATCTGGACTTTGCTCCTGACTCTTATTCCGACGAAGGAAGCGACTTCGACGAGGAGGATATCGACGACTCTATGTGGGATGATATCATGTTGAAGAACGGCATGTCAGCAATGGGCGGGCTGAATGCTGAGCTCGCAGAACTTCTTGCGGACAGCTATTATGCTCGTATGAACGAGTTCATGGCACCAGAACCACCCAAGAAGAAAAGGAAAACTGAAGGCGAACCAGCTAAAGAGAAGGGAAAGAAAGAAAAGAAAGCTAAAAAGTCGTCTCAGCCTGTGTTCGACCTTGTTGAGCCAGACTTTGCACCCTCAAAGCCTACCAAGGCGGTTTCTACTGCCGACCTCGGAGATCCGTATGGTGAAGCCACGTCTCTTCAATTTGCAGATGCGGCCGACAAGACCGCTCGTAAGAAATCTCTCCGATTCCACACCTCCAAAATCGAGAGCGCGAGCGCGAAAAGAAAGGGAGCCAGAGATCGTGCTATGGGTGGAGACGACGACATCCCTTATCGTGAACGAAGGAAGGAGAAAGAAGCACGGCTTGCCAAAGAAGCTGCATCCAAAGGGTTGGGACAGGGAGGAGAAGATCTTGATGACGTTGAACCTCCTCCGAAGGTCTCCGCCAAGGTGGAGAAGTCACCCTTCGATGAAGACGAGGATATGGAAGATGGAGATGGCTATTACGAGCTCGTCAAGAAAGCCTCCAAGGAGAAAAAGGAAAAGAAGAAGGCCGAATACGAAGCAGCTAATGCTAGGTATGCCTTAGGAATGTCTGACCCCAATTTTTCTCTCCATACTCAATATGCATCGTTTTGTAGACCTGACTTTGAAGAAGAGGAAACCGACGGTCCTCGATCACTCACAAGAGCCATACTTGCGAACAAAGGACTTACACCTCACCGTCCGAAAAGCGTGCGGAATCCTCGCGTCAAAAAACGTCTCAAGTTCGAGAAGGCGAAGAAAAAGCTATCTTCACAAAAAGCAGTTTACAAAGGTGGACTGGCACAACATGGGAAGTACGAGGGAGAGAGGTCGGGTATATCGAAGGTTGTCAAGAGTATACGTTTGGGTTGAGTATACTAGAGAATTGGATATCTTTGGCTCGATGCAACCTGGGCATGTCAGCAAAGTGGTCGCTTACCCGCCGATAAATGCCTGGCAGAGCTACCCTAAAACTGGTATGGAGGCTATTGGCGAGATGCGGCACGAGTTGCTTCGTCTACTGGATAGCCGTCATCTTCCATCGGAAGAAGCTCGGTAGGTGTTATAATGGCACTCCTGCTCAGAACCTAATCTGAGCCTACGAAACTTGAACACTAGCATCTCAACAAACTGACCTGCTTTTTTGTTGTCTAGCTTTTACCACTTGGGCTTGCGCATTGCCTTTTTGGCAGCTAGCGTCCGTCGTCCTTTAGCAGCCCTGTCTCCTTGTAAATCATTGAACTTCTTCTTTGCATAGTGTTTGGCCTCCGCATCATCCACGAGCTCATCCACAAGGGTCCTCTTCCTGTTGGCACGAGTCAGATTGTCGCTGCTTGCAGTCCCGAATGGTGTAGGTGACGGTAGAATGGTACCGATCTAGGCCACAATGTCAGATAAATAGAGGCATAGAGAAATTACCACTCACCACAAAGTACTTGGGCAATCCTTTGATACCCTTGCCTTCACCCTCGTCTTTACGGTAGAACCGCTTGGGATCCAGCTGGTTACGCAGACGGAGAGCCTCCACCTCTCTTTGTAGCCTAGGTAGATCACTCTCAGAGGGTGCAGGTAAGTCGAACCAATCTTTCCCGGCAGTTTTCTTCTTCATCTAAGGTAGAATGAGTTGATTGGACACATCTTAAGTAGTAGGGGTATGACTGCACCTCTTTCTTCTCTTTCTTCGTCAGAGGCTTTCCGGACTTTGTAAGTTCTGGGGGTGGTATTGGTGGTGCAGGGCCCGCAACTGCTGCGAAAGCCTTCTGGGCGGACTCTACCTCAGGATCTCGCACAGTGAGACGACTACCGGATGCAGGGTCCCCGAAATCGAAGTATGGAGCTGGAACCTTTCCAACTTCGAGGGAAGGCAGCGGCCTAGGTCAGAATTTATCGTTAGTATCGTTTTGGCCTGAGATGATTGTATTGTGCGCACTTGTCGTCCGCCTCCAAAACCAGTACGTCCTCGGTCCCAGACTTTTCTGGATTGGACGCCTTTGCTGCAGCATAACTTTGGCGTGCTTTCTCGAGCAGAGAGTTCAAATACTCCTCAGTAATATCTTCTTCGTCGCTATCCGACTCAGAGCTGTCTGATTCACTGTCCGATGTGGAAGAAACGCTCGAGGACGAGTCGGATTCGTCTTCAGATGCCTGCTGTTCTGGAAAGTACATCAATTCAGTTTCAATACATTATTCATAGGGGCGCACCAGTCATCTTTTCTTTCCCTTTATCTGCCGCCTTGTCCGCTATTGCCATCTAGTACACCGTATATGTAGCCCAGTCCAAAGCTTTTCCTCGCAAACTCAAGCGCTCAACTCGAGAAATCTTGAAATTTCCCTGTAATCATGTGACCTCACACTGAGCGGCGTCCGCCATCCGAGTTTTGCCAAGTTTCGCGACCAAGCGGGGACTTGAAGCCACCAACCACACTCACAGCTATGCTGTCTCGAGCCTTAGCTTCTTCTTCGCGCCGTGCCGCATTTCGCGGTGGTATGCGAGCAATCAGCACTCAGCAACCAGGTTCAAACAATGCCGAGCCCAGAACAACCTCCTTTGGCTTCAGGACCGTCCCCGAAGAAGCGAAAGAGTCTATGGTCAGAGATGTGTTCGACTCCGTGGCTAAAAACTACGACCTTATGAACGATGCTACCTCGCTCGGTGTGCACAGACTCTGGAAAGACCAATATGTTTCCTCATTAAAACCTGGGCGTAAGGGTCCTATGAAGTGCATTGACGTAGCTGGTGGCACAGGCGACATTGCTTTGCGCATTCTGGACCATGCAAAGGACAACTACTACGATAGGGAAACCACAGTCGAGGTTGTCGATATCAATGCGGAAATGTTGAAGGAAGGCTTCCGTCGCTTCAAGCGAACTATGTACCACAATAGTGAGGTTTCGTTCATTCCGCGGAGACGACCTCTAACTCAGAGCTAAAGCTCCCCAGATATCCTTCCATGAGGCAAATGCTCAAGAGCTTCCCGCGGACAAGTTCAAGGACAACTCTTACGACCTCTATACAATTGCCTTCGGTATCAGAAACTGCACATCAATACCTGCTGTATTGAAGGAGGCACACCGTGTCCTGAAACCTGGAGCTACCTTCACTTGCCTTGAATTCAGCCGAGTCAACAACCCACTGTTGAGCTAGTGAGTGTAGATACTCCCGCAGACACTTGATACCTCGGCTTACCAATTATTCTAGTGCATACGACCAGTACTCCTTCTCGGTTATCCCACTATTAGGCACAATATTGGCTGGAGATAGGGACTCATACCAGTACCTGGTAGAGTCTATCCGTAAATTCCCTCCTCAGGAAGAGTTTGCCCAAATGATTCGGGATGCTGGGTTCGCAACAGGCGAAGATGTCGATGGAGGTGCTTGGACTGATCTGTGGGGTGGAATTGCTTCCATCCACAAGGGTGTCAAGCTATAGAATATCTTTATAGAATACATTCTTCTTTGTATACTCTAATTCTTCGTTCTCGTAATGAATGCTCTGAAAGTCGCCCCTCCCGGAATCCGAGCCGATCATATCCGTGATCTTTCTCGCACAATTGCGAGTTCGCCTTGTGCACCGACTGTCACCTCGAGGGCAGTCACTCATCCTCCTGCTTACCACCACCATGAGCGCACAAAATGCTGCATATCCTATGCCTCCTGCCAACGCTGACTTGGCCACCACATGGGCATACCTCGAAGAGGGTGTGGATCACATAATGACCAAGCTGCAAACAGGCGTCTCGTACTCGAAGGTAGCTAGCTATCCAGTTTCGATATCTGCTGCGCGCTTACTCACGAGGGCTACAGTACATGTCTCTGTACACGGTGGCATACAACTACTGCACGTCATCGAAGATGCATACAACATCTTCAGACAGTCTTGGAATGGGAAATCGGAGTGGGTACCTTTCCCTGCAAAGTCTCATCGCAATGCTGACCTATCCACGCAGCTGGCGCCAACCTGATGGGCTCTGATCTCTACAACAATCTTATTCGATACTTCACTTCGCATCTAAAAGGATTACGCGATGTGAGTATATGTGCTCTTCAGATAACATCAACTGCTCACGAGGCTAACACCTGTTTGACAGGCAACTGAATCACTACAGGACGAGGAACTTCTACGATACTATGCTCAGGAATGGGATCGTTATACCACTGGTGCAAACTACATCAACAGGCTGTTCACATACCTCAACCGCCACTGGGTGAAGCGAGAACGAGACGAAGGTCGCAAGGGTGTTTATCCCGTTTACACGGTATGGTGTGCCAGTACATGCATTGTATGTCATACTCATCCCATCAATACAGCTTGCTCTTGTGCAATGGAAAAACAATCTTTTTGTTCCCATCCAGAATAAGCAGATGAAACTAGCCAATGCCATCCTCCGCCTCATCGAATCCCAACGAAACGGGGACACGATCGATCAAGGGTTGGTCAAGAAAGTCGTTGACTCATTCGTCTCACTGGGTCTGGATGATGCTGATCCTAACAAAGCATGCCTCGACGTTTACAAGGAACATTTCGAGGCACCATTCATTGATGCCACAGAGGCATACTACAAGAAGGAATCAGAGGCCTTCCTTGCTGAAAACAGTGTCTCGGACTACCTTAGGAAGGCGGAAGAGAGACTGAAGGAGGAGGAAGATCGTGTTGAACGTTATCTCAACACCCAGACGCGCAAGGCGCTTATCACCAAATGTGACCAGGTTCTGATCAGAGAGCATTCAGAGCTGATGTGGGAGAGCTTCCAATCCCTGCTTGATTTCGATAAGGACGAGGATTTGCAACGAATGTATGCTCTCCTTGCACGGATACCCGAAGGATTGGAGCCACTACGCAAAAGGTTTGAAGAACATGTCAAGAAAGCTGGACTTGCCGCCATCTCTAAGCTCATCGGAGAGGCAGGCGCAAGCACAGATACTCTTGATCCTAAAGCATACGTCGATGCTCTCCTGGAAGTCCACAGAAAGAACTCAGAGACCGTCAACAGAAGCTTTAGAGGCGAAGCTGGTTTCGTCGCGAGCTTGGATAAGGCTTGTCGCGAATTCGTCAACCGCAACGCTGCTACTGGTGCTTCGAACGCCAAATCACCAGAATTGCTTGCAAAACACGCCGATTTGTTGCTCAGGAAGAACAACAAGATGGCGGAGGAAGAAGATCTGGAAGGTGCCTTGAACCGTGTGGTCAGTATAGCATGTCCTCCAGGTTCAGGCCCAATGCTCACGTTTGATGCAGATGATATTGTTCAAATACATCGAAGACAAAGATGTATTCCAAACCTTCTACACTACAAAACTCTCCAAGCGCCTCATCCACGGTGTCTCTGCATCGGACGAGAGCGAGGCCAGCATGATTTCCAAACTGAAAGAAGCCTGCGGCTTCGAATATACTAACAAGCTTCAACGCATGTTTACAGGTACGGGTCTGCCGATATCTCCTCCATACTGTCTACTAATAACGATTCTCAGATATGAGTCTCAGCAAGGACTTGACCGATCAATTCAAAGACCGAATGCAACAAAATCACGGCGACATGGACATCAGCTTCAGCATCATGGTGCTCGGAACGAACTTCTGGCCGCTCAACCCACCTGCACACGACTTTGTCATCCCTTCCGAAATCATCACAACGTATGAACGATTCCAGAAGTACTACCAGATCAAACACTCTGGTAGAAAATTGACATGGCTCTGGAATTACTCCAAGAACGAACTGCGGACAAACTATCTCAACCAGAAGTATATCCTCATGACTTCTTCATACCAAATGGCCGTTCTTGTCCAATACAACAAGAACGACACCCTCTCACTTGAGGAGCTGGTCACAGCGACATCGATACCGAAGGAGCTTCTGACACAAGTTTTGGGTCTGTTGACAAAGGCCAAGGTCTTGATCAACGAGGAGACCGACCAGTATGATCTCAACCCCGGTAAGAAATCGTTTTGCCCCGTTCGGCTCTCTGTGCTGAGGCTCTACGAAAGGTTTCAAGTCCAAGAAGATCAGGGTCAATCTGAACCAGCCTATCAAGGCCGAGACTAAGGCCGAAAGCAGTGATGTCCTCAAGACTGTTGATGAAGATCGTAAATATGTCATTCAGGCAACCATCGTCCGGTAAGTCTACTCAACTTTCAACCGTGATACCCTGCTCAACAGGCGTCACCCAGTATCATGAAGGCGAGGAAGACCATGAAGCACCAGCCTCTGATCCAAGAGGTCATTTCCCAGATCTCTCAACGATTCGCCCCCAAGATTCCCGACATTAAGAAGGTGGGTCCCGAGCTTCTTTTTGCCGTGGGTCGACTTCTGACCAACTCTTCCTAGGCAATCGACACCCTTCTGGAGAAGGATTACATTGAACGAGTCGACGGCACGAAGGATACGTTTGCCTATGTTGCGTGATCCCACTTTCCATTCATTTACCTGTATCACTTGTACCTTGCATGTAGCATATTATTCTCACAGACGTAATGAATTCACTCCTTTCCGTGATGCTCATGCACGCTGTCATATTTATCCTTGTTCGTCACCTGGCTCTCACCGTGGCCCGATAACATAGGAAGAACGCATTGTTTTAATTTTGCGCTCATATAAAATGCAGGTTTCTCAAGCAAACGTCAAGCGAACCTGAGACCGGTGTCTTGTTTACGGTCCAATTCAATGGCTTGATGACCTGCATGCTAGCCTACAAAACGTTCAAGCTTTCCAAACTATTTCCGATGCTACTTGACGGCTTCATGAGTCACGACACCCCCTTGTGGATCCTGTCCAATAAAATATGAGCTACCATGGGGATAAAGTGACTCCTCTCTAAGCTTAAATATAAATCCAGAGTTTTTCCCGCCCCTTGCATGCCCCTCCAATTGAAAGTTAGAGTACTGGGAGGCATTGGCAGAAGGAGTTCAACATCGGGCGTCTATCACGGGCGGGATCAATAAACGAGAAAAGAGCACGTGCGTTTTGAGCGCCAAACAAGGCTAACAAGCGGTTTATCATGTCAAGTTCGAACTTGAGGGATGCGCTGCTCTCTAGCCTCAACAAATTGCCAGGAACTCGAGAATTTCATATTCATGTCTTGGTATCAGCACCACGAAAGAACAATACGTTGTATCCCTTCGCTTCTCCCCGACCCAGGGTTTACCTACAAGATATTCTAATCCTGCTCGCTGAACAGACGACTCCAGATTCACCTCAACTTCTCGCCACAGCAATTGAAGCGCATGTATACAACATTCCGTCGACGTCGTCTGCCATCCTTTACATCTCTAAAGTCGACTCTACAGGACAAGCCACGGCACCTTCGCCCACACCAACCCTGGTCAAGTCTCTGTTGACCTACTATGCCGATCCAGTCACACGGCCAGTTGTAGCAGACAACCTGTGGATTCAGCTGTTTGCTCGTGCGCAGGGCCAGTATCTGTTCCCCAACTCGTCTGACTTTGAGGGCAAGAAACCCTTGTCTGATATCAGATTGTGTGGATGGTGGAAACGCGTTTTCTCCGATGTCGCTAGCCGGACGCTCGACCACACGACGGCCTCGGAGAAGCCAAAGGTTGCATGCTATTATGTTCTACCTGGTCTTGGAGAGTTGGAAGCGATGCAGGCCATGAAACTCCCATTCGCCACAAACGACGCGGGCCCAAAGTGGACCTATGGCCATCCCTACTCCCAAAAAGAATTCCCTCTTCCATGCCCTCCAGACGCGTCCGAGGGGAAACCAAACCTTGGTCATTTTATACCTTGGTTTGACGACGATCCAAAAGCGCGTTTCGTTGATGAGATTGCGTACACTACGGATACAGACGTGAAATCTCCGGTTAGGAAAAGATCACGAACCAACTCCCGAGGCGATAAATCTCAGCTTCAAGAAGGATCTACAGGGGACGGGAAGAGTGGGAAAGCGGAAGAGACGCCGGGAGAATTGAGGAAAGTGAGCGCTGATGAATTCTGGGAGCGCATGTCGTTCCGGCAAGAGTGCGTCGCAGGAGCGGTCACCGGATTCTTCACTGTTATCATATCTTCACCTCCGAACGAGAACCAAACAACTTCGGCACAAAGTCAGCCTTCCCCTCTAGCTCCTCAGCCTGGGCAGGTGGCTTCGAAAATCAACAAGCGGGTTCTGACAACTCTCATGACTGGGGTAGAGTTTTCAACACAGGAACGGTCAGTACGAGCGACCGAGATCGTGGAAGGGGTCATAAAAGGTTTATGTGATGGTATGCCTGCTGTTCCCACCGCCCAGACACGGCCACACAAGGCGGGGTCGATGGCAAGCCTGCAGGGATCTGACCGAAGGACCCCAGAACGTGAAGTTGCCCCAGCCACCCTACTCGTCCCACCCAGCACCCCTCCACCACGATTCGCTGGAGGGAGACCAATTCTGCCTGAAGTGTCGCCCAATCCTTTCCCGGAACCGGTGACATCACTGGAGACGTATAGTCAACATATTTACGGTTCGGTATGCGTCAGTAACCCCATGCCCGAGCCAAGGCTATCTGGGAATGGTGCTGGAGATAACACAAAAGATGGACTGAATGGGTTAGCAAGTGGATCACATGTAACAGTGCTGACAGTGAGGAAGAAAAAGAAGAAGGCAGAATAAACGGATGGGGACGAAGTAGTAACTGATCAATGGAGCGGTTGGATTGGTATGATGCCGCTAGCGAATTATTGATTTGTATGCCGTACGGCCTCTTCAGAACATTCCATGCGTCAAATCGTGTGGGGGTTGTTTATTGTATTTGGATTAGGCTACTAAATCGATGCCAAAGTCTAACTACGGGTTGAAAATTTCTTGACACAAAGTACGGTTGAGCGGGGAACTTTGGAATAGAGTACCTGAAGTACGAGGCACAAGGGGAGAGGCAGGCAGGATTATTCCTCCGTGAGTGGATGAAGAGTGGAACACAGCCAAAAAATATATTGATTGTTTGAGCTAAAGTTGATGAATGTGAGGAGGAAATCAATGATTTGGGTCAAAAGGCTTGAGGACGTTTCAGGATAACAAAGTTGTATATAAAAGGACGGACAGGAGTTGATATGTGGATGTGATTACGCGAAAGTTAACGTCCAATTTCATTTACGGCTAAACTTGGCGTATCCTTGCCTCAGCCTCCAACTACTCCCACGTAGAATACACAAGTCGGAGCTCATTGTCGTCGATTCTTCCTTCGTCGACGTCAACAACGTTCTCTGGTATTCTTACTCGTCTCTGAGCCAGCGACGACAGCTATCATGTCGACGACCTCTTCACAATCTCTACCCTCCTTCGCCTCTACTTTTAGTCCTCATTCGCTTGCACACATGTCCAACGGCAATAACGCTCTGCCACCCATCCAGACTCGTCTTCCACCTTTAGACACTCGTCGCGTTGATACCCCGCCCAATCGTGATACCAATGAGAATGCCAACATTCCAAAAACAATAAGCAATTCGAGGAAACGTCCTCATAACGATCTTACGTCAAATAATCGTGAAGAAGAAGGTTCTGGCTCAGAGTATGTACGCTCTAAATCCTGCTGTATCATATCCTAATTTCTTCCCCGGACTTGCCTCTATCAAATAGCCGCTCTCCCCCACTCGTCAACATTAAAGAAGAAGAGGATGATGCTGAGATGCAAGACTCCCGTTCACCCCCTCGACCCAATTCCAACACCCACAACCGACACCTAGCAGTCAACGATAGCGCACCCTCACCGTCGTTGTTGGGCCCTACCCCCTCCAAAAAACGCCGTGTTACCATCAGCGGTCATCCTCATCCTCTGAACACTGATGTCCGAGCGCCTGTTGATCAGACAAACTCCACCCCAATCTCTCCCGTCGTTATGGGATTTACGATCAACAGAGATAATCCAAAGGCGTTCGAGCAGGTGAAATCTGCCTTGACTGTCAAACAACAACAGAAGGCTCTCATTGAACAGCGAAGAGGTAGCGTCGCTGGAGTCATGTCACCCAGCACGGTTACCACCAATCCTACTCTACCCAGTCCTGCGCCTCCATCAAAGCAGTCGCGCCCTTCGCGTCGAAGCCCTAACATTGCTGCCACCGCTACCGTTGCACCTGCAGGTCCTGGTCCTCGTCGACATCCGCCGGCTCCCACGAATTCGGCTAACCAGCAGCCTCCACGACCACCTTCACCCACGCCCCTTGTCGTACAAACACAACCGCCACCACCACCTGTTGCACCTGGGAATTCTGCACTCCCAAGTGCCAGTTCCCTATCAACCCCTCCCATCAGTTTTGCCAGACGTAGAGCAGAACAGTTGGGATCACTGAAGAAAAAGCCTGCTGACATTCTCATCAGCCCGAGAGAAGCTCAGACTCCGGAACAATTTGCGCCTGTTATACAGAGTGCTCCTCCTGGGCAACTGTCTTTCGGAAAGATCCCTATGGCGCTTCCACGTCTCCCTCCCGCAATGGGAGGTCTGCCACCTCGACCCATTGGAGGTCAAGTTCCTCCTACTCCTACTAGGTTGTCTATTCAGACTAGTCAGCCAGCTGCAGGACCGGTACAAAGTCTTCCATCGATTTCCAACTCGATTTCTTCTTCCAACTCAACTTCAAACCGGCCTGTCGCCACAACCAACCGGTCGCCACCTGGAACATCAGTTCCCATTGCATCCACACTCGTTCCCAAGACTCCCGGTTTCCAGCTCGGCCCATCAGGGCAAGATAAGGCTGCATTCCTTGCACCTTTCGAGGTGTTCTACGATGCGCTTAACGACTCTAAACAACTCAAGGGATGGCTCAGCGAGCAGTTACAGCGCTCGAATACCATGATGCAGCAGCTCACACAGCAGCAGGATAAGATGAACGAGGTTGTGGAGAGCTTGGTCGAGAAGCGGACAGCAAGTATGCGATCTGAGATGGCCTCTTTACACCGCCGTGTGGAAGAGCTCGAGGACGCGCTGCGGATTGCTACGGCTGGAAGGAAGTCAAGCGTCGACCATTCTCTGAAGCAGAAGTCCAGGACACCGTTAAGGAATGAGGTTCCCGCTAGCCTACCGGGTGATTATACTTTCCCACCTCCCCAATCTTCAAATCAAGAAAGGCGAAGGGTCGAGTTTGAACACACTTCATCTCCTCGCATACATCCCGAGAGAGATACACACCCTGTCCGAGAGCTCAACGGATCACCAGCTCCAGAGTTGCTCCGGTCAAGCTCGAGGTCAGAACACCATGGCAGGTCAGTCCGAATGGCTTCACCTGGACCTCGTGGATCCCCCGGATCCAGAACACCATACAATGTACATTCTCCACCTCAGCCCGTCCGGGAACCTTCAAACGGACTCGCGAAGCCTGACAGGCCGTCTTTAAGCCGACAGTCATCGGCACATGCGCCACCTCCATCGTCTGCTGATAGCCAGCATTCGATGACATCCAGCCCGCCTCATAGGCGACCTGGTCCCGGCAGTCGAAGGAATTCCGTTGTGATGGCGCCTCCTGATTCGCAGGGGGATAGGAACGACTAGTTTCTGTCGTCAACCATTTCACGCATACTTTCATTCGTCGTTATTTTCGAAGGCTTGAAATTCTTCTTCGTCACGATAATCATTCTCGCTTTATAAATATTAACGGACAATTTCTTGTTGTGTTTCTGACCAACCCAAATTCTCTTACGTACTCCCATGAATGTTTTGACTAGCTTGATCTCGCTCACCCTCACTTATGCCCCGTTCGATTTCCACTCCTTCGACCGTTCTTCCTACCAATTACCTACCATTCGATCTTCGGTTTGGGTTTTATCAGTCAAACATTTTGGGACTATCTTTCTCTTATTTTGCTCGTGAGTCTTATCGCATTGTTTTGTCTGGATGCATCCTGTCGCTTCGCTCCTTGTACCCCCTCATCCGCTTTCGCTGCTTTTATTGTAGCTTCTCCTTCGCGCTACCGCTTCCCGCTCCGTTCCTATCTTTTATACGCCCCCTCGTGCGCTCGTCCATCCATTCGTTTTCGAAGCATACATATTTGACTCCCTGTTCAGATCAACCCAAATATCTTGTGTACATGTACCCTTTCTCTGCCTCTCTTGCAACCACCACCTGTTTTGTTTTGTCTCGAAACAATTTGAATACCCATTTTTGCAATGACACCGATAGTGGATTCTTCCCGCTCTATCATACCGAAACTATCGAGAAAAAAGATAATTCTACCAATCAAGCTCAGTAAGATTTGAGGCTAGCTTCTAACGTAAATCCGTGTATCTCCACCATCAAGCCTTGGAGCAGTGCAAGAAGATCTGCGTTTCATTGAGGTGTCACCGACCTTCGGGGCCTCCTTGCTTTACCCCTGGCCTCACTGCTGCTGGGCGTCTGTTTCACTCTACTTTTGTGATGAAACATGCCTTGCGATTTCCTAAGAAGTTAGTTTTCTGTTTTGGTGATGACTTGTGGTGATGCGAAGTTCATGGAGGAAGCACTGGCACGTCGAGTTTCGACGTGATGAATGCACGCTGGCTGTTTCGCGGAAGTTTTTGCAGGCCGTTTGAATAGATCTTGTCCTTGTATGGAAGTAGGAGATGTCAGGTAGCCTCTATGCTCATTTCACGAGCCTGCTCGCAGTTCATTTGGACCTCGTAGGCCTCATATGTCATAGAATTTGTATATGCTGCGAGCTACGCTGGGATTTGCCTTCTCAATTATATTACATTGTGTGGACAAAGGCTTGCCATGATCCTATAGAACGGTTTGGATGATGACACAACAAACGATGGCCATGTGTGCTCTATATGATCGTTGAAGGAAATGAGAAAGGGTGCAAGCACTGCAAGGCTGATGCTCATCGGACGCGGCTCACACTTCCGAGCCGTGGGAACTTCGGCCCAGTGACAAATTTGTATCAGTAGCTGGCCAGCATTGTACATTGAGCTCGCCAATGAACTTCTTCACTCGTCGGGTCGTGTCAGCGCCAAAGCTCGCGCGCTCTTACGCGGCGAAATACAAGAGGCCCAAGCCAGGAACCTCAGAAAGACCACCATATCGAGCAGGAGACCCTCTTGTCAATAACCCAGATGCTCACGTCACACCTCTGAACGACGAA
Source organism: Clitopilus hobsonii (assembly GCA_015708445.2). Classification (NCBI taxonomy): domain Eukaryota; kingdom Fungi; phylum Basidiomycota; class Agaricomycetes; order Agaricales; family Entolomataceae; genus Clitopilus; species Clitopilus hobsonii. The sequence goes on along the minus strand of CP068003.1, from coordinate 1,602,030 downwards.
GGCTTGACATTCATTCACCGGCCACCTCCAACCGCACCTTCACCATATTCACTCAGTAGTGCACCTACATCTCCTCTGTTGAGGCCACCAACTTCTGCGAATGGACCGCTACCTCCATCATTAAAGCCGACTACTGCTCCGCCTACACACCGTGTTACAGAAGAACAGGTCGCTGAAATGAAGCAGCTACGAGCGTCCGACCCCCACAAATATACTCGAACCGTACTTGCTAGGAAGTTCGACGTCACGCCCAATTTTGTATCAATTGTTGCAGCCGCGAAGAAATCACATCGCAAGAGCACTAGACGAGCTCTACGAGAAGAACACGAGAAGAACAGGGAGAAGTGGAGTGAACGACATAAGATTGTCAAGGCAGTCCAGGCTAAACGGAGGGAGCTCTGGTAATAGTCTATGCTTAGGTTTCCTGTTCACAGTAAGTCGCATCAATGCGCTTTTCGTCCGACGGAGGCTAACCCGACGCTCTGCTGTTAGGCGAAACCTATTTAACGGGCTAGACCGGGACCTTGGAAGGGGAAGAAGTACTCTACACCACAAATCTAGTATCGTTCTGGCATTCAAGTCAATTTAGACTTCCTTAATCGGCCGGCGGAAGCCCGTACCTCGAATCGGGAAATGTCATATGTTTAGCCTCCGTCTTCCGCCCTTCACTTAGATTCTGCTTTCGACTAATATGACTCTTTCAATATCGTGCAAACCCGCTCAGAAGATTCACATGTGCTGTGGAACCTATTCCATGCATTGCAATATGCAATATAATAGGTCGACCTTGCGATTGCTGGCCTAAACATTCGCTTTGCTGTCTGACTCTTCTCTTCCAAACCAATCACCGCAGTCGAATTTGAACGAAACTATGTCTCTTTCTGTGGTAGCCCATACACCTCCCAGAGTCCAACCCCCACACTTCTTGCAGACTGACCATCGCCAGCGCTGCCTTGTGCAATTGAGAAGCAAGCCCGATGGAATTGAGAAATACATTTACATGAGTGGCCTCAAGGAACGAGACCCAAGCCTATTCTACGAAGTTCTGCTCGCCAACATGCTCGAAATTGTCCCCGTTTTATATACCCCCACGGTGAGGTGCTTTCTCGGCTCGTGTTCAGACTTTCTAACCATACTCTAGGTTGGCGACGCCTGCTCAAATTACTCACATATCTGGAGGCGCCCTGAAGGCATGTATGTCTCAATTACGAACAAGGGTCGCATAAGAGAAGTTCTGCGTTCATGGCCTACCCCTCAAGGCGCCCGAATCGCTGTCGTGACAGACGGTCTGTGCATTCCTGCCTTGCCCCCGTTTTCCAACGCTCACACTATCCCCACGTAGGCTCCCGAATTCTAGGCCTTGGTGACTTGGGCGCCAATGGTTTGCCTATCAGCATCGGGAAATTGTGAGGCTTTACGCATGTCAACTTATGTCGCCGCGGCTAATGAGACATATTATAGGGATTTGTATATCGCCGGAGCTGGCATACGACCTAATGCAACAGTACCTATATGCTTGGACCTCGGAACAAATACAGAAAGGTTCTTGAATGATCCTTTGTATTTGGGTGTCCGAAGGAAGAGGCCAGATACCAAGGAGGTATGTCCAATTCCCGAAGATCCCTTGAGAACCATTTTCTTACGTGATCTCTACTAGATGGACGAAATTATGCAAGAGTTTATGGAGGCTATGAGAGAAGTCTTCCCATCATTACTTGTCCAGTTCGAGGATTTCTCAACCGACAATGCATTCCGCTATCTCGATATGTTCCAAAATACCTACCGCTGTTTCAACGATGATGTACGTGATCGTCAAACCTTTTCAACTCGTCCCTCTTACATATGCCCTCGTAGATCCAAGGGACAGGTAAATTACCGCCTCCCTGCTTCCATTCCAGCACCGGATTTAACATCCCTTCATAGGCGCTGTTGTACTCTCTGGGTTCATCAATGCCGCCCGTCTGGCATCTGCTGCTTCGGGGAAACCTCTAACGGAGCACAAAATTCTGTTCTTTGGCGCTGGATCGGCTGGTATTGGCGTCGCCAAGCAGCTGATAACGTTCTTCAGATTTTTGGGCATGTCTGAGGACGAAGCAAAGAGCAGGATTTATGTGGGTGTAAAGCAAAACTCTGTGAGATATTGTGGCTGACTTGACGAACGCTAGACCGTTGACTCGAAGGGTCTTATCACTGCTGATAGGAAGGGCTTGCAAGAGCATAAAATATGTGGGCCTGCCACCGACCTGCTGCCAGTGGAAAGTGATCCCTAATTTTTTTGGTTTTGTAGACTTCGCTCGCAAGGACTATGCTGGACCTCCGTTAACCAATCTCATTGATATCATCCGCTATGTTCAGCCAACTGCATTAATGGGTCTCAGCACCATCCGGGTACGTGTTAGCCTATGAACACCCCGTTGTTTACTTAGTTCCTTCTCGATGATAGAATGCATTCACAGAAGAGGTCGTCAAGCTCATGGCTTCCATTAACCCACGCCCAATCATATTCCCTCTCTCGAATCCTGTCTCACTGTGCGAAGTCGACTACTCGGATGCTATTCACTGGTAAATACCTCATATAGCCTCTTTCATCAGATTTTCATCGCATATCTCTTACTAGGACGAATGGATCCGTGATATTTGCTTCCGGAAGCCCCTACAAACCCCATGAATTCGACGGCAAGGTATACGAACCAGGTCAAGGCAACAACATGTACATCTTCCCCGGTCTTGGGCTCGGAGCTATTGTTTCACGTGCAAAGCATGTTACGACGGCTATGGTGGAACAAGCTTCTGTGGCATTGTCGTCATCCCTTTCAGATGAGGAGAGGTTTGCGGATTTGGTGTATCCTCGTCTAACAAGAATCAGGGAGATTAGTGCGAAGATTGCTCTGGCAGTTGTTCGCGCTGCTCAGGCTGATGTAAGTTCTCTGTACAGAATGACCTTGTCCCTTCTAATAGATGTTGTAGGGTGTCGATGAAAATGAGCTCTTGAGGGGCCTCAATGACGCCGCTCTATTGGACTATATCCGGGCAAAGCAATGGGAACCTTGTCATACCCACCACGCTGGTGTAAATGGCAATTCTCATCTGTGAAAAATGCGAATAGATATGGGCAATGGGTTATCCAATGTACTACCAGATTATCACTTCTATGCATCTATTGATTCGTTAAGGGCTAAGCCATCAACATCCCTGTACTCCTTATTCCATGTATAAATCCCAAATCTGTGATTCACACCCTTAAGTGTAGGCAGACACGCCGCACCACCACACCCACCCGTTTGAGCCATCGGAAACAAATAGAATACCTCCTTGACCCGTGAATGGATAAGTGCCATACTGCACATAATGCAAGGCTCGTGGGTTGCGAATAACGTCAGTGATGTCAAAAGGTAATTGGACCCATTTCCTCGACCTTCCGTGGCCTCATCACTTTCGCCATGTTCATCTTGAGATCCTTCGGAGGCCGGTAGCCCACGAATGCTCGCATGATAATCTGCAACCTGCCTCGCAACATTGAGCACCGCATGCCGAAGGGGATGCTGTGCGGCCTTTCTTGTATCCGTTGCTGTAAAGACGGTACTACCAAAGAGGTTTGGCGTCTCCAGAGGCGCAGGAACATGTGCAGCAATGGGTAGCTAGTCGTCTGGTAAGAATAGCTTCTTCACACGGAATACGGATGCCTACCTCGCTACAAGATTTGGCAGCTTTAGCGGCCTGAACCGCTGTATTCATGGCATTCCACGCCCAGCGGATCTTTGCTCCCGTCCAAGGTTCTGGTTCATCCTTCCTCGAAGGTGTATATATCGTGGGCCACAGGGTGTTCTTCAGCTTCAATTGGATGGGTGTCAGTGCCGAAGTGGTAGGTACAGGCAAAGAATGTGGCTCTGGCAACTGAAATTCTTCTGGTAGTAGTGGAGCTTCAGGCGAAGCTGTCAGAAGGAAAGAGATAGTATCGTCTTGCTTTCGGATGCGTTTGAGGTGGCCAAGGTCAGGTGTTTCGAGGCCAGAGCGCTTCATCCACCTAATACTGTCAACTTCAACTCATTAAGATGATAAAGCCAGAACTGACTTGAGCAGATTTGCAATCTGTCTTTGGTCTGGTACATCGATAACCCATGCCATAGCTGGAGACGTTCGTTAGTATGCGGGTACATCAAAGGAAGAACCCCTGACTTGTTCTTATGCTCTCCATATCTTCCTCTTCTGGGGGAAGCTTAAAGCGCACGAAGGGTAATTCTTCCTCTGGTATGATAGTATTATCGTCCTCAGGGTAAGGGCAAGCACCACCGAATCCTTCTTCAGCATCATCGACACCTAAGAGGCCGCCCCATCCATCCTCCTGTTCTTCTGTTGTCCCTGACGCGCTGGGTTTGTGGGAGGGTTCGAACCAGAGGTTATGCCCATAAAATATGCAGAGCTCTTCTCCAGCCTCTATATTTCGAGCAGTAGTATACCGAATAGTATTTGTCGCAGAGTCATGAGTATATGACACGTTTGGTGGGTCATGGTGGTTGAAAAGCGACCCTGTTATGATTTTAACATCAGTTGTTAAACGGTGAGGCTGGAGATGGCAAGACCTTGCCTAACCCTAAAGCGAGTGCCATCCGCCCATCCTGCCATTTGAACGTGTAGTGATCAAGTAAAGTATGTTTACCTATTTAAGGAAAGCTTTAATCCGTTATACATATCACACTGGAATATACGATACCATGTTGCTCGTATTCTTCCTTCGAAAATAGTAGCGCAGGGCTGATTTCAATGATTGTTTGTCGAGGAATGCTGCTGGATGCTTTACATTTGGTCAGAATCAACTCAAATTAGCTGCTATTATTTCTCACCGTATACACCTCTACCCTTCCCTTCCGTATCCTTTATAACGCAGCCAATTGGATTCAACTGGACTGAATCGTTGGACGTTGAAGCAGCCATTAAAACGAGAGATCCGAAGTCCGACGCAATCCGGCCGAGCACGTGAGAGCGGCAAGTGCATCGCCACACGAAACGCGACAGTGGAACACGTCGATCGCGACTCTGGTCAGAAAGCACAGACTCGGAGAGTTGGGCGGGTTAACCACACTTTCTCTCAAACTCTCACTTGGTTGCTTGAGAATGGCACTAGGACCTCGACCTCTGTCACCAGTGCTGCTATATGGCCTGGTGCCAGTTGCAGCATGGTTTGTCCTGCGACCATTCCTAGAACCAGTACCGCCTCTACCTGTGCTTTATACATCTTTTGGATTCTCGATCTTTGCTTTCATCTTCACTGTGTATCTTATTCCTGCCCTTGGGCCTGTATTTATAAAAGCAAACCTCTTTGGGGTTGACCTACTCAAAATCGACAGGAGCCCGATGTAAGTCTCGTCTAGCTAAGTGTGCTCATAATAATGAGGCTAACCACCTAAAAGACCTGAGAGTCAAGGCCTTGTATGCGCCGCTGTATACATCCTTCTGCTGATGCTGTTTATCCCTTTTGCGTTCTCTGATGCAATTCTGAACCCACACTCCGAGAGGAGCTCGGAAGGGATCTCCGTTGCCCAATTCCCTCATTACCAGGTGAGTACTTTCATATTCGTCTTCCCTTCTCGACTGACAACTGCATGTAGCTTGCCGTGTATCTATCATCGCTCTTATCGCTCCTAACAGCTACCATTCTTGGCTTCCTGGACGATGTCTTCGACATTCGATGGCGACATAAGCTCCCCATACCCATCATCGGCGCTATCCCTGTTCTCATGGTATACTTTGCTGAACAAGGAAATACAAATGTTGTGGTCCCAAAGCCATTGCGCTTCATTTTTGGGACCTTGGTCAATCTTGGTGGGTTGACGTCCATGTCGAAAGGCTGCTATATGCTAAAGAATAGACTCTAGGTCCTCTTTACTACGTGTACATGTCGATGTTATCGACCTTCTCGACGAACAGCATCAACATCCTCGCTGGTATCAATGGCGCAGAAGTCAGCCAGGCCCTCATAATTGCACTCTCAGTGGTTATGAACGACCTCCTCTACCTCCCATGGCCGTTGGATTTCCACCTACCATTGCACCTGTTGGGAAATACAGCTGAGCTAGAAGTCGGTGGTGTCTGGAGCGCTGGTATGGCCTATGGAAGTCGGGAGCTTGTCCACAGGCATCTGTTCAGCTTGTACTTCATGCTGCCTCTGATTGGCGTATGCCTAGGGCTGTTCTATCATAACTGGTGCGTCTCAGATGTTACGTATTTTGGGATGTTGACTGACATTAGTATAGGTACCCAGCAAGAGCCTTCCCTGGAGATACACTGTGCTATGTTACTGGCATGGCTTTTGCCGTAGTTGGGATCCAGGCCCATTTCTCCAAGACCCTGCTGCTCTTCTTCATCCCACAGATCTTCAACTTTATCCTCTCTTGCCCACAGTTATTTGGTCTAGTTCCCTGTCCGCGACATCGGGTGCCTAGGTCAGTTCAGGGAGATATCGTCGCCATCCATTACACCATCTTACGGAACACCCACAGATTTGATTCGGACACAAACCTCCTCCATCCATCCAAAGCGGTATTCCAAAAGCCGCCTAAACCACTTTCTGTTCTGGCGCTTCGGCTGTTATCTCTGGTCGGTTTGACCGAGCTCACCTTCCATCCGAAGACTGGAGAGATTACGGAATGCACAAATCTCACCATCCTGAATGTGTTCCTTCTGCGACTTGGGCCCATGAATGAGAAGAACTTGGTCAAGACGTTGATTTGCACTCAGGTGAGTCGCCGATACCTCCGATCCCACGATTATCCGAATTTCATTGCGTGCTTGACAGATTGCTGGAAGCGTGTTTGCGTTTGTAGTGAGATATGGACTAGCAGGATTGTTGTACGACGGTGACAGGCGATAGAAGCACAATAAACGAGTGATCCTGTCTTATTTGACTGTTCATTCTTCGAAAGCCGAGCAATACCAAGGAATTGAGGAATGGCTGAACGAGGTAAAATGGTTATGATCAGCTGAACGTTGACTCGGCTGGCTCTAGACCCGCTAAAATCCGCACTTTCGGCATAGTAAGAGCGCACCTGGCTTTCTCAGAGACGGCAGCGTCGCTCCAAAGCGGAGCAAGGAAAAAGCATGCCTGGCATCGTTGAGAGATGGAACGCCGTCGGGTACAATCCTATTAACATGGATTACTATATTTGGTAGCTCCCGGAGGGCGGAATCACATGCCGAGACCAGCTTTCCGGATATGATGGTATGTGGTCATGCTATTGAGCTCTCGATCCTCCTTTTATTCACGAGTTAGTTTATATCCGAATAACTCTATCTTGAACCTGAACTACTACCATGTCTGCTGAACGTCAAAGATTCGCGAAGGACGTTGCTGAAGTTGAGCAATGGTGGAAGGTTTGTTGGCCATTGATCTAACTACATTTACATGGCCGTTTGACATGCTCTCCTTCAGAGCCCTCGCTTTGCACGGGTGAAGCGCCCCTACACTGCTGCAGAGGTTGTCGCAAAGCGCGGCACCATGCCGATCTCGTACCCCTCCAACCTACAGGCCAAGAAGCTCTTCAATCTCCTCTCTGAGCACGCGAAGAAGGGTACACCTTCGCATACCTACGGCGCGTATGTACAGACTATCTGCTCTCTATCTTAATGATCCTCACTGCCACCCAACAGACTCGACCCCGTACAGGTAACACAAATGGCCAAATATCTCGAAACTGTCTATGTGTCTGGCTGGCAATCGTCAAGCACGGCATCCAGCACCAACGAGCCTGGACCGGATCTTGCAGGTACGTTCAGTTCCTGAAGGACCGAAGAAAGCCCAAACTGACTCATTCATGCCACAGATTACCCCTCCAACACCGTGCCGAACAAAGTAGAACACTTGTTCATGGCCCAATTGTTCCATGACAGGAAACAACGCGAGGCTCGATCACACATGACCGATGCAGAGCTCGCTAAAACCCCATACATTGACTATCTCCGACCTCTCGTTGCCGATGCCGATACTGGCCATGGTGGTCTGACTGCTGTCATGAAGCTCGCGAAGATGTTCGCTGAAAAGGGTGCTGCTGGCATCCATGTCGAGGACCAAGCACCTGGCACCAAGAAGTGTGGTCATATGGCCGGAAAGGTCTTGGTCCCGATCCAAGAGCACATTAACCGTCTTGTTGCCATTCGCCTGCAATTCGATATCATGGGTGTCGATAATCTTGCTATTGCACGAACGGATTCTGAGGCTGCAACCCTCATTACTTCCAACATCGACGACCGAGACCACCCCTTCATTCTCGGCAACACCAATCCCTCCCTACCGCCATTGAACACCGTCATGGTCAAGGCGGAGCAGGAAGGCAAGAACGGAGCCCAGCTTCAAGCCATCGAGGACGAGTGGATCAAGGCTGCAAACCTTTCGCTCTTCTCAACTACCCTTGCCAATGCCCTCCGCAAGCAGGGTGCTTCCAACGTTGACAAGTTTGTTGCGAGAGTGGCCCATGTCTCCTACCCTCAGGCAGTTGCTATTGCACAGAAGGAGTTCGGACTCAAGAGCGTCCCGTACTGGGATTGGGATGGTCCAAGAACCCGCGAGGGTTACTACAGGTACCAGGGCGGTACCCAGTGTGCAGTGAATCGCGCAGTCGCATTCGCTCCCTATGCCGATCTGTTGTGGATGGAGACCAAGAAGCCCATCCTTTCTCAAGCCAAGGAGTTCGCTGCTGGTGTCCATGCAGTATACCCCGGCCACTGGTTGGCATATAATTTGAGCCCTTCGTTCAATTGGGATGCCGCCGGCCTCGGAGAGAAGGATATGGAGGCATATGTCTGGGAGCTTGGCAAGCTTGGCTTCGTCTGGCAATTCATTACTGTAAGTTCGGTTTCAAATTGAGAAAGGACGTATTACTTACCAGCCCTTCAGCTCGGTGGCCTTCACTCTAACGCATACATTTCCGATTTGTTCGCGAAGAATTACGCCAAGACAGGTATGAAGGCATATGTTGAGCTCATCCAACGCAAAGAGCGTGAGCTTGGAACAGATGTCCTCACCCACCAAAAGGTTTGTCTTGATGTTGAGAATCTGCTGAGGGCAACCACTGACTGTGTTTCTAGTGGTCTGGTGCTGACTACGCGGATAATTTGATCAAGACTGTCACTGGGGGTGTTTCGTCGACTGCAGCGATGGGGGCTGGCGTCACAGAATCGCAGTTCACGTCGAAGTTGTAGAATCTTGGCTGGCTGTATTTATCCGTAGATCGTGAAAAGGAAGCAAAGCATATTGTATTAGGATTTAGCAATGCATTTACTAGCATTTTCTCTGTCATGAACGTCGAGCAGGCCGACGAAGTAGTCTGGCATTGAGGAAGGATGGAAACAAAGGGCGTGACGGCAGTTGCCGATCTTGAAGGCTGCTGGAATCGCTGGCGGCCAACACGACTATCTAATCGCTGAGCTACCATGGAACCTGAAGAACGTATTCAAGCCGCCTCGAATTTCCTCTTGCAGGCACCTCCTGGCCAAATCAACGACGTCTTGAATGGTCTGTACCCAAGAGAAACATTGTTTTGCTTGCAGTAACCGTAACCAAGTAATCAGACGTTCGCAACATCATCTCGGACGATGACGCGCTCAAAGATGGGATCTTGCCTGCTCTGAGACAGTATAACTTGGAGCAATTTATTGTTGTAGACGTTCCAGGAACTCAGCATCAAGTATGTGCACTATTGGTTGTCCTTCGTCCGTGTACTGATTCTTGGTGGTGTGTACAGACTATCATCAGTGAGGACGCGATTGTCGCTGCCGAGGGCGAGGAGGAGAGGTTTCACGACCCACGATCTGGTACTACGTTCAAGTTTGACCACTTGGCCCTTGTAAGAATACCCATCTTATTCACGAAACTGGAAACTAAGGCTACACTCCTCTGAAGGAAGCTTCAGAATCCCAAGAGCAAGAACGCGACACCACATCTGAAGAATCTCGGTATGCATTGTATTCCCAGTTATAGCTTACGACTGATTATATGCTAGAGCTGCACTAGAGAATGCAACTCTGACATACCTTACTGCGCATTATCCTGAGGGCGTCGCTTCAGTATTCGCCAAAGCAGGCTCCACCAAGGAATTTGCGATTATCATCGTCGCCAATAAATACAACCCAACGAACTTCTGGTGAGCTCTGATATTTCTGAATGGGTTCATTTTATACTGACGTCTCTGCTCGTAGGTCTGGGCGATGGCGATCAAGATACGTAGTTGATCTCGAGAAGCAGCAAATCTCTGGAAAGATCTTCGTGAATGTTCATTACTACGAACAGGGAAATGTGAGTCCATATTTCTCGTGATCGCCGTCGCACTCATGTTCTTCCAAGGTACAATTGGCAACTACACACGACCTGACGCTGGTCATTCCACCAGCGATCACATCTTCGAATCCGAGCGGAGCGTCCTCCAAGATTCTCGCTCTGATCGAAGAAGAGGAACGAACATACCAATCTTCATTATCCAACGCATATCACGAGATGGGTGAAAAGACATTCAAGGGCCTCCGACGTGCACTGCCATTGACTCGCTCAAAGATCGACTGGGACAAGGTCAGTATCGAGCAATTCTGGATCGGATGGTTACTAACTTTTGTGGCTGTCACTGACAGGTTTTGGGCTACAAGTTAGGTGCAGAGCTCTCTGCAAGTCGAGGAGGTTTCGAGAAGTCATAAATGTGTATGATATACTCAGATTTCAATACCAGACTCTTCTCCCCAGACCTTCCCGTTCACGGTTCACCGCGTACTGGCGGTGAAACTCTTGAAGTTCGGATGGCCACCTCCGTTCATGGACTTAGCGGCAGATGTCCCCATAGCAGCAACCAGGGGAAGATCTGCCTTTGTTTTGACGGACCTGCTCACCTTTGCTCACCCACGAGGTGGCACAAAGAAATTCTAAGGAGGTCCTGACGCGCTCTGGGCTTTCAGCCTTGCTTTACTCGTATGATTTCAACTTCGCTGACATCCATATAGCTGAAGCTCAGCCCACTGCCCGTCTCAAGGTAAACAAGATCCGTACAAGAGAATATTCGGCATACCCAGGCTCACTATGGTTAGGCGAATTGATGGGAAAGATGGTGATGGATCCCAAACAAACGCTCATCACCAAGAACTTTTTGGCGAATACAGCAGCAGGTATAAAAGCCAGCATGATGGTGGTTGAGTTTCCCTAGTTCAAGCCGGTCTTGATCTACCCCCCTTGGTTCCCTTTGGGTCATTTCTCTGCACTTTTTTTTTCAACCACCTACAACACTTGCTTCAGGATGATTCAGTGCCGCAGAGCAGGTACGTGACATGTTCGACGCGTCTGGTTGACTGCTCACCCCGCAGTCTACAGCATTCTTTCTTCTTGGCCTTGCCACCTATGCTCTCGGAAAGGTGGAAGTGTACGAACCTGCCAGGCTATACCCTCGGTCCGCAGAGTTCAGTCTCAAAGCAGGTGGTCAAAATGTCCCCATTGTCTGTAAGTAACCACCCATGGAAATGAATGGACAGAATGAGTGTTAACGTTCCTCGGCCCACAGCTTATCCGGACTACGACTACGCTCATTTCTCTGCTGATAATAACGAGGATATTGAGCTCAACGTCCTTGGCTCGAAACCGTTCCCCAAGTACAGCATCGTCTACTCCCGATTCGACCGTTATGACAAGCCAACCCGCGACAATCGCAAGTTGATGTGGAAGACTAAGGATCACAAGTACTACATCGTTCATGTGCACGGGTTCAAGGAGCTAGTAGTTGCCGTCGACCCTATCGAGACCAGCAAGCCGGATGCCAAAGCCAAGAACGTCTTCAACGTTGTAGACTCCAAATACGGGGCAGATAGGCACGGAAGCGAGGAAGCTACCCAAGCTTTCAAGAAGGCCATTGACGCAGCGTCAAAGTCCAAAGAAGACCAACCTACCGTCTACGTTCCTCGCGGAACGTATCTCCTCGGAAATTTGGTCTTGCCGTCCAAGACTCAGCTCTATTTGGCTCCTGGTGCTGTCTTGAAACTTCATGGCAGGTCAGGCGAGCTGAAGAATGACTGGAAGAAGGACGGTGAAGGAAGGGCTGGAACGAATTGGATTTCGACCGCACAGAATTCCACCGATATTAGGATCTTTGGACGTGGGACGATTGATGGCAATGGAAGGGCCTACATGGACCAGAAGTTTGCGCCCAGCTTGATCGTTCCGATTTTGACGAAGAACTTTACTCTCGATGGCCCGCTCTTGCGGGAGTCGGGAAGTACGGCGTTAAATATCGTTCGCTCAAAGGATGTGGTCATCAGGAATGTCAAGGTTTTGAACAGGATTAAGAAGATGCGCGATGTAGGTATTTCGAACTATCAAATCTCAACCGCTGCTCACGAGCTTTCTTAACCCAGAACGGTGGTGTCGACGTCTTGGAATCCCAGAAGTATGTGTCCTTCCCCATTCAAGGTCGACCTTCAAATAATTAATGATTTGCCTTCTATAGTGTGACAATCCACGACGCCCTATCAATTTCTATGGCAGACAGCTTCACAACGAAGGCCAGCAAACCCAAGGGACCGACCGTCCCCGACTGGCCTGGAGCGAAGCAGAATTCCACGGACATCACCTTCGCAAACTGCCTTGCCTGGACCGGAAACTACGGCTTCAAAGTTGGACAAGGCGCTATGTCTGACCAGAAGAATATCAAATTCTTCAGTAGCACCATCTATGATTCTGCAGTCGGAATGGGTATTCACAAGAAGGTACGTACGCCTCAATCAGATAGGGGTCGCTATACGTTACTGATTGCAAATATCACATCTGATAGTGGGGTCCAGGAAGCGTGTCAAACGTAACATTCGACCAGATCATCGTCAAGCGTATGAGCTATACCACAAGCTATCTGGGCGGTATGGTCGGGTCTTGGATTGCCTTGTTCGTTGAAGATGGCAAAGCTGGAGTGGGACCCATCAAGGACGTTCTCGTCAAGAACATCCTTGTCCTCCACGAAGGCGGCAGTGAACCTCTCATTCAAGGGGTTGAAGGCGCTAACGTCACCAATGTGACCTTCGATAACATCTTCTTGATGAAGGGGCCTGGTGAAGCGACCAAGATATCGGATTTGGGGTTGGGAGACTTGAAACATGCAGTGAACGTGACACTCGCCAAGAACTAGGATTAGGAGTAGACCTTCTGATTTGTGGAACCTATCAAGAGCTTCTCTCAATATACTGAGTAGTGCGGCGCACTTGACATGACGAAACACGGTGGTATTCCGTCATAATGAATTCATTGCGTTGGTCGGACTCGCAGATCTTCCACCGCCGCTTGTACAGAACTTACTGAATGAGGTCAATGCGATGCCACAGGATGCCACGATTCTTCGCACTGCTTTGGTGCTGAAGGACCGGGGAATTCAGAGGCAGAAAACAGGAAGAATTTTGTATGTTTGCCGTTTTGATGCCCGTATGTTCTTTTCGTGACGACAGCTAATGTCAAAATTCTTGAAAGCAAGAATGCTCAGACCCATATATGTTATGTTATGTCGTCGATACTTATCAAGTCTTGGGTGTAAGGGGCTTGAGAATTTCTGAAAATCTTGTAGCTATCATGCGGACATTGTGCCTGACTGAGCTGGAGAGGAGCTAGAACGCCGACAAGCCGAGGGAAAGTTACCGGAGTCAGCTGAGCTTGTCTGCTTGACGCAATATAGCCTCGTTTTCGTCTTTCAATGCTCAGAATTTGGCTCGAGCTCGCTTTTTTCTCGAGAAAATTGGCTGCGAATTGAAGGAGATAGCAGTGCCAGAAGATGGTGGTTCCCACAATAGTATCACGGGGAGATGAATCCGATCCAGGGATGAGGATGGACCTTATTCGGCTTAGCAGGGCGTTCTGTGACAGCTGCTATTTATTGATCATCGACATAGAAGGGAACCCCCTCCAGCCTTCTTCATGCCGCCTCGCTGTTTGTATACAATAGGTCCAGTTCCATAAGAGATTCCACGCTCCTTTCTTCGTCCCCCCCTCGATGGTGTCCTCAAGGAAAGAGACCCAGCCCAAGCTTGTCTCGCCGACTCTTCATGGATTGCTGTCATTACCTGTGAGTATTGTAAATTGACATTACTCGCCACCAGAAATTCAAAATCATGGTTATGCCAGTTTAGGATATGCAACCCTCCTCCAGCTGTGGGAAAAGTAAGATCGTGTGGCAGTAAGTGGTCTTCACTCAATAATGCTCCTCCATCAAGTAGCTAAACCAGCTAAACCATCGTAGCGACAGCTCTGATCGACATCAAACTGCAGGATGTCCTCGACCGTAAACATTTGCCCCCACTCGGTACGTCATAGTATTTTCAGTCAGCGAAAAGTTCAATAAACCCTTCGTAGGTTTGAAAGACTTTGAGGAGTGGCTTCTCTATGTCGAAAAGTGTCCTGGATACCTGTGAGTTCTTTTTTTCTGCAAATTGCGGAGATAAACTCATCCCTTTGAAGGTACTTCACACTATGGCTGAACGAATACTCGGAAAAGTACAATACATGGGATGCCAACGTGAAGGAACAACGAGATCTCGCCGACAAATACCAGGTAGGCTGCTCGATGCCTAGCTCGACTCACATCGCCATGTTCTACGCTCGCGCCAAGCAAACCTTCTTCATGCCCAACTCCTCCTACGAACTGGATCTTCCATCAGACGTTCTAGCCCCATTTCATTCTCCCGATGCCTCCCAACTACCTGACCCAATACTCTTCAATGAAGTTTCTCTCGAGGTACGCCAAAGGCTCGAGAAGTGTCTCGATCGCTTCGTCCAGGCTCAAATGACGAATGTCGGTAGCCGACGCGTCCTCTGTGGTATCATTGCTGGAGGTACTATCACCTTTCTAACTGCGGGCCCTCCCATTGCAGTCAATTTTGCTGCTGGTGCAAGTCGGTGGTCGCGCCTGGCAGCCCTGCCTGGCCTCTGGATCGGTCTGACCATCCTGTTTGCAGCTTTGAGCGGGATTTGCGTAGGCGTTTACGTATTTGGAGATCTCAGGCAGCTGCACAAGTTTGAGCTTGATAGGCCGCCGATTTCAAAACCCCAGCATCTACGTAAAGAAAAGCTGTCGATTTCACTTCCGCTCACCTCTCCGCCACCGCCGCAGGCACCTATTACTCCGGCTATGGATCCAACATCAGCACCACCACCGTTGGGATCGCCAGCTGCTGCGGCTAGAGGACCAACTCCACCAAAGTTGACCATCGTGCCGCCTTCACCCGTACATTTGACACCTGACAATCGTTCCGAGCTGTCGTTCGCACCCTCCCAGTCATCCTATGATGATTCATCCGGAGTTTCTGTTCTTTCATCCGCATCTGACGAGGAGAGGATCGAAATTTCTGCTGCCATGTATGATGAGGATATCATCGACGGACCAGCGACCAGCCCGCTGACACCAACGATGAACTACCAGTTCCCTCCCCGAGCCAAGGATATCGAGATCAAGGACGTAGTGTACACCCACACTGCACCTTTCATCCATTCATACGAAGATTCCAGCGTCGACCTAAGGTACACCTATGACATCGAAGAGCGCAAACTTTCTCCAGAAGAAAGACAGCCGCTATCCACATTTGACTTTGATGCTCTTCCTGAAGCGATCATCACCACCAGTTCTCCCTGCAAATCCCAGAGCCACCTTCCCCCTTCTACCATCTCTGCCACAGTGGCAAGCACCACCACGCCCCAACCTCCCTCAGACTCGAAAGAAATGATTGAACTGCATTGTCGACCTCCTCCATTGACTTTCTCCTACACCTCTATCATGGGCCGTTTGCAGTATCACTGCAACCCTCGCAAATGGTTCATCGTCTCATCAGACCTCGCGGAACGCGCTTCTCCAACCCAATCACCTCGAAGTAGCTTTGGGCATTCAGGTCATAACCGACCTATCGCCCAACTACCTCCAAAGAGGCATCCTCATGAGGATGTGTACAGGATCAAACGCATACAGTGTGATGATGTTGCTGTACACAAGGAGTTGAAGAAAATTAGTGCGGTGCCTCCATTTGCTGCATTGACGAAGATTCTCAGCCCGGTCGTGGTGAGGGCGCATTGGGAGATCGTGATCAGGAGTATCATCCTTGCGTTCTTGGCAGCTTGGATCATTGTGGGCTGCCTGCTGGCAATTCCACCAAGGAGGTAATACGATCGAAGATGTACTATATTTCCTTTGTCCATAACATTCTCTTGCCCTCATAACATTATTCCTATTTGCTTGCTTTTCGTTCTTCACTGAGTCGTTATAGCTTCTCACTCGCATGTTCCCGGACTGCTCGTGCCCACTCACTGTTTTCCTACGTTGCTTTCCGCCCAACCCATCCGCTCTTTGACAATATCTTGCTGTATTTTTACCACCATATCCCTAGTGCTTTTGTACGCTTATCCTCCCACATAACCCATAGGCTCACCCTCATTATATTTTGTATCTTACCCCAACCATTGTTGTCCGTAAGTCATAGAAATAATATTAAATCAGATTCATTCTTTCGTGTCACCAAAACCTTGAGGCCTCGTCAACGCCTCGTGTTTCTCTGCGTCATAATCGATTATGACCTCACCAACCCTCACCACCGCCTCCGGCCCCCCATTTATTGCTTGTTCTGGCTAGACTAGGATTTCTTGACAATGCCATGTTGTCTAGAACTGCCTGAAAGGACTGCCTTCTACCGTCGGCATATTATCGGTTATGCTAACGTTACCTCTGCCTCGTTTTTCGTCTGTACAGATTCTGACGCGGACTTCTGATGGACACGACCGGTAGCGAGATTAGATTTAATTTACGGAAGATAGGCGCAGACATGCGAGGTCCAGCCTGTGTAAAGATGCAGTGTCGATCTGGGGCGATAATTCGAGGCGCGTACACTCGGGCACTCTGGGAATAAATTCAGGAATGGTGAGGCAGACCTTGAAAAGCAAGGCAGACGTACCAGGGATGAGGATGGCGTTTTTCATTTTATTATTATTGCTCTGGGTCGTCAGCCGCCACCCACGCATCCACCTTACGATTAGCGACGAGCTTGCCCCTATAGATGGTTGTGCGGTCTTGTGTTGGATAGAACACGGCCGATTCGAGTGAAGAGTTGCCATGTAGGATCACCATGTCCGCGGGATCACCCGCTTTGGGGAAGAGCCCCCTGTGATCGACCTCCTGACCGATAGCAGCTTTCGACATCGACGATACTGAGCGCTTAACGGAACACAAAGTCAGCACTTTAGCACGAGGAGGCATTTATGGTAGCAGATTCAAACAGATGAGCAACAGACTCATGGCAGATCTGGGGGACATAAAATGGAATGGAGCTGCGGAATATAAACGTACAAACAGGGTTTTAACCTCTCCCGGGGTTGCGGATTGGAACAGGGCGACCCCTAGCGTACACAAGGTCAGAGGATCGAGGATACCCTGTGGGGTGAACGCATTTGATACGTTGTTAACGCTCATTGCGATATCTATCCCGAATTCATGCTGGATGTATGGCACGCGCAGGGTTCCCCGAGGTGGCCCCAAAGGCTGGTTGGCTTGGTTTTTCCCCAGGATGTACATGTCGGACTGAGGTAATCCCACTAGGTGGATAGGCAGTTCTGCCATAGCAGCGGCTAAGGATAACCACTCCGAACGATCGAAGAGCTGTAAACGGGTAGCATGGCCAATTGTAATGGTATGCCGTCCATTAAGGCGTCCGGAGTCTGAGAGTGATCGCCAGAAAGAACTCTTACGAGCTTGAGAGATTACTTCCCAAATAAGTGGCTCGGAACTGGGATCCAGGTTGTAATCCAGGTGGAAGTCGACATGTAGACCAAGCCTAGAAGCCTCGTCCATGATAAGGCGGATATTTAATTTAGCTTGATCTGCGGTAGGCTCAACGTATGGTGCTGAGCCTACAGCGGAGACGCCTTCTCGCTCAGCTGCCTGTTTAATTAGAGTAAAGTTCCTGCCCGGAGCTGCATTTCCAGCGGATTCAAAGAGGGGTTCCTGAGCGAAGACTGCCAAATAAACACACAAATTCGTTGCCGATCTCAACGTCAAAAAGGTAAGCTGACTTACCCGCAATCTGGATGTCGCACACGCTCTTGAACCGATCTTTTAGGCGTAAAGCTGCATCCAGGCAGGCAAAGCCAACCATCATGTCCACCTCCACATGGGCACGCATCGATGTGACCCCATACTGGATGCTTTCACGAACGAGGTGTTCACCTCTCACGTATACGTCGTCTATATTGCTTGGGAACTTTGCTTTGGCTTCACCGGTAATTTTCAGCGCTTCAGAGAATTCCCTTCATAATGCGAGACAATGAGAAACATCAAATGAGTCTTATCTGAAAATAGCTTACCCTGTTCTAATTTCGCATCTGTCCAGTATGAAGCATTTATCGAGATGAATGTGCGAGTGGCAGAACCTTCAGGCAAATGAATGAACTCCTGCCAAAGTGTCCACATTATTGTAGCACGCACGAGGGAAGAACCAGGCTGCCTTGAGCATCCAGAGAATGAAACTCGGTTGAGGATTCGCCAGGAATCAACTTCTCTGTATCCTGCCTAAGAATGGAATGAATGCGTCCATCGCAGATTTCGATCTTCCAGAGTGGCTTTGGATCCCCATGCACCTCGTCGTCGATAAGAAGTCGCGCATTGATGATCTCAGCCACCTGTGCAGCCAGCCTAGCCATTTCAATCAAAGATTAGATCGTGATGATGGGGGTGTTGAAAAGAGCGTCTCGGCGCGATTAAACAAGAAATTTCACACTTACGGCTCGTGCAGGATGTACGCCACATCCTTGGCTCCATGCACCCTCCAACCATTGTGTCGTCTTTGGAGATCTTTCGAAATACTTCATAATCCATATTCATATCCCCAACCGCGATCGCTGACAACCCAACGACGGTCCGAGCCTCCCGTTAGCGTGAAGCAGTCAGCTGCTCTACCTGAGTGAACATGCGGAGGTCAAGATGTTCATCTATGTTCAACGAAATGATTCCTATCGCACCCTACTATAACCGAGTCGGAGAGAAGTGCCATTCCGAATCCTTCCCGTCCTAATTTCTCGGGGCTGACCCCAGCATTTCTCGCCTCACGGCAACCGCAGGTTGATCATCTATGAAAAGCTGGAGGTGAATAGATAATCTCACGCTAAGCTCAGTCATGACGTGCTCCCAAGCTCCAAAAGATGCACTATGATTGCTATTGTACAAGAGAATGCTACTTGAAAGTGAGATGCAACGAAGAAAAACTAGGTGCAGTGGCGCATTAATAATAATAGAGGGGTATACCAAGTACGGCTATCATAATTGTCAGAAGATGTGAGGTAAAATGTGCGACAGTAGGCCCAAAAATGAATGCTAGATGCTGATGAACGGGTAGTAATGAGGACCTCATGGCTTGTATGTGTCCTAAAGCCGAAGATTAAAACCTCGATAATAGTAGTTAGTCCAAGAGGTTGGATTGTTCATAGAGTGGTAGGTAGGTGTCCAAGTGAATGAGTGCCAGGCGGGAGATCTTGTCACCAAGTGAGCAAATCTCGTCAGTGATAGATTCCAAGTCTGGCGTGATGATGCCAGGAGGTAGCTTGGTAGCGGTAGTCTTGACTTGAGACGAGGTGAGTGATTCGAGTGTAATCGGATGTGTCGATGAATGGCGGGTCGGGTAGACCATGGCAACCACATAATGGAAAATGACATTGCGAAGCCGACGTTGCGATAGAGTTGCAAGCGGTGAATTCATTCGCATATTTGAGTCCGCCCAACGCTGAGCAAGGTTGACAAGTGACTCATCAGGTGCACTGAATGGAAGAGAGCAGGGAGAGCTGGTCGTGTGTGAACGCGGCTGCCGCGCTTCTTGGCTCCGCCGTGCGATTTGAAGAAGAATGTCACGCCTGTTCTCTTTCTCCGCATTGAGACGTTCTGTGTGCGACCGGCTGGATGTGGGAGATGGTGGCTGCTCCCGATCGAGACAATATGCCAGTCTTCCTAATGCGATGTCACGAATTTCAGCCTTGATCTTGACCAGATCGCTGGGCTTCACCTGCCGCGAGGTCGAAGAAGAGTGAGAAAGCTGGCGGTAGAGCAGCAGGTGTAGCTGCATCGCTAATGCATCGTTGCTGTCCCCATGTAGGTGTGAAAGACGTGCATGGTCCAGATAGAGGGTTTCGGGTCTGCCAAATATCCGCGGTTTTGCGGATGTAGATTCCTCTGAAGGGGTGACATCTGGCGTGGTTGGCGTGGTTGGGGATGAGGGAGGTTGAGATTCGAAGACAAGATCAACCAGACCACGTAACACTGAAAGGTACGTTTGCTGATTTCGCGAAAGGGTCAAGTAGTCGGAGGATAGGGGAACGGAATCTTGCTTCACCAGATCCTCATGAGCCTTTCTTAGCCACTCCCGAGTGGCATCAAGGGATGAGTCGCTTTCGTGTCGGTTCTTGAAGGCTTTGTATTCAAACTGCCCAGACGTGCGGAGGAGGAAAGGACGTAATGTTTGAAGTTGGTGATTAGCGATATCCTGCGACAGAAAAAAACAGCAAGCATGAGAAATTGAATTCGGTGTCAGTCGTTCGGCCATCGCTTACCAACTTCATTAATTCCAAAAGTTCCATGCACATCTTCAATGCCATCACGGCGTCCCTCTTTGTCCCAGTCCCACCCGGTGCACAGGCGTGGGCAGCCTTCATCATGGATTCCACCGCCGCATCCCTCATTGGCGCACAATGCCCCTTCAGCGTCGTCCCTATAACCGCAAACAACCCGGATGGATCAAATACCTCATGCTTGAGTTCTTGTTCTATAAGTGTTGGGTCGAACATGGACCGAATATACTCCGCCTGGGCCTCGTGCTCTTGCATCTGGGACTGGAAGGTATTGGGGTTGACATACATGCCCGACACCTTGGACAAAGGTTGAATGACAAGGAGCAGAACTTCTAAGAATTCTGATAGTAGATCCCGGATTCGCGAAGGCATGCGGAGGGTGATGACGTTCATCGGGGCGGAATAGGCGGCCACAGGTGAAGAAGGTGGTTGTGGAAGATGCGAGCATGCGCAAACTGTTCGCTGAAGCTTTCCTCGAGCATCGAAAGAAACGCAAGTACAGCCCGATTCCACTTCACGCACAATGGCGTTCCAGTACTTCTCGGACATTATCCGCTTCCGACGGCTGCAGGTCGGTCGAAATTGTAAGCCAGGGTCGAAAAGTAAATCATGACCTGTCGATGAAAAGAGTTTCACATGTTAGAATGAACTGTTGCACGAGGTTATACTTACGAAAGTACTCACGAAGTTGGGGATTCCGAAGAATAACGTCCAAATCTAATTCAGACAAGGTTTGCCGATTAATGAGGGGTTGGAGCGATGGAACATAAATCGAGTTGACATCTATTGGGAGGGAACTGGCAGACGACGGGGATAAGGGAGTAAAGGAAGCGGGCGATTTTGGTGTCCTGAGCTCAAGCAGGGAGCCAGTCGATGGACCGGGATCGGCAGAGGAAACGACACCTAGGTCCTCGATGTCGCTACCCTGGCGTGGGGGCCGAAGGAATGCGTTCTTTGTTGGAGAACGTTTTGTATGAGATTTCCGGGATGTTCGTAATGAGGTTTGTATTTTCTCTAACCGTGGCCTCTTAGCTGATGCCGACGGAGCCGGATTCAAGAGGACCTCAGTGGCGAGCGGACTAGTCGCACCAGACGAGGACGCAGCGGCGGCAGCAGCAGCTTGCCATTCCGAGCTTTGAGTAAGCCATGGTTGTCTAGGAGCAGCTGAAGGTGAGGGTACTAGAGATGGCTCTTGCTGACTACTGGAAGGGTCCTTTGACTCCGAGTCTTTGCGCTTTACGTCTGCAGAGCATTCAGCTTTACGCTTTCTATGGTTCAGAGGTTGCCAGGATTGGGCCAGGTCATCCATGCGTCGACGGGAGAGGAGGAAAGGGTGGAAGGGTAAGCGAAGGATAGCAAGCGGGTATATAAGTAAACGGACACATGGTGGTCGCCACAAGTCTTTTGGATTGTAGGATGGGTACTTCTCTTGGATAGTCCTTCATCCACGCGATCTTCTCATGCCCCTTTCAATTTTTTCGTTCCTCCTTTGAGTTACCGCGCACTGTCCACACTTCCATCAATTCATACATACAGACTCAGTTTCTAAACGGACATGATCGTGGCACTTGCAGATGCTACTCCAGGAACAACCGGCTCTCGGCAGCTGCACCGTCCCACACTATTCCTCAACTTATTAAATCCAAATGCGCTGCAAAAATACCGTAGATTATCCATCCAACATGAATTTGTCCTACTTCGCTCCGGGTCACTACGAGAAAAGGGCCTGCGGGCTTGCCATGTGGTCGACGTCGCTTTGCATGAATACTGGCAGATCAACCCTACTCCCTGTATTCGACTGTGTCACGGATCACTGCTATTTCTATCGCTACCGGACTTGGACAGCATGTTCCTTTCAAACAACGAAACCAGGAAGAAAACATACGGCTCAGTTGAGTAAGCATCATAGCGGACCAGAACGGTCAAGTCTTGGTATCTTTCTATATCCATTCAATCACTCACGGCCCAAATACCCTGTCATTCATCACATTTATGTCGTCCACCATAATAGACGGACATATGGACGCAGTTGGCATGGGATTCCTAGAAATTCCTTTTACACCAACTTCGCTTTATCTTTCTCCTGACATGAGGTAATTTCATTAGTCCTCTGATTCCCAAGGACCACCAGAATTACTCTGATTAGTAGGTCGTCCTGTCCTTCTTTGCTTCCCAAGAGGTCAGCTGCCATTGATCACCGGGAGTTCATAATTTCAAAACACTTGACACGGTCATACAGTGAGAGATGAGATAAAACTTGCGCTCCGAGATTTCAGAAAACGACGCCACATGAACGAGTTACGGTGCAATTACGGAGGGAAATTTCACGCCAAGGTATGATATGCCAGCACTAGCAACAAGCCACTTCATTTTCTATGCATCAATTAACTTCTCTTCTTGCGGGGCATCGTCATGTGCGTCCACGTCGGCACCGCTCGTAGGTTTCTTGCTCGCTTTTCGGGCGTAGAACTCGGCGACAATCTTGGGGTTGATCCGGTTCAGCTGTTCCTTTGGGAAAATACGAAGCAGGGACCAGGCAAGATCAAGAGAGTCGAAGATAGTTCTGGATTCATAGGCACCTACAATGAGTTAGAAAACATGAGATGAGGTGGGCACATGATGACGGATGGAATTGACTAAACATACCCTGCCCCACAAATTGATGCTCGAACTTGTCAAGGAATTCCAAAGCGAGCTTGTCCTCGGACGATAGGGCCTCCTCTCCGACGACTGCCTTCATTGCAGCAGCATCTCGTCCGATCGCGTATTTGGCATACTGTACCCGACATTAGATTCTGGGGCAGCTTAATATTAAATGGATACGTGCCAACTGATTTGATACATCTCCGTGGTCCTTTCTTGTAAGCTTCTCTCCGATCGCGCTCTTCATCAGTCGAGACAACGACGGAAGCACGTTGATAGGAGGGTAGATTTGCCTATTGTGTAGTTGACGGTCTACGAAGATTTGGCCTTCGGTGATGTAACCGGTGAGATCGGGGATAGGATGTGTGATATCTAACAGGGCATTCATTAACAGCGAGTCCACAATCAAGGAGACAAAAGCTTACCATCGTTTGGCATGGTCAAAATGGGAATCTGGGTAATGGATCCGTTCCTGCCTTCAACACGGCCAGCACGCTCATAGATTGTGGACAAATCTGTGTACATGTAACCGGGATAACCACGACGACCTGGCACCTCTTCACGAGCGGCCGAAACCTGTGCAGCATGTTCAGATCTGCAATATGGAAAGATGACGAAATTTCGGTACCTCACGCAAAGCGTCCGCATATGAGGACATGTCGGTCAAGATAACCAACACATGTTTCTCCAATTGATAAGCATAGTACTCCGCCGTGGTGAGGGCGAGGCGAGGCGTAATGATACGTTCAATGGTCGGGTCATTCGCAAGGTTAAGGAACAAAGTTACTCGATCCAGACTGCCATTAGACTCGAAATCTTCCTTGAAGAATCGCGCGGTCTCCATGTTGACACCCATAGCTGCAAACACGACGGAGAAGTTATCCTCGTGTCCGTCATGGACATCCTTTGTCGGTCTTTTCACTAGGCCGGATTGCCTGACAATCTGTGCAGCAATCTGGAAAGGCAAAAAATTATCAGAAAAGCCTTACGCGACGACTCCAGGCAAAACTTACTTCATTATGGGGCAAACCAGCAGCAGAGAAGATCGGGATTTTCTGACCACGGGCAATAGAATTCATGACGTCAATCGTCGAGATACCGGTTTGAATCATTTCTTCGGGATAGATGCGAGAGTATGGGTTTATCGGAGAGCCTACGGGCTGTGAGCCAGGCAGCATAGGTCGAGCGGGTTTGAGGGCCTACCGTTGATATCAAGGTAATCTTCGGCGAAGACCTTAGGGCCGTTGTCAATCGGGTTCCCCGAACCGTTGAATATGCGACCCAACATGTCCTCAGCAACAGGAAGTTTCATGCTACTTCCGGTGAACTCGACATGAGTGGATTTCACATCGACGCCGGATGTACCCTCGAAAACCTGAACGATCGCCTTCTTTCCCTGAACTTCCAGGACCTGTCCTCCTCTCTTGGAGCCATCGGGAAGCGTAAGGGTTACAATTTCATTGTAGGAAGGAAACTAGGTCCGATATGAGATTGACGTCTTGGACTACGGAAGACTACGCACCTTGACATTGTCAAGCACCACGAGAGGGCTATGCAGGTCAGGTCAACACAGCAACAGCAGAATGTAATTTGGTTTTCACCCTACCCGTTAATAGCAGAAACAGTACGATAATCTGGTTCCCGAGCTCAGTAACACGATCGCCTTGAAGAACGAATGAAAGATGTACCGAGATGTGGTTTGACAGTGTACTCCCGAGTTACTGCTGCGGCATTGATCTGAGCGAGTTCCTTGTCACTGAGACGTGCATTTGCCATTGTTCCCTCGTGTAATGTGAATTCTAGTATCCAGCAAGAAGCAACCGGTAGTTTGGTTGGCTAAGTACTGGCGGAAAGGATGATGTCGCTGGATTTGGACTCGACTGTTGCTGGGCTTGATGTTATTGGTGTTCCCACGCTCATGATGGGCCTCCTTGGCCATTTTGCGCCATCACGCAGACAAGGTTCGTGGATAAATCGAGATTGGGATTTGTACCATACAAAACTTTGTTATACATGGAAAAAATATCAGGAAGTCTTAAACGTCTTTACTATCTTGTTCGTGGCATCTTTGATGATCACATCGTCCGTGGAAAGCCTGTAACAAGCAGAGATTGAGTGCGGAGCGCCAAGCCGATTATAGAAAAGCATACCATTCTGTTTCCAGAAGAGTTTCTTCAGCTTCGTCGGTATCAATTTCCATATCTGCACCTTGAAGGGCCATATAGAGATATTCCGCAGTATCTTTCCGGACCTTTTCTAAGGCGTGAGCCTCACTCCGTAGAGGTGATGCTAAGCTGAAGAGCTACTCACATTAGGGAAAGGATGTTGGAGAAACAGGGGCAATTTATCGGCAGTATTACTTGCGTTACGTAGTATCATCATATTCACTGAACTGTAGCGTAGGAGAAAAGATTGTCAATAAACTGTGGGCGAAGTGCTGGGCGAGGACGTACATCTTCATAGACTCCATAATCCTTGGGACGCTCTTGAACCGGGTCACGCCTCTCGTGGCAATAGCCAGCAGCTTCTGCAATCTGAAAGGGTGTTAATGCTGTGCTTTCGTGTATTTCCGAGAAGGACTTACGACTGAGCGCAGCCATCGTCCGTCATGCTGGACGCGAAAGCGCCTCCTTCAAGTAAAACCGTCAAAGTCTGCAGAACCGGAATTGCAATAGCATTATTGGTGAGCCCAGACTCAATCCGATCATGAAGTTCTTCTAGTAAATTCTGAACACTGTAAAACTCCCCGTTTGAGGTTGGCGGCAGCCCCGATACATATTCCACGAAGCTCGCCGCAAGAGGTCGTTGCTGGATTTGAAATCAGAAAGAAGCTCCCCTCATTTGTTTTACGGAACTCACCGTGCTTTCGGTCTTCGTCCCGAGACTGAGAATTGTTCCAGCCAAGAGAGGGCTTCGGTACTCAGGTATATCAAGTAGTCGAATTGCCTTGGGAAACAGCCATGTTCCATCTGTCCAATCTCTGTCTTCTGCCACCTCTCTACGAGCGATATTAGCACGGACGCAATATGGTCTCCAAAAACACATGCGTACGCATCGAACACCTCTTTCAAACGCTCGGACCCTGGCAGATCCCATGCGGTTGCATTCTTCACCTCAGGCCGAGGAAGCTTGTAAATGTTCGAGATACTGATCCAAGCTTCTTGTCGGACGTTATCCAGTCTTTCAACACCCTGTTTCAGCATCCTTCCGACAGTATCATGCAATTTTGACGGGGGAAGGTATTCTTCCAGTTGCTCGTCCACGCTTGCAGATGTGATCAAGGTGCATGAAATCTCTGAAAGAGCACGAAGGCAAGCCATTCGGATCCATGAACCAACATCTCCACGTTGATCAGTCGAGTAGTCGTTGAGTCCAGCCAGGAGTGTTTCAGTGACTGTAGAGATGTCACCAGCAGATAGAACTAAAAAGGTTATGTCAGGGGGTTTGACGGAGAAGGTGGTTAGATACTTTATGCTCTCACAACGGGGAAGGTCTCCGGGAACGGAGGCAACAATCCGAGGGAAGGCAGAATAGCAGTTTCTTCGTGCTTCAACACATAGTTTCGAGGGCATCTGCCGCCGTGATACATCAACGACACAAGATAAATCCGAATGATCTTACACGTACCTTTACTGCGCCGAATAGTGCATTGAGAGCAAGGGGTAATCCAGTAGGGAACACAGAGTAGTCAATCGATGCCAGAAGGGTTCCAAGACTCTGTTGAATGGCCGGAGCTGCCGCGCGTAAGTCTTGAATCAGCGTAAAACAAGGGGATAAGCTAAATGCCATTGTTTCAGCTGGAGCGGAACTTATCTCTTGAGTTCTTCAGTACAATCAAAACGCTTGCTGAGGGAGCCCATGGCCAGGCCAGCTGCTTCCTGCACTTCCGGGCTTCTATTCTTGATGCCTGAATCAAGAATGCGCCGCCAAGTCGGTACTGATGTTGTCTGGGGGTCCAGCTCTTTATCCGTCAGAGTCGTGGATATCAGTTTGCACATGGCGGCAGTGACTATTGTGTTGCGAGAACTGAGGCCGATATCTAGGGACACTTTCTTGAGGCATGCAAAAATCTCCAAAATCAGGGTTAGTGCAAGGGCTTCCATGAGCTAGGGAGGAAGTTGGTACCTCTTGCTTTGTCTTGACCGTGTCCTCCAAGCCTAGAGCCTCGTAAGTGCCAGCAAGCTCTGACAAGGCCAGTAGTCCACCGTGAAGATCCATTGGATCGATCGAGTCAAGCAATTTGGTCTAATCCAGAGTTATTCATACGGTGAACATCATCCCGCATACGAAGAACCGACTCACCAGGTTTTGAAAGGCTGCCGGCCCTAGGGCGCGGATGTCTGTCGCACACAGGCGTCCCACTGATTTCGCAGCCAACTCTCGCATGCTAGGATCCCAGTGCCGTATAGTTACATTAAGAAGGTGGCTGAGTAGATTTTCACGGTATTCCGGGAGTCTGTGCAGGTTGGAAATCAACAAACAGCCTGAACACTGCGGAGTGGATCCTCACTCTGCTACCTGAGGTGCAGCCACCAAGAACGCATTTCGGCGTACACTAACTGAAAAGAAATCTGTAATTCCCAGCACTTTGATTCCGTGGGGAAGTAAGCTCTAGGGGTTATGAGTACGTGATTTTGGGAGACTTTTGGGAGACCAAACACACGTTTCTTCCTACGTGCTCTTGGAAAGCCGCGCTAGCAGCTCGGCGGATATGTATTTCTCTGTCAAACACCGCGACCGATACGAGATGTCGAGCGAGGTCGGTCGCATGTGGTTCTAGCACGGAGGGTTCTTGACTCCTCGCCAGAGCCCAGAAAACGTATGCGGTAGCGTCGCGAACATTCGACCCTATCGAGTGAGAGCCTTTTCGTATATCGAAGTACAAGGCCTGTGAGAAGTTTAGAGAGGGTCCCGTCTATGAAGATGGTCGACGAACCTTATATAGCCAGCCCATCAGGTCTGATAGTTTGGCAGGGCTCACAAGACCCCTTCGTGCTAGTTCTGCGCAGGCTAAACAGGCACCGTGCCAAGTCGCTTCAGCAATTGCGGGTAGGTCATATAGAGCAGCCGACGCGATTGAATGGATAGTAAACAACTGAAGGACTTGCTCCAATATCTGCTCTGCGAAATCGGAAGGGAGAGCTTCTGAAATTCGGGCCACCGCTTTTGATGCTGACCAGCGAACAATGGTGTCCTACTCAGTATAAGAAGAGGTACTAGAGAACTGACTTCGGAAAACTGACCCTATCTTGTAAAGCCTCGAAAAGCTGCTCCAGCACTGTTTCCGTCTGTTCCGGAATTTCCACGTCTTCGTCCATCAACGGTCCTGTCTGGGTGCTCTCTTTGCCATCCAAGGCTCGACCTACGATAGGATAAGAATTGAGCCTTTTCAGACTCAAACAAGGTGAATGACCTTTGGCACGCGCCCTGGACGCAGTTGGTAGCAGCCTTAGGGTAAGTCTTGAGATCAACTTGACGCGGAATTTGCGAACTAATGTGTTGGCGAGTAATTTCTCTGACGCCTCAACGGCCCGAGATGCTTCGAACATGGGCTCTACCACGCTTCTGACAAGCCGTGTGGGAGCGTCCTGTGCAACATAGCAGAAAATCTGCAAGTAGCCTAAGGTCTACAGCCAAAAAAGAATTGTCAGCGACGAGGTAGGCTTCCGAAGTTGACTGACCTGACCGTCAAGAGATCGATGTCATTTCTCAGATCGGCGATGGAAGATTCCAAGAAGGAAAGGAATCGCAATTCCATGTCCTGTCTTCACTAACCCTGTTTAACATACGCAGCAACGTTGTGCGTAATCGACTGACCGCATGTAGAGGCGCGTGAGTAGGAGAGCAGCTCCATCCCTTTCAAGGCCAGCTTTCTGAAGCAAAGGCTTCGCCACGTTTTCGATTCTACTCGCTGTACGGCCACTTTCTCCTCGCTCGTCAAATCTAGCCAGATCGAAAGGAATCATGCAAATAAGGGAAAGCCATACAAGCACCACATAACGCAATTGCCACTGGACTGAGTCGGATGTGAAGCCATCAGGAAGGGTCATAAAGTCCAGGGCAATAGACAGGTCGGCAACTTCATGAGGGAAGTAGCGTACTGGGTGATGATGCGTTATATGGGTTGAACTGATGACGCTTGCAGAGCAATCACTGACTTATGGCTTTGTATCCACGGAACTTCATATAGTTTTGTAAATGGCTAGAGAGTCGCCATACTCTCCAGCGTGATCCTTGCCCATGCGCACCAGAAACCGCGCGCCTTGCATATGCCTTGAGAGAATCTACGACAGGAACGACCAATTCTTCCAGATATGGATCCAATAGGTATGCTTGCTCTTGGTATGTAGCCAGCTGCGGAGAGTCAAGAACGAGCCAAAGCCACAGATTATCAACTCACGGTCATATTTAGCTTGGTACCAAGCGTTCTTTCGTTCTCGTCCTCCTCGCTCGTCGGTTCCTTGAATAGATCAACTGCCAGGAACTCCTCCTGCCACGCTAAGAACTCCTCATACTGCTCAAATGCGCCGCGCAATCTTCTCTCAGCAGGTGCAGTGTCTTCCAATTCAGTCATGATGATAGAGGCTTCGAGGTGGTCATTCGTCCAAAGGAGTGCACTGACCGTGACGGAGTCTTGGTCAAGCTTGCAGGATCTTCCGCGATCAGCGCGTTTGATGGCTTATGTCAGCGCTATTTCTCCTCCTTGGAAGCTTGATACCATACGAAAGACTTGGAAGGGATGGACAGTGAAAAGCGTGGAACGAAGAGGAAGCATGGAGAACTGGACAAACAGGTAAATTGATATAGCTTAATACGCTCATGAAGCATCTAACGTCACTCAGGACTTGAAGGCTCGGGTTCAGGGGAAACTAGTATGTCGGTCAAATTTCCCAACGACCTGTGTCGAGTCTATCCTGAAATTTGAGATTTTTAGCACCATAGCGTCAAGGAAGTGAAGAAAGCTGCGAAGAAAGCCAAAACATTTGAAACCCAAAGGGCTATCAAGAGACTAAAGGATCTAAGGTTCGTTGGTCCACCACTCGCATACTGCCTGATCAAATATGTCAACTTTCATCCGTGCTCTCAGGAAAAAGTCTGCCGACCCAAAGGATATATCTGCTGCTGAATTGGAATTGGAATGTCTGAAGGTGAGCACTTCATTTATGTTTTCCACGAGGGATCGTTTGACTCTCATTCATGTCACAGGACATAGATCACGAATACATTGGCTCAGTCGCTTTGACGTCGAAACTCAAGAAAACGAGGTCTCTTCACGATCATCCTGCTGTTAAAGAAGCCATGTCTCAGGAACTGGACTTATCCGTTACCAAGACATCTTCAGATGCATCGGTCGAGAAAGTGCAAAATAGGCTTCTCAGTTCGAAGGTCCTCGCCGAAGAAGTACACTCGATTCTCGAAGAACTCAAGAATATAATTGCCCCGAAACCACCGTCAAATGATGAAATTAATGACGTCGGCGACGTCGAAAATGTGAAGCAGTCAACGAAAGCTAAATCCAAGGGGAAAGGAATTGAACCTAACGCAGAGTCTAACCTGGAAGCATCACTACGTGACAACGAGGATGCAGTTGAAGAAGAAGAGATAGACAACGCTGGTTGGGAATCTGGATCCGTCGATGAGGATGGCCAGCCTGAGGACGACGCCTGGGAATCGGGATCTGTTCATGGTGACGATAGTGCTCCCGAATCATCGTCGGATGACGAACTCGAAGTTGACGCCAAACCTGCAAACAAACGCACTAAACTTTCCAACGCCACCTCCTCTGAGTCTGTTGCCAAAAGCACTGGTGTTAGTTCCACGTTCCTCCCTTCACTCTCTGTCGGATACATACGAGGCTCGGATGATTCCGACTTCAGCGACAGTGAGGCCAAAATCGCCGATCCAGATATCAAGAAAAACCGACGAGGTCAGAGGGCCAGAAGAGCGTGAGTGTCATGTAATCCCCTTGATCCTCGCGATTCTAAGCAAGGTTTCTAGTATCTGGGAGAAGAAATATGGAAGAAACGCAAACCACAAGAAGAAGGAAGCTGCCGAGAACCAAAAGGCAGAAGCGTTGAAAAAGGACCGTCGATCGCGCCCCTTCGGCCAAAAGCAAGGAAGGTCTGGTCCTTCTGTGGCTGATCTGAAGAATCGTCCCACCGACTCTGGCTGGGGTGGCAGGGGGAACACTCAGAATACTTCTCGACCACCTTCAGCTCCCGTCACAAAACGTCCCACTGAACAGAAGGCTCTACATCCTTCTTGGGAGGCTAAAATGAAACAGAAGGAGAAGGCAGGCGTAGGAATAATACCTAGCCAAGGCAAAAAGATTGTATTTTCATAGACAATCGCAAGTTCTGTCTCTGCCCATTGGTTTCTGATGGTTCTTTCTGATGAACGAAAATAGCAAGACCCTGGATTTTGGGTGTCGGGGCCTTGAATATCACGGTATCACAACCTTTAAATGGCACAACTTGCATGTTCGTGACGCCATCCATTGCGTAGGTTACACGGTCTTTATGATTACTGAATGAAATTATATACCAAAATCGGATGGTAGCCGCTGGACATGCAGTACACTCAAATTATGGCAAAAGTCGAATGCTGGATCCTTCCGGGCCCTGCTCGGAGAAATGGATTTGATTGACAGACATGGTCGGTGGGCAAGTTTTCCTCCGTGAGCCTGAGCCAATCAGGTCGTCGAACCGACGCACGTTCGTGCATAAAGGCTCCGCTACATCCCACCCCAACAAGTTTTTATTTCTATGAGGACTTTTCCCTACCTGATGACACTCCGGAGCTTGAGTCGACACAAAAGAGGCAAGTCTGCAAGCAGAATACGGTCTATATTGCAAGCTAGATCTAAACTGTACAAACACATGAATGACATCGGCCGAAGGTACATTGTATTCGGCTAAAGGTAACTAAAGGCTACAATAGGTTCCAGCTAAATTTCCCCCCAAGAGACCCTGAGATAAGTAGATGAATAGATGAAACTACAGGAACACGAAAATTTTGATAGCATGTGAGCAGAAAAAGCAAGATAACGGCACCATATACATGAGGAAAAATCACTTGGACGGATTGCACACATGTCGTTTCCCTCTTGACATCCGGCATTCTCTCGAGCACCACATCATGCTGCATCTCCCACATCTTGGGAAGTCTGCACCCACTTTTCCACATGTAGCACATTGTGCTTTTTGACAGAGTAGCTTTGACTTCCGTTCCAAACGGGCTAGGATGGGATTCATCTCTTCTCGAGCCTTCCCTTTCGAGGAAGGCGCCACCAAGTTATGGTGAATGTAGGCTGTCGACGGGAGTAATGGAGACGGCAAGCCTTCTTCGAGTGTTGACGACGAGCTAGTGCGCATGATGGAGGGAATGACTGGGGAGGGGAGACCGGATGAAAGTGGAGAGTCCGCGTCTTCGTCATGCCAAGGCCTTTCATGTCTCGCCGATGACGACGACGAAAAGACATTCAGCCCTTTGCCCCCCAGAGACAATCGTCGGATATGTGAAAGCGATGCCTCTGCAGACGCTGTTGGTCCGAAGGAGCCATAGACAAGGTGGCTGGAAGTACGGGCAGGGACGGTTTTTTCCAGAAGTGGCGGCTGGAACGATATTCTCGAGGAGTTCGAGGAGACGGAGAAGAGAGAAGCAGTACGTTTGCGCCGATAATGTGAAGGGGATTCCATTTGAGCCTAGACAATGATCAGCATGAGCTCAGAATCATGGAATGTCTGTACTTACCACGGGGAACGGAACGGCGGAGGGCATTGGGCGTTGAGAGGTTGATTTTCCGAGACCGCTTGGTTATGGGAGGTACTTATAGGTTTCCAATTAGGCCAAGTATCAGATTCCGAAGTGTGAGATAAGGTAATCAGATATGGTTCTGTCAAAGAATTTCGGGGTTCAGTCAGCGATCACGGCAACATGACGAGCAACTGACCTGATGGTAGCTATTTAAACGGCCGCTTTTGCGTTACTGAGACTTGCAGTCTGGGGTAACCGACTGACTTGCCCTTTTTCTGGCTGTTAGGAACAGACACGGGCTTTTAAATGGCGGACCCTTGAAGGCTCTAGTGGTCGTACCAAGCGAAAGATAATACTGCACAGCCATCCGAAGTCCAAGAGCATGCCGATCGTGTAGCTCACGTAAGCTAGCCAAATTCAGGCTATTCTGAGCAAGCCGAGCTTCCAGAGCTGTGTTCATCCAGTGCGTCGAGCTCTTCCCACTGCCCAGTGGCTGATAACAGTGTCGTAAAGCGAAGGTTGACTCCACGCGTCTGCAAATACGGTGCACACGACCAGAAATACTGATAGGCACGCTCGGGACAGCAGCTTCGCCCCGCTGTCAACGAAGATCAGCATCTTGATCGCTGACCGCTTCGGACACTTACCTTTTCTTGTCGCTGCACTTCGGCTGTGACTCTGCATCCCATCTCATGACCAGAACAAGATTGGACTTCGGAGGCAAAATCAGACGTTGGTTGACGTTGGATCACAGAACTTGAATTCCAAAGAATTCAAGCTTATTCAGGTTCAACTTACCCTGTGTAAAAAATATTCCCGAGTTGTTTGTTGAACGAACTTCGGGTGACTGAACTCACAGACCTAGACTCGTCTTCTGCATTCTCTGCGCCCCACCACAGTCGATGTTTGCTGACTACGTCGATGAAAGTCAGGAAAGGGGACTCGGAGCGGCTAATTGGTGGCTGGATATATGTCAACAGCGGGCCGCTCATTGCCGTTCTACTTGTTTCTTAGCGACCACGTTTTCTGGAGAAAATGCGCTTATTTTGACGTCACGGTGAGTTTCTCTAATAATATCTATAGGCCTTCATTTCCCTCTTAACATGGCGAAGTGAACCTATGTATGAAATAGCACCTTGACCTCTTTATTTCACAGAAGACAGGAGCTCCAGAGGTTTCTGGCCTCAACTCAGTGGATCATATGAGGAGGATCATCATTTAGGCTTCTCCTAAATATTCCATAGGCGCGGTCATCTGATGCCTCTGGTGTAACCTCATGACTACTTTCCATCACCTTCTCCTGAAGTTCAATGCTCCTTCTCCACAAGATTTTGTGGTTTCCCCGCCGGCAAAGGTCTTGGCATGGCCTAAACGACGCCTTCATAAACCAGCAGAAATCGCACGTCAAATCTTGGGGTTGAGATCTCTGAACCTTGACCATTTTCTCACCCACTATGGCATCTGAGAAGGCGTCTACCGAGCAAGAATTCGTAGAGCATGTATTGCCAGAAGTTGATCATGAGCATAAAGCTCGTAAACCCAAGACACCTGTGGAGCGCCAGATTGCTCTCAAGGCTGCTCTGGAGGTTGATCCTGGTGTAAAGAAGTTCTCATGGCGTGCTATCCAGGTGTGTAATTTAACGATTCTTCGACATACCGGGCGCACACCAGACGCACTAATACCACATACCCCAGATGTACCTCATCACCCTGGTTGTTTGCTGCTGCTCTGGTGACAGTGGCTTCGACAGCACGGTTAGTTCCTTTGTCGTTGGCTGATGATCGTACGGGTGTATTGAACGATACCAGGTCATGGGAGGTATCAACAGCATGGCGCAATATCAGCATTACTTTGGTTTGACTGGTGTAGGAAGCAAAACATCGTAAGTCGCACTGGATCGATTCCGTGTCGTTTGCTAACGACTTGCTACGTTTCTTCTCAAGGATCGTATTTGGAATCTTCACAATGTTCGTCCCGGTTTCTCCGAATCCTTTCCTTTGTTCGAGCTCACCGTTCTGCTTCGACATATAGTGGTTCAATCTGGCAAGTCTCTTATCTATCAGAAACGTGTCTGTCGATCTAATCTGTTGAATACAGTGGCACGATTCCGGCATGTACGTTATAACAAGAATGCGTCAAGTTGACACCTTCTGATCAAGATTCTATCCTAGCATACTTTCCGGACCGGTTTGGGCGAAGGTTCTCCATGTTCTTCGGAAACGCCATCCTACTGTATGTACCATTCTGAGATGTGGCTCATGCACTCTCTGAGTTCGACTTATCAGCGTCGGGGCAATTCTAACCGCGAATGCTAAAAACAACGGGATGTTCCTCGGGGGCCGGTATCTCACAGGTACGGCATACTATCGGCATCCACGACGTTGAACTACGCTTATCCCAATCATTCATAGGTCTTGGCTCATCTTGCGCAGGTGCTTCGGCGAAATCGTACCTCGCGGAGATTGTACCTCCCCAGAACAGAGGTGCATTCCTTGGATTCTTGAACTCCTTGTGAGTATATTGAGGTCTAGTTTGTCATATGAACTGTTCATTCAGAGCTCTATGACAGTTATTATGTTGGTCAAATGACTGCCACCGGAATGATGGTAGCGACTGGAAAGTACTCGAATGACTGGTCATGGCGCCTGCCACTTTACATTCAGGTGAACATTCACCCCTTCATCACCATCCGAAGAGCCCTCAACCTTCTCGATGAAATAATAGTGCGTGCCGGCCGCCGTTAATGTGGCGTTCATCTTCTTTTGCCCTGAGTCGTGAGTTTGCAGTATCACCGTTGTTGTGTCCACGTTAGTGACTTACCCCCGCTATCCTTCCAGGCCGAGATGGCTGTACAGCATTGGAAAATCGGAGCAGGCCCGCAATATCCTTGCTAAATTCCATAGCAGCAATGGCAATCCCAAATCGCCTCTCATTGATATCCAGATGGAGGAAATCGAGGAGAAAATCCAGGTTGACGGTGTTGATAGTAAGCCTTTGATCCCCGAAATACTCCCTATCAAGGAAGCTTAGACGCTCGTAGAACGCTGGTGGGACTTCAGGCCTCTGTTCAGGACAAAGGCAGATCGATACCGTGCATACATGGTTATCCTTATTGGTAAACGCCATTTCACGATTTAATATTGGTTTATGCTCACCCGATAATTTCACAGGTGCTTTCGGTAGGTCAAATTAAATCCATGCTCGCAATCTTTACAAATGAAATGGTCGCAAGGTCAACTGAGCGGCAATGGCATGATTACCTATTTCCTCCCTGTCCTCCTCAAGAACGCGGGAATTAAGAGCCAAGATCGCATTCTGACGCTTAATTTCGTCAACAGTGTCACATCATAGTGAGTGATTAACTATTCGTCATTTTATTCTCCCAATTCATTTGTGTTTGACAGCATTGGAGGTGAGCATGTCGTACATTGGTGTGGACAACTTTTTCATAACGCTCGGCGATTCCCTCACAGCACTCTCCGTGAGTTTCGCATAGTCACAACTATGTGCTATCATCTCATAGCCGAGTGCTTTACAGGGGTCTTTCACAATCGATCGGTTTGGACGTCGAAAGGCTCTTCTGACTTCTACTGCTGTCATCACTATGATCCTCGCGATTGTCACCGGCTTGCTGAGCAATCAGGGCGGTTCCTCCCAAGCAAATGCTGGTATTAGCTTTGTCTTTTTGTTCATGGTGGTGTTTTCATTTGGTTGGACACCGATGTCAGTGAACAATAGTCCCCTCGCGATCATCACATCTGACACAGTATGACAGGCAAGCTCTATATCCGGCCGAAGTACTTGGGTATGAAGCTCGTGCTAAAGGACTTGGCTTCCTGGGTATTGTTTCTCAGATCGCGACCCTCGTCAACACTTTCGGGTATGTTGCAATCTGTCATAGTCGATCGCGTAATATTGAGTTGACGGAACAATAGCTTACCTGTTGCCCTCGAGCGGATCGGTTGGAAAGGTGAGCACAAACATCGAGGTGCGAGATGGGTGTGCTAACAGCTCAACAGTATACGTCATCTTCCTGGTATGGGACGTATTCGAGGTCATCATTATCTACTTCTTCGTCGTTGAAACCAAAGGTCTTACGCTCGAGGAAATCAACGAGGTGTTCGAGCAGGACAACCCGAGAAAGTACAGTGAGCGCCTGCAGAAAGAGGCTGCTACTCGGCGCCGCGAGGAGATGCCAAATGTTTAAATTACGCTTTTTTACGACTCTATTGTCCCCGATTATTTTCTATATGTTTATGTATTTTTATCAAGTTTCTTTGGCAGTTCCTCTGAGAGTAGACCCGATTTAGATGCACAGCAAATAAAGGCAAACACAGGTAAGATTTGCGGCTACAGTGAAAGGCGCTGTACCGTTCTCTCCACCGCTCATCCACACGACCGTTTCTTCGACACCCTTTGCAGTCTGTATACAGTTAACTTGGTTGCTTAAAGGACCGTTCATTCAATCTTGCAAACGATACAGGTCTTTTCTTGTCTCTAGAGTCCAATTATGGTACGCCTGGCTTTTATATCTTGACGGGCCTCTTGATCTAACGTTTCAACAGGGACAAACGCTTTCTTCGCCTTGTTAGTTGTGGTTGTCTCTGTCATAGAGCTTCTGAGTTGATAAACGATTTGATAGCCACCCGGAAGAGATCTGAGTCGGGAAACAGTCATGAGTTTGCCTTTGGCGTTTCAGATATGCAAGGATGGCGAATTTGTATGTTTGCGCTGTTTACGATCTGCTCGGTACAGTAGACTCATCCCCCGGACCTTTTTCTTTCTTTTCTTTTTGAATAGCTATGGAAGATGCCCATGCAATCGTTTTGGACCTGGACGGAAACCCCGAGGGACCAAACGCCTTCTTTGCCGTATATGATGGTCATGGAGGTCAGAATTATGGTTTACAACGCGAAAACTTTGTTCACAACATTCATCAGGCGGAACTGTCGCTAGATTCGCTGGAGAGAACGTTCACAAACGACTTGTTCACGAAGAGTCATATCAACAGAAAGAGTATGAGGCTGCCCTTAAGAAGGCATTTTTGGGAACCGATGAAGACTTGCTTGCCGGTTCGTTACTGAGATGACTCTTTTCCTGCCCTGGAGCTCATAGCCAACCTCTGTAGACCCCTCGCATACACGGGATCCGTCTGGTTGCACCGCAGTCGCGGCGCTAGTGACCGCCGATGGCCACATCTACGTGGTGAGTCATTTGCAAAATATATATCTATATGTCCTCATATCGACAGGCAAACGCTGGAGATTCGCGTGCCGTCTTATCTGTGAAAGGAGAAGTGAAGCCGCTCAGCTTTGACCATAAGCCGACAAGCGACGGCAAGTCAACAGCTTTGATCCATGTGATAACAACGATCTAACGGCCTCGAAATTAGTCGAAAAGACGCGTATTACGGGGGCTGGTGGTTACATCGAGTTTGGACGTGTCAATGGTCAGTAAATTCAAGAGAGAGCTTGATTTTTTGAATTAAACAGCTTATTGCCCGACCAGGCAATCTTGCACTTTCAAGGGCTCTTGGTGATTTCGAATTCAAGAAAAACTATTCTCTTTCACCCGAGAAACAAATCATCACTGCCGATCCCGATATAACAGACCATATCTCCTCGAATGAAGATGAATTCATCGTCCTCGCTTGTGACGGTAAAGTTCTGCGACTTTGCATGATCCGCACAGCCTCATTCCACTTCATTAGGTATCTGGGACTGTTTGACGTCGCAACAGACCGTCGATTTCGTCCGCCGTCAAGTTGCAGACGGAAAGCCGCTGCAAGAAATTTGTGAAAACATCTGTGATCACTGCTTGGCCCCTGATACATCTTCGGGAGCGGGTATCGGATGCGATAACATGACCATCATGATTATCGCTCTCCTGCGAGGCAAAACGACAGAAGAGTGGTATGAATGGGTCAAAGACAGAGTTGAGAAAAAATATGGCTATGACACCCCCCTTTCCCCGCCACAGCTATACTCGGCCGCTCGTCTTAACTCATTCCGCGCACGACGAGAAGCCCAAGAACGCGGTCAGCGACCCCCACCCGAGGACAATTATATTTCCCCTCTTGCTCGAGTGCTAGCTCAGAGCGGTGGCATATCCTTCTTGACAAACGGTGGATTTGTGAATGATAACCAGGCAGCCACTTTGATGTTTGGAAACGACGATTCCGAGGAGGAAGATAGTGGAGATGAGGAAGCTGGCGAAGAGGAAGGAACATCTTCGTTCTTTAGCAGGACACTTGGCCTCGGGCACCCGGATTCGGATTCATCAGATCCAACGCAGAATCTCAAGGCCAAGCTATACGAATTTGAGAAAGATGATTCGGACTTGGACGAAGACATTGAGATGGAGGAACACTCTGACGGCGAAGCACATCTCCAGGGTGAAGCTCCTCCTCCTCCGAAACAATTGCCGAACGGCGACAAGTCCACATCCCCTGTCCCTCAGTTGAAGTCAAAGCCCAGTGGCGACGAACCCCTCTCCAGCGTCGTCCAGTCGGAAGGCCTTTTAGACGGAACTGAAGATCCTCTCGTCAAATCGTAATTGTGGATATAACCGAATATCTGTATTTTCTACCTCGCATTGATGATTGTCTCGCCTCTGTACCAAATCCTCTTGCTCCCTCTGTCTCTTTTTCTGGTGTTTTGTCGCTCACTTTCTGGCCTTCACTGTCATTGATATCATGTCCATGTAGCACAGCACGTCTGCAATCCACTCACTGTAACATCAACGGTTTCCATAGGTCGCCACTTTACCCAATGTTACTCTGCGTATACTATATTTCGACTTCGACTCTACTCTAACTTTTGCTGCTCAGTTGATGATGGTGGCGGGATACTCAATATTTATTACAGTCTCCCCTATAAAACAACCTTGAAACCGCATATACGCGATTTAGAAGTCTTTTATGAGTACCAATTCCCCTTCGGTCAGGCAAACCAGGACGCCATAGCCGGCTGCTGTTTGCAGAGCTCCAACTCCCAGAAGTGAGCCACCTTTCCCATCGGCTACTTTGAGGATGGCTTGTTTGCCCCACTTTTGAGTGGGGGCGGATGCCCGATAAATGTACACATTTCCACCTCTGTCCCTCACTCCACCCTCAAATGCATATGCCGCCTTTGACGTGTGGTAGGTGAAACGTGTGTCGCGCTTGGATGCAAGCACGAAGGAGAGTGCAGAGAATGTTGATTTGTGGATCCAAGTTGGGGCCTTTTTAGCTTCGGAATCATGTGGTTCTATTGTGAAAACGGCACCATCGACGTCGCTCTTGATTATCACGGAGGGAGAACCCTCTTTGCAACCGGGTAGAGGCGTAGAGAGTAATTGGATAGGAGCATCAGGGGATGAAGAAAGTGGACCTCCGTCGGCGCCCACCCAGGTAAGATAAGCCTGGCGGCCGACTGACCCATCTACCTCCATATCCATTTCTCCTTCCGCAAGACTGGGCACCCCCCGTCCGAGACCGAGACCACTGGCGTCTTCTCCACTGCGTAAAGCAGCCGTGTATTTTTCAAGAGCTTCTCGGATTTGCCAGAGTTCGGACGGATCGAGAGTCTCTGGGACCTCGAGATCTTCCTCAAGAGACCCTTCCCCTTTGGTACCTGCTGATTGGAAGACGTGGCTCCATCTGGTCCCCTCATGCTGTTTATCCATGTACAGGGTCAGCAGTCCTACATCGTGTTCGGCTTCCCTGTCCCAAGTCCAGTAGCTCGTTGATGGAGAGATCCCTGCCCAAAGGGCTTTTGTAGTATATCGGGGGATAGGAATGGACGTCTCGATATCGGAGTTGACGTGTACAGTCAGAGTTGTAGGGGAGAACAGGACTTTGATGACATGCTTAGGTGTGTTTGAAGGGAGTGGGATGGCAACTGTGACTGAGTCGCTTGTTTGGGTCCAGGAGTATGGGGGTGGCTTTGCGGGACCAGCTGCTGGTGCATCGAGTGTCTCTCCTGCGCGGGGAATAGGTGCGATTTCGTCGGGCGTGGGTTCATAAGGTGGTTGAGGGGCTTGACCAATGGGTTTGAACTTCGATCCGCCGATGACCAGGTATGATTGGGTGCTTTCCTCGTATGTTGTATACAAGGGGACATCATCACCACGGTAATGCCAAAGCATTGTCATCTCCCTAATGTCATTCGACGGACGGAGTGAAAGAAGCTCGATCTTCACCGCGTAGACATCGAATTCCAAGGTTTGCCGTTTCCTCTCTGCGGTGTTTGTACTGTCCTCGGACGATCCGTAACTGCGGCAGGATATAAGTACCGTAGCGGAGATGGGTGAGATCTTGTGAGCGCTATGAATCCTGAACGGCGTTTCGGATGATGCGGGTATGACAAAGGTTCCAATAGGCTGTGAGAGACTTTGCTCTTTTACAGGGATAGCATAGAGTATCCCAAGGCCATCAGAAACGAAGAGAAGGCTCTCCGACAGAAAGGCTAGAGAAGGATATTCATTATTCTTCCCCTCCCTGCTGATTGGTGTTGGTAGTTCGGCCAGAACTTGCAACACAGGATCTAGTGATTCCTACTTTGTGGTCAATGAGATTTTGGTGTCCATCAGAAGACCAAAGGACTCACGGGTTCAAGCCTGACCAGGATAACTTTGTACGACGAGTCCACATATGCTGCCAGAGGTGCATTATCACAGATAGCCAGGTGATTGTGGGTGATGCGACTTTGGACCTCTTGGAATGAAAATGTTGATTTCCCAGAGATCGCAATTTGACTTGGCTTGTATGCTAAATCATAGCGGGCAACGCAGTCTTCTTGGTTGAGAGGATCAAGCCTGTATCCCTCGAATTTGGGATTCAGCAGCGTTCTTGAGACCGTGAAAGATGGTGAGTCCATTGTGAGTTTGTCGATGCGTGACTCTAAAGCATCGTCACAGCTGCCAAGACCACGGTTCTTCCAGACTTCTATGCTTCATTTGGGCTTTCCTCCCAATGTAAGGACGACGGATACACGCTGGGCCGCAGTGGGAAGCCGGAATGTACATCGCACACGGCACGGCTAGGTGATGGTCGACATGAAGACGCTCGGTTACTCACAACCTCGCACCCTTGATAGCGACCTT
This sequence comes from Clitopilus hobsonii, assembly GCA_015708445.2. Lineage (NCBI taxonomy): Eukaryota > Fungi > Basidiomycota > Agaricomycetes > Agaricales > Entolomataceae > Clitopilus > Clitopilus hobsonii. Next base: position 1,559,959 of record CP068003.1, on the reverse strand, counting down.
CACTTTTGACACAATGGCGTATGTTTTTCCTTCCTCAAACCTAAATTTCTTCTAGAATTCAATGCTTTCGACAGGGATGCTCTTCAATCTGCTGCTAGCAGGTTTCTAAACCTGGCGAATTTCCGGAGTATCGACTTTGGGAAGATGTTTGACCAGAGCTACTTTATCCCAGAACCACAATGGACACCCGAGCAAATGCCAGACCAAACTGGTCGCGTTATACTCATCACTGGAGGCAATGCTGGTATAGGAAAACAATGCGTCAAGGTGTGTAGTAAGAGAATGCCCGTCCATTCTTGTCTGATATGTATATTCTCCAGGGGCTGCTATCCCGCAATGCAACCGTGTACATTGCTTGCCGGACGCGTCAAAAGACTTTAGATGTTATTGAAGAACTCTATGGTACTACAGGCAACCGTGCCCGCTATATTGAGCTCGACCTGGGGGACCTGGCCTCAGTCGAGCGTGCGGCAGCAGAATTCCGAAGGTATGTTTCGCATTGATACAGGCGTTGTACATTTCTAACTTTCGGTTCTAGTAAAGAAGAACAACTTGACGTGCTCATTAACAATGCGTTAGTCTACCCTTTGTCTTTGACAATTCGTCGTTCAACGACTGTACTGCAGTGGCGTCATGTTCACCCCAATGAACAAGGATTGTGCAGGCTACGATAGTCAGATGCATATAAATGTCCTTGGTATATATGGCTCCTCCCGCTCTAACCCTCATCTGACACCCTCTTACCTACCCAAGGACACTTCTATCTCACCAAACTCCTCCTCCCCGTATTGCTTTCTCCGACAAGAACTGGTAGCCCACCAAGGGTCGTCAACCTTTCCTCTGTAGTCTCGTATATGGTGAAAGCCGATGCTCTCGATTTTGCATCTTTCAAGCGTGGACCTGCTCATGACAAACAAACCACCTATGACATGTATACTCAATCGAAGTTTGTACGTGCTGCCTCTCGAGGTTACAATTGGAAAGCTAACTCGCTCTTCGCCAGGCAAATTTGCTCCTCTCCATCGAGCTCGCACGAAGATACGGCCGCGAGGGTCTGGTTTCGCTTGCAATCAATCCAGGTAAGGTCTCATTGCTCAGCCCCTGGGTCATGTACTCACCCTTGAGAAGGCAATATCACCAGCACTGAACTTGGGCAAGAAATAACAAATCCTTTCGTCAAGTGCTTCTTGGTGAGCATCCTTTTCACGATGTCGAGATTGATGAAGCTTAATGCTATTCACAGAGCTGTTTGCAGATCCACGATATTGAGCATGGCGCACTCACCTCTCTTTGGGCCGCGACAGCAGACGAGACGGGATCATACAACGGAAAGGTACGTGTGAATATCCCTTCAAATCAATTCTTATACTCACTCTCTACATCCAGTTCCTCGTGCCCTGGGCAAGGCTGAGCGCTCCGCATAGAGCAGCTCAAAACGAAAAATTGGCTAAGGATTTGTGGGACTGGCTCGACGAGCAGGTTTCTCTCTATGAATCATCCCGGCCCTCTTCATAGGGCGTCTTCTGCTTCCAATGGCGCAAAATCGGCGCTTTGTGATAAGAAAGCGATCATTCACAATCTACCGTGCCACCTCTGCGCAATGCAGAAATGCAGCCTGTTCACCTCCTACTCATCGATTCGAGCTGCACATTCTACCGCATTGCTCCTATTTATCTATCCTTGACAATATCGTAGCACATATGTTCTCCGGCTCCGCAGAGAATGACGACGAATGATGGATGAGCTTCCCGTTTTGGAGATCCACGTGAGGTCAGCACCTTGATAGATGGTGTGCGTCCCAGAAGCAGCCACCCTCACGACTCTTTCACATCGAACGACATTGGCCACTAGGGTCGTCGTCGTCGCTCTCGACGATGTCCTCCTCTAATTCCACCCTCACTGATTTGCTTGCGACAACTCCTCATCGACTTGCATTCAGTATCCCTCTCTTCTTCGTTTCCCTCGTCCTCACCTTCGCTGGCACGTTCCTCACTCTCGATCGCACACGTTCATTTCCTTCAAGTTATGCTGCGATACCCATGCCGGCGTCTTTCGATTCCCCGAAGAAACGAAGCAAGTTTCAATTTATTCTCGAGGGTGGAATTGGTGGTTTAGCGATCGGCTATGTATTCGGAGGTAAGCACGAGCACATCTCAAGATAACGTTGCCACTACGAATCTAATCGTCGCGAACAGTCCAACTTTCTACTTTCTTTGCTTTGCTTGTTCCCAATGTCTCGACGTCTGCGCCATTGTCACCTAATGCATTCCTTGCTGTCTGGATTTTATCTTGTATATTAACGACACTGGCGGGCGGAAGATACCGATATTGTGCTCGTTTCTTTGCTGGTATTACTGGAGGGTGAGTGCTATCTTTGCTGCATCTTCACCGGCGCTCATTCTTTGTTAGTGCCCTCACTGCTCTCGCGATATCCGTCTTCATTCATCCTTCCCTACTTACTCGTCAAGTTCTGGTTGGGCTCTTCGCCATTCTCTACCCCAGTTTCATCTTCGCCTGCTACGTCCCTCGACTCCGCTGCATTTTGCATGCGACGTTTAGGTTCTCTACTTCAGCTGCAGGTGCATTCAGCCTCATCATGACCATAGCAGTCCTATCAAACACTCCCGCCTGGGCTAATGTTTGGGAGCGGCTATGGTTGCATGACGGGACCACCTGGGGAACCTCCAAGGAGAGAGGTATGAGTGCTGCGTTTTGCATCCTCACATGTGTTGGTGTGTTGGTTGACTGGGGCTTCAATAAATGGTTGGGAGAATGTCCAGATGAGGTAAGGACATTGGTTACATTGCAATTATAGCTCAACATTCACCGATTTTATTGTTAGAAATGGGACAACTATCTCGCCAAATATGCCGCTAATTTGCCCAGCGACTCCTCGCGAGCTGGCACCTTTACACCTCTGCCATCACGGTCCATCTGGAACCGTCTATTCGGTCCCTCAAAGGCTGATGACGCCCTTCCACCTCTAACACCTCCTTTCGCGAGATCTACCTCCATGGGTAGCATAACGAAAGATCCCCTAGACCTCGGATCTCTAGATGATTTGACGAAACCATTATCTTATGACGACCCACCCACTACAACTGTTCTAAGAAAGAAATCACAAGGTCCGACCGCGGGGTTTTCCGCACCTAAGCGAAACAGAACAAAGAGGATTCGCGGGAGGAGGCAGCCAATCAAATTTGGTGCCGACCTAAGTTCTGAGTCCGACGATGAAACATCCTCGAACGAGCAGGATACGAGAGCTCGGCCTTGGTTGCCTCAAAAGTTCTCCACAAGTTCATCTACCCCGACTCTGGTGGACGAGCCAATGAGAAGCGACACAGGTGACCTCAAGAAACCCCGGATCCTCACCGTGGGCCCCGACGGAGTGGACATTTCAGACTTTGAACAGGATATCACAACTCCCCAGAGCGCGATTACGGACGCCAAACGCGGGGAACCTGGGTGGGTGCCTGCCTTCATTCGACAATCGTCCTCAATCGGAGCCAAGAATATCGGGAACGATAAGGACGTGAACGGACTGTCACCTCCTATAATGGCTCCTGTACCTGCAACACCGTCACTGATCAATGCTTTCAATCGGATAGCAGCTGCTCAGAAGGACGTGTTCCCTCCGCAATCGGGCTTTGCTCAATCTATCCCAAACAAAGTTCTACATGACGGGCTACCAATTACACCTGACGTCGGAGATGTTAGCAAGGATCACAACCAAGAGGACGTCGTTTCACGGACTCAGAGAGCTCGCGAGTGGGACAGTTGGTGGAAGGAAGTGGCTCGCAAAGCTTCCTCATAGCAGTTGTTGCGTGATAGCACGCCTTCAAAATCCAGCAAGACGACAATGAAGCCTCTGTTGGTATCTTTGGACATTTATTTTACTACTTACCTATTTCTCTCTCGCCTAACCTTATCTTTGCTTACCTCACGACCTTTTACGAGACGACTTGACACGACATCATGTAACGACCTCTACGAATAACGCACCTGCTCGGATTTTACGCCTACCACATTGTGTAATTTCTTGATGGTCCAGCTGGGACCACTCGAACCTATTCCCCTGAGACCTGAGGCCTGAGGGTTGGCTGGGCGCCAGAGCATCCCTTTCTGAGTTCCTGGAGGTACATCTAGACTTCGAACCTTATCTCTTGAAAACCTGAACTGAAGGTTTCCCCCTCAAGGTCCCGGCGGTACGACTTTACTCTGGCACTGAAACGAATAGAAACCAGCGTGTATCAATTGATATCGAGGGTCAAATATATTCTGTTCCTACGGCACATGGATTCATAGATTAAATGCCATGGGGAAAAACACTGGCAGGTGAATTATCGATAAGTACCTCGAAGGTGATAGGCTGGCTCTCCATATAGACAATGTCTAACAGGAATAGGGCTACAGCCACAGTTGTCGTCGTGACCTGCAGGGGTGAGACCGTCAAGCGCAATGTGAACACGTCAAAGTGAATAGCACAAGCCTTTGATGGCTTTCCGAGTCGGATAGATACAGGCATCAAGGCAAGGTCAGGCCCACCCACTCATTCACTGAAGTTGGTGGCGTCGACGCCATTGAGCTGCTCAATGCCCACAGAGGTCAGCTGTGTCAGGGAGGGAGTACACTAGGCTGAATAGAGAGTCGTTTGCGGCAGCCGATGATAATAACTATTGCGGCATGTTCTGCAAGCTAACCTATTCTGGATCGGCATGCCTGTTGATACTGGGGAGGTACCGGCGGTATACTCGAAAGGGGAGTGCACTCAAGAGAAGCCGCGGCTGTATGAACCTTTGTCCATACACAAGAGACGTAGACCAACTTGAACACAAAGATGTGTGGAACGCGAAACAAAAGTAGAGCGCCTTGACCTTCTAAACATGAGACGATCGTAGCCTGGTAATGAGTTGAATGAACTTTGCCGCTTTCGAGTGAAAGTTTTCACAGTTAGAGGAGGTCGGCAGCCAGTCAGTACCATAGACTTTCCTATCTCTCCAGAATGGATATCCAGTACGGCATCCTTGTGGTGGGGTGTCACGAGAATTGATAACAGGAGGAAAGGACCCGGCGGCATTGACCTTCTACCGCATTCAAGTGGAGTTATTGACAAAAGCTAGTAAGCCAAGGATAGACTGCGAAAGATCTATATCGCCGAGAACTGACAGCAATAGGAAGGACCCATCTGGAGACAATGCCGTTACTATCAATCGTCCTAATATGCCGCGGGCGAAAACATTCAACATTCAAGTATAGGATCAACAAATGCAAGGATCAACAATACTCACGTTATAACACGGCGATAGGACATGATGGCTATATTCAGTGCGGTGATATGTGGATGAGATTGCCTGCCACAGATTGCACCATAGAAATCTCATACACTCACTTTGCATAAGCAAAGCAGCGACCACCCGTCGTCGGCGATACCTCGCTTTTTGTTTTCTCCAAGGGACGAAATCTGGGAGACCTTGCTCAACGGTGATTGGGCGTTTGACCTGAAGAAAACGTCGGAAATCAGGTCCAGTCGGGAGTATCTAGCTGATGTTAAGGGAAGCAGGATGAAGGGCACCAGATCTAGAAGGGAGCAGGGTACAATAGGAGCGGTAGTTGTCAAGCTTTCGTGGGATGAGCCGCCGGCTTCGGAAATGGGCCAGAGTTAGTGTCGGCATCGAGGATGTATGAGAAAGGACTGTGTAGAGACGAAATGAGGCATGATAAACATAGATCTTTTAGCGTGAGTTGTAGCATGGATTTGAATGGGGGATTGCGGAGAAACACCCTGAGTTTGCGCTGCAAAAGAAAAGGCGTGGTGGCTACCTTGATCAAAGCCTTGGTTCAATCGAGAATTTTCCGAGAGTGGTCAATGTACGAGAGCCTCTTGCCCGCACCAGGTGAACTTTGCGCAGACTTTACGCAACCTTTATATCGATGATATTGCTCGATTCGTCATCAAGAAGCAAAACTGCGAAGCGAAGTTTTGAAGAAGGCTTCTAATTGGTGTGGGGTATGCGGTAAACGGTCCAGGTGTGAGACTGGATATAATCCCGGGTTAAGGCGCACCCTTCGCACCGTTCATTTAGAGTGGGCTGGGATCAATTAGACAATCTGTCAAACACTTCCTCTAAACGAAACTAGGTCCACTCCAACAACCAGTAACTCGACAGAGAGCTAAGTGATACATGACCGTATTTATAGAGAGGATGGTTCCAAAGGCTAGAAGGCAGGTGATGAAGTTCTGCCAACATGCCCTTTCACCAGAAGCCGGCGTTATAAGTAGACTTGATAGATTGGTCGAATACACGCATTGACCGGGGTTGGACGTCCAGCAGATGTACCAATATCGGCGCGAGTCGATTGCTATTGGTTACATAGGCACCAACTCAGACCCAGCATCTTCTCATGTCGCAGTTAAGCAGAGTATCGGTCGATACGATGCCTGAGGGACCTGCGGCATCGAGGACCACACTTTTGCTGATTGAATTGTGAAAGGTTGCTCTGGACCGCCGGCTGTCATCGGTTGAGAGCGGTATCTATTTCCCCATTCTCTCGAGATTGATGATCTTTGCGGCAAGGATTTGCACGGCCGATGTATGCATTTACAGACCTGACTGAGGACTGAGTGTGCCTCCTCCACGGATACTGAACGGAAACAGACGGCCCGCCGGAGAAATAGCCATGACAGAGATGTCGTAAATTTTGACAATTCAGTTCAAGATAGTGACTGATAGACCACTGCCAATATTGTAGCGATTTGGCCGTGTCAACTTAGTTTAGAATCAGATCAGAGGTGTCAGCGCATCGTTCAGAATCCACGCCAGCAAGCCGTTTTAAAAATTATCACATCGACCTATAGCTCTTGTCTTTGTCGGGAGAGTAAGGTAGGAAGGCAGGAAGACGAGTTTCCGACAAATAAGGCCTCTGTCCGTGTTGGGAAGGTGGAGTAGCAAGAAACAAGGTAAATTCCCAGGCCAGGACCGACCTGAGCAGCCCATCGATTATTACTGGCAGCTCAATCAAGCAAACGGACCCAACGGAGAAACTTCGCATGGTCTGCTCGCTAATAGAGATTGCGACAGATGGTTTCATCGTGGTCCTGGGAGACGTCCACGGGTATTCCACATGGTCTCTGGAGAACAACATACGATGTGGAAGATAGGTCTCCGCGGGCGAGGGTGAGGTAAGGATGAGGTGTTTCAACACTCGTTACCATCAGGACCCAGCATGAACTTTGAACGTGATATGCATTCCGGCAATGAGTGCTGCGAGAGGAAAAGACCTGCGTTTCCAAACTCATGCGAGCTAACGCACCTGATCGTATGAATACCTCTCGGAAGGGGGTGACTGGAGAGGAATAGGATCAGACGACTGAACGCTCGAAAATGCGAAACATTGAATCCCAAAACCCGACCTTAGATCATGGAGAAATGTCGGTCACTCCTGATATGCCCAATATGTGTGTAGAAGTCCGAAAAATATACACGGACGACCGTATTTAGCTCAGAGTGCTTTTGAATGTGGGCCAATGAAACTGTACAACAGGTGTCGACTGACCATCTTTGGAGTGCTGTACTCGTAGGAGTCTGTGTCTGCAGCCTTTTGGAAGAGCAGTTGCAGTTGCCTCCGCGTCGGAGCTGATCAGCGCTGGCGACGCGCCACCCGATCAGCTGGTTATTCAGCGCAGAGGCAAAGAAAAGGAAGTGCAGCGGAGGCAGTATACCCGAAAAGGAAATCCGGAGGGATCACGGACGTAACATCGACATCACGACCGATCGCCAAGTTGTAACCGCCGTATTGCTCCGACTCGCGTGAGTGGGATGGACCTTGAGCGTTGAACGTTGAACGTTGAACCTTGCCTGCTGCAAAGGACGCTACGAAGCGTTCCTTCCTATTAAATGGTCTTACAGGAATCAAGGCGAAAATGCCCGTAATAGGGTCCAGTAGGGCGATAATTGTGATGGATTGATCAGGCTTACTATCGGCTCCGGTCTCGCACTTTGTTTCTCCCAATGGTCACCCGACGTTCTGATGCTTTAAGCATACATTACATCTGCAAGAAACGCGGGGAAACAGAGTTTTTTGTGGGGCTTCTCGCTTTCGCTTACACTCTAGTCGCCTGCCGAACACGTAGTATGGCCTTTGGACATGTTGCCAACACGCTGAAGTGACATCATCTTGGGAAGATATGGATGGTCCAAGTCCATGATATTCCTCAAGGATGTACCTCTCTTTACCCTGGCGAGAATAGTAAACTTATGGACATCTCAGCTCGAGTATACCGAACGTGGACCCAGAATGGACGCAAGACAGGACATACCTCGGCGCATCCTAATTATGTACTATACATGCGTCAAAACCCAAAGTTGTGCTCCGTCCTTGACGCCCGCTGGAACCATCATCAAAATCCTGATATCACCGTCTGGTGGTGATACAACTGTTGCACCCCCTGACCCAGTGACTGCACCTTTCAAGTTGCTGTCATGCCGAGGGGAAATCCCATCTGCTTCCGCTATAACGGAGAGATGATTCATCTATCAGGCATGTTTATCTCAACACCGACCAAAAACAGACACCCGCTCTATGTGTTTCAAGGCGCTATGAAAGGTGCTCACGTCACTTCAACGCTGACAACGCTGATCACAGGGGAGACGATGTCGGTCAGATTTCAACTCCTGTGTTGGTTCATGAGAGCCAAGATGAAGCTGGAAGGAGTGTACGTTACAACTCACGAAGATAACCGCTGATCACCATCTTACAGCATGCCTAGTTCAATTCGGGACCAATCCATCTTTCGCCGCTATCATCGCTAGTTTGCAGACCATCTTTTCCCCGCACAGAAGCAGAAGTAAATCGGAGCGGGACGACAACCAACAATGGATAAGGCTGTGTTTCCCCGCACTGACTTGGAGGCAGAGTCTGGCAGAGTGCACTGGCCGACGTACATCCGTTCCGGCGTTAATCACGGAACACCAGTGGCCCCACAGACAACTCAGCTTCACTGTGTCCTGGACCTGCAGTGGAACAGCATCCAGCGTATTTGTGAGTATATGTGGACCAGGCTGGTCCATCACCGTGATGTTTAGACCTGGCCAGAGGTGAGGTACACACGCAGTTTTAATTTCGCGGCCCATACAATAGTACCTTTCAACCACCAAGATAGGACATGTTGATGTATGAAGAGGTTCGATACAGTTCTCACCGGTCCTAAGTCCTACTCAAGGTGAAGAGACGGTGACTGTGGCATTTAATGATGATTTGGCCATTAGGCCACCTCTGTCATTATGCTGCGCGCTAAGCATTCTTCCCATTTAGCCCAGCGTAGTTACCGGGATATGGACATTGAACTCCAAAGCGGAGAATCCGGGGTAATAGACTTCACGGCGACGCCGAATTCAGGCGATAGTCTCCCGAAAAAGCAACGTCACGATACTCCACAATGAATAGACTTTTCCTTCACATCCCCGCGTTCCTGGAACAGAAACGTTGAAGTATCGGCGGTATTCATAGGTCCAGCCACATTGGCTTTCTCGCAAATGAAAACTTGGATAAATGAGATGAAGTGGCTCGAGCCACTGACATAGTACATTACACTGTAATTCAACGCAGATGGTCCGATTACCTGCCAACTCCAACAGTGCAACCCCGCTAGTCCTCTCCATCAAGCTCCACCCGACTGGTATAGCATGCTTAGCTTGGTATAACCAGGTGTTCATACGACTACCTTAGTCGATGACAGTATCTCCAGCTGGAATAGCAGGTGGGATGACCAGGATGCATACGGACTGTCGTCCTTATCGTGGAAAGCGCCATGAGATCTGCATGAGAGACATCCGGCAGAGACGCGAGCTCCTATCGTCCAACGTTTGCACAATGGTATCTGAAGTGTGCAGCACGAATCGATTCCTACCTGTTCCGACCGACATCGAGCCACCTCGCCGAAGCTGAACACCTACTCCGTCCGACGTAATACATGGTGCACCTGTTCACCAAGCTTCGCCAACAGGGACAATCTGCTTCTTCAAGCTTTGCATGTGGTCATATACTGCTACCTCCTTGATCATGTGGCAAGTCAGCCCAGCGGGAAAGTGGCTGAGGAAGAAGTTACGGGCTCAACAACCGCGGAGCTTGTATCCTTCTCCCTGTCTATGCCGAAGGCAGAAGTACGAATCCTTCGGCGACAGAGAAGTCGAATTCTGGCCGCTGATTGGAGGAGTGTAGCCAAACTCTTGAGCATACTCATAATCAGGAGGTGGATATGCTAATCATGGGAGATTCAGGGCGGGAAGACCATAGTGCGAGAATTATTGGGTGTATCGAAGCATGACAGGAGGGCGTCCGCGCATCTCAGGAGGCCATGAACGCGGAGAAGGGAGGTACACTGATAGGGACTCGAGTGGAGCTCAGATACATCGTTCTAGCGGTGCTTCTTTCCCCGCCGATAGTCGCCTGTGTATGTCGCTAACTGGGCGGTAGAGATACGATAGAGAGAGGAGTACATGCGTTTCCATGCCAGATAATGAGCACAGGAGGTCGATAACAACACGGCACAGTTGCCTGCGGTTGTCAGGCCCAGCCAGAAAGCAGCTTGACAAGAAGAGTAAAGCCGATTGGTACTATGGTAGGATGAAAGGCCTTAACGTGATAAAGTTACTAAGAGCGTTCATAGAAGGGGCGCGAGCTTGTACTGTCTAATCAAGTAATATGAGACTATCATTTGCGAGTCGGACGGGCTAAGTAGTGCCCTTTCACAGGTAGACCGACCTTGCATGGACTTGAGTCCATCGAAGGCGCATCAAAATAGCATCTTTGAGTGCTCAATGAAGAGCCTTGAAAGGCAGAGCTAGATAGAGTCCTCAGGGTCGCCGAAATCCAATCCTGGAAAGTTTCCCCGCATTTCAAAGAAGCTGAAAGACTAAATGCGGGGTCTACCTTGCTGCTATAAAGGTGCGATAGTCGCGAGTCGGAAAGGGTCTGAAATTCAGTTATCCGGCTGTGGCGTCCAGGATGTACCGTACGGCAACAGGGCTGCAAGGTCTTCACCGTTTTTGGAAATATCGCAGCTCAAATAGGAACCGATGGCTGAAACACGCATGTGTACCCTCACTGGGCTGCCTGACTGACATAGTGAACATCCCTATGCAACCGAATACCGGCCAATAAGAAATTCAGCTGCTTCAAATTTTGCCAAAAGATGCGGAGGGATATTTTCGCCCCCTGTACTCGCGGTGGCGGTTTAGGAACAAAGGAATTGCGCCTGAAGACTTTTCAAACACGGAGGCTTTTTTCTATTTACCCTTTGGAAATCTCGGCGAATTATCCTGCAATTTATAATTTATCAAATTCTGTTGGACTAGATGGGCCCACATGTTTTTTACAATGTCAGCTGTAAAGCGAATACCGGATGCTTCAAGAAACCGGGAAAAGCCCGCACAACTTTTGAATCCGTCAATATCGTGCATTGGTCGAGTCGAGGTATGGGTATTATGACCAGATTTCTGGTCAAACGTGGCTAGTAACTGGAAGGTACCAGGAGGAAATATGCTATGATTACAGCCCCGGCAGCCAATGCTCGTCTCAGACAGGCCTATGACCCTCTTTGAGATCTGTCCGTCATCATCAGTTCAATGAAAGGCTCTTTGAAACCTGCACAAGCCAGGTTCAAGACACGGCGGCCGTGCCCCGTGAGCTGAGACCTATTCAATCCCCATCAAAGAGTCCGAGTCGCAATGATTGGTACCTCATCTACCTTGAACTATTGAACTAATCAAGACAGGTGCAAGCCTTATGTTTTCTTTTTTTGTGGCAAAGACACAAAAGTGCCTACTTCTGGACGATTTTGCAGGGTTTGGGCGGGGAAAGACAAATCATCACAACGATGTTCGCATTCGCGGGATGCAAACGAACCTCAAAGTTGACAGACACCCCAAATCGCTTATCACGCTCAGGAGTGTAGGCAGAGGTTCAGGCTAGGTTGGTAGGGTTTGACGCTGAAGCGAGATTCGATATGGAGAGAGGACGATCTGGTGGCGCTGGACGGACTGTGAGTGGTCTGCGGTAGGCCGAGAAAGTGAGCGTTCGTGAATTGATCGGCGTTCGTGCAGTCTGATCAAAGGGTGTTGAATGCGGGGTAGAAAGACTAAAACGAGCGCTAGATTGTGAAAGGTGACGATGTCATAGGACGAGATTGTATTGTAGTCGTCATGTAACAATAATGAACATCGAGCGGTATTGTTTTAATAGTAACTACGTAGGAAATGACCAGGCCAACAGGTCTGATTGGACACACTACAGGTCCAGCGACGGATGATAAACGGAAGTAAATGCTGCCTCGCCATGAAAAGGAGGTGATGTATGGGCGTCATCGACCGAAGTGATTCAGGATCTGGGGGACTCCGTATCATGGGACCCAACTCGTTTTGGTCTAGAAAGGAATCGATTCGATTGATTCAGGATCTGAATCCTTTGGATGAAAGGGCTCATTAATTTAAGACATGTAGACGTAGGTGTGCGAAAGAAAGGACTGAAAATGGGTGATAATTTCTACTATTGAGGCTCGCCGAGGAAGGTACCTAGACAGAAGCCTGCCAAAGAGACAAGCGCGGGTGTCCTCGTGAATGGTAAAAGAAGACGCCTCGGGAAATAGCAACGCTTAATTCTGATTAGAAACTCAAAGATAATCAAGAGGAACGTCCCGAGTTAGAATCGGTTGATTATCCTTGGTCTCAAGGAAATCCAATGAACGGAAGGAGGAGAAGGATACCAGTTGAGCGCAGCCATGAGGCCCTGCATGTGACAGAAAGACAAAGCAAGAAAAGTGCGTGGATCTGCCTGATTCACGGTTGATTGAAAGTGCACGTTTTGCTATCGGAAGGGTACATGTGAAATGGTCAGTAGCCATTGATATCACGAGGAGGCACAGCAGCCTTGCGCTTTGCCCTCGCGCTTGTGCAACAGCCTGATCTACAGAGCATGGCCGTTTCTGGATCCGAAACGAGAGTGTATCCACGAAGGAATTTCATCGATGAAGGGACGACGCGGAGGAATACTGGGGAAAATAATATTGAATGGCAAGTACGTGTAAGAGATACTTCGGTAGGACTAAACCTGGCGACGGGGATTACACTTTTGCAAAGAGGCGCAGGGAAGATTGCCTAACCGAGAAGTTTTTCCGAGCCTAGTGTAACAACGAGGTCGCGGAGACGTTGAAAACTGTTTGTGTGTACGTTTACGAATAGAGTTCAGGGATGCATTGCCATGTGCGACCTTCCGAGTACGGGGACCTTAGGGATACGGCTGGCGAGGGTGAACACTGGCTGCATTGTGTAGGTACTACAGGAGGTCTAACGATACAGATAAACAATAAAAAGAATATTCACAAGAGGGACACACAATACGAGGTTGGGACCAAGGAGGAGTAGGACGGAATGAGCCGAACAAGAGACCATGGACTGGGACTGAGACTGTTTACGGGGATAACCGACTATGGGGAATATCACGGAGAAACCCAAACGGAGTAATTCTGGCGTAAGGGGCAAGACCTCTCAGAGACGGCAACCGCGGAAGCCTAGGGTCAAACGGAGAACCGGGGCGGATAGGAATGTGGCAAGAAGAAGATCTGAGATCTCAGCCAGTCCAGGACCCTTGTGTTTATAAGGACTCTCCCAATTATCGACCAAACCGCCCATTCCCCCGCATTTACCATGGATCACGACGACACTGCTTGGTGTCCCGTCTGCGATAAAGCTATTGCTCCTAAACGCTGGGTAGAACCTATCAACCCTCCTCCCCCACCGCCACCCTCGCCTACCGCCAACAACACTGTTCGACGCGCAAAGGTTGTCGGCAAGAAGGGCGGTCTTGTACATGGAACTGGTCGTGTCAGGCCCAATGGCTCCTTGAAGCGAACTCCCTCGCCACCTCAGCCTCAAACTACACCTGCACAGACTACTGTTGCTGTCAACAATGAAGCCAAGTATCGCCTTCACATCGATCTTGGCCCAACACCTCTCTACTGCTCTGATGAGTGCCAGTTGGCTGACATCAACCGAGGTCGACTCCCAATCGACTTCAACCCGGATCGTCAACAAACATCCTCTTCACCTGTCACATACCCTGATCACGACTCTCAGTGCTCTTCTATCGAATCACAATCTTCCATGGACTCTACTACATCTCAAGAGTCTTCATCATCACAATCTCACGTCTCCCCCTCTCTCGCAAAGTTGGCTGCTCACTACAACTTTGGCCCTCTCCCTCCCCCCGCTCCCATCGACGACAGCGAGTCCGACTCGGAGCCTTCGTTTAACAACGACTTCACTGGCGGTGTCATCATGGCTGCTCGCCGTATGCGGTCCGAACTCCTTCCTCCTCCCCGCAAAAGAAACGAGTACGGTAAACTCGTCTCCGAGCCCAGGAAGCCCATCCCGGGTTGGACCGATGGCTCCAATGCCTGGAGGGAGGCCACCTACAACATGAGCACGAAGACACCTGCATCTGCCTTCACTGCTCGCTCCTCGAACGGTATCCCCTCCACCCTCTCCCGCTCATGGACCAAGCCTACTCTTACCCGCCCTGTTACCTCTTCACCCGTGGTTGCTACTTCCCAGAGCGATGCCGAGCTCCTCTCGCGCTTCTCAAACTCTTACACTCGCAGCCCGTCGAGCGTTTCCCTCTCCACTTCTCCTTCACCATCATCGATGCCACCCCTCTCCCCTCCCAAGAAGGAACGCTCACTCGTCAAGAAAGGTGCTGAGGGTAAGCTCCTCGTCCCTGACGTCAAGATGCGCCTCCCTGCGAGCGCTTCGTCGACATCTCTTGCCTCGATGTCATCGGCTCCTTCCCGCCGCACGGTTCGAAGCCCGCTTTCGCAATCCTCCTCATCAGAGGCTGAGGCTTGTGATCTGCGATCGAGCTTCTTCGACAGGAGGCCTAAGATTGAGAGTAAGCATATATTCTTTCATTATCAAGTACATCGATGCTTATATACTCTCGCTAGCTCGCTCCTGGTCTTATGACAATGTCAAGACCTACCCCATCATGGAATTGCCTCCCAAGAAGGTTATCGAAAAGAGGAAGCAGAAGAAGGTTGTCGATGGTGTCGAAGTCGAGGTCGAAATTGAAGTCGAGGTCGAGGTCCAAGAGAAGAGGAAACGCCTCTTCCTCTTTGCCCCCGTCACTACCATCCGCGCATAAGATCTCTTCACTCATCATCAACATCATCGTCTTTCATCTTGGGCTTTCAACGCATGGGTCTCATTGCATCTTTGGCTATCATCATTCATACCCAATACCACGCATATAATCACTTGCATACCCTCCATCACACGGATCCACCTCCTGTGCGCTCCACGACCTCATGACTCCTCATGCCTCGCATCACCGCTGCATATCGTTATTCCTTCGACAAGTCTTCCACGGCATCTCAAAAATACCACCACCACCGACAATAATATCCAATTGTATCATTATCTCTCTTCGTTTTCGGGTTTCTCTCTGTTATTATCATGGTTTCTTGCTCGGTCGGGCTTGCTTTGTGGTGTTGTACATATACCTCGCTTTGAACTCATTTTTGGGTGCACCGTGTACTTTTTATTGGCTTGCAATCTCGTTACTCTCTGGTTATGTGAATACCTTACGATTACCTCAACGTACATTACTATCTTACTTGATGAACTTTATGATACACTACTATCCAACGAATAAATCATTAGGATTGACGAGCAAACTTCTCCTGTGTGCCCTTGAGTTGAGCATAGCCTTGGACTTCGCCATATCCAAGAAATCGAACGACTTGTCCATATCCGGCTATAATCTACCCGTACCACCCTTCATTTCCTCCCCTCATAATTGAAGGCGACGAATGACCTTGATGCGATATGATGGAAATGGATTTTCAGGCATGTGGAATGCCTCTTTCGATAAGGCGCCGGTGACCACCAGCCGTGAACACCAGAATGTTTTTTGTTGGCGTTTCTTCGCAAGTACCCTCTTATCTAATATTATAATTGCACACCCGAATCGCAATAGCAAAAGACGTTTGATACGTTGGGGCACTGCCATTTTGCAATGGAGGTTTGGAGAGGTCATTGGTCCACCAAAGACGGACGATGGATGGACCATTCCTCCCTCAGTCCCATGTACCGCACCGAGTCGGGAAGCTGATAGATTATCCACTCTAACCCACCTGCAGCTAGCCACAATCCACGATCCTAATATCGTGGACACTTATGTACATTCATACATCAAATACTGCATACAGCTCGGGCGAAGCACGGGATGGGCTGAGGGTTGCGGCAGAACGAACGACTTCACCATAAAAGGTCATAACGTTCGGGTTATCGACCCGCTTTGCCAGGGCGCCTTTTACCTTGCTTTGTGCCATGCAGAGAGCACGAGTGCGCCGCAATGACTCGCGAAGGAACAGCCTCAGCACCTCATGAGTCGAACCCTGTGCGATTGACAGGTAACCAATGAAAATTCGAGGTTTCATACGCCTCATTAATATTCTTGCTCAGAGCCATGCTTAACTTTAGGAAGTCGGACCTTGACTCCTGAATTGACTCGATATGAGTCTGGAGTCGGAGGGAGCTTGGATCTGACCCGGTCGGGTGAGGTTTTCGATATGGTATGATAACGGCAAAGGTCGTGCATGATTATTGTTGGGAAATTAAAGACAGAATAACCAATGCAATGCCTATGCGACGACATTTCAACATATGATCCACAGAGACCGTACTGTCGACAAGCCCTTGACTTATTCGGCGTCGTACCGCAGTAACAGTAAGCCTAGGCGGACCAATCAAAGCAAATCATGCTCGAAACAAACGTTCGTTATCAACTGGTTGAGACTCTGAGTGCCCCTCCTCGAAACTAAGCGAGCGGCGTACCCGTGCGTATACTGCCTTGTGTTGCTACTTGATATTAGATCAAGTTCACAGGCATTTGTTAGGCATGATAGCCTAGACTAGTCGAGTGGGGAGTGGAATAGAGTGACATCAGCCAATCGACTGATAAAGACCGCGCGGTGCGTCCGCTCCGTTCCTATGTTTTCCTCGCGGTCCTGTTGATATTCCCTTGATACGTGATTTCGCCATAAGCCTGCCAACCTCCCCCGAGATATTAGAGTTGATTTCTGGGTGCTGTTTGACGGAAGTAGTGATTGTTCGTGATAGTTGTCTGGAGATCTACCGGATGTCTATTTTCCGTGTAGTTATGTGGATTTCTTTTGGTCATTGAAGGTTCCAGACAGTGCTGGACCAAGCCGTGGACCTGACCAAGGATCGTTGAAGAGGTTTTGGCCTGGATACACCTTCAGGGTGATATGAATAGGAATCTAAAGTGAAACATAACAAGAGGCACGCCTTCTGCTCATCTGGTACTCAAAGCCGAGGCAAGTAGACGGGATTTGCAGGGGTATAGGATAAACTTGAAGGTTAGAGCGGACGGCAGTGGATGAGAGCACGCGTCGCGGTTGCTATTCGAGAGTAAAGGTAGAGAGATCTCAGTTTCAGCACCCGTACCTCGTCTGGGTGGTCTTTCATGTGCATTTGCCCCAACCTTTAGCTTCCGTGGGCTATGGACTACAACAAAGTCATGGACCTGCGGCGCCAACCTGAGAGTTTACGTGGAGATTTGGAGAGTCAAACGTCATTATGATACAAAGTCGATAAGCTAGAGCTCGACAAGCTAACGCCGCCTGGTTTGGCATCGAGGGTACAAACTCCTAGCCAGTCGACGTTTTCTCATGTTTTCTCCTAGAATCATGGTCGTTTGTTCTCGAGAGGTTCTAGCGTCAGAGTGGAGAGTGCGTCATAGGGGACCGACAGTGACATTGAGGGTGCTGATGGATGATGTCTTGTGCCTCTTGGGATTTCGGGGAACATTCTCAGGACCTGATTTGGTTACTTGCGTTGGGCTGGGAAAGCATGGACCAAGCGTGGCCAACCTACTGGCGGGCTTACGAGGTGATAAAAACCCCTAGGAAATCTGTTGATTTATTCAATGACCACGAGTTCATCGTCGGATACAGTGAGCGTGAAGTGTTGCCTTTTTTGACCATATACCTCAGAAAATTCGAACTTTCACATTGTCACATCGTTTGAAGCCCGAACTTTCGCAAAGTAGAAGCGATACGTTCTACCGCGAGGCCGGGCCGTCGCTGTCCCAAGGGAAGTCATGGTCGATCCTGCATACAGTAGAGAGAGACGAAGAAAGCACGTTACCAAAACTTCTCAGTTTGATTGTGTCTATCTAATCACCGGTAACCCGCCGATCTCTCTGCGAGCGAGAAGTCTTTGGGTTGATGACACCCTCGACTTTCTCTCGAGCCCAATTTTCCGTATTTCTCCGTCTCCGTCATTATCTCTGCCCTCGAATTTCGGTGAACTTGCACCGACATACTTGCACTTGTCTGGTCTGGTCTTACGCGGGGAAATTTCGGGCCGCTGCTTACAGCATTCCTCCTGCGACCCTAGCACGCACATTCCGCCTTGAAACTGGACCCTGTCGCCCAAATGCAGCCAGCTGCCTGCAACCGACCAACGGAGGACTTGATCTGGCATTTGCTTCCACTACACGTTTGTGCCAGGCCCTACACTGCTCTAATCTTCGCATTTGGTTGTTCATAAAGCAATATACTCAATTCTTAGCATGAACCTCCTGATTGTCTTCTATTCCTCATGGATGCCGTCTGTAATCTGTATTCCCTCAAGCCACCCCCTGTAACAGAGGTAGTCGCTGCAACGACTGAATTATCTTCCCCGCACCCTAGAGTTTTTACGTCCCCATCACAAAGCCTAAAGATACCGCGCCAGATAAGGCAGGGTAACTCGGGTGGCATGACCTATTCAGACCCTTAGCCTGATCAACGAGTTGCCGTAGGCCATCACGCTGGAAGTTTGGCAGATGATGACCCCGAGACGGGGAGACCACATTGAACCTCGACGACCCTGATTCATTCCCCTGCTATCCTGTCGGCCGACCTCGATGGTGCAATCGTAATTCGCATGGACGGAGGTCCTGCAGGGAAGAGATCCTCATGGGACCAGCGAGTCGATAGCGATCGAATCATTGATATGTTTTAGCTCAACATGTCCTCGAGTAGATTACTACAGCATGAGAGATAACGACTCTCCCCATTCAGGCTTCTTTGCGCTACAGTAGCTACCTAGGAACGAGTCCTTGAACAAGATGAATGACACTAGCCTCACAGCAGTCTGGCGTACCTGGACAAAAGAACAACTCCGCCGCTACCCTTAGCTAAAAGTGTGCAGGCCTCAGTGAAAACACAAAGCGAGCAGTCAAAAAAAGCAGGCAAAGGCTAGCGAGCCAGCCAATCATCACGGCTGAGAAGACTGTGCCAAGTTTCCCCTGAGCTTGACAAGTTATGCCATTGGAGAGATGCCGCGGCAAATTTCACTCCCGAATCGGATTGCTCAGGCAGAGCGTGCAGCCACTGACTTCATCTTTGTCCATGCCAGAGTCTTCAACACACCGGGCTAACAAGGGATCTACGAGCGTGGGCTCGCTATGTCGCTACCACAGTCCATGGACTCATGATTTAAGCTTCCCTGCGTCATCGATCTTTGAGTTGTCGACATGCCGCCTTTTTTCCGGATTCCAATAAGAAGATTCAATATTACGCGTTCATAAGAGCTTGCATCATCGGCGAGGCGTCAATATCTAGTCTGGAAGATTTTCGGAGATGTTTCCTTTGCTCAAGTCCAGGCTATATTGAGAAACTTGAACGTCTCAGGTCCTCGAGATAAGTTTGGAATGAAGCTATGATGAATGAAATGTCAATGGCCTTAGCTTGATCTGAGACAGCGAACTCACTAGGCACTGCTGTAATACTCGATAGTTACAGCCTTTCATACACCTCTTCTAGGGCAAATTTTGGACTGCGCGTTCATATACGGGCCGATACACCGTTTAATTTAGGCCTGACAGGAGGCACAGAGGTCAGCCACCAAAGCCATAATGCCGTGTCAACACAAGGTCAACCCGAGGATAGAACGAGACGAGGAGATACCAAGACCGAGGAAGGTCTCCAAGTACTTACGCTAGTCATAGCACCGAAACCACCTGGAGATATGGACTCAATTGCCAGTGCCATCTTTCTGGTCGGAGAAACGCCGGGGAATAACCCAAAAAGGCAATCGAGAACAGTTGTTGATCCAAGCAGGTCCATGTTGTGCATCGTGTCTAGCACCAGCCACAGGAAGGAATGCGGACCGGCGGCAGTCCTTCACAATCATGAAGCTGTTGAGAGTCCACCTGACGAGGCCACCCATTGAATTAATCCTGCTGTGGGACAGATAGGAACGGATGGGACTCAAACAACCGCTGTAAGCGTCTGTAATTGGTCTGCAATCGCTGTGTATGATTTCATTTGGACAGAGGATCTTGACGGCAATTGCATGTGAATCTGCCAGCGGTCGCTCAACTAGTACCTGGCCTTTCATGTTGGCCGCTCGAGGTGACCTGGCACTGATTACCAAGATTACGATGGGATGAGCAGCAAATCAGAGATAAGATTGACTGTACACTGAGATTAGATCTGAATGCAGTCAACAATCCTTTCAACAGCAATGCCTACACGGAAAAGAATGTCGTAAGCGCTGGTAATCAAGGACTGACTCGTTTGGTCCTACTCATCCGGAGGCTTAGCCATCCTACCAGAGGTGGGCGTCTGACAGCTGTTTGAGAAGCTGGACCTCTCCGGAGGTCAGGAATTTCGGCCTTGAATTCGAAGCAGTTTCCTGTTACTATACGGTCATTAGACTGCACCGATCAAAAGGTCCGGACTCAGCGTCCAAGGACGCATTGTAATGATCCATGTACTCGGCATGACTATCCGCTCTTCCTGGTATTCCGTTGTGGCCGCGACAAGTGAGAGAACGGCGCATGTGCTACCAGACGCCTTCATCAATGCCGCGGAACAGTAGATAGATAAGGTGAATGTCGATGTGATTTAATCAATATATTGATCGAAAGGAGACGGTTGTCACAGTTCGCAATGTGATTCTTTACAAGTACATGGCACTTGTATGAGGTTGATCACTATCTAGCCGTAAGAGATCCGCCGGCTTGATCAGCGTCCTCATGGCGAGGTCGGACACGCAGGACAGCGTTGGTCATCTGTAGCAGGCCAAGAGTGTAGTGGCGACACGGACAGATCCTGATACATGGTGCTTTGTATTCGGAAAACAGGACAGGCCAAACAGGTCTCATCGATCATCCGTTGTACTTGCAGCTCCTGGAGGTAGGTGTCCCGAAAAGGAACAAGCGTGATCTAAGGTTTAATGGGCCGTCCACAACTCAAAAGAGTCACATCTGCGGAGAGATAGTGAGGTCTACGAGGTCCCCAGCTGACCTGCGGCATCAGAAGGTCGATAGAGGCGTATCTCTAATCCCCGCTGCTTCTGCGATTGCGGTTCAGATGTGGAAGGAGGTTTGTGCCCCCGTTCGATGGAATAGATGCCGGCGGGCGAAGCACTAGACTGTACACATCCCTGGCAGAGGATCACTTTTGAGAGATTCAGCCCACTTAAACTCGCTTTGAGGGGTTCTTCGACATCGTCAGGGAACATGTTTTAATAGAGCGGCGGTGGGGCATAAGAAGGGCAAAATCAGAGGCCTAGATGAAAGAAGACGCCAGTGGGAATGTCGAGCGTCGATCCCAAGTCGCGAAGGCAGTTTGAGTAGCTGCAGCCAATCAGAGTCGAGCAGGGACAGCGACCCGCCGCCCCAAAAGTGACGTCGAATGGGTTTCCAGTATGTTTTCTGCGAAGGAAGAAGTGATCGCAGGTTCCGGAAAACATCAGGAGCCCAGCACAATCGCCAGGTAGCTGGAAAACAGCGTGAAGTCCAAGGACCTGTGAATGTGTCTCCTCTCAGCAGTGGAAAGTTGCGAAGAACCAATTGGAGAGGGAGACGTCACGTTTTTACGTGACAAATTGGGAAAGTTCAACGCGTCTGACACGCGTCAACAGCGGGTCGCTCTTTTACAGCCTTATTCTCAGCGTAATCCAGTCATTACTGTTGAATGTCAAGAATGTCAATACCAAGAGACGTACAGGAGTTCTTAGATGGTTACCCGGACAATGAAGACGATGATTCGCTGTCTGATAATTTTGCATTTTACTCTAATCGTCTGCGATGCCGTCCAGATAATCGTTCAATCGAGGAAATCCATGACCAGTCAGTAATTTTATTGGTAGGATGGTTACCAGACTAACGTATTAGGTAGATGGTTTGGTGAACACGATAAGCTGGAGTACAAACATGGCTATATTCAGTGGTTGTACGCCTCGGTCTTTCTGTTAAAGCGTCCATACTTCCTCACACGGACCTCAGGTTTCCCATCCAAGAATATGGCATGAACTACGCCTCCCAACCTCTTCAACAGCATGAAATTGCTTCTATGAAAGCGGATCCAACGATTCTTAAGAGGATTGTATTATCATATGAACTAATGCTAGATTTCTACGGAATGCGGCTTCTCGATGAGAATACAGGGCTGCTTGATCGCGTCCAACCTCCAAGAAACTACACCGCAAGGTATATGAACCTTATCCGTGAGCATTTCTCCTCCCTGTTCCGCCCTTGTCACCAATATTGACATTACCGCAGGTGCCATGCACAACAATCTCAGAATCACCCGAATCCTCAAATGCTTATCGGAGTTCGGGATGGAACACATTGGCATTGCCTTCCTACTTTTCGTCCTGAGCGAGCAAAGCGAGTCCGACGAATTGAACACGCCAGGGCTCCGCGGCAGCATGGATAGATGGTGGGCTAATTGCATAAGGAATGATGACGACCGTCAATGGGTTGGGGACCTGATACGGCAAGTTCGCACTGGCACTGTAACCTTCACTCGAGAGAAGTACAAAGCCGCACTTGCGGAACGATCGCCCAGCAATCGTAGCTAGAGGCGAGGCACCTAGACACCTTCTCATAGATCTCCCTCTTCCGGCCACTCTGCACGCGTAGATGTGATATTCGACAGTTTCTTGACCCACAGTTCGTGGCGCCTGGTCTCGTACTGAGGGCTCACAGACTGCAATAAGCTGTCAATGTAGTCGAAGATTGTGTCCTTGGGTGGTGCAGTGATCTGAACCGCATTTAGTGATAAGTTGGATGGAACAGAATTCTGGAGATCTTGACCTACTTGGTAGCCCAGTGAGTTCAGTCGAATAGTGAAGGTTTCTCCCTCAAGACTGTCGACAGAGGCCACTGCGTGAGATGCATCTGCTGAGAGAACAGCAAAAGCCTTGATCCCAAATAGTTGCTCCTCTAAAGCCCTGGTGATCTCCTCAGCGTAGAAGCCGGTCAAGCCATTCTTGCCGTCGGCAGACATGCTCTAGGTCTTTGTGAGGAAATGTGCTACTGAGCGCTGAGAAAGAGACGCCTTCTGAATTTGGTAAACATCAGATGCCAGGAAAGGCAAGTGGTGTTGCTTTGCGCTTGACCTTCACTAGGACTGCGCAGAACGGCGCAGAACGGCTCTTTGCATCTTTGATTGCTCTAACTTGAGCCAACATACCGTCGACGAGGACTATCACGGCGGATTTGGTTTCCTTTCGAAGCTCTCCAGCAGCCATGGACGTCCACAAGGCCATTGAGACCTATGTCATCAAGTTGGTGTCCACTCCTTCGGCGATGAAGGTGCTTCTACTGGATTCTCATACGGCAGGTCTACTCTGTATTATTTCACAAATCTGTGCTCATCGCCTGAATAGACACCTATAGTCTCTCTCGCCTCCACCCAGTCCATGTTGCTTTCACACCAGGTCTATTTAACAGATCGAATAGACAACCATAGGCGTGATAGAATGCCACATATGAAATGCGTGTGCTTTCTGAAGAACAACGAAGAAAGCATTGCTGCTTTGGAAGCTGAGCTTAACGAACCCAAATACGGGGAATACTACCTCTGTCAGTCAGTGATTCCACGCATTATGATCACGAACACCCTCATTGACGCAGATGTTCAACAACAGACTTTAGCAACATACTCAGCAAGTCTGCTATAGAGCGACTGGCGGAAGCGGATGAGTATGAAGTGGTCAAGGAGGTGCAGGTGCGTTGGCAGCCCAGAATCGGTCAATATCATCCACCTGACCATGCGTTTGCGTTTAGGAATACTTTGCAGACTACGCCCCAATGCTACCCTACTTATTCTCTTTGAACCACACTCCAAACATATCACGCCCTTTGTATGGGGCAAACCCGAATGTCTGGGATCCAAAGGCCTTGGAACATTCGGTACAAGGGCTTATTTCCGTCCTGCTCAGTCTCAGGAAGAAACCTGTGATCAGATACGAGAAAATGAGCGGGATGGCGAAGAAGCTTGCCGGAGAGGTTCAGGTACGAAGCGTCACTCAACCTCCTGCCTTGATTTCTCAACCGATTTCTTATAGCATCGCATGAAATCGGAAGCTTCACTCTTTGACTTTCGTCTGACTCAAGTACCACCTTTGCTGCTCATCCTCGATCGAAGGAACGACCCCGTGACGCCGCTTCTCTCACAATGGACATACCAAGCTATGGTCCATGAACTTCTTGGTATTCAGAACGGGAGGGTAGACCTCAGTCGCGTGCCAGATATCAGACCTGAACTTGCTGTGTGTGTCTACCCAACCGCCATCACCAGCTGCTGACGTAGTTTGAATAGGAAATCCTGCTCACGCCGTCCACAGACCCCTTCTTCCAACAACATTATCTCGAAACGTTCGGAGACCTGGGAACGTCTCTCAAGGACTATGTTCAATCGTATCAAAGTCGATCAATGGCACATGCACCTGACAAGATTTCTTCCATTTCGGACATGAAAAAATTCGTCGAGGAATATCCTGAGTTCAGGAAGCTCGGTGGTAATGTCAGCAAGCATGTTGCACTGGTTGGGGAACTGAGCAGACTGGTTGCGAATCACAAACTACTGGAGGTGGGAGAGATTGAACAGGGATTGGCCACGAGTGCTGGGGCTGATTATAGGGTAAGTGATTATGCTTGATATAATGGTTGCCAATCTGACTGTATGCGCAACCCCAGGCTGTCCAAGCTGTGATCACCGACGAAGGAGTATCGGCTCAAAATAAGCTCAGAGTGGTAATACTGTTTGCTCTGCGGTATCAGAAGACGCAGACAGCCAATATCGCTTCACTTATCAACCTCATGTTGGCGCATGGGGTTTCTAGAGAGGACGCCAAAGTATGTCTTTTTGAGGTTCTAGCTCCAAAGAACTTGTTACTGACACTCCTGGTATTACCTAGCTTGTCTACGTCTTCCTAAATATCGCGGGCGCAGACCAACGACAAGATGATCTCTTTTCTACGGAGTCGCTGCTTGCCAAGGGTCGTTCTGCCTTGAAAGGTCTGAAGGGGGTTGAAAATGTCTACACGCAACATACTCCGCATCTCATGCAGACGTTGGAGAACCTGTTCCGTGGAAGACTGAAAGAGGCGAACTACCCTTTCGTCGAGTCGCCTGGTCCGAATGCTGGGCTGCAAAGGTAGGCTCATTCATATTTTTTCTCTGTACCGCTGACGAACAGAATGCTTCAGGCCGCAAGATGTCATAATTTTCGTGATAGGAGGAACAACCTACGGCGAAGCGAGGACTGTGACACTCCTCAACCAAGATTCCACCGTTGCGGCGAATGCTGGTCTACAGAATGCTTCAAGCGTTCGAGTCCTACTTGGTGGCACTTGCGTCCATAACTCTTCTTCGTTAGTTGTTGGCCTTCTACCTCTTATTCCTGCCCTAACCCCTCTCTGTCAGATACTTGGAAATGATCGGCTCCGCCGCGATTGGATTCCCTTCAACCGTGTACGAGCCCCCACCCGAATCGGCATCTAATGCACCTGCGCTCAACCTCAATCTTGGTGGGGTCAATGTCAGCTTGGGTGGACCAGGTGGTACAGGCGTCTTCCGGTCGAGCAATGAGGGCATCAGCGTGCAGGCGGATGGTATTAGGGATGGCTTCCAGAATCTGTTTGACAAGGTCAAGCAAGGCGTTGACAAAATTGGTATGCCATAGTAATCTATGCCATGTATAGTTCTTGTTTTGCATATTTATTGGTTTCCATTGGTTCAAACTCTGAC
Organism: Clitopilus hobsonii; assembly: GCA_015708445.2. NCBI lineage: Eukaryota > Fungi > Basidiomycota > Agaricomycetes > Agaricales > Entolomataceae > Clitopilus > Clitopilus hobsonii. The sequence goes on along the minus strand of CP068003.1, from coordinate 1,533,850 downwards.
ATCAGACTTACCTATGGGCCCAGAGTAAGCCTGCACCAGAACTCCGTTCGAGCAGGCCAGCACGTTGTAAATTGGGGTCAAGCGGAGAAATTCGACGAAGTATCTGAAACCAACGTGTTGTTATATTGGACAATATAAATACGTTTATCTTTGCGGAATCTCGGTTCTTTGACCTCGTGCGGCGGGGTAAAAACCGGACTTTCTGAGTTCACGTGGATTGGTGACACGTCGACCTCGATCACGGACAATCATCCGTTATAAGCTCTCACCACCGCAAGCTACTTTCCCCTCATTTTTCCGGTATTCTTTGAACATTTATCGCCCTCGGGTTCAGTCTCGAGCTGGATTTTGAACAATGGCGAAGGGTATATTCAGCAGCCTCAAAGGCGTAGATGCCTTCGGCAAGGTATGTCATTTCAACCAATGTTGATCAAAACGGAATCAAAATATAACGAAATAATGGTCTGCAGACAACTGAAGATGTGAAAGTAAAGACGAGGACCGGTGCTTTCTGTAGGTTGAACGCTGGTCACCGAAGCATTAGTGCGCTGACTCCGAGATCGATGCAGTGACCTTACTCTCGGCTGCAATTATTCTGGCTTTCACGACCATGGAATTTATCGACTATCGCCGGGTTACAGTCGATACTTCTATCGTGGTCGACAAGAGCAGAGGAGAGAAGCTGACTGTGAATCTGAATGTCACATTCCCAAGAGTTCCATGCTATCGTGCGTGCCAAAATTCTGGCTGTCTAACCTCAGACACTAACTCCGGAGTTCTTATTTTCCAGTCCTCAGTCTGGATGTCATGGACATCAGTGGTGAACTACAGAGGGATATCTCACACAACGTCCTGAAAGTACGATTGGACCAGCAGGGTGCAATGGTGCCAAATTCATGGAGTGCGGAGTTGCGGAATGACTTGGACAAGATGAACGACGTCCAGAAGGATGGTTATTGCGGTTCTTGCTACGGCGGTCTCGAACCCGAGAATGGTTGTTGTAATAGTTGCGAGGATGTTCGAATGGCCTACGTGAACCGAGGATGGAGTTTCTCAAACCCCGATGCGGTCGAGCAGGTAAGCATTACCGAGTAACTTGCGGTCTAGTCTATTTCGCCAACTGACGCTGGTTCGCCGCATAGTGCAAAAACGAAGGGTGGCTCGATAAGCTCAAGGAGCAAGCAGATGAGGGATGCAATATTTCAGGAAGAATTCGCGTTAACAAGGTCATTGGCAACATCCACCTATCACCTGGTCGTTCATTCCAGACAAATGCCCGTTCCTACTACGAACTCGTGCCATACCTCAAAGACGACAACAACAAACATGACTTCTCGCACACTGTTCACCACTTTGGCTTCGAAACCGATGATGAATATGATTATTGGAAAGCTGAGGCTGGCAAGAAGATGAAGAAGCGTCTTGGTATCACTGATGGACCGCTGGATGGTGCTTCGGCCCATGTAGGAATTATCCTCAATTTATTTGGCCATTCGGAAACTCATCAGCATTTATAGACTTCTAAGTCCCAATTCATGTTCCAGTACTTCCTCAAGGTTGTCTCAACGCGATTCAATACCTACGACGGCTACTCTGTCAACAGTCATCAATACAGTGCTACTTCCTTCGAACGAGATCTCTCTGAGGGTGGTCAGGGAGATACTCCTCAAGGTATTCATGTACAACACGGCGCATCAGGTGTTCCTGGAGCCTTTTTCAACTTCGAGATCTCGCCGATTCTCGTTGTACATTCGGACACACAGCAATCCTTCGCTCACTTTGTTACATCGTACGTGGTTCACCACCTTTCTAGACTTGGACATATACTCATTATTCTGCTTGCAGGACTTGCGCGATCGTTGGAGGTGTCCTCACAGTGGCATCGCTACTTGACAGCATCCTCTTCGCTACGGGTAAGGCTCTAAAGAAAGCAGGAGCAACTGGCGGCTATGGAGGTGGCAAAATGATGTAATTTCAGACATCGCGACTTGTACTGTATAATATGAATCACACATCCATTTTGCAAAACATTCTGAAGTATGCTCACTGAAATAAGCCGAGTATTGCAATGTGCTTATCGTACATGCAAGTGGTACAGGGTACATGTGATAATAAGATAGCAGGAGATAGCGAGAAAATAGCAGGTATCTGATGAGTAGTTAAACATGAATCGCAATTCTATTACGATTTGGAGCTTATGCTCTCCGGCGAACGGTAGTGGTCGCAGTGTTTTTCTGTATGGCGTCATGCTTTCGCTTCTTGGACGTTGAAGCAGAAGTGTCTGGTGCCGCTTTGGGTGGGGCTTTTGACGAAGCAACACGTTTGCTGGTGTGCAATTCTTTGCGATTGGGCTGTAAGGATGTTCAGTTAATTGTCAGATAGACGACAGCGTCAAGACAGACCTCAGCACCAATCAGGAGTTCATCCTCCTCCTCTTCTTGCACATATTCGTCATCGTCTCCATTTCCGCTGTCACTCTCAGAGTCTTCTGCAAGAGTATATGCGGATTTTCGACGGGCTGGTCTTACTGGGCGAGAAGATGCTGTCTGCGGGTCAACCCGAGCATGTGTTTCTGACGAGGGAGATTCCTCGTCGGACTCAGGCTCCGGTTTTACGTTCACAACAGCATGGACTCGTCTTATCACAGTCTGACGAGGTTCCGCAGGGACTACGGGTGCTGAGATAGGTTCTCTAGATGTTATCCGCCGCCTTTTAGCGGCTGTGGGCTGACCTTTATTCGGGCTTGGGCCAGCTGCAGAGATAGATTGCTCGTATGGAGGGAGGGTTCGAGCAGGGGACGACACGGGGTGGTTCGGTTGGATGATAGACTTCCGTCTTGGGCGGCCCGTACTTGTGCTTGGTATAGATGGGGATTCGGTCTCGAAAGGTGTGACGGGGACAGCAGATTTATAGGAAGGAGGTCGGTAGGAAGTGACTTCTGCTTCTTTGCTGAGTCGTGCAATAGCTGCAGCAGGGGTGACGTGGGGCTTTGTCTGGTCATATGGTAAGTACCTCGGTGTTCTATGGTAAAGTTTCTGATAACGGGCATACATGTAAACTTTGAGTAACTAACTCTTCTAGCCTCGTGGTGAGGCTACACCTCTCTTGCTCTACGCGGAGAAAGTGCTCTTGCCAATTTCGTGACTGATCCTTCCATTGGTTGGCTTCCCTGCGAAGTTGAGCGATAGTCTCATTCTGATGCGCAATCTGGAAAACATCATGGCATCGGGCCTAATGAAGACAAGAATAGAGTACTTGCCTGTAGCTCCGATTGTTTGAGCTATACGTGTAAGGCATGAGGGATATAAAGATGAGTTGGATCCGGTGATAGACGTACATTCGCTTTACAAGTGGCCGCTTCCTGCTTCCACGACTCCGAGTCTAGCTGGCATGTGTGCAGCGCATCCACGGCTTTGTCCCGTTCCAGTCTTAATTGTCGAAGGTCGGCATTGACACGAGCAACATCAGCCTTTGCTGCAGCATCAACGGCAGCGAACTGGAAGGTAGGTCAGATCAGCAAGTTCCCCAAGTTCATTGACCGCAACAAGACTGACGGCTTTCTGGGCAGACTGTGTGAAGGAACTGAGGGCTTCATTGAGCAGCTCAGATGGCATTTGAAGGACAGCAGCAACCGAGCAGCATCAATCCAAGCGGTGTGGAAATGTCGCGTCCTTGTGGTCGCGGCGAGAGTTGTCCAGACGCGGTACTTTGTTTGGCGCTGGTTGTGTATCACGGGCTCACTCAGGCTGTCCGGTTGCACGACGCTTGCTCTTCATCACCTTCAACGGTGTGCAGCACCTAAACCAAGCACTTCCCTCAGGGTATCGTCGTTAGTTTGCTGGCAATCCGACAACATCTCTGCTTCCTTGCTCTCATCTGGATTCACAGGCGCTGCAATCTTGGATATCCCCTCAAATTTACCCGGCCGAAGTTATTCCTGGTTGCCAACTCTCTCGAACGACTTCAATCAAAGCTTTCGCTCGCGGAATCTCTACCCGCCATTGCTCCTCGCCATTTTTCAAGCTTTTATGCCGTTCGAATCCCTGTATACCTCAGGCATATCTGTTCCTGGCCCCTTGATCATATAATTTCGAATTTGTAAATCTTGCCTCCTACGTCTCGAAATCTATTCGTAAGTATTCCGCGCGCTTGCCGTCTTTTGCTTCTCTGAACCTCTTTAGATTGTATATACTCTAAGCGTTTTCTTCTGAACGCACAGTGCAGCCTTCGCCACTACCAGATGAATCATAACCGGTTACGAATCGACACCAAGATCTCAAACGGTCAAGCGTCCAGCAGCATCCCCTCACCCCGCCGATATCGTGGGCGAAGCCCGCTACCAGGCCCTCGTACTCAGTCCTTTGGAGCTACGCAGGCTACCCGACCAACGCTCAATGCTACGCCCAAATCTCCCGTTACGCCCTCAGCCCAGGCGTCTTCGTCAAGAATACCCTCAAGAGCCAGTCGGTCAACCTCACGGCCGCGCGCTAAATCTAAAAGTCCTGTGGAATCTGTCTTCGATGAATCTGTGCAGGTTGGAGCCGACTATGTGCTCGCAATGCACGATTATAGCCCTGATCAGCAGAATGCAACATGCTTGGCTTTCAAAGCTGGCCAAGTCATTCGGGTGCACAACAAGCATCCCAGTGGTTGGTGGGATGGTGAGCTCGAGGATCGTCGAGGGTGGTTTCCCAGCAACTATGTTCAAGCCGAGATTGAGTCCTTGACTGCGGAAGAACTTCCCGGGGGACAAAAGGTAATGCTCTTCCCACATGCACGCCAACGCCTGCTAACTCTTCTCCAGAAGAAGGGACACGTACAATCCCAATCTGTCGCTTCTACAACTTCTTGGACTAGTACGACATCTTTACCGGCCGATTCACGGACACGACCAAGATCAAAAACACCCGACGCATATAGCAATGAATCAGATTCCTATTGTCCGGCGCTAATGGTCCCACTCCTCCACGGTCTATCACTTTTGCAGAATGCAGTTCGGTCCAACAGGGCCACCCATTTCGCACCATCAACAGCTTGCATAATATCCTGTGTACGAGCGATTCTGTCAGCAACAGAAACACTCCAACGAGATGCACCTATACTGCAACGCTACCCATCTCTTGGCTACGAAAGGAGACAGATTCTATCCGTCTTGGCTGCTCTTGTCGCCCAAGCGAAGAAGGCCGCAGATCCTCGACTCGGGGATAACCAGCGGGAGGCCGAGGTTGAGAGCATGCTCCGCCTTGGTGGGCAGGTCTTTGCCCATGTTCGCAGGTTCCTGACCGTCGCTGTCCAATGTGGTGTAGAGCTACCCAACCAAGGACATTCCAGTGCCTCGATGGATTCCATCGCGACTGAGGGTTCCTCTCGATCCTGGTCACAGCGGAAGGAAGTCGCCCCCGCGCCATCCAACAATGTGGATGGAAGCTCGGCCACCGGACAAACACCCACACAATCACGTCCTCGCGGGCGTGAGTTAATTGTGGGTACCACCAAAGGACCTCGTGCGAGGAGTCTGACCGATGTAAAACGGAGGAAAGCGGCGTCCGGGTTCAGTGAGAATGAAACTATGCACCTACAGCCCCGGTTTGTGCAGAGTCACGGTATCCCAAGGAAAGGTGGAAGCTCCATCAGCAGTAGTAGTGCGTCGATATCGTCGATATCATCCGATGGACACCCTTCCGCACCACCACCTTTCCCTTCTGGGGTATGCACAGGCGCCCAGGTCATGGAGGCTCTACGGTCAACCCACGATCAATACTTGTCCACAATTGCCGCCTTTATTGGACACGCTCACTCACATTCGCGGACCTCTCATGCGTCAAGCACGGGTCATCTGTATGACCTCGTCAGGGAGATCGTTGAGATGGTGTGCAAGCTGCTCACTATTGTTGAAGCCGTGATGAACCATCCCGACGTTCCCAGTCAGAGAGTTGGAAACCTCAAGGCAGCGAAGGAGGGGTTGTACAACGTTACCAGCTCTCTTGCAGAATCTGTCAGGCTTCTCACCATCCCCCTTCCTGCACAACTATCGGAAGAAGAGGAGAAACAGTCACTTCTGCGGTCTGCAACAAATGCGTTGAAAGCAGGAGCAGACTGTGTCGCAGCAGTGAAAGTCTGCTTGAATCGGTCAACTGGGGATCATCCATTCTACATCGAGCTGCCCAATGCCAGTGATAATGGGGAAGAACCTTTCTCTCCAAACAAATACTCCAACTTACAGCTCATGAAGTCCTGGAGCCTTGACGCTCTTAAGGAACGGCCAAACATCCAGGATATCAATAATTCCCCTCACATCGACCTCGTACCTGTCAGGAAGATCCAGGATGACTCTTCTGGGTCAGGCTCTGATCGTAGTATCATGTCCAAAACCTCTATCCAGACAGACTCCACTGCGCCAACGTCAACTGAAGACGGTAAAATTCTCAGACCAGCCCCTCTCAATCTCAATGGGCATCAACATTCACCTATCTCCCCCGACCTTGGATCTCCCCGGTCTTTCGACCAAGGCGATGAGGATGTCACTTGGGAGGCTGATGGAACCAACGAACATGCCATGGAAGAGAGCATCCTGTCTGGCGAACCTCCAGCGACTGCTGCCGTCAATGACATCCAAGATATCCACATGTGGACCTCCTCGCATGATTATGCCCTGGAGGATGCAGCGTTTGGGAGTGACGGCAAATTGGTCGGCGCTACGATGGAGGCTATAGTGGAGAAGTTGACCCCGCATAATAACGTTATGGACCCAGATTTTGTCGCAGTCTTTTTCATGACCTTCCGACTCTTTTCCTCCCCCCACGAACTCGTCAGAGTGGTCATCGAGCGGTTCAACGTCTCTCCCCCCGCTGGCTGTTCTCGAGAAGATTATGAATTATGGCAGCAACGGAAAGGCATTCCTGTTCGCCTCCGGGTGTCTAACTTCATCAAGACCTGGGTGGAAAACTACTGGCGGCCCCCAACCGATGATGCCGTCGCAGAATACCTGGCAGCTTTTGTAAGGGATGGTCTGGCAAGCACCTTTCCAGCGCCAGCTAAGCGGATACTGGAGTTCTTGACATTCAGGCGACAAGCACAGGAACAGAACTTCAGTCCTAAAGGAGAAAGGCTACGGGATCCAGGCCTGACCAAAGCACCTCCATCCGCCATTGTTCTCTCATCGGAAGCGCCACGACCGACTATGTCAAGGACTTTGCTCGGTGCTCTCAGAAAGAGAGACCATGCGTCGATCACGATAACCGACTTCGACGCATTGGAGCTCGCAAGACAGCTTACCATCATGGAGTGCAGTTTGTATTGCGCGATCACTCCAGAGGAGATGATGGAAACAGGAAATAAACATGCAAGGCCACAACTCAATGTTAGGGCAGTCTCATCACTCAGCACGGCTATTACTGGATGGGTCGCCGAGAGTATTTTGAATGAATCCGACCTGAAAAAGAGGACATCATTGGTTCGATTCTTCGTCAAGGTTGCAGATGTAAGAGTACTCTTCTTTTTCGGTGAAATAACTTCTTGACATCCTTCGTTAGCGATGCTTGTCGTTGAACAATTTCAGCACATGCAGAGCCATGCTCGCAGCTCTGGATTCCTCGACGATTTCTAGATTAAGCCAGACATGGGCGGTGAGCAGCTTCACTAACCTCCTCATTGGAACCCACTCATTTGACTTTCCAGGGCATTCCACATAAATCGAAGACCCAGCTTGATGCATTGCGTCGCATTGCTGACTATAGTCGCAATTTCCATGAGTATAGGACGAGACTGAAGAACACGCCTGCGCCTGCAGTCCCTTTCTTGGGTTTATTCCTCACTGACGTGATTTTCTGCAAAGAGGGAAATCCTTCACATCGATCCTCCCCCCTCAATTCGAGCAAGAAATTGATCAACTGGAGCAAGTATAACAAACTTGCCGGTATTGTTCACGACGTGCAGCGATTCCAGCTCCCATATAACCTCAAGGCAATACCCGAGGTTCAAGACTACTTGACCGAAGCATTCGAGAAGGCGCAGCATCATGGAGACCTCCAGGATTTGTACCGTCGAAGGTGGGCCACTTGAATTTCCCCGGTTGTGCTTGCTAATCACCACTTGCATAGTCTGCTGATTGAGCCAAAGCAACCCGCAGACGCTCCTCCCGCCGTTGCTGCTCCCCCTACGAGCGATGTCCGCCAGCTGTTCAATTGGGCGACCAGATCGCAAACAACGCCTGCATAATCCCTCCCCATTTCTTCCTCTCTATCCTGGGCCTTTGTTGGTTCTATGTTCATATCTCTTTCATTTCATTATTTGTATTTCTGGAATATCTGTAGGATTGGATGTAGCGTCTACCCTTCTTTCGTTTTCTGTTCTTTCTTCTTCGATATGCAGCTTCGTTCTTTGTTTTCTCACCTGCATTTCTTTCATCAATGTTGCATTAATATACCTCTCAGCATTATTCCCCTCTTCTCTGGATCTTCACAACACAGTTTAACGGTATAATTATACCTTGTTTCCCTTCATTCGCCTGTAATCATTAGCATATCACGTCGGACATCAGATAGATAATTGGTAAATCCAAGCTCTAAACACATCTATTCTACTCTAACAGATTGACTTAGAGCTCGTTAGTTGAGAAGAGGCCATCCCCTCCGTGAGCGTACTTGGTTACATCATATCCGACTGGTTCTAGAGCTCTATTCCTCCTGAGAGGGGGATACATATCCACCGCTACATCTGGTCCCTATTACCAATAGATTAGTATAGGCATTTACAAGGATGAATTAACTCACAAAGTCGTAGATGAATGGTCTGCTCTCTGTCGCACCAAAAAGACGGGAGCTCTCAAGAATAATTGAATATACTGGGGACCGATCGTTCTTTGGTGCATGAACACTCCACCCCCTGGTTGGAAAACGAACATCCCAGAAAGAAACAACACTATGCCGCGCGGAACCTGCAGCAATGTGAGTCGCTGATCCTCCTCCGCTGGAAACGGAATATATCGCTTCTAGTGATGGATCTGGCAAGGAAAGAACCGGCGGTAGAACTGGTGTACTGGTGAGCCCTGAACCGCCGGAAGAAACTTGGGTTGCCGCTCGTAGGTCATAACACCGCACCTGACCGTCGAACCAACCGGATATAAGAACCTGTGGAGAAGCACCCCAAGGTGATGCAAAGGGTGGTCGGGAGAAGCAGTAGACGGCTGAATTGTATTCGCTTAGGCTGGTGCCTACAAATGGATGGACGGAGGCAGTCGGGAGAATTCGGTCTTCTGCGAATAAATGGACTCTGAGGGGTCGTGGGGAGGAAGTCACAAACGCGGCGTATGGCGTAGATGCGTCCATACATAAATGGGACGACCAGCTTTTGCAATTGAGTTCTATGGAATCTATTGGTTGTTCCGGTGCGGAGACCCAGAACAGGTGGGCGCGGCCCTCTGCGGACAGGGAGAGTAGATTATCCTGGGATATATTTAGGGATTCGATGAAGTCAGATTCCGGTTGCTGAAAAAGTACTTCGTTAGAAGCTACTGGCTGGTTTTGGTTTGGAGGTTGCTCCGATAGAGGGGCATCTCCAAGAGACACCCGACGAAGCGTGCCGTCATGAAGACCAACGAATAAGGTGTCATCCCCATGGACCGCTGTTTCGCAAGAAACCATGCTTGTGATATTTTTAAGCCATGCGCTCTCCGAGGGAACAGTGTAGGCTCCTCCAGAAGAAATAGTTGGTTTACCATCTACACAATCGAAGGAGAAAGTGTAGATGTCTGCTCCGGCAGCAACAGTGAGTCTGGAGGAGTTGATCGCTAGCAAAGGCTGGCATTTCTGGGACCACCCTCTGAGAAGAGGACGGGCTATGAAGTCTGCGCGAGACCACGCCTCGTCTGACAGGACGTCATAGCGAACTTGGGTAGTGTCTGCCCAGTTATGGCGTGCTCTTGTTAGGCTCTGTGACGGACGCGGATTATTGGTGAGATATGCCGTCCATCCAAGCTCAGAGACCTTCAAAAAGGATAAGACCGATGACGACGTTCTCATTCAATTCTAGAGCTTACCAGATGGCCAATGCTTGTACAAGTCTGGGCAAACGCGAACAGATCTCGTGCCGACAAATATTGTAGGACCAACGACAGAATGTCTGTCGGTAAGTCGACAAGGAGCATCTTCTTCGTTCTACACACTCATCCGGACGTCTAATGCAGGCCTAAACGAGATAACTGAGGGGGAATGGTACCCTAGATGGGAGGCAGCTGAAGACCAAACGCGGAAGATACGCGTCAATGAGCCGAACTCACGTGCCGAACCCAGGATGGCAATTCTGGTATAGCAGCGGCTTTAGCTCTATTACCTCGACTCACTTTCAGCTTTGCTCGTGCCCCGCTCTAGATTGGCACATGCGACGAGATGTTAGAATACTCCTCGTGGGAGACGGTGCGCTGCTATGGACTCTTTTGACACTGTAGAGTTCCTGACGAGTCAGAATCACAGAGGGCGTCGGTAAAAGCACCATAGTCACGTCTCTCATCAAGGAATCTTTTGTTGCCCATGTATGTTGAGTCTACGAAGATACTCTTGAAAGAATGTTTAAAAAAAATTGGCAGGTTCAACATGTCGTTCCAGAGGTCACAATACCCCCAGAAGTCACACCCGAAAACGTTACAACCTACATCGTCGACTCCGGAGGTACGCCCGTCAATATTTCCCCAGCTTCCGATGCTCATATTTGTACAGCTGGCCCTCAAGACAGATCGCACTTAGAATCTGAAATACGCAAAGCCCATGTTATCTGCGTCGTTTATTCTATTGACAACCCAGGCTCCTTCGACCGAATCCCGGCGTACTGGCTACCTCATTTTCGTCAACTCGGTGTTAACGTTGAGTACTACCCCGCAATTCTCCTGGCCTGCGTGTTAACGACGATAATAGGTCCCTGTCATTCTTGTTGGCAACAAAATCGACCTCCGAGGGGGCCAAGTCACTAATGAAGCACTAGAGGATGAAATTATTCCTATTATGAACGAGTTCAAGGTGCGCGTGCTAGTCACAATTCATTTTGTTCGGTTCTCACTGCTCGTTATCAGGAAGTCGAAACCTGCGTAGAATGCTCGGCAAAAACTCCATTGAACATCTCCGAAGTGTTCTACTTTGCACAGAAAGCTGTCCTTCACCCGACTGCACCTCTATATGATTCTCGGGAGCATGTATGTCATGTATTTCTTGCTTGTACCTCGTCAAATGACACCTGTACAGGTCCTAAAACCGGCCTGCGTTGCAGCGCTCAGACGGATATTCAAACTGTGTGATACCAATAAGGATGGGATATTAGATGCTTCTGAGCTGAACGAATTCCAAGTACGTACATTTCCGGTATCCAATGGTCTTCCCTCACAAAAATCACGCAGAGAAAATGTTTTGATGCGCCACTGCAACTTCAAGAACTTGAAGGCATCCGGGAAATGGTTCAAGAGCATGCCGAAGGCGGCGTTCGGGATGGTGGACTGACGGAAGCCGGATTCCTCTACTTGCACACTATATTCATTCAACGTGGCCGACTGGAAACGACGTGGACAGTCCTTCGAAAGTTCGGATATGCAGAGGACTTGAGGTTAACGGAACAATTCCTGGCTCCTAAGTTCGACGTTCCCTCGGATTGCTCGGTGGAGTTGAGCCATCTTGGATATCAGTTTTTTACTGATATTTTCGAGACATTTGACAAGGTGTGTTCGGGTTCAGATATTTCTCGTGCTAAGTCTGAATCTGCATGTGATTGTAGGACCAGGACGGTGCTTTGAACAAGGCCGAATTGGATGAAGTCTTCAGCACATCACCCGGTAACCCCTGGGCCTCGCAGAAGTTCCCGGAAACAACCCTATCCGATGATTCGGGTGCTGTTACTCTCCAAGGATGGCTCGCTCAATGGAGGTGAGTCCATTCAGTGGCAATGCCCAATACAACAAATGCTCATGGCTGTCGTCACAGTATGACGACTCTGCTCGACCATAAGACTACACTGGCATACCTTGCCTACCTTGGATACTCAGAAGAACCACGAACAGGTGCCCTGCAAATATCAAGACCGCGAAGAGTGGATAGACGGAAGGGCAAGGTTACAAGAAACGTGTTTTTGGCGTATGTTATTGGGGCAGCGGGGTCTGGAAAGACATCATTGCTTCGCTCATTTGCTGGGAAGCCCTATAGTGCTACTTATGAGCCTACAAACAAAATGATCAGCGTGGTCAACGCTGTGGACATAGATGGCTCTGAGAAATACCTAGTGGTGAGTTCGTCGAAACTTGGAATCTAGTACTCGAACTTGACGCTGACTCCTTCAAAAGTTGCAGGAATTTGGCTCTAGATACGAATCCGAGGCTCTACGAAACAACAGAAAGAACGACATGGTTGATGTCATTGTCTATGTATACGACTCCAGCGATACCAACTCCTTCTCCTATATCAGCAACCTTAGAGTAAGTCTCTTTTGTTTGGAAGAAACAACACGTTCTAAACTCGGATTTTCAGCAACAGTATAATTTGGACCATATACCAACGTTATTTGTCGCAACAAAATCGGACCTAGATCTTGCCTTGCAGGTTAGTTCCTCGGACACATGTTACCTCACATCAATGCTAATCAGGCCTTACCAGCGACATGAGGTCCAACCCGACGTCTACTGCCGCCGACTGAGCTTGCAAGTTCCTGTGTCAGTCAGCGTCAAGACAGGGCAGACGGCTGATGTTTTCCATGCGATTTGCGGTGTCGCCTTGAACCCGTGAGTGGTCACTCATCCTTGTCAAGATTGATGGCTGATTCGTGGTCTGCTACTCCAGGCATGCCGCTTTACCTGGTGGCGCCGACCGTGCTATGTCCGCAACTGCGCGATTGAGAAATTATATGACACTAACGGCTCTATTGGGCACCTGCACTGCAGGGTTATTCATGGCATATCGGCAGTTTCTGTTGAGGCCGGGTGGACCGATCTTGCCTGGTTGGGCGGCTCCTTGGGTGAACTGGTTGCTTGGGAACAGACGATAACTGATATTCATACCATACTTTTTACGATCTATTAGAGCAGTCTCCTTAGAAGACAATTGAGCGTTGAGTGTGCGATCAAAGAATTCCGATGGCCGACGTGTAAGATCCGAATCTAGCATCATTGCAAACTCGTGGACAACAGATGCCTCGACTGCACATTTAAAGCCGTTGGGGCAATTCCAAGGGTCTCTTTACACTGTACCATCGATCCCGCGTGGCTTAGTCGCACTTTAAGGACTTCACTTGGGTAATTAAGTTCAATTCAGTTTCATTTCTGCCTCCTAACGGTCTAGACGCGATTCTCGGGGTTTGAAACGTTGATTCAAAAGACTACCCAGCCTTTACGAAACTTTCATTGTACCCGCCATGGATGAGGATATGGATTACGTCGAGGCGACGCCTCAGCAACCCCAGCAGATCCAACCAAGCTATCAGCAAACCGGCGAGATGAGCGGGCGTAAGATGCTGTGGGTTCCGCCTTCTAATTGATTGACGTGGGACATCACTGACAATGGCTCAACTACAGTGACCTTGTATTCATTCAAGATTGTACTGGAAGTCAAGGAAGCTACATTTCATCAGCAACGAAGAACATAGAGCAAATCTGTGCGCACATATTTGAGTCTGGCAAGCTTCAAAGCCCAGAGGACCTCCGTGTAGGATTGGTTGCTTTTCGAGACCATCCGCCACAAGACCATACCTACGTCACGAAGAATTTTGGCTTCTCGTCTGACATCAGCAAAGTTCAAAAGGATCTGTCTGGTTTGTACGCGTCTGGAGGAGGTGATGGCCCAGAAGCTGTCACTGCTGCCATGGCAGAAGCTTTGGGTATGGATTGGAGAGATCATGCCAGTAAGATGATTGTGCTTATTGCCGATGCGCCACCCCATGGCATTGGAGAGTATGGCGATGGTAAATATACAAATAAATATGTTCCCGCATACTCTGACAACTATGCTTTGACAGGTTTCGACGACGGGTCGCCGGACGGCCAGGACCCTCTCCAACTTGCTCGGGTTATGGCTCAACGAGGCATCTCTTTGGTGCGTGCCACTACTTGGCTGATTATCGGAACGCGACATTTACCCCGGTCTCATAGTTCTTTGTTGCCTGCGAACCCGCACTTAGCGGTTATTCTGTGAGTACTTTCATTGTCAGTGGCATTGTATTCTAACCATCCGTAGTATGCCAATGATTTCTACAACGCCATTACCCAAATTACATCGGGATTGATGCTCCCTCTTACGACCGCCGACCTCCTCTCGCATGCCATCGTTGGAAGTGTCCTCGAAAATCTGGACATGGAACGCCTTGTACGCGAAGTCGGTCAAGCTGTGGCACAACGGATCCTGGGGCAAAACGAGAGCATCGATGACGTAGCTCGTGAACTACACGAGAAGCTCCTCCTCAGGAATGAAAGCACCAAGAAGGTTGTCATCGAGAGCATCTACAAGGAATCGGAAGAAGCGAAACACAACGTGTCCGTTTTTTCCTCGGCTCCTTCATTGGCAGAGGCTCGACCTCTCTTGAAGAGGGTAAGAACTGATAATTACCATAATCTGCCATAAAAGCCAACTGATTAAATTTTCCCGCAGGTCCATGGCAGCCGATTCACAGAGAAATACCTCTCAGCTCGTCAAGCCTACAACAGGAGTTCCTATGGCACATACGGGAGCTTCGGTGCATTTGGCTCAGGCTACCGCTCCACGCCAACTTCCCCGGCGAAAACTCCTGCTCATTCACCCAAGGCTTCTGTATCTAGCACCACCGGATCTCCTCCGGCCAGCCCACGCAAAGTTGTTGAGAACTTTGCCGCGTTTGGCGCTCCAAAGACTGCGAGTGTTTTCGGGACCGCAGTTGCCAGTACGCCATTCTCATTGGCTGGCGGAAAGGCTGCTTTTGGTGGTATGAGGAGCGGAAGAGGTGGGTTCGACGAGGACGAAGACGAGGATGATGAGAATGGACCGCAGAGCATCAAGCTTGCAGAGAGTGCGATCTCTCTTGACCAAGTAGGTTTTTGCATTGCTAGATTGGGATCCGGATGCTGATCAGCCGCCTTTCAGGCTCGGCGCATTGCCCTTCAAAGTGCATGGAGAGGCACACGGGTATGATCAACCTCTGCATCTTTTGGAAATCTTCTTCGACCTTTCTTTCTTGGAAACCCCTTACTTGTGATTTGTTCTAGCGTCCCTGTTCTATACGTTTCCGCATAATCTGTATCATTACCCAATATACACCCTGTTTAAGATGTTGTAATGCATCCGTGTTCTAGCCTGCGATATCAGGAACACTGAAGAGTGTCGACTGAAAGAACTGGGGAGATGTTCCTCGTTATTTCCGCTTCCTCTTCTTGTCCTTCTCCTTCTTCGACTCCTCTCTGGGTATATCATTGCCCTCGTCCCAACTTGCTTCCTTTTCTGCCGCTTTCGCAGCTTCTGCCTCCCTTTTCAGTCGTTTCCTCTCTCGTCTCTCCGCCTTGGTCTCCTCTCGGTTTGACCCCGAATCATCCGAGCTAGGAGTACTTGTAGCTTTGAGAGACCTCTTAAGTTCCTTCTTGGCTTTCTTTTCCTGCTTCCGTCTCCTTCGCTCTTCTTTCGTCTCCGCCTTCTCGTCCACACATTCGGAGTTCCCACCCAACTGGGCTGCCTTCTCCTTTCTCTGCCTTTTCTTTTCCCTCTTCTCTTCTCTCTCAGAATCT
Organism: Clitopilus hobsonii; assembly: GCA_015708445.2. Classification (NCBI taxonomy): domain Eukaryota; kingdom Fungi; phylum Basidiomycota; class Agaricomycetes; order Agaricales; family Entolomataceae; genus Clitopilus; species Clitopilus hobsonii. The sequence continues at coordinate 1,518,138 of CP068003.1, read as the reverse complement.
TCGCTCTTTCTCCGTTTCTCCCGTTTCTCAACGGTAACCGGTTTGTCGCCCTCCTCGTCGGTCTTCTCTCTCCGTCGTTTCTTTGGCTTCTTAACTTCAGTGATCTCCACAGAAGCGGTCGCTTCCATTTTGACTTCTACTTCTACATCTTCCTCAGAATCTGCGGCAAGGGTAGGGCCACGGTAGAACTTGGCATAGAGAGTTGCACGTGCAGCCTCTCGTTTAGCCACTGAGAGTAGAGATGGCTGATAGCGGCCTGTCGGTGTGCTGGTGCCAGAGGTATCAGCGGATGCGGAGGCAGATATTCCTGTTGTTGGGCGACGGTTGGATAGTATACCGGTCTTTGTTCGTTTCAAATCTGAACCTGAAGGAGTCGAGTCGGACTGGAGGGATAAATGTACTTGTCAGTCGGGAAATGGGAATCATGATAGACAAGGAATGCACCTCATCGTCGCTACCAACTTGGAGCTTTATCGACTTCGCAGCTGCGGAGAACAGACTACTCTATGCGTTAGCACATACAGAGTCTACTGCTTGACGAAAAGCGACAGAACTCACTGATCCCAGAACGGGAATGCCTCATCCCTGTCCTTGCCCAAGCCTGCCAAAGTTTTCTTCTGAGGGATCGCTAGAGGTCGACTTATAGCTCCATGCCTTAGTCCCGACCCTTTGCCGGCCCATCCTTGAGCAACTAGGTAAGAGTGACCATCAAGAGGCATTCCAGAGGTCAAACCTGGAAGTGCGACTAAATTTTGGTGAGCGAGATGATGGCAGGATGTGAGGATAAATGGGGATTGCAATGTGCGATATACGGTCGGCCCGGGGATCCGTCCCAGTCAAGAAACTCAAATGCGTTCGAAGACTGTAAAATGAGAGAAAGATGTTCAACATGCCAAAAGGAAGCTTAGCAGCATATAAGGTGTCAATCTTGAACGGTCTCGGAACAATTTATATTCCGTAATGTGAGTCTGAAATGCATACAATGGCTGCAGAATGCCTTTACGCTAATCGTTTCTCTGATATAACTAGCTAGTGTCAGCTCATTTACTTGCACTGTGAAATATAAAACATGAGTAAAGGGCGTTCTGTACATCCTAATGATATTGCTTACCTGGTAGTAGTAGGGAGGTGAAACTGCTTGGCAGGTGGATGGGCTGGCACAGGTGGTGGGTCCTGTCCATCCAGTACCGCCACATTGTCCCCATTGAGTTTGAGTAGGACCAGGGGTGGTGGTGGTGGGTGGAGTAGTAGTCGGGGGTGTGGTAGTCGGAGGGGTGGTGGTAGGTGGGCTAGTAGTAGGAGGATCGCTGGTGGTGCTGCCGCCGCCGCCAGTGCCGACAGAGGTGGTAATTGGACCTTGCTCAACGTAGACACCGCTGAAGTAATAGTCCTCCTGTTCAGAACCTGGGTTGATGCGAAGGACACCGAGATGCCAGTCGGCAGAGTTGGTCGAAGTAGAAGCAGAGATATTGTTTACGACCTTCTTCAAAGCGGCGTTACCGGTGGAAGCCCACAATCCAACGGTTCCGGCGGAGAACTACACAGTTGTGTTATTACGTTCTGGGGAGGCACAATGAAAGTCACTTACGTCGATATCGTAGGCAAAGTTGAGCCACTGGTCAGCAACATAGGGAGTCGACCACTTCTCTACACCAGAGACCATCCAAACGAGGTTTGTTGGGTTAGAACCGACACCATACTTGAGCTCAGTGAAATGGGATTCGAAGAAGCAAATCTGGTGCTCTGAGCTAGAGACTGGTGGATTGGCAGAGCTGCGCTTGATGGAGAAGTGGTAGAAGAGGTTTCCTGACCCAAGGTTGGCTGTGGTCTGGGGAATCAGTTCGGAACGTTCGAATTGAGAGTTCCAGGTAGAAGTGGAATCGATGGAGAGCTTGAGCCCGTGCTTTTCAGAGGATGCGGGATTCTTGTAGGAAGCATCGAGGGCCAAGTAACGCGTGGTATTCTGAGATCCGTGGATGTACTGCGTAGAATCAGAGCACGTTAGCACGTCTCCGGGAATGCACAGATAGGGAAGCTGACCCATTGATATTCACCGACTTGATTCGACCAAGACCCTGTAAACTAAGCTGTCAGTATCTGGACGCAAGACTACAGGACGGCGACCAACATTTGTCAAAGTCAGAGGCGGTGCCATAGTAGTCGAAGCTTCCTGACCACAGGACATTCCCTGCGCGTGCAGCGACAGTCAAAGCAGCGAGAACAGCCCAAGTACGTCCGAGCATGGTGAGTATGGTGAAGAGCCTTGGTTCTCATGGCCCCGTATATATACTCCTCCAGAATGCAGGATAAAACATCGGGGTAAGTAGCACCAATGTGTATCTAGGCGAGCAAGGGAAATCGTCGGCAGGACGGAAAATATCTTCGATGCAGGATACAAATGCCTCATAGGCCAACTGTCGTCACATCCGCAATCAGAAACGATCACGCGGGGTAAGGACTGTCATGTAATGAAGCATGGTAGCGCGTAGTTTCGACAATTCTTCCGAGAAATCAAGCTCGACATTGAAACGCCCGAGCTCTCAGTAGTTCGGGCCGCTTGATTGAGACTCGAGGACCCGATGCTGAAGTTGATGATATGACCAGAGACTCAGGCAAGGAGTCGTAGAATTGCTTGGCATGGGAAGATACCTCACGTGTGACCCCGCCCGATTGATAACTCATTATTCCTCGATGTTTCGACAATAAATTGTAGGATGACGTTGCGCGACCGAGCATGCATGCACAATATGCTACCAAGCCTAACCAAGTCAAACAGCTATTGCAAGATCCGCGATGATTCACTTGCACTGTGATCACGACGTCAACAACTGAGGAGTCGATGTCAAAAGTTAGGAAATCATACCTGGTAATAGTACGGAGGAGAGACTGCTTGGCAGGTGGATGGGCTGGCACAGACGGTGGGTCCTGTCCATCCGGTACCACCACATTGCCCCCACTGAGTTTGAGTTGGGACGGGGGTGGTCGTGGTGGGTGGAGTCGTAGTCGGGGGTGTGGTAGTCGGAGGGGTGGTGGTAGGAGGGCTGGTAGTAGGAGGGTCACTGGTAGTGCTGCCACCGCCTCCAGTGCCGACAGAGGTGGTAATTGGACCTTGCTCGATGTAGACGCCGCTGAAGTAGTAGTCCTCTTGTTCGGGACCAGCGTTGAGACGGAGGACACCAAGATGCCAGTCAGCAGAGTTGGTGGAGGTCGATGCAGAGATGTTGTTGACGACCTTCTTCAAAGCGGCACTACCGGTGGAAGCCCACAATCCAACGGTTCCGGCGGAGAACTACATAATTATGTTAATACGGACTGGAGAGGCACAATGAAAGTCGCTTACGTCGATGTCGTATGCAAAGTTAAGCCATTGATCGGCAACATAGGGAGTCGACCATTTTTCGACACCAGAGACCATCCATACAAGGTTGTTCTTGTTAGAGCCAACACCGTACTTGAGTTCAGTAAAGTGAGACTCGAAGAAACAAATCTGGTGCTCCGAAGTGGAGACTGGTGGGTTGGCAGCGCCGCGCTTGATAGAGAAATGGTAGAAGAGATTGCCTTGACCCAGGTTGGCGGTGGTTTGAGGAATTAGCTCAGAGCGCTCGAATCCTCCATTCCACACAGAAGTGGAGTCGATTGAGAGCTTTAAACCACGCTTCTCGGAAGAAGCTGGGTTTTTATAGGAGGGGTCCAACGACAAGTAGCGAGTAGTAGCCTGAGATCCGTGAATATACTAGAGGCCTCGTTGATCAGTGGAGACTCCTAGAGAGTCGTCACGAGAATCCTACCCATTGGTATTCACCAACTTGATTTGACCAAGACCCTGTATACTCATCAGCGTCTGTTGTACTAGACTAGGGAATTGAACCTCACATTTGTCGAAGTCAGCTCCAGTGGTGTAAGAGTCGAAGCTTCCTGACCACAGGATATTGCCTGCGCGAGCAGCGACGGTCAAAGCAGCGAGAACAGCCCAAGTACGTCCAAGCATAGTTGATATGAGTTGCAATGCTTGGGTGTATGACCTCGTATATATACTGTTCCAGGATAGGTAAAAGAATGTCGGCAAAAGTAACTCAATGGATGCAAGCCTTCGCAAGGGATAATCATCGGTTGGACGGGAAATAACTTGAATGTATGAGGCGGATGCTTCATAGGCTTTCTATCGCCTTGTCCATAACCGCGAAGGATCACGCGGGGAAATAATTGACAAGCAAAGAAAGCATGGTAGATGCTCTGTTTTGACGATTATTCCGAGGAATCAAGGTCAAGCAGTGCAACCAATGAAAGGTCCGAGTCTATGCAGTCCAAGCCGCTCTCTACATTCATCCTATGTTTTGTGGGCGAGGCAAGGTGGAGGGGTAAGTCCCTTAGTATTGAAGGTGGCCGCAGAGGTTTTGAGAAAAGCCTTGGAATAGCCATAAAGGTGACCGGGAAATGAAAGAAAGATTTTCTCTTGGCGTGGGAGCAAAGATGTCAAGCCAGGTCACCCAAAAGGGGAAATTCACCCCACACTGCCTTGAAATCAAGTTGTCCTCGAACATCATCATGATCCTCGAGTTGCACTACAAGATTCTCCCGTAAGAATATTGTTGTATTCCATGATATATACAAATGGTATTACAGTCAGACCCCACAGCACCACGCTCAGCACTGAGCTTCATGTTTTATTTGCACTATTATGGCAAGGTCAGTAAAAGTTGAGTAAAAGCAAAAAAGAATATCCATTGAAACGCACCTGGTAATAATAGGGGGGAGAAACTGCCTGGCAGGTGTATGGGTCAGCACAGGTGGTAGGTCCGGTCCAGCCAGTGCCACCGCATTGTCCCCACTCAGTCTGAGTTGGGCCAGGGGTGGTAGTGGTTGGAGGAGTGGTAGTAGGAGGAGTGGTGGTCGGAGGCGTGGTAGTCGGGGGCGTGGTAGTAGGAGGCGTGGTAGTAGGAGGAGTGGTCGTTCCACCGCCTCCAGAGCCGACAGAGGTAGTAATTGGACCTTGTTCGATGTAGACACCGCTGAAGTAGTAATCCTCCTGCTCCGAACCGGGAGTGATACGGAGAACACCAAGATGCCAATCGGCAGAGTTGGTGGAGGTGGAAGCAGCGATGTTGTTGACAACCTTTGTCAAAGCGGCGCTGCCAGTAGATGCCCACAGCCCTACAGTACCAGCAGAGAACTATATAATGACTTATTAGTAAAAACCTCGCCATCCAGAGACGGTAGACATACGTCAATATCATAGGCGAAGTTCAGCCATTGGTCGGCAACGTAAGGAGTTGACCATTTCTCAACGCCAGAGACCATCCATACCAAGTTCGTCGGTGTGGAACCAACACCATACTTGAGTTCGGTGAAATGGGACTCGAAGAAGCAGATCTGGTGCTCCGAAGTAGAGACTGGTGGGTTGGCAGCACCTCGCTTGATGGAGAAATGGTAGAAGAGATTCCCTGTTCCAAGATTGGCAGTGGTCTGGGGGATGAGCTCAGAACGCTCAAATCCGTTATTCCAAACGGAGGTAGAGTCAATAGAAAGTTTCAAGCCATGCTTTTCAGATGATGCCGGGTTCTTGTAAGAGGGGTCCAAGGCAAGGTAACGCGTAGTGTTCTGTGAACCGTGGATGTACTGAATTGGATCTGTATTAGCATCATCTCGGGCTTGGCAAAATAGTCACATTACCCATTGATATTCACCGACTTCGTTAGACCACGACCCTGGAGAATAAGGTATGAGCACCTGGAGGGCCTAAGGCGGGCTCGGAGAATACGCGCTTACAATTGTCAAAATCAGATCCAGTGTTGTAATAATCGAAGCTTCCCGACCACAGGACGGTGCCTGCACGGGCGGCGACGGTCAAAGCAGCGAGAACAGCCCAAGTGCGTCCGAGCATGTTTAAAATGCAGGATGAAGGTTCGTGAAAGTAGCCACAGTATATATAGCGACGATACGAGTTATTTTCGTCTCTACCAGAAAGAATGTCGGCATAAGTGTCTCGACGTATGCCCTATGCGAGGTTTGGCCATCGTTGAGGGAAAATCATCGGGTTACGGAAAAACGCTTGCTTGCAATAAAGCGGCGACATTCCTGGCTTCTTGTCGTCATAACGTTGATCACGCAGGATCACGCGGGGTTGGAAGTGACATGCAATGCAATAACGATAGCTGTATGGTATCTACGATCATCCGAGGTATCAAATCTTAGCAGTATGAGTGATGAAAATATGGTTCCGCACAAAAATAAGCCTATAATTACTCCTGCTTCCTGAACATCCATGAAGTAAACCAAGACCGCGTCTTCTTCGTGGCCTTATCCGTTTCTGCCTGTTCGTCTTCGATGCGATCAATGAGGGCAGCCTTTTCCTCCGCTATTACTTCTTGAATGATCGCATTCTGCACTGAGACCTTGTTGGAGGATGCCAATGACATTCGGGACCGGGAAGGGGCAAGCAGTGCCGGACCGGCACTTTCTCCAGGTGCGGGGAAACTCCTCGCCTCCTCAGGATCACGCTCCACAGAAAACTGGAATGAAGGCATGCTTGTCAGAGATCGTGAGGCCGTCCTATCGGTAGCCGAAGAAATAGAGCGGAGAGTTCTAGGCAACGAATTATCTCCGTGCATAGTTGGTCGCCTCCTGGGTGGTCGTTGAGCGCGTTCGACATCACCCTCGTGCCGTTCGACACGTTTGGCAATGGTGGAAGGTAGGTCGATGTCTTCAGTTCCGTTGATCATTGAAGACTTGTGCGAAGAAGTTGGGCGGCCAACGATAGACTTTGCCTCTGCACCGACAATTTCCTGAGGGGATTCCGTAGTCTGAGGGCCCAGCCAGTTGCCAAGCCTGCCACCTGCCGACTCCACAGTAAGGGAAACCTTGAGGTCGACCGTGTCGTCCAGATCTAAAACCCCGGTTGGATTTCGTGGGAGCCAGAGGACATTGGCGAACGGTCGTGCGTAATATGGATTGTCGTAAGGAAGGTCTATGGTGTGTGTATCATCCCATGGGACAGGGGGCGGATGTAGAACTACAGGTCCTTCATTGAGCGCCGTTGTTTCGTCCAGAACCCCTAGCGACAAACGATGGGGTCTGTCAAGGTCGTTCGCAGACTGACTTCGTTGCCGTCGTTTGGAAGGCTGCCCAAGTATCACAGTGTCCCTCGGCCGGTCCAAAGACATGGAGGGCAATCGCGAAAACGACCTATCCTGGGTGTCGAATGGAATAGGCTGTCGTCGTAGCTGGGGTTGACGATGCATTGTCTTATACGAGAAGTCTATCCATGTCGGAAACTTCATAGTAGCAAATGCCGAGCGATGTGCCTTGCCGACCAAATGTTCGTTCTTCTCTGAAGAATATTCTGTAGCTTCCGGAGCTGGGGAGGTCATTTCTGACCCTCTCTGAGGAGATATACCACACATGACCTCGCTTTCTACCAAGTCATCTCTCTCGAACTGTGAGCGACATCTACGAGTAAGGCTGAAGGTGTGCCTTCGATCAGATTCTATAGTCCAGTAGAACCTCAGAAGAAATAACTTACAAGACTTTGGTGCAAGCGGTCAAGACGATCAAGAATGCGGATAAACCGACATTGACTTCCTTCTTGAGAACCACCATGTATGCCAGGAAAACTGCTTGCGAAAGGATGAGACCTAGTTCGAATGAGCAAGTGTGACGCCACAAGGTTGGGAAACTTTATCACCATCCAAAGTGTACCGTACCATCCGAATCAAGAGACGTTCTCCGTTACACTCATAGTGCTTTGCATAAACGTGAACGAGCTGAAGACAGGCGTGAGTAATGTCATTTTCCCTCCCTGTATTAACATACCTGATTCTTCATAACACCTACCAGGCCAAGCGTCAGTCTATTATAGAGGAAAAGAAAACCTATGACTCACCAATCTGTACGAAGAAGTACAGAGCCCCAAAAGGAAGAACAAAGGGATTAAGAACAGAGAATAATAATAATACGTGTAAGACGAGTAGGTGATTTGGTAGCCAATCTAGGGGCATCCGTAAGCATGCTTGATCAGGTAGCAGGTAGGAATAACGCACAATAGAAATTGAGTGTTCGTGGTCTGATTCCGACCGATCGTTTGCGCCTGGATAATGTTGTCAGAATCGGAATAATTATACTCTCATTGTGCAGAAGCTTACGGCGTAATTTGTCGTGAAGTTGAAGGATACATAATAAGCGGGAGCTACAAATTGTGAGAATCAATCCAAGATAAATGGTGTTGCAGATGACTTACTCCCACTACAGAATGAAAAATTGATCAGGACCAGTAAGTATATGCAGGGGAGAGACTTACGAAGGACAATTTCGAACGCGCCATGCAAGGCAGTTGTAAGTATCACTATTGGAGTCGATGATCAGCGTCAGTGTCCTCTTTTCCATGAAAAGAAAAAGTCACTTACACCACCCAACATAGAACGGCCCCGCAGTCGGGAAACTGTCCGCCACAATCTTCAAAATATTCGGCCTCACCGTCCCACTGGTCAACTTAAAACTCTCCAACAAACTCTGCAACGCCACGGTCCCAACACAGAAGAACACCACCACGTTCACGATTAAGAATTTATAGTATCTTGTCATGATTCTGTCGTGCAGAGAAGAGAGGGTTTTGATGGTGTGAGCCTTCTTGGCGATGAAGAGGAGGATGAGTGGGATGAGGAGAGCGAGGAGGGCAACGAGAACGGTGGGAAGGAAGGATTGGATGACTTCTTCTTCCCATTGGTGCTTGTCGAGATAACGTTTCTACGTCAAGCGGGATCAATACTTTACGAAATCAGCCAGGGAAAGTGAGGACTTACCAATCCAGGCCAGAACTGACTGATATTCTGGATCGATACAAGACCAACGAAAACGGAAACAGGGAAAATCCAGAATAGCGTGAACCCCCTTTAACCCGGTTGTCAGTCTCAAGATCCTGTCTGTGTAATCCAGGTACCCACCAAACTCCCGCATTAACCACCCAATCCTTGACAAACTCAGCCGTCAAACTTCCCTTCATCACCCTCTCCCAATCTAAATCCTGATACATCGGTGCCATTTCCACCAAACAAGTCAAAGGATTATTCGGATGTACTGCAAGGTATTTACACGCCTTCCTTGCATCCCTTGGTTCCTTGAACGTCACGAATGCAGTAGAAACAGGTTCGAAATCAGTTGTGGACTTTGCTCGAGCTTCGGTGATGAGTGAATTCAAGACGTTGAGTTTGGTGGTGTAGTAGTCTATTGAAGGGACTGTCTTGCCACGGAAGAGATGGGAAAGGTTGATGAGGGGCTGGTAGGCATCCAGAGTGGAGCGGGGAAGACTGTAGAGTGCTTCCCAGATGGTCTTATGGGGAGCCATCGAATTTCGTCTCCTTTTACCCATATTTACAGGAGGGTAGGTCGTCGTGCGAGGTGTATGAGCAGTTGGTGTAACCGGCGATCCAGGAAGGAACTTGTCGTCCAGTTCAGGTTCTTGGAGCTTCGTTTCTTCCTCGCCCTTCAACTTCCTCCAGGAGTACCTCTTCGGCTTATTGAAAAATCTCTTGGAACGATTGGTATCCCGGAGTTTGAACTCCTCCACGAAAGGTCCCAAGACCCTGATGAGCTCTTCCATTCTCTCTTCATCGCCCAACTCGTCCTCTGCAGGGAATGGTATCCCATCAATAGTCGTCCTCGCCGTACCAATGACGCCTTGCTCTAAATCAGCGCCCATCTTCCCCTTCTGCCTCATGATCGCTTTCCTCTTCCTACTCGTAATAGCTGGCAACTTTGCATCTTCCCCACATCCCGATTGATCCAATGCGGTCTTGACACCTGAAAGTGCTTTATTGGCTAAGCGTATATGCGCCGATTCGAGCTGCACCAGGACTTCCTCTCGTCGTCGGAGTAGGGAGGCAAGCTCTGTCATCTTTCGAGCAATGACGACTCTTTCGATCTCGGGAGGGTCCCTCTCGTTGCGAGAAGATGCATGATCGCCTTCTGAAGTGGCAGGATCTTCGATGGAGTTGTCCCTAGTTTCTGGGTTACTGAGGAACGGGACTTTGGTCGATACAGGTATCCGCTTTGCACGATTAAACAAGAACGCGAGTCCCTTGTTTATGATGCTGGGTTGACTTGAAGAGGTAATACCCATTGAAGGCTTCTCTAGTTTGCGAGTCATGTAGTACTCAAAGTACTCCTTCATATCCTTCTCGTTCCGCAGAGAATTCGGGACATTAGACACCATGACGGTACGCCACCTCAGTCCTCTGGGAGGTTTGGTACCAGTGAGGATAGGGATATCAGTGAATCCATATTGAGGGTGTGGGTGCGGATAGTAGGTTTCGTCAGTATCGTCATCACAATTAGGTGCTTCGTAACGGGCCCGTAAGAGCTGGATGTTCTCAGCACGAAGTCTGAATGCGCCGTGACATATCCAAAGAAGTGTCGCTATCCAGCTCAGAGTGAGCCAGAATAAGAGGCATATATGAATCCAGAGCAAGCGTTTGCCCGTGTCGGTGTTGACAAGAGAGGAGATAGAGGCTCGTGTCATGGATTTAGTGGAGGTTTCATCATCCGAGAAGTGGACGTGGATGGGGAAGAGGATGGGGAAGGTTGTTAGGGTATGCAGCAGGACAAAGAAGACTATATACGTAGTCAGTGGTAGAACAATGGATTGAGCTGAACAACATACAGCATCCTCTGATAAAGCGCACATATAACGAGGCATCGACACCTCGCAGCTTAAGGATCTCCATTTCTGTGAATTTGAATGCCTGCTTCACCCACGACAGTGGCCATCCTTTAGGGGACGGCGGCGAGGGATACCTATACCAACTTGGTCAAATCGTGCGCGCTCTGTCATATCTAGTGCCAATCTTACCTTGCCCAGCTTCGACCTTGGTAGAGGCTATGAACGACGTCAGCGATGCCCTCTCAGGTAGTCAGGGGCTTAGACGCTCACTATCCGAATTCCCAAGATTCCCTACTGCCCAGCTCATCTGGCTCAGTCGTCTCCTTCCCCTTCCCTCTTCGTCTCCTCTTCATGAGTTCTTGTCCAGTAACACATAGCACCGTAATTGATAGGGCAATAACAGACTGGTTGATAAGACCACTTTAATCCCAAATGAGCTCATTGCGACCTCCTAACGACAAGGATATAACTTGCCTATAATCTTTAGAGAAAGGTCTATTCTGTATATCAGTCATGGTCGTAAGTCATGAATGGCGTGGTTGAAGAAGAAGCCGTAAGTGGGCAGATAGACGAGAGCTGGCTTAACTCAGGAAGCGAGCATGGTCGCCTCTTCTTGTGCTGTCTGGTGGTGTCCGTCAATAGAAGATGATCTTGACATAACCACGTGCGCAATTCAATTCAATTCACTCCAAATACGTTTACTACAAATATCCAATTTTACATTTCCTATGTTTATATTCCTTTCTTTAGTCCTTTGGTCGTCCAGAGCGCCAATTCGGTTGAGCAGAGCGTATGACGTCATCACTGCTCACCGACAAACTCGTCGAACCAGCGGAACACTTCATAATGCCACTTCAAACTGCGGATTGATGAGCCAATGTTATCATCAACGGGAGCAGAAAATCTCTCACCTGTTCCCATGCTTGAGGACCCAGTGGTTTTCGTCAGGGAAAATGAGAAGTCGGCTGCGAATTCCAAGTCTTTTTTCACAAGATCAGTTTATCCAGAAGCGGACCCGAGTCTAGAAAATAAACTTACTGTTGCAAAGCGTGGAAGGCAGCGATACTTTCCGTTTCGGGGAGACGATAGTCCTTGCTTCCGTGGATAGCGAGAAGAGGAGTGGACCATTTGTGAACAAAGTTCGAAGGGCTGAACTTCTCAGATAGAGCCTTGCTCTTGGCGTCCCATGGGCGTCCTCCCCATTCGTGATTGAACTAAACGCGTATTAGCGAAATAATCATCCTCAGACGAGAGACACATACGAAGAAGAGCTCGTCAGTGGAGTATCCATTGTAGTTGGAGTCAAAGACACCATCATGGGCGACGAGAGCCTTGAAGTTGAATCCAAACTCAGGATGACCCTGAATCCAGTAGATAGCATATCCACCCCAGGAAGCACCAGCGGCGACAGCACGATCAGCATCAATAGCAGGATACTTCTCCAATGCAGTCTTCCAGCCTTTTTGCATGTCGACGAAGGGCTTTCCTCCCCAATCTTCCGCAATTGCGTCGGTGAATTCTATGAACAAAATTAGCATATATCGCAGATATTTTGACACCTAAAACTCACCCTGGCCGAAAGTAGTGCTACCAGTTGGGTTGATCATAACCACAAAGTATCCTTGCTGGGCAAAGACTTTTCACAGTTTAATCAGCTTCCCTTCACAATTCACTCAGTGAGCGACTCACTATTCGGATTCCACCTATTCGACCACTGATCCTCCCAAGCTCCCTGTGGTCCACCATGAATCAACAACACAACAGGCCACTTCTTCTCTTCTCCCTCCTTATACCCCTTCGGCTTCAATATCCATCCCTGCACATTCTTTCCATTCGCACCCTCAAACCAATAGCTCTCTCCCTCACTCAACTTCTTACCTTCCAATCCCTTCTTCGTCAAAGAAGTCAACTGCTCAATTTCAGGCTGCACTCCACTCAGATCAGCACCTTGAACAATAGCTTCCTCGAGTTGTGGAAGGTTGTGGATGATAAAGACTTCGTTGGGGGAGGTGAGTGAGGATTGGGTGAAGAGAAGACGACCGGTGAAGAGGGGTTGGATACCGGAGGCGGCTTTGTCGTGGGTGAGAGGGATGGGATTGGTGAAGATCTTGTCGAGTTTGGGGTGGGTGGTGGAGGAAGAGGGGGTAGGAGGGATGGGGAGAGCATATATTTTGACCTTGGCCTCGTCTCCGGCGGTGAAGTAGATGAGACGTCCGTCTTTGGAGAACTATTAACGTCATTAGTAGATGTTCTGAATGCACAGATAATGATGCGCTTACAGCAAGAGCGTCAGGGGAGCGATCCCATTCTTGAGTCAGAGTATACCTGACGTCCTTCTCAAGGTCGTAGATCACAATCTTGGCCCTATCACTTTCATAGCCATCCTTGTCGAGTTCCAACCAAGCAGCTTTCCGTCCTTGAGGATCAAGGACGGGGCTATGAGTAGCAGCATGCTTGCCACTAGTCAACTCCTTGGGCTTCTGCTTGCCTTCAACATCGGTAATATAGACGTTCTGCTTGGTGTGCCATGCTTCGGGAAGCTCAGGATCCTTGGTAGTGTAGATGATGGTCTTTCCAGAAACATCAAAGTCATCGGTACCACCGAATGGCTCAACTGGGGCGCTCTAGATTCGCATTCAGCAAAGAAATCCAACAAGAAAAAGTTAAAGGCCTACATGCTTGGTTCCCTCGAAAAGATGCTTGAACTCTTCCCCATACCTCCACTTGTGGTCGGGGTCAAGGTAAAGCCTAGTGCTGAACAAAACGTTCTTCTTCTCCCCAACCCAAGTATCCCAGTGTCGCTCAAAGGTCTCATCATAAACGAATGCCGAATTTCCACGATTCTCCCACTCCTCATCCAATCTCGCGACATCACTGATATTGCCATTTGAGTAGACATAATCAGAGAAAACGAGGTAGCCAGTGGTGGAGCTGTACTTGAAGTTGGTAGCAGATTTGTTGGGGAGCTTGCCGATTAAGGTGGGAGAAGTGGTCGTGATGGAGACTTCGGAAGAGGCCTCGGAGGAGTGAGAGTTGAATTGGATGTTGATAACATAGATTTCAAGACCGCCTTTGTCGTCTTCGCTCTCGACGACGTGTGCGAGAGAGCGGGAGTTGAGCCAGAACGCTTCTCCGCCTTTCTCAAGCTGGGAAAGGAGGTAATGCGTGGTTAGTCATGGTGCGCAGTCGTCTGCGACGGGGACGTACAGGGATTTCAATGTGCTTTTTAGTCTGGACGGGCACAATGGCAAGACTTTTCTTGTTCCTGCGCAGTAGATGAGGGACTATGCAGAGAAATACAAAGACCTGACTGACTTCTTGTCCGCCAAGGAGAACTGAGAATAGGGAACGAGTACAAGGTCCCCAGCATCGTTGGCAACACCCTGACCAGGCCTAGCCAATTGAATCTATTGACATAGGAAAGGATTCACGGATTATTCGCGTATTCCGAGTCAGAGACAAAGACGAACCAGATCCTTTGGTGAGAACACGTCGGATCCCTCCTTAAAGGCAAAATCGCGGGCAGGAGGAGCCATATCTGCTTTCTTTGGTGTAGCAGATGGATAAGACGATAAGAACGGAATCTGAGCCGTAAGGCCCAAGTTGAGGAGGGCCGACGGAAGCCTCATGGTGACTGAATGTCAAGTGCTGACTCTCATCAAAACGGACCTTGAGCCGGTTCAACCTGACGCGATCTAGTGACTACTATGGCGCAAAATTATACAGAATACAATCTACTCGGACATTGACGCGTCTTCAGGCTCTTCGTCTGCATCGTCTCCTAGTCTGTCTTCGGGAGAAAGCGTTGCAGGTCCTTCAACCTGTGTCACCTCCCCACTCTCCGAATCCCACCTCGCAATCAAACCCACTCTAAACACGACCAACTTGTGTCCGATCAGCTTGAGTAGTTGTGTTTGTTCAGCAGTCAACACCTTTCCCTTCTCGCATATTTTATGAGGTGTCTGTAATGTCGGCACACCCCTGTTCATCGTCGTTGTCAGACCCAGCTTCCTGAGTTGAGGATCCTCGTTGTGAGGGAAGGGTTCTGGTGGATCAGAGTGATGTCGCATGACTGGTCCTTCAGGTATGATCGCTGTCCGTGTGGCAATATTTCCTGCGCGTGCAAAGTCTGGTTGTTGGAAGTCGGCGAACCAGTCGACAACTTCTTCTGGTGGCGAGTCGGTGAAGAGCAGACCGACTTGGCCTTTTATTTGCTATGAGAGGCGTACGATCAACCGATGGAGGAAAAACAGGAAGGCATCCAACATACTTTTGCGAGATTGTGAAGACCTTGTCGGTGCTCTTCTTCTGGTGTCGTACCAAGAGCTTTTGCCATAACCGCACTCCGTCCAAAGAATATCCGTGCAGAGCTGAATTCAAGAATGAGATTTGTTTAGACGACAGATTTAGGCACATACTCTTTCCATAACCGCCTCACAGTCTTCAGATGAGCATTCCTCATGGACCCAACTTCAAACAACCAGCAGTACTTCCACTTCTCCGAGTTTTCTTGTAACTACAGGGTCGCTTCAGTCAAAGATTCCCTTCACACTTCCCACAACTAACCTCAGTCATTTGCTCGTGCTTTTGCTCCCTAGTCTTCTTTGCGACCTTTGACAACGTTACTATCCCTTCGTTAGCACCTCCTCGACCAAATGATACCACAACTACTCACCGACTTTAGCTCGCTTGGATTTTGGCATCTTGGGATACTCGAAGAGGTTCGATCGAGAATTAGAAGTCCGCCAAAAATTATCTGAGCCGGCGCTTATTTCCCTCAGGCGAGATCATCAGCACAACATTGACCATGGCATCGACATCGACGACAGACCTCATCGCTCTCAGAGAATCACTACTAAACACCCCGGGGAATGTACCCCTACATAATAGGTTCAGGGCTTTGTTCACCCTGAAGAGCTTGAAGAACGAAGATGCAGTCAAGATCATTGCTGAAGGTAAGAATTTTGTGAATTAGAAGGGAAGAGATCTGAAGAGAGTAGGCTTCCAGGATGATTCTGCGCTGCTTAAACATGAGCTTGCGTACTGCCTTGGACAGATGAAACTGCAGTCTGCGCTGCCGATCCTTGAGAAGACGCTTCGTGACTCTGCGGAAGATCCTATGGTCCGGCATGAGGTGAGCATTGCTTATAGGTTGTCTTGAATCTGTATTGAATCTTTGACAGGCAGCAGAGGCAATGGGTGCTATCTCTGCATCTACATCGATACCAATCCTCAAAGAATACCTCACCGATCCCGATCCTAGCGTCCGAGAAACCTGCGAGATTGCCTTGGCCAAGATCGAATGGGACCATTCAGAGGAGGGGACGAAATACTCAGAAACAGCGAAGGATGATACCGTCGTACCGTGCGTTTTGGTACCCATCTGACTTGTATTCTTCCAGCTAAAAAATGACCAAAACCAGGCAATATACTTCAATAGATCCTGCACCAGCAACCTCTGGTCTACTCAAAGGTGTTCCAAAGCCTGAAGATGTGTCATCCCAAACCATCTCACAACTCCAATCAACTCTTAACGATACTTCCATCCCTCTATTCGAACGTTACCGTGCTATGTTTGCTCTACGGAACATTGGTACACCAGAGGCTGTTGACGCTCTAGCTTCTGGCTTCAGCGATAGCAGCGCTCTATTCAAGTACGCTTCCTTTATTCATACACCTCTATTATGATAACTAATAGTCTATTCGTGACTAGACACGAAATTGCATTCGTCTTCGGCCAACTCCTCTCTCCCCACTCCGTCCCCTCTCTTCTCGAAGTCCTCAAAGATGACAAAGAAGCCGAAATGGTGCGACACGAAGCTGCAGAAGCGCTAGGAAGTATCGCCACTCCCGAAGTCCTCCCTGCACTCAGGGAATATATGACAAAGGAAGATGCCCCAAGGGTTGTGAGGGAGAGCTGTCAGGTTGCATTGGATATGTGGGAGGTGAGTCTGATTCTTTGAATATAATTTGAAAGAGTTGAAAGAAAGCTGATTGATTTGAATCGGTCAATAGTATGAAAATTCGAATGAGTTCCAATATGCAGACGGACTTGGGCAGAAGGTCGTATCTGCTGCTGCATGAATTCTTTCCTCTGTTCGCCAGAAAATGCTGAATTATTGATTTATTTTGTATTATTACCTACTAGACGGGCCAATAAAAATGGAGGTCAATATTTGATCTTTGATTCCAACTGGATTATTCTGTCGGAATATTCAAGATCGTGGTTGAGCAATGCCACTGATGGGATCGCGACTTTGGCCCTGAACGCTCTTTGGCAACTCCGGTCATGTCGCGACTCGCAAGCTTCATCTTCTGTCTGGCTGTGGTAGCCAGTTCTCTTGAAGAACGACGACACGTTTCTGAACCTGAAATACAACCTGGCTTGTGGCAAGCCTTCGCACCGAAACTATCACCCTGATGTTGACAAAAAAGCAACTGGGGACTTCCGCGAACCGTCTCCACTTAACGAATAGCGGACAGTTCTATGATCACTGGAAGCCTTTACCCTCTTGAATTCCTTGACTGATATTCCGCACTTTCGCAGTATCCTTGGAGACTGGGACCCCTCAACTGCGGCCCTACCGAGCGAGAGTGAAATATGGATCATCTTGCAGTTGTCGCAGTAGCCTCCTCGGTGAGAGTGTCAAGTGATTGCATGGTGTCGCCTCCGCTACTGATGATTCAAGGACGCTCGTTGCTGAGTGGTAGCACCATCGGCCCGCGTGCTCCCTCACGTCCACAAACTCTCGCGAGCCTCCGGCGACATATACAAGTGCAGACTTGGGAATATCATGTCAAGAAGGTCCCCAAACAAACGTCTCAAACTCCCGGCTGATGTTCGACTTGGCGACATCGGTCCAACTCAAAATTCAGCAGCCATTTCCGAATTCGGTGGTGCACTTTTCCTCGAATTATGGCAGCAATTTCGGCTCTTTGTAAGAGGGCGTAGGATTTTGACATGACTGGAGGGCAAAATGGGAGAGTTGAATATGTGCAAAGGGCTGCAGAACATTTGATTGGGCTAGTAAGATGAAACTCGGTCCATGTCATGGTTATGGACTTACGTCTTCAGTAGGTTTCTAGTGGAGAGCTGCGTGCCACAAAATAAGGGCACGTCGGCCGGAGTGAGATGGTCCACGAATTCACGGCGGAGAGAGCATGAGTTGTGACTTACGTGCGTGAAGCCTCGTCACCGAGGGACGAGAGAGAGAGAGAGAGGAATCGGGCGTGATGAGACTGGCTCGACGCATCGCACATGGATGCACTCTTTCTTGACCATGATCACATCGCGACTCTCTTTCCGCTCACAAATGCAACGAATTAACATGGCTTTAGATCGGTCTTAACCGATCAATCGCTCTCCTCGCTTTTCTCAGAAGATTCTTACCGTCACCCCTGCACGAGTTGCTGTGAGAACGAATGTAATGGCATCGCCATCGTATTTCATTCGAGAACCACCATGCGCGCAAAAAGAGAGCAGGAGCTTCCTCGAACCGTCTCCACCTAACGGACAGCGGACAGTTCTATGATCACTGGAAGCTTATACCTTCTTGAATTGCTTGACTGATATTCCGCACTTTCGCAGTATCCTTGGAGGCTGGGACCCCTCAATTGCGGCCCAATCAGCGTGTCGTAGGTGTGATAACCATGTCGTGTCTTGCAGTTATCGCAGTAGTCTCCTCAGTGAGAGTAGCATTCGATTGCATGGTGTCGCCTCCACTACTGATGATCCAAAGACGCTCGTTCTGAAGGTAGCACTGTCGGGACGAGTGCTCCCTCACGTCCACAAACACTCGCGAACATCCAGCGACATATACAAGTGCAGACTTGGGAATATCATGTCAAGAAGGTCCCCAAGTAAGCGTCCTGAATTCCCGGCTGCTGTTCGACATTCCGATTTTGGTCTAAATCAAAATTCATCCAGTTTCAATTGCGGCGGGACACCTCATGTGGAATTGGCCAGCAATAATTTCCTTCCTTTCTTACCTTTCCTGTTATGTGCTCTGCATGTCGTCTTCTAAACTTTCTTACTACCCCATCACAAGCAGTGCGAAATCTCAAAGAGGAGGTGATTGCAATGAACTCATAATCGTTCTGAAGAGAGTATTAGCGAACTACGATCAGAATACTGGCAGCAGTTGTTCCGTTCAATGTGCAGGAGGAGACCCATGTCATACCTTACGTTCGTCGTGGAATGGTCGTTGGGCCGTTCTCTTGCAACTAGACGAACAGGCCCGCTGTGTTTCTTTCTCGTTACAGTATTTTCTTACGAGCTAATATCCTGTCCTCCATTAATCACTATCTAAGTCCAAGCGCAAATCCTCTGCTGCTACGATATGTAAGGTCGGAGGAGATTGTCGAGTGATGGGACCAATTTCGGCTCCGTCCGCCGACGCGGATGTTCTTTGTCAATGACCATCATGTTGCGACTCTCCATCCGCCTTCCGACCTCTGCGTACATTCAAAACGCTTTGTTCAAGTCATCAACTACTTCCTCAAAGACTTTTCTCGGAATCCAAAGCTTTCTCAGTATCGGTCAGATGGCTCTTCTATCTAGGCAGGATACACACCATCGCACTCTGCTACTATAGCATTTTGCGTTATATTTGCTATACCCTTTGCTTCTAAAAATCGTCATGCACCCAAAAAGAGGGACAGGGACTTCCGAGAACCGTCTCCACTCAACGAAGAGCGGACAGTTCTTTGAACACTGGAAGCTTTTACCTTCTTGATTTCCTTGAATGATATTCCGCACTTTCGCAGTATCCTTGGAGGCTGGGACCCCTCAACTGCGGCCCTACTAAGCGTGGTGATGGTGTGAAACTATATCGTCATCTTGAAGTTGTCGCAGTAGCTTCCTAGGTGAGGGTATCTGTTGGAAGCTTAGTGTCGCCTCAGCTACTGATGGTTCAAAGACATTCGTTGGTTTATGAGCGGCGGCACAATCGGCCCACATGCCTAACCCCTCATGCCTTACAAACACTCGCGAGCCTCCCGCGACGTATACAAGTGCAGACTCGGAAATATCATGTCAAGAAGGTCCCCAAAAGGACAATGTCAATTCTGTAGTGCGAGTTCAACTGTTGACATTTGTCCAGTTCAAAGAGTCGGTATCGCCGGATCGAACCCGCCGACCTTTTTATGGCTGGCAAAGTCGCACACAATTCTTGCTCTGTTCCATCCCGCCATGTCAAGGCACTCAAGCCCGCCGCCTTGCTCCTCGCCGCAGGAAATATCGCCCTCGCCATTATGGGAAAAAGAAGCAAAGCGTGTCTTTGCGTACCGCCATAGATCAGATCCAGCGTACCGCCGCCAATCTCTTCTTGGGCTGTCTATCGTAAAACTTGGGATCACCACCCTCATACGATTCAACCTTCGTGGACAGAGTATGACATGCTTTGACGTTCGTATATTGGCTCAAATACATTCCCGCCTTTGCTAACTATTCCTATCTTAGCGTTCTCGCAAGGCTTTTCTGGGGGAGGACGTCGAGGAGTTCATTTTGAAGAGTCCCAGGCTCGCCCGATTCAATTTACTCGATCTCTACTGGATCTGGGAAGGCTTGTACGAGAAGTGTACGTGGAAGGAATTTATGGAAACATTATGCGGGTTTTATTCTCAAACGTGGGCGTTAGTGAGGAACATGTACGTTGTCAGTGTATCTCTCGTTGTCTCCTTGGTTGACAAACGGCGGTCTGTTTGTTGCCAGACTCGCCAGTGAAGGATTCCATGACCTCCCTATCACCCTCGCTGTGCCATCATCCGAGTCTCGCTCGCTCGAGCACCTTCTTGCCGCCTATCCTGCTACAACTACACAATCACCGTTCCTCGTGCAAGACGGCAAAGTTAACCTTGTCATTCCCGCCCTCGTCACCTTACCTTCGACATCGTCGAGTCTCGATATACTCCGCTCATCCGTCACCCAGATCCAGGATATTTGGGATATTGATCTTTCTCCAAATCTCTATCGTCAGCTGCGCGAGTACATGGTCGAAACTGGGCGACACGCTTTATCACAAAGACGGAGGGATATACGAGAACGCTGGGATCTACTTGGGTTCGGTTCTGCAGAACATCGACTTGGGGTGACGATCCAAGAACTTAACGACGAGGCGTGGGGCGGGGATGCACTCCTACATAGATTAACTCTTGAGGTGTTAATGGAGGTGAAGCCAGCACTGCCATTAGGATCTATCAAGGTGAGTGAATACTATTGCCGTCACATCAAGAGATATAAACACTCACTGTGCTGCAGGCGGTCTCTAAGACCTACAACTCGAACGCGCTTCAGTCTGACTTTTGCCGCTTTAAGGGACTGTATAAGAATCCAAACAATCTATCCATCGTAGATGCTGATCATCGTGGGGGCACTCTACTCGAAGCCCCATTCAATATCTCGTATACCATGTTGCGCAAAAAAGATCTACCGGTTGCAAGGGCATGGGTTAAAGATGGTTTACGATACATCATGGATCCCTTACTGAGGGGGTACAGAGACTTCTTGTAAGTGCTGTTCGTTCTCTCTGGCGTCGTTAGCTCACAGTGATCTAGTGATCATCCGTCCTTACGGCCAATGGACAGAAGAACTTGCCTAGACACCATTGCTCGTCCTATGTCGTCTCGCGTCCCTTTCGCCTACTCGTATCGACCACGCCTTACATTGGACTCATACGTCCCAACCTCACCTTCTCCACCTCCAGGAGGGCGTTCGACTCGTCGCGATCTACCCTCATCTTGCCCGCATCGTGTGGGCAGATCTCATGGCCCTGGTCGATCACCTTCAAGGGACCGAACGAGGAGTCTGAGTCCGTTGAGACGCAGGTCCAGAGGTCGTTCTACAAGCCAGTACCGGGGTCGTTGGAGCGATCATTGGAGGGACGAATCACGAGGTCATCCAGAAGGCAGAGGATGGAGATTCAGAGCTTATTCCAGAGGCTCACGATATCGATATTTGCCTCGTCTCCGGCCCTCATCTAGGGTATGCTCCAATTACCGACGTCCCTCAAGATATCGCTCGAGAACCCGTTCAAGAAGCCAAGTCAGAGGTTATCGGAACCGCCCCTCACGATCCCGTTCGCGAGATCGACGCAGCTCCCGCTCGAGGAGCTATTCAAGAGACCGTTCGCGTGGTCGATCTAGAGGTGATTTGGACAGATATTCTCGAGGCTATTCACGGGACCGGTCTCAAGATCGTTGGAGTAGTGACCAGCGTAGTCATTCGCGGGACCAGTCCAGAGATTCTTTGCGAGGCCGTGCGCGAGCCCGATACAGAAGCCGCTCAAGGATCAGATCAATTTCTCGCCCTCAGTCGCTGTCAAGGGAGCCAAGCTACTCTAGCGAGCGTTGTTCGTCGAGATCTTCCCAGCCTAGCTATCAAAATTCCTCCAACGATCAACGCTATGCTAGTTCAACACCGGGGATTACGACCGAAAACGGGGACATCTCACTACGCGACGCGGGTCGCCAGACCCTTCCGCTTCCACATTGGACCCATCCATTCAAGGTCGTCACCTGTACTCAGCCAAGCATCAATTCGCCTCGTACCATTGATAGTAGATCTCGAGCCAATCATGAAGGTGACCCACCTCGCGGCGTCAGGAGGGTCCTCGGCGAGGTTGACCTCAACCGAGAAAGGTCACCCGAAGTTAGGGTTAGTATTGAGCGCAGGCCGATTTAAGCGACCTATAGAAAGCAGTCCAAAGGTGAGCATTTTTGTCGGCATCATTTCCATCATTGCTGATATGGTTTATAGACAGGGTTTCAAAGAAGTGCTATCAATCACGGAGATGAGGGAAGGTTAGATTTCATTGTTGCTTGATTATGAGATTTATCGTGATCAATAGTAGTATACGAACACCTATATTTGTCTATCACATATCTATAACATCTTATCCAATACTTCTATAGCATCCTATCCAATACTTGATAACGACCTCTATAACAACCTTTGAACTGAAAGCGATTCAAACGACGGGTTTAGCGCAGCCCTAGACAGGTCGTCGGCAGGGTTTCATTGCATAGTCATATGGATGGATTACAGTTGAATGTCATGGAGCCGTACCAAATATCCTAAATATACGTCGGGTAGTTATAGATATGACGCTGTGTATCGAAATAGGTGAAATATATTCCTTCTTCATCAGAAGCATCGTGCAATCGTCAAATTTCGAGCAAATTGTCTCATTATCTTCGTGGCCGGTAATGTCGCCTAGGATTCTTGTCTATTGACCAAGTTAGAGATGCGGGAGGATGGTGCCCGAACTAGGTACTTACTCAATGGCGCAGACGCGTCTTCCACGGGCTGCTTAATTGGTCTGCCTTCCAAGTTGATCCGGACTTTGGAGGTTCCTTCTATGTTGAGATCCACGTCACCGAGAGCCCTTCTGACACCCTGAGGCGCAGCTTCTTCGTCATTACGAGCCTCAGAGGCTTAACACATAGGCCGATAGTGTTGCCCCTCACAAACGAGTTTCAATGAACCATCAGTAGCTGAAGTGACTCGGTGTATGACGACTACCCTCCTCACTGAGGAAGCTAATGCGATATGGGTTGTGCATATCATAATGCGTTCGATTGGGCCGCAGTTGAGGGGTCCCAGCTCCAAGGATACTGCGAAAGTGCGGAATATCATTCACGGAAATCAAGAAGGTAAAAGCGTCTAGCGTTCATGGAGCTGTCCGCTTCTCGTGAAGTGGAGACGGTTCTCGGAAGTCCCTGCCTCTCTTTTTTGAGCATGCTTCTCCGAGGTGTACCAAAAAGTTGCCAGGGGTGGTTCGAGATAAAGAATTTTTGTCGAGGGCAGAGAGAGACTGAGGACGACATTCTTTGTTTCCAAAACGGGTGACGGTCGACGGTGAAGTTTCCTCAGGAAGATGCGGAATCTTGAGTTCGTAGAAGTGTCTTGAACCAGCTTGGTTGATAATACAGCGATCTCATGGCAGTCAATTCAAGCAACCCAGGTTGTGAGAGTTGACCAAACATGATGCATGATGGGAGTCGACAAAGAGCCAAAGTGGGTACCACCGCAGTGCCATCAATAGCAAGGGCTTCTCCGACTCTACCATGACCGTGATGGCTTGCTACTGCAATCACCCATAACAGGGACTCTACGCGTCTCTCCAGCCTGAGCACGCACCGTCACTGCAAGTCCTTCATTTGCAAAATTGCTCTTAGAATATATTTCTTTTCTATGCACCAGAAATCCGATCCATCCTCTGCATAGGACCATAGCACCCAGATCCGAGAGGCATGTTTCGATTGCCAGCTTGATAAAGTATCTGCACCCGACGCTGCCCGCCTGCTGCATAGGATTATTCGGAGCAAATACTGTCTAACCAGATAGTTGCAAAGAACGTACGTCAATTCTCGCATGCCAAACTATCAAACTACTGATTGAAATATTTATATAGACGAGTTCTGAGGGATCGAATTGGGTAAGCTCTGCTGTATCTACTTCAACCTGAGCTCTAAATGAAACCCCCAGATAGAGTATCTGACAGGCTGTTTCTCCGGGCTCCCTTCCCGTTGCCCCAAGCACCTATATGACTTTGCTTTCGCTGGATCTGACATCAGTGGAGACCTGTGAGGCCTTTACACTTGCTCTTCAAGTTACTCAAGCGCCATCCCTGAGCGCATATTCTCTCTAGGCTTCCCCTCCATCATGACTACACGATATCTCTGGTGAAGCAGGTCCAACAGTGGGCTACATATGCAGCAGATGTTCTTCCCCATCCTCCAGCCGAAACTTTGACTTTCTGGTGGATTGGAATCAACGACACAGGAGATACTG
The DNA here is from genome assembly GCA_015708445.2 of Clitopilus hobsonii. NCBI lineage: Eukaryota > Fungi > Basidiomycota > Agaricomycetes > Agaricales > Entolomataceae > Clitopilus > Clitopilus hobsonii. Next base: position 1,493,695 of record CP068003.1, on the reverse strand, counting down.
TCAACAATGCAACTGTGAGTAGATCTTGTGTCCCTGTATCGCAATCCTCAACATGTCGTAGATCACAGATTTCAAGGCATTCTGGGCTACGGAAATGGCAGCTTATTTTGGTGCAGTGGTAAGCAATACATGTTACCCGTCGTCTCCTACTTGCTTAGATGGCTGAACAGGAATCTGCGTACAACCACGGCCTTCTCAATCATGTCTTCGTCAACGTTCCTCCTGGTGGAAGAGCTCCAGCGTCCGTGGGCAACCCGACAAAATCAGTTTTGCAGAATAACCACACCATTCTGTACAACCAGGCACTTGCTAACGCTGTGGCAAACTTCAGCAAGACTCACCTAGGCGCCAATGTCATCACTTTTGACGCTTACAACTGGTTCAACAGTATTTTGGATAAGCCGGCGCTTTATAACTTCACAAATGTGACGGCGTAAGTGAAGCGACAGTCAGTCTATGGAGTTATCTGATACTCTCGTTAGCGCCCCACCGGATCCATTCAAGACCACTGGTTATTTCTGGTACAGTGAGTCTTGCTGATTATCCATAAATCACGATGAAGCTGACTCCGGGGACAAAGATTCAGGACACCCAACGGAGGCAGTACATCGATTGTTGGCAAACGCCATAGATTCTGAACTTCTCAAAGCTTCCAAGTAACGCGATGTTCTCAAAAGTAACTTAAAGAGGCACACGAAATATGGTTATCAACGTATTATATCGTTGTATTTTGCAAAGCAGAAACATCCTACTAAGCGAAAGGGGGCTCCAATCAAGCACCAAATGAGAAAGAACTAAGTACCTGGGGAATGCATAAAAATAAAGAACGTTATGAGAAGTCAGTAGGTAAAACAACAATGTTCAACCTCTCGTATAATACGCGGAATAATAAGACAAACCGAGCCACAAATTATATAGGAGATATTCAGAAGAATAGGTATGTTGTGATGAAGACACCAAGTGCGATGATAACGACGACTTGGAGAGGAACACCTTCTTGGGCGGGAGGATAACGTGAGTCATCAACCATAGTCTGGACATCGGTCTCCGCGGTGCTTCCTGCGTCAGAGAACGTTCTACCCCTGTAGCGCAACTCGGTGGGAGGCGCTTCCGACATCGTAGCGATAGTTGCCCTCAGGTGGTCGATCTCAGCCTGAGCAGCGTGATATTTGGCCAACAATTCGGCTGTAGGGTCAGATTGGATAGGCACAGATATTGCGGTCTGATAATCCCTGGTAGCTGTAGGAGCCACGGATTCTTCGATTGGTTCATGGTGCTCGTATTCATCTTCATGGTGAGATGGTTCGGACAGGAGTTCTTCGTGAGCTGGTTGCTCGGGTGTAAAGGGTGCAGGCGCGGGCATTTGGGGAGGAACATAAATAGCATGCTCCTCCGGGGGCGCCGACTGGTTGGAGTTTTCGCGCGTCACGTATTCATTGTCAACGGGGGAGTGAGGGCGAACTTCGTGGTGTTCTTCTATAGGCTGGTCGCGGAATGCAGAGGGAATGCCAGGTGCAGTGTGTCCGTTGGGCTGCTGGTTCACGGTGTTGAAATTCTGGATTACGGGGTATGAGTCGTCTCGGAAGCAGAATGCGGATGAAGGATTTACCGATTCTCCCGTTTCCACTGGCTGCTCAGTGTTAATGCCTGTAGACGGTTTGGCATAAAGGGTCTCATCCTCCTCTTCCAGTGTTTGCCCCTCTGCAGGCAGATATGTCACTCTAAGCTTTTGTTGATGGACCTTGCCCTCTTCAGTTGAATCTGTTTGTGCCCACTAAAGAAATGGAGAGAATTCGATCAGAAGGTGAAACGTGGTTGGAAAAAGCGCGCGTACGATAGCTTGCAGGGGAAGCGCCTCTTTGTCGGCTGTGATGATTGTGCTTTGAATGAGGAACTTGTCCTTGCATTTTGCGTTCAATGCTGGCTCTTCTGGCAGAGCTTGAAGCATGACTGGAATACCGTCGTTGAATCATCACATTCGCATGAAATTGCTTCCGTAACTCACCAGAGACATCGCAACTTTCTCCTGGTTCAACACGACCGGAATTAGGTCGGACACAGTATAGCTGAAGTTTTCCCAGGTCAGAAGCAGTACATGTACGCAGAAATGAGTTGCAAGAACCTTCGGAGCAGTGGTTTTGACCTTGAAGGCGACTGGTTGAGAATTGTGATTGGCTATCGTCAGATTGCGTTTCACAACCTGTGTGAGTGGTCCTAGACGACGTCAAGCCTGTCAATGGCAGCATTGAGCGCAATGATATTCCACATACTTCTGAAGCCCAGGGTATGGCTTGGCTGGAGAGAGACTGACATTGTGCGTTGGATGATGGGTGCTGCGTGGAGAGTCTTTGAGGCCCGCTAAAGAAAGGCGCAACACGTGGTTTCGGCTCGCATGCTGCCTGCCAATCACCAAACAACGGGCGGCCTCCTCTTCGAAACAACTGCAGAGTCTCGCGGCATCTCCTATACACTTTTCACCCATGAAACGTGCTCTATGTACATCATTGATAATTATTAACGAGGGTATAAGTAGGGAATCTGTGCGACAGGCCGCCGTAATTTAATAAGTATCCGACATCTTGTGGGTAACCGTAATAAAAAGGTGCAAAACAATTTTATGTAGATGATATGGGTATGCAACCGAACGTCCGTTAATCGCGTCTACTGAGAGCTTGGAGTTGAACATATTCGTAATAGTCGCCTCGTTTGCTGATAAGCTGGTCGTGAGTTCCTGATTCACTGACACGACCTTCCTTAATGAAGTAACTAGAAAAGATAGGTTGTCAGTTTAATTACTAACAATGTGGCAAGTGAGGAAACGTACATTCGGTCAGCGTTTTGAATGGTTGATAGCCTGTGAGCAATGGCAATGGTAGTTCGTCCCTTTGCGGCCTGGTCAAGAGCAGCCTGGACGACCTTCTCCGAGTTCGAATCGAGGGCAGAGGTGGCTTCGTCGAGGAGGAGGACCTTGGGGTTACGAAGGAGGGCACGAGCAATAGCGATACGTTGCTTTTGACCACCGGAGAGCTGAGAACCTTTGCCACCGACTTGAGTATCGAAACCGCTAAAGAGGATCATCAGCATCAGATTGATGTCGCAGGGAAACTACACATACTCTGGGAGAGACTGGATAAATTCCAAAATGTTGGCGTCACGGCAAGCAGCCTCAATTTCCTCTTGGGTGACCTCAGCTTCAGGCTTGGTAGCACCTAGGAGAATGTTGAAGCGGACAGTGCCGGCGTAGAGGGTAGGCTCCTGGGACACCAGAGCGAGCTGTTTCCTGTACTCTTGGACATTGAGCTCGTTGATGGCTTCACCGTCAATCTGAGGGACAGCCGAGTTAGCGAACATGTGCATACGCACGATGTGAAAAGTTACTTACAGTGATATCTCCAGCAAGAGGATCATAGAACCGTTCAATCAGCTGAATGACAGTTGACTTTCCGCATCCAGAGGCACCAACAAGGGCGACATATGTGCCAGGTTGAATGTCGAGAGAGAGGTCACGAAGGACACGAACACCAGGGCGGGTAGGATAGCGGAAGTGCACGTTCTTGAGACGAATGTGACCCTGTACCTTGTCGGAATCGAGCTTCCTGCCCTCTGTTGATTCGGCGTCAATCTCGGGGATTGAATCGATAAGCTTGATGATGTCAGATCCAGCGCCCTTGGCTGAGGAGACATCCGGAACGAAGGAGAACACGTTGCCAGCCTGAATTGCACCGAAAGTGGTACCCTATACCCAAATATGGTTAGCTTGAGCATGGAAGCAATCGGCGGTGAACGTACCATAAGACAGACGAAGAACTGGAAAGTGCTGTACTCCCGTCGGGAGACAAGAAGAGAACCGTAGAAGAAAATGAGTGAGATGACAAAGAATGACATTGCCTGAGATAAGGCGTAGAGAGCGTTGGTCCAGACAGCTGATTTGTTCGACTTCCTTAAAGGTTCTTCCAAGCTCTCGCTGTAAAGCCTCAAGCAGTCATCCTCCCTGGTAAGGGCAGCTACGGTCCTGATAGCGCCAGCAGCTTCACAAGCAAGCTGGGCTGAGCCTTCGTGGGCCTTCTTGTTGGCTTGATCCTTGAGCACGACGACGCGGAGACGGATGTAACCAGTGGAAACAAGGAAGGGAGTGCAGGCGATACCGACGAGAGCCAATTTCCAGCCGAAGGCGAGACCGATGATGCAACCGCCAATGAGAGTAGTCAAGCTCTGTATGATGCTAGAGAAGAAGGGGGTTAACACGCGCAAATCGTGTCTTACAAGAGTCTACTCACGCTCCGAGGGTGATACCAGCAAGACCGTTGACCTTTTGTGGGTTGTCACTGAGATTGGCGGTCAAGCTACCGGTGCTATTCTCCTCCTTATCGAAGAATTCAACTGCAAACTTCTGTTAGCTAGTGTGGGAAGTCAAATTGCATTCACGTACTGTCTTGTCTGAGAATAGCCCTGAAGCTGAGAGATCGAAGCTTGGAGGTCAACATAGCAGCCGCAGATGCAAACAGGTAGTTCTGTAGGCCGATGGAGAGAGTCGAGATGATGGAGATGACGAAGAACCAGAGAGCGACGCGATCACCGTCGTGGCGACGTTGTTTGTTGCTTGGGACAGAGAAAGCGACGATACCCTTTGCATAGACGATACCGAAAGCCGGGAAGACCAGACCAGTCACTGTGGCGCATGTTAGCTTCGATGAATATTTTTGTATAGGAATAATGCTTACTGATAGCGAAGATAGAGCCAATAAGGTAACGCCTCCAACCTTCACGGTTGATCAAACCCATACGCTTGAACAAGTAGAAAAGGCCGTGATCTGCTTCCTTTTCGTGAGGCTTGCCTTCACCATCCTTGCGTTTCTGTTCAATGATCTCGCTAGCGAGGGAGCGACCAGTGTTCTTGCGTCCAAGAGGAACCTCCTCACGAGCAAGCTTCTCCATATCCTCCTTCTCCTCAACAGCCTCGGGATCTTCACCGGCGTCAATGGCGTCTTGCTTCTTCTCTTGTTCACGGAGCTTCTGAGCGGCGACAAGACGAGCATATGCACCCTCCTTGGAGATGAGTTCCTCGTGGTTGCCGGATTCCAAGACGAGACCATCACCCATGACATAGATGACATCGGCATCCTTGATGGTGGAGAGACGGTGAGCAATGGTGATGGTAGTACGACCCGCGGAAGCCTTGTCGAGAGCATCCTGGACAATACCCTCGGATTGGGTATCGAGAGCGGAGGTAGCTTCGTCGAGGAGAAGGATACGGGGATCAGAGACGATGGCGCGGGCGATGGCAATACGTTGCTTCTGACCACCAGAGAGGAGGAAACCACGTTCACCGACGAGAGTGTCATATCCGAGTGGGAGCTTGCTAATGAAACCGTCTGCGTTGGACTTGACACAAGCTTCCTTGATCAAAGCAAACTTCTCATCCTCGGATGCATTTTCCCACTTGGTACCAATGAGACCATGAGCGACGTTGCCCTTGATAGTGGTGGCGAAAAGGGTGGGTTCCTGGGACACGAGACCGATCTGGGTGCGCAACCACTTCAGGTTGAGATCCTTGAGGTTAACGCCGTCAAGTTGGACATTGCCCTCAAGAGGATCGTAGAAGCGTTCGACGAGAGAGATGATGGTAGACTTGCCAGATCCAGAAGCACCAACCAATGCAGCAGTCTTGCCGGCACGGAAGGTAATGGAAAGGCCTTTGACGACTTGGACGGTGGGACGGGAGGGGTATGCGAACTTGACATTCTCGACGGTGATCTCACCCTCAACCTTCTCGGGCTTGAGACCAGAAGGATCGGCAGAATCAATATCGGGAACGCGGTCGATGGTGGCAAAGAGCTTAGCGGCAGCGCCACGTCCATGAGTAATAGCTTGCATCTCTGGGGCGAGAAGGGCAAGGGAGAAGGAACCGATCAAGATGGCGAGGAAAACGTTGATAACTTGACCAGCGTTGGCGCGTCCTTCGTTGATGAGGGTAGTACCAAAGGAGAAAGCCAAAGCATATGCGGAGTAGATGACGAAGAAGAATACGGCAAGACCACCACCGTGGACGGTTGCTGCCTTCATGTCGACGTCTCTGCTCTGGTTGATGTGCTTATCGTAGAGACCAGAGAGGATGCTCTGGGTACCAAAGGCTTGTGCGGTACGAACAGTGGAGATGACCTCCTCAGCAAGGTTGCCACCGTCGGCGATGTGCTTGAGAGAAAGCCTAAGAGAATGGATAAGAAAGGATGATAGCGGGGCCAAAAAACCATACTTACTGCATGTACTTGGAAACGACCTTGTTCATGAGACCACCAGTGATGGCAATGCATGGCAAGATAGACGAAAGGGCAAGAGCCAGACGCCACGAACGAACATAGGCAAGAATGAAACCAGTGACGAATGCGGACAAGAAATTGACAACGAGAGCGACCTTCTCGGAAATGCCTTGTTGGACGAGATCTATATCATTGCATGTGAGTCAAGGTTACCCTGCGGCGCAGACACCGAGAAAGCTTACGGGTGTCAGTTTGGATACGAGTTGCGACTTCACCGGCGCCAACGTTATCGAAGAAAGCGATATCTTGACGAAGGATGGCTTTGAGATATCTTTCACGGATACGCTTGGCGTTGACTTCTGCCGTCCAGACCCAGACATACATGTAAATGTATGTACAGACGAAAAGACCGACACCTGGAAAATCATATCAGCACAAGCTCGGCAGGTGTGCCTGGCTCGAGATTTACGTACCGATGTATGTCAAATAGCTGGCATCCGCTGCGGCAGTATGCCTAAAGTGCTGGGCAGCGTCGTTAATTTTCGTCTCATTACCTTCTTGAACAGCTGAACCGAAGGAGACGAAATCCTGGACAAGGTTACCAAATAGAAGACCCAATAGAGGCTGGAAAAGATGAGTTAATATTTACAGATAGAATCACGGTAACGATAGAATATTCACCTGAGCAGCACCACCGGCGGCGGCGCAAATCAAACTGAGTAAGTTGAGTGTGAGCTCAGTCCTGGTAGTGAACCTGGAGTAAACGAGGTATTGATATTAGACCGTATCGGAGGAAGCGTAAGAATACTGACCTGAACATCGCAGCAATAGACACAGGCTGCAGTTGTTCCTCCTTTGCCTCGACGGGCTCCTCGACTTTCTCTTCCTTCTCATTATCGACCTCTTTTTCTTGCTTTTTCCTAGAGAAGAAACCACCCTTCTTCTTGGGCTGCTCTACGATGGTAGCCTTTTCATCGGAGGCCTTTTCGCTGGACACGCTATCCCTAGCTGTCGACATGGTCGGCTGAACTGTGACCTTGTTGACGAAAAGGTAGTCGAACTACAGTGAAAGTTGACGAGAGATGGAGACAGGGGAACCATTTCCGCGTGAGTTCTTTAAATTCGCGGATTCGGCGTAAGACCGTAAGCAGATTTTACGTGTCGGGTGTTGTGGCCGCGAATTACTCCCTCCGTATACGACATCAGATTAGATAAATCAAAGGGTTCAACTTCCGAGAATCTCAATGGATTTGTTTCATTGAGCTGGGCCCGCAGTTTTACCCTTGGTTTTACTCGTAAAGAATCCTATAAATGACTCACAGTCAACTCTCAATGCTCTGTATGTTTTTTCTGCTAAAATTCTACGCAGGGACTGCGGATAAGGTCACGGCGAGGTTGACGGAGCATCACCGATTGCGAGTCAGGTCGGCAAGTGACAACGCGTCCGAGACTTGCTACGGTACTACGGTAAATTCGAGAAGGATACCATGTGTGGCCACCGTGGTTGCGTCAAAACCTTGCCGAGTCATTTTTGGGAATCCTTCGGAATCCTTCCACAGTTCTGTTATCGCCGCCGCCACATATGAGGTGCTTCCGGCCCCAGATGAATCATTTCTGACCTTATTAGCATTCAAACACTTCGTCTCCAAAGCCTGTATCTGGTAGAAAATGGGGATGTAACCACATGTACCTGTCGATGCGCCAAGCTCGTCCATCAATGTTTGCTCACTCGGGCCTGGATCAGCCCTCTTTTTTTGTGGCCTGAGTTGTCCTTTTTTCTATATCAAAGGTACCGACGTTGGTAGGCTAAATGCCTTTAGAACGCGTAAAAATTTCAATGAATTCTTCTAATGCCTCGAGGCTTGCTACAAATTCAATGGAGGCAAGGGTCTATTATACCCTTTACGTAAGAATGCCATATGTCTAAAGCCTGCCAGCAATTGCTGTGACTGAAGGAGAATCTCTTTGTTAACGTCCTTTCAGTTCAACTTAGATCATGTCTTCCTGGTTATCAAGAAGCAAAAAATCATCTGTCACTAATCTGCGCGCTGAGGACACCTCGGGTCGTTCAACGACACCCACGCCGGACCATCCAGATGGGAAACCACGCTTTCGTTCCGGAATATTGACCATTCGCGTTCTTTGGGCCGAAGGTCTCAATCTACCTCAGGGAACAGCTCTTCCGCCTGCTGTACAAGCTGCTCTATCGTCTTCTCAAGCTAAACTCGCTGCATCTGTCTCGCCTTCTAGCGTCACCCAGCAGCGGCTTGCTAAGACACGAGGAAACAGGTGTGTAAATGCCGCCTCGTTCGATTGTCTTCTCCCTCTCAAGCTTATTTGTCCTCCAGGGATAGCATCCAACGTACACAATGCTGGTGGCTTCCATACCTCGTCATTGAATATGAAGTTAATCAAGTCCTGATCACGCCTCTCGGAGGTGATCTCGAGAAGCCTTTGTATATGTATCAGGCTCATTTGTGAGTGTCTTCTTTCATTGATGGTGTCATTGAAACTGATTGTCGACCAGCGATGTCTCTCGTAACTCTGAAATCTCGATTGCATGTTACCTTCGTGCCGATGAGCCAAAGCGAGGTCGGGATGGTCTTGCGGACGACATGGGTAACGATATCTTTTTGGGTAGCATCAAGTTTGTGCCGAATTTCGACGGAATGGGGAGCCAGGACGAGTGGTATTCATTCATGGGAGGTTCAGGCCGTTTGCAGCTTGGTGTCGCATATTTGCCAAGTCTCGGCCAGTCATTGACGATCGACGACTTCGAACTGATCACTGTTATTGGCAAAGGGAGCTTCGGAAAGGTGTGGATGCCTCATCTTTACCCCTGCGAATCCAATTGACATGAGGAATAGGTTATGCAAGTCCGAAAGCGAGACACTTCTCGTATTTACGCCCTCAAAACCATCCGGAAAGCTCATATTGTCAACCGAAATGAGATTACGCATACACTTGCTGAACGTCTGGTCCTCGCGCAAGTCAACAACCCCTTCATTGTACCCCTAAAGTTTAGCTTCCAGTCGGAGCAGAAGCTGTACCTCGTTCTTGCGTGCGTATTCCTCACAGTGCCCGACTGGTCCATTTGTCTAAACTGTCTAACTTACGCTTATGAAACAGGTTCGTGAATGGCGGAGAGTTGTTCCACCATCTCCAGCGTGAAGGAAGATTCAACGAGGAGCGCTCCCGGTGAGTCAGATTTCTATCCTCCTACGTTCACGGATGTTAAGGCTGTTTCACTTAGATTCTACACGGCGGAACTTCTCCTTGCCCTCGAACATCTGCATGAACTTGACGTTGTCTATCGGTGAGTCACTGTGCTTCCGCAGGTTGGGGATCATCTCATAGCGGATCGGTGTCAGGGACTTGAAGCCCGAGAATATTTTGCTCGACTATACCGGTCATATTGCGCTTTGCGACTTCGGACTGTGCAAGCTGAATATGAAGGGCAATGAAAAGACAAATACGTTCTGCGGAACTCCGGAATACCTTGCACCCGAGATCTTGAACGGTGACGGTTACGACAAGACCATTGATTGGTGGACTCTCGGCGTGTTACTCTACGAGATGTTGGCAGGGCTGCCGCCCTTCTATGATGGTCAGTACCTCCGCGGTGCTTTTACCGAACTCTGCTGACGTTGCTTACAGAGGTTACGGACGAAATGTACCGCAAGATTCTCAATGAACCACTTCGTTTCAATACAGATTTCGAGCCTGACGCCCGGAGCATTCTCACCGATCTTCTCAAGCGCGATTCGTCTAAACGCCTGGGAGTAAACGGCGCAGAGGAGATCAAGCGGCATCCATTCTTCAGCAAGCATATTGATTTCAGGAAGCTTGTACAGAAGAGGATAAGGCCGCCGTTTAAGCCGAGTGTTGCTAGTCCAGTCGTAAGCATTTTTACTAGCTTTGTGGAGGTTCGGCCATCATTGAATGACGATCAACCTTTGCTCGTTGTAGGATGTGTCAAACTTTGATACAGTATTCACTACTGAGGCCCCGGTGGATAGTTACGTCGAGGATTCAAACCTTTCGCAGACTGTCCAGGCTCAATTTTCTGGTGGGTTGGATTTTCTATCGTTCGCCTAAGCCTTTCTGACGACGTGTTTGTAGGGTTTTCTTACAATGGCACCAACTTGTAGTTTCATCATTTGGCTTGTATTTCACTGATTTGTAAATGTCGCATTGCATCGCTATCCATTCTGTATACTAGTTCATGTATGTAGTTACCCCTCCAATGCACAGTTATCGCATGTCCCCCCTTTCACACACGGTTCCGAGCATCAAATCCCCCTTACGTAATAGAGATCTCGTTCTCGCTCACACCACCACCGGGATGGCTACTCGAAGTTATACCATCCATTCATCATACGACGTCGACGATGAAGAACACGAGCTTCTTGTTGAGGATGCAGAACAAAAGGAAATAGAGGAGTCTGATGGTCTATTGCAAGCCCAGCGGCCATTAAGGCCACCGAAACCAGCACCTCGGTTTGTTCCCGCGAAGCATGCAGATGGAGAACGAATACCTTTGAAGTCACCATCTTTTGTGAGCGCATCTACCACACCGAATCTTTCCTCGCTAGAATGGTATAGGTCTATTCGTAGTTCTGCTACTTCCACGCCTACGGCACAGTTGAATGACTCAGTAGAGGAGGGGCCAGTGGCAGGTCCTTCCAAGCCGCGAGGCGTTATCGTGCAACCCACTCCTTTACTCCCCGAGTCTTCCTCTTCGTCTGCACCTCGACTGCCAACGATACGTCCCGAACGCAAGACAAAGCACAATTGGTTCATCATGAATGCTATCGAATCTCAGCCTCGGACAGAGCCCAGCACACCAGCTCCCAATCTTGATGCTATGCTAGCTCGAGACCCACCTCCTTTGCCTATGGAGAAGAAATATCAACCGCCAGTATGGTTAGAGATTGGACCTTCCAACAAAGGATTTGCCATGCTCCAGAGGACTGGATGGAATGAAGGAGAACCTCTTGGGCCCGATGTCATAAGACGACCACATAGCTTACCCTCACCAGAGGTATTGTCGTTTGGCGCCCAATCATCTGAGCCGGCGGTGAAGAGGGAAACCAGGGAGGTGCAGTTGGGTCCGGTGGAAGATGGAGTTAGTGAGTTGAGGCAGGTCGAGGTCATAGACCTGACGGAAGATGATGAAGCACCTGTGTCGAGGAGCCCCACTCCCGACATTGAGGATGATAGACATGTGGATCAACCTATGGAACTCGATGGACTGGGCGATCGGACTGCACTTGTTACACCAATTGCCACACGGTTGAAGCTAGACCGTCTCGGTATCGGCTTGAAGGCGAGGACAGAAGGGCCACATAAGGCATCTTTAAAACGAGTGACACACGGACATGCAGCACTCGCCGCGCATATCCGAGCGGCAACAGAGCAGAAGAAACGTATCAAAGAAGTCGGGCGAGGGAGGAGGGGCTTTCAACGACGATATCAAAAGGAGGCGCTGGAAAGGCAGAACTTGCTAGAACAATTGAGATGATAAAGATACATGTTGTAGATACCCGTCCTTGTTGTAATCTAAAATACTCACTATTGATAATTTACATGTACGGATTGAAGAAGAATGCGTCGTAAAGTATGTCGTTCAAGTCATTATGAAAGTGAACTTTCTCCCCAAGCCCCCTTGGCTGTTTCCCAACGGACGTCTGCGACATACATCCGTAACCATTGAATCATGTCCTTGCTAATTTGCGTGCAGCGTGTAATATCGATCGCTCTCAGCCTTTGTGGAGTAACGGCAGTTGGATAGACCGCACGTTGAGGTTTCTGAAGTGCCTTTTCTGCAGCGGCAGCAGCAGCAGATGCCGTTGACATCAAGGAGATGGGACTCGTATGGAACTTCGGGGGATTGGCAGGAAGGCGAGATTCGACGAAGGTTCGGATATGATCCCACTCAAGGGACGTGCACCCATCGATGCAAAGGGCGTCAAGTTTGGGGCACACCCAGGGTTGCGAAGAAGCAAGAGTCTAGCAAGGAATATAAGCTTCAGAATCACGGAAGCCAGGGATAAGAACGAACCTTCAATGTGTATGACGAGATATCCTCAATGTCGACAAGCTGGAGGACAACCAGCGAACCTAACCGACGTAGGAGGTTGATGAATTTCATCTCGTTGAAAAGACATGTCTCGATCCGCAGGTGCTTGAGGGGCAGTCTTGAGACGGCCTGGTCGTACAGTTGGTTGATAATGGGAGTGATGTTCTCGAGGTAGCTCATTTCGAGGGATTCGAGGCTGGGGAAAGTTATATGTTCCATGATTTGGCGGGTCAGCGCAATTCCTGAGTAGTAGAACCGTATCTTCCGTAGGTGCTTGAGCTGTATTTTAGGCATCCCAGAACTGGCGTCTTCAGCGGTTACTTTACAGTTATTGGCTTCGCCACCGGAAAAGTTACGCAAGACGAGCTCCTCCAATTCAGGGCATTCTCGGAGGAATCCAAGGAGGGTTTGTGCAGAGGGGGTGAAACCATTGAAGTACCCGTCTAGGTTGAGGACACGTAGGTGGCATACTAGCTTTGGGTCCCATCCGAAGTTGAAGGATGCAAGAGACAATGACCGCAGACGAGGCGTGTTCCCGTTGAACAGGGGCAGAGTCGGGCGTGAATAGAGGTCGTCTTGCAATGCATGATTGACGCGTATAGACAACGTCTCTAGCAGGGGAGCATCTTCCTGACACCGGAGGAGTGCGGCATGCGCAGTTGGACGGTTGGGTACGTCCAGCTGGAACGACCGCACTCTTCCAAATGCCGGTCGGAGGAGATCCATGGCCCCGCAAATTTGGTCCGTTACGTTTGTGCCATATTCCATCCGATTTCCAAAGCTGATGCTGACGTCGAGAGGATGATTCTGTGACCTTTCTAGTCGCCTTCGTGCCTTCTGTAGAGAATCATGTGGTCCGACTGTGATCTTCGCCCATAATTCTGGAGTACTGAGTGCTACCTCGGCCCAGTATCGACTGCAATCCGAAGTGAGTTCAATCATAAGCACAAGGGAAGAAACCCTACCAGACAAGCATCAATGTGGAAATCATGATCGATTCTTCTCCCAAATCTAGCACACCAATGACGAAGATGTTGGAAAGGATTTCACTCGGAATCCGTAGGACAGGAGATTGTGATCGGACCGCTCGTTCCAGGTGTGATTCCAATTCATGTCGTTGGCTCATAAGTGAGGCCATCTTGGTATCGAGGGAGTTGATCGCCTCTCGCAGATACGGGATAGAGACGCTAGGCGCAGGAGGACCTCGGGGAATCCAGAAGTCACTACCCTCATAAGCACAACCTCTCAAAGACGTCAGAGAGGGACATTTCTCCAGTATTGAGCGCCGTCGGCGAGACGGTGGAAATGCGCTCGTTGGGTTACGAGGTGGTAACGTCGCCATGGGTCGTCAAAGGGTAATGCAGGCAGACTCCTAAACACATGAAGGGAATAAAAATGGAGGACAGCCACATTAGCCTCGAGGAATCAAAGCTGGCTGTAGGAACCGGACTTCACCTGTTTTGGAACGGCTACGACACTCGGAAATGGTAGGTCGGGGCGCACTTTTGCGGCGTGGGGACAGCCTTTGTCGATCTTGTTATAGCGCAAAGCAGGAATGAGCCTCAATTCAGGGTTGAACGGACTTCAATTGAGCATGTTAAATACTTATAAGGGGTCGGAAGATCGCGTATTGATAAAGCTGCCCCTTGCTTGAACCTTTCCTTGTGCTCCGACTTTTGCACGAGGCTCAAAGCATGGCTCTGGTTGAATCGCAGCGGGGTACTAAATCCAGAAACAAATGATGAGTGACCTGCAACGTGCCCCGAAGCAGCGAGCATTTTTGACACGAGGAGAGCAACGAGGCAAGTCATTGTACGGCGGTACCAATTATTTTCCTACGCGTTGAAGGTTGTAACCGGTCACCTGGACCGTTTGCACCTTTCCCGACAACAGGCGGCACCCGATAAGCGTATTCAAGTCCATCGGGAAATTACTGATCTTCCATGTTCTCAGCGAACCCCTGCTACATCGCAATATGTACAAAGCAAGAAAACATCTAAAATACACTATATCCAGAAATATCGTCACTGGCTGGCTTGCGATCTGGCCTCGTTGTCCGTTGAACGGTAGTAGAAGATCTGGCAGAGGACCTTCAAGCACCACAGTGGCACAAACAATCAGATGAACTGGGTGTAGCAGTCAGATTATGATGGCTACTCACGGTTGCGTCTAGAAAAACGGTCAATGCACTACCTGTATGAATTATTAGGAGATTCCATCGGATCAGCTAGGTTTAGGGCTCACCTGCTAGCCATCCGGCATTGGTGAGAATGTACTGAGGATCCATGCTCTTGACGCAGATTGACAAGGCATAGGTAACATTGCCGAAAATGGCATAGAAGAAGAGCGCTGGGTGTAAACCCTCGCAGCGAGTTTTGAAATTCTTGGCTGAATAAAATGTAAGCGCCAGTCCGCCAAATGGAGCCATCAGGCAACTGACCAATTTGAGGCACGCGAGCTCCCAGCTGTAGCAAAGTTTTGGCGACTGAGTCAAGGTGTGGAAATTTGTGGACTCACATATAGAATAGCGCTTAGCCAGCCGAGTACTTGAACTTGCCAACGTGTGTCAGCTTTTGGAGGGGTATCATCTTGTTCTTGTTTTGAACTTATCCACCAAGCCGCAACACCAAAGAGGGCGACAAAGAGCAGAGTAGCAGTATAGCGAATGAGTTCATAAAGGGTGGAGTTCGACTGCCTCTGGGATGGCTGTGCCTGAGAGAGGAGTGGCACCTGTTCTCCCTCAGTAACGCTCCTGGCGCCCTTCCAGCGGTAGTAGTAAATCTGGACGAGCAATATAATGTCGCAGAGAGTATACTGTAAACGTTGCCAGAGTTCTACCTGTCTCAAGAGATAAGATAATTGGGAGACTTACGTAGAGAGCTAAGATAATGACTGTAGGCAGAAGGCCTCCCATTAATGCCCCGAACAAATTGCTCAAGTCACCCAGCAGCCATACGATAACGAAGGCCAAGCTGAGACCCTCTCCTGACTGCAGGGCATAGTTTTCGTAAATTTGAGGGGAGTATACCACGATCCTGCCCATTAAACTCAGACCTTTGAGCTCCAGAAATACAGAAAATATCACCCACCAGCAAGCAATCGAGACCCAGCCAAGCTACATAGATATGAGTGTTCATTGTTCGATACACCGGAGATTCGGGACGCACAATGCTGCTTAGACTGTCAGCCGCTCCCTCGACCATTTTGAGCGCAAGCGGCAAATTGAAATCCTCGGTTATTGTGACGTGACCGGCAGGGCGTATAACGCATTGTCACGCTTGTGCGTCAACTGTCGGCACGAATTACAAACAGGCAAAGACGACCAAGTTCACCATGAACGGACAGGAAGCATTTCGAAGGCTTGCAGGCCAATTGGCGAAGCGAGGTGGTGCAGGCGGGGGCTTCCCGGGTGGCAATAAAGGCGCGTTCACTGGTGGTGGACTTCTCCTAGCTCTTGCTGCTGGAGGTATCGCAATTAACGCGAGTTTATTCAATGGTACGTTACCTGTTCTGCCTAATCGTAACTTCGCCTGACCCTCTCTCATTCTAGTCGATGGTGGTCACAGAGCCATTAAGTACACTCGGTATGGTATCAACCTCTCAGCAAAAATTCATGAATCCTGACGGACATACTTCATAGTCTACGTGGTGTCACGGGCGATGTCTATACTGAAGGAACTCACTTGATGGTTCGTGAACTAACATTTCTGCACTGCTCCCATACTTACATTGAACAGATTCCTTGGTTTGAAACGCCAATTGTCTTTGACATTCGAGCCAAGCCACGAAGCATTGCAAGTCTGACTGGCACCAAAGGTACGTACAACCGCTTTCCCTTGTCGTTCATTTTCACTCATCGCCTGCTTACAGACTTGCAGATGGTTAATATCACATGTCGTGTACTTTCTCGCCCCTCAACACAAGACTTACCTCAAATCTATCGCGAACTCGGCAAAGACTATGACGAGCGTGTTCTTCCTTCCATTGTGAATGAAGTATTGAAGAGCGTGGTTGCACAATTCAATGCCAGTCAACTCATCACTCAGCGTGAAAATGTATGTGAACCGTTTGAATGTCATCATTTTTGCCTCGATTCACGGGCATTCGCAGGTCTCCAGGCTTGTCCGGGAACAACTTTTGCTAAGAGCAAGAAAGTTCAATATCGTCCTTGATGACGTTTCTATCACGCATGTTGCCTTCTCCCCTGAGTTCACACATGCCGTTGAAGCTAAACAGGTAAATAGCTTTCATTGACGCTCGAAAGCATGCTCATTCCTTTTTGAAAGGTGGCGCAACAAACAGCTCTCAGGGCAGCCTTCCTGGTCGATCAGGCTGTCCAGGAGAAGCAGTCGATCATTGTTAGAGCTCAAGGAGAGGCACAAAGTGCCCAGCTCATCGGGGACGCCATGCGAAAGAACAAGGGCTTCTTGGAACTTCGCCGTCTCGAGGCTGCCCGAGATATCGCTAGTACACTATCATCCTCCGGAAACAAAGTCATGCTAGACTCGGAGACCCTGCTCCTCAACGGTAAGGCACATTCCAGCGCCGTCGCCATAACAAAGTTTCTGATGTTGTTGCACAGTGGCCGCCGATGCAAAAGATGTTCTAAACCTCAAAAAGTAGTTGTACTGACTGTAATTTCTCTTCGAAATATTATTCACTGGCTTCCATCACATTCACGTGGATTTGTCACTACATTGACAGCTTCTTCTGACGCGTCTTGCGCGCATACACTGAATTGTTCTTTCCTCGCTAATACCTACACCTAGCGCCTCGTTCAGAAATGAGGTCCCCTCCTCCAAAACGCAGAAAAACGTGTCCTAGGGAAGACTCAGATGATGAAGCTTCAAATACCGAGAGTATCGCACAGGATGGCAATACAAAGTCGAAGCAAGTGAGATGGCAGGGGCATGAACATGATGAACCTTCTGCCACAGCAGACAGCGATAGTGAAGATACTGATATGGGCTTCAAGGTAAGCAAAATACTCCACTTGCTCTTGCTTAGATTGGGCGCTCAAGGAACCTCACAACAGACATGTCTGGCAACCTGGAATGTACAGTACGTCGCATTCCCTGGCGCAATTAAACGAGTTCCTTCATAGTTGCGCGTAGCGGGAAGATGGGTTGCGCCGTGTATGATGATGCAAAGTGCTCCCTTTCTGTCCTTGAGGATACGGAAGAATGGCCACCCTTCGACCTGACACACATGTGTAAGTGGCGCATACATCCACCCAATCCGAGTTGCGTGAACGTGAAATTCAGTGCTCGAGCAATTCAACCCGGATATTGTTCTGACTAGCTCAAAAGCTGAAGACGCTTTTATTGACGACCTCCGCGATCACAGTGAGTGCACACTCCTGCTTAGCAAGTTTGACCTCAGGCTCATTTCCCCTGCAGTGGATCAACGAGGCGGCTTCTTCCAGGTCAGACCACACAAAGAATTCACGACAACAAGAGGTCGTGCTCGCTTACTATCTCTGCGCCTCCTGTCCGATCTACCCCACGAAGGAACCGAAGAGACGCCCTCTGATGCAGGCAGTAGCACCACGAGTCGTAATGCATACGACTTTATGCGTTCTAGAAAAGGACCAGCGGGGGATCCCGCAATACAGAAGCGGAATGCAATGATCAGGGTTTCTAATTATGCCTTCGTAGAATCCTCGCCTCTCTGCGTAAGTCCAGTCTTTTTCTTGATTTGGCGTTTCAAATTCATGAGCTCCTGCAAGCTCGCTTCTATCGGAGGTCTGCTTGACCACCTTGTCCGTGATCGTGCTGTCAACGATCTACATGAGGAAGGGATAGGAGGCCTCGAGGTCTCGCGTATTGAATTGATTTCCCTGTGAGTGTTTTGTTCGTTTATTTGCGTTGGTCGAATGAACGGTGCTCAAATCCTTCCAGAAACGAGGTGATGCAGATTAATGGTGACGCCTTATTGTAAGCCCTTCATCATTGCTTGATGGGACATCATGTAATAAAACAATCTATAGATCATTGCAGATATTCGAGAATGAAAGCCATGCCTCCATGCATTCAGACAAGACGAAGGAAGGACTTTCTTTATTCGGTTAGATTACCTTCTGGTTCATTCGCTCTAGCTGATATCTCCTGGGGTCAAAGGAACTCTGGACAACACGAAGACGACGTTGGGAAGGTCTCTGCTTAGGGCATGGCTTCTCCGCCCGTCTCTGTCCCTGGATGTAATCCGTGCCAGACACGATGCCGTCGCTTCTTTCGCCCACCCAGAGAACATCCCCGCTGCTAGCCAGATCCATGGGCATCTCAAGGGGATGAAGAACGTTCCTCGCATACTTACCATGTTGAAGACCGGAAGGGGAAAGCTATCAGACTGGCAAGGCATAGTAAAGGTGCAGTAGTCCCCGTTTCCAATCGCGACGGTACCAATGTGATTGTTTTTAGTTCTCCTTCCACGGCGCTATGATCAAAGACTGTTTATCTGAGCTGCATGTCATGGCCAAACCCATTTTAATTACCAAGGTACTGCTCTGTCTGAAGTATATTCATCACGAATACTGATTTCTGTGGCTCAGGCTATATCTGCTTTAGAAAACGTCAAGTTCAAGGCAGTCGGGATGCGTATCAACGACGTTGTATGTTCCATAGGATCTTTCACGATTCAACTCATTAACCACCACCTTTGACTACACGTAGATTGACTGGGAGGAATCCGTAGAAGCCGGTCGAATTTGCGTCCGTCACAACATTGACGAAGACCTCGATAACAGGAAGCACGTTTATAGTGGCATTGACGATGTGTTGGTCAGTGGAATTTCTGGGACATACAAAGGCTTATATTCTTACGCTGTTTATCAGAGCAAAGTTGCAGAGAAGATTGCCGAATCGGTTTCGTCGGATTTCTCTTGTTTAAACGTGGTCTACTTTCCTCAGCTAGGTCAACTATTCCGCCAACAGCGTATGTAACCAGCCTAAGGATCATTTTAGGGTTCTTGATATGCGTACCGATGCTTCCGCAATGGGAAGTTGGTGGGCAAGTTGAAGATTTTGAAGGATGGACCTTCCAGGTAGGTTTCGTTCCGCTTCACCACTGAACTTTCTAACCCATCGAGCAGTTTTCCTCAAAGTTTGTTTTTTCCGCTATTTACTTTGACCGCATGATGTGAACAATGTCATAGTTCAAACGTCTATTTCAAGTCTCAA
The DNA here is from genome assembly GCA_015708445.2 of Clitopilus hobsonii. Classification (NCBI taxonomy): domain Eukaryota; kingdom Fungi; phylum Basidiomycota; class Agaricomycetes; order Agaricales; family Entolomataceae; genus Clitopilus; species Clitopilus hobsonii. The sequence continues at coordinate 1,474,178 of CP068003.1, read as the reverse complement.
GAAATGCACGGTGAGTTATTCACGCAAAGCCTATTGGTGTTTATTGAGAAGGAGAGTACAGATATGGATATGCATATTGGCGATTTGCATTCAGCGATTGTTGATCGTGAGATAGAAATAATCCACGCTCTTCTAGAAGAAATCCTGGGGTTCGAAGAAGCTATTGATCAGGCGTGCCATGCCTGCGCCGAACTTGACTGCCTACTATCTTTTGCAGAAGTGTCTCGGATGAACAATTATCATCGTCCTGCGATGGTAGAGGAGAATATTATTGATATTGAAAAAGGAAGGTGAGCGACCTAGATGTCAGAGAACAGAAATCCTTCTCATACGACTTCAGGCATCCCTTACAGGAGCAAGTTATCGACGTCTTTGTCCCCAACGATGCGTTTATCGTCGGGGGAAAGGGTTATTTACCCCATTCTGGCGGGACAACGGCTGGAGGCGAAAATAGCATTCTTCTCTGTACTGGTGCCAACGCTTGTGGAAAGGTGATTTTCAGTTTACCGTCATGAACGCGTTGAGTTGACAAGTCGTAGAGTGTATACCTTAAACAAGTTAGGTGCAGCGTCTGTCTGCAACTGCATACTCACTCGTGATAGATTGCTATCATACAAATCATGGCCCAGATTGGATGGTAGGTTATTCCTGCTTCATTGATTCAAATGTAAAAACGAATATACCCTCCGAGCTTTGTGCCTGCAGAAAGAGCTACGCTTGGTTTGACGGACAAGAGTAGGTTTCCGACGGACCATAAGTTATTGCTTCACTAAATTCTCCAGTTTTCACGAGAATATCGACGAGGGAGTCCGTGTCAAGGGTTTGAGCTTTCCCTTTTGATTCCCAGTCGACCTTCTGAAGCTTTGTTGCCCAAAGGTCCAATCAGCTTTTATGATCGACTTGAATCAAGTCTCCCTCGCCCTAAGGAATTGTACCAGCCGCTCGTTGGTGCTTCTCGACGAGTTTGGGAAGGGAACACTGTCCACAGGTTCGTCGTGTCTAAAGGAAGGTATTTTCGTTCGCTTTATGTCTTTAGATGGCGCCGGTATTTTTTGCGGAGTTTTGCAACACCTACTGCAGCGTGGGCCCGACTGTCCCAAAGTCCTGGTAGCGACGCATTTCCATGACGTTTTTAGAGAAGGCTTTCTCCCACCCAAAGACGTTCCAATCACTTTTTGTCATATGCAAGTATTGTTTGCTGCCGATGGCGAATTTGTCACGCCCATAGAGGAGTCTCCGCATGATCTTGAGGGGACCACTGTTCATCATTCCAACTCACGAGAGAACATCACGTATCTGTACCGGTAAATCCCTCTACACTCCACTGCTCCAATAGATTGAATGCAATCTGACAGCGTCGCTCCCGGTCTGTCATTGAACTCTCATGCCGCACAATGCGCTGCTCTGTATGGGCTACCTTCAAGACTGATCAAACGCGCACAACTGGTCAGGTGCGTAGCCGTATTGAAATATCTGAATTTGTAGGGGTTTGTAGAACAACTATCTCATTTCAGTGACTTGGTCTCGAGCCACGAGATAGGCACACTACTGGACGAGGACATGTCAACAACAGAACAAGAGGAGCTTAGAGAGGCTGAGGCTATCTGTCGCAGGTTTCTTGCTTGGGATTTTGACGAGGCTATAGACAACTCCACACTTCCCGTCAAGCAGAAGCTGGCCAAGTGTCTTGGAATACAGGACCAGGACGTCAACTGAAAGCGCGACTCCACGCGGCCCTCTCCGTGAATATTCTGGCCTCAAAAGCGATGGTGGAATTCGGAAGGAATTGGAGGGTACATACAGGTCGAATGGCATCATACGTGCGCTGGGGTAACGGTGAACTACGAGGGAGAGGGTTTGTGAGCTTGCAAAGTCATGAACTGTTCATGGCAGAGTTGTGGCAGAGGAGCATCAAGTTGAGCGAGATTTGTTTGTTCGTGTTGGCACCTTTCTTGTTCATAACATCCACCTTGTCCCACAGCCTTTCGACAGACCTCTGATAATCCCACAATTCTTCTGAAGCCTCAAATAATGAGATAAATTAATTGATTATGCCTAAGCCAGATTCTGACCTCACAGCGGAGGATCAGCTCGAGAACCTAGCCCTACCCATGCCGTTCAGCATTTGCCACAAGGCAGAAATGTCAGGTGTTCCATAAACAATCCATGTCTGGGCTGCAACCCGTTGTCTTTGCTTCGATGGCACTGCAATTGAACATCGACAACAGATTTACACGAAGGAAGCCGGACAAACGTTCATAATCGCTACAACAGCCCGGATTTATCGCCAGTACTTCTCTCATGCTGCGTCCTTTCCTCTCCTGATGATGGCCTGCACGTTAATAGTCTAAGCAGGGCTAAGGACGGCGCTCGACTGCTCGCACCTCGGAAGCAAGGTGTGTGTGATAGACTCTAGCACAGTATTTCCTCGATATAAACACCAGATACGAAGGTTTCTGAACCATGTATAGTCCAAAACGGTATCAAATTCCAAAATGCACGAACGGTACCCAATTGCGGAAAGGTTTGCCTCGATTTCGTAACTCTTGGGTCGCCAAATGCAATGCACAGGCTGCGTCTCTCACATTCGGGGCTATCGCCGTTCCATTCCGGAACATATGGCTGTAGAAGACGTCTGCTACGATAGGCGCATCTTCATCGAGGATTGACCTGGTATAGACAAGTTATACCACCTCACAGTTTCCCATGATTCTGAAAGCGACGCACCACATCGTACCCACAACGCCTCGAAACCCAGCAAATAGCATCGTTGCCACAAGACTGAGGGATTCATCGGGCCTTTGATCGTCTCCCTTTGCAGTCTGACAGGCACTGAGGTATGCAAGAGGTTCTCCAGATGCTTGGCATTCCCGGATGATTTTGGACATAGTGAGTTCTCCGCTGCTCAAGAGCAAAAAGCTTTCCAAAGGGTTTGTCAGGGACTGGACGCCATGGCATCCAAAGTGGACGAAGGTTGATCTAGCGATATCACCCAGAACATCACCGATGGAGTTTGGTGACGCTCTCGATCCAATAAGGGCAATTAACCTATCTTCTATCGGGGCAGGAATATGTTCTTTGATCATTTCAAGTTCGCGAATGGTCTCTGGGAGGTAATTACCCCCAGGTGCCTCAGGTTCAATCACTGCCAGCATTTTGAAGTCTGCCACTCTCGGTTCTCCTGTTTGGATCAGATCTTGAGGAGAAGAGCAATACGAAGAAATGACGTAGTCGGATAGACAATCCGTCTCGGTGTCAGAATATACTCCAGCTGCATGAATCGGAAGGAACGCGAATATTCCTGTTGGGCACCACCAGATCCTCTCCGGGGAACTTGTCTATCGCGTACACTGATTAGCTTCTGAAGGCGAAATATATTGCGCTCTTACTTTGTTCAGCTGGAGCGCCCTAATGATAGGTTCTACCACCGAAATCCATAATATCTCCAAAATTGATCTGAACTCTTCCTCTATCCTATTTGGGTCGGATTCTTCAAGAGATACACGAGACATGTCACGCTTCAACGAGGTGAGGATACTTTGGATCACGGTAGAATTAGAGTGCTTATCTTGAGTGAGCAGCTCTAAAGACCTTTTGAGCGCATTCAGCTGCCGCTTCTGGATATTTAACAAGGGAATGTGCTGCGACCCAGCGGCATGCAATACGAGAGCGTCGCAGTGATTGCGACTCGTGTTCAAGAAGACTATTGGCCCTTGGAGGGCTGCATGTTGTAGTGACTCAAATGAGGGTGGAAGTAGAAATCCTTCAAAGCCATTTATTTGCCTGATTTCCTGCAAGACCTGGTTTCTTCGTTCCGCCAGAGCAGATGGATTAGGGGTAGAAGTGGATGATAAGGATAGTTCAGAGGAGTCCGGATCGAAATGATAGTATTCGTCTCTTCCCATGTGCGACGCCTCTTCCAGCTGCCTGGAAACTATCCTGAACCTCTGCGCGAGGCCAGGATTGACCGCGTTGAGGTCATCTATAGGCGCTCGAAGCTGAAGAGCCTGCGACCAAAAAACGGACCGACCTGTGGACAGCAACGTGATGGCTGTCTCGAGCTCGCCCTGCCTAATGGCACATCTAGCTGCGTTACCTGCAACCTCCTTGGATTGTGTTAGGATGCTTTGACGTTGTTCCAACGTGAGATCAACGGAGGCGAGTTGGGGGAGCAGGTTCATGGTGTGCACGTAAGCCCGAAGGGCCGAATGCAGTCGATCATGGGTTTCTGCATGTTCAGCCCAGAGTTTCGAATACTTCCGTCTAGCGAATAAAAAGCCCGTCTCGTATGTCGATGCCTGCTCCAGGAGAGTCAACGCGTTCTCGACATCCCTTTCATCCTTCAAGGCTTGATACCGTGCCAAGAAGGCATCGGCCAGGTTGCCCAAAATTATGGAACGTTCTGGATGAGGTACAGGCCTGAAAGACAGTGCTTTCTCAATTAACCTGATGCTTTCCTCCAGTATGTGTGCGTCCCCCGTTGCTCTAAATTGCCTCAGAAATGCGCTACCTAGATGTTGTGGCGACTGGGAGATAGGCTCCAGTGTCAGCACCTCTTTATGCAAGGCGATGCACTGCTCCAGATCTTCAAATTTGCCCGTTTCGTCAAATCGGGAGGAAAGCGCATTGGCCAGGTTTCGTAGGACAGAGGGCCGATCCAGATGCCCTGGTCGGAGTAGCCCCAGAGCCTCACCAAGCAAGGAGATGGTGTCGTCAATATCTTGCATATTGCCAAATCGTTCAAAACGTGCCCGAAGGGCTGTGGCCAGATTGACGAGCGATATGAAGTTCTCGAGCTTGGCATGATCATTTGAGTCTTTTCTCGACAATAAAGCCTCTCTGTGAATGGAGACAGCCTCGTTGAGATCCTGCAAATCACCCTTTTGTAGAAAACGAATGAAAAGGGCATTGGCGAGATTATTGAGCGCGGTGGCATGAAGGGGGTGTAAATTTGGCCTTAGTTGCACGACTTGCTTGCAGAGGGACACACAATTCTCTAGGTCTTGCAAGTCATTTGTTTTGGCGAAATGGCCTCTGAAGGCAATTGCTAGACTGTTGAGCGACTCTGAGCGCCTTGGATGCGGGGCCGCACGGTGAGATACAGAGATCATCAGAGAGGAGATAGCCTCTGAAATTCGGGATTCGCCTCTTTTCATCAGTTTCGAAGCGAGCATGTATGGCTCTCTTCCTTTTCTATCCTCGTCTTTTGCCTTATCCATGTAGGTGACCATATCACGAAGCCTTATATCGCTCCCGCATTCGGTAAAGCCGAGCCACCCAATGTGCCACAAAGAAACAAAGGCGATGTATCTGAAGGGGCTGCCTATGCCACATACACTCTCGGCTTCATGAAATGCGTTTATTGCTGGTTCGAGAGTGCTTAATTCTGGATGTAACAGGAACTTCATGACATGGGAGTTTCCTAGTAGAATTAAGAACGAAGCAATTTCAGAGCGGTCCTGTGGGCTGGGGGCAGCGAGAATCTTCTTTGTCGACCAGATAACCTTGTCAAGTAGACTTGGGTCAATGGAGGCCCGACATTCCTTGATAAGCTCGTAGGCTTCAAGGACAGAGTCCCTTCCTTGATAGATCTCCCGGCCCATCCGCCGGTTAAGCTAACCAAGACAAAAGGCTGATGAGAGGGCGTTACAAAGGCCTGAGAACATTGTTGCTCACTTTAGCTTGATAATATGTGTCCTTTACTCCTGGTAAAAGCCTGACACAATCATCCATGTCTGTAACCCAAGTGTGGCAAGCAAACCGAGTGAGCAGAGCCATAATCAGGTGACGGTGTGCAGCTGTGCGCAGGGGGTCTTCTTCGCGCAGTTCAACCTGGTCCTTCAAGAACTCTCGTAGTGAGGATATTGCTTGTTCTAGATAATGGAGCTTCATCTGCTGCTTCATGGTGTCCATGTTTTGTTTCAGCAGCTCGACGTTGTCATCGGTTCCTTTCTACGTCTGTATGTTAGATTACAACATTCTCAGAGTGCGAGATCGGCGTACCTCCATTGCCTGATATGCTTGTGGTGGATGCGATTGGAATCATAGTCGCGCATACTGGTCAGGTTCTTCTCACGCTATTAGTCTCCATCAACGTTTGAGCAGAGGGTCTAGGTCTTGCGTGATTTTGACCTCAGAATAATCGCTGCCGCCAGTATTGATATCGTTCACCGACCATTGTCAACACATTTTACCGCAATCATGTCACAGTTTCACAGTCAACAACGCGAGAAGATTCAGAATCCGTCCTTGGCTAGCCAGAGCGTTCTCCAGAAATCTGTCGTGCACCTCCGCGAGGCAATCAAAGCATTACAACAGATACCAATCGATGAAGAAGATGCAATTTCGAAGCAGCTCGAGGAAATACACGTTTCATCACGATCCAAGGTTAACAGAATGACTGATTTAACAGCTCTAGAGAGTGGATTTCCGTCGCTCGACGATCGAAAACCTGGAACAAATCGGCCTAGAGTTAGCACCAGCGCCGCATCTTATTCTCAAAAGAGACGCTGTCAGTGACCTGGCTTCTTCCTGTTCTACGAAGGGTGCAAGTGAACCCTGGACCTCTGAGTTTTTGCATCGCCATATTAACATGTTGCAAGGCTTTGTGGCAAAAGTGGGTGTTTTGACTTTCTGTCATCTGCTCCATTTCTCTCAACATCGACGTATTAGACCGAAGCTGGGGCGCGACTGTGGATCGACGCATTCCTCTATCGAGCTGGGGCTATATCATCGACCCTGAGCAGATCTATGGTGTTGAGTCTCAACCATTACATTGAAGTTGTTGATTCTTCAATCGCTTTGTCTGGCCATGTGGACTATGCTGTCATACAAGCTCCAACGGACGTCGCAGGCAAGTATTATAGATGAAGTTAATCGTGACGGACCTCCTTGACTCTCATCTAGCAACTTTCTTGGACTTTCCCAAGCTGGAGCTAAGGATGAACCAGCAAAATCTAGTCCTGCTCATCACCGAAGCTAAGAAACGAGACGTTGACTTGGAAGAATACATCCCTCAAAATGTCGGGGCACTATATACTTGCTCCAAAATTCTCGAGTAAGCGCCTCCTTCACCAGATCTGGTATCAGTCTCACATAACACTCAATTCGTGGCAGTCGGCAGATAATGCGAGGAGTTGTAACTAACGGTCACCAATGGGTTTTTGTCATCCTGAAAAACGATCCGGAATCTGGTGGTCGCTATTGGTACTCGAGACGTGTGGAACTCATCCCGTATATAGAAGAGAACATATCCAAGGAACAATGCGACATTGTAGCTGCCATTCTGGTGTATTGGGTGAGTATCGAGCAGTGGCAGTTTACATGGTTCATGCAAGATCTGAATAGTCGCGGCGTAGATTGAACATAGCAGCCAGGATCTCGATGCTAACGACTTATTCGCCAAGGAGGAAACAAGTATTGGCTGACAGATTGGGGTAAGACCATAGGAACCCCTTACTACCTGACTTGATCTGGGGGTTTCTTTTCAGAGAAGGCGGAAGTCCTGAAGCGGGTTTCATCTTATTCATCCTTCCTCAACCCGCGTGGATGGAGATTATGGTTTGGACAGTTAGCTACAGCCTATTGCAAGGTTACATCCAAGTTATACAACGCATTCAGCGGAAGTATCTGAATTCCATTCGTTCCCCAATCTAGCTCATCCCTTATTCTGTTTCGGTAATTGCAACGGAAAGATCGGCAAAGTAAATATCTTGGTCCTTGGGCGATGCCCAGTCTGAATCGTGCCCTTCATAGCGTTAAGTGGCGGAACAGGGATAGAGAAGATATATGGATTCACCTCCAAAGAACGACTCCATTTGGATGCCTCTGATTCTTCCTTTATCATTATCGCGGATGATGAGACCCTCGACTTTGACCACACTTTTCCCCGCCACAAACAACTCCAGCTCTCCATCAGCTTTGCCAGGAGTGTTAAGCTTGACCCGTTCGGAGACAGTAGTCCATGCACCAGCCTTGAAATGGAAACTACCGCGATTCAAGGAGGTTCCATATGTTGGATTGCAGTCGGAGTTAGGGACTGAACATTGCTTCTTGTTGGCCGCGAATCCGGGGACATCGTAGGGAGGAAGGTATGTATACATTTCTCCTGCACCCTCGGGACGCCACATCAGACGAGCTGAGAAGCAGCGTGTATCACGGCGGCCTCCTGAGCAGCTTAAAGATACTTTATCGTCGTCTCCGCCATCTAGAATTTCGGATCCGTCAGTTTATGATTCCGGAAGAAGTCCACGGAGACGTACACAAGCCAGGAAGTTTGCCTCCCTTAACCCACTCGAAACCTTCGGGGAAGTAGATGGAATATCCAAAGGTTGCCTCCTTAGCCGTGGTAAGGTCCACGCTACTGGGACCTTTGGCGTAGAAGGAAATACCACCCTTGGGCGCATCGGAAGCTCCTGGCCTGTAGCTGCCTTTGGGATAGTGAGCCTTGAGGGCTTTCTTGCCTTCGAACTCGACATAGGTGTACTTTGGCCCTGATCCAGATACGATATCGAAGGTGCTGTCGCTCAACTCAACGGAGTCTGATCCCTCTGCTGTCGTCCATTTCTTCTTCGCGCCGTCAACGGGGAAGAGCCAACCGAGTAAATCGTCCGCATCTCTTTCGAGCGAGAGCATTCCCTGAAGCTGTCTGGCTACAGCCCGAGAGATGAGTGTTGGTAGGGATGGTTTAACCGCTCTGGGCACTGCATCGGTCCCAGACCGAGCAGTAATGCTATCAGCACTTCGTAACTGTCTAAACTTGAGGGGCGCTGCATCTACAGATGCAACAGCAAAGAGAGCGAAAAGCAAGACGAGAAAACGAAGAGGCGAAACAACAACGATAGCTGAATGAAGCATGCTGAAGAGAAAGCGAAGAGCGTAAATTCCAGAACCTGCTGAAAGGAATGAGGGACGACGAAGCACAAAGCCCCGGGGATGAGGTTGGGAAGACCTGAGAGAAGGGGCACCGGGCAAGGAATCACTGAAGCATGGGTCCGTTACTTATACCATTGGCTTGTTCTTGTGGACCCTGCACAGCGTTGACCTGAAGCACTTGACGGGAATGGTGCCTCGCCTTGGATGTCCCTGCAAAGTTGGAAAGTGGAGTACAGTATCCCCTTGGAGCTCGCCCGCGCTCACACTCGCTCACACCGCTCGCATCGTCCTCCGCATCCGAGTCGTTGGCAGATTGACACAAATCTTTGAGGATTGTTCTAGTAGACTGATAGTACAAGCCCTAAGCCCTAGTTCTGACGAACCGACGAAGGTGTTGGGTTCATTCTAGCCCATGCCAGTGAGTGGTACGAAGCAATATAAGGTGTGATCAGCGTTTTAACTTGAACTCTCGAGCCGAGCAGGAGTCCGATTGGATAGCCGAGCAGGAGTCCGATTGGATAGCCAAGCGTGATCAAAGCCAGATGATCTGATTGCAGATTGATCGTTGCGACGCGACTGGCTGGGCGAATGATGGCGTTGATCGGGATGATGTCAGAGGCCTTGAAGCGCCCGTTGAATGCCGTATGGACGCTCAGTGACTGATGAATGCAGACAAAGTTTGAGCGAGGAGTGTATAGTTTATCAGGAAAGGTAAAGTAGAATATTGATCTAAACCATCAGACATCTTGTCCGCAAAAGCCAATAGTAATCACACACTTCTATAGTCCGCAATATTATTCATAGATCTAATTCTACAGTGTCATCGCACTGCGTTAGTTCTTTCCTTCTTTATGAATCTCAATCCCGGGAGGAGCACCGAGGGCTTCAGGAAGGAAAATTAGAGACATGATGAGATGACTGAGAAATGAAGCGTACCTTCTTTTATTGCGCCGTACATGATGAATTGTGACGAGACGAGTCCGGCTGTCATTATCATACGCGGGCCAAGTCCGACGAACAATCCTCTAAAGCCTGCTTCTTTGGCAAGAGCACCCAGACGATACAGCATGGTTCCTTTGGGACCATGACCCTTGTTTATCTGGCTAAGAAGCGTGTCTGCAGGCTATCAAGTGGAAGAATAATTTAAACATCGCGTTCCTGTATATCAAAGAAGCAACGTACCTGACTGAGTATAGCTGCCGCAAACCCAGCAATAATCCCACTACCAAGCGAGATTGAAAGTTTTGATGCCGTTGATAGATTTCTTTTGGTCTCTTCTGTCATATTTCGGAACGCAAGCTCATGGCATAGCTCATTCACTGTGAATTGGCCGATCGCGAAGGGAATTTGCCTAGCATTCGAATGTGTAATCAGCACGTGGAGATGTATGATAAGAAGGTGAAATACTTACTTGAAAAGGATCGGTACGAAACCTGCGTAAAGCTCCCTGACACCTCCTTCTCGCGCTAACCGCGTGAAGCCGCTCACCAGGCCCGTGGCATACCCACGTTGAGAAACGAGGCGTATCCTCGTTGCCTCTAGAGGTGTGAGGAGGATATCCGCGAAGAACCTAGTACAAGACTCGTTAGTCGATATGTTGCGATTCACTCCAGGCATAGTGGAAGACGCACTCTGCGATGGATGCTGAGCCGAGATAGATGGCTGTCCGGTATTTCGTTGCTACTTCTGCGTCTCCAGAGATCTGGACGAATTTCCTCTTCCAATACTCATATCCAGCAAATTTGGCACCTCCTTGAACGAGATACCCAGCTGCTGTAGGGCCGAAGCCAGTCAGGAGAGCGCGTGCACCTTCGTTGGTAATGATTTGACGAGTCCCAACAACGAAACCTTTGCCTTTGAAGGCTGGGTCGATCTGTATTCTCGTCTTCACAACGTCAATGGCTGTGGATACGTTCAGAAACATAACCTGAAGCTCGACTTGAGGGAACTACTCACGAGTCATTGCGCCATGGCTTAGCCTTGAAAGAATGCCATCAGCTTTAGAATATGAGATCTCTTATGAGTTGTCTGTCTACTCACGTTGCAACTATGCCGCCTGCGGCAAAGAAAGAATAATAGTCGCGTGCAGTAAAGTTGGGGAGGTTAACGGGCGCCATTATGGCTTATCGTGAACTCGAGGATGGGTTATATTGAGCTGCAATCTGACGTCATATGGTTCTGATGGTTAGGTCGGTAAGCCGGCTCGGTCACATATCACCTACTCACCTACGACCAATCACCGGTCCTGTCGCGTTCTATTTACGGCTTTGCTTCTGCAACCGACGTTCACGGTCGACGAGAGCATGAGGCTCACCATGATTACGTGCGGGCTGTTGACAGAAGCTATGCCTGTTGTGGCGAGAATCGGCGCTGAGCGCTGAATGAGGTCCTTTTGTCTTTGCCACACCTTTATACGATGAACAAGGAGCAGAAGAAACCCCATAACCGGGTTAGCTGGTTTCAATTCATTTGATCTCCACAAAGATCGATTAAACTCTTGTCTTGGCCTACAAAAGGCCTGATAGAGCCAGCCTGTTAACTTGATATCTACCGCAAACTACTGCCGCGCCCGCCATGCCTATCTACGAAGTCGTTACGTTTACCCCGACCGATGAGTATCTGGCCAATCCCGCAGGACAGTCTTCTACAATCGGCACTGAGCTGATGCTCAAGCAGCCTGGACTAATCAGGTCTCCACTAGGCGCATTGTTGTCCTCCTCACCATACTGATCTCGCTGAAACAGGCCTCTTTATTATGCTATTCAGCACGAAGACAAGTCGACAGCGTATATGTTTGTTGGTGCGTAAATACCAGCCTCTCCATGGCCAAGTGTCTTAAATGCTTGGAACGTCTAGGTTGGGAATCCATTCAACACCACATGGATCTTGCCAAATCTCCTGATTACGGTACCATCGTCGCTGAATTTGCAAAGATCACCAAGGAACACCATGGTTGGCAACACATCGACTTTAACGAAGCGCCAGATGCTGCTCTCAGTGCTCCAGCAACCGAGATTGCCATCATCAAGCTAAAGGAAGGCACAACCAAGGATGGGTTCTTCGAAGTCTACAATCAGCTCATTGATAATCTCAAGAAGGAGCCGAAGGAATCCCTTCATGCGATTTCGTGGGGAGAGAGCGTCGAGAACAAAGGAACGTATGTTCTCCTTATTGGTTGGTCAAGCGTTCAGGTAAGGACTCGCGAATCTCTCTTCCTGCGAGTGGGTACTAACTCTACTTAGGCTCATATCGATGCCGTGTCGAAGGCCCCATTCACCGAGATCATCTCGGGAATACATAACCTTACAGATGTCACTCTCAAACATGCCGCCTTCTCCACCTATGGAAAGAACTGAATGGAAATTCCGTCTCAAATGTAAAATAGTGTTCCAATCTATACCGTATTCGATCTGCTGAGCGGGGAAGTCAATTATGCGAGGTCTCTTGTCCGACTTCGACTCCGGGTCTAAGCTTGTTTTGAGACTTGAAGCCCGGAAGCTTTTTAGCGGTCAATTCGGATGCATCGCGTCGTTGCCGCAGTCGAATACACCAAAAGGTCCAAAGCACAAGGACTCTTATCCAAGCCGAGCATCCACGCACGTCGGCTCGAAAATAGCAGCGATTAGCGTCCCTCCTGAATAGATTTGACGCCGGGTGTCGAGGACGAGATCGACCAATCAGCTCAGTTCCTTCAAAACAAGCTCATCAGCGGATTCACCCGACACCGACCTCCATCAGTCCCTCAAGATATTTCTTGCATCAATACGGCCATGGAGCCACCGTACTTTGGCTCGTGGTTCTGTCTGAAGTCTCCGAATTGGAGTAAGAAGGAGTCAGCAATCAAGTATTCGTTCGACATAAAAGGCTTGATCTAAGACTAGACGATGCATCATCAACTGACATTCCGCAATCCTTGGAAATGCCTGTCTCTGAACTAGTCACCTTTACTGCTTCTGAGGAATACCTCGCCGACCCGATCGGGACTATTCAACTCTCCTATGGGCTCCTCAGTCAACAACCTGGGCTGATCAGGTACGTATGCCTCCGTGTTGTACTTTGAGACTGCCCACTTACCGACGTCATAGGCCCTCTTACTATGGCATCCAGCACGAGAACAAGAATACTGCTGTTACTTTCCTCAGTATGTCTTCACATTCTCTCCATGAGGAGCTTCTGACCAATTATAACTTTCTAGACTGGGAATCCGTCGAATCCCATCACGGCATAGTCAAACACCCGAACTTCCAAACAATCATGGACGAATTCCAGAAAATGTGCAAAGGCGACCACTCCTGGCAACACATCGACATTCAGGACTCGGCCTCATTGAAGGCTGCTCTCAGTGCCCCGTTGACTGAGATTGTAACGTTCAAACTCAAGCCTGAGGCAAGCAAGGAAGCTTTCTTGGAGAAGGTCGGTCAGTTAGCTGAGGCTCTGGCGAAGGAGGCTCCTTGTCATGGTGCAGCCGTTGGGGAGAGTGTGGAGAACAAGGGTACGTTCATTGGGGTAGTGGGATGGGATAGCATTGAGGTACAGTGAACAGTCAAACTCTTCTTTTCGGCAGATTCTGACCTGTATACAGGCCAAAGTTGAAACTGGATCCAAGGAGGCAATTCCTCCCATCCTCGGCGCAATATTCGAATTGGCGGACCCTTCGTTAATGCATACTTCTTTCACGGCAGTCGAGTAGGAGTGGATGCAGTATCAACGGTCCTCATAATAACCCCACTTCAGCATAAAGTTGCTCAGTAAATATACAAAGTCAAGAATATCAAAGAATACCATAACTCAATACCTATCGCTTCCACCCAGCTTTCTTCTTCGATGCGTAAATACAGCTCACCGATGGCACATTCTCTCTGAGCCACGGTAGCCACTGAGCATCTATCCGCTCACAAGAGTCCAATTTCAGTGTCGTGATCCTAGCCATTTGGGTAGTGGCCTGCTCTGCTGTGGGATTGGGCTCTGCCTCTGGTGTGGGTGGCAATCTGGACCTGACCAAGCGTACGACTGTCCCTGTCTTGACTTCTGGGTTTTTCGAGACATTGACGGTGGTGAGCAGAGGGCAGTGGTATTCTGCAGGCCCTGCTGATGAGGCATGTATGGGAGCGCTGAGGGACTCCAGGACCCTGTCGACACCCACTATGTCGACTAGCTCGAGGTGTTGCAGCTTGGGCGCTTTGGCTATGAGATTCAGGATTGAACCATCACTCGTCGGTGTTTGACTTATCGAGAGTCTTTCGAGTCGAAGTGGCTGTGTGCTGAGATGGTCGACGAGGTGTGTTCCATTCAGGAAAAAGGATATTTCGAGATCAGCTAAAGCTGGGGTCTTGATGAAATATAACAGCCTAGCTGTCGACGCCCCCGCAAGTTTGATGGTTTTCAGGTGCTCAAGGGCTACCGGGGATTCGGTGGATTGGGGAACACCGTATGGCCCGGAAAGGAGTAGGTTCTCTAACCGTGGATTTGCTGCGAGGACTGGTAGGATAAAATGCGTCCCACGGAGGTCACCCCCGTATATATGCAACTGGGTGAGATTGGTGAATCGAGTGGCCATAAGCTCGCAGTCGAGTATCATGTCGTAGACCGTCAAGGAATGGAATGATGGCGAAGATCCAAGGATGGTGTACATTGACTTACTACCCTGGCGGTAATGGAATGCGCGGTTTTCGAGCTTTGGCGAGCCAAGAATAAACTCTTGGAGGTTGGTCGGAGACGACTTGAAGGCGCTTTTCTCCCCAAAGATGTTCCAATCTTCTGACACCATGGTCTGAAGCTCCGTCCACCGTATATGCTTCAACTCTTCAAACGGCCAGTCAAGGTGACGAGAGGCAGTGGAGTTGACTTGTAGGTGTCGAATCCTACCCCCAGAGTGTTGGATCCATCTGCGAAGTTTCCGTCGCGGTGACCGTTGGGTGAGGATCAAAGTATGCCATAGAGAAGGCGTGCTTTCAACTATGGCTCGCCAGGATCGACAAACGTGAAGTAGAGTGATCAGGTTTGTTGAATCGACCTCGATGACTGCCTCGAAGATATCGCTAAGGAGTTCGATGGGAAGTGTAGCAATGTATTCCTTGCGCATCTTTGAGGATCTCCTTGCCTCGGGGTTGAGGGAACCTGCAGCTCGTGCCCGCATCTTCTGTTGGCTGCCCTGTTTAGAAGCGGGTGTATTCATCTTCTCCATCACTTCCTCTTTCAGCCTCTCCATTTCGACGCGTCTTTTCGCCTGGTCTGGTTTGATTCTAGCCAACGCAAAATCTGCCATGCGTAATGACGCGTCGAGTTTGCCAACTTGAGAAAACAGACGCGCCGAGCGTGCATATCCGTGCCATTGGTCTGGTGCAAGTTTGATGGTGGCTTTAGCGTCTAGGAGAGCTTCTTTAGGACGTCCAAGCTGTTCATAGGCAGAGCCTCGGGAGTCATATAATATGTATTGAGAGGAACCTCCCTCTGTTTCAATGGCCTGGTGAAAGATTGTCACCTTGAATTCAGCGTCAGCTTGGTGATAGCAGGCTCGTGCGCACCTGTGTGAAGCACGCGACTGCCTCCTCATGACGTCCAGCTTTGAAATGGGATACGCCCAAGTTTGCCTTTTCTTTCCAGGACATCTCTGCCCGCGATTGACGAATGCTTCGAAACTTAGACTCTGATGAGGGTCACTGGCAAATCCACAGTGAGAGGCAAGCCAAGCCACGGGCGTGGGAAACCTCTTTCGCTTGGGCGCTTAACAGCTTTCATCGCCTCTTTGAATTTTCCTTTTACAATGGCATTCGGGTACAGACCGTACAGCCCGATTTACAAGCGAACGAGCAGGCAGGCTCCCCCTCATAAAGCAAGAGACCATGGTCTACAAGCTTTGAGCCGGCCACGTCCATTGGATCGGACCGACTTGCCCCGTCATCACCTATAATAGTACAGCCCCTGGTAGGAGCTTACTGATAGTCACCGTACTCTGGAAGTACAAGAATCTCTTGTCACATTCGTCTCAGGTCAATCCTCCCTCGAATACATCGCGATGGTTACTCACAACGAAGTCTTCTCACAGGATCGTCTAGACGTTTGCATAGCCCAATAGTTCAAAGCCAGGTCCGTTATCTTTCTTGAAACATCAGGAAATCCTCGACGGCACACCTGTGCCACACTCCGAATCTCCTTGTGACACCGTCATCAACGCCGTCTTTACCCTTTCTGGGTCCAATTTCTGTACCTGGGCCCATTTAGGGGTGGTTCGCCATCTTATCTGCGAGTGACAACTACTGATGTCTTGAGCTATAAGTAGGGCTGAAGTCATTACCTCCGGACTCACCTCCCTATTCTTCCCTTGACCTCAATCTAAGATTTTGCTGCCATGAGTAGTTCACCTTGCTCGTCAAGCTCGACTTCTCAAGTTATCGTGGATGACCGGGACCCACGAATTACATACTGCGGGACATGGACGTCTGACCGCGGTGAGGGCAGCAGTCGGTGGGGCGATTCGTTC
This sequence comes from Clitopilus hobsonii, assembly GCA_015708445.2. Taxonomy (NCBI): domain Eukaryota; kingdom Fungi; phylum Basidiomycota; class Agaricomycetes; order Agaricales; family Entolomataceae; genus Clitopilus; species Clitopilus hobsonii. The sequence goes on along the minus strand of CP068003.1, from coordinate 1,457,824 downwards.
AACGATACAACACACCGCTCGACATTGGGGCCGACCTCGTCCAATTTCACATTCTCGTTTACGGGTAAGTCCTTCCTATCACAACGGAACGCGCTGGTTGTGATATGTCATGTCTATAGGGACGGCCTTCAGTATAATCGGTGATATCGAATCTCTATCAACCGCAAACAGCTCGAGTACCAGTGCCCGAGAGGTCTTGCGAGGATGTGTCGTCGACGGGCAGGAGTTCACGAACGCCGTAACTTATGGCTCGAACATCCTCTGTGGTGCTGACGGCTTGAGCGACACCAACCACGAGGTCACATTCACTTCACATGCATCAAGTACCTCCAAGCTCGTGATGTATGTTGACGCCATCCAATACACACCTTCCAATGGCACGGATACAACTACGAATACAACCAAGATGGTCGGTGCCTGCGATACCTCGATTAGCTACGGCAATGATATAAGCAAATGGTCGGCCTTTGATGCACCAGTGGACAGCGGACTCGCGGATGGCACGCCCCAGGGTTTTGAGACCAGGTTTAAGGGTGTCAGCACCAACCAGCCTGGTACCCAACTTACGTATACCTTTGAAGGTATTAATATCCCGCAGTTTCTATAATTATGCCATCGTTCTCATTAACTCCTTTTGCAGGCACCCTGGTGAAATGGCTGAGCACTATTCCCAGTGCCAATGAAGCAGGGAGCTCTTCGTCCAAGGCAGCCTCCGCCTCTTTTGAGCTGCACACTTCCGATTCACGGGTTCTGAATTGGACTGTCTCTCTGGCACCTGCACTCACGAATCAAACCCAATACAATTTCCTTACTACACAAACACCTGACCTCCCGCAAGGCACCCATAAACTCATTGCGACATACACCGGAGACACTTCCTCTGTGCCATTGTCGTTGTCATATTTCTACGTATATGGCAGTACAACTGGCACTTCTGCCCCCAGTCAAGGTGCATTGTCGCAATCGAGCAGTCACCTCGGTGCTATCATAGGTGGAGCTGTGGGAGGATTCTTCGGGCTATTGCTCGTACTGTCGTTGGTCTGGGTCTTCTATCAAAGGAAGCAACGGAAGGTTGAATCTAGGGCTTGGGATGTTGTTTGGAAGAATAGGAACAGCCGGACACTCGAAACACTTGAGATGGGGTAAGTCACGATTATCCACTATTTGTCGCCTTAGACTGACCATGAGTTCAATAGTGCACAGAAGTCCAAGAAATTCGAAAGCGCTTGAGCCCCGCTCACTGTAGCGGGGTTGGCTCTATTGGGTTATTCATTCTTCGCCGACCACAATCATGTATTCATATTGTATCATATCCTGTATTAATAGTGACCGTATCGATTTTTGCGGAATAACTCCCTTCTGAGAGCCCGTAACCTTCCATGAGCTTGGCAAAAACATCTATACCCTTTGCCAACCTCGGCTTGAATTCAACTTTGAACCCGAGAGGCATCGAGAGTGCCATCCGGTACACAATCATGATGGTAGCACATCCCTAACATATACAGAGGATTTGTTACATGTTTTGTTTCCATTGACATCGTTTGATTGACCGTAACTGTTTCTATCAGAGTATATCACAGTCCATATCCTTCCATTATATCAACAACCCCCTCCATATGATTTGTAAATCTTGGTTCAAAATTGACGTGAAAGGCCCGTGGATGTGCGTTAGCGCTCTCGGTGAAGCCAAGGGGATCGGCTGGATGCTTTTCGTCAGGTAACATCTTGAAAGCCCAGTGTAGAAGAGCTGCGTTGATGAAGACGGATCTGAATAGACCAAGGGTCAGTTTCCTTCAGCCACACATAGCGTGAAAGTATGCCTACGCATGCGCGAGGTGTTGGCCAGGACAAACTCTCCTTCCGAAACCAAACGCGTAGTTCTTGAGATCTTCTCGTATCTGGCCTTTCTCATTCAACCATCTGCTTGGTTTAAATTCCTCCGGCTCCGGAAAGTATTCAGGATCACGACCCACAGACCAGACGTTGCCTATGATTGTGGCTCCTTTGGGGATAACATAGTCCTTCCACATGATGTCCTTTGTAGCTTGATGAGCGATTCCTACCATTCCAGGCAGATCGAATCAGTCTGATTCTTAGCAAGAACGCTGAGAAGGGGACAAACCTCCAGCAGTAACAGGTCTCCAGCGGTAGCTTTCTAGTATGAAGGCTGCCAGACATGTCAGCTTCTGCTCATCTTCGAACGTTGGTGGTCTTTCCCTCCCAACAACTCGGTCTAGTTCGTCCTGGACCTTCTTCTGCTCTTCGGGATAGAGGATAGCAGCCAAAACGCAGACCGATATGGCTGATGCAGTCGTATCAGAACCTGCTCCGAAGATCGACCCAGCGAGATATGCTGCTTCAGCCTCATCAAGATCAAGCTCGGTTTGTCGCTCTAGTAGATATTTGGTGAAAGAAGGAGGAATAGCATCTGCCCCATTCTTTTGCTATCGGCTCGGTCAACTTTTTGGAGTGCCATTGTATACAGTCACTCACCATTCTGATCTTCACGTCTTTCACATGGCGAGTGAATAACTCCAGCTCTTCGACGTGCCCATCTTGAAGCTCTTTGAGATATCCAGGAACGTACTTCAACCAAGGGAAGAAATCAACCTTCCACACGCCTGGGCGTAAGGCGAGACCGAGGCGACCGAGACAGCGGCTGACAGCTACAACATCAGGATCGTCCGTCCGCGACGTGTTCGGAGGTTTGCCATACGCAACAGACATTGTCACTGATGCAGCATATCTACAGGGATCAGGGATAAGTATCAGCTTTGTGGCTTATTCGTGATCATCTGTTGACAAACCGTTTCGCGTGCGCCTGATGAAGTTCAGGTTCTCTGATAATGTCCAATATATGCAATCTCGCAGTCTTCATCAGGAGTGGACCATAGCTCTGGACAACCTTGGGATGGAGGTGTGCATGTAGGGCTTTCCGCATTTTCCGAAATTTGTCCCCAAAAGGCTGGAACATCACCCTCATGCCACCTGAGAGCGTATCTCCTGCAGCAATGGCCAAAGGTCGGCCTGCTGTGCTGGCGCCTTGGCGTTCTAGAATATCCACTGCTGCCTCAAAGCGGCCAATGACGACAATGGTGGTCAGACCATAGCGAAGGGAGAAGATGGGCCCGTATTTCTTGGTCAGTGATTCGAAGTGACGATAGGCGCTGGGAACAAAGAGGCCGTAAGGATAGTGACTACCTATGAAAGGACTGGGCACGTACTAGCAGTCGGGGATCTTGTTGCCCCAAATCAGAGTTTCTCCCCGTGGGCCAGGAGGAAGACCTGGGGAGGGTCTGAGAATTGCCCGGTATACGTAGGAAACCAGAAACAGAGTTAAAGCTAAGAGCAAGAGTGTCTGCATCTGCCAGGAGCCTAGTAACGAGTGTAGACCCGTCGAGGGAGCATAGCTCTTCGGTGGAGGAAGCATGTCTTTGATGTGCTCGAAGATATTCTCCTTGGCCTATCCTTTATAGATATGGGTGGCCAAGAAGTGGAGTTAGATTCAGGAAGCTTGAGAGAAAGTATCCTGATTGCTAGATTCTTTCCTCGATAGCCGGCAAGTACCTTCCCCCAATCGTCCAAGTTGCCTCAGATGGGGATTTGAAACCGCATAGAACGATGTAAGAAACATAACATGATTCTTGGCATTGGTACCCAATCTTCGCAATATCAACGCTGTTACGGCAGTTTCGCCTCGTTGAGGCGTGGGGCTCTCTTGATTGGGGAGGCCGAATCATACTCGTCACGGATAGAATGGGCGCAACATATTCTTGACAGTAACTAGATCAACGGAGATTTGCCACAAATCCCAGGTCCTCGAAGGACGGACTGAGTAAGCAGCAAGAGCAAAACGTTCATGAGGGGACAAGACGAAGGATGGAATGATGCGCCTGATCTTCCCGAAAATCGGTCTCCATCAGCTGTCATGATATATCTGACGTGAGCCTACAGGCAAAGTGCCACTTGATCAGGTGAATCTACCATTGCAATCAGCCTTTTTTTGTTGTCTTTTTGCCCATTTTCGCATCACTGCAAGTGTAGGTCAATTTCTAGTAATTTTCTACAAACTTCGAGAAAGTTCTGGGTACAGCCACCTAGCGTTGATTAGCGCCCACACTCCATTTGCAGTGCATTTGCTGATCGAGCACAGTGACGCTATTTATTGACGTTCACAACGACCAGAGTAGTATCTTTCCTCTATACCACCATCATGCCTCTCAACTACTCGAAATGGGATCAGCTTGAGGTGCGGATCGCATTTAGTCGACGGTGACCGAGTTGATGAGATTGACGTCGATGGCAGCTTTCAGACGATTCAGATATTGAGGGCCATCCCAATGTCGACAAAAAGTCGCTGATCAGGCATGTACAGCTTCGGATTTAATACGCTTGAAGCTCATCCTAGGACTCTAGGTGGAAGCAGCGCGATATTCACGAGAAACGAGAGCTCAGAAAGCATACCATCATCAAACTACAAGCTCAGATTGCTTGCAACAACGTCCTCTTGCCACGGATAAAAGAAATCGCGAAGAATCTAGCAGACGAAACAAGAGATGTACCTGCGGCTGTTTACTTCAATGGACTTGTCGAACAATTCGAGAAGAACCCATCTCGTGATTGTCCTCCCACAAACGACCCGACCAAACTTGAGCAGACCTATGATGGCATGCTTCTTTCACTTCTGAAGCAGGTGGCCGTTGAATCTCGAGACAAGCTCAAGGATGCAAATATCCTCGAATCCGAGAAGGAGGCTAGGCTTGGGAAGCTTCTAGCCGCGAACGTTGCTGAACACGTCAAGAGGTTGAAGGAGACGATTGACGCGGATGCTAAGAAGCTGGATGAGGAGGAGAAAGAGCAGAAGAAGAAGATCACGAGCGATGATATCCATGAGGGCTTCTCTACCAAGGTCCTTTCCCGTGCATATACGTTTCGTGTGTCCATAGTTGACGGATCAACTAACAGTATACCCCCGTCAAGGAGGAACCCAAGCCCGTTCCATCAACCAAACCTGCAAAGAAGAAGGAAAAGAAGACAGAGTTCGAAGTTATCAACCCGAAAGGCGTCGAGGCTGGACCGTCTACTTCGGCGCCCGCCGCTGGAACAACCGAGGAAGAGGAAGAAGAGGAAGACGACCTACCTGAGCTTACCCCTGCTCTCGAAGCCTTTTCAAAGATCTCGGTGGGAGGATACGAAAAATCTTTCGATTTCATCAAGACCCACAACGAGATCTTGGTCACTGAAGGTGGCTCAGATGCACTCCTAGTCTCTGCTTTCCGAGCACAAAGCAACGGAAAACCAAAGTACGCGAAGCAGTGTGTCAACCAGAGCTTGCTCCTTCAATATTGCGAGAAGCTTGGAAAAGATGGTGTCAGCGTATTCTTCAGGAAGTACGTTTTGCATAACATGATCACATCGATCTGCTCGCTCATGTCTTCACACTATCAGGATGATCGCTGGTGATATACGAGCTAAGAAGGTCTTCGAGGATGACATGGAAGCTACCTACGCCCACCTCGTGCAACGAGTAGCAGTTGCAAAGGAGGAGGAAGCTGCCGCTGCTGCTGGAAAGGAACAAATCCAGCTCGTTGCTGAAGACCCGAATGTGACGATCGGCTTCAATGTCCCCGACGGTCCTCCTCCTGAGGACTTGCGACTAGAAGGTCCAGGTACAGAGAACATGGATATTGAGGAAGTGAGGAAGGCGCTCCAGTTTAGGTGGGATGTATTCCAAGGCTTCCCTAAGGAATTCCAGGCAGCATTGCAGACGGGAAAGCTGGATGAGGTCAACAAGGTTCTTGGCGACATGGAAGTTCCGGAAGCAGAGTCGATTGTCCAACAGTTGGATATGGCAGGAATCCTGAGCTTTGCTGATGGTGGCATTCGTGACGAAACCGGGAAGGGCGGAGACAATTAATGGGAGTGTTGAGCGCAACAATTGGGAACAAAGTTTAAAGATGTACTGATAGCTATCATTCGAACAAGTAATACATCCATTTGCAGCTGGTCAAAAAGGCCTACGGAAAATTCGTCAATGCGCCACAACCTATCACGGCGTTATGATTGGATAGGGCTGCTGAATTTGATTGGTAGAGGACATATCAAGGTCGCGATAACGCTTCAGATAATAGATCTACAATTTTCATGTCACACATACCTGGCACGGAGCCAAAAGTTCCAAGGAAACTTACGCCACACCGCCAATGACTTGCCAGAGGATCCGATTTTAGAATGATTATGTAAAAACAAGAGGTCTTTACCAAGTGCTGCACTCCTTTTTGCTCTTCTTCAAGCCACAAGTCGTGCCAAGGATCCTCGAGGCCCCTTTCTCCTGACTGAATCAGGGTAAATTTAATGAAACATATGATCGAGCTGTCTTCTCGATAGGAAATTCATCGCTTTCAATAGTCAGGCCTCCGAGGTAGGGATTCATTATTTTGAGAAGAGAAGACATCTGAAGGAGGCCAGTGAGCCAATTATACATTATACAGGTATAAATTTAGATGGGATATGCGGCATATTGCGATAGAGGTTGTCCTCGATCTATCAGGGTCACGACGAATGGCCTAATAGGGAAGTGCAGTCAATCGTCGTAGGTCGTCATAGGCCACAGCGACGCATCGCATGCAGGCTAATCATAGATGGGAAGCGGTAGCATTCTGGCGAATGATCAATATATGCGGTCACAAGACATCGAAAAGGCGAATAGGCGTACCGATCCGCATTGAACAGGAAATTATTCGCGATATCCTCGCCTTCAAGGAAACGGGTTGGGTATAGAACTAAGCTTGCCATCAGCTAGGTAATCGAGAAACCGATGATCGAACCGTACCTAGATGGCCGTTCAACTGAGTGAGTAATTTCTCCATTTCATCTCGTTCCCATTTCTCGAATGGCTCAGCGGCTCCTGATTGTCGTCGTAACTTCGGCTCTTTATCTGCTACGCCAGTGGGTTCGTTGGGGGTAGAGGGGTGACCCGCACCATCCCCATCTTTGTTTGAGGGTGTGTCGTCATCAGAAGGTAGCTCAGCGTTGTTGTCAGCTGGCACGTTTTCGTCTCCAGCTTCAGACGGCACCCTGGCTACAGGGTCAGGTTTGGTGGTATCCTTGACCTGTTCCCAGAATGTCAGCAAAAAGGTTCTCGCGGTGGGTCCAAGGCAATACTCACAGGCTTGTTTAGTCTTTCATGATGAATGATGAACTCTTTGTATTGCTTCCAAGTAGTTACCAAGTCATCAGGGACGGCATGGAATACTCTGCGGAAAATCTCCGTCTAGAGTACAGGTAAGGGGCTGGGAATAAGCAGGGTACGGAGACTCACATTAAACACTGCGCTGGCTACCCATACATGCTTCCAGAAGGCTTCAGAGACTGGGTCCTCGAAACCATCCACCTTAACCTTCGGTCGGGGAGCAGCTGGCGCCCACGTTTTACTGGTTAGCCTCCGTCGAATTGTGGATCGGGCCTCAGGGGCATGCTTTTCTTGTTCATCGGCGTCGTTGGGAGCTTCCGGCGCATGAGGAGGTTCATCATCGGTGCGTGCTGATTTCTGTGCGTTCGCAGGTGCGCCCATCAAGGTTTCGTCGACTGTTTTGGCCTTCGCGTCCACCCCATCTGCGCGACTATCGGCCGGAGTCGACGAACCGTTGGGGTAATGTTCTGAGCTTGCGACTTCTTGGTTTTGACCAGCTTCCTCGTCTGAACCCGGGTTGCTTTCGATCTCATCAAGATGTTCAGCGACCACCTTTTCCTCGAGAGTAGGAACCACGGCGCTAGCAAATCCCGGAACTTCCTGCCCATCCCGCGTAAACATCTTCCGCTCTTCGTCCATGGTGTCGTCTCCCGCTGTTTGGGCAACTGAGCCCTTGGCAAGCCCCGCTCTCTGCAGATTTTTCGTCGTAGATTTAGACGTCGCTTCGCTAGTAGCATGGAGTGCTGCGTTGTCGCCGTAAGTTAGTGCGCAAGTTGTCTGACAGTGATGCCTACCTTGTTGGAGACCATCGCCCGTTGTGTGCAATAAGTTTTGCATTCCACTGCGTTGCTTGTTCTTCTTGAGATGGGTGACCCCCTCTTCAACGCCATAGGTTTGTTCCGAAGAAGGATCCCATGCACTCTCTGCGTATTCCGGCTCGGCAGGCTGGTTACTCATCAGGTCGTCTTCGTGGAGAGAGTCCACATCAATTCCAAGGTGCTCGCGCATTAATCTAACTCGCAGTGTGTGTGCGAACCTTCCGACCTTGAAAGGTTTGCCTGCCATAGTGCTATGGTATCGATGGCTGATTAGAGAGGCTCATAACACGATCGGAGAGTCAAACTCACCAATCAATCATATCAGTATCTCGGATAACAGCAGCGAGTTCAGAATCTCGGTCGCCACGTTGGGAGCGCTCATTGATATTTGCACTTCCAATAATTGCGAGCCGGTCATCCACAATGCATACTTTGCCGTGAATATACACTTGCTCAGTCGTTAATACATCCCCCCTCAATTTTGCCCAATTTCGGAGCGAGAAAACAGCAATGTAATCGTCAGGCTGGAACCCGGTCAGTAAAGAGCCTGAGAAAGATCTCGGATGTGTGTGCTCACGTCGATACCCTCTTTGCGGAGACGAGCAAAGATGGAATTTGGCCCACGAGAAATTGTGCGGTTCTGACACTCGAGGATGATTCGTATCTGCGGAAATACGCAAATGGGTGAGAATAGAGTTTGGATTCACAAATACGGTCGCTTACCGCGCTTGCATCACTGTGATCGACTGGGAACGTAAAACCCGGCAAAAGGGGAATGACAATACAGCACTTCCACGGAGTGCCATCACGGTGTGCTCTGATAATTCTGTGAACTATGGCGTCGCCAATCTGGTTCTCCACTTTCACATCATTAACCACAGTCCTGTCGGATAAATACCGGTTCATCAGTTCATGACCCGTCGTAACAAGAGGAGTGTACCCACGATGTGATGAAAAACTGGTTCTCAATGTAAACAAAGTGTTCGGACATCTGAATAGCTAAGGGCACGTCAGGAATAGAGTTTGAGGTCCGCATGGCATGATCAGAACCTTTTAGATACGCGTTCTGTATCGAATGCTCGATCTTCTCGGGTGTGCCCAAGGACCATGGCCCAGCCGACCGACAGATTTGCATCTCACAGGTGCCAGTGAGGCCCAACTGTGTGAGTTCCCCGGGTCTAAACTCCGGCGGAGGCAATAAGAAAGGATAGACTCGAGAATGATTCTACTCCATCATTAGCGAAAATAGTGACGGTCGGAGCTCGACACAGACCTTGATACGGAGAAGGTAGTTCCATCTGGTAAACAAGATTCGGGTCAGCCCACTCGGGTGTGAAAGACATTCCTAATTTCTCACCTCTGGACGAAGTGGCGCGCCAAGTCTCGTGCAGGCTGACCCACGACCTGCATTGCGACGTCGTGCCTGTTGGGCGAATTGAAAATCAAACGGCCATAAATTTTCGGCTTTCCTTACCAAGGCATTCTTGGGACCTTGGATCGATCATACATGTCTTCTTCCGGCTTGTGGAGGTTGTAGAAGTCGGATATACGAGGATTGCTATAATCTTTGCCTAGATTCCGATTGGCCTGTTAGGGGATATTTCCTCCGTTATTAAAATGAAATCTAACCTGGCCATATTTCTGACCGATCAGTGCCTTCCATGTCGTCTGTGAGCACATGCTGCGCCGTGTCCCATCTGCAGCGGCGTCACCCAGTCTCCGTTAGCCGTATGATTCCAAGGAATGGAAGCCAGCCTCACCTTCCGAAGCAGAGATCGAGGCCACCCATGAAGGCAATCGTTTGATCTATAACGCAAACTTTTTCATGCTGTGTAGCAAATTTTAACAGGCGAAGTGCTTGACGAATAAATGATGACTTACGTGGGCCCAGTAAAAGGTACCCGTTTGGAAATGAGAAGGCGATCTCTGCACCATGACATTGGGGTGCAATGTTAATAAGCGCTGTTTTGCATAACTAGGCGGAGAGGCCGTCAAGTCCAATAAGGCTGGAGGGATCACAGCGTTTGCTTACTTGCTATCTGTCGGTGTGGTGCGGTTCGACACTTCTTGGCTATACATCAATGAGCGAATGTGTGACCCACGATAAAATACAACGTACTAAAGGATAATGTGTATCTTGACACCTTCCTTGGCTTTTGCCTCCAACAAGCGATCCAGGCGATAGCGGCCTTTGTCAGGCCGTCGCATCTGCAGTTCTGAGAAGTCGAATCAGTGAAAACGAAAGGGCCCCAGTGTTCAATAAATTGCCATACCTGGAGTCAACCACCAGTCATGGATATAGATTGATTCTTTGGCCATGAGGATAGCCCGAGAGAGATTCCAGAAGTAGTCACGCTTTGGAACTTTAGTATACGCACGGTACTGAAAGAGGAGAATACTGACGCCGTCCACAAGCCATTGAGCAGCGACATTCAGGCGGATCGGCGCAAAGCTCTCAAAACGGTTCTTCCCAGCGTAGTGGGACGTGGCAGCCACCTTCTCGAGAGCAGTGATCCATTGCAACATTTGACGCTAAATTCTCGTTAGATCGGATTTTCCAAGTGTTGGGGTGAGAATATATGCGCACTTCATTCCGAGCTGAAAGCTTCAACTTCCCTTGTGAGTTCTTGATGTAGAAAGTATGCTTGGATACATCCTTTGGATTCTTCCTTTTCTTCTTCTTCTCGTCATTTTCTTGGCCTGACTTCGCCGAGTTTGCATTTGGAACCACAATCGGATTGACATTCGTTGAAGGGTCAAGCATTGGGGTAGCGGGCCGAGTGGGCAAGGAAGCACTGCTATCATCGTCCGAGTCTTCCTCGATATGGCCATTGGTTGTTGTATTTCGATCTCTGCCATGCCTGTGGTGGAATACGCCTGAAAGGCGGCTCCGAATCGAACCCATCAAAGACTTCTTGTCGCTTTCTGGATGGACCTGAAGTCTATGAGGAGATGCACGAGAGTCATCATGGTCATGATCCTCGTGGACATGCAAGAGCTTGAGCCCCTGGCGATAGTATCTCGGTGGTCTCCAAATTTCAAAATCAGGATCCAGCAAGAAAACGTCCCAAATGGTTGTCTGGATAGGCAGCTTTAGTCACGCAATAACCCAATGACATCGACATCGAGACGACTGTACCTCGCCAGGTTCTTCTAATACAACTAGGTAGCTCTCTCGGACAGCGCACCATCGAGGGATCCTCTTCGCTATTCTCCCAGCAGACTTGCGACCAAAGGCTGTGCCATTGCCACTGATAATCTGTAGGATCCCGGCCTTATATTGGGCACCACCTGATTGTGCCAATGCTATCGACAATGCATTGATCTCTAAGAAGCCAGAAAGTCGATTGGCAGAAGGATGAAACATCTATCGCTAGTCAGACACCATGCATTGGAGAAGGGGACAGATTTACCACAGCCCTAATCAAATCGAGTAGGTAGTTCTCTAGGGATTCTCGCTGTAGCCTTGCAAAATCTGCTTGACCAATATCGCGGCCCTCTTTCTTCAGAAGCCTGAAATAAGGCAAGCCTACAATGTGACATTCAACAATAGTCCTGCAACTGCAAGCGAGGGGTGCTCACTCGTCCGCGGGAACTCAGGCATATTATCCACGTTGCGATTGTACGCATTGGATGCAACGTAATGTGCATGCAAAGAGAAAAAATCACGAAGTTCGCGATACACAACCCAACGAGCAGCACCATTGGCATACTCGCACTCAATCCGGAAGACTGCCTTGTTGCCATGCATAGGATGCAAGCTGTCGCTAATCCGAATGCGTAGTCGGTGTAGCAGAACCGGTACGCGGCGATGATCCTTCTCGTCCCTTTCAAACCAGAGTCTGAGCATAAGAGCGGAAAGGCCCCCAGTGATGAGTTCGTCCGTTATGTTGACCTGGTTGTTGACAACGGCATTTGCAGGCTCTGCAGGCGCATCTCCTTGACCGTGTGAGACAATATGGGGAAGAAGAGACTTTAGGCGACCCCATTTTGCTCGCCCTTGCTTGTGCTCCGATGAGTTGCCCGGTACTGAGCTTGATCGTTTCAGACCGAACTTTGGGAGAATCGAGTTCGTTCTTTCATCATTCGTTAGAGTTTTGTGGTGGTGTCGTGTCTCTTTGTCTTCAACACGGGGTGAGTCCGTCGGAGAGGCGGGTGTAGATACAGGGACATTGTGGACAGATTCGGTGTTGCTGGTAGGAAATGTGTAGCTTGGCTTTTCGTCCTTTGGCGAGGTTTTGGGTGACTCCTGGAACCATCGCATGAAGTTCCATACTTCTTCCATGTTTCTGCTCTCTCTCTTCTTCCCCTTCTTCTCCGAATGTTCACTGGGTGTCCCATGCTCCAAAGCACCGCGAAAGACAGAGCCGGGAGCCGGCGAGAAGTATGAATCTTCTTCGGTCGCAAAGGGTATGTTGGAATCGTTCTCCACATATTTACTGTTGTCCCTAGTCCTTGGTGGCGAGCCAGGCAGAGAATAGGCAAAAGATAGAGATCGTGGAGGACCGGTACGCGTTGAAGGGGTGTCAAGAACACTCTTGGGAAAACCCTGGCCATGAGAATGCTGGGTCGATTTCTCGGCGTCTAATCCATCCTCGCTACTCATACGCGGTGAACCATTGGGTATCTCGCCATGCGTCGCAATTTCATGGGCTATAGCGGCCAGCGACATGACCGTATGAGCTGGGCGTTGAGGCTGTGGCTATTCTTGGAAGGCGCTTGGGATCAATCTTGACTGATATTCGCTGTGCTGGCGAGCATGACATCAGGTTACTATTTTGGTAATCCCGTACTCCTACTGCGAACGTCGGCGAGTATTCCTGCCTCTTTGCTACTATTTTGAGCGGAATTTCTGCGCTAACTCTGCGGCCTTTTTGCCCGCTTTACGACCGAAAACAGCCCCTGCTGTCAGGCCGCTGCCCCCTGGGTAGTTATTGTAGAACAAGCCACCGACCATCTCCCCCGTGCAGAAAAGTCCAGGTATGACCTCACCATCTGTCGAGATGACACCAGCAGTATCCACGTCAATCGCCAATCCTCCGAATGTAAACGTGATTCCACACGCAACCTTGACTGCCATCAGCGGCATGCTCGATAATGGGAGTGCCCAATTGCTCTTGGGAATAGTCAGACATCTGTTTGTCGACTGCGTGGAGAGCCCATCCTTGGCTGATGGGTCCCAAGCCAACTGTGGAAATTCGTATCTGTGAGCTTCTGCTGCCTGGTTGAACTCCCGAATCGTTTGCACCAGTGTTATGGTATCTTGTAGTCCTTTTTCTTCCAGTTTACGGGCCAAGTCCTCAGGCGAGTCTGCATAGATCTTGTCCACAATTCCATCTCCGTACTCTTCGTCTCGAAGATGTTTCATCGTCTGGGCATCCCATATTTGAAAGGCGCAGCCTCCTGGCTGTTGTAGAATCGCCCGCCCAAACTTGGCATACGTGAAGTTCCTGAAATCTTCACCCTCGTCAACGAACCTCTTCCCAGAAGAGTTCACCATAATACCCAGGGGATAGCCAGATTTCGTGAATTGGTTCGTTAATTCGCGATCTCCCGTTACCGCGGACGCGTTTGCATCCCAACAAGTGCTGTGGCAACCCGACCAGTCCCCACATAATCTAGCACCGACATCGATGGCCATTGAAAATCCATCCCCTGTGTTGTATGGGGTCCCACGGACCTGATAACGTCGCAAAGCATCAATGAGCAATGAGCGATAGTCGCATGTAATAGATTCCGAGACTGACTCTGGCCTGCTCCCAACCTGGTCCTAAGTATCTCTCTCGTAATCCTGGGTTTGCCTCAAAGCCTCCGGCTGCCAGGACGACAGCTGCTGAGCAGAGCGTTATTTCTTTCCCTTCTTTACGCACGACTACACCGGTAACAGCCCCATTTTCTGTGCGAAGGGATATTGCAGGTGTATTGAACCAGGTCTGAATACCAGCGGCCTCGAGAGCGCTTTGATGGGCGGCAATAAGACCTTTACCCCCGCCTTGTACACTCAAGACCATACCCCCCCAGAACTTGAATCGGCCGTCGACCTCATAGGCCTGCCTGTGGAATGAAAATACAAAGGGGATTCTCGCTTTTTCTGCGAGCCATCCAATCGCATCTCGAGACTCTGCTGCAAGCGCGTTCACCAGCACTGCATCGGGCTTATCGGTCCCGAGGCGCATGATGTCACCGATAAAATCCTCCTTGGTATACGGCGACATGTCAATCCGGTTCAACTCTTCCTCAGGAGGAGGTTCCTTGATTATCGGTAATAAATCTCTAAGTCCTCCATGGACAGTGCGGTGGGCGCCAGCAGTAAAATACCCGTTACCACCGACCCATTCCGGAGCGCACTTGTCGACAATGAGAACTACACCGCGTTGTGCACCCTTGATTTGATTCAGTCGATGTGGCCGTCAAAATTTACAACATACCTTTTTGACATCCAGCTTCTGCCGCAGACAAGGCCGCACAGCTACCCGCATGACCAGAACCGATGATAATGCAATCAAAGAAATGATTCATAACCCTGGAGGAAAATTTGAATGAATGAGAGAAAATGATGGAAGAGATTGAACACGGCTCTTGGTGCAAGATCCTTCTGGTCACCTGAGCAAGTGTCAGAACCTTCTAGGTGAACATTCTGATTTCTAAACTCAGAATGAAAAGAAGATGGACAGACCCTCTGACCACTCTGGAGTCTTCTCAATTCAATCGCCCTGCAGGATCCTCACGAATCAAGACGTGAGCTCCTATGTGGCGTAAAGCTCGTACGCCCGTGGCGGTCCGTTGTGAGGATGGCAGCCAGTAGACTCCAGGCACACAGGGAGCGCAGTGCAACCGGGCCTTGCTCTAACGTAATGCGGAATTTGATGTCTGCTCGCGGGACACTGATGAGTCTTGTCGGGTGATTTGCATGGGTGCACAATGCGGCTGCTTTGGCTCGGAGGGATCAATGATTGCCATATTAAACTAAAACGTCCGAGGGTGAATACGTTTGGATTCGATCTGTTTTGTACGTTGTTGGCTTCCATCGACGTCGCCAAGCAGTCACAATCAGTGTAATCACGAAGTTACCCCAGATTTACCCCAGACCCAACCTGAATAACATGATGGAAGTGACATGCTAACCACTCGCGGGATCCCGTGCCTTTCGTTGACCAGTTGTTGAAATGTGCCGAGATTCAGCCATGTGGAAGAAGATCAAAGGCTTGAAGAGCTGGTGGAGCAAGTGAGATTGACGAAATATGCAAATGAAAGAGACACAACCAGATGACAGACTGTGGGCATATATTTCACGGTAAACGGAGTAGCCAATCTCAGAAAACAGGTCTTTTCCTATTCATTTATTTCTTCCGAGACTTGCTTCCTTCCGGACCTTTTAGAATCTGTATATTAAACAGTCGCGCAACTTGACGAGAGCGGCCTATACGGATTCAAAAAAAAAAATCTAGATTTACCAGGAGATGTCTTCATCTCCTATACTGCGTTCAATCAATATATGTGTCAACGGAGATGGCACGCAGATAATATCCTTGCCTGGCGATACAGTCATTTCTTGTTCAGGATCCGCCGCGAAATGCGGTCCAGCATCGAGAAAAGGATAGCCCGTACCGGTCCATCATAGGTAGTGACAGCCGAGGGGTAGATAGAAAGGAAATCGTATTCCAGGCCCAACCTCTGGAGTGAACGTTCAAATTCAGTCCTCTGGACCGACGGAGGAGCCTGGTCGTGTTTGTATGAGATAGGAGTGGACGGAACTGGCAGACGGCTGCAATCCAATCTAACGGCCAAAAATCAAACTGTGGCGTACTCGAGGATTGGAAATCGCGTGAAACGATAGCAACAGTTGAGCGTGATTCCTACCAATATTTGCAAGCTCCGTTCTATCGTGGTACCAGAGCCAACTACTGCTTTGAACTAGGATAGTCATTTGTTTCGTGGCTCTGATATCGGAAATCTGCCACATCTAATCGGTGATAAGCACGATGAAGTTGACTTGAACAAGAGTCGACGAGGTGGACACTGGTCATGCAGCATACGGATTAACGGTGTAAAGGATCGAAAGAGCAAGGTCTAAATCTCGGAAATATTAAGAGAAATCGTCGGAAAAACGAGTAGCACGGCCAGCGGCTCTGAGAATGCACAGAGCCTAGTAACTTGCATAGCCATATATGATCTGCGTTGGACATGACTGGTCATGAGGGGTCATGGCATGTTCATTCTGATCACCGTGCCTGCTCCGGTACTGCCGTCGAAGACAAACAGGTTTGCGATGGGCGGATCGCGAGCACCCAAGGCTTTGAGAATATCCTGAGCGAGCATCCCCCCTACAATTGCGCAGACGGGTGAGAATTCATGCCCTGCTGTTGTTACAAGGGATCTAGTAGGACGGATGAGAACGCAAAGCACGACGCGGTCTTATGTCCGAACAGAGGATATTCACCGCAAAAAGGACTCGGGGATAGTCGACAGCGCTTGTTTATTGACGCGAGCGTCATTGACCAAGGTGTTGATGGTAGATTCAAGGGGCTTGAGATCATCCTCCCGTCGAGGCAGATTCCCTCTTGTCGACTGGTATTGCCACAAACCTAGGAACCAATTTCTCGATACATGCCTCACGGAAAACCGTATCTGACATACCTAGGATGCTGAAGACAGCTGCCGGATTTATTTCCCTGGTTTGTTTCCGTGTCAGATTAGCCCAATCATGACGTAAGGCAGTGTCAAGAGGCGCATATGTTATTGTTTTCTTCACATTTTTGACCTCTTCTTTCTGGGCCGATCGGTCGCTGTTCAGAGGAAGAATGAAATCACGTTGACCGGTGTTTTCCACAAGAAGGAAACTCACGGAGTAATGTAATCATGGGTCAAAAGGTCACAAAAGATGTAACCAAGAAGACCATAGCTTCCCCCTGCATAGAAGGGTTTACACGCTTTGCGACAGGCTTCGTTGAATCGGATCTAGCCGTGAGCCATGAGTGATTTGGGGTCGCATTCGGACAAGGGCCACAATCTCACAAGGTTATCTCTATCCCAATCGGTAACGCAAACCAGATCAACCCCGTCCAACAGGCTCTCAAGAGCCGGCCCTTCCAAAACAGACGCATCCGAGACAGTCTCCACTGTCACAAGGGGATTGAGGCTTTCTATCCGTGATTTGGCTGCCTCGACTCTCTGTTACAAAAATACCGGGTTAGTTCCGGCAAATATCCGTCGCCTCTCGCAACCCTTGACCAAAAGCTTACCTTTGTTCCTACGTCTTCATCTCTGAAGAAAAAGCCAGCACCCAGATCTTCTTCACAGACCACTTCGGGGTCGACTACAATCAGCTTGCCGATCCCGGCGAGGACCATGTTTTTGATGGCTTCAGTAGCCGTGCCTTTAAGACGGAACACGAGAATTGTCGCGTTCCGCATCCTGTATACTAGTATCAGATTTTGAGCAGTGCACAGAGCTATGACATAGTGGTTATTACCTTGTCTGGGCTTCCACGCCCCACAGTCGCATTTGACGATCATAGCGACTGGCCTCTTCTTCCGTCAAATTGCTCATAGCCGCTTGTGCAGCAATCGTCGAGGATTCTGTCATTGAGCAGTGAGTTACAGTCCGAGAGAACAAAGGCTTAAACGATGTCGATGTCGGGAAAGAAGAGTTTAGCACTGGCAGGTCGTACGTGGTCGCGAACGAAGCAGCGACAAAGCGCGTCTTCGACAGAATGAAGGCTGCACGATCACGTGACCAACAGGTTGGGGAAATAGGTATGATTGAGGATGGATGCATTCATTTGAGCTTTGATTTGATACAGCAAGGGTATATACGAGCTACGAGGACGCCTCTACTACATATACTACAGGTTGGTATAAGGATAGTCAAATCCGTAATTTTTACCGACTTCATATAAGTTAGAATACATTAACAATAATCCGGAAAATAAAGTCGTAAAAGCGTTGCTGCCAGTAGAGTGAAAGAATAATAATAATACAGCGATGCAATGCGAAACGAAGGTCGAAGTGTCTTTTAGGACATCATCATTCCATCGCCACTTGAAGTACCATCTCGATCGTCGTCGAGCCTACATAATGTCGTGAGTCAACTTGTAGAGGAAGAGAAGGTCTGCCGACGTACAAATAATTTCGCTCGATCTCGGAGAGGATGCTCAAGAAGTCCCCTAGGCAGAGAATTAGCACTATGTCCGATCGCAAGCATTATCACCGAAGCTTACAAAGGTAAGCGTGCGCCCTGGCAGCTGAAGCCGGAGCTGTCTCTGCTTTCCGAACGGCATCCAGAAGCGTCGAAGCCACGAAGCGGACTTTGTGAACCTGCGACGATGTAAGTGACAGCACAAAAGAGCCCGCGACATCTGAAAGCTCACCAAACTAGGTCCGTTTGTAGCGATGGATTGAATAGGAATGCTGAGGCAAAACATCAGATTCACCGCCGATGTCAATGGAATCGGGGGGCCAGCGTACCTGTGCAGAATGTTCAAGAGATCACTGGCTACAGCCTCTCTATCTTCCGCAACCTGGGCTTCGTCAACACTCCCTTGCAGGGAGGTGATGAGTTCATCCCGGTATTGCTCGATGACGAATCGAACAAGTTGCTGAATTCGCTCAATAAGCCTCAAAAGTCCGAAGCACCAGACAAGGACGTACCTGAGTGACGTAGAGATTTGCTTGCATGACAAGGAAAGGATTCAGAGCATTGGCTCGGGAAGCATTCGGATTATCGAAGAAATCCTTCACTTCAGCGAATGTTGCCTGTCGGAAACCCGCGCCGCCGTATTCGGGAGGAAGATGCGAATGGGCATGTGTAGGTTTCAGGCGCAGTGGCTCCGGTGCGTGAGCAAGAGCAGCGAGGATCCGAGCATGCAGAGACTGGACCTCTTCGAGCCGTGCGGTCGCGAATTGGCCTTGAGGCGGAGATCTCTTATCTACACGTATGCGGACCAGGATCTCACCCAGGAGCGCAAATATGCGTGATGTATAGTTGAGGCCTGACACAAGAGCAGTTTTTCCGTGTGGTTGAGGAAGGTATGCACTGGGAGTGATGCTACGATGAAGCGGTCTGATGTCAGATGGAAAAAACTCGGAACCACGAGGTCAAGTCTTACTATTCATCATCCAACTCCTTTGGGAAGTGCACCGTACAATCTTCGTCTCTGAGACAAATCGGTCGACCAAGGAGAATTGACATCGATTTATCGGCTGTAAGGGAGTCAACGTCATGAGATGCCAGAGAGTGAGGTACACGGACCTCCGAAAAGTAACCAGAAAGTTCTGCGTCGGACCTCACATTCGATGGGGTCAAGACCTTCGTATGAAGCCTCCTCATGCATTCTCAGCGTGACTGCGATATGAGCAGCTTCGCCAAAGGAAGCATGTTGAGTCGCATCATGCCCCTCACAGAAGTGATAGACACAATCACTGGACGGTACGCCCCGTAGATTAGTACACGGAAAAATCCGAAGTCACAGTCAATTCTCACAGGTATCGTATAACGGCGTGCATGGATGTTGGGGGATCGTAAGTGGTTACGGTGATGTGACGACTGGCTTCGTAGCATGTCTAAAATGTTAGAGGTTAGCACCAGAATAGTTGCGATTAGTCAAGGGACTCGCCTGTGCCAGCTTCCTGACGACGGGACGTTCCATCGGGAGGTAAGAACGTGGAACTTGAACTAGAGTCGAGGCAACCGTAGACATGACAAGAGCAAAGAACAGCGGGTCGCGTTCCTCGCGACGCGCATGAAGATCAGCCATAAAGGATGGCTTATGGATGCATGGTGTAAGTGGGTAGACGAAGTCAAAGAAGAGAGCAATAATCAGCGAGATGGTATCGCGAGGTGCGATCTCCTCCAATCGATGTGGCCTGTAGTAGTAAGAAAGAGGTGGGACCGTGTTTTGTGGTTGAGCAGGCAGTTGTTGCTTGTATGACCAATTGTACAGTGGGTAGGTGCTGAACGCTTCTGTTTGTGGAGGAGGGTAAACTTGAGGATCTTCGGGCTTAGGAGACGTATGAGAGTGTAGGATGCCGTTTCCATTCGTTGTCGGTTCTAAGGCTCGTGCGCCGTTGTATGGTGGCGTCTGGCAATTTTGAGAGTAGTGAGGGTGATATGTGTCGGCAGCGATGGGATATCGCGAGGGCGGGATGATTGCAGCCTGAACTGGTGGAAGGGCGCTCAGCGAAGGTTCCAGGAACGGGACCGAGGGGCTCTTGGTGGAAACGGTCGGAGAGAGAATGCTCTGAGGAGGACTGGCGATGGCAGATACAGGGGAAGCTGAGGCATCTTCTTGAGAACGCTCGTCCGTTGGTGATGTCGTAGTAGCGGCAGCTGCCTCTTGAAGTCTACGAAGGTACCTGAGGCTATGTTGGTGCGATCCGGCAACAGAAACGGAAGAGTCGATGACTCACAAATTGGGCGGACCGCGCTTCTTAGGCTGGTAGTCGTATGTACAAGGGATTCCGAGAGTAATACAGTGCTTGCAAGACTGCTTATGGTCTTCCGGATTCTCCCTTGCGCATCGGACTTTCCGAGCTCTGCAAGCATCACAGCCTACGTAGCGTGAAAATAAGCCAATTTGAAAGCCGAAAAGACGGCAAGCGACTTACTTTGAGATTGTCTCCTGTTTAAAGAAGAAAATAGGCTCAAGTTAGTATGCATTCGACAAGTATAAGCGAAGAAACGCAATTGACATGATAGGAGTTGATGAAAGTGGGACGAAAGAAGTGTGGGGAATGTGGGGGAGGAAGGGGCGACGGTTGAAAGCGGTCACGGAGAATACTCGGGACAACCTGTACGTACTTTCTTTTAGTCTTGCTGTTTTCGGTCAGGGAATCCTTTGAGAGGCAGTCATCAGAAGGAGGCGTGGCAGAATGGCTCTCTTTCTTAGCACGAGCTGCGGGCATGGTCGTAAGTGGGGGATGGGGTATAGGCAGGACAATGCGGGGTAGGATGGTTCTTTTGACTTGGCTGGCGTTTTGAAGAGATTGTGTGTTTGTTGTTCCCGTGGCACTCTGTTTACGGCTCGGGCGCTTTGAATTGCCAACACTTCCTTTTATTATGATTTATATGTACTCAATCAGGTCAACTCTCGAAATGACCTTAAACTGAAAAAAAGGCGATCGCATGGATACCCCCAACATGGATTTGTATCACGAGACAACGTCGGTTCACTATTCAATCCAGGCCCGGTTTAACCCCGGAACCAACACCTTGGCCTCTTCCCCCTGCATTTGGTCCTGTCCAATTCGTTTGATCGTAGATCAACCCCTACACCCATTCATCCGGAAGCGACTCGCGGTAGTTTTTGTCGTGTCCGATGGAAGGCTTCGTTCCAACTTCCCCTTTTGCACACTTGCTCGAAATTTGCAGGTTAATCCACGTGAACTAAACAGCGGCCCAAATTCCTAAATTTAGGGCGACGGTGTCCCTACCCATCCCCACTGGGACCCTGTTGCCGCTGCCAGGGTTCGTCGATACACGTTCATTGACCGAGGGAGAGGTATGACCCTCATGGCGGTGGCGTGCGACCGCGTCTTCGTATGAGCTGTGAGAGTGCACTGGAAACCAGAGTGGGGTTCAAATTGTCGCGGTGCTCTCGTATCGTGCGTGCGACGAGGAGGCGAAGGTAGCGATGCTCTATGTCGTCCCATTGCTGCCCTTTTTGGAGCCAAAGCTGCCAGAATTTGAAAGCGAAGATCGGGGAATCGGCTTGTATACATCGACGAATGAGATATTTGCCAGTCTGTAAGGATGATGCTATGTTCGCCTCAGGGTGCTTGATGATGAGGTTGTGAGCTTGTGCCAGCTTTGTTTGCATGGCTTCATCGGAGTCCTCCGGAAAGCGATGGGTAGTAATTCGAATGATATTCGTCAAAGTCTTAAGGCTCATCCTCGCGTCGGGTAGACTGTTCAGCTTGTGAAGCATATCCGTGATCAGTTCGCGCTTCCCATTCAGAAACGCGCCTTGCATGATGGTGGTGTAAGTAACGGCATCCGGTCGTATGCTGCGCTTTTCCATTCGCTGGACAATCTGGGCACCTAGCTCAGGCTGCGAGTGGGCAGCCGCAGAAAGTACAACATTGATATCGTGAAGGTCCGGGAGCTCCTTCCTCCTCAAAAGGTGTCCTAGGGCTGCTAAACCCTGGGCATACCTTCCCACGATGAAACATCCTCGAGCATAGGAAGTTAAAGCGGTGTGTGACGCCCCAGAGAGTGGTAAATGGCAGTTCTTGAACGATTTCAGAACCTGAATCGCAAAATTGTGCGCTGAACGAGACGTATTGACGATGTCAAGTCGTTCCTGGGGTGTCAAAAGCTCTCGCTCTTGTGAGCCCCATTCGACAGAATCGCTGGCCTTCTTCGACACGGCGGTGAATAGGCTCACCATACGAATCATGAGGCGGGAATTTCCGAGTACTTGGTCTTTGTCTTTGCCAAGAGAGTATCGCTCCCAGAGTTTGCGGGCAATCGTCGAGTGGGATCGGGCAGCGCAACATGTAATGAAGGAGGCGCGCACTGGGGGGATGAGCGGAATGTTATTCTCCGCAACTTCGTTGGCTAAAACCTTGGCCAAATGGGGTATTTTGCTACGAAATGCAAAGTGCTCCATCAACCAGCCTAGAGCAGCGCCAGATGGAGGGGGATAGGGGTGAGAGGTTGCACTGAGTGACAAACGAGTGAACTCGTAGAGGCTTTGGGCGGTTTCGATTAAGTCGTTCTCGTGGGCACGATTATAAAATAGGCGGATTATACTGTTGGGTGCGGGTGAGAAGGGGTGGACATGGCGAATTAGTCGCTCGCAGGCGCGGATATCTCTATGGGTAGGGGTATTAAGGAGCTCGTAGAAGACTTCTGCATTAAGGTCGAGGAAGATTGGTAGTGGCCCAGATCGCGAATGAGATGATGCCAATCCGTCGAGAAGGAAGATGCTGGCCAAAGAGTGCCACTGCCAACGAAGGCACGCCCTTATGAGCGCGACCCGAAGGATGGCGTTGAAGCTTTGGCTGATATTGTCTAGACCCGCCATTGCTTCGGACGGAATCAGCTTGGCGGTAGCAAGCGACTGGAAAAGCTCTAGAGCAGCTGCTCGATGCTGACCTCTGATAAGTCTCCGGAGTAAAACGAAAGCGGCGAAGATGATTGTAGGGGGAGAGTAGGAAATAGATTGAACCCCTCCAGGTACCGAGTTTCTGGAGACCATGTTGAGGAGGGCAGGTTTGATGCATTCAAACCCATTAATATGCTGTAATGTCCATATCTTCTCCCGATTGAGCACACGAAGAAGCCCATGCATGGCCCTTTCACTGAGCTCGAACTGAGGGTGTTCGCCGATGTATTGGCATATCACTTGCAAATTGCGACTACTGAGCTTCAACTGGTGTTTGGAGAGGGCGTCCTGCAGTAACTCGAAACGCTCCTCTTCCGTGCCGCCAAAGAGCTCAAGTATATCCAAAACGATGGCATCCACCAATTCTTCGGCTCCTGGAGCATTCAACAAGTCTAGAAGGTGGAGATAATTGCATTTGGGCTGTGCAGCGACCAGACTTCTGTCCAGCTGGCGAAGGGAGAAGTAGGTGTTGACAGAGAGTGGGGGTAGGCCTGTGTCCGCTCTTTTGACCTCGGCCTTCGGTGCATTTGATGAAAGTACGGCCTGTGACGCGGATAGTGTAGAAGAATGGGCCGTCTGTACTGTCTGGGAGTTAATGTCTCGACCCCATGAGCCTCCCGACAAAATGAGCGAGCGTTTTGACGCTGTGACAACGTTGCACACATTTTGAAGCTTCGGGGTAGCCTTCCAGTAAGGGTATTTGGGGATTGCTCGTGATATTATAGGGCGACAGAGGAACATAGATCAGCTAATGCCATGTCATATATTGTAAGTTGGATAATTATCGGAGGGGCTCGAATACTCTTACCACATAACGCACGACCTCTCAGTTTCCCCGAAGTATGAGACTAGCACCCAAGAAATCTCGAGAAAGCAAGCGACGAGTTCGTTGGAAAATGCGCAAATGTTGCTGAACGGGTGGACTACCGTTTCCTTGCTCAGCGTGTCTGGTGGCGTAGCTGGAAAAAAGGGAGATCACGTGCACCTTCGGCATGTGACGAGCCGACCAATCAGACTTCGACTTTTTCGACTTTGACGGACGAACAAACAACCCGCATTGGAGTTAAGATTTAAAATGTGCTCATAGGGCTATCTGGAAACATAGACATCGTACTTCTGAATTGTATGTACCCCACCATTTGTCTTCTTTAGCGACTTAGACCAATAGCATTATTGTTCGTCCCATGATGCTTTAAATTCGCATTCCCTCCAATCCAACAGTAGGCGCCTCAGCCCGTTTACAATCGGCATCATCCTTCTATCAGTCGAAAACATAAAACAAGCGAGTTTCCTGTTCTCTGTCATGTTTCCCATTGGCCATCTGGGACAGAATCTGGCTCAGCCCTGCCCGTAATCGCTGTCTCTTGACATGGACCCGTGGTCGAGCATCCACAGTACTCATGTCGTAGAAGATTTCAACGCGCAAAAGCCTCGGATATTCGCCGGTCGGACTGACCAGCGATTGACGTCGAGCATAAGTAGGCAGATCTTCCCACAAG
The DNA here is from genome assembly GCA_015708445.2 of Clitopilus hobsonii. Classification (NCBI taxonomy): domain Eukaryota; kingdom Fungi; phylum Basidiomycota; class Agaricomycetes; order Agaricales; family Entolomataceae; genus Clitopilus; species Clitopilus hobsonii. Next base: position 1,433,209 of record CP068003.1, on the reverse strand, counting down.
GTGGTAGCGTGATCGAGTCGAAGTGTTCGGAGGAAATTGTGAAGTTACTCGAGAAGCTCGAAAAACCTTGTTTAAGATACATCATTCAAGATCCGGATAACTTTTGGTTGGTCAGATTTTGTCATTCTGGGGAACGAATACCCCAGGATGACTTCCCCACACACTGTCTGGTAAGAAGCTCGATAAAAGAGAAGGCGGTGACAGTTCAGGCCGTAAGCGACACCTCGGACATCAGAGCTTGTATCTCAGGAAGTTGCATAGAACCATTGAATGTCGGTATGAATAAAAACTTGATGCGCAGCTAGGTGTCTATAATCATGCCGTCTAGGTTTCAATTTCGGGTAGTGGGCTATCCCAGAGTTTGACGTTTCCTTAAAGGGCCAATTAGAAGGGAAAGGAGGAGGATGATTCATTCGATGGGTTAGCCGCTGTACTGTTATCTTGAAATTCCCATATATACAAGTTAACCACAAGCTCGAATGAAAACGTTATCTTCAACCATTGCTGAGTCGTTGATACATATATGAATCCAGATGTTGGCAGAGCAAAAAGAGACCAGAGCAGCATAGATCCGGAATTCGAAGAAGATGAGGACTTGTGTGTCTCCTAAACTTCGATCAGAGCCTACTCAGTTGTTGAAGGGCTCTTCGACCACCATGCTATGGGATCAGTGGCACATGGTTGAGTGATAGTGGCTTACGTACTGGAGTGAACATCGTTGCGAATATCTCGTACACCGCCACCCAACTGAAGTATGGGAGCAGGTCAGTCCACAGCATCAGACTCTTCGCTGCAAGATTCGCCACCGCGCGGTCTACATGTCCTCAGAGTGACGCCCGCCTCGCCTGCTTCGAAAACCGATATAGAACCTTTCTTCGATTTCGTCGTTGGCTTTGAAGGCGACTCACTGTCTCGTGATTCTAACACGATCGACATTTCGCAACTGGAAAGGATTGTTGAACAACATGAAGAAAATCTATTGAATTTGCTGGTTTGGAATAGCAAATCGAGACAAACGAGGGGTATGTCCAACAGGTTTCTCACAGAAACCCACTTGCTGAAGTTACCCACTCACCTTCAACCGTGCAGTTGTGCCCATTACACCCTCTCGCGCATGGTCGCAATCAGCAGATAGTCCAACGCCGCAGTCACATGGAAGCAATGCCCAAGCCTCGCTATTGGGCCTCAGCATGCGGGTATGCGAACCGGAGACATCTACCGACGTCGTTTGGCATGTGTTAGACGTGCTGGAAGGAAGTCCTGCAGAAAGTGCGGGCCTGGTTCCAATGGGTGATTGGATTCTAGGTAGGCTCCATATGTATCCGATTCCGTTCCTCTCTTGCAATTTCCATATTATTCAGGCTGGTCCGGAGGCGTTCTTAGCGCGGAGAATGACTTTTATGACCTTGTGGAAGCAGTAAAGCACCCGCTTCATGTCACCAACCATTAGGCTAATCTATTTGACCAGCACATCGACAAACCCCTTCGTGTTTATGTTTATTCCTATGATTTTGAGTAAGTTCGAACTGACTCGGGAGCAAACATAGGCTAAACTTTTCTTTTCCTGCCAGCACCCTGAGAGAAGTGGTTTTGATCCCAAATCGACATTGGGGTGGTGAAGGATTGCTTGGTTGCGTCTTTGGGTAAATCCTCTTCCCATCTGACCATGACAGCATGCTCACGGTTCACCCTGAAGGTATGGTTTACTACACAGAATTCCACCTCAATCAGCCGACCGCGTACCTGGCTCCACGCCCGTCGAGCTCCAAGAAGCTGAAGCAGCTGAATTCGAGGAACAAGAACTATTTGTACCTGCCGACACAGAACCAGATCCTCAGTATGGATCTGACCGGCTAGCAGCTATGAGGAGCAATGAAGTAGGCGGATTCAATAACCAAGAGGAGCCTTACCTTGAAGATGAGGACGATGATTTTGCAAATCACTATCACAACCGTCGGTCGACAACTAGTCGTGCTGTTAACCCGCAGATCCGTATACACCCCTCAACCAATGGACATGCGTGAGGATGCGGTATCCCTGACCAGACCTCTCGAGAACTCTCTCTTCAAAATACCGTTCATAGCTTAGTCCAGGACCGCCTGCCTGGACTTTGACTTTGCGTAATACCCTGCTACAGCTCTGCTCTTGTCGTTATCCCGAATGGAAATATACTGCCGTTGTCGATATGCATTTCTTGCCGCCCGATAGGCTGATACAAGCCAAGTGATTGCTAGCCTCGGCGCTCATACACCTGAGGCTCGAAAGCCTACCCTCTTGGGACATACCCACGTGCGTGGAAAGGTAGGCCGGAGGTTTTTTTCTCATCAGATTTCACTGCTTTCTTGCAAGAGAAAACTCCCAACCTCATGTCGAAGTTGCCTGGGCTGAGGTCCCAGGCGTCATTTCTGGTACTGTTCAGATCAGACTCACGATAATAGACTCAGTCGCTTGTGAGAGAGAGAGTTACCGGGTCCCATTCATCTACTTTTACACCCTCTTTGAACTAGAATTGGCGACATATCGGATAGGCCAATGCCAACACGATGCGCATATCCTGCCACAAGCGTGAGCTTTCTTCTTTTCACCAACAGCTATTGATTGACATCCTGACAATGATATGCAGAAGATGCAAGACCCATGATGAACCTTGTGGTTTCTCATATCATATTGGCGCCCGTTTTCTCCGCTACGACCGGCCGGACATTTGCGTTCGCACCCCTGCATGGCTGATTCTGTCATTTCTATCGTTGTACAGTTGACCCTCTTCTCCGCAGGTGCTTATATTAGGTGCGGTGTCGTGTCGTAAACGGCCTACATGGCCCATGACTTGGATTCTGATTCCGAATCATCCACTCATTATCGCTCAGACGATGCATGACTGCGGGATGTTCCCACCCTTGGCAGGTCATATCTCCACCATGGAGAATTGTGTCGGCTAAGGTTCATATCTTCGCGATAATGAACTTCCAGCTTGCGTTGTCTCACAGTGAAAATGATATATGGATGCTCAGGGTCGCATTTTTTACTAACGATTGTATTATCCCAGTGGTGCATTTCTCCGCCAAGCTTCAGGGTAAAACCGCCCCCATTTCATTCTTTTTGGTGAGCTTTATCTGCTTGGGCATATAGCCGAGCTGCTATGTACTACCATGGTCAATTCATTCGGTTGCAAGGATTCTCATGCTCTCGACACCGAGGATGGGCTACTTTATGAATTGCAAGTATTCAACAGCGTGAGACCATTGGCATGGCCACTCTATCTTCCAATAACTCCATGTCCAGCAGTTATTGAAAGCCGATTCCTGGGTCGGAAATATCCTAAGAAATTCAGAGTATCTTCTGATGCACATCCTTCACATTCGCAAGGACAACACCCTCAGTACGCATTCGCTCACTCGCAGCTAGAACGGGGCAAGCAAGAGAGAAACGTGCCCCGATACCCTTTGGTGCAAGATACCGCCGGGACGGAGATGTGAAAGGCTTGATCCGCTCAATTTCGACTTTCGGGACCGAACGATATCACAATCACCTCCTCAAAGATCCACGACGACCAAAGTTCATGTTCCTCTCAGTGCCTCTCAGCTGACGCTCGATTGAACTCACCGGGCCGCTGTTTTTGAACGCCGTGTAATAGCCCAGCTCTCGAGGTTTCCTCGGTTAGACACGTGAACCTTGGAATGATCAGGAACTTGTCGTTATTTAACAGAAGATTATGCGAATGGCCAGCGATCTGACATGTCGGGTATCCTCGACGCGTACCCAGGTCTTCTTAAGCTCTGGCCACCGTCGACTGGTTTTGACTGTGGTGGATTCTACACAAAATTAGAACAAGTTGCAGAGGTCGCCGGTCCGCTTGATTCAATCCTTGCCAGTCGTAATGCGTGCCGCCTTGCACGAGAAGCAGCACCACGCCGTTTGTGCGCGGCCCGGCTGCTATCCTAGAACTGTACGACGCAGCGGAGTCGATGTTCTATTTATGGATTTTCTACGACGACAAGGGAGCAGACGACCATTAGTTTGCTATGTACTAACGAAGAATTTCCGGCAATACGCACACCATCTCTGATATAAAGCAACTTCTGGAGAATAAGTCTTTATTCCCCTCATTTTACCCAAGATGAAACTTTTGGTTGTCACTGGTCTGCTTGCGTGCATCCAGGTAGCCTTCGCTGCTTTCGGTGTGACCACGTCTGGCTCAAATATGGTCGTCGACTCTGGTGCCGGCTTGGTAACGACGAGTGAGTCTCATCATCCTTCTGAGGATTCTATCTATAATTCACATATCTGAAGTCAATACCTCCAACGGTGACATCACCTCGATGACCTATAACGGCAAGCAGCTACAAGACTCCTCGAAATTTACTCAGCTAAGCTCCGGACTGGGTGAGAGGTGTCCAGAATTGTCAGAACTCGCTCTGATTGTTCCTTCTGTGCTTCAGGATCTGCAACCGTGTCCTCTAATGTCGCAAATAGTATTGCCACCATAACCATCAAGACGAGTACTATTGTAAATTTCTTTCTATCGAGGCGAGGATGTCACCACTGATATTTCTTCAATAGACTCACTATTATATCGTTCGCTCCGGCATCAACACTCTCTACATCGGAACGTACGCCTCTGCAGAGCCAAGTGTTGGAGAACTCCGTTTCATTGCACGCCTCTCGAAGTCGGCTTTACCAAACGGATATCCCAATGCCGAAGTAAACGGGGGGACTGCTATTGAGGGTTCCGATGTCTATCTCGTCAGTGGTCAAACCCGCTCTAAGTTCTATTCAAGTGTGAGTATTAGTTTCTGCGAATGTACCAAATCTATTCTGACTTTTTCTGCCCAAGGTTCGTTTTATTGAGGATCAAGTTCATGGTGCTACTGGATCTGGCGTGGGTGCATACATAATTGTACCCAGCGTCAGCTATGAGACGTCTTCTGGCGGGCCATTCTTCCGCGGTCAGCGGCTCTGTTTTTCGCCATGTTTTACAGCTGATTAGTATGCCTTCGATCCAGACATTGATAATCAAGGAACAGAGCAACAAGAAGTCTATTGGTACATGAATTCGAACCACGAACAGACGGAGACCTACCGTACCGGCTTCTTTGGCCCGTGAGCGAATTTCTCTCTGGAGGGTTTCCCGATCTCTGATGCCGTTCAGATATGCACTTGCTATTACATCTGGTTCTGCACCGTCTGCCTCCCTAGATACAACTTTTATGGATAGCCTAGGACTTCAGGGTTATGTTCCTGCTTCGGGACGGGGCACTGTTTCTGGAAGCTATTCTGGGACCCTTTCTGGTGTGGCCGTCACCATTGGCTTTAAGGTGAATCCACTTAAATTCCGTTCAATTGACCCGGAATCGGCATTGAACGAATTTAATCCCCAGAATTCTGCCGCACAATACTGGATCGCTGGTTCCGGGTGAGCCAATTTATGATTGTCTCTTTGAACTGGTCGCTGACGCCCGATATAACAGAGGAAGCTTCAGCCGAACCTTGATGAAACCAGGAACCTATACCGTCACTCTCTATCAGGGTGAACTGGAGGCGGGAACAGGGAGTGTTAGCGTCAGCGCAGGAAAGACATCATCGGTCACCCTGACATCCAACCTCAGCAAGCCTTCCACAATCTGGTCGATCGGTGAGTTCAACTCTGTTTCTGCGCCACACGCAATATGCCGATCATCCAAATCTTTCAGGCACAGTTAGTGCTGTGCGCGGATTGAACTCAGCTCGAGTTTAGTTCGCTTCAATCCGTATTTGTGCGTCAGTTCAGGGCAGTCCGTTACATCCGAACTCTCGCGAATTGAACCGACGAATTGAAACGAAGTGCCTACGGATTGCCCTGATTTGGCAGGTCTGCTCACCTAAGCACTCTTTCTGGTCGCGTAGATTATCATCCATTGCTCGTCATTGGCTTGTTGACCATTCTTTCAATGGTGATGAGACTTTACACCGTTCTATAGCATACTGAGGCTCCCGTACCTATTCGGAAAAGTTATCACTCGTCATTTCACCCGAAAAAGCCCCTGGATAGGCTTGGAGTAGGTCTGCCTATTTGAATTGTTTCTAGATTTTGCAAAATCCTCAATCGAAATACCTGCGAGCAAGCTTTTTTTTGCAATTGCAGTACCCTAAGAGACCCTTTATTCAAGAGAACCGTTCGACTTCAAAAATCCTCTAAAATTATGGGCAAAAAATTGCACGATAACACGAAGACTTTGGAGAAATATAAAAGCTATGTGGTCGATGCCCCGTCTTCCTGCGCAGATCTCCGAGTATGGACGAGCCGTCTTCGCACACCGGCACTTATCAGTCAGTCCACACCGCTCCTCCTTCAACGCACTCGATTTCATATCCCCAAATACCTCAAACACCTTTACAAGCTCCTCTGAGTCTCGGTACTCCTCATGCTAGCGCTCAATCCTATTACCACCCTCTGCCGTTTCCACATTCGACGCCAGGGCATCCATATTCCCATATGCAGCACTACATGCATATACCTCCGCATCCTCCTCCTCCAAGTCCGTCGACGCATCACACCAGTGTCGGTCACCATCAATCCGTCTTCCCTTTGCGACCATCGACATCAGTTAATGTTCCTCCTTCGACATCATCGCACCATGTAGACTCTGTGGCTCAGGGTACAACGCGGGGTCCTGCGAGCAGGAGAGGGAGAAAGAGGAAAACTCCTGGTGGTGAATCCGAGAATGCACAAGGTCCGCGTGCTAGTGCGAGGCGTCGCGTTGAAGATTCTGCAACAAATTCTCCACCGGTCACGGTCTCGAGCGCCAATCCATCATCAAGTCCACCGGTTTCAGCGCCAATCTGTGGCATCGGTCCTTCTTCTGGAACATCGCCGCCATCTTCCTCGACAGACAACGCTGGCAACTCCACCGAACGGATCAAACGCGACGCAACCACCGCCGATGCCACTGACGTCTGGTATTTCATGCGAGCGCTTCATACTGATGTTCGCCCTGCCGAGGAACCAACGGGGGAGCCAATACTTACACAAAACCCTGGAACTCCTTTTATTGGGTGTAAACTATGCCCGTGAGTGTTCCTTCCTCTTTGATACGAAGATCTATGAGCTAATACTATCTTGTTCAGCCTCAATGGATGGAAGGTATGGAACCATGGGCCCAAGTCTTCCATGACCACATGTTACCGGAGGCACTTGAAGGACAAACATCCTCATACCTACAAGGTTACCTGCAAATCTCTTGGCCTCAAGTACTCGCTGGATGAAGAGTCCGAGTCTTCAAAAAGAGACTATACTCGCGTTCCATTCACAATGGAAATGTTCTATCATCTACTGATGAAGTGGATCGTCGTTGATGATCAGGTGAGTTCTTGTTACCCTTTCGGAGTCTATGAAGTGCCACTGATCTTGATACGCTGCTCTAGTCTTTCAACGTGACAGATTGCGATGAATTTCGCGATCTCTTGCTGTACCTTGGCCAAGGGAACATTCACAAGGAAGATCTACCTCACCGGAAAATGATGACTCAAAAGGTTCTCGCCGAATTCAAGGCTGAGCACGAGAAGCTACGTCAACAGATGAAGGTACGTTCCTTTCAATCGTGGCTTTGTTATATCATTGATGTCATATATAGGATTCATTGGGGCGCATCTCGTTTACCACAGATCTATGGAGTGACCCGAATCTGGACTCGTATATGGCTGTCACCGCCCATTTCATCATCCGTAATGAGAACGGGCGCCTGGAGTCAAGGTCGGCGCTAATCGCATTCCGTCACATCGAAGGATCGCATTCCGGGGAGAACCTCGCAGCTGAGTTTTTTCGAGTGCTTGATGAATATGAAATTTTGGGCAAGGTACGTCTATCTACCACTGCAATATTTTCCACCTACTAACCACTCACTTTACAGATTGGACTCATTACGATGGACAATGCTAGTAACAATGGCACGCTGATGGAGCATCTGGAGTCGGCGTTGCGTGAGCGCGATATTCCTTTCCATCGAGACGGCAACCGTGTACGGTAAGTATCATTTCAATTGTTGTGCGCCTTATATAGCTCAATTCTTTCACCCGAATAGATGCTTCCCACATGTAATTAACATTGCATGTCAGGCGGTTATTGCGGCATTGAAAGATCCAACGCCATCGAATTTGGATTGGATCACATCGACTCCATATCAAGAAGCACTCGAGAAGGATTTGGTGGGGAAAGTTAGGGCGGTTGTGTCATCGTGTCGGGTTTCTGGACAGCGAAGGCAAATGGTGCAGTCTATCATTCAGGAAGGAAACGAGAAGGGGTTTTGGAAGGATTTGCCCGAGGAGTTCAATGGGAGGATGCCTCAGTGGCAACTCCTTCGTGATTGCGACACTCGATGGTCGTCAACGTACAACATGATCGACCGATTTCTTTTCTTGTGGCCAGTGAGTCTGTTGTTTTCTGTCTCTGTAAATAAACGCTTATCGGGATCACGACAAATGTACAGGCTGTTCACACATTTCTCATCCGCTCTGACCTCCAGAGCCACGTCCTTTCGGACTTCGACATCGGAGTGCTGAAGGACATTCAGAAAGTTCTTCAAGTACCTCATCTAGCACAAGAACTCCTTTCGGCGGAAAGAACACCAAACCTCACTCTTGCGCTTCCCACGTACGAGCTTCTGATCAAGAAATGGAAGCTTGTGGCAGAGAAGCGGCCGAATCTGCGCTCATTTGTCGAAATCGGAATCAATAAACTTGAGGAGTATGTTAGGTTGTGTCGCAGAAGCCGGATCTATGCCCACGCAATGGGTGCGTGTTTATAATCTTTTTTTGCGATTGTTAACAACACTCAATATGAGCTCTAGTCGTGGATCCACTCTCAAAATTCAGCTGGATAACAGAGACTTGGCGTCCCAATGAGGTGAAAGAAGCCCGTGAATGGATCAAGGAATCAGTAAGTAGTAATTCATCACATTTAAGGTTTTCATTTGCGCTCATAAGGCTTAATGTATCGTAGATGCTCATATATCAGCAACACCTACGTCGCACTCAAGCAACTACAACCCTCTCCCGTTTAAACCCCGTATCGCGAACCCAAAGCGCACCTCAAGTAGCCTCCAGCTCTCTTCGACGAGGATACAATCGCTTGGCTAGCTTCGATATCGAATCGGACTTGGAGGATGATACGGTAACGCAACCTTCACAATCCAACAATGCACGTTCTACATCAACGCCGCCAACATCGATTCAATCAAACCCCGAACCGTTACGCCAAAGCGATGAGGAGGAGGCTGCGCTGCAGCTTGCAGAGGATAAGTTGGTGGTAGAACGTGAACTCAGGGCATATGAAGAGGCTACGGCACCACCTTACCCTGACGGTCAAGCACCGGATCCCCTTTGGTTCTGGGAGGTGAGTCTATTGAAACAGACAGCACAATGTCGTTGATCTAACTTCGAAACTTAGGTAAACCGCCCCTCATACCCACTCCTTTTTCAAGTAGCTATGGATGTCTTGCCTGCGCAGGCATCTGCAGTCTCTTGCGAGAGGGTGTTCTCATCAAGCAAGGAGACATGTACCCTCCGACGCAGTTGCCTGTCGCCTTCGGTGCTCGAAGCCTTACAGGTTCTCAAATATTCGTTCAAACAGGAAAGATTGACATTTACATCGGATCTCCTGGCTAAGGTGGAGGATTATAATATTGATGGAGAGGTGACACCCTATGCTATCAATGAGCTGATGAAGCAGGGCAAGTACGATGAGCTAAACGAGCTCATCTCTAGCTCTGTCAGTGGTAATGCGACCACATCTACTGTAGCGTAGCTCCTACTACTCTAAGCCAATAGAAATGCGAACCGAGATCACCGATTTCTGATGGGACTTCGTTGCCAGTTCGTGAACTGAACGGACTGCAGTCCGCGTTGTCTCGAGACACACGAATTGAACGCCACAAGGACGGTTCGCTTCGCTTCAGTTCAACCCGGAACAGCACTAGGCACAGTAGACGGCACACCTGCAGGGTGAGTTCAGGAAAATCCTCCGTTCTTTGATTGATACGACTCCCGTCGCGTAGATTCCTCAATGCCGACAAGATCGAACGGATGCACCCGTGAGTGACCGCTTTTACTGTTTTGCATGATTTCTGGAGTAATACATCCTTCCAGGTCTGATTCTAGAATGAGTAGTTGGGGTCCTGTTACGTTCACGGTCGGATCCAGCTCAGTTGGCTCCTTTCCGATGGCTCAGTTCAAAGATGTAAGCGACGGATGCGGAGGTGCAAGCATCGGGACTCAATGACCAAATGCAGGTTAACAATCCGACAACTTTGAAATGGACGGCTTCATCCTCACAAATCGGTACTATTCCTTTCAAGGAACCTCAGTACAATCTGACGTTTTCCGTCTAGGGGCACGTACATTGAGGATCCGTACCACAGAGGCTTTCGCCGGAGGGCGTCCACAGATCACTGTCAATTCCTGGACATCCAGTGCTCCGGCTGGTAAGTACCCCTTACCCTAGCGACGACTCCATATCCTGACCATCTTCAAGCTCCTACTGAGGTCGACTCCCGAGGGTGAGCAACGACTGCCCTGAAGATACACCGTTCGGAGACTGATCCATTCCAACCTCCACCTCATTAGGGTCACCCGAGGCACCTGGCGTGGTCTAAACCAAGTTTGTGCGTACCTTTCCGCCAATCCATTCAAGTTCTCACGCTGACTCCCTGCGAAAAGACGACTTTGCTATCCCTTCTGGTATGCACACTGTTTCAGGAATTTGCTTTCGTGTGCCCACTCACTTGTTCCTTTTGCAGGCACTCTGGTGGCGGGCTCCAACACCATTACGATTAACGTCATTAGCGGCAGTTCGGGAGATGATTTCCTGAGCCCTAATATTGTTTACGACTCCGTTGAGCTCTTCTAAGCCTTGGCCTCGTTCATTGGCATGGTAGAATCAGATTATCCACTAGCAATTAGCACAATATGTATGTTCACTAAAAATACACGTATCCCGTAAGTAGAATCCATTCAACGATCTCCAGAAACCATGGGGCTGTCCTCCGAAGGTGGAGTGGACACAAACTCGAGACTCGAAACGATAACTTCCCAGACTAAAGAAGGGTGAGCGTCAATGAAGGGCATCTGCGCAGTCTTCGGAACGACTTGCCTTCTTCGAATCCTGGATGCCGACCATGCCTGATTTGCTTCCAGACATCACGCATTGGCTCTGAAGTCCTGATAGCCTTCCAGTTCTTTAGGAAGAAATCGACCTGCGCCTTGCGAATCTCGTCAAAGGCGGCTGCAAATGGCGAGAATACCTCATATGCTATATTATCGACCGTCAAGGACTTCAGGATATGCTATGACGAATCTTAGTGTCTGCCAAAGAATGCTAATTTAGAACGGTCTCACATTTGCCGCTCGCTCCTTCAGTTCCTTGAGGTTCATCACTATGGAAAGTCAGCGATAAAATGAGTGCAAGCCTGCTCGACTTACTCTCTGCTAGCCTGTATGCTGCCTTTGCGGAACATGGAGCTGGGCGACCTGGATTGTTCCGCACGAATTCTGCAATCCATTCTTTGCGAGAGGAGGCAGGATCAAGTAGAGTGCTTCTCTTTGCTGCAATACCTGCTGCTTGAGGTTCTCCAGAGGTACCCGGTTGGTCTGACGTTGTCTGTGGGGCGCTCAAAGCATCCGTGTTCTGTATGAAAGAGGAAGATAGAGGAGCAAACACGATAGTGTCGGTATAGATCTTGATTTTATAAGTTAGGGCCAGAGTTTCTTTGAAAAATCAAGTGAGAAAGCAAAGGAAACTCACATAGTACAAAACAGCAAAATACGTGCTGTAGGCAAAGTCCTTGACCACGACCGGCTTCTTTGGACTTGAACTGAGTTGTTCTTGGGAGGGAGAAGCGATTGATTGGCGCGTGCTACTACGAGGGCTAGACGGATGAGACCGCTTCGCTCTGACGTTACGTTCTTCATCACCGATCTCAACGTCGTCTTCTTCCATCGCATGATCGGCTAGCGAGGTATCGGATAGTGCACCGAACGAGTCTCGTGAATCATGGAGAGCCGATCCAATGAGGTCCCCTGCTTCACTCCGGTCATCTTCGTCGTCGGAGTCATCGAATTCAGACATCATCAGAACGTCGGATTCGACGAAGCTTGGTGCTCGTAGTGACTTAGGTGTCATTGATTCTGTGATCGAAGCCTCCGTGAAGTCGGAGTTGAACACTGTACAGACGGTACAATTTAAACACCAAGAAGCTTGCGTAAAGCTAGTATAACTTACTTGTTTCAAAATACTCGGCTCGTTTGAGTACTTGCCGAGCAGCATAGATCCTGCGAGCTTCATTAGGGTCCTGCCCGCGCTTGGTGATCACAAACTCGACGTCTGAATATCGAGGATCATTGAGCATAGATCCAAATGTCTCCACGAGGTCCTTTGGTACGAATTGTCTGGGTACGGCGGGTGTTTGGGCTGGCGGTGAGGGCATAGAGGATATTGTGCAGAATACCACGAAAGAATTGTTGCTTCGAGCACTGGCAGACTGGAAGTATACCATATCTCTTCTTGCAAACTGCGCCCTATAAGCGTGTCAACACGATAAAACACGCCTCAAAGAGCTTACGCACCATCCCCAGTTTGCTGTCTGTCGAAGGAATATTAGCATTGAGTTAAGACCAAACAAGGCAGACAATTGACCTTCCACGAGAACGAGTGATTGCTTGCATCTTTCTGGCCAACGATGGTTCCGTTCAGACTAGAAATAGCGCATAAGTAGAGTTGCTGCTGAACGTGATGATACAGACTTCTTGATCTCGAAATTGAACTTGAATATGCCTTCCCGGACCCATCTGCGTGAAGGATGTCAGACCGCATATAGGCAGGTGAGTCGCACCAAGAACCATACCTTCCAGACTCGCTGATTGCTGCCTCCTTCTCCGCCGCGGTTGGCTATCGGACACCGGGTTCACGCCGCCCCATCTTTGAGAACAAAGGAGAACTCACTTCGCAGGATAGATACAGGCTCACGTAGCCAACATCAGACGCTCCTTCTTTCTCTTTGGAAGAGCCTGCATTTGCATAGAAGAGAATCTATCCCAGGGGTTGCTCAGAATATCGTTTTACGATGACCGCTCTTCGGACACAGGACAAACCTGCCAACGACCTCCTCCAAACTTTGGTGATTTGGTGACCTTGGACTTCGTTTCACCTTTCGTCGACTCGAACAAGTTCTTCAACCCTTTCAAGGTCCACTCGAACTTGATCGTCGTGGTTTCTTGGGCTTCAGAATCAGACATGGAGGCAGGAGTAAAGCTATGAATTGGCTCGACAAAAGCTCCGCTCAATATAGGCTCCCAACCTGAAAGGAGGTCGAACACGGATCCGGTCCTAGCTCCGATCTCAAGAGTACACGTGACTAATTCTAAACGTAAGCAAGATTACAACGCGGTCATTTGCCTCCCAACATCTTCCTGAAATCGTCCTGCGCTTTGCCGCTCGAGGGCACAAAGGAAGTCTGTGATGTACTGGCTGCAGACGTTGAAGCAGCAGGTTTTCGGGGGGCACCAAGTCCGGCCCGTGGACGTGACCCTGCACTGCGAGGGACGAACATCCCACCTGCCTTGGGTGGCGGGGCTGCTGTTCGTTTCGGTGCACCTTCTGGTGCCTCTTCACTGACAACCAGTTCGTTTCCATTGAAGACGATGGGCTCAGGGCGAAGTAGCAGCTTTCCCACTTCCTGAAAATGAAGAATTTAGCCAAAACAGGAGAAGAACCGGGGAGTAACGCTTACTGCAGCGTTCTCCAACTCAACAACGGCCTCATTCTGGTCTTGCAGGACTTCGACTCTCTTCACGTTTGCCAATTTCTCAAGGGCTTGTTGCAGTAGCCCTTCCTGAGTCGATGGTGGCAGATTCCGGATGCGAATGGATCTGTTCCTCGTATCGGCTTTCTTCCCGAAGCCAGTACCGGTGGGTGCATGTCTATAAATCAAGATAAAAGAGAAGAAACAACCAAAAGTGGGATCTCATACTTCTTGGAACGAACTCGAGTATCAGCGAGAGTGACTGCCATTCGTCGCTTCTTGAGTTCATGGTTGTTGGCATCCAGGGCAGCGAGAGCATCTTTCTGTAAATTGTTGACCGTCAGCACTGAAAAAGGCCGAATTGGCGGCAACATTTACCTCCAGTTCAAACTCAATGAAGGCGAATCCTTTTGATTGCCCTTTCTCATCCTCAGCCATCCTCACTTCCTTGACCTTGCCGTACTACACGCGGAACAGTGAGCAATAGCAAACACAATGAACGCAAGCAAGAACACTTACCGTGCTGAACAATTTCTGGAGATCCGCCTGGGTAGTGAACTTGCTCAACCCTGCGACATAAACCTCCCTCTCATTTGCATCATGGTCGGTTCGTTCCTTTTTGCGTTCTGGGTTCGAGATGTACACATTAAGCGACAAGCCCGGTTCGAGTTCGTTGCCGTGCAGTTCGAGAGCATTTTGTGCAGCATTCTGTTGGTGGATGTCAGGGGTAATGGTGTATTTGGATGTTTGCAGAGACTCACAGGAGAAGTAAATTGCAAATAACAGAACCGCCTTGTACTCTTGAACTTCTTGCTTGGCCACCTGACGTCAAAGATGGTTCCATACTATGGAGAGAGAAAAATAAGAGCCAGATTGTTTGACACTATGCCGACATACCTGTCCAAAAAGCTTTCGAATTTCTGCATCATCCGTTGATTCAGGGAAGTTCGTAATGTACAGTGTAGATTTCCAAGCGAGATGAACAGCAATCTCTTCGCCATGAAGCCGTTTCTTGTCCTTGGTCAGAGCAGCGGGGACACTGTCCCGTTCCATGAACTCGACGGTTGCAACCGAGGTGTTAGCGAGTTCAGTAATCTTGATTTCGCGTACGGTTCCGCACTGTATGTTGTCAATCAGAGATATGGGACGTAGGTATATGCGGGATTTACTCACATCCTTGAACAGTCCTTCGAGATCATCTTCTGTCACTCCTACAGGCAGTTCGGCCACGAAGACAGTTGCATTTTCGCGGTCCCTTGGGGTAATGTTCAATCAAATGTGGGCCAACACCAGTGTGGCACATCGCTTACCTCTTGAGTGGTGGAGCTTTTTCTATAGTTATTGTCAGCCAGGTCAGTATCAGGTTCAAAATAGTCGAGCTAGGCGACTAACCGATCTTTGGCTTCTTGTGATGCTCCTCCGTCGCCTCTTCCTCCGCTTCCCTCTTAGTACCTCTGTCCCGGTTTACGGGGACATCGACTTCCATAGGAACTTCAGTATCCGGTATTGGAGCTTCGGCAACAGGGACATTGCTTGCTTGTGCCTCCACCGTCATCTGCATAGCTTTCTCTGCTTCCTGAAAGGTTAGAAGTCAATGAGTATGGTATTCCAGCGAAGTGCCGAGGTATATACCTTTGCGCGTCTAGCGTTGACTTGATACTGCGCCTTCTCTATCTTGTCTGACCATGACTCCAGATCTTCAAGGGAACCGTGCAGTTGCTCAAATGAGCCCCAAGCATCCCAGACAGCCTCTGGCCAATCGAGGTTCTTGGTGTGAACGTCAAGGAAAACCTGACGAGCGGCATCGTATGCTCCATTTTTGCTACAGCCAGAAGACATGAGCACTCGGGCAGCTTGCGGTGCAAAGCATTAGTGAACCTACACCAGGAGATCGGTATAATTTGTCCACAGAAGGTAACTAGACTTGTTCTTCTTGGCGGCATTTTGCCATACCTGTACAGCGCTCTCAAAAAGACTGGCTTTTGTGTACTGTATTCAGATGAGCTAGGTCAAAATACCAAGGATTGATGTCACTTACGATCTCGGCAAGATATTTCTCGAGACGGAACCGGGGATCGCCTGTTTTGGAGGCTACAAGGCTGATCAATGGGCCGCAAGAGAGGAATGTTCTTTATGGTACATACCATTGTGGACCCTCTCAATCCCACTTTCCAGGATCGCGAGCAAGGTAGGCAAAATATCGTCGTCTACGAGCAGCATATTAGCTATGGCGTACCTCTGGAAAAGTAATGACTCTCACTCTCGGGATTTGCTTCGATCTGCCGCCTGTCGTATCCTGCTCGAGCAAGGTATACCGGTATCATCTGTTCAATGTCCGAATCCAGCATCTTTGTTGCAAAAGCTTGTTCAAAGACCTCTGCATAAACTTCGTCAGCGAACGTCAATCTGGTCCGCTGAATGTACTAACCATGCACAGAGGGTAGTACCTCCGCAAGCTCCTGGTTTCGTTCCTGATACAGAGTCAGCATCCAGACTCTAGCAATACGATGCATCCAACGTACTAGGAAGCGGATATATCGAGCCCAGACCTCACCAGAACCAGGTACACTCCTTATTGCTCGTTGATACGTTTTGAGCTGAACATCAACCTCCGCTTCATTGATCCTCTGAATCAACTGTAGGTCAGAATGTGGATTAATGCAGAGCCTGTTCACTCACCAAAGCATTCAGGTAACCGATCCAGAATCCCATTAACACATCCCCCGCATCCTGTTCACCCTGCCACCTCTTCTTAGCAGCCTCTGCTATCGCTCTTTCGTGTACGCCAGTCAAGACAAAAAGGTCTGGGTTCTTAGCACGCCTTTCAGCTGCCAAGTAGTGAGCAAAGGTTTCCAGGGTGTTTGGATATTGGTTCTGAATGTTCGTTCAGTAATGGCAAACATACGACTGGGATCTACCTACCAGTCCTGTCTCATATTGCTCCCTGCGTGAATAGGATTTGACCCCTTGTCCCCGAATCTTGGATGCTGTGACTAGGAGAGGTTCATAGTCTTGCGGAGGTTTGTAGTTCGTTGTAAAGGTTGAATATGTCTGGAACGCGTCGTCGGAGTCTAGATCGTGCAAGGAATGTTGAGCATGCAGGCTGATGAAACGAACGAGTTGAAGATAGCGAGACAACTTTCGTGATAGATTTCACATACCTGCTTGGGGTTGTCGAAGTCGGTTAAGCAAGAACAGCTGCAAGTTGTCCACAAGGGCGGGTCTGGAAGAGTATATCAGTGAGGGTAGAAAGGCATTCTGGGGAACGGAGCACTTTTCATCAGCAGAAGCATTTTCCAGAACTTGCAACTCCCAATCTCGTTGGAGCTCCCACAATATATGGCCCTGTATAGAATCGAGGTCAGAACAGACTAACCAGTCCAGCATTCTGGGCGACGTACTTTGCCCAAATGTGGTAGTCCTTTGTTCACGACCTCTGTAATGGCTGCGCGTGTCCATTCAGTAGAGAATATATCCTCGAAGGAGTCTGGCCGGGTGTCGGACTCCGCATATTGTTCATGTTTCTCGATCAGAAATTCAACATGCTTTTGCAGGATTGGGATGGCTAGAGATTTGTCATTAGCCTGAGCAAGCAGTTAGATATGAGGCACAACCCACATAAGTAGTCTTCTTCAGCTTTGTCGTAAGTTCCTAGAAGCTCTTGCACCCCTTCTCGCGTCTCCAAGTCGACTTCTTGTTCCTTTGCATGAATGAGGTCCAACCAAACACCTTCTCCGGCGGCGAGAAATTGAGGAAGCATCTCCAGAGCTGATTTTAGCTCGTCTGATATCTGGTCTTCCTCCACTCCTGCTGCATGTTGAAGAGATTGAGCAAGACGGACGTGTTTTGCGTGAAGTGTTATATCATATGGTTGCTCGGACAATTGCGTCAGTACTTCTGCTAAAGCTTCCAAAGATGCCTGTTCTTCTGCCATTTGGGCAAATTGGATGTTGATTTCTGACAGAGAACAGTGCGCGTTGGTGCACAGAAGCTTGTTGGTCGGAAACTCTTGAACAACCTCGACAACTCGAAGCGCGACGGCACCGTGCAGATCTATGCTGACTCAGCACTTCTACCCTCTTCTTGACCTGCTCATTTGGCACGTCTAGCGCCAGCTAATTGGATGATTTCCCAACATATTATATGGATTATCAAGCTTATAGTTTACCTCCCTCACTAATACGAATTAACCAAGCAGGCAAGTATCATTCACTGATTCGGGATTTGGTTCTCGTTTCGACTCGCCTCAAACTGATTGCACCCTTTCTTTTGGACCTTTCAACTGTCTAGCTGTTTATTAACTCCTAACTCGACAATTCTATCACCTTTCTTCTTCCCTTAACCGCTTCAAGATTGACGCCAAATCGCTTTGATGAAGCTTTCTTATCTCGTTCTCCGAGCGTCATGTCCACCCCCAGCTCTGGCTCCGTGATATTTGTCTACATTCTCCCTCCCTCTCTCGCAACCCCCAACTAACGATCCCGGCGACAACTTTCCTATATGCTCCAGAACTATTCGTAATTCCCGCACCGTGGATCGCCCTTTAGAATTCGTGAGGGAAATCATCTCTAGTAAAGAAACGCAGTCCGCCAAGATGATCGCAATATTGCGACTGGGCACTCGATAAACCCCTTGTTTACTCGCCTTTTCAATGTCATCCTTCTTCCTCTGTGTAAGTCTTTCAGCCCCTTTTTTGTAAGTGTTTACGGTCAGCCTTTAATCGCAACCTCCTGCAATGCGAGATTCCTCTGCAACCAGATCTCCAAGCACATTGATATTGACCCCCCACATTGCAACCACTGGCATTGGACGGCGGAATTTGAAACCGTATAGGAACGTCCACATCACGTCGCCTTTAGCTGAGGATCTTTGGGAGCGAGACACCGCGGGTCAAGCAACCAAATTGTAGGCTTTAACAGGCCCGTTCATCTGAACAGGGACTGGGTGAGATTCGCGGGAGACGGTTAGAACGTCGACTGGTCCGCGCGTGGTGTTTAATGCACTTTCACGGCTCTGCAGTCTGAGGAGAGAGTCTTCGATCGCACTTTCGGTTTAACAGCCTACGGTTATACACGTATAAGGTTTAGCGGCCTATCGTTACGCTTGTATATTCAGGGCTCGAGTCCTATACAGTCGCCTAATACATTCTTGTTACGTTTGGTGAGGTCCTCATATGCTGGCCATTGAGACCCACGATCCGGTGCACCCAAGAAAGTGGATGGTTATCTGCAAGGAGCCAGAAGTGCCCATTAAGCACAACTGACAGGTGAGCCGGGTCAGCCAATTCCGCTCGGAACCCTGTCATGAAGTAAGTTGTCGATTGAAGCAAGTCAGTGTTTCTTTTTTGGCCAGCCCACGGTCAAACAATCATCGTTTGCGAAGCCGGGCAACCAAATTTTACGTTGCGCATACTGTATTATAAATCGAGAAGAGTTGACAAAAATTGGCTTCAGTCGTATCGAAACGGGGTCTGCGAACTTGAGGGTTGCGCAAGCGGCAAAGGTCGTCGACTCGGTGTTTTCTTCCCTTGCTCTGAGAAGACACCGACAGGGAAACAATGTAACTCGAGCAGACTAGCGATTAGAAGGTGACAGTAAATTTTCTGAGCCTGATATATATGCAGGAACAATGGAGCACGAAAAAGTTGATTGATTGGCTACACCCACAAGATCCATTCTTCGAAGAATGGACTCAAAAGACGTAAAAACTGTTGAGCGACGTTGCCATGGTAGAGAAACTTAAATTAACGTCAGCCCTCCTTTCGGGGGGCAAACATGGCACCTTGAATGACAGGTTCTGGTTCGGCAAAGCAATCGCAATCGTGTGTGGCAGTAACGCTGACGAAGCCTTGCTGCGCCACAGTTCCAACGTTCATTACTCATAGATATAAGCATCGGTACTTGCTTCGGTCTCGATACCGAAGTACCGACACTATCTGTCATGTTCATGGCGTTGGCAGTGCTGGATTGAAGGCAGAGATGAGGTAAAGGCTCTCGGATTTCGGATGTCAGGTACAGCCACCTCGGGCTGTCGCTTACCGCATCATTCCTCCTCTCCATTTCGAGCGACCGGCAAGATCCCTTCGTCACCTGAGGAAGACCACAAACCCGTCTCTCCTTGCTTGGTCTGCTCATAGCTGGCTGCCTTTGGCACACACTTACGGCTGCCCAGGAGCGAATTGCGCGTCATGAAGTTGACTGAGCTTTCTCAGAGTCACAGGGGACTACGGAACAGGCAAAAACGGCCCATAGGCCATAAATGGACCTGACTGCACAGCAACCTCTGGAATGGTAATAGCGCCATCTCCTGTTGTCTTCATTAGCCGATTCTTTGTCTCCGATATTGCACTCTTGTTGTCCCCTGTCTTCCATTATCTGCTCATGTGCGGGGCTTACCATGGTTCTCTCCCTATAAGCCGGCTCGGGAAACTCTAGTCACCTGCCTTCTTTCAACTATTTCCACTCCTTCATGATAATCTGCGTCGATGCCTTCGTCGCTCAAGAGAACACAGCGTAAAGCGTTGACGCTTACGCGCTCTTTCACCGACGCAATCAAAGCAAGAATCAGCACTTCCTTGTACGTCGCCCATTGTTCTCCCCTCACCTTTGATGCTCATCTCAGTGAATAGCTTTCACGACAAACGATCACCATGTACACCATCCATCCTCATCAATCGTCCTACGCGCGACATCCCCCAGCCATCGCCCACCATTATTGTACAACCACCACAACACTACTATGAAGCGACGACTGAGATATCCCGCCCTCGCCCTCTCCTCAAAGCTAGGAGAGGCCTATCTCCCGTTAAATCCGCCTACGCTCATCACCCATATCGAATACATTTCATACATCAACTACCCTACGAGCTCCTCGCTCACATATTTGTCCTTGGCTCGGAAGATGACCCGATGCTCCCCGTTCAAGTTTCACTTGTCTGTCGCAGCTGGCGACAGATCGCACTTCGTACACCTACTCTTTGGAGGAGGATCACCCTCGGCAGGACACCTCGAGTACGGGAGGTAATAGGACCTGTCATGACAGAAAGGCAGTGGGAAGCAGAATGGGAGATGTGGACAGAAAGAATCAGAAGATCGCGGGCATGCACGCTTGATGTCCAACTCACTGGCAGCGGGAATTTTGGTCATGGGCACACAACTCAACACCGTCACCCCGTCGATGCCGATGTCATTTCATGGCGGATGCACATCGTCGCACCCTATATCCCCCGTTGGCGATCTCTCTCTATCAACTTTACAACTCCTGCCCCCTATCTGTGGAATGCCGCTCTATCATCCTGCTGTGGAACCTCCGGCTCAACTTTCCGTTCACGCCGATCTGCAGTTGCTGCCACTTCCCTCGAAGAAATCACCCTCGTCTATCGTCACAATGATGATAACAAGACGTTTCTACTTTTCTCTGGCTCTGCCCCACGACTAAGGCGAGCTACCCTGGATGGGATCCGATTAACTTGGCTTCCTAGCCTTTTTGGGAACTTGACTTTCCTTGATTGGACACATCACGCTTTCTCGGATGGGGACAATGCAGCAGATGAAGTGCTATCGATGCTGGAGGTGTCATCGAAATTGGTTGAACTTCGGTTGCTATTCCCCGAGAAGCGAACGGAAGCACCCATTCACACAAGAACAAGACGGTCGAGGGTCATTTCTCTGCCCCATCTACGAAGAATGCAATTACGCATTGAGGGGCACGACATACCATATGAACTTGTGAAAACTGTCACACAGATGGTTACACCGCAATTGCAACAACTGTACCTTGTCGATGTCCTTCGAACGCCTTACTTTCGATCATCACCTCACTATCCTCCAAGCGCACCATATATACATGTCCACACCGAAACACCGCCATTCCCAAGTCTCAAGTCATTCTTTTATGTATATCCCTTACCACATACACTTCAGGAATTGCGGGTTGAAGGTGCTTGGTATGATCCCGGAATGATTCCGGCACTTATTGGGAGCTCGTTCAGAGAGCTGAGAAGGATAGTTGTTTCTGGGAAGAGAGGAGAGCAGGTATTGGATGTTGGAGCGTTCAGCAATATGAACAAACCTCAGAAGAGACCATCATCGAGCAAGCAACGCTATGGGAGGCAGATTGGTGTCACGAATGGAGGATCGCAGGGGAGAATGAGTATGCACATGCATGTCAGACAGAACTCTATGTGGATAACAGGACGTTAATATAATACTATCCCTGCGTCTGGGCGATAGCCTATGAGCATAATTTGTACCTTACATACTAGTTGTATCTATAGTCAACAACGCACCACCTTCCTTGTATCTACACATGACTGTACTATGACTAACCCATCGTCTCTCGTTGTAATTATTATCACCCACTTTCCTTGATCTGCCTGACATGTTGCAGCCCGTCTACGTACTTGACGATGAGATAGACCGGGGTTTAGTGCCATCGACGACGCCAAAACGCGTCCCGGCGCGCCTCAAATGTTTTTTCGCGATGACGCGCGGGCAGTCTAACTATGGCAGGGGCAGAGGAGCGACCTAGCTGAGTTTGAAATACTTACCGTATATGGTAAGTCGGGCACCGTCGACTTACTTTCTGCAGTAATTTCACGGCGATTTCGACTTACTTCTTTCGTTAGGTGCACGTGCAATTGTTCTGATTGGTTCGCGCCTTCCCCATTTATTTATTATTTTTTCTTCGTCTGCGACGCCCCATCCATAGTTATACTGCCCTGACGCGCGGGAGTACCATATCCGTCACCGGCCCGACCTCCCAAGATGATCAAGTGCCCATATGTACAAGTGTCTTCCTAATCAATTATTCCATCTCTTTTCCTACAGAAATCAACCCCCTTTCACCCAGAATTATCATGTCGTATCAACCCTCTGGTCTTTATTCACTTTCTGGCCGTATCATCCTCGTCACTGGCGGGGGAACCGGTATTGGCTTGCAGATTACTCACGGGCTTGCTGCAGCTGGTGCCAAAGTCTATATTACCGGAAGGCGATTGGAGGTGTTACAGAAGATTGCGGATGAATGGAAGCAACATGAGAGTAACAAGGAAGGAGGAGAGATCGTCCCGTACGTCGCTCAGCAATACTTGTCATTGGATCTAGCTCACTGAGAACTGCAGAATTCAGATGGACGTGACGAACAAGGAAAGCATCCAAGCTGGTAAGAAGTTGATTGAGGAGAAAGAAGGAAAGCTGCATGCACTGTTTAACAAGTTCGTCCTCGTCTCCATCTATTTTGGATGATGCCTTACCCTTCTGAGTAAAGCGCTGGTCAAGTCGGGCCTGTTACCAAATTAACATCCGAGTCTGGCGATGATGCCGAAGCAATTGGTCAGGCATTGTTCAACAACGAAAGCTTCGAGGAGTGGTCGGATCTGTACAAGATCAACACGTTTTCCATCTTTTTCGTCACCACGGCATTCCTGGGCTTGCTCGATAAGGGTTCAAAGGATGATTCCGACTGGGGTGCTGTCGTTGTGAATACGACAAGTATCAGTGGCCTTATTAAGGTCGCACAGGAACACGTGCGTTTCCTCATTTAAATAGAAGGACCACTGACGAAAGAGCTACCAAAATAGTTCTGCTACAACAGCGGCAAGGCAGCAACTGGGCATCTTACAAAGTTGCTCTCGACCGAGTTCGCCTTGAAAGGACTTAACATCAAAGTGAATGCCATAGCGCCTGGTGTCTGGGCGTCAGAGATGACTTTCGATCACATCACACCGGAGATGGTGGACAAGATCGGCAAAGGAACGAGGCCCGTACCTGCAAAACGAGGTGGAACGTGAGTCTGAACAATTTTAAACTCTATCACAGTTGTCCTGATTGGTCTTCAGCGGTCAAGAAATGGGCGGAACTGCTGTATATCTTGCATCTCGTGCTGGTGGTTATATGAACGGGCAGGAGTTGGTGATTGATGGAGGATATGTTGCCGTGAATCCTTCTACGATATGATTGGGCGCACATGTGTCAATGGTCGTTAGAAAGCCAGCAGGTTGGGCAAGAGAGCCCGAAGCAATCAATAGAACATGCACGAACCATCTGACATGCTTCCACCGCCGAAAATGGCATAGCTTTCACCGGAGGCCCGCTCCAACATCAACAAGCACAGTAAAATTGAACATTCCAGCGCAACGAGGCGTCTTGACTCAACACCTTTTGCATCGAATCGTCTGCTGTATTTTGCTTTGAATTTACCTCCGCTAAGATCGAGTGGAAGCAAAATAACTGGAAGCAAACCGATCGCGTGGGAATAATTGGCACTAGACTGAACACGCCCAAAAAGGAAACTCGTGACTACGAACCTCCTCTCGCATCTGGTGTTAGAGTCTCCTTTCCAAAGGCTCCAGGTTGACCGCCGACCCCCATGTCCCGCCCATCCCGCTCAAGACGCTCGACACCGCAGCCTCAAGTTAATTATGCAGCCGTTCCTCAAAGCCCACCGTCATCACGCTCGTATTCAGGCAGCGTGAGCCATCCTCAGCACCAACAGGGTTATTATTACCCCCAACAGCCTATGTACGGCGTTCGCCAACAACACACAAGAAGCCCCTCAATCAGCGAACGACATCATCAAAACATTCAAGAAGGGCGGGGTGCTACTGCAGCAGGGGTAGCTAGAGGTCAGATTGGCGCAGGTTACGGTCCATACTCGGTACGTTTATTGGACGTTGGCTGACTGTGGAGCGATCCCCTAAACCTCCCCGCAGTATCAACCTGAACACACTAGAGATGCAGGCGTCTACGGTGCAGGAAAATTCAGTAGCGCACCACCGTCGTCGGATCATACATTAACGACCCATACACATGAAAAAGCCCCTGCACAACTTACGACCAACACTGTCCCAACATTCCTATGGGACAAAGACCCAGATCTAGACGATGCATTACACAATCCAGACGCTCGAGGAAGAGACTCTGCCCCCTTTACATTGTTCTCGGCCAGAGGATGGTTCAACGCCGGAGCACTGGTTTTCCTCGTGGTCGGCCTCATCATCCTTTTTGCCGGATACCCCGTCATCTACCATTACACCCACTTACCATCCAAAATCAACGGCTTCAACCTCGGAGGCATCAATGGCACCGGACAGATACCAAACTTCCCTGGAATGCCCTCGTTGATCGATTCTGATACCCCTCGCGACGCCTGGACAAGGACTGGCTCGGACGGCAAGAAATACAATCTCGTCTTCAGCGATGAATTTAATAGGGATGGAAGGACGTTCTATCCCGGCGAGGACCCCTACTGGGAGGCTGCGGACCTCCACTACTGGTAAGTTGCTATTTTAGCGATGACGTTAATGTTTTCATGACTGACGGTCACCATAGGCCGACCGGTGACCTTGAGTGGTATGACCCAAGCGTCAGTTCGATTTATCTTCATACACACGTTTCAACTCGCCTAACGGTCATTTCAGGCCATTACGACTCAGGATGGGAATCTCGTTATCACTTTGACGGAAGAGAAGAACCATGATCTCAACTTCATGAGTGGTACGTATTGGCTTTTTTGGATTGGCAACGTTCCCTGATCGCGCTCTATTTTCAGGCATGTTGACATCATGGAACAAATTGTGCTTCAACACTGGCTATCTAGAAGTCAAGCTTAGTTTGCCTGGGGATGGAAAAGCACCCGGATATTGGCCTGGAGCGTGGTCTTTGGGTAACCTTGTGAGTTGGATGCCCACGAATGTCAATCATTTCTCTGATGATTCTTTAGGGAAGAGCAGGTTACGGTGCGACTACCGAGGGCATGTGGCCGTTCAGCTACGACACTTGTGATGTTGGCACTTTCCCAAACCAAACCGCTCAAGATGGTACACCAACAGCCGCAGCAACCGGTTCACGGGCGGGTACGGCCCTCAGCTATCTCCCCGGTCAACGTCTCTCTGCGTGCTCATGTCCTGGTTCTGACCATCCTGGCCCATCTCCTTCCGATGGCCGTGGCGTCCCAGAAATTGATATCCTGGAAGCTCAAATCAACCTGGCCGACTTCCGGGGAGAGGTTTCCCAGAGTTTCCAATGTGCACCTTTCAACATCGAGTACCAATTCGACGAGAGCGGGGCACAGATTTTCGATGACACTCAAACGCAATTCAACACTTATAGGGGTTCGGAATGGCAGCAAGCTGTATCCGCTGTCTCCTACACGGATCCGAACGCTTATGGAGGAAATGGCTTTAGCGTGTATGGCTATGAGTGGTGGTACGACCAGAGCAATCGGGATAACAGCTACATCACCTGGTACAGCTCTGGTCAAGAGACTTGGAAGTTGACCTCGGCTGCACTTGGGCCGGATCCTGTCGCGCAGATAGGTCCCCGACTGATTGCGGAGGAGCCTATGGTGAGTCTAACCTTTTTAATGCGAGATTGACGGCTAATATTCTGTAGTACGTCATTCTGAATTTGGGTATTGCGCCGAGTTTCCAGAAGCAAGATTACAAGAACCTCAAGTTCCCCGCTCAAATGCTGGTCGACTATGTCAGGATATATCAAAGGCAAGGTGTCAAGAACGGCATTACCTGTGATCCACCCAGCCATCCTACAACGGACTATATCAAGAAGTGGGTTGTTACTGCTTTCAATGACCGCTCTTTTGCTGACCCTCTGAACAGCCATGCGCAAGCATACACCAACCCTAATTTGACCAGATGGTCTGATGCTGGTTATACCTTCCCGCGGAACTCAAAGTATACGGGATGCTCATGAAGAAGTAACGGCCACGACGATGATGTTTGACGACGCATAACGACAAACCAATACCTTCACTCAAGATGCCCATCTTTTGCAATGCATAGTAAAATTAAATGACCCACGGAATATGACACCATACCTTTGTAGAGCAGACCTCCTATTCCCGTCTCCACCCTCTGGAATGCATTCGTATGATTACCTTGTTTCTTGGATGGGACGTCTGTTTATAATACACTCTCCGACCCCGATGACTCTTGCATTATCACATACTGCATATCTCATACTATTTATGACACTCTAATTCTCCTTTTTCTTTGCCTTTGCATTGATACTTTAGTACGGACAGAGGCTGTTGTATAACTCAGTGTCGATTTGGCATGCCGGACACGTTTTTCTTTTTGCACAAGACTTTTTGTCCGTACTTTGCGATTTCAAGGCTGTTTGAAATATTAGAAAAGCCTATAAAAGCTGTGGTTGTGTGGCTATAGGCCTCTCAGGACAAGGACACGAGTTACGGCGACTTGGCCTCAGTTTTGCCATTCTGGGCAACGGCGCTCGCGATGAGTGGTCACGCTCGCAATCTTGCGGGGCTTTGACATCGTTCTTTGCATGCATCCACGACATTCTCGGAATCCTACACGCTCCAGCTTGTGCTGAGACTCGCGAATACAATGGACCCAGAGGATAGAACGAGTATCAAGCTGTTGCATGGTGAATCACACCATGCGGGTCCATCGACCAGTGGCAGAAAGCCACCAGTAGCTGTGCCAAACCTTGCAGTCAAGGGCTCACCAATGTGAGTCGCAGGCTCGACGTTTGATCCCTGGAGCCCTTTTGCTGAATGTTATTGTAGACAGTGGAAGAACCCACCTACGGCAATAAGCACCCCGTCGAACGACAGACGAGAGGTACGCACCTCGTCCGAGTCAGCGCTATCTAGAATCCTCTTGTTAACTTGATGTTACTCGTCCTCCCTTATATGCGCGTAGCCTCAACAAGCCAGACATAAGACTTCTACTGCCCAGAGTCCCTGGAATAGAGGCAGCATGGGCTCTGGGAATAAAACTGCCAAGGCAAGCTCTGTGGCCACATACCATCAGCAGACAACCAAGCGTCAGAAAACGTCACATGGGGTAGAAAAGGGAGGGAGAGTTGTACTTGCGAGAGGTAAGAGTACTCAGTCGCGCTTTTTTGTTCTCGATTCGTCTCACAAATATCGTTTTATTGAGGCAATCCCAAATACAACTTGAACGCTCCGGTTCCTATTGCCCCAGGAGAACCGCCAAGTGCCGACGAACCCATTGACGTTGATGAATCTCAGCCACCAACCGATCCCCTCAATATTGAACTCAGTCATGAAATCACCAGCATCGAGGATGTCGATAAGCCCTGGGCTCCGTCTGACAAGGGAAAAGGACGCGAATATTCATCTGCTCCGACTGGTCGGAAACGACAGAAGGCATTAATAAGTGACGATGACGATGACGAGGTTCAAGTGCTATCCCAAGCACCAGTATCAAGCACTCATTCTGCCACACCTGCTTCGAAGAAGAAGAAACATAACGGCCGTCATTCATTGAATGGTCAGGTGGAATACCCGGATTCACCGATAGAGGACTTCACTTCGGAGGCGGAACAATCGGCACCAAAGTTTCCTACGCCCCATCCAAGAAAAACAGTCAGGGCGTCAGATTCAGCGCCAGTCCCATCAGGGCATGTGAGGGCGATGGCCAAAGTGTTCGAACCAATTAATCCGAAAGACTCACAGGGCAAAGGCCCTCGGATAGATTTTACACGTTTTGCCGCAGAGGAAGGGAGGCAGAGGCCAAAAATGACGGATAGAATGAAGAAGAAAGTAGGTTTCTTGCCGTCTGCTTGATTAGTGGACACGCTTGAGACGCATGACAGCCTCCTCTATTGAAGCCTACGGGTGGTCCATCGAAACGAGCCAGCTCTCCGGTCCGGGAAGATCCTCTCTCTTCCTCTACTTTCAATAAGCCCAGCCAGTCGACCCATCGATCTCACTATTTCGAATCACAGCCGAAGAGGCCCCCTCGTCCGAATTCCATCCTCCCTATCGATTATTTCTACCTCGGAAGTAAGCGATTCGACGGAGGTTGGACACTGACTTGGAATGACGAGGAATGGATGGTCATAAAGGCCGCTCATGCCAGCTCCACATTGGACACTTATGAATTCGACTTCAGGAAGGATATACGTACCGTCGTTGTTCGTAATCATGGTCCTCAATTGATTTCCCCACAAAGCCAAGTTAACCTCTTTGCGATCTAGTATCTGCCTGTGCAGGAAGAACCGGAGGACACAAGGCTCATCGGCATGAAATTCCAGACTAATACATCCTCTGTACATTTCCCGGGATCTGAATCTTACTTCATGATGGGTTCGCTAGTGTTATCCACATAAACAGAATATTGGCTTACTCTCAACAGGGGATACTCATGCTGGCGTCATCACCGTTGCAATCGATATGGATCACTTTGACTGGGATTACGACGTTTACACCTCATTCATTGACTGGGCCAAAAAGCTTCATCCAGGGACCTCACAAGTAATCCAGCTCGGGTAAGTCGCGACGGTGTCATCACGGCGCGAAATGTTGAGTCCATAAAGGTCTGGCGGTTCGAAAAGCATGCTCAATGTAGCTGAGCGGAAACACGAAGCGTGGAAGAATCAAGTTACCAATTCAGCCCATAGACAAGCCAGCAAAAGGTCACGGTCCAAAGCTTCAACTCCTGACGAGGCGAAGCCAGGGCAACTAACCCTCGAAGGCATGTTGAGCCGAGGCAATTCACGGTCGCGCCCTTCAACTCGATCTACGTGAGTCCACAACCTGATGTTGGTGAAATGTTCGTCTCATCAGTTCCTATAGACCGGGTGATGACACTGACGTTTCTGTCCGTCGATCTGGAAGAGTCCGCCCAACCCCTATTCGTAGGCCCTCTCCACCGAGGAATCCTGATGAAGTGTAAGTTCCGAGCGCATACACCCTCTTCACGATCGGCTGAAATTTTTGTCTTCAGCATACTTTGTTACCCTCAGGGTGTCCCTGGTGCTATCAATATTACCAACGGTGACCTTTCCAGATTAGATCCATCGGAATATTTGAATGACACTCTAATCGAGTTTGGCCTCAAGTAAGCCCTCATGAATGCCTTCTCGATCTAATTTCAGCTCTGACAATCTCTGTAGACTATGGTTGCGTCAGCTGGAGGAGCATAACAAAGAGCTCGTTAGTCAGATACACGTCTTTAGCTCATTCTTCTATAAGAAGTTGAACCGGAAAAAGTAAGCTTGAATTTCCAGACCACTGAGCCTAAGTTGACACCAGCACTAGCGTGAGGGAAGGTTATGAAAGCGTTAGGAAATGGACAGCAAAGGTTGACATTTTCAACAAGAAATATATCATTGTTCCTATCAATGAGAAGTATGACCCTTGTCCTATTTTCGAGAAGACCATTAACCTTACTTTGTCCAGCTACCATTGGTATCTGGTCATTATATATCATCCTGAACACGTCCTCCTGCCTCCTCCACCGCCGCCACCTGTAAAAGAGCCCATCACACGGTCTAGGAAAAGTGTTGCTACAGAGCATGACCCTGTTCAAGAGACTTCAGATGCAACAGAAGCTGTCGATCCCCAAGCTGGCCCAACCATAACCGACGGAGCTGATGCTCAAGGTACTCTTTCCGAGTCAAAAGAGCCTACCGAACTCGCTCCTGCAGCTACCTTCACCGAGCCTGATCCAACTATTGATCCACCTATGGAGGTAGATCATAGAGAGGAAGTCGAACACTTCGAGATCACCAGTCCAGACCCAGAGATTATACAAGAAGATCGTTCTGAAGACCGCTCTGATACTCACTACGGGAGCGAAATCTCCGATGAAGCCAGTGTAAGAAAACAGTTATTCGCGTCTGGCTGCAGCGTCGAGATTGCATTTGGATCCGATGACAATCGCAACGACGTCGTCGCGGCCTTAGGTCCCGAGAATGAGGCAGTTATGGAATCAGGGACACCCTCCCAGACTATTTCCCCTCCTCCAGAAATGGAAGTGGACCAGCCTTCAGTCGTGAGCCCTACGGCAAGAGCAAGTTCACCGACACTTTCCGACATGGAGACCAACAACCTTCCAGCTGAAACCGCCCAGCCTGATGTTGAAATGCAAGAGCCTGCGACGGACCGAATGAATATCGACTTGGAGGAAATCGAGGACAACGCTGCTGTTGGCTCTGGACCTCCTCCAGGTGTCCCTCCTCAGCGCTTTTATAGCTCGAACTCAAAGAAGGCCGCCAGGATAAGAGAGACCGAGCCCTCTCTCATTGTGCTCACGGACGAGGATACTTCACAACCTAAAGCTGAGCGGGAACCCGAACCTGAGCCAGAGGAAGAGGAGATTGGCCCTGATACCAGGTCCGTTCTTTGACTATTTTACTCGCATCGTGTTCTGTTACTGACGCTGATTTATCTCAGAACCTATATCTTTACCATGGATTCGCTCGGTTCTAGACACCCTCAAGCAATCAAGCAGCTCACTGCCTACTTGCAGCTGGAGGCTGAGGACAAGAAAGGCATCACTGACTCGAGTCGCGCTGTCGGTAAACAAGCTTTTGTGAGACTAGGGTTGATTGAAAGCAGAGGCAGCTGTAACTGATCGCCCCTCTAGGTGCCAGCACAACCTAATTTCTGTGATTGTGGACTATACCTCCTCCACTTTGCAGAAACCTTCATGACAAATCCTGATCGATTTGCGGAAATCATCAAGGTGCGTTTTGGTTGCATTCACGCTACTATTAACTGACATCCTTCAAAGAGAGGTCCAAAGGCAATTAGCGCTCAGGAACGTAAGGAGGTTTGGCACGATCAGAAGCCGGCTGGAATGCGAGAATCATTGAAGCTCGACATCATGAGGCTGTCAGAAGCCTGGAAGAAGGCTAAGTTAGGAAAGGAGGAGGCCGTCAAGGAGACAGCCGAGGCACAACCCACACCTGCACCCGCTGTGGCCCCTGCACCCGCTGCCCCTGCAGTTGAAACAGTTGAATCGTCGGACGACGAAGTCGACATTGTGGAAACTAATATAGTATCTTCAACACCCGCTTCCGGCAAGAATAGGAAGAAGGAGAAAGCACCCACTCCCGCCCCAGTTAGAGGGAAAGCCGCCAGGTTGAGGGGATGACCGCCGATATCACCCCCGGATCGCCTCAGCGGTATACATACTGACTGCTTCTAAGTTATCTCAAGTCTAACCATTCCATGCTCGGAGTGAAGACACTTAATTCTTTATTACTTTGACTCATAGATTAATTTCGCTTCATGACGCATTTTGACACTCACTATTCCCACTCATCAGCATTATTTGATCACTCAATTCACCCTCCCTTTTGTTCTTTGTGACTTCTTTGCACATTTATGGAATGTAGGTTACAATGTTACCTAATTTGAGCGTTGCGCTGCACGTATGTACATGAGGGGGATTAATATCAAACACAAAGGAAGGCGAAAAATTAGCGGGAAAAGACCGATTTGAAAGTGAAAATGTGCAGGAACAGGAAAACACTATTGATACAGGTGGAGCAAAGCAGTTGACTTGGAAGACCGAAACCAAAGCATGGTGTAAGCTATATGACGTTCCTGAGCCATATTTACCGGGCCACTCCCCAGTTGACATTTGCAGAACCCAACGACGAGGAGCTAGCATGCTGTCCTCTCTCCCTCTCCCTCAAGACAAACATTTTGGGACTTGTCGGACTTCTCCCTGATCCCTCTCCTGCCTTGGGCAAACCGAGCAAGGCCTCAGGAGGGAACCTGATCGCAGAATCAAAGCTCATCGACCTCCGCATATTCAGGGTCATCCTAGGCGTAGCGAAGGGAGATTGTAGATTGAGGTTGATGGATGCATTCTCATCCTGGAATGGGTCTGCCGATATGGAAGAGAAGGTCATTGAAACCGGACCTTGGGGCATGTCAGATGGGGGACGGAGGTGTCCTCGCGAGGGCCAGCGTTTCAGACCAGCGGAAGAGGGAGGAGTGTTGACAACTACAGTAGGGAGAGCTTGAGGTTCTTGAACGGGGATAGTGGGCGATGAAGGGCGACGTTGGCGGCGTATACTAGTGCTGGTACTATTTTCGTGCGACACTGGGTCGGTTGAGTGACTATGCCGACTGGACTGAGATGCAGCCATATTGAGCATATCCTCGATATCCAAGGAATTTAACGACATCCGATCTCCATTCTGCATATCATTCTGCGCGTCGCGCCGAGAGCGCTGTTCATGTGGTAGTGGCTGAGCCCAGGACGCTAAACTATCTCGAGTTCTATGGGAACCTCTAGGGGAGTAGATGCTGTCGCTGGC
Source organism: Clitopilus hobsonii (assembly GCA_015708445.2). Taxonomy (NCBI): domain Eukaryota; kingdom Fungi; phylum Basidiomycota; class Agaricomycetes; order Agaricales; family Entolomataceae; genus Clitopilus; species Clitopilus hobsonii. Next base: position 1,400,373 of record CP068003.1, on the reverse strand, counting down.
CATGGAGGTAACATAGGCAGGGTTGTGCACAACGTCTCCTGCAGGTGGAATTGGAGACGCTCGAGGAGATGTGTAGGCCGCGGAGGTGAGCGGAGGGAGAGGGGAAGCTCTAGATGGGGTTGGGGATGGAGATGTTCTAAGAAGGAAACCACGGAGTTGAGGAGATGGAGTATTGCGAGAGGCGCCTGGCTGTAATGGGACGGCAGGAGGGACGGGCGTGTTACGGGCGGAAGGAACTTGGAAGAATCCCTTCTCATTCATGACTGGCAGGAATTCTGGATCTCTTGCCATACGACGACGTTTCCTTCTTTCCCGGATGATGAAAGCAATAAGGCAGACTGCAACGGAGAGAATGCAGCCTCCTGCTACAGCACTCCCAATGATGATGGCCCTGTATGAGCGAATTAGATATGTTGTGAGGAACATGATGCCAAGTCATACCGAGATGTCGTTGGGACAGTCGAGTCGCTGGATACCCCATTTTCGCTGCCATCGTCTCCAGGTGTGCTATCTTGGCTATTGTCCGCGCTCAAACAAGAAGTACTGGAAGTACTGTCGCCTCCAACTGCATCGATAAACATCAGCGCCACCAAGCCAAAAGTAGGAAAGAGAGGTACCTGTCAGGATTGGACTTGTTTCCCGGTGACCGTGATTATCGTCGAACAGCATGACGACCTGCTCGTTCCTCGAAAAGCTCATAGTGTACGTTGCCACTCCCGTGGAGGGGTCGTTTGCAGTCAAGTTCAATAGTTCTGAGGGGCCATTGGGGCTGTAGATCCGGACATTCGGTACTTGCGAGATGACCGAGGTGTCATAGGTCAGTGCAAATATGCCACATTGAATGAGTGTGCTGTTGAGCCCATATCGTCTGGTCTGTATGGATAGCTGGGGTAGGCAGGATGCGTCGCCACTAGGTGCGGTCGATACGCTCAGAATATCGGAGATCTTTGCTACATTCTCCCCTGTGGCATCGTCTAGTGAGGCTACGAACTGGGTACCCTCTTCAAGTGGTAGCACAGTGGTGAAAGCACCTGAAAAAGAGCCGGATTTGTCTCTGGAGATGGTGGGGATTGGGATGGCAATTGGTGTGTCATTGAAAGGAACGATAGTGAGCCATTGGGGTGGGGCTCCAGCATTAGATTTTCCACTGATGTTGATAGTAACTGGTTGGCATTGCTCCACCTGCGAAAGCTTAAACTGAAAGTTTGAAGAAAGGACGGCCCGCGATCCAAAAGCAAGGAAGCCCAGCACCAAAACGGTGAAGAAGTGCATGTGAAATGACCGACACACACAAGGAAGGGAGGGCAGACCAGCCGCTCGATGGAAACGGGGAGAAGAAAGGGAGAAGGGGGAAAGAGAGAAAGAAATGACCAGCAACGCAACGCCCAAGAAAGGTCTAGTGATGCAAACGCTCTGCGAAAGATTACACGGGGTTCATGTGTATTGTAACCATGGAGGTCACTAGAGCACATTGGTTGCTACACGGAGATACTTCCAGAAATGCAGATAAGAAGGATTCAGAGGCGTTCTCGGTGCGTAATCTCCCCTTATTTTCCGACATCCATAATGAAAATTCCAAAGCGCTGGACCTCGAGAGCTGTATGTATTTGGGACATGACACGAGGAGAGCACTGGAATGATCGACAGAATCTGCCTCCGCCCTCGATGCGATTGGGTAATCATCACGGTCATGTGATCTTTGGAGGCTGAGCTCAGGCTTGATAGTGCGAATCGCCTGCTTTCTTTCCAAGTTTCCTCAACCTAATCCAACATGGCTATATTATTCTATTCAAACAAACGCTCTTTTAGAACAGCGCAGATTACGACTCGCCCAGGCCTAAGCTCCTTCTTGCAGGCATCCCTAGTACGCAAGATACCCCATCTCATACCTCCCCACCTTAAGCTCAGCTACGCCCCGATCACCGACACAACGTCGATCGAAGGCCCTCAACGTATGACTTCTGGCGATTCAAGGATAAGCGAGCTTACGATAAAATACGTCGAACGGCAAAAGGCGATTGAATCTTCCTCTGTCTGGGTTTGTTACCAAGCCATCTCTGCAATGTGTTACTCTAATACTTCGCTTTCAGACAGTCAATAATGTTCTCATGAGTGACAAGACCTTTGCGGTGCTCGCTGTATCTACTGGTGTGCCTGTAGCAGGCAATAATATCCGTACCTTAGCGGCCATCCTCCGGGCCAGGATCTACGCTAAGAACTTGGCCAGTGCCGATTCAGCAGATGAAGACGGAAACCATGACGAAGTTGAACTATACATTCTATATGACCTCATACTACCTGCTGTTACTGAGGGCCTACGTCAATTTGAGATGCTGTGAGTTGTTTCTCGGTCTATCATGGTGGCACTCGTGATCGAATAGCTTCTTCCCGCAGCATACCAAAGATCGCCTGTAGACTCTCACCCGCCCCCCAGAATCGGCGCCGTCCCCCAACCGTCGCTCCACTAGTCTTACCGCCTATGATAGGCATTGTCGATGACTACGAAGACAAAGCCCTGCCGACAAAACGAGTCAAAACCACTGGGTCTGATGCTTGCTCCTCTAACTCAGTCGACTGCTCTATACTCTGCCCCATCAGCGCCATGAGCGCTACCCTGTTCATGAGTAGGGACTTCATGCTCAGCAACAAGGACAAACGCTACCCAAATGAACCAAAGGTCTCTCCTTGGGATAGACCCGTCAAGGCTATTCTTGAAGAGAGGACGCTTCTTATCACCGCCGTTCCTGTCAAGAAACCAGAGCGTAAACGCACTCGCTTGTCGATCCTAGGAATGTTGATGGGCCTCTGAGCAAACGTCTTGGGTTATTTGTCCTCTATTGGTTTATTGTCTTGGGTCTTGGGTCTTTTAGTGGCTTGACGTGTCACCCGGAACAACAATATCATCAAGTTTCTTCGTCATTTACTGGGGTTTGGGGATTATCTGCACTAGGGAATTATCTGGGGAACATAACAGACTGTCGGCTATATATTATACATACTTATTGTACACTATCCAGCATCAATCACTATCATGCGCATATACGCATTTACTGGCACGAAGCACAGACAGGCCACATAAAACCACTCAAATAATCATCTTTATTTAAGTTGTTGTTGTTAGGGTGGGCGAGTGGATGAGATGAGGTTCTCCGCTCTCGCGTCTTCCTTGCACCCACCATGGCGATGTCACTAGCAGATTTGACCCAGTTTGATGCCCACAATGTTGCTTGTGCATCTGAGCACCGACCATCCATCGTTGTCAGTGTCGAATCATTACATTACGGTGTGAGCTAGCTATCACAGAGCAGACCTGAAATACGCCGAGGATGCAATTTACTGTAATATTGATGATTACCTGAAGGTTGACTCGATGAAGTTGGTGGTACATAGCTGACTCGGACAGAGAAAGTTGACAGCATCTAGAGAATGTGGTCAGGGCTAGCTCAGGAGGTTGGAAGCTGGTAATAAGCAAGAAGTACTAGAACACGCAGGAACGCATGCCTGACTCGAAGCTTGAAGATGGGAAGCGGCAGTAGGGTAGTTGTTTGTCGTTATTGGCCTTCGGCTTCCAAATTGTGAATTCCACAGAATAGCCGTGACATATCTGAATCACGCTTCTGTCTGACGACGACGACGACGACGACGAGCAGTGCTTACTGTTGACCCATCCCAACCGATGACGATGATTTGCCCGAAAAGCCAATCCACATGAAGATGCTGTCATTTGGATTCTCGCATAGGCGCTACGGATCCTCCCGGGCTTGCATTTCGCCCCATACTTGCACTCAGACTCCTCATGGCGTTTCCTGGGATTACCATCTGCTTCAAGTTCCCAAAATTCAACTGCATGCTGGTCATAACTCCTCGATCCTCAAAGCTGTCTCTCGAGGAGAGATCATACGAGTTCGCAGAGTCCTTGTAGCGAGGCAATTCACTAATACTTGTCGACCTCGATCACCCGTCAATTGAGAGGAGATCTCACTGGTCACGCTACGAACAAATCATCTCTCACCTTTCAAACTCTACTTAGGCGGGGAAGTGCTCCCAGTTGTGATGACTGTAACTCGAGCATACCATCGCTCGAAAGGTTCACACGACACGGGCCAACGCTGTGGGACCAGCTACACTGCTCAGTCACTCTTCAAGCATACTCTCTCCGATGACCTTCAGCTTATCCTGCATCGAAAGCTGCGGGGTGTAGCACTGGGTTGATCCATATGGCTCCACCCCATGCTCGGTTGACTCTTCCCTCTGCACATGCAAGCTGCGTTTGTCAACTTCGAAGTTGGCATCACTAGGAATAAGACCAGAGACATAAATCATCGAACGCATATTCCTGGTATGTTGTTGTATCGCGTAATCCATTCCCAGTAACGCCCGGAAGCTCACCGTCCGTCCGATACAGATGATCGAGATCGCTTCCGTAAACAATCAGAGGGTACAAGACACATCAGCCTCAGGCCTCAGCTCGGTGAAAGACGCAGAATGTCCCAGATCGAAGCAGGATCCCTTATAACACTATCTTGATGTCTCTGCTTAGTCTTCTGTGCTGGCATATCACCATTATATGTGTCGGTTGAAGCCTACCCTCCCCTGGGTGTACGGAGTACGAGCTGCTCGCCAAGGGATTGGCCAGCTCTGTACAGGCAATGACAGTCTCTTCTGCGATAAGCGCCCTCCCTTTCGACCTCTCGTTCGTGTTGTTGTATCTCTCTTCTTTGACTCTTCTTCGATGTATTACCTGTTGCATTGTGTCGCATGTATTCTCCTGTATTAGTGTATTTCCGTTGATCCCTTGTACCTCCTGTTGCATTGCCTAAATGTAAACTTATGTATTTCCTCCCTCATGATCTTTGTAACTCCTGTTGCTCAAGATTTCATGTCTACCTTGTATTGAACCTCGTCGGCCATCCTTTGTATCTCCTGTTGCATCGTGCTGCATGTATATACCCTGTATAGATTCCCGCTCATGGTTGCATGTATCCCCTGTTGCGTTTGTCCTTCATGTATTTCCTGTAATAGCTCTTACCTACGATTCTCTGTACTTCCTGTTGTCCCCCATCTCATGTAAACCATGTACTCTTGCATGTACCCCCTCCCCTTCCCATCGCAAATCGCTAGGATAACACCCACGACCTAAGGGCGGGTCTGCGGATATGCGCGAGCGCCTCACGTAGGCGTAGGTCATTGCAAGTGGATTATCCGGAGAGACAAGACGGCCTCAAGAGCATAGCTGAGTGTCCCCGTTGGGACCGCGGATGGAGGCAGGAAGTCGTCGGCGAAGGCTCTTGATGATTATGCGGCTGTTGTCATAGCAGACGTCAACCTTTTTATATGACCATCAGGTTGAACTCATCTTTTTTTTTCGTATGAATAAAAGTTCGAAGCCGGTAGTCGTTGCGATGATGATTCTTTCAGCACCACAATATTCGACCCAAGTTGGGGTCAATGCAGGCCTCGTGCGCGAAAAACCTCGCTTGAGGACTCATGCTATTCATTTGCCCTCCAAGAGGCCACTCAATACAAGCACAGTCCCTTAGTCTTCTCCTGTTGGCCTATGACAATGAACAAGTGATTGTGACGCGCTTTGTACAATGTGTGACCTTATTGGGACAGCAGGCGGCCTTCTACCGACACCTCTTTCCCCCAACAATGCCTTTTTGTGTCGATCACCCTCCCATCAGCGAATTCAGAAGGGAAATTGTCAAAGTAGGGCTCAATGGCCCTGAACTGCTCCGTACCCACATAAACGACATCGTCGAGGCATGGAGAGACTGGGCCCCAGAAGCATTCGACATTTTCCCCATCCACGCTGTCATTGGCGAGAACGTATTTAAAGTCGAGGTTTATCTCATGCTGAAGTTTAGAGTGGGCAAGACTTGGACTAGCAGGGAACGCAAGGTGATTATGTCCGTTTAAACGCGAATTGATTCAGGCTTAATTCATTCGCTGTGCTCAGATTGTTGAAGAGTATCTCTTCGAGGAACTCGTCCAGACAGCCCTCGTATCGGCTGCTGGTTATACTGGGAGAAACGCTGTTGCAATTCTGTACATTGCGGTTAACCGCCTTTTTGAGAAATTGGGGGATGAGCAGGCAGTGAAAGTGTTCGAGTCCTGGTTTGAACCACTGTTCCCATTCCTGGAGAATATAAGGTCTGGTTCTTTTCTCTGGTCTTTGAGCGAGTATCGACTGAATTATTTTGCTTGATAGACTGCGATGCTCAACGGCTGTTTAACTACAGACCCGACCAGGAAATGAGATTCCCCAAGCGTTTACGGTTGAAATTCGCAAGTATTAGTAGCAGCAAGCGTACAACGTTTCAATAACACTCTGTTCTCGCGAAGCGGCGAAACGCTAGATTGAGAGTATGCAACCTAAATATTTACATTGAGAGCACAGGGATCGACACGCTGTGGTAACATTGAAATGCGAGAGGCAGGTAGTATATGCCACTACCGTTGACTACGCGCGAAGGTGACTGGGATTGTGGGTTTTGGGTTGGTCTATTAATTTATCACATCTCACTACCGCCACCACCACCACACACGATCTTGCTTCAACTTGATCATCGCTTTCATGGATAGAGATACAGAAGTAGCGTGCTGTCAGATTCTTATCACTTGTGGTGCAGGGCTCAGCAAGCACGATTACCTGAAGCTTAAACTGCTCGACAAATATCGTAACCTCACTTCTCAGCCGGGTCTTCCACCTCGTTCTTCCCTCTCTCGATTATCCCAGGCATCCCCCGAGAGACGTGACGATTGGCAGAGGCTTGGAACCGGATTCTGGTATCGCTTTGTAGACCACTACATTCTCGGAAGCATTCAACATGCGAACAGTACCTCAGGATCGCAGGTGCTCAAGGGGGATGCTCTTGTTAACCAATTTGTTGTGAGTTGGAGTTTTTCCTACGCATATATGCGCCTTATGTCTCCAAATACCAGGGATTTAGAGGTATTATTGACCTGGATGGGGTCGTCTGTTCACTTTTCGCTCACGTCACAAGCGGCGACGACGAGAACTTCACTGACCAAGAAGCAAGAGACGATCTGATGGCGCTCATTGGCATGAGCCTCGAGCAGATTCATTCAGACAGGTTGGCACTAAAGAGTTGGGTCAAGTCGCTCCTTGCTTTCCCACTGCGAACCTTGCTCTACGAGAGTGATTTGTATGATGAGTAAATCTTCTATTACTTATGATGCGCTTCAGGATGCGATCTGATCAGTTACGAACTTTATTATGTATGAAGGGCGAATAGAAGAAACATCGAAGGTGGAAATGCGGTCAATCTTGACGCCGTAGCTGCAGCTCTTGGAAGCTCTGTATGGAGCGATGAGTCTGCTGAAGAGTCGACCTAGTTTAAACTCAACACATTGTAAGGAATTTGAAAGCACTCTGAAGTGTCCTCTGCAGTTCCGGCCGTCTTCTTGTAATTTCGAACTGTCGTTGAATACAGATTTTGCTACCAGGCTTCCTGTTATCTGATTGAATTTTGGCTGAAAACCGAAATTCACAAATTGATCCTTGAACTTGGCGAACTCGATAGCACATTGTTTCAATGTTTGGGCGGCTATGATTCTTTGTATGATCGGAGTAGACGGTCCGGCATTCCGGACCTCTGTGCCCATGATTAAAGCCCAGTGCAGCCCTTGCTTGAGGTAAGACCTGATGAAAGCATTGAATCTCAAAGATAGCAAGGAGAGGGAAGTTTGCACAGGTCCAGTGCAATTCAGCAGGTTCTCGTTGCCGAGGTCACCGGAAGAACAACAGGGGACTAATATTTGTTGGATATTTGCCAAATTTCATCTGGCACCCGAACTGGCCTTAGGCGTAACCCGGCCTCGACTGTATGCAGAGTTGCGTCGGATTGTTCCCAGTGGTAAAGCACTCCCCAGGAGAGCATCGCCAACCGACGGCTAATCAAAGTTATCGGTAAAGTTCCGCGTAAGCGAACGCGACCTTTCCTTTTGACGCGCTCGTCCCCAGACACGTGATGCCATTGCTCTCTTTCCTCTACCATGATCCGGATACCCTCAGTCGCTCGAGGTCTGCCTCGAAAACTTGCCTCGAGGGGTCTTGCCACGAATGCTGGACATCTGGGGAATACCAGGAGCCCGATAACACACAAGCTAAAGTTCTTTAATAGCGTGACGGGCAGCGAAGAGCTGATACCAACTTACCGTGTATTGGATGGGGTCGGGAAACCGATAGAGGGAGCGGAACTCCCTGAGGTACGAAGAACCCAAAGAGAAACTTACTTGCGTGCTGAACCTTCTCTGGATAGATCGACAAGTCGCTGGCTCAGAAGTTGTATGAGAATATGCAACTGCTTCCAACTCTGGACAACGTACTGTATAACGTGCAACGTCAGGGAAAGATCTCTTTCTACGTGAGTGCTGACACCGGAGTATTCGGAGAAGAACCTTGCTGATACTTGCCTCGTAGATGACCTCTGTATGTTGATAATGTCTCCGCTTGCGATTGCCCCTAACTCCGGACCATAGCACGGAGAAGAAGCAACAATCATCGGTTCAGCTGCTGCTCTGGATCTAGAAGACGAGTATGGCATATTCGATATCCGATACTCACGTGTGATTCTAAACCTCTTCTACAGGGTCATGGGCCAATACCGAGAAATGGGTGTCCTACTCTGGAGGGGATTCGGACTTGACAATGTCATGAACCAATGTTTCGGAAATGAGCTCGACATTTCTGGAAAGGGTCGTCAGATGCCTGTTGTAAGTACATTCAGTATCTCTCAAGCAATATCGTTCCTAATACCAGACAGCATTTCGGATCTATCGAACACCACTTCCATACCATCTCTTCCCCGCTTGCTACACAAATACCCCAAGCCGCTGGCCTCGGGTATGCACTCCGCAGAACACCGGGACGCAGTGGAAAGTCAATAGCAGCTTGTTACTTTGGTGAAGGTGCTGCTTCTGAAGGAGGTTTGTCTTCCATACGTACTTCGCTTTCCGAGGAAACTCACTAAGATGAACCGCTTAGACTTCCATGCCGGGATGCTCTTAGCATCCACCATTCCCGCACCTACGCTCTACATTGCGAGGAACAACGGCTTCGCTATCAGTACTCCTAGCTCTGAACAGTATCATGGAGATGGCATTGCTGCTCGTGGGCCAGGTTATGGTATTGATACGATACGGGTAGATGGAAATGACATCCTCGCTGTCCTGGGTGCGGTAAGAGAGGCCAGGCGAAGATGTTTGGAGCAGGGGAGAGCTGTCTTGGTTGAGGCCATGAGTTACCGGTATATCCGTTCACCATTTGCTAGAGCTCAATTTGATTTCTAACCTTTTTTCCCTGATTACAGTGTTGGGCACCATTCCACTTCGGATGATTCTTTCGCTTATCGTGCTCGTTCGGAGGTTGAGGACAGGAAGAAGATTGACAACCCCATCGCTCGGTTCAGACTCTTTATGGAGTCGAATGGATGGTGGACTGATGAAGCTGAGGAGGAGCTCAAGGCTAGATTGAAGGCGGATGTCATGAAGGCATTCAAGAAGGCAGAGAACATGAAGAGGTGTGAACTTGGCGAATTATTCGAAGATGTCTATGGAGGAGAGATGCCTTGGAATTTGGTGAATATATTTACTTCATTGTTACTTATTCGAATGTGGTATTGACTATTCCATGCAGAAGGAGCAGAGGGACGAGCTCACGGGTCTGCTGAAGAAGTATGGTACCGCATGGGAACCTTGGAAGAAAGAGCTTGCTAAGTTTAAGAACAATGGGCAGGATCTGCTCAAAGATTCGTAATTCCTAGTACACTCTCCTGCGCATTGGGTAATTAATAGATACGAATGCTTCAGACCGGTCCAGAGGGTTTTCATTGGACCTTTAGCATGATCCTGGCATGACCTCCACCCCATAGAATCTCGGGACCCTGAGACCCTAACAATTTAAAGACCTAGGACATCCCAGCCTCGAGTCTCAGCCAGATGAAAGACGCGGCGTATTTTGAATTGGCCCAGGATAACTTTGCAATATATCGTGACGTCTCTGCTTAGTCTTCTGTGCCGGCATATCACTATTACATGTGTTGGTTGGAGTCTACCCTTTGGGTGTACAGAGTACGAGCTGCTCGCTAAGGGATTGGCCAGCTCTGTACAGGCAATGACAGTCTCCCAGATTTGATTTCCACAACCAAAAGGCGGGTCTGCGGATATGCGCGTGCGCCTCACGTAGGGGCAGGTCATTGCAAGTGGAACAATTTGGAGAGACAAGACAGTCTTCAGAGCATAGCTGGTTGTCCCCGTTGGGACCGCGGATGGAGGCAGGTAGCCGTCGGCGAAGGTTCTCGATGAGAATAGGGCTGTTGTCATAACTGGCGTCAACTTTTTATTGAACAAATTAAACAGAAATCGTTGTATTTGAGCGATTGAGTTCCAGTAAATTATCGTCACACGTTGACTCGATGTGTGAATGGTTGACAAGCAGGAGTGACAGAGTTCCGGAATTCCTCCTCTTGCCGATCAGATGTATTGCTTACATACGCCTAATTTCTGCCACGACACCTCTCAAGCTTGCCGATTGATTTAAACTCGCGCACTCAGTGTCCAGATTACCCACAGAAAACAAATGGCAGAGCCTACAAAACACGAGACCGAGCAGGTCTTCAAGGTGCTGAAGGGCCAGAAGGCGAATAAGGTGAGGCGGATTTCTTGGCATTTGTGGTTGCTGGAAGCAAGGGCTGAAGCTGTTCCGATGAATAGTCGTGCTTTGACTGTAGTGCCCGAAACCCAACATGGTCCAGCGTCACCTTTGGCGTCTATATCTGCCTTGACTGCTCTAGCGTACACAGAAACATGGGCGTCCATATCAGCTTCGTTCGGTACGCGTTTCCCCCACCCATCCCTCCTCGATCCATAACTAACACCCCTGCGATCAGTTCGACCAATCTAGATTCCTGGCAACTTGCTCAATTGCGAAACATGAAAGTGGGAGGAAATGCGTCTGCGACAGAGTTCTTCACAAAACATGGCGGTTCATCTTTATTGAGCGATTCGGATACGAAGAAGAAATATAGCGGACGTGTTGCTGAGCTTTATAAGGAGGAACTAGCTAGGCGGGTCAAGGAGGATGCGGCAAGGTAAGTTTTCTTGCGATCTAGGGTTCTTATCCTTATACGGAGGTTCTCAACTCGAATATGGACAGATTCCCTCACGGTATCCATGTCGATGGAATGGAAACCGCCTCAACACCCACACCTATGAAAGAAGAAGCCGAAGAAGATTTCTTTGAATCCTGGTCAAAGCCTAACACTCCGAAGACATCTGCACCTGGAACTCCTCGTACCTCCACTCCTCCCGTTCTCGGCCGCGCTGCATCTGCCACATCCGCCTCATCTACTACGTCCTCCACGACCTCTTCTGCTCCGGCTCCTCGCACGATCACTTCATCAGCCAACCTTACATCGTCCTCTGCAGCTCGTCCTTCTCGACTGGGAGCTTCCAACTCTAGACTCAACAGTGCCTCTTCTGGATCCTCACTTACTGGATCGTCTGTAGGAGGGGCTAAAAAGTCGAAATTGGGCTTGGGTGCTGCCAAGACTAGACCTGTTGACTTTGCTGCTGCGGAGAAAAAAGCGAAAGATGAGGAAGAAAGGATCAGGCAGCTGGGATATGATAGACAGAGAGAACAAGAGGAGGCGGAGAGGAAGAGGAAGGAAGAGGCAGAGCTTGTGAAGAAGACGCAAGAACTGAATTTGAAGGCGAATATGAGTTCGGCTACGAATGGTAGTGCTGCGAGGAGTGCTGCTAGTGGCGGAGCACCTGCGAAAACGAGCGCTGCATTCCCTAGACTTGGATTTGGCGCCATACCAGGTGCAGGAGCTGCTGCTGCTCTCGCCGCGAGCGCACCTTCTCCCAAATCAGCGTAAGTGGAACTCATTGAGTGATATCTTCCCAGTGACTGACTATATGCCCTTCAGAACCCCGGTTGTTGACGATTCCCCCACTGTCGCTCGAGATAGGTTCGGTGGACAAAAAGCCATTTCCTCGGATATGTACTTTGGTCGAGGAACATACGACCCCGAAGCCGTACGGGAGGCTCAAACCCGCCTGCGTGACTTCCAAGGTGCTACCGCCATCTCTTCTAACCAATACTTTGGAAGAGACGACCAGGAGGACGAAGGGGATATGTTGCACCGAGCACAACAGGAGGGCGTCTTGGGAGATGGGAGTTTGGCTGGGTTGGAGATGGCTGCAAGGGATGCGGTGCAGAGAGTGCTTGCGAATCCGGATGTGCAAAACGTTGGGGAGAGTATAAGGGCTGGAGCGCTGAAGTTGTCTGACTATTTGGCTCAGATGAGTGAGCATCGATGAGAGCGCTAGAAGCTTTGAGAGTGGGGTTCAGTAGAGTCGTGGACAGATATCCTTCATACACTTTTATACACTTTCTGCTTTGTTTTTGTCGTTGGGGTGATAATATATGCGTTCTTTTTTCCATTTCTTCACTATTGATACATTGGATACATGAAAGGAAAGCTAATGTCCGTGCCCGAAAATCGAGCTGATCAAGTAAGGTATACACATGCCTATCACAATGTGGAACACTCGCATTATTCCCCGTGTTTTTGTTTCTGATATTGTAGTGGGAGAAGATGAGTGATCAGAGACTGGCTGGAGGACCGTTGCAACGTAGAGGAATGTTCCACCCTGAAGGTCATGATGAGAAACAGTAACGAATGGTGGAAGGGGAAAGGCTTACGGAAACGAGCAACGCGATACCTGTCCACCCGCCTTCCCCTTGTCCGAGGAAATTGAGTAGCATATACGAGCCGATTGCACCAAGTGGTGTTGAGGAGGCAAATACGGCAAGGTATTTCTTGCACTGAGCTCGAGGGATGGGTGGGGAGGTAGATAGCAAGGAGGTTGTTAGGGCTAACGATGTTGGCGCTGTCAAACACATTCCGTAAGAGTCGACCAGGTGAAGTAGATAGTAGAGAACGTACCTTTGTGGATCGCTAAAGCAAGAAACACGATCAACGACAAATTCGTAGGTGCGTGCGATCCTGCGGAATCTCCTTTATCCTGTGTGAGTGCAGATGCTCCTAGCGCCAACCCGTCTGCTAGTCCATGGACGACAAGTCCGAATGTGAGTGGGAATGCTCTCCCAGGACCTGCAGTTCCTTGGCCACTGCTGGAGGCAGATACAGGGGGCGGAGTTGGTGGATGTGGTGGTAAGGCAGGCGAGTAACCAGCTGTTTCCATTCCTTCTAGATCTCCCAACTCTGCATCGAATTCGACTTGACTGTGCTTGGCATTACTGTTGACTCCATGAAGAGGAACATCATTCGGTCCAGATAGAGAGTGAGAGTGAGGGCCATGAGAGTGGGACGTAAATTGTTCGACTATTAGCATGAAGATGAAGCCTCCTAGGAGAGAAAGAGCGACTTGGGATGTTGGGAATTCGGAGGGGTTTTCGTGTGCTATGGCTTCCAGACCTTCAGGGATGATTACGCCTAGTGCCGCGCCTAGGAGAAGACCGGTACCCAGCCAGGATAATCTATCCAAGTGGCTTTCTGTCGATGAAAAGACAATAAGCAAGATGATAGCATAGAAATCAAAGAAACTCACTCGAAAATACAAACGACAAAGGCAAGATACCACAACCAAACGAAGTTGCCCCCAGCACGAGGGCCATGAGGAATAGCGAGAGCATTGTGAGCAATTTCCGTTGAAGAAATCAGCCCTGGGTACGTTTTGTAGGTTGTTATAGCAGAATTAGAAGCATTCCTACAGTCGGACGGATTCAACGCTTTTGGACGAGCGAAACGTGTCCGATTGGGCGAGATCAGACTGACATCACCCCATCAAAACTGCGCACGTGAGCCTATATTTAGAGAACGCGTCGACGCGTCTCCATCCGACCTTCGCCTTTGACGACGATGTGTTGCGAGTCCGACTGGTAGGAGGTTTTATCAGGGCCTATTTGACTAATGAATAAGCCGTAGAGCTCTATAGTCTCATTTGAGGTGCTCGAACATGTTACACTCGCACATGGGATCGGATACAAGCGGAATACCACACATCTCATCATTCTAGGCGCAAGACGGGATGAATATAGGAGTAATCTTGCTGCTTCCACCCGCAACCGGAAGAAAGGCGCCATATTCACATCAATGGGTTTCGGAGGAAGAATAGACACCATATGGTATTTTTGGTCCGGGTATGACCGATATGTCAATTCAGGCAATAAAGCGGAGAAAGGAGGTCCAGAAATGATATTGGTCAACAAAACAAGGTGATACAAAGTCGATCCAGAGTAATTTTGTACTCTACACTACACCTCAACTTAGAGGGTGAGGAAAGCGCAGACCTTGACGAGGGCAACAGCGTGGAGGTCGGCAACGAGGCCAACAACCAAGGTGATAGCGACGGTCAGGAGGGCGGAGAGGCCGACGACGAGGGAGGCGCAGACGTTCAAGAAGGCGGTCAAAGAAACACTGTAATTGTGTTCAGCGCGGCGGCAGTTTAAGAACGGGTAAGAACACTTACTCGACTTGAGCACAAGCATCGAGAACGAGGTGGACGTCGACGGTGGCGCAAGCACTGATGCAAAGCTTGAGGCAGGCAGTGATGGTCTGAGGGAAACAGGTCACCACCAGTGTCATTTACTGGGCCAATCAAAGACACTTACGACGATGAGGGTGACGCAGAGGTTGACGAAGACAGTGACCGTGACCGTGAGGATCAGGCTGATGCTGAGCGAAGCGATGGCCTTGATCTGAGAAACACACAAGTCGATGGCTGCCTTGATTTGGAGAACGATGCTGACGAGGATGTTCACGTCGACCTTGACGGTACCGTTGACAGTGATGTCGACGAGGTGGTCGTGGATGCCGTTCAAGGTGTCCTGGCAAGTACCAACGATGCCATTGATGGTGGAAGTGTTGCGGACGACGAGGGACTCGCGCTTGACGGGAACGTAATTGTCTAGGAAGCGAGGTCAGTTCAATTGGCCCAGCAAGCGATGGGTATTGGGGACTCACCGAAAGTGGGTGCAATGGCACGAGCGGCAACGGGAGCAATGGCATCGCTGCGAGCAACGAGGGCTGCTTCACCAGAGGCGCCAGAGGGCATGGCGAAAGCAGTGAGGGCGGCAACGCCGAGGACGAATAGAGACTTGAAAGAAGGCATGTTAGACGAGTGAAGGCGAGTTAGAACTGGCTGGATCGCTGGCTCAGAAACGACTGTATGTCGATGAGAACTCTAAGTTGGGAGAGGCCAGTCTTTATACGATTCTCTCTCCAGTACTGGTTTCTCAAGGCAAGTCCAACTTCAACCTGAAGTTCACTGGGAGGTTGTGACCCAATAATGACTTCATTGGTCATACCCGTCGTAGAGTATGTCTACTTTATTGAGCATATTGAAAATCAATTGAGAACTGACAGCCTGAGACCCTGAGACCGCAGAAACATAGCGAAGGCAACATTCATGAGTGTCGCCTGAGTACCGTCCGATCCTGATCCTGGTGGTTGTGGAGCAAAATGTCAAGGTGTTTCTCCGTCAGAAGACGTTTGATTTTGGTTTTCAGAACATAAAGAAGATCAAGTACTCCGTTCTCCGCACTGATGCCCGTCGGCCGACAAACGGGATTGAATAGAATGACGAAGAGCAAGTCAAGTTGTGTCAAGCGCTAATCAGCTCAATCGTGATTAAATTCATTCGCACGATTCGATGACGGGGATCACTCATATGTTTGGATGTCTTTTCTCATCGTGTGCTGCCACAAGACCGGAAAACCATTCGAATCTATTCTTGTGAGTCTCACGTTTCTGACCGGGAACTGTTCCTTAGAGAATGACGTCGTCGATTGTCGACCAGGCCCAATATTCCTCCATACTCTCCGAGCTGTATCGAGGTCTCTAACGACCGCGGAAGTTCTCACTAGTTTGCAAGATAGTCGCCTGTGCAATGTTCGATGCATTGCAGAGATGTCTCAGTGGCAACTGACGACGTTCAGCGGATGCGCTGGAATCAAATCGGAACAAGGGACTGCGTTCCAACGGACAGCTTCCCTCGCCTGCCCCGTGTCAGCTCGGGTAAATCCTTTGGATGATTTTGAAAATCAAGAAACCTCCGCTGAATTTATTTCATCGACGTCATACCTGGAGGTCCCTTGTACCTCTGCCAGTGCGTGTCTGCTCCTCGGAGTCGTATCAAGTTGCGTTTCTGTAAAGCATGGTCCGTATCTGAGTCTCTCTACGGATAATTGACGGCTAAAAACACCCTTTCTGAGAAGCACATCACCTGAAAACACTAATAGATGTTCGGGTCCCAGATATCGTCTCCAGAACATGAAAAACGACAAAGAAAACGCATGCATTGGTGGAGTGAGATTCCCCAGAATAATCTTATTCAAAAATAGTCCTATTCAACGCCGGCTTTGTGGCTAAAACGAGACGAGGAAACATATGAGGGATCACCGCCATCAATTTGAGCATAATGAATTTGATCGCATTTCAATTGATCGCCGCTTGACCTTGACTTTCTCCTCGTCATTCCTTTCAATCGACCTGCCAAACTGACACTCATATCGAAGGAACAGAGTACAATCCATTGTTCTTATGTCTTGAAGTGAACACAAGCGGCTTCACATCATGATGATAGCTGTCAGAACGCTCCACCTTTGGTGAGAACAACACTGGATGGCCTGCATCCGAGTCTTGGACCGTCTTCCATTGGCGACGAGCTCATTGCCTGCACTCTCAGGCTGTCAAACATGAGTTCGTTTGAGTGGGGAAAAAAAGTATGCTAAACTCAATCAGGTATACGACGGGTTCCGTCAATGAAGTTCCGAGCATATGGCGATCTTTTCTGTATCCTTGCGGTTATACTTGGCCCAGAATACTAGGGGATGTACGTCAACAGCACTCTCAGGCTATCGATAACCAATCAGTTTGATAGAGCAGCAGCTTCTCTCACTCATGTCCGTGACTGGTTAAGGCGATGAAGTCATTCGTGCATGACGATCCCTTGCGCAACATACGAGTTGGTCTAGAGGGCTCAGGCGGCCCAAGAAACGTATAAAAGCCACGCTGTCCAGCTTCTAACTACTCATCGACACGGTCGTATCTGAGCTACAGAGCCAACCAGTTCTACCCCTCTTCACTCGTCTAAAATGCCTTCTTTCAAGTCTCTCTTCGTCCTCGGCGTTGCCGCCCTCACCGCCTTTGCCATGCCCTCTGGTGCATCTGGTGAAGCAGCCCTCGTTGCCCGCAGCGATGCCATCGCTCCCGTTGCCGCTCGTGCCATTGCACCTACTTTCGGTGAGTATCTATCACCCGTTTAATTCTGGTCCGACTCAACTGACCTCACTTTGCAGACAAGTACGTCCCTGTGAAGCGCGAGTCCCTCGTCGTCCGCGACACTTCCACCATCAATGGCATCGTCGGCACTTGCCAGGACACCTTGAACGGCATCCATGACCACCTCGTCGACATCACCGTCAACGGTACTGTCAAGGTTGACGTGAACGTCCTCGTCAGCATCGTTCTTCAAATCAAGGCAGCCATCGACTTGTGTGTTTCTCAGATCAAGGCCATCGCTTCACTCAGCATCAGCTTGATCCTTACCGTCACGGTCACTGTCTTCGTCAACCTCTGCGTCACCCTCATTGTTGTAAGTTTCCCTTCTCAGCGAATGATATCGAGCATGGTGACGACCCACCTTCCGTAGACCATCACTGCCTGCCTCAAGCTTTGCATCAGTGCTTGCGCCACCGTCGACGTCCACCTCGTTCTCGATGCTTGTGCCCAGGTCGAGTCAGTGTTCTTATTCGTCCTTATCCTGCCTCCATGCTGACCACATCACCAGCGTCTCTTTGACCGCCTTCTTGAACGTCTGCGCTTCCCTCGTTGTCGGCCTCTCCGCCCTCTTGACCATCGCCATCACCTTGGTTGTTGGTCTCGTTGCCGACCTCCACGCTGTTGCCCTTGTCAAGGTTTGCGCTTTCCTCAGCCTTTAAATACCTGTAGCCGCTCCTCCTTGACTAAACGGGTCTGGAAGTGTTCCAAATAACTTTGTACCACCTTTTTGTATCGTTGCTCAATTTATCAAATTTTTTTTTGTTTTGAGAACCTAAATAGCAAACCCTGAACCTTTTGGCAGCACCTCGGTTGGGTGGGCTTTGTGGGGGTTGCTAAGTTTCGTGTTGAATGAGTCGAGAGGTAGAAGCTGCTCTCGATCTCGGAATCTCCTCAGAAATGAAGTGCTAGGGGGTTTGATAAGATAGCAGGTCTTTGATACATTAGAAAGGGAGTAAGAAGATAAAACAGCATCGTCACCTTGCTTGCAAGGTCTCTCCAGACCCATAATTATTAATCCGTTGCACGACTTTAGGCTTCCAGTTTCAACAGGACCACACAAGGTACAATAAGTCTCTGAGAGTTCAGGCCCATAAACCACGGACGACGCAGTGAATACAACTGAATACAATCTTCTATGGAATAGCCGAAAAGGTGTTCTTCGTTGTCTCGTGGAAGCGCTCCTACATCCTCTACCAACAAGTCTGGGTGCCCCTTCATCAGCACACCTCGGCCCGAGCTCCTTGACAGGGAAACATGGTAAAGGTTGGACGTTGGACAACAACAGTGAGCTTAACGGCGGGCTCGCGATGTAAACTAGGACCTGATTTCACTAGAAGGTAGAGCGGACATATTGCGATGGAATCCGGTGTCCTTCATGGTCGGGATCATCTGGGCAAAATACAGTAGATCCTATCGTACGACGAGCACCATTGGCCGTCTCAACTACATTCACCATCTGTACAGTCACTTCTAAATAAACCTCGAATTGAGACCGTCTCCAGATGAATGCAGGGTTGTAGAACACATGAATCGTGCCATAAAGCTTCGTTAAGAAACAGAAACTAAAATGTATGCTATGAGTACAATTACAATCAGCTCAGTGTGGTAGCAGAGTATCGTCCGGAACTCTATGAAGGTGCAGCCCCTCCTGCAGCCCCTCCTCCTCCTCCTGCGGCACCACCGGGTGTTGGCACTGGCCGTCTGATTTGCACGGGTTTGGTTGCTGCTGGCTGTCCATCTGCTGGAGCGGGTTTAAGCCGCTTCGCTAGTGAATCGTCTCCGCCAGATGCTGCACCCTCAACGGCCTCCCTTGGTCTCTTGTTCGCCGCGCCCATGATGGAGACACCACCAGTTGCTGCAGGTGTAGAAGCTGCTGGATTCGAAGCTGCCGAGGATTGTGACGGTGTCGGTCGAACAGCGCCAGGAGCAGCTCCTCGGCCAGCTCCGACTGCTGCACCCATCGCTCGTTGCAATCCGCGTCCTCTTGGTGCGACCCCTCTGCCAGCGCCACCTCTAGCAGCAGGTGGTCCAGTAGGTTTAGCTGCAGCTCCGTTCGCTGGAGCTACAGCCGTTGTCGCAGAAGCACCAGGCGCAGGCTTTGTCGGTGTTGCTGAAGCGGCGGCCGAAGCAGATGTAGATGGTGCTGTTGTAACTGTAGATGTTCCCACAACTGTTGCCGACTCTGGGATCAGACCTTTCTTCTTCCAATCGTCAATCTGGGCCTCTAGATCCTTGACCTTTTTCTGCGCCCTCACGAGTTGGGAGTCCTTAAGCTTGCTCTTCATCGCCATTTCCTGCCTTCCGTTCTCGAGCGCTCTCTCGACCTCCTTCTTGTGCTCCTCCTCCAGCGTCTTTTTGTGTTCTGAAAGGGCTGCCTCGATCTTAGCTTGCATGTCTTCTGAGCCCTCTGATAGGGAGGCAGAGGCGGCAGTGGAGGCGGCGGCAGTGGCTGCCGCTTCTTTCTTTGCTGCGTCGACAGCGACCTGGAGTTCTTCCTGATGTTGGGTCGTGAGTTTCTTCATCTCCTCTGCATGTTGCTTGAGCAGGTCTCCTGACGAGCCTGATGCACCTGCTAGAGCTTCCGCAAGAGCCTTCTCGGCCGCAGCAATGCGCTCGTTATCCGTAGCCTTCGTCTTCATCATCGCCTGGATTCGCAGCTGGAAGTTTTCCTGCACGGAATTCGTCATTTATCTTAAACAGATGTAGTGGAAATGCTTACACTTTGCCTCTTGACATTCTTTGCCTCTTCCGCTAGCTTCTGTGCCTCGGCGGTTGCAGTCTTCAGCTTCTCCAATGCTTGGTCTCGTTCGCTAGCCAGAGTCGCCTTCTCCTTCTCCCAATCGGGGTTGGCTGCACCCTCTGAAGTAGAGGTAGGACCCGTCGCTGGGGCTGCCTGCTCCAACGCTGCCTTTTCAGCCAGTAGTTTATCTCTTTCCTCCTGTAAGGCGGACTACAACAAATACATCAACAGGGTATTTCGCATTTACCACGAGAGCGCTTACTATCTGAGCTTGCTGGGCATTAAGAGCTTCTTCCGAAGGAGCTGCCTCGGGAACGGCAGACGCCTGATCAGCAATCTGTTTTTCAAGTTCTGCAACTCGAGCTTCTGCTTTAGCCTTTTCCTCCTCCAAGTCCTTCCTCGCTTTTTCTGCCACGGTAAGCTTGTTCTTGAAGATGTTGAGGTTACGGGTAACATGCGCTTTCAGATCGTTGATCTTTCACATCATGAGATGAGAATTCTGGATGTCAGAGAACAAACATCATACCTTGGTCTCATGGGCTGCGATTGTTGCACGAAGTTTTTCTGTGTCTTCGCCTGAATCGGCCTTCGCCTTTTCCACTGCTTGTTCTGCGGCAGCCTTAGCAGCTCTGAGCTGTTCAATCTCGTCGCGAAGGGCTTGAACCTCCGCAGGATCGATGCGATCGTACTACCGAGGAAATAAGAACCAGTGTAATGGTGGTCAGGGACTGAACTTACTTTGCTAAGGAGTTGAGCATTCCTCTCTTGCCAACGGCGACTCTCGTCTTCGAGGCGCTTGAGTTGTCCCTTGGCGGCTTCTAGTTCAGCTTGAGCTGTGCGTGCTTGCTCCTTGGCTGGATTAAGCTCTGCCATCAGCTTATCAAGCTTGGCCTGCAGTTCTTGGGCTTTCCTGGCGCTAGCCTCAGCGTTAGCTCGCAAGGTGCCGTTGCTTTCACGAAGCATGTTCGTAAGCTCAATTCGTTCCATGAGCTCTTGATGCTGGGCGGCAGATGCGGCTCCCTGGACGGCTTTCTCTCGCTCCTATATATATGTTAACATCGGCATATCAAGATATGACGTGGGTTAACTGACCTCAGAAAGTAACTTTCTTGTTTCATCAAGGTTCTTCTGCAGGTGATCGGCGTTCAACTTGAGACGGGAGTTCTCCTTCTTGACCAGCTCCAATTGCAGGTCAACAATCTCCTTCTCTTTCCGGAGATATGAGACGACAGCACGAAGCTCCGAAAGTTTGGCTTCCGAGTCGCCGTTCCCTTCACCTTCGGCAACTGTTGTGGTCGAAGAGGCTGCGGCTCGTATACGATTAGCTTGTGAGCTGACTGATTCGAGATGTTGATGCAGAATCGCATTTTGAGAGGCCAGGTCCTTTGCACTTAAAATTTGTTCAGTTCGGCGTTCTTCCAGAATAAACTTTGTCATACCGCGTGTTGAGATCACTGATTTCCTTCTCGAGCGAAGCTTTCTGTTGTGTCCAACTAGCTTCGGAGGCGACGAGGTTGGCTTTGGCTGTCTCGGCGCTTGTAAGGTTCTCCCGAGATGAAGCTTGAGCAGAGGATAGGTCGCGTCTGAGTGCCTCAATGGTCTTGATGGACTCGGCATGAGAAACGACCTCATTCGAATATCGCTCTTCCGCAGACTAGATGAAAGGAATAAATGAGGACTCTACTACCCAAGTTTTCGATATACGTACCTTGGTCCTTTCACGGAGATTGTTGACTTCGCCTTCGCGAGCAGCACGGTCGCTTTCGGAATGTTTCTCAGACGTAGACATGTCGACGATTGTATCTTCGAGTGTCTTCTTGTCGGCCAACCAAGCATTGCGCTCTCCATCAAAGGATTTCTGCATGTCGCGCAGCTTGCCAGAGGAGGCGGCAAGCTCATCTTCAGCCGCTTTGAGTTTATTCTGCAGGGACTGGCGCTCAGACTGTATGATGGTCAATGTATAATATGTTTCAAAAATGAAAGACAAGTACCTCGTGACGAGCGAGTTCAGCCTCAGTGGAAGTCTTATACTCGTCGAATGTCGAATTGAGGTTGGACAGGGCTTGTTCGTTTGCTTGACTGATCTCCTGGAATTGTTGCACGTGGCTACGAGCTGTAGCAAGGTCAAGCTCAGCCACCTTCAAGGCGGAACTATTCACAGTGATTGGTAAGTCACCCGTTCCACCTGCAAGAAAACAACATACCGCAGCTCTGCAACCTCTGTCTCCAACTGCTGTTCTCGACTCAGGCTGGGGTCCTGGTGGGTAGCGACTGTGGTCGCGACATTGGTACGACGCTCATAAACAGCTAGCTTCTCTTCGTTGCCCTGGAGTTGACGGGACAAGTCCTCAACACGTTCTTCCAGATGCTTCTTGGTAGTCTGAGCTACGACAAGGTCCTCCCTATTTTGAGAGAAGTCGGTGACCTAGGTTGAATTAGACTAGTTTGGCCTGGAGATAGCGAAGTCAACCTACAAGTTTGTCAATGCGTGATTGCATCTCCTTGAGTTCGATATCCTTGGATAAGGTTAGGTGGCGTGCATTGTCACGTTCTTGGGTGAGTTGGTTGCGGAGGTCCTGAGCTTGACCCTCAAGCATTTGAACCTGGATCTCAAGTCTCCTCCTATCATTCTCCCCAGAACGGTCAAGGTCGGCATGCATCTTCTGAACATTTGTCATAAGGTCAGAGAGGTGAGAGCGTTCCATCGACAGATTCTTGTTTTCTTCAGTGAGGCGGCCTTGAACGCTCTCCCAGATGGACTTCTCGGCTCGAAGGTTGGCGCATTCATTCCGTAGCTGTTCAATACGGCCTGTCGACACCTGCAACTCTTCCGTAATTCGACTGCACTCGATGTCAGCGCGAGCCCATTGGTCATAGAGCTGCTGGTTCCGCTTCTGCATGTCCTCCAACTCGCGGTTGTTCATTGTAAGCTGTTCTTGATCCATGCGTTGACGATCTGAGGATGAAATAAACAAGATGATACCAGAGAGACGGCAAGATACCCACCTGTCATAAACTCCACTCTAGCATTGGCTTTCGCAAGTTGAGCAGTCAGACGACCAATCTCCCTCTGAGCATTGATGTACTCCTCTCGTATCTTGCTCGTATCATTGCCCATCTCCTTTTTGTACATCTCAAACTGAGTCTGTACTTCGCTGAGCTCTCTCTGAATCTCGCTCTCTTCAGCAGGCCGTACGAGGTCCAGACCACCATTGACGCCATTCAGACTACCGCTCTTCTGAGCACGGTCGAGGAGCGCCCGTAGAGCATCACGCTCCTTGACGTACGCCTGTAGAGTGCTCTCGTATGTTGCTTTTTGAGTTTCCATCCTCGTCGCAATGTCTTGTATAGCTTCATGCGCCTCCCGGATGGCTTCCATCTGCTCCTTCTCCATCACCTCCTTATAATCGCGTTCTTCCGTCTCCATCTTCCTGCCCATCTCCCGGACAATCTTGAGGAGCTTCTGGTTCTGCTCCTGAAGGCCACCAATCGACTTGAACAGGACGAGGTGATTGGTAATGACTGTCTCCGTGTCTTCAGCTGGTGCAATGCCCAGAGTGTCCATGTCTTCATCAGCAGGAATGGTAGGATCGTCGCGTCGAGAAATCTCCCTGAGTAGGCCTTGGACCTGACGTCCAAGATCCTCAAGTTGCTTCTGCAAGAGCCCGTTCTCTTTGATCGACTTCTCCAGCTTTTGAGCGTTCTCAATGGCAAGATGACCTTGAGCATCCCGCTCAGAGATGGCCTGTGCCAGTTGTGATGCTAATTGGCCGGCTTCAAGTTGAAGACGTTCATACTCCTCTCGTTGCTGACTTATAATGGGGGCCTGTAAACCAAAGTTAGAGTCTCTTCAAGATAGACTGAGGCTACACCTACCCGCTCTTCAATCTGACCAAGTGCCATCTTGAGAGTCCTCTCCATGTACTCGTACTCGGTAGTCTTCTTCATCAACTCCTCTTGAATCCTCACATAATCCGCATATACCTCAGTGAAGGTCTTCCCGCTCCTCTGAACCTTGCTTGCCATTGCGACAGTAGGGCTGAGAACCATCATCGCGTCTGCAGTAGGGTCTCCCGCTGTTGACGAGCTGAGCAGTCTCATGGGGGTGCCAGGTGTGCTCCTTGCGGGCATGGGCAACTCTCCCCTGCCAATCCTGTCGAGAACGACCTCTAGCTGCTCTACCTTCTTCTCAGCAGCCTCGCGTGCTTTCCTCTCCCGCTCGGTTTCCTCCCGCAGGACAGCCTCCTTCCGCTCTGATTTCTCTCCGACTTCAGCCCACTCCCTCTCAATATTCTCGACGATTTCCTTTGCCTGGGCTTCTCTCTCCTCCATCAGGGTCACCAAATGCCTCAAACCGTCCGCTTCGCTAGTGAAAGTAGCCTCGCGTTCGGCAAGTTGACCAGTAAGGTCTTGGATCCTGATGAGCGCTTCTGTGAGTTGGTGATTCTGGTTGCTGTAGTTGGATTGAAGGGCCTTCTGGGTAGATTGCAGAGATTCGTGGGACTGGGTCAAAGAGTCGAAGGAGGCTTGAAGGGTGGTGAGTTCGGTATGTTTTGAGCGGCGGTATTTAGAGAATTCCTCGGTTTTAGCGGTGAGTTCAGTATTGGTACGGTCGGCCTCGGATTGTGCGAGTTGGAGTTGTTGGGTCAACGTCTCAATCTTGAACTATTGAAAGGTGTGAGGTCCGTAAAGGTGAGAATTGTTACGGAGACAGACCTTTGTCGAGGTCTCGTTTGACCTGAGTTCTCGAACCTGTCCTTCCAGGCTTTGGTGCTCCTGACGAGCTTCCTTCAGGTTGGTCCTCAGAGTAGTAATTTCCTCTGCGAAAGAATTGTGAGTAATGAGGACAGAACGAAATGTGTTCACCATACCATCTTGCGAGGCAGCTTCTTGCTTCAGTCTGCTGATGACACCAACAAGGTCGCGCTTTTCGCGCTCGGTCTCTTCCACCCTTGTTTTGAGAATTTGGACTTCGGTAGAGGACGAGCTTTGATTATTGCTGAGCTCGTCGATCCTGGACTGAAGGAAGTTCTTCGCAACGACTGACACCGGTGTCAATGATGTCGTGAACAAAGGAAGACGAGCTACAACTCACTGAGTTCTTCCTTCTCTTTCCTCACGCTCTCGAGTTGCCTGTTGAGGCCCTCAACACTGTTTTCAAGCTCTTTTGAGACGCTCTCTTTGTCTTGAAGAGCCTGGTCGAGTTCGACATCCCTCTTCTCCAGCTCAGCTCTTGACTCATCCAACTCGACGG
This sequence comes from Clitopilus hobsonii, assembly GCA_015708445.2. Lineage (NCBI taxonomy): Eukaryota > Fungi > Basidiomycota > Agaricomycetes > Agaricales > Entolomataceae > Clitopilus > Clitopilus hobsonii. The sequence goes on along the minus strand of CP068003.1, from coordinate 1,375,043 downwards.
CAATGTTCCTCCCCTCCTCTGCCTGCACGAGGAGCAGCCTATATAGGTTCGCTATTGTCTCCGGTGAAGGTGACTTTAACTCATGCTCCGCATCGTCAACAGGTATTCCTACGAGGCCTGCCAACGAATCCAAGTCGATATCCTCAGGTATAGTCACAGTGAATTCGTCATGGCCGTCAGTTTCGTTTCCGTCGCCACCAGAGCCGCCTGCTTCGGCAGCTTTGGCCTGTCTGCGTGTTTTCGTCATTCAGACGTCCTGCCGCAGTGCTGTATGAGAAAGAGGTCGTTGTGAATGCGGCACACAACGAGCTCGAGGTTGGTGAGGAGGGCTGTCGAGCCACCAGGAACTTTGGAGGGGGCGCGACCACGTGCCGTTGCTTAGCTAAGCGGAGAAATGGGCCTCGTTTTCGGATTTTCGCGATTTTCAAGCCAACTTCGCGACGAGCAATGGGTAAAAGTGCCAAGCTGCACAAACGAGTGGTGAGTAGAAAATAAAAGCTACCTTACGACTTCTGACTGTGCATGTTAGCCTAAGAAAGTGAAATCAGGGAACCCGTCAGGCCCAGGATCTTCCAGCAATCCCGCCAGTTCTTCAGTGCAGTCACAGGTCCAAGCAGCGAAGAAACGATCCAAACTCAAGAATCAGGGTTCAGGAAAACTCCGCGCTGAAGGAGAAAAGGTGCTTGGTGGCGCAGATTATGTCTCGTTGATGATGGGAGGGCGCAGAAAAGCCCAAGAGGAAGCACTCAAATTGCCCCAAGACGATTGAGGTGTGTCTATGTGGGGTTCTCATCCCAGATTTATTTCTGAACTAAACCATTCGAACGAAGATTAAGGATGCTTCGGACTTGACCAAGCCGCAGAGATCGGCACCAGATGCCTATGCATCATCCAAGGTTACTCCAACGACAGCACTTTCGGAGTCGAAAGGAGCCTCTTTTGGAATAATGTATCAGTCCAGGACTCTGAAAGTTACTTAGAAGAGCTGGGAAACTCGGCGCATGGACTTTTGGATGAGCCACCGACGATATTCGAGACATCAGCTTGGTCCACAGGATATTGTCCCCAGGGTCTGCCGGTAGAACTTCCACCTATTCTCGGCACGGTGGCTGATGTGTATTGTCTGTAATTCAAGAGTCGGCATTGAAACAATAGCAAACCTCAGGGTTTCCTCGTGCCAATTCAACTCCTGCACGTATACTTACATTCCGAGTGTGCTCTTGTGCGGTAAGGTTCAAACTATGTCGAAAAGAGTCTCAGTGTCCTCCCACTGCAGTCCTAAAGAGCGGCCACTCATACTTCGTTAACAGAACCATCTGCTAAGCCTGATAGCAGCTATCAGATAGACCGTATTCATTCAAGCCGATCCAATACTCGGTTTAGAGGAGGCACTCGGACACGGTTTTATCGACCGACGGGTTCCAACAGCTTTTGAGCCTTGCAGTTTCGTCTGAGGAGACACGCGAATGCTAGTCCATCTTATATCCAAGAACATGCCGATAAGTTATCATTGAACACAGGATCATAATTGAAAGAGACGATTTTTCGTTGGGGCATCCAATGGGGGAAAGATTGTTTAACGAAGATCTAATCTAATCGTGAATTAAGGTGGCTGTGCAGCGGTTGTTGCTCTTGCCGTGGCCGACAATTTAGCCGTTGGCGTCACAGCAGTCGACGTGGGGAGACCACCGGCTGCAGAGACCGATTGATTGTTACCTCGTCTTCGATATAAAGGGGTCCCTATATTCTGCCAAAAACTAGACACCATGACTATCACGAAACCCCACCTCTCGCCTCCCAAGGTCACCCCGATGAACTGTAACTTGCCTGTCGCCCAACCTCCTCCAGCCTTTTCTCTGAACGGCACGAAAACCACAGCAGTTCACAGCGAAAAACAGCCCAATGGAACTGTCCCACTCCTTGAGATTGGCCGTCCATCCCGAGCTGAACTCCTAGCTCACTATCCATCTCACTTCACTTGGTCCCAACTCAAGACCTTCATCGCAGCTGGCGACCTAGGCCTCCTCAAGCGCGACAAAAAGCTCCAGAAGAGGTACATGGCTACCAATGCTGAAATAGCCAAAGAATGGGGAAGCCTTGTGAATTACTTGAGAGAGTGGAGACTACAGTGGGGAAAGAGGGATGTGAGAGCGGCTTTGGAGATGAGTCCTGATGTCAATATTGAGGTGTGGGATGGAGGGATAGAGGAATGGGGAGAGGAGAGGCCAGAGTACTTTACAAGGGATATTAACCCTAGATGGGTCAGTGTCATTGCGAATGACTGGCCGTACTCTGGTGAGTGTTTCTGATAACGCGTTGAGAAGCAGAATCTGACAAGACGTCTCTGAATACAGTGCCTCCAGGAATTGAGCACTCTCTCGTCTGGACTCTCGTTCCCATCTTTCACTCCTCTCTTATCCATCCATCCATTACTGCCCGGATAGAACAAGACGGTCTCTTCGGATTCACAGGCATGTCACAACCTACATCCCCAGACTACCTCCCACCGTCCTCTCCACCACCCTCTCCCTCTCTACTTCCTACTCGACTCGAGTCCGCGTTACCAGCTCTTTCAGAATGGGGAGTCACGATGGATAAGCTCATCATTAGTCCAAGAGATTTCGAGTCGGAAGAGGGAAGGCAAAAGGAGGAATATGTTAGGATAGCCGGGGAGGAGGTACATGAGTACGTGAAGAAACTTTGGAGGGAGGAGGTTTGGGAGACGGCATGGTTCGTTAACCCACCGAGGTTGCAGAGTGTTCCTGGTCTAGCGCATGTTCATGTGTTTGCACGAAGGAAAGACGAGGCGAAGAATTGAGACTGGGGCAATAGAGCCGTCGAATGGACCCCATTAATTCGTATATATCTCTAGAATTACTCCCATAGATTTACAAGCATATATCACATGCAGGACGTGTCGCTTGAATAGAACCTCTTTGCGTAAGAGGCGTTGCTAATCGTTCGATTGTAACACTTTTTGCCCTGCTCAAGACGTTCCTTCAAGTGTCCTGCTCGCGTCAGTGTCGTTGTGGTGTAGCACGTTGACGCTTTCCTTTCCTCTTCTTCCACTCCCTTGTCCCATTCTCCTCGCCACTCTGTAATGTCCCATTGCTCTGTGCTGACCCTACTTGGTTTCTGGAGCAGGTGCCGCCTCTTTCGCAAGCTTCCTCGGCATATTCTCAATAATCTTCGTCACCTGTTCCCTCTCTCGTGCTAAGTTATTCTGGCACATTTGACTGACAACAAGTTATATGTTAGCATACAGCTCTCTCACTTTCTCCCCAGAGGAGGCCGAAAGGAAAGACTCACAAAGTACCCAGACTGACGACCAAGAAAGCTCCCACACCCCAGTTCCCAGCAGTCAATGCACCCGCACTCAGCCCTCTAACGATTCCTATTCCAAGACCACTTGCAATGCCACTCAGAAGTGATGTCCTAGCGCAAGGAATGGACGTGACGTTGGTGACAGAATTGTATATGTCTGTTGGGATTGAACCGGTTGGTGCTGGCAGAGCAGACGGTGGTGGTGGTATTGAGCTAGGTTCATTCGACGGCGACGAAGGCTGTGGTGCAGATGTCGGATATGTAGGAGGCGTCGACATGTTGAGCGTATTTGGAGGAAACTTCTCCTGAAATTCTGGAAGCTTGCCAAGGGTGCAAGAATAGTCAGGATTATGTAACAAAGGCGGCAACAATGTTCAACATGTTCCTTGCAAAGATCAACTTCAGGCAAGGGGGTTGACTTCAGGCGAGTATCAGTCACAGCAGGGAGCTCTCCGTCAAGCTTAAATATTGAAACATACAATCTCCTGTTCTTTAGACTGGTTGCAGAAGCAGCAAAAATACTCGGATACGGGGAATCGAACCCCGAGCTGCCGCGAACCCCTACATTTCATCCACGATGCATGAGAGGCGGCAATGTTAGCCGTTACACCATATCCGACCTGCAAGGATATGGTGCTAGTAGCCCTATCTACTTGTCAATTCATTACATTCTACGATCAGAGGACAGGATCAGTAAAGGTTCAATTTCTACAGAGAGGCTTCGTGAGCATATAAGGCCGTTATCGATCAATGAATCAATCCTCTCGTCTGTCCCACTTCTTCTGCTCTCGCTTGAGCTATGTAAACGACAGCAGAATTGAGTGAGCTACACAGAGGTCACGAGAAAACTTCGCTTTCACCTACCGGTTCGTGATTGCCATTAGGTTCTGCCTCTCTCGAAATGCCGTCTTGAACTATATCCCTGATGACTCGCCTTGCAAAGTGATACTAGTGAATAAGGTTGAACCAAGTCAGTCTGAGTTACAGGGGAGTTGGAGTGGAAAGACATACTGGGTCATGAGCACCATCAGGTTGGACTTTGTCTCCGTTCCACTTCATCTGTTCGCGGTTGAATCAATCAATTGACCGGACATCGAGGGAGTCAACGGAGATTACTAGTCCTTACTGGTTCATGATTGCCGTCAGGTTGCACATCCCTTGCGAATCGATACTGGTGGGAAAACACAGATTAGTTCAAGTTGGAGAAGGTAGCAACGGAGAGACGTACAGGTTCGTGAGCTCCATCGGGCTGGACTTCACCTCCATCCCGTGGGGCAAAGCTAGAGTATTCCGGCGGGGACGCAAGCGTTCGAAGCGAAAGCCAGATGATGAGGCAAAACACTGTCGTAATAGCAGAAGTGGATGTGCTGTGTGGCATATTGTTGACCTTCGCAGATTGGGCTGAGGAATATGGTCTTTAGCAAGAAGTTCTAGGGTTTATATATGCTCGCTTTAGGTTTGCCAAGGCCAAAACACAGCATACGTTTCATTCGAGAGGCAAATGTGGAGAATTTGACAGGCCATTGAATTAAAGAAGATGCACCAGCACAGCTTTAAAGCGAGAGGTCCACCTGAGGATAGCGTGCCGTGTTTGAGTGGCTCCCCCGAGATCTATATCAGAAGGCCTTCACTCTGAGTTTCTGGACGTGTGATGATATGGATCTCGAGGGATGGAATCCTGACTGCGCTGGCCACAGGCCATCTAGTATCATGGGATGCAACAAAGCTTTAAATTGGAGTTTCCTGTCGAATCGTGTAGTGAGAGAAGACAGTGAATATTGCGAGGCATTTCATTATGAGAGTCCCTGTTCAAGCCAGGGAGCTTACATAACCTCAAGGATACTTGGCGTGTTGATCGCTAACGCGCTCTGTTCACGACGACCATGTCATGAAATGATGAATCCACGCTTAGCTGCAGAGGTTGAACTGCTACCGGTGCAAAGCAAAAACATATTGAGATACACATCATCTCATTGCACTTCTCAAGCCTCGATGCTCAGGCTATCACTGAAGTCGCCAACGGAATCATTTGTATATTTGTGGCCCATGGCACCATTGGGATTGGGGTTTATTTTCTCATTCGCTCTCTCACTCTGACCTTTCAATGGCGTCTTGAATCTTGAACTGTCGTATCTTGAAGCACACACGATTGTCGGTTACTGCACCTCCCTTTCGATCTCTGGACCTATCGTCTGCGCCCCCAATAGCTATGCTCGTATCCGAGTCTGCTCCAGATACATCGCATTCCTCCCGAAAGGACGCCACTCCCTCGAAAGGAACACTCGCAACGCTATCGGGCTCTAGCTCACAAGGGAGCGATTAGGCTATCCAGGTCCAGTGCGATCACAATGGCATCATTTTCTGCATGTCGATCTACTAGGGAGGCGGGGTGCCATGGGTTAGTATTATTACTAAAAGCGCAGGCAGAGCAGAGACATATCGCCTTGGGCGTAATGCAAAGAGAGAGGCTGACGGCGAGGAATCGCCTTTGGATGTGATTGAAAGGCAGCCGTAGGGCGGGACCCGCTGCCAGTTCCGCTTACGGGCAGATCATCCTTTTTCCATCACGAAGTCAAGACACAACGACGTCGGATTCGTCTAGGAAATCCACGGCGTGCGCAGGGAAATACCTAACTTCTCTCCTGCTCAGTATCTCTCTAGCCGATGGGAGCAACGGAAGGCGAATACATTTGTGCACATGTAAAAACGCTTTACAGGCTATACACGAATTCATTGTATCTCCCTACATCGGAACAAATACAACAGCGACCGAACGAAATTAGAAACCATGAAATTCGAAGGTGATAATTTATGACGAAAGTGCCCAAGGGCACATAAATATTTGAAGCTTGGGTGAGGATGCTAGCAAGACGCGAGATCTCTACAGGCAAAGCAAATTTTAGCTCCAAGTGCACAGAGAAAGAAAAGGCAAAACCACGAACCGTCAACAGCGATGATGAAGCCCACTTCTCGTGCACTTAGGCAACGACGCAGTAGGTGCCATTATTTCCGCCGGAACCATCCTCCTCGTTGGTGGGGACGATAACATCGTCGGCCTGTTTGTTGGTGAATTGGGACAAGAGGGAGGTGAAGGAGTCCATTGGTGTTGAGATAGTTTAGGATGCGAATAAGGCTGAAATCCTGGATATTACTGGGTTTGACTGCTCAGTATTTATACCCCTACCCCCTAAGCCAAGTCAGAAGGCAGTAAGGGGAGTCTTATTGTTGGTATGCACATCGTTTAAGCGGTTTGAAAGTGCATGAGTCGACATAGCCAGTTAGAGCCTAAAAGAGAAATTCACAAAAGAAGCAGGTACGCGAAATATTCTCAAAGCTGGGCATTTATTCCGAAAGAGTTCCATCCGAGTGTCGTGTGTAGTTCTTGGTCGTTCGAACGGGACCCCTAGGATCCATGAATCGACTTCTCATGGGTAGCTATGACGCGAAATCGCCTAAAAAATCATCGCGCATGTACCTTCAAAATATTCTAGCTGTATAACAAACCACGAGAGTTTGGAAGCAGCCCCTCTTCTGCGCATCAGGATTTTGAAAGGGGGTTTGATGTCATAACCCCGTTGGACCGAAAATCGCCTATTCTTATTGTCTCGAAATTCCAGACCAGACCGAGTGCCTTGGAATCTTTCGCTTGAAAAGAGATAATAACGCCCACATTCGCGTGAGGAACCGGATAAATCGACTCTGAACGCCTAAATTTTGGTCTTTATTGTTTTGACGCATGACTCATGGCGGCTTCGATAGGAAGGAAGACAACGCTGCAGATCTCGCGTCGATCCTAATAGTTGTGAGAGAGAGTAATCTGCCCCTGGCTTTTTGTTCGTTTCTGACCCGGACGTGAACAGATCTGGCTGCGCTTCCAGGCCTGAGCACGGAATCATACCCCCCTAAGTTTGATATGCTCAGCATGATTCGAAGAGGTAATTTCTGTGCTTTCAAAGAAAAATAAATCTATGTCTTAGGGCGTTCGGCTCGAGCACAGGTTGGACACCTACTAGTTACTCGAACCTCTACGTGGCAGAGGGAATGCTGATACATGGATAGGCGTGCGACCGTCATTGCCTTCTGCAAATTACAGCGAACGAAGAGCCCGTCCTATTAGGTAGCCATTGGCCACCCTCGGATGTTGTTCGGCCATTCACCTGACCTTACAAACGATCCACCTGCCTTCCGTCCCATCACCTTCCTTCTTCCTTGTCCCACCTTTCTCGATCTGTTTCTCCAGCCATTGGCGAGCATTCATTTCACCATTCAAGCATAGGCTTTTCTCTAGCCACGCTTGTGTCGTCGTTGTAGGCAACAATGTGAGTTCTCTGTAGGCGGCACGTATGATTGACCAGGTGGACTGTCGCACTTTCGCGTGGAGTACAGAGATGAGGTGACGAAGGGATCGTTGAGGCAAATTGATCAACGTTGGTGAAGAGATGGACAGGGACGAAAGCTTGTCATCGAGGGAGGGGGACGGAAGAAGATCTTGGATGATTTCTTCCTGTGTTATCTTGACAAATTTCGCATAGTTTCCTCTCCGTAGAACCTCAGCTACACTTTGGATCCATCGTATATGTGGTTCAGCTCGAGGTGATATCCTGGAGAAGAGCTGCTGGTACGTATTCTGGGAAGGGAAGCCCTCTATGAGATGATGCAGTAGCGCAAGAAGGGTCACAATTCCGTGGTTCCTTCGTGAGTTCTTAGCATACATAGATGGAAAGAGGTGGTTGATAATCGATGTCGACTGAAGAGGAGCATTGAAAAGCGTAGAAAGGAACAAAGAGGTTTCATAGACTTCCAATGCAAATTCGTCTGTTCTGTGCGATGAGTATATTCCTTCCCGCAGCTTTCGAAAGAGGATCGGCACGTTCGCTTGCTCGTCTTCTTTCTCCACATTCATTGAGTCAACCTATCCTACCGCTCGAGCCAGACGGTATGCGTTGATTTTGACGAACACACCTTCTTCTGCAGATACGCTCTATACTCCTCTTGCACTTTCCAATCCTTCAGGGTATCCCCGTCCGCTTCCAACCCACTACTACGGCTGACACTGGCCATGTGCTCCATATTGCGTTGTGCAGGAACCTGGCGATCGGGTCTTCCTCTTCCTGCGCCTCTGGGTCTCCATGAATCCGATGATGATTCCTCCCTTCTGCCACCACCACCTCGAGTCCATGGGCGCCCGCCTCTTGACCCTGTCTGCCCTCGCCCTCGGCCTTGTTGCATGAGAGTATTCAGCGAAGTATCGGATCTGAGCTTGGCGTGCGCCCAAGTGGCAGTGCGTTGACTCGGAGCCAGAGGTCGCAAAATGTATTCATTCAAGATATTGTACAGGAAAGTTGATAGCATAGTACGTATACAGGAAACGAGATGATAGTTTGCATATGTAGCCCGACACCATATTTCAGAGAATCGCTTGGGAAGGCAATCTGTCCATTTACGCACCGCCCACGGAAGCGGGACCCGTTGGAAGGTCCAAGTGGCCCACGGGTTGCCCTGCCAAATGGGCAGCGGCAATCGTTGTGTAGGGATGGGGAGAGGCGACTTCATCATCATCGTACCATTCATCGTTATTGCGGACCGGGGCTTGTTCGACGACGACAGCCTCAGGCTTGGATGATGGACCCAAGTCGCAGACGAGAACAGGTTTCTGAATTGGGGCGGACACATCAATGAGGTGTCGGATTACGCCTTGGTGCCTTGCATACACTACAAACAGCGTATCAGAGGGGTTCGATCGTCGTGTGCTACTGGAGAAACTCACCACGCCGAACCACAGGTGCAGTGACTCGTTTGTCAGAATCCCTGGCATCTTGTTTCTCGACGAGATCGTCGTGGCTGGGCGTTTGGAATCTGATGGGTCCGAGTTCAAGCTAGATAGATCCGGTTTGGGATGAATGGAAACATGACGATATGCTGAATCCACACACCATCATGAGCGTACTCGGCCAATTAGCTGACAACGGATCGCCCTTGTTGGCTTTCTCCCAGCTGCTCATCTTTCCTTCTCCGTGAGCAGTGACATACGAAACAGCATACCTTGAAGTAAAGGTTAGTCTGTTTCTGAGCCTGATGGAAAGCAATCCAAGCATCTCACTCGACATTGCTGCCCGCAGGGTATCCCTTGCCCTTATCTAAATCTTCGTCTCTCAACCCTTTCCCTCGAGCTTTGTTCACTGCTTTCTCGACATGCTTAGGAATCGTAAATTGAAACGCGAGAGGAGGATTTTTCGATGCATGGGGGACGTGTGGTGGCGCGATGCTCTTCCAATGATCGGCTAAAGCAATAAAGCCCACGTCAGTGTCGCATATCTTTCCAAAGAAAAAAAGCAACATTCATACCCGAAGCACGCCAAGCATGCGCCATCTCTAGTACAGGCCTCGTAGAGGCCTGGTAGTAAGAAGTTTGAAGGCCTACGTAGCCCGCGTAAAGAGCATCCATTTCGTCCTTGAGGTCTCTGTTCTCCTCTTCCCTGGCCGTGCTGTTCGTGTCTGCGTCGTGCCATCTCCCACACCTAGTCATAGCGTCAAACTATTAGGCGGGTCATATCAGGAGAAATCGACGCTTAACTGACCGAACCACAAACAAACATCGACGGGAAATTCTCCACCTTGCAAGGCTAAATTTGGCCGCTCCAACGCCATGCAATGCATAATGATCAATGAAGCTTTGGGAGAGAGATAAGTACTTCTCTGTAAGCGCGCTTGTTAGACTCACCACCAGACGTTTCGAAGTGTCTTGTCTTCAAGATAGTACTGTGGCTTCCAGATTTGATTCAACCGGAATTGCCAGAGCTTTTCAACGAACCCAGTCTGCTCCCCCTGTCGACCATTCGCCGGGCGTCCCAAGATGAACTGTGCAGCTTTTTTAGCGTCAGCGATCATCTATGAAGCCTCTTCAATGGATCAATGTCACAGCAAGGTCACCTAGGAAAACTTACGTTGCCTAAGTCCTCGTTCCAGTGCCTTTGTACTTCAGTGTATTCTAGCAGCGTCAAGTCAATAAATTTGACAGGAAGGACCGAGGTAACGATAATCCATACCTGTTTTCTGTGCACCTTCACCGTTGAAGACAGCGTGCGCATGGAAGTATCGCAGCGTCAGTACGAGCTTGATAGGTAGCAATATGAGAAACGTCGCACACAACCATCACAAATATGGCTCACTTTGTCGAAGATGAGAAGCCAGTGGACTCCAAAGGCATACAAATCAAGAAGCTCCTGCGTCGGAGGAAAGTCCTTTTGCAGGCTGAGCGAGAGACCTTCTACGGCTTTCCTCAAGTCCAAGTGTGCGCCCGAAAATGCGGTGTGATGCACTCCCGAGACCTCCAGATAGTCGCCGATCTCATCGTTGTTTTCGTAGGAGATGTAGCTATGGAATTTGCTGAGGTGATCGGTCAACCACGTTCTATAAAATTCGACCTCAGTATTATGTCAGGTACCAGTTAATAGGGTCCACTTACATGGCATCGGTCATCGGCTTCTGGGACTCTTCATACTTCTTGCGTAAACGATCGTGTGTCCTCTCGCGCTCGTGACGGTCCTCTTCAGCCGCCGTGAGGTCGTTAAGCGCTTCAAATTTCTTGAGGATGGCAGATTGAGATTGCCGAGCTTCTTTGAGAATTTCAAGAACATGCTCGTCGACCGTCGCGAGGTGCTCATCGGTGTTATGTAGGTCGGTATAAATCTTCTCCAGAGTGAAATCTTCCTTGTCGAGCTTTTCACGAATGCCAACGTCGATCTTGTGCAATGCAGTCAATTCATCGTCCTTGAATTTACTGAGATCTCCGTGCAGATCCTTCGCGATGGTTGTCAGTTTACTGTTGAGAGCCTCTCTGGTGTCCAGTATGGCTTTTTGGGAGGACGCGACCATGCCCTTCACCTCGTCCAAGCCAGGTAGAGTGACCGGGGACGTGTCCTCTGTTGGGTCAGAACGCTCGCTTCCACCAAAAACGGATTCGACAGCTGATATGCCCTTGGAAATCAGGGGCCCTAAGAAGTTCCATATCACCACGTAGATCTATTGAGAGAAATGCAATACATACCCACGCCAGGAATTCCCTCTGTGAGACTGGGAAGCAATTTGCCTGCTTCCTTGAGTAGGCCACTGGGCGTAAACTACCATCACGGTGTTATGTCAACTTTGATAACCACGAAAAAAAGAAAACCTCACATCAGCACCTGGCGCAATGACATGACCGATCCCAGAGGCGACCTTGCCTAAGAAACCAGTTACTGAGCTGAGGAATCCCATATTGATGATACAACGGGAATGAGTTGTCGAATGGATCAAAACGGACTGATGTTTTTATACCCATCTCGAGCAAAGCAGCTTGTGAAGAAAGAAAGGGTTGGTCGTCAGATGAGCAAGAGGTTGTTGTCAGATGACGATGGAAATGCATTCTGACTGTCACAAACAAGGCTGGTGAATCATTGAAGATGCCCAACCTGGAAGGCACAAACGAAGTGGAGGTTGGCAAGAATACCGCCACAGGTCTCATAAGTATCCTGTCACTTTCTTCCGGCAAATGATCATGCCGAAGGCCCATGTGGTTCGTCAATTGTCGAGAACGACAGCCAGACTAAACCGTGTATGTCAAGTACGATTTTGCTGACCAGCTCCAATCGACATCTGCTCGGGTAGGAGAATACGCGACATGTCCCTTCTGCCGGCTGCACATATTCTCGTCCATATTCTGGACCATATTCTGGAGCCGCCATCATGCGTAGATACGCAAAAGAATGGTATCACCTGTAGAGTTTCTGACTGCCTGCTAGGTATGAACCCGACGACCAAGTGAAGCAGCTGATCAACCCCCTCGGACAGGCTGAATGCTCTGTGTCACCCAAGACATTACTATCACAATTGCGCGTGCAGATTGCATGCGGTCATTCAAGCCCACTAGCTGAGCAGCGAAGTCTCTCGCCACAGAAAAAGACGTGCGGCGTTCCATATGATGAAGTGAGTGCTTCTAGCGTATGGGTCAGGTGCAGAGAGGACAGGGATGCGCGGATTACGAACGTTTCTTCCTTCATAATCGTGTAAGAAATCAGGACATAGGCCAGGGTATGAATGAATTGTCAACTTCCCGATTTGGTATTAGAGAATGCAAGTCGAACATGAATCATTCTTAGCTTACCTTCTGATCCATCGCTGCGCTCGCCACATCTACTCCAGATCTATGAACGCTAGAGCCTTTTTGCTATCATTCTCAAGAACAAACACCCCCAATATCGGACTTCCCTGTCGTGGCAAGCCCACATGTTGTAACCCATGACTGCACCTCCCCAGACTTGTTGCATGATGGCTGTCAACCGACAATACGTCGACAATGAACGAGGGTGATATCACTTGCAGGAATTTTGGAGGCGTTCACGCCATGCCTGATGCGCCTTGGCTAACTGTCAACTGTGAGAACAGTCGATGTGGAAATCAAGGGCTTCTCGATTAAATTGCACGATTATCGATGGCAAGATGCACATGAGCCTAAAATGTGCAACAGAGGCTGCGGAAGACCCGGAGGTGATGTGCTCAATCGATGGCCCAAACCTCGCGATCCCATCGTTCTTCATCCCACACTGACGAGTCGAAGTTTTCCACCAAATTCGGATCCTCCTATAACAGTCATAGCCGTTAGTAGCAGCCGACGCAGATTATGAGGGAATTGGATACAAGCCTTGAATTTAGTCTGGAAGAGAGTGAATCCCCCTTCAAGGATCAATACGTCTTGCTTGGTTCCAGAGCTTAGTAGAGCTTGCTCGTATAGCTATGGTGAGATATCAGCCCTGGTCGTTCTAGTGTTGCAAGGAGGATTATGGAGCTTACAAGGGCAGCTTGTGGTCCCCTGAGATAACATTTGAGACGTCAATTGACTCTCGAACTCGGAGCGAACGAGGATACCGACCTGATCTGTGACATGTAGCAATGAAATATGACTTTCTGGATACCCTTCTCTTTGGTTTCTTTGATCAAATCCTGGACACGAGCATTGAAATCAGGCGAAGGCATGTTAATAGCACCCTTGATGTTGCCTCCGTGGAAGTCGACGTCGCGAACATCGACGACAAGGTAAGACGTGTCGGACGACTTTAGCAAGGAGGCCAGGTCCTGGAAGGGCGTAAATCGCTTGCAGGACAAGCTATAGATACAGAACAGACATCTGGCGTGATATTTTTGACGCTGGACCCTCTATCATCTGCCATGAGGACGACGAGGCATACGGCTGAGAGGAAGGTGGCCGTCAATGGTCAAGCTGGTCTCGCCATCACTGGCGCCTACACATGGGCGCTTCACGTTCCCCCATCAAACACCATTTCTAAGAATTCTTATTGGACAACCAATTCCCGAAAATAATTCTACGTGTATATGCCACAATTTCTACCCAGATATTGGAGATAAAATGAAACAAAAACAATAAATCTAAACGCGTCTATGCGCGGGTGAAGAGAAAGCGAATGTCTTCCAGAGACTTCGGAAAGGCAAAATTGAGCGAAACAGCCAGCTGCTTGAGGAACAAGTCCCGCGTATATCGATATTCGTACCAACAGAAAGTTTATGGGCGAAAGTCCGAAAAGTGTCGGCCGTCGTGTAGGTTTGCCGCTGGTGCTTGCCTCTTCTCGACGTTCGGAAGGAGCATAGGAGTTAAATGTATACGTCGACGAGTGAACTTCTCGGTGAAGTGTCAATCAATTCCAGAAATCCTTGTCAAAGTTTTCGACCAATTGGGGATCATCCTGCAAGGAAAAGAAAAAATACCGGAGGGTCAGTAATGCCAACTCTGGAAAGCCAATCCAAGATGCTAAAGGGGCAAGGGACGAGTATGACGGAGTATGACAGAGCAAAGCTGTTATGAAAAGCTGTTATGAAAGGCGGTTATGAAAGGTCGACGGGGATCGAGGTATGGGGTCAATACGGAAGGTAGGCATTCGTTGAGGATGGGATATCGATATTGGCGAAGGGAGACATGCAGTGAGAGGAGTCTGGAAGAATGCTCACCCTGAATTTACTCTGGAACAAGGTGAAGCCTTCTCGGAGGACTAAGACTTCTTGCTCCGGGGCATCAGCCTTAGCATCCTCAGCATCCTCGAGCGCATGGCGCCGAGTTTCTTCATAGATCTACCATATGATTAGAACCCCAGCGAACGAGGCTTTGGCAAGGAAAAGGAGACGTACACGAGCAGCCTTTGGTCCTCTGAACGTAGCAAGTGCAACAAAAAGGTTCAGATCCGAGAAATAAGCCAATAGAACGTGTAATACTCACCGGACTTGAGATAGAGCACAATGAAACACCACCGTCTTCACATCCCCTGCCTGCTTGACCAACTCATCGACGCTCGACAAAAATTCATTGCTAGGCTTGTTGACCGCGCCTTTAATGTTCCCTCCCACAAAGTCGTCGTCCCGGACGTCCACGACTAGATAATCTTTCTTCACAACCTTTTCGTCATCTTTCATCAACTTTGCGAGTTCCTTCGCACCATAGTTAGATGATTGAACCACCTATCACAGAATTGAGAACAAAGAGAACTTACATCCGCAGTGATATACTTCATGTTGGGAGAGCGCAGGGAACCGTAATCAGAATGCGAGCGTCGAAGGAGAACGGTACTGATAGATAATCTTGATATCTTATTCAAGACTGTCAACGCTCGTTTCCGCTTCTGCATCTCCGTGGAGCATCCCCTTGTCGAACAGAGAAAGCTAATTCGAGTCGGAAAAGTTTGGGCTGACCAACAATTCTATTGACCTTAACGTTTATGAATCTGGTTTACAACGAATAAAAAACCTCAAAAAATTCATCCCCAAAATCGAATGGATTCTTTGCAGAAGAGTGGTTGAAGCACATGGGCTCGAGGCTATAATCATATCCGGGGTATCATTGACTGATAACTACAGCAACCTGATAAACCTCAGCCAATCAACGCCCTCTTTTGCGGTTGCCAAGCGATCTCTCTTATGTTGCAACCAATCATCAAGCACCAATTGGACAAAGCCCTCTTGTGGTCCTCAAGAGGGCAGATCTATTCATTCGACCACGGCCGCCGACTGTCAAAGTTAAGCAGACAGTCGAGGCCCAGACCGCTGACCCAAAGGAAACTGGTAAAGACTCTTTTCGCAACCTGCCCACAACATGACACCAGGATTCCATGCCATCCATGACCCACTTGCGTCGGACGTATTCGGTCTGCAATCGGTATGATCAATAACTTGCATGCAAGGTATAGTGTCAGGAAATATCTTGGTTAAGAAGTTGGATTCCTGTGGTGGATGGTTGTAGAAGACGAGGGTCTGAGGTGACGGCCCTTCTGAGTAGGTGCTAACTTGTGGGTTGGACGGGAATGAAAAAGGTCCAGTAGAACTGGGTGGTGTGAGTGGTCGACCGGTGGACAGTGACCACCCTCGTATGCGGTTATCATCCCCTGCTGCGAAGAGGTATTGCTGCATTGGATCCATAGTGATACCCTATGCATGATAGGTTAGTCTCTCCTAGAAGTGCGATGCAGCCCAAAACACACCAATTTGTGAGTATATGCATTCCGGTGGCCTTCAAATTGCACGACCGGTTGGTCATCCTTGATATACCGTAGATCTAGGGATATAAGCTGGATGAATGTCAGACCTATTCCAAACCGACGAAACCAGGAAGGTTACCTCATCGTTGAGCATGCTCACAAGCATCTGATGCTCTCCGATGGTATCGATGTGTACAACACTCGTAGGAGCTCTGATGCCATGTTTATAGATCGCGCTGTATAGCGGCATCTTTCTATCCTCTTGAATTCGCATATCAAAGCGCAGGATGGTGCCGTTTCTACAACCTGCATACACTAGGTGCTAGTTTCACGGTGAGATCAGAATATACTGGGAAAGGGAGTGACGGCGAACCTCTTGCTGGGTGACCGAAAGTGTGTCGCTATCCGTCCCCAAGCGTCGAATGGACGAGGATAGTTCAATATCGTGAATGGAAACAAGACATCTATTGGCCCCTAAGGTGGGTTGAAATTACATCCTCATTCCAAGCCAAACGGATATCTTACCCATAACCAGACTGTTGTTGTACAAGTGTGAGGACCAGACTTCGTGGATGCCTTTGAGAGCTAGTAAAGTTGTCCTCCTACCGGTACTGTTCAGGTGTGGATCCTAGATGAAGGGAAGAATGCTTACCCATATTGCTCAAGATCGCGGATGGCAACTCTTGGCGAGGGTCCAAATGAAGTCGCTCTGTTAGGCAAACGATGCGGTTGGGCTTTTCCCGTCATTGAGAACAGATAGGAGGATGAGCTCACGCTACTTTTGATCCAGAGATTGATATTGTATTGACTTCTGTCTCGTAGGCAATGCTTAGCTCCTGAGTCCATATGGACCGTCCTGGGGGAAGAACTCCTGGAGTCCACAGCCAGCCACGGCTGTCGCCAACAAAAGGATGGAACTCTCCATCATGCACGGTTCCCTGAGTCACGGATAGGTCATTAGTGCTAGTGACGCAGTTGAGGGAGAGTGCTCACCCCGAATGATTTAATGACACCAGGAGTAGGCAGAAAACTCTGGAGTACAGTGGAAGAATTCGAATAGTTGCATCCAAGAATTTGGCTAGAGAACGGCGGAGAAGAGCATAAATGGGTAAGCTAGGTTTCTATGGCTTTATCGAGAGACAAACTACCGACTGCATCGCTCGAGTTCTTTGAGATTCATTACATGTTGAGCGGGAGAATTGAGTTAGGTTCCAGCGGGAGCTGCCTCTTTTACGCTTCAAGGATGCTGAAGTCGAAGAGCTAGCTTCAGAAGCCACTATATCGGCTGTATCTCGTGTTTGTGATCCTTGGGATGCGACGGGATCGGTACGTGAAGGCTTCGGCTTAGTGGCTAGTGGAAAGTAACGATTTCTTTCCTCGTCAAAGTAGAATCCAGGAAGTTCCACAGGCATGAGGCTTCAGGAGTGTAGAGTTTCACGAAAATGAAGTGGCAATTGGGAATTAGAGTTATAAGCTACCGATTGAGCCCTGGCAGGGAAAGCATTCACTGAGTAACTTTCAGAACGTGGAGGTGAGTGTCGTCCGAAGCGGAAATGAAGCGCCGATTGGCCGAGCGGAACCGCCGGAACCAGACTTTGTACTTGAGGACGATGGCTTGGCAGCCAAACAAAGATTGAAATCTTCATCGAAGTGACTCTTTTCTGTTGGAAAGCGCAGAAGATTACACCCAGTTCGAAATTTTTTGAAGGCAGCATGCTGCTCTGGAGTTTATACAACTATCGGTCGCATCTCTCCGTAAACCATATCTGTTTCCCGAAGGAATATCATAAGCAAAGCGATGAGTACTCGTGTGCGAGAGCGGAAAGCGTATGTTTAGCCGTGATCAACTACGAATACGCTATGTCATTGGTGGGAGAGGCGAAGGTTAGGCTAACCGTAACCACGGTACTAATACGCCACAGGAAACACCCGTTTCAGCTTTCCCGCCATGTGTAGTGACTTTGGGTGAGAAATGGCTTGAAATAACTCGGAGAAAATCTCGAAAAATCCGAGCTAAATAATCATCCGTGAAAGTCGCGGACTAAATGTCAGTGAATGATGCGCTGAGAGCCTAAGCAACGCCATTTCTAGTACTATTGCTTGATTGTCAGATAAATATATGTCGCGCTCGCCTACGTATCCACCGCCTTTTGGCAGTTTCGAGAGCTTGACAAGAGCCTTCAAAAGCTTGACACGGTAGTCAGCGTTGTTAGCTTAGTGGGGCATGGCATCAAGGGGATGCCTGAGGTAAACAAATATTAAAAGGGTTGGCAAGCTACCACGACCTCATCGCTGTATTTCTTTTGCTCTGAACGCGTTCTTGACGACGCTCTGAAAGGCGACAAGGACCCTCTTTTGCTCGTTATTTTCTGGGTTCAGCTAGGATAAACTGTGGCGAATTTCTAGGAGAGTCCTGGGAGATCTAATCAAAGGACCCTCGATCGTTGACCCATATGGCTCAGCAACCCCACTCGGGTCAACCCTGGTCGTCCAGCAGCCTCGGTTCCTCACAGGCGTACTGCAACCGAGCAGCTCGGACAGCGACTCCCCTCAGTCGTGGTCAATCCCCTTTTGGGCTTTTTGCTGACGTGATTGATGGGATTCAATTCTGGATGTACCCATCCTCGAAGGGCAAGCTTTGTAGCATCCACCAGCCATTGGATGTACACTAAAAATCAGAATATATGGTCCCAAACCTAATTTTATCTATTTGAAGTAGTTGATGTAGCAAATAGAAATGGTCTCAAGTTCGGGATTCGAACGCACTCCTTTCTGAGAGCTCTTTGGCGCGTTCCCACTCAGCCATTCTGATGCGCGAAGCGCGGCAACCTCTTGCATATATAAACCGTTGGGCTGCAACCATACCCAATTGGGAGCTGTCACTTAGCCGACAACCAGACCCTTAACCACGACTGAAGGTAGTTGCTGTCGCGTTCTGCTCGGTTGCAGTACGCCTGGTTCCTCAACAACTGTTTTTCACAAGTCTTTGTTTAAAATACATGCTGCGCGTCGTGGCGAGCAGCAAACACGCCTGCATCCAACAACGACTCCAACCACCACGGATTCTGTCCTCATTCGAGATCCGCCCAGGAGCATACTCCCTCCTGGCTTCTCCGCCGACCAGGACAGTGAAAATCTTCCTCCAATTCTGACTTTGGTATGTCGGCTTCTAGATTTTCGCGTCAGACTCACACGAGCGGATGGTTGATTCCAAACAGCCACCGTTCCCTTGTGATATGTGATGCGTTCATCTATTACTCTGCTCTATGCTTACAACGCCCGCTCTATAGACACGCTTCGCAGCCAAATCTGACATGGCGGAAATTTACATAACCTCTTTCGATGAGAGCCCGTTCCTTGAGGAGTACAACCATTTTCATCCCACCAACGTTAATCCCTCAGTCTACACAATGACTAGGAAACGACGCTCCTTATCGAACCTCCTCATCCATCCGTTCCTTAAAACCTCAGAGGACCATCAAGCGCCGACCTCTCCCCTTCTATACGATCTCACCTCGTCGAGTTCCTTAGGCGATTCGGGTCATGACATCCTATACCCACAGGTCCTGGACGCCCAGGCACTCGTTAGTCCACCCGCGTCAAGAGGTTCCTCCCCACCCCCGGATTTCCTACTTGACGACGATCCATTCGCGAACTACACAGCACCTACAGTACCCTCTCCAACATCGCCCAAGAGCTCACCTTCCCTCGAGCCCGTCGACACCAACAACAAGGAGACATCACCAAAGCCACGCTCCCCGCTTTCACCCACCCATCCCGAGAACCGACCGCCCGTGTTACCTTCACCACCAAGAGCTGCGCCGCCCACCGTGACACGGACTCATTCTGGACGCGTCCAACCTGCCTATCAGCGACCTGCTTTCGCACCGCGGCCATCACTACCTTCTCTCGATGCCCTCGCTCAGATGAACGTCGTTCTCCCTAAGAAGGTCAGATTTCGTGTCACTACTCTTAAGAACGCGTTCGTTGACTTTCCGCCGTTAGCCACGGAAAGGACGCGTTGGTGCCAAGCTGCCATTCGAACCCTGGGACAACATCAGTAGCGATGATGGATCTTTATCAGCTTGCAGCTCCCAGGAATCCGTGGTCTTGCCAGAATCAACGCCCGAACTTTCGGTCGATGCCGTAGGACTTGGTGGAGACTTGGATTTCGTCGCAGACTTGGAAGCTGATTTTGCCGAGTCGTTTGGTGACGAATATGATGGACCTCATGCTGGATATTTCTCCTCTGCATCCGGACCTTCCTCCGAGGTACCGCTGCTCTCACGATCGGCGTCAACGAGTAGTGGGAGTGGCGACGAAGATGAGGAACATGAAACCTCCGAAATCATGTACCTTTCCGACTCAGACTCGCCTCTGGAGGAAATTGAAGAGGAAGAAATGTTCCAGATAGCCGATTCATCGTCGTCGTCATCTTGTGTGATGCCACCCCTGACAAGAACAACCTCTGCCTCGTCGTCCACTGATTCAAGTCACGAACTTGATTGGTCCCGGTCGAGTAGTGGACACGACCATGAGACAGACGAGAGTGATATTTTAGCTTCCCCTCCGCAGCCCTTTCTTTCTGCCCCGCCCCTTTCCCGCTTTCCCTCAGTCGCGACCACGCAACTATCTTGGTCGCCAACCGAACTCTACGACTCACTAAAAGACGCAACCTCAACTAAGGAATTCTTGTCACTTTCCAAGGACGAGGATACTTGCGAATTGGGAACCTCGGCAACTACCATTCGGCCTGCTTCAGTCTTGACCGCGAAACTCTTGAATACTGAGGAGTTGACCCCGCCAGAAGAGGAGGAAGCTATGGATGCTGGAGGGTACGAGAGATATCCAGGCTATGGTAATGGTTCTCAAGGATTCGGGGGCTATGGTCATGGAGACTCCGGTTCTGGTAGAAGGGGCTACGGCCAGAGTCAGTCGCAACGCGCTGGGAATGGGACTTCAGGGCGAGGAGGTGTTGGTGGTAATGGAGGTGGTGATGGAGGACGAGACCCACGAAGACCACCTGTCTCTGCATTCACAACTCAGTCCGACTCTGAGTCTGAAGAGGAAGAATCGGAGTCCGACGACGACGTCCCTCTTGCACAAAGCATACCTGGTGCGCTAACTGCTCAGAAATCTCTGAGGCAGCAAGTCAAAGGGGAACACAAGAGACGGAAGCGCGAGAAAGCGCTCGAAGCCGCAGCTTCCCCCAGATCCCCTCCTCGACCAATCCAAGGCATGTCCCGACCTCCCGGTGCAGGGGAGCCTTCTCATGGAGGTATCTCGAGCTCCCAGGAAGCAGCTTCTTACGCCGTCAGGTCGTCCAAATCCCTCAGGCGCCCTTCCACCGCTGATTCTGTTTCAAGTCGACATGTCAATCCTGACGATCTTGCGAGAAGACTACATAGCATGCCGGTCGATGACTCTGCCATAGGGTATCAAGCCCCGGTTGGTTATACTAGACAACGAGCCGGAAGTCTTGGGCACGCTCTACGGCAACAACCACCTTCCGCATATAGATCCCCATCTCCCCCCATGAATCTTCCTACTGAGAGCTCACGGAACATGTTGCGGCCTATGCGATCCTTCCATCGTCCTGAGAAGAAGGCGCCGGCTGTGGAGGAGTTTGGCATGGCACCAATGCCTGTAGCTGCTCAAGGTCTTGGTCGAAGCTTGACCCGAGCTCCATCAGGATCCAGAAGGTCTGAGGAGCAGACTAGGCAACCCAGGAAGTCCATGGAAGAGACGAGGAGAACACAAAGGCAGCCCGAAACAAGGTCTGCTAGGTCATCGAGTGAGGCTGAGCGCGCGCCCAGACCAAGTCTGCAACGTCCTCCGATGCCTCCGCTACCTTCTGCAGAACTCATTTCTACCAGTCCCCCACAACACTCACAAAATACGGCGCCCTCTCAGGCTATTGCACCTCCCATCTCCAAAGGTGTCCAGCAACGTGTCTTCATTGGCGACATGCAGAGATTCAACATGGTTGAGATAACTCCCGCTACCACTGCTGGAGCTGTTATCGAAATGGTGGAGGCACAGGGATCACTTGAAGGCTGGGTAGGAACTGGGGGATGGATGGTGTGGGAGATCGCTCATGATTTCGGGATGGAGCGTCCTGTGCGAAGCTATGAACTCCTTGCCGACGTTCAAGCATCGTGGAACCAGGACAAGATGATGAACAGCTTCGTGATCAGGATAAGCCCTCTTGCAGTCCCTCTTGGCCGTTCTGTAAGTTTTGTGGTTCTGCAATGACGGACTTATTTTGACCACTTATCCAGGCTATGCCTTCTGCATCACCAACTCATTCCGGCTACGTCGAATGGGAAAGCAAGCGTGGAAAGTGGAACAAGCGCTGGCTGCAGCTCCGAGAACACAGCTTATGGCTATCAAAGCGTGATAACGGAAGGGACGAAGTCATGCTCTGCTCCCTTTCCAACTTTGACGCCTACTTCATCACTCGGCCATACAAATCTCCCAAGAACTTCACCTTTGCCGTCAAATCTACCGACAACCTTTCATACTTTGAAAACACCAACGATTATCTTCACATCTTCTCCTGTTCGGAGAAAGATGGGAATGCATGGATGGAAAAGATCCTCGTGGCTAGATCCTACGTTCTACACCAGGAAAAGAACGTCCTGTTCAATCCTAAGGGTGCTGCAGGTGCCGCCAGTACTCTCGTTGCTGGTAATGCTGGTGGATTGAACCGCTCTGGCACTCGTAAAGGACCCCAAGCAGCCCGACCTGCTCAACCTCTCGTCTCTGTCGCGCCACTAGAAACTGCCGTTCATTACCCACCACACTCAGATAACGCATTCAAACTTGGATCCCTCCTTCGCAAGACCTAAGCGCTGCTTCAAGTCTCATACACTCCTTTGCGCCATTCTTCACATTCACGCTCCTTACGACCACATATTTATATATATCTCCCTGTACCCATTCACTCTGTAGACGAAGGATATCCTATTGTTGTATTTTTTCCCCTCTCCGTGGAGCGAGCGGATCCGTCATTCCTTCCTTCCTAGAACCAAACCTACCTTATCTTTCCTTTATGTTTTGCCACAATCGGTTCTATCGTGTAATCTCAACTAGCATTATAGATGTATCAAAAACAGGACCAGAATATAGACAAGAAAAAGTTGTAATAACAAAGCGTGAAATAAAGATGCATGCATGAAGTACTCGGATGAGTGACAGGCTCAAGCAGCGGATGTCTTGACCTTCTTCTTTGGAGGCTCTGGGCTCTCCTCTGAAGCCTTTGCTTTAGGTTTAGGCTTGGGTTTCGGCTTGGGCTTAGGTTTGTCCTCGTCAACGTCCATAGCATCACTAGCCTTCGCCTTAGGCTTGGGGTCCTTAGGCTTAATAACCTTCTTCTTAGGAGCAGCCTCCTCGTCAACCTCCATCTCATCATCCGACTTCTTTTTAGGCTTAGGCTTGGGTTTAGGCGCAGCTTTCTTCTTCGGCTTGTCCTCATTGTCATCCTCTGCGTCGCTGCCTTCAGCTGCAGGTGCAGCTTTCTTCTTTTTCTTCGTGCCATCGGTTTCTTTACCTTTGCCTTTGCCCTTCTTCTTGGGATTGAAGACAGCGCGATCACCAGAGGCATCAGAGGCGGTGGCGGCACCGTCAGAGTCAGAGTCACTAGCGGAGCTTGGGGAACCTTCGTCAGAATCTGAGGCCTTGAAGTCCTCTGGGAGTGTGTGTCAGAAGGATGGCATGGCAACGAAATTGAAAGGAAAGAACATACCATCTTCTTCACTGTCGTCATCGTCAAGACCTCCCCTACTAGCTTTCGTCCTTGATGGACCTTCCTCATCCGAGCTAACCACACTCGCCATATCTTCATCATCGTCATCATCCACAGCAGCAGCCAACATTTCCGCTTCCTCCATCATCTCATTCTTAATCTTGATCTTCTTATCCTTCAAATAATTCTCCACCGCATCATAATCCTCCCTATTCAAACTCGTGAAATTATGCTCAGGTCCGCTCTTCGTGATGATCTTCAGATCGAAGGTTCGTGAAGCAGCAACACCCATACCAGCACCAACACGTGAGAATACGATTTGATGGATGTCGGCGATTTCGACGAGGGTGGGTTGTTTAGAGACGAAGAAGATGTACTTTTCGAGGAAGTAGAGGTCGCCTTGGACGGCTTTGAGGTTGGCTTTGACACCTGGGTGGCCGGTACGGCTTTGGAAACTGCCTGCGCCGACGATTTTCTTCCTTGCGAGGCCACGGAAGATGCCTGAGACGACTTCAAAGGTAGGGTCTTCGTAGTTTTTCTTGAGCCTGTCGTATTTGGCTACTTCCTCCCTGGAATATTTGTTAGAATGGAGAGATATATGAGGAGCAGAGAAAGGGCGTACTCTGTCATGTTTAACTCTGCAGTGATTTCTTCCTCTCGTGCGAATTGCATGACTAGGTATTGGTAACGGGTCTGTCCCTGGTTGATGACTTGCTTCAAGTCGAGCTGAGAAGACTGGTTAAGAGAAAGTCAAGGCGGATAAGACAGGCCCGACTCACGATAAACATGACCTGCTGGTCATCCTTAGGCAGCAGGAATAGACGAGAGATACCACTGTAGAAAATCTTGTAGTCGTAGGTCTTTCCCCTAAGCCTGAAGAACTCTGGATACATGTCCATGTCATAACGACCTCTCGGTGTGACGACCAAAATTTCCTCAAAGCTAAGGATGAGATCGCTTCGGTCTTGGCCAATATCGGCGGTCTCCTTGATTTGGTCATGGAAGACTTGAGCAGCGCTGACTTCCTGCTCGTCATCCTCGTTGACTTCAACATCAGAGCCTGCATCAGAGGCAGATGCACCTTTTGGCTTGGTCAAACTGCCCGGAACGTGGAACCTGATTTCGACCATTTCGTCTCCTGCATTTTTGTTCGGTTTCGAGGATGAGAGGGCGGAGGCGAATTCGAGGGAGACTTCGGTTTTGCCAGCGAGATTGGAATTTGTGACTTGGTCAAGGGGAAGTTCGAAGGCTGTTCGATCCGATATCATGAACACGAGGTTTTTGCCTGTAAATGAGGTCAAACGTCAGGATGGGATAGTTCACAGTAAAATTGAGCAGGAGAAAACGCGACCTTGGAAATCAGTTGTTCCCCAATTCCAGCCCTTGAAGGTGGTTTCCCTGGTCTCTATTGTTTTTCCAAACGAGTTTTTCATGACTTGTGAGAGTTTCTCGAGATCCTGACAAGTAGAGTTAGATGGAGCTTAAAGGTTTGTTTGGTGACACAAGAACGCACTTCTCTCATGAATCCCTCAAAGTTCTCGATTTTGTGCTCCTTGCCATCCTTCAGACCCACTCTCAACTGGTACTGGCGAGCGACGCGCGTCCACTGCACCCAGTCTATGGTCGGCGTCCCTTTTGACGCTGCAGACTGCGCAGCCATGTGGATTGTCTCCCCAGACTCTCCTCCCTTCCACGCCATACCACTGACTGCAATACGAAACTCTGCGAAAAAGGTATTAATAGCCTCCATTCACCACAGATTCACCCTTACTCACTTCCTAGCTCATTCTTGTGCCAAATCTGGTCATACTGAGTAGTCATGGTGGTGGTCAAGAGTCAAGTCGTGTCTGCTGTAAATTGGATTTTCAATGAGGCTCGACGCGCTGACGGAGCTTGAATTTGGACGCGCCTAAGATCGTTGCCGGAAGCGACGTTCTCTGCTTTTCTTCCTTCAACATGTTGGATTCACTGGAGTCACGCTCGAGGAGCATGCAGGAGAGGACTTTTTGCAAATGGTAACCATATTGGGAGCTGCGATTACAGAGAATTGACGGGACAATCGAAATATAGGTTGAATACAAAGTTGGAAGCAAACAACTACCCTCCAATGTCATCCTTGGTCAAGGACTTGTCTGATGGTGTTCGGCTCATTCAACTCATGGTGCGTAGCATCTCTAGAGATGTGGCAAGAACTCATGCTCGGAACCCAGGAAATTATGGGTCTGTACAGTTAAACCACTCTCAGGTCCTCCAATACTCAACTCTCATGCAGGAGACGTATCTCTCGGTCGGTATAATAAGAACCCACGTATGCGTGTGCAGAAGGCAGAGAATGTCAACAAAGCTCTCGAGTTCATTACTTCTCGTGGTGTCAAGCTAACAAACATTGGACCAGAAGGTTTGTCACTTTCCCTCAATCAACCTCCAGTCCTCCCGCTAACCCTACCCTTCAAGACATCATCGACGGCAACCTCAAGCTCATCCTCGGAATGATATGGACCCTAATTCTCCGCTTCACAATAGCAGACATCAGGTGCTTCCAAATCAGTAACCCTCAGCCCCAGGCTACTCATTCGGCTATTTCTCCTCTCAAGTGAAGAGGGTTTGTCTGCAAAAGAAGGTCTATTATTATGGTGCCAGAGGAAGACACAGCCATACAAGGAATGCAACGTGCAAGATTTCTCGTCAAGTTGGTCAGATGGGCTAGCTTTGTTCGTGCGCCAGGCTTTGACATTTCCCCTGGCTAGTGGGACGCTAACTATTGACGTTCTCTAGATGTGCCTTGATACACTGTCATCGGCCTGATCTACTGGATTATGACAAACTCGACAAGGCATGCTTCACCAAAATTAGATCATCTTGGTTCTTGCTCATCCTTCGACAGACGGATCGACATGGAAACACAAGACTTGCATTTACCGTCGCAGCCGAACACCTTAACATACCGGTCCGTCATGTTCTTCCCGCCACTATACTTTCTCACAAGTATTTCAGCAACTCCTTGAAGTAGAAGATCTCTGTGACGCAGCCCGACCAGATGAGCGTAGTGTCATGACATACATCGCCAGCTACTTCCACGCCTTCTCTTCCATGGGTGAGAAATGCGTCTCTACTGCGGCCAACATGCCTCCTGACCGTCTACTTTCTAGATCAAGCAGAAACCGTATCTCGACGGGTTGAGAAGTTCGCTGAGCTCATGCAATCAGTATGGGTATCACGTAACGATTACGAACGTCGAATTCGACTGGTGTGTTCTCTCCCTTCTGATCTCTTCCCTTCCCTCTCTCCTTCTAACATCTAAACCCGATATCCTCTCTAGCTACTCTCCGCCTTATCCGAAATTCAATCCCAATGGGACCGTTCGGGGTTCACAGGTACCTACACCGATGCGAAAGAACAGTCTGCTGAATTCACAAAGTATAAACATACAACGAAGAGGACATGGGTAGCTGAGAGGCAAGATCTGACGACGTTGTTTACGAATGTGCAGACAAAGTTGAAGACGTATGGGTTGAGAGAGTATATTCCACCTCGTGGACTAGAGCCTGGTGATTTGGATGATGCGTGGAAAGAGTTACTGGCGAGTGAAGCACAGAGGTCGAGGGCGATTAATGCGCAGATTAGGCAGTAAGTGCGATTTGGGACGAGATGGTCTTGGGTGTTGATGATGAATTTGCTAGGATCAAGGAGTCTTTGAGGAAGAAGTTTGCAGATATTGCGAATGACTTTGAGAGAAGGCTGCATTTGGTGTCGCTGGCGTTGACGGCGGTAGATGGACCTCTGGAGGTAAGAAATTTTCGACCTCCTATGGATATTGAAGGCTGATGGGCACCTGCAGTCACAACAAGAGCAGATCCAGAAAGTACAGGCGAGGCTACCTGAACTGACGGATCTGCTCACTGGGGTGGCCAGAGCCGAGGAAGAATGTATATCAGCAAACGTCGAAGAGAACGACTATACGGTGTTTACATGTCAAGATTTAGAGTACGAACTGGAACTGTTGACGCAGGGTATTGCGAAGAAGATTTCCTTCATTGACAATCAGGTTCGTGGCTTTATTCCCAGCCTTTTCTGCAAACTTACATACTTGTTTATAGATCGTCTCTCGCAATATGACAAACTTGACACCAGCTCAGCTGGAGCAATTTGAGACCACCTTCCGCTACTTTGACAGGGATGAGACGAATACACTCAGTATCACCGAGATGGCCGCTGCATTGGCTAGTCTGGGCATCGTGTATTCCGATGAGGATATGGACTATATCTACGACCAACTGGTGTCGGATTACGGTGCGATAACTTACGAAGCGTTCATTAACCTCCTGGTATGTCGATCCCTTGCATAGCCGTGAAGCACAGTTTACTGACCATTCCGCAGGTGGATATCACTGAAGACCAAACTTCACCTGAACAACTGCGGGAATCATTCCGTGGTATTGCTTCGGACAAGGTGCGTTCAATGCTATGCATCCACTGCGGCGTATTTATGGCTAATATCTCTTCGTATGATCTAGCCTTTCGTCACCGAGCTAGACCTGCGCCTAGCCCATCTGCCTCAGCCTGCGATTGATTATCTCCGAGAAGCGATGCCTAGTGAACCTAATGATGTTGGTGAACCGCAGTACGATTACGAGCGGTGGTTGGATGAAGTGTTTGCGTAGTTACTTTACCATTGGATTCTTGTAATAGATTCTCTTTTTTTTTTCTTTGGTCGCGATGTAACGATATCATCGGAAACTACGGCTTGCTACGGTTGCGCGTTGCTCTGTCGTGGGGGCATCACAGCCACAGATAGCTCTTACTGTAAAGAGGTTGATCAACTTCAACTTGAACCACAACCACTATCATCCCCCGATCTTTCTTGATTCTCATAGAATGGTCAGTCTCTTTAGCTTCGTTGGAACTTTTACACACGACACTGACCCCGATCGACACTTATAGGCTTCAGGTGTTGGCGTTTCCGATCAGTGCAAGCAAGTCTACCAAGAGTTGAAGCTGGGCAAAAAGCACAAGTACATCATCTTCAACCTTAACAAGACCAACACGGAGATTATCGTCGAGAAGACTTCTTCTTCAGAAGATTATGATGATTTTGTCAGTGATCTTCCTGAGACTGAACCTCGTTGGGCGGTGTACGATTTCGCGTTTGAGAATGAAGATGGAGGCAAGAGGAATAAGTTGACTTTTGTTTCTTGGTGAGTTGGGTTCCCCTTCAATGTTTTTCTTAATTCGGCCCCATAAGACACGTTGAAATGGATGGATTCTAACGTGCGTTGAATTGATTAGGTCTCCCGATGACGCGAAGATCAAGGCAAAGATGTTGGCTGCCTCATCCAAGGATAGCCTTCGTCGTTCTCTCGATGGAATTGCTCTCGAGATCCAGGCGACCGACGGCTCTGAGGTTGCCTATGAAGCGGGTACGTATTCTCTGCATCAGATATCCCAAGAACCCTCTGCTGATGCTGGGTTTTGAACAGTTTTGGACAAGGCTTCCAGAGGCGCTCGCTGATCGTGTGCATCCTACGTAGCTTAACGAGTTTTGTTAAATATTCTTTATCGTTATCGTTATCGACGCCTCGTCTCGAATGTTACGCTCTCCCTTCCGAATGCGATGAAAGTGTGACATCAACAAACGTCTTGCCGATGGTGATTGATCACCGTCTCATGCAGAAGTTCATAACCTTCTACTATTGAGTAAAGGTCTACCCTACATCTCGGGATATAATGTGATCCGCTCCTATGGTATAAAACGTTCTGAAATTAACCTAATTAATCCCGACTTTGCTCATGAGTTCGGCAAGATCATCAGCAGCCTTTTCTACGTCCTTCTTGTCCTCCTCCCTCAGTTCGACCTTTGACAGGTCGATCTTGGCCGGTTCCAGCTCCTCAGGTAGAGGCTCTTCTTCCTCTTCTTCCTCTTCTTCCTCCTCCTCGTCCGTAGAAAAGAGTTTTCCACCTCTCTGCTTTAGGCTGAGAGCGATGGTCTCCAGATGTTCGTCGTCATCCTCCTGGTCGTTATCCTGAAGCTCTAATTTCATCAGGCTACCAAGACCCGACGATATGGCATCCGCAAGGAGGGCAAAGGTCTGTGATTCGAGATTATTGTTCTGCAGTTGCAGAGTATGTAGTTTCGAGTTTGATCCCGTTGCCAGTGCAGACAATAAAATCGGTACCTCCCCCTCATTGGAGAGAACACAGTCCGAGAGGTTGAGCGTGTGTAGCTCTGGCCAGGCTTGAAGAGCTTCTGTCCAAGCAGCCAACCCATCCGAAGCACCGTCTTCCGTGAATGTATTATCCTGGAAATCCACATGTCGTAGATTTGGGTTCTTCTGTAGTCCTTTTGCGAGAGCTGTGATTCCGTCCATACGGATTCCATTCTGTGGCATCCTAACTTCTTCTAATCCTCCATGTGCAGCAAAGGCTTCAGCCCATGCACCCGCTGACCCGTTCTCCAATCTATTCCGTCCACATATGAGTGTTCTCAGACTGGAAGTCTTCCCGTCCGCCTTGGACAATTCAGCAGATTTGAGAAGGGCGTTGGCGAGGACTGCGCCTCCTGCTGGACCGAGGCCGTTGTTGTTGAGTTTGAGGATTCGGAAAGAGCGGTTGTGTGTAAGGAGGGGAACTATTGGGTCAACTGATCGTCCACCGAATGCATTGTCTGATAGATCGATCTCGACCAAGGAGGTTTTGTCCTTGAGGGCGTCACAGATTGCTGTTAGTGCCTGAGGGATTTCGCTGATGAGGCGTCCGGTGAAGATGTCTGCGAAATCAGCGATCTACAGCATATACGGTGTAAGAGTAGAGCCATACAAAGTGTAAAGGACACCCACCTTTAGGACCTCAGTTTTCTTCAAGAAATCAGCGAGTTCCTGTGCTGCTTCAACACCGATGGTGTTTCCGCCCAGATGAATCTCTTCGACCTTAGTAGGGTCATACGGTGCAAGCAAAGACTTGATGTCCTCTCTAGTATCAAGCTTAAGGCCCTTTCCAGCGAGCGACAGAATCCTTGAATCAGAGGACATGGTGGTATAATCCAAGATGAAATGGCGTAGAATGACTGGCGAAGGATCCGAAAAAGTTGTATGAACCAAATGGAGATATCTATCTCACGCCATTACAGATAAGATGCTGCTCACCGAAGCTTGTCGACATGCGGGCGTAGGCGGATCTTTATATACAAACAACTCGAACATGTCGACAGTTTACTTTCTTAGTCTCGAACCACCACCATCAGTTAGTATTACTGCTCAATTTCCCCCGTAGTGGCCTACTTACGTCGTTGAATAGTGACTGAAACCGCGACTTTTGCTTCTGGTTGTTTCTGGGGTGTCGAGCACATCTTCGTGAAGCATTACAAGGGCAAAGGTATCATTGATACGCAGGTTGGGTTCACGGGTGGAAACCCCGCCATCAAGAACCCTAGCTATGAGCAGGTCTGTGGTGGGGCTACTGGCCATGCCGAAGCTGTCAAGATCGTCTTTGATCCTAAGCAAGTCAGCTATGCTGAGCTCGTAGGTCAGTACTAGACCTGCGAAATCCAAAGGGAGTGAGAAAGCTGACAACAGCACAGAGTTCTTCTACCGCACCCATGACCCTACTACTGTCAACAGACAAGGTGGTGATATCGGTGATCGTAAGTATTCCTGTCTTTCTTCCCATCCTAAAATCTGACCCCTCTCTTCCCAGAATACCGCTCTGCCATCTTCACCTACACTCCCGAACAAGAGGAGACAGCCAAGAAGGTCACTGAGGAGGTTCAAGCCAAGCACTTCACTCCCAAGGGTCAGAAGATCGTCACGGAGATCTCACCTGCAGTAGATTGGTTCGATGCAGAGGAATATCATCAGGAGTATTTGTTTAAGAATCCTAACGGTTATAAGTGCGCTTCTCATAAACTTCATTGGTAGCTCCATGTACTAGGTAAACCTCAATGAATGTCGAATTGAATGTTGTTCGATCTGGAATCATCAAAGCTGGCTTCTGGGGTAGGCAACTGATACAACAAAATAAAGACTAGGATTGACCTAGTGTGCATAATATGATATATACATACAAATCGTTAGAAACCCGTCAAGCCAACTAAATCAGAGCATTAATCCCGACATGTATAATTTCATCCGCCGAGGTCAACCATTTCCCAGTTTCTGGGAACATCGTCGCAAGACGACGATAGACATCTTCGATGAAGAATTGTCTTATCCAGTTCACGACGATGGAGGCTTTGCCTGCACGGAGGTTTTTGCTTACGACGTGGTAGTGGGGTGCACTGGATATCAAAGACGTAGGTGAGCGAACGATTTTGTGGGCAGGAGAATGAACGACTCACATGTGTGTGGCAATCGTTGCTGCAGTTCTGATCTCTTCGATGATAGCGGGGTTCAGAGTGGGGTTGATTCGAAGCTCAGCTTCAATGATCTTTTCAACTAGATCATGGACCTATTTTCGGGCGGCATCAGTATCATATCCACAGCGATTGGCAGAACTCTACGAACCTTGACGTCGAAGTCATCCCTGAAGCCAATATAGTATGTTGCACCGTAGAAGCCCTCAACAGTCCTGACTTTGTTAACGACGTATCGTTCGTTTGCAGGAACCCTCGCTATAGGGACAATGCAAACCGACAAAAAGACGACGACTCGAGGGAGGGAAGGCCATTGGCGGATGAAGCCTTTGAATAGGTTAAGCACCCACGATACCATTCAAGTAAAACGAGCACTTACCGATGAAGGTATGAGGGATCCCCTTGCCCTCCGTGATCTTATGGAAGATAGCACAAGAAGGTATCCTCTGCAACTTCTTCCTCTCAACCTCCATCCCATCTTCACTCTTCCCACCTGAGACGTAGTAGAACTGAGGATCGCTTTCCGATACAGAAGCATCGTCTTGGAGAAGAGTAACGTCCTGGGCATTAGGTTGGGGACTGAACATGACCGAGGAACCTTCGTCTTGTTGGATGAAGTGACGGAGGTTTTGGCGGTTCGCTCCGTCGAATTTATCTTCAAGACTTTTGCCCCAAGTCCAGAGGGTCATGATGCCGAGGCTGAAGGGAAAGTTGAGTGAGACTGACGAAGAATTCGACGGGAGGGAGACTTACAGGATCAGCCCAATCATGAGAGGGACCCAGGCACCGAGGGGTACCTTTTTGAGCGATGCACCCCAGAACAAAGCTATGAACATGACGCATTAGAATCGCTGGCTCCGAAGCCTAAGCACAACGACGTACCATCGAAAAATCCGAAGGGGATAAAGTATGCCAGTGCAAGGATGAGAGGCAATTGCTTCCTGTAGTAGATATGGACGGCGATGAGGACGGAAGTTGTGAACATGACCGTAGCGACAGCGAATCCGTAGGCGTTGGTAAGCTTTCCAAGGTCCTTAAAAGCGCCAACGAGGATAATAGAGCCAATCATGAGAAGCCAGTTTGCAGCGGGAATGTAGATCTGTCCCTGAAGTTTGTCGGATGTGTGAAGCATCCGGATGGGAGGGAAGCTTTTCGTGTTAATCAGCTGTTGAACCAAACTGAATGTAGCTGTTATCATAGCCTGGGAGGCAACGACCTAGAGACAATCATTTATAAGAAGGTTGGGCAAAGAATATAGAGGCACCTCAATGGACTTACCGTGGCGAGGATGGCAAAAATGAAGACTATCCAGAATAGGGGGCCGTTGGGCTTGCCTGGGATAGTGTGGTAGAACATGTTCGAAAAGACTGCGTCTCCATCCGCAATCAGACGGGCGCCTTGACCAAGGTATGCTAGGACGATGGCGGGATACGTGATGAAGCAGAAGGAGAGACGAATCGACATGGCGTTGAACTGTCCCAGGCTATAAATAATGGGTCAGAAACATGCAGGGGTGCACGAATAATTTCACAGACTTTGCGAAAATCGCCTCGCAGCCGGTGATGGCCAGAAGGACACCTGCTAGAATGTCATAATTTCTGGTCCGAACGAAAACTAAAAGGGACTCTTCAGTAAAGTCTAAAGTCGGTTAAGATGAACACATACGTAGGATGGCCCGAGAAGGATCAAAAGCCCGGAATACTCCAGGGTAAGACGTGATGTTGTAAATGCCAGTACCAGCGAGTAGGGACAACCATATAAACGAAACTAAGCGGATGAGTGAGCATTGAACAGAAGGAATGTTATCGGATCAGCTTACTGGGGGCGAACGTGAAGGCAACACGCTCAGTACCGAATCGTTGAAAGAAGAACAAGACAAGAAGAATTGCCTGCGTTAAATAAGCAACAGCTTGTGGGTGAAACTCAAAGATCACTTACAATGGAGATGGGCTGGAGGTTATTTGTGACGGATGGTTTGGCGATTGCAATACCACCAACAGCGCTGGTCACTGAGACGGCTGGGGTAAGAATACCATCGGCCATAGTCAGACTGTAAAAAAAAATATGAGCAAGTTCAGAAGAAGCGAGAATCAACTACGTACGAGGTTCCGAGAAGACCAACGAGAAGGAGGGGCCAGCGTAACTTTGGGCTGATATGGCGTCCTTCAGTCTCTCGATTGAAAGGTGCGGCTATACTTTCGCCAGTCAAGGTTCTGTCCGCATCAAAATCCTGTTGGGCGCGGGGATAAAGTCCTTGAAATAACGCAAAGGTTCCGCCCTCCCCTAGTGGTTTTTAATTTTTATTGCTTCATCTTACAAGGCATTCGATTACTTACCCTCTCCCGTGCCAAATGATAGAGATGTAAAGATCTATAAAAGATGTCAGGTGGGGTCTACTGTTATACATGAAGAACTTACATATTTGCACATTGGAAGTAACGTCAGAGACCAGATGATGGCGCTCAAGCCGCCAATCACATCCTCCTTAGAGGGAAGTGGGCCAGAAGCAGGCCAAATACCATTTATCACGTATAAGGGGGACGTTCCGATATCAGAGTAAATGACGCCTGGGGTTACCTCGTGTTTAGCTCTTGCAGGACCTATTATGAGAGAAATTTGACATACCTAAAGCCTGGAAGGCGAGCGAGAAGAGAGCGGCTCCTCCTAGCTTCACCGCCGTCCTTTGTGCTTGAAAGACGGAAGGAATCGACGGGGGACGCGTTCCCTTCTCCAAAGACGCAGAGTCTGACATCTCAAGGACACGAAAGGAGTGAAGAAAGACGAGCTGGGGGACCCTAGAATGTTTTGTCTTGAATATATATAGGTCCCCTGCGTTTCCGTTTGTAATTTTTCGCCAAACGCGGACGTGATCAGGAAAGTGACAGGGTCCAACCTGTGTATGCAATGTTACGCGCTGTATTCCTTATCTACAAGCAACAGCCATATTCCCTCAATATAAAAGGAGGATTTGTTGACGTGAGGGATTATGGCCATTTCCGCATTTGGAGTGCGCCTCGAGAGTGATGCTGATGAAAGTGACGTGCAAACCTGAACAATGTGGTCTGGGTGAAGCGTCTACAAGATAAGACGGGTATTTTGCGGGAGAGACAAGTCAACTCTCGTACCTTGCTATTCATCGCTGTCCAGCTATGACATCCTACCGTTGAAGACGGCAGTTTGAAGCGTCACATGAAGAACCCTCTCGTAAATTGATACGACTTGGCAGATTCTGAAGGTCAGCAGTCTTCTTGAGCACACGGCCGTGTCTTGTGTAGATGCAAGACTGCCAGCTTTTCTCAAAGTAACCAGCACAAGGAAAGGCGCAAAGTTCTAGCTGCCAGATGGGGGTTCTTGATCAAGAACAAAGAAAGGAAGGAAACTCCCACAGTCATTGAAATGCAAGCCACGTGACCTCGAAACCCCCTTCTCCTGAGAAAGTCGGCCTCGACGCTCCCATCCAAGCTTGACGCGAACAACGTGTATTAGGGTCTCCCTATCGTCTTCGGCTCCGTATTCTTTGTATATCTTGGTCGCTCTCTTTGTCAAAGTTCTCAAGGACTGATTAACTTCAGTACCACAAAATGTCGTTCTTTAACTCGTTTGGGTGAGCTTTGCCAATTTCCTGCAGTTACCAAGGCTTTTCTCAAGGCTTCGACAGTCGTTCAATGGTTCGTGGTGCTCAGAAGCCGAAGAGAGCAACGACACCGACTTCGGCGACCACTCCGACCACTGACATGCCTCCTCCAAGATCGGCACCACCATCACCCACACTCTCTGCACCGAAACCTCTGTATTTATGCAGTCCCTTCGTGGAAGCGGCTCTTGTAAAAGGCAATTTCAAGACTATTGTAATACTTCCCCGCTACGTTGATATCATGGAATGGGTTGCTGTTAATAGTGAGTCTCTTTTGCCCATTCATTCCGCCGTCTTATTGACCCTACTACCTCCACTCAGTGTTCGACTTCTACACTCACTTGAACGAATTCTACGGTGTCATTGCAGAATGCTGTACCCAACACAGCTGTCCAACTATGTCTGCTGGCTCAACGTGCGTGTATTCATGACCGACTCAACACCGCTTGAATTAACTGGTTTCACAGGCTAAATTATACTTGGATCAACCAAGACCGCAAAAATGTCAACTTACCTGCTCCTACTTATATTGACTATGTAATGACCTGGGTGCAAAACCTTTTGGACGACGAAAACGCATTTCCTACAAAAGCTGGTACGCTTGCAGAGCCGGTAGACGTATGTACATGCTAATGACTTCGAAATTACAGGACAAGACTTTGCTCCCACATTCCCCTCGACCATCAAGCACGTCTACCGGCAACTCTTGCGGGTATTTGCCCACATATATCACGCTCACTATGCTCAAATCCTGCATCTCCGTTCTGAGCCACATTTCAACTCGCTCTTCGCACACTTCCTCGCATTCGGTCGAGAATACGAGTTGTTGGAAGTAAAGGACGTAAAAGGCTCGAGCACAGCACCAGTTGGAGTTGGTCAACTTTGGGAAGCGTGGAGGCAGATGGGCATCTTAGATGGCTAGCATACCCTATTTATTGGACAATAGCAACAGCAGGACTGTAGCTCAAATGTGCGAATAGATTCTGTATAGACATGGACGTTAGACGGTGAACCGGCCCGGCGTGTATTTGGTTCTCTTGGAGTATATGGACATGATCATGCCTTGATCGGTCGCCCAGCGACTGTTGTCGCCAGCAGCGTTGGACAGGCCAACACGAGGCTTAGGCTTTTACTATTTTCACTTTAAACTTCCAGGCATCGATATGTCGTTCTTTGGGTTTGTTTAAGGCATGCTTCTCGCTGCTACGTGAGCTAATATACGCCTCGTAGGAGAGGACGAGCGCCGAATAGGCAGAGAAGGTCACCAACACCGACTGGACAGGGCGAACGGAGAGAACGCAGTACTGGACCTCCATCTGGGCCACCTTCTCCAGGACCTAATGGCGGAGGGAAGCCTTTATACCTCTCGAGCCCGTTTGCAGATGCTGCATTGGTGAAAGGCCACTTTAGAACGATTGTGTTGCTCCCGAAATACGTGGATATCATGGAATGGGTCGCGGTTAACAGTGAGTAGGCGGTTCATTGCATCTTCGAACTATTGGCTAACGCGATCTGTAGTCTTTGACTTCTACACCAACCTGAATGAGTTCTACGGTGTGATCACTGAATGCTGTACGCAACACACATGCCCAACGATGTCTGGAGGTGCAACGTACGTCTCCTCATGTCTTGTCCTGCTGGCGGACAACTAAGCGATGCTTTCATATAGGCTAAACTATACTTGGCAAAATCAGCAAGGCAAACCGGTGTCGTTGGCTGCTCCGACGTACATCGACTCCGTCATGTCATCCATCCAGAATCTGCTGAACGACGAGAACGTCTTCCCCACGAAGTCCAGTGCGTCCGATTGACTTTCTGTATCATAGATCTTTACTAATAAGCGCGATCTGCACTACAGATCAACCATTCCACCAGTCTTTTCCTGCCACTGTGAAGCACATCTACAGGCAATTGTTGCGTGTCTTCGCACACATATACCACGCCCATTATCCCCAGATTCTTCACCTACGCGCAGAGCCTCATTTCAACTCACTCTTTGCTCATTTCCTGGCGTTTGGTACAGAATACGAGTTGTTGGAGACGAAGGACATTCGGGGAGATTCAGCTACTCCGGTTGGAGTGGGTCTTTTGTGGGAGAGGTGGAAGGAGAAGGGGATTCTTCCTAGTTGAAGAGAGAAAGTGCACTGACACTACAGGAACGATACCAAGATTTTGTTGCTTTACGACCATGTTTAATTGGAGGACTTCATTGCGATTGCATTGTATTTGACGATTTGCTTCCGTGGGGTAATCGGGTAAAACTTGAAGAGCCCATCCGCACGGCTTGACACTCTTTTACATCCTTCGAGCGCTCGACTGTCACTTACACCTAAAGAACCTGGATAAAACTGCAATTACCACCACAAGGATGGAGATCGTGAGCTGATGAAAGAGAACATCGCGCGTTGCCAGTAATGAGATTGCAAGATTATCACGCGGCAATTTGACCAATGACATGGAAGTTTACTCAGCGTACCTCTGCCACTAACCACCACCAAGCGTCTATGTTACGATGCCCAATACCTTCATAGCTGAGAACGAACGTAGAGAAGGTTACACTCACGTCCTGCTGATAACCACGGGGAGTGTGGCTTCGATAAAAGCACCTTTCATCGTCGAGGGATTGCTCAAGGTGAATACCTTTTTCCATACTGAAAGAATCCTCCGACTGACCACCATATGGTCTAGCACCAGAACGTCCTGGTCGAAGTTGTTACTACCAAACCATCTCGAGTATTCTTCTCGATAGACGACATACAAAAAGCGGGGTCAAGAGTCTGGACAGACGAGGACGAGTGGCGAGTATGCACGAACCCGATCGAAATCGGTGTTCTCAGCTAACCTTTCAATCGGTACAGGCAGACTATCAGATCGGGGACCCGATACTACACATTGAGCTCCGTAGATGGGCTGATATAGTGCTTGTTGCTCCATGTTCAGCTAATACACTGGCGAAGATCGCTGGTGGTATCTGTGACAATCTTGTCGTGAGTTCTTCCTTTCGTGAGCTTCCTGGTCCCTTTCTCACGACTTGTTAATAACTAGACCTCACTTCTGCGAGCCCTGTCTCCGTCTACACCGACGTACATATTTCCTGCGATGAACACATTGATGTACGAACATCCCCTAACGGCGGAACACATTCGCGTCGTACGCGATGTTGTAGGATATAATGTGGTTGGCCCGATTGGAAAAGCACTTGCATGTGGAGACATCGGTGAATATTAATTCCTATCTCAAGTAATATAATGTTTGCTAATTCAACTATAGGTATCGGAGCAATGACAGAATGGAAGGATGTCGTCAAAATAGTCGTGGACAAATTCAATCTCATACCGAAAAAATATTGATTCTATAATTCACCGTCTTCTTCCCGGTCCAGGTCTTCCCCTCCCTCCAACCGGTTTTGCTTCATTATACTGCCCCACAAGACCCTGCAAAATCCCCCTCGCCTCTGCTTCCTGTTCCTTCAACTTCTCCATCTTAACCTTCGCCTCATACGCTTTCCGAGCAGCCATCCTCGCAGCTTCTCGATAAGGATCAAAGGTTGGAAAAGAAGCAACCATCCCTGCTGTAGTCATTGCGAGTGAGTCGGCGATAGAGGCTTCTTGGGTGGCGGTATTCGCTTTCTGGGAGAGGCATTCGCAGATTGCGGTTGCGATACGGATTTGGGCTGCTAGTTCTACCAAAGCAGCTTGCCGTGTTCTGGGAGGTGGTGGGGTTGGGTGATTATGAGGTGTTGGTGAAGGCGTTTCTATGATAAGTGAAGGGGGTGATATGGGTTGTGGTG
This sequence comes from Clitopilus hobsonii, assembly GCA_015708445.2. Classification (NCBI taxonomy): domain Eukaryota; kingdom Fungi; phylum Basidiomycota; class Agaricomycetes; order Agaricales; family Entolomataceae; genus Clitopilus; species Clitopilus hobsonii. Next base: position 1,335,689 of record CP068003.1, on the reverse strand, counting down.
GTGGTTCTACCACTGGGAATGTTATGAACTGAGCGCCGTATATTACTGTAGGAGGGCTGGTGTTCGGTTGGGAAATCGAACAGGACTGTTGTGGCGCATTTGGTGGGAATTGGGACTCGCTTGAGCCAAACTGTGCAGATTCGGTTTCCGTCGAGGTCTTCGTTGGCATTCTACGTCCTATATTGTTTGCCGAGTTCGCATTGTGCGGTATCGTGCCAAGGGCCTGCCGACTGGGCCCAGCCTTCGGTTTAGGTTTGGATGTACTATGCTGGCCGGATAGTTTTGCTTTGGTTTCGTTTGCACGAATGTTCTTCAGTATCATGTCCTCCCACTTTAACTTCTTTTGGCTTTGGGAATTGTGACTAGACGCGAAAATATCCTATCAAGGGAAGCATTTGAGCTCAGGATACTGGATGACCGCGACTGTGTTCAACAGCGTTCTCTGGATCCTCACCTCTCCTAATGGCCCTCCATTCTCCTTATCGTTATTTTGGTATCCTTCCTCTTCTCGTAGCCTTTCTTTGATTCTCGCACTAAACAGATTTTGTACGCTATGCAATTTTTTCCTGCTCGGTGGTGGCATGTTGGAGAGGATGACGAGGTTGGCACTTGGTAGCGATCAAGGTCGAAACCAATCAACAATATTACAACCCTGACACGACGCGAATTGCTTATTACATACTTATCGCGTTCTCACTCTTTACGCAAGAAACCGAAAGCTTATTTCTGTTGATTCACACACGTTCTTGTTGGGGAATTTGTTTGAATTTTCAAAGTACCGTCTCCTGCCAACCTACCACCTCCCCGCAACTCTCCCAATAGCCCAAACGAACCCAGCGCCTCCTCCAAGTAACAGCACCCACACCCCCAAATCCCACAATATCCTCTTCTTCCACTGCCTTCTCTGCAATGCACGTTCCTTCCTGAGCAGTAGCTCGTCATTCCGCGTTGCAGATCCTGGTTCTGACCCTGCTGATGCGGGACCAGGGGATGCTGTTGACATGGAAGTGCGTGGTGTTTGGGGAACGACTATGGCGAGGGGTCGTTTGAAGAAGTGGGTTGTTACGTGTATGAAAGCTGAAAGGTGCGCAATTAGATAAGACGGAATGTCTAAATATAATGCACAGCGGAAGCATACCTGGGAGGAAGTACGTGCTCGTGAAAGCGGAGAGAATGAGGATGTCACTGAGGACCACAGCTCCTATGTCAGGAAGGATAGATAGTCCAGCGGACAACATAGTCAGGAGTAATCTTGAGAGCGGTAAGGATGTCGAAACGCGGATACGATCTGGTATAGGAAGAGCCGGGGAGGTGATGATAAGGGCTGGAATGTTGAGAAGGAGAGTCAACGCTGTTAGTATCGAAGTTGTAATCTTAATTGGAGTCTGCGAGGGTTTATACTGCTGAAGGGTGAGATGACTTGGAGGCAAGGAGAAGGAGGATGAATCTACTCACTGTATCCTGTACACGTGGATATGCGGCGAAGAAAACGAGGGGTAGTGTGAGGGCTACTGATACAAGGACGGAGAGGAACGATAGCGTTCGGAAGGATTGCTTTCTAGAGGTTCGCAATGAACCAGAGGCTTGCTGGTGGCCTCTGAGGGAGGAATACAACGAAAGCGTGGAAGAGGTGGTGAAAGCAAACGATGTTAGAGCTGTAGCTCGCGTTAGTGTATACTCATAAGGAGAAAGGGAAGAAGTTCCTCACCAATTCCTTGCCAGAAGGCACCCATTTTGAGCCATCCAGGCGTTGAGAGGGGAATACCCTGGATATATGACAACACGATAAAACCAAGCCATACGACGTATGTAACAATCGACAGCCAGGTCGAGTAGACAACGGATTTTGAAGCAATCGAATGTGCAAAAATGAGGGGTAGTAGTACAATTGCGATGATAGCAGTCAATAGAAGCCTCGGAGCCCAGGAAAATTCGCCAAAGATGGAAAGAAATATGTTGGTAGATTCTGTATGACCCATTAGCTTGGAGATGACTGATGAAGGGTGTATCTTACCTCGAAGATAAACAGCTGTTATGAGAACTCTTAGCCCGCCCGTTCCCGCTCGGACAACACTCCGCAAGATGCTCCGTCGCCGTTCTTTCCCTCTCCCTCTCGCAAAGGCATCCAGGATCACATCTTCCATGTCCAACTTCCGGATATAACGGCCGAGCATAAACCAAAGTTGCCTTGAGAAAGCAGAGAGCAAAGCAAAGGCCAGGAGTGGAGGAAGCCCTTGTTCGATAGGTAACTCGGTGTTGACCAAGAACATGGCTCCGAGCTTCAAATACGGCGCCAAAAGGTATAAAAACACAAGACTTGGCCGTAGTGGTGGTATCGATGGTTTCCTCACATCATACTGAGATGGAAATTCATCATCGTCCTCGTCAGATTCTCCATTCTCAAGTTGGAAAGGATTCTGCTCGTCTTCTTCGTCATCGTGAACGAGGATGAGGGCTGCGGATGAATCTAGTGCCGATAGGTCGGGTGATGGACTTCGATCGTACGACGTCGAGGAGCCCACAGAGCCTAAGGGTGGGCGACTAGGCAATGGCATTGACAACGGCGGTGGGGCCTTCCCCGTCGTCCCAGCCATTGGATCCGACGAACGAGGTGAAGGTTAGTGACAAAAGGCGTCCGTAGCCGTACCCTGAGACTTTGGCGGGCATAATGAAAGCTACTCCATTTGGTAATATAGCCTCGTGCCGCGTCCTTGCCGCGTCCTTCCACTTCACGACCACCATCTCTCCAGTCAGCATCACATGAAATACTGCGAGATACGCAAATAGACCAACGTTCATCACCTGTTAACTTGAAGCGAGAAGACTGGAACAAAACCTACAAAATGGCTACCCAAGCCGCAAAGATTCCGAATCGGGGACTTCAAGTTGACAGACACCTCGCCGTCATCATCGACCAGTGACCGCCAATCCTCATGCTCGTACAGGTCAATTTGATCATCTGCCTCATTTATAGTGATTACGGACTCTGGCTCCCTTCAGATGACCTTCATACGGACAGTAACTCGTTCGTCCCAGAAACCTAAGCGCAGCAAATGAGGATCACGGGAGAGGTTTGTCTCTCGGGTGCATTTCATGGGTGCCCATCACATGCCGTTACAGGTGCTACTAGTATGCGAGGTCGTGCGCGGAGAGGCGCTTCCTTTTACCCCACCGGCGGCATTCTAGAAGCTCTGGACTTCGAATCGAGGAGACTCTTGTTCCCAAGATCCCGAGAACAAGAGCCTTGCTGCAAATTCCTACGCTCTGGCTCTCTGGCTTGCGCTTGCGATGCCTTTCAATTCTTTCCCCGGACATTCGAGAACACCCATCAGCACAGTTATGAGAACAAACACGCTTCGATAAAATCGAGAGGGATGGAAAGAGCCAGACTCATAGCACAATCGTTCATTCTCCAAAGCTACGCCATTCGTACCCCCTCTTGCGTCAGAGGGCGACAAGAATCGAATAGACCACGAAGCCGGCCAATGTGGAGACAAATTCCTGCGGTTCAGAATAGCTGAACAAGATGCCAACATAAACACGAAACAGCAAGCAGTCATTGAAGCCCGTGCAAAAGATAACTGTTACTTCTCAAATCATGTCTGAACCGCAGGAATTTTGTATCCACAATGGTGACATGCTGGATGCCTCATTTACTATCTGAAGCCTCGAGGACCCTACCATGGCTGACGGCTGGCTTGATTACGAGTCTACTAAGGCCGGAATTAAAGCTTCCATCCCACCTTTCAAAGACGTAAGCGACGCAAATTGGCCTGACAAGTACCCCAAAATCTCCCCAGAGGCTATTATGAGGGCCTAGATGAGCTCACTCACCACGGAATAATCCGATAGTCTGTCTTTCGCTAGGTATAAGAAGCCAGGCTCTTCAAACCCTCGGCCCTCCAACCCGAATCCAATTTCCAAATCGTACTCTTCCATTTACACTTCAATATGCCTCAATCTTTCGTTGGAACGTACTTCATCCAACCAGCCAGCTATCCCCGAGCATTCACTGCCCTGAGAGGCGATAGAGTCGTAGCCGCCGAAGGTCAGAAAACTCCAGTACGCTCCAGCAAAGCAGTTCTCTTGACCGTGTAAATGAACTGACTTTGGCACGTTTCTTTCAGGTCAGCGTCGAGCATGCTGGCCAAGACCTCTACAGATTCCACGTTTTGGATCAAGATCTTGTCTGGACTCTGTACAATATTGGCAACGAGCAATTGAGTGTCGACGGAGATCAGGGGCTGCCCTCCCAGCGATTCAAACTTGTAGACGTTGATGGAGAGGGTGGTACATTCTAGTGAGTAAAGAGCACCAATCATAGTTCTTGTTAAAGGTATTGATGTTCGTTTATCTCCAAGCCTTTCTGTCGAGACTAACGACGGAAATGCATACCTGGGAATTGCTCCATACACAATCCCCATTTTCCCTCCGATCTATTTCGTAAGATTAATCTTTGAATTCCTTATTCTCTTAGTGACTTATATGTTACAGATTGTGGGTTATCCTGAGAAGGAGAAGGCGAAGGCGGAAAAGTGGATCTTCTCGAAACTGAATTGATAATCGAGCTCGGAGCTCTATTTGGGAGCTGATAGTATCTGTTCGTCATCTCCGTGTATCATATGTGAATACAGTCATCATTCATCTCTGAGAATGAAAACTCGTCAAGGACTCCTACTCTCAATTGTGGCCGATGAGTTAAGCTAGGTGAGTTAGGACGGGACCTCACGTCAAGATTGTGACTCAGAAGATACAACGCTTAAACTTGCCGTACTCCTCGATGACCAGAGACTCTTCCATGGATGTCTTTTGGTCACTCTGGAAGACCTTGTGACCACAGATGGCTTGGTTAATCACGAAGTCTCAACTCTACTGAGGCCGGAATGAAAGCCATCACTCCCAGGCCACCTCTCAAAGCACAAGAAATATGAATTGGACCTCACAAAATGTGATTAGAGTCGAAGGCAATTAGAACTGGAATGAACTGTTCCTCGGAATACTCCGACATCCACTCTTCCTGGAGTATAAGAACTCAACCTCTACACTTCTCTCCCTTGAAACGCTCAGCATTCGACATGGCTGAACTTCCCGCTGGGAAGTACCTCATCGGTTCATCCAAGGTTTCGAAGGTGCACACCGCTCAAAGGGGCCAGATGGTCATTGCTTCTGAGTTCCAGAGCACTGTGGTAGGCTTCAACACGGCGTCTATCTTGATTGACCATATCAATTGACTTGTGCCCAGTACGACGTAGAGCCTGCTGGACGAGGCGTCTACAAATTCCTCTCTCCAGATGAGGATCTCGTCTGGACGTTGAATAGTTATGGCGGAGAGCAATTGCATGTTGAGATAGACGATGGGAGCCTTGCTCAGCAATTCAAGCTTGAGCCCGTAACCGACAAAGACGATACGTATTAGTGAGTACGAGCTTCAATTGGAGCCTTATGGATGGCTCTAACGGTTATACATCTCGATCCAAGCATTTCTGTCGAAACAATGTACTCACGAGGAACCGCGTTCTTGGGAATTGCTCCGTACACGATTCCCATGTATCCTCCAATCTTCTTGGTAGGTTTAACATATGAACAGCGTATCTCAGGACCTAATATCACTTTAAAGATAATAGGTTATCCTAAGGATAAAAAAGAGAAGGCCGAGCAATGGAAGTTTTCGAAAGTCTTCTGATGAGTGAGCTGAGAAGGCGGATTTGAAGCAGATGCCTCTTACTCATTACCTCTATGCGCTATCTGAATATACAGTCACCGAATGTCATATCTGAGATAATAGTGCAGTCTTTGCCTGAGTGCATGGTCTCCGAACGACGATGATTATTCTGCCATACAGCCCGGTTCACGACAACCGGAGAGGTTATACACAAGACCGCGTTTCACAATAGGAGAACTAAGCACGGGCCGCTAGATTTTTATCTGTAGTAATTGCGTTTGGATTGTGTCTTCCTTCCTCGAGGTCCTTTTGGCTTCTCTGAAGGTCTGATACGAGTATGTTTGGTCGATTCCGATTCTGACTGGGATCCATCCGAAGATGGAGGTCGGGGATGAGAGACAGGAACGTGAGATGTAGGAGTCCAGCAGTCGCCTAGGATCTTGTCGCTGAGCTTCCTCATCTCGGCAGGGCCGAGGCACTTGCCATCTCTCTTGTCGAACCTGCGAAACCCAACACCGTGGATTGCAGCGCAGGTCTTCCCAGGTAGCGCTTGCTTTATGTGTTCTCCCTCACAGCTATGGAAGTCCTTTTCGTTAGCGAGGAAGAAACGGAGTCTACCACTGGGTTAACATACCTGCCTGGGGGAAGATTCGCCTCTGGTTTCTTGAACACGTTTGCAACTTTCCCGAATACGTCGGAGATACCGCGCTCCTGAAGGTATGCAGGTAGATCACGTTCTTCTATGTTCTGTCGTCGTTGTGACGAATCATCGTTCGAATAGACGCCTGAGGGTAAGGCAAATGATGGAGTAATCAAGAGGAGTAGGAGTCCAGCTCTAGTGAGGGAACGGGTATCGTCAGATCGAAGGTGCATCTTAGCGGCCTGCGCTTATGCCTTTGATGACGAAACAAGCGAGAAAGACCAGCTTCTCTCGTTGTCGTTCACTTTCAAGAGTGGTGGCTTAAGTACAAGCCACCTGCCCGGGGCAGAGCACCGCCATGATCAACATCATCACCATCGGACGCTTTCTGAATCTGATGCCTTGGCCACAGTGGGTCCGCACTAGTTCAAATTAGGTTCTTAACTAACCAATAAACGGAGGCACCATTGAATGGTTATATGCGCCTGCCATTGTTGACGCGTTGACGACGCGTCGTGGCGCAAAATATCGAGAGAAAATCGGCCTTCAATTGAACTCGGCAGGCCCGGCCGAGTTAAGTAAGCTCCGGAGCAATTGATGTCCGCTACCGTTATCTCCGCTGCCACCAATGTGCCAGTTTCAATCCTTCACCTCCACCATCGCAATTCCTGACGAGTACAATCCGGACTATGGACCCAGAAAAAGCCGCGAAACGGCCTGTTGTTTATGCTACTGAGGATCAGCTCGAGATACTCAAGGCTGCTTTCGATCCTCGCAAGCCTCGGACTTCCGCTCAAGAAGTGAAAGCTCTGAGCGAGAGAACTGGTTTGTACGTCGAATGCCCTGGATGCCCTGCCCATAACAGCAGTGAAACGGCGCATATACTCATTTCTCCACCCAAATTCGTTGACGAAACTCACTATATGCTGACTACTTGCTACCTGAAGGTCAACAAAATGGATAAGCTCTTGGCTAGGCCGTTATCGACGAAGAATCAAGGATGGCGAAAGCTCATCGCTACCAGCAAGCTCTTCTCAACCTGAAATCAATGATACGGAGAAGGTGCCGAAGGCAGAATATCGCGAACCTATTCTTACTGGCCCTGGAGTCCCCGGCCCCGATCAGGATCAAGACGGCGTCGAGCTGCTCGATGGGCCTCCCTCGACTAATCCAGAAACGCAAAATAAATCGGGAAAACCCAAAGGATCTGTCCCACGAAAACGCAAAGCGGCTACTACAATAAAAGAGCCAAGTCGCAAGCGCCCTCTTGCCAAGAAACCAGCGCCCACACTCGTAGCAAATTCCACTGCCTCGAAACAAGATGCTCCAAATGTACAGAAACATCTTCGTTCTATTCTGCCCTCCGATAACCCTCCGTCTTCTGTCGCGACTTTCGCTCAAACCCAGAAGACTGGCAACTTCTCAACACAGGGCATACACAGGATACTCAATCGCCAGGCATACGCTCAAAATTGTTTCAGTGGGAAGCCTGGCCCCACCGAAGTTCCCTTCGTCGGTGCTTTTCCGACCGGACCAGCAAACTATGCTTACTCTGACGTTGCACTGGTACCGTCTTCCGTTTCTGCTGCTCATGCTCGGCAAGCGTTACCTCACTTCCAAAATCCGCAAGCCCAAACCTTTCAAGAGTCAAAACTTGCGCCATCTACTAATCTATCCTTGCCTCTTGGCCATCACCCCAGGGATCCTCTCCAAGGGCTCTCACAGAACTATCCGTATAGCTGTCAGACCAGTCACTTTGGATCCATCTCGCAACATGCCCCACGCATTGACCATACCGGCTTTGCACAACTCGGGGACTATGACCTTGCCAACAACTGGCCTCATTTCGACAACATAGGCGGTATCTCCGATCAGGCCTCTTTCTCGTCCAATGCGGTCCCGCCGGCGGAACCCAGCAGTGCTGGGTCTAGTGAGTACCAAGCTTGCTCTCGTTCGTTTGCCGCTCACGATAAGTCATAGATCAGATCGTTTGTGAGCCTGACAGGACGCCAGTGAAGCACCTTTCCGTCCTCCAGCCATTGGACACAGTGTCCACCGCCGGGGGTGTTCGCGCCATCTTCGATCGAGATGCTATTACGGAGGCTTTGTTGGATGAACGTTTGATACAGGAGGACCCTTTTCAGGCCGCGATGGGTCTAGTATACCTTCGTAGCACTGGGCTTAGTTGGTAGATTGAGTCCAGATTTTACTCTGCGGCGTTTGTACGAATTCGACGTCATGATGATGCCTTCGGACTGTCCCGGGCAAATAAACCGAACCTGAGGCAATTTCGGGATTCCACTGAGTTGACCGTCATTCGCATTGCTCTCCACTTTCCAACCTAAAATCTCCATGTCGTTCGCTGTTGCAAGGACCGCCTTCGCCGCCTCTGCCAGGGCATCTTTGAGGACTGCTCGCGTGAGCCGAGCTGGTGCCAGGAGACTGAACTCTACGCACGCCGCTCCGGCAAAAAAGAGCGACACACCCTGGATTGTACGTGGCCTTTGACCATATTTTATTGATGGAATCCTGACGATACATGTAGGTTGGCTCTGCCATCGTTTTTGGACCTGCTGTAAGTGGCGACTGGACCCTGGAAGACAATGTCACTAAACTCCGCCAACATTCATAGCTCCTTTACCTTCTTTCACCCTCTGCTCGCAAGAACACCAAGCACGCTCACAACGACGCGCACGACTTCCCTGGGCACCACGCGAAGGCGGCCGAGGAGGCTCACGAACCCGTCATTCAGAAGGACGACGAAGGCACTGAGGCCGATGTTTCCCAGTCATTGACCCGCGCCGAGCAGGATGACGTCCCCAAGGCTGAGCCGGAAGCTTCGAAGGCTGATGCGGAAAAGGCTGAGGCTGAGAGTGCTGAGACTCCTGCTACTTCCAAGGTACTTGCATCCATGACTTTACCATATATCCACATACTCAAAATTTTGTTCAGTCCACGGCCACCGACCCTGAACCACATACCGAGGAACCCTCGCCTGACGCGGAGACTCAAGCTGCCCGAGCAGGCGATAAAACTACTAGCTTCGAAGGGGAGAAAGAGCCCGTTGACCAGGGTACTGCAAGGGAGGCAGCGAAGGTTAGTTCATTTCCCTTGCGCGTCAGGACACTGCTGAACAGAAAACGTTCTTATAGGACCAGGTTACCCCTAAGGAAGCCGACTCAAAAGACCCCGTCTCCACCGCTTAGAGAGAGACTGGATTTGATATCTTTATTGGACATTGCTGTCGTAGAACATGGAAATGAAAAACATTTCATTCTTACCCGTACCCGTGCATCTGACATTGGCAAAGGGTTCGCCGAAACAATGTTTGCGCCATTAACACGTTACCTAGAGGATTCTCCTAATTCTGTGAAATACTGACAGGTTCCCTCCCTCTTTAGCAGACCTTCCCATCCTTCTCCGATACAACTTCGACTCCGCAGCGAGTGGCAGGAAGGTGATGAATACCTTTTGGGGGCCATATGGTCTTCCCGGTAAGCCTTCTTTACTTACTGAGAACACGCCACTCATATGTCACTGCCTCCAGGTGGAAGACACCCTATTCGAAGTCCCTTGACATCACTTCAAGCAAGATTCAGTTTTTTTCCGCGGGATGTTCTCCCTCCATCACCTGCCGACAAACTTCCAGATGGCAGCTGCAAGGAGGACCCACTAAGACTCGACAGAATCAAGAAAACGGAGCTCGTGGCCCTCCTCAAGGTCATTTGCCCAAAGTATGTCCGCCGGTGGTATGAATTTCCCAAGGGGAAGCTGAATGAAATGTAAATTCCTGCAGGCGCTTCAATACCCTGCCGGATCTTGGTTGGCAAGAATGGGCGCACGTCCTCCGTCTATCTACGCTTTTGGAATTTGTAGATGTCAAGGCATTTGCCATTGGATCTGTGGAACCTGTTCCAGGCATCGAACCCCTCGACCGCATTCGACTTCTAAGTTCTCAGGCAATATAACCTTCGCTTTGTGGAGTGGTGCTGGCTTGCTCTAATTCCAGCTTGCAGACGGACCACGTATAACTTCTGAAGAACCCTTGGCAAAGGATGTTCAAACGACACTCGGGAATGAAATAGGGTTGGAATTTGCTTTGAAGGTGGCTGCACTTCAAGGCGTTATACTCGGTATCAAGGGAGTACACACGAGTACAGGGCAGAGTACGATGGTCAGGTATAAGAGGGATCATATTGCGAATTCGTTTGCGAAGGAGCTGAGTGGGGAGCCGTTCATGAAGTGTTCCGACAGGCTGAAGGAACTATGTAATGAATTGGCGAAGCCTTGAGGGAATTGGCTTTCAGGGGCCAGAACAGCAAGAATCAAGCTTTTCATGTGGGGTAACGCGGGGAATAGGGGCCAAGTGGGCTATTTTTGCTTCCGCTGCTCAACCAGCTGTACAACGGGTGGCGCGGAATGCAGGCAATAAACTGCTATGGAGATGTTTCGACGCCTCCACAACATGTTCCGGCCTCCCAAGCTTTCAGTCAACCATTCTTGTGTGTGGGCTTCATTGTCCGATTAGCGCCGATGGGGTGTAGCGGGTGTAACACTCTGGGATTAGGTGAATCTTGAGTCTCATGCAACTAACAACCAACACCTTCCAGCCCACAAGGAACGGTTTAAAGGGTTCTACTCGAGTATAGCATTTAAAAAAGTACCAGAATTCCTTAATGTAAGCTCCTTGAAATTAATTTGTGCAATTCTTGCCTTCTTCGCAGACACGCTGGCGTCCCTTTTTCTTGCACTCAGCCTCGCATCTCGGGCGCTGCAAAATTCATTTCCTCATGTCAGTATACCGAACAACCATGAATCGTGGCAAGTAGAGCGTAGAAAAAGCTTACATCGGTTATGTCCAATGAACGGAGCTGACGCTCTTGGCCGCAGTGATCGCTATTTGATCGAATCGAGTCGAGGCCCCGCCTTGCTACCGAATCTGGTCTTGTCATTTGGATCCGACCATGCAGCCCAGAAGAGCACGTCGAACCTGAATGGACATGAGAGGCCAATTGCAAACGTCCAGGGTTATTCCAAGGGGAAAATGTAGTTCCAGCTTGGTTCCAAACCCAGGAATCACTTCCACCTCGTTTCCAAAAATTCACCTGAGTGGAGCTGAGAGGAAGTTTACCCAGCCGGAAACTGATCGATTCCAAGGACCTCCCCAAAATCATCGTCGGCATGGATGTAAGTCCCCCCCGTGATGCAACTGCCAAGAACTGTCAATCCGCGGGGACCTGCAATTTGGTAACACTTACCCCGCCTCGAGTTCTGGCGAGGCTCTTCGACTAAACTTCCTTCCCATCATGCTGGAGATGGCGTGTTTATGAACTGCTGTAACGCGAAACACCTCCGGATCTTGGTATGAGGACCTATAAACCCTCCATTCGAGAAATGGACACAGGCACCACCACCCACTAACTCCAAAATGGCCAACCCCGCCTATACCTACAAAATGGACACTGCCCGCCGCGACGAGCGTAACAAAATGGAAGAGTACAGCCTCACCAACTGTTTGAGAAATAATCCTCTCTGCCTGTATATTGCCTTCCTGGTAAGGGCGTTCTTTCGTCGACGAGAGATCGCCAACCTAATAGTGCGCCTAGGTCGAGCAAACCCTCTTCACCTTACCCCGACACTGCTTCGAGCACGGATCTGAGCTCTTCCGGGATCTCTTCACCCTGCCTAGAGTGCAAGGCCAACCTCCTGACGGGAGTTCCAAGGAGCGTCCCCTACGTCTCGATGGCATCATGAAAGCGGATTTCATTCCCTTCATCACGGTTCTTTGCCAAGAGTATGTCTTCCCCGGATCCTTTGATTCCCCATGCTGAGCCTTTCACGTGGTTAGAGTCTACGAGACATTAACATGGACAGCCTGGCTGTCTGTCCTCAAGCTAGCCGACATGTGGGACTTCAGAACGGTTCGCAAGATAGCCATTCGAGAGATGCTGAAGATGAAAATGTCGCCAGTCGATCGCATCCTTGCAGCTAGAGCACTCGACATTCGAGAATGGTATTGGCCCGCACTACTTCAGCTCTCAGAAATGCAAGACAGTCCAGATGGTGAAGACGTCCAGCGACTAGGGTTCAACTTCGTTAAGCGGGTTTACCATCTTCAAGGTTTCCGTAAAGGGTTGCAGGACTCGAACTATAGATACAAACATACCTCTTCGATGTATGTGAAACTGACGGAGGACCACTTCAGAGAATACTTCCCAGAAGAACTGAAAGGTATTCCCTTGGCACAGTGTTCAGAGGAGGTGCAGGCTCTCTGCGAGAAGATCCGAGCTCCCGTGATCAAAAATGTTTACCCTCGTGCCAGTGGCGGGAGTGCGTGTCCTGAAGTAGCTATCACCCAATCTCCCTGGAAAGCGACCACGAATCCTAAACGCACAAGCGGGAAGTGTATCGTTATGCGGTGAACCGTATAATTCGACGACCTTTACGATCGATATTGATGTATGACGATACCATATTTATTGGAGTAGCATGTACGAAAACCTGATGTGCATATGATATGACATAGGAATAATAATATTCTTGACACGCAACTCGAACTCGCACTGCTTCAGGTTCAGGTCGGGGCAATTTTGAGAAGCGGAGGAAAGCATGAGTGCAAAGGAAATCAGACCCTCTCTTGTTCACCCCTCTCCCGAGCGGCGATCGTGCCAGGTAGTTCTCCTGGAGGAGCTGCAAGGTTACGCCTACGAGATAGGCGGCTCCTGGAAGTGAGGACTCAGCTTTTCGAGTCGGAGTCGTAGCCGCGAGTACCTACGGCCGATTGGTAATACTTTCGTCGCCAGTGAACAGCATGGAATCGTACAGGGCAGCACCTGCGAGGCCGCCGAGGAACGACGCCATGATTGGACACCAAATCCAATATTGACTGGACGGGGGGATCAGTAACGTGGATGTGCAGGGAAAAATGTTCGACGTACTTGCGGAACGTGAAGACGGACTTGCCGTATCCTACCATGGCGGTCAGCATGCGGGGACCTAGGTCTCGAGCGGGGTTCATCGCGAAGCCTGAGGAAGGTAGTCAGCGTAAAGCCGTCGAGCAGAAGAGACCACATACCAGTCAGGCTGCCGAAGGATGCGGTAATACCCATGAAGACGATGAAGAGCAGTAGAGGCGACGTGCCTCCCTGAGGAGCCATATTACGCTTATCAGTCATGGCGAAGACCATGAAGACTAGAATGGCCGTGAGGAAGAACTCGGTGAAAAAGGCAGAGACGTTTGTCAAGAATGGAGCCTAGCAGGTTATCAGATCACAGAAGAACCGTCAACATAGAAGCTCAGCCTACTGCGAAAGTCCCGAACAGATTGGATGTTTTGGATGTCCGGATATTGCTTCCACCTTCAACGATGCTGATGGCGTGGAACCATAGAGCGTAGACGAAGCCTGCTCCAACAATGCCCCCAAAAAGTTGAGCGGCCCAGTAAATCTACCCATATCAATTAGTCAAGCACCCTGACACTACGAATGAGAGATACTTACAGGAACTTTTCGCCAGGGGAAACCTCTGAAGACAGCCAAGGAAAGAGTTATAGCGGGATTCATGTGACCACCTGAAATTCCTCCACATGCCCAACCGCCCAAAGCGACGCCTGAAGCCCAGCCCATGACATTCGAAGCGGGGTCCTAGGATGGCATTTAGGTCTCGAGCAATTCATAATAAGGAAAAGAGATTTACTCCTCTTGGTGATGGGAAGACGCCAGTGTTTTGAGTAAGAATGAATTGGCAGTTGGCTCCTAATCCAAACATGACCAGGAACGACGTTCCGATCAACTCTGCAGCGAACTCCCGAATATGAACACTGCAGAGACGACATGAGGGTCTAGACCATGAGGTTTCACAGGTATAGAACGTACCGGAATCTAGACCACGGATTAGCCTGCATAGTTATGCCCGAATCTTGTTCCGTCGTGGAGGTAGTGTGTTTGTCATACTGAGGTGAGTTTCCTGAGGCACCAGAGTCCTCCCTCGAATAACCTTCGTGTTCGATGTGGTCGGTCGTCCCCGGACCGCCTTTCTCCCCGGTTCTGAGTGTCGACGGAGCCTGCGAATGGTGGTGGTGGTGGAACCCTGGATGGTAGCCTGACATGATAGGGCTGTTGTGAGAGAGGGGGAGACTTGGGAAATGGCGATAATTAGTTTAGTCAGTATGAGCGGATTATACAATGCGAGATGAGACAGATCTGCACGTCATCACGCGAATCTTCAATGGAAGTGCCTGAGTGTACCTTTGAGAACGTACTTTGGGGCGATTATACCCCTCGATGAACTAAACAGACATTCATCTTGCATTGAGCCGGAATATCGCCACGCCGAGGAATAGAGTATCTCCGTTGTATGAACACGATATCTGAACGTGATGAGCATTGTGCAGTCCAAAGAAAGAATGTTTCAGATAAGCCAAGAGTGCCGAGCTGAGGTGGGTCACTGTAGATAAATAAGGCGTACAGCGGGACCAAACGATCGAGAGTCACCGCTCAATGTCTATTTCTATTTCAATGGTCCAACTAGTCCAAACGTCAGGTGGCTGGCCATTCTGAGGTCCATGGACCTTACGCACCGTAATCGTAGACCAACTTCGCGGTGATCACTTCATTGCTTGGTCCCGTAAACTTGTTTACTCGAATGTAATGCCTTTCTCCTTCAATCATTGCCATACCCCAAGTCTATTTGAAAATGGTTAGTGGCGTTAATTCTCCAGAGAAAACTTGAGGAGTAAAGCGCACCTGGTCAACACTCCAAGTGTTCCAGTTCTTCGAAGGGTTGGTCTCGATGTGTCCATAGATGAACCCACTTTCTATCGTGTCCGGCGTCCAGCTGATATCAGGGTATTCTTGTGCTATCTTTGGGCCCTCAACACGCCGGGACTTTCCCCGCTCCCCAAACGTAGTCTTCATGATGCTTGTTATCCCAATCGAGGATCCACTGCTCAAGGGTGCTGGAAAGCGGAATACCGCCGTAGAGCACTTGGGTAATATCAAGGCGCTCGATGTTGTTGTCATCCGCGTAATGCTTGATGTGAAGATGGAGTTGTCCAAGCTGAAGTGCCTTGCGAACCAGCCAGCTCACTCCAGCTAGCTTCAATACTTCCCATTTCATATCGCTTAGACTTTTGTTCTGTTCAGGGTTTAGTTTAGCTCCTTTCTGCCCATAAGAGCTTAGCACTTACCAGCACAAATTTACCAGAGAGGTCAGCAATGCCCACAGCCTCGGGAACAGCCATTCCGTCTAGTTGTTTGTAGAAACTCCAAAATTCACGTAGAAAAAGACTGAGGAGGGTCAGGGTAAGTTTCTCTTCGATTTATTACGTTCCATGTTCGCTGTCAAGCATTATGTATATTCAGCCTAAGCCGAATAGAGACGATCGAGCCGCCATCAAGCCTCTATCGATACGATGGCGAGCTTTTCGAGAATTTGAGGGCTGGTTGGCGAGATTTCTTCCTAATAGCAAGATGTACGTCGATCAGGATTGTAAAAATTTGAATAGAGAGGCCCTCGAGAGATGAGGTGGGGCAGATCAGGCTCAACAAGAAGAAAGGGCGAAACCGACAAACTCCGATCGAATGAGGAAGGCCAGCAAACAGAGTAAGCGCCCAGGCGCAACTAGCGCTCAAGTGCTCAACGTCAACGGTCTCAACTGCGAGATCCTGTGACTATCTGCTGAGCTTTGTTACATCTTTTCTCACTGGGTTAAAAACGAAGGAGCCTGTAGAACCAAGCGGGTTCGTCATTCATTCAACTTTTTGTATCGTATTACAGCTGTCATTTCCTGCTACGCAACCACTGCCGCTCCACAAAATCTCTGTCCCTCCCAAGAATATGTAGTTGCCTAGGGGACTTCTTCTCGTGATAACCGCGCCGCCCACTGACTCTCACTGCATCCCTCAGCATATCAGAGAATATCTCCTTCCCAAATCCTATCCCTTTCTGATAGCGAACACGTTCGAAGAAACCAGGCCAGGTGTTGACCTGGTAGATTGCCTTCACCTCTTCCACCATCCTCTCCGCCAGCGCGACCTTCTGACCAGGCTCTTGAAGCGGGAAGCCATAGTTGTCATCCAACTTTGAAATGTTCTTGGAATAGTTGCTGACGAAGGTGTCAAGGAAGGTGATCTGGAACATCATAAGTCGCAAGCTGGTCTTGCTTCCAGCGAAGGTCTTCTGCAGACGATATTCAGATGCTCCCCCTTCCATGACCTCCAACTCTGGCCTGTCCTTGAGCACCCAACGAACATTCCTTGTGATAGCTTCCTCGAGGAAAGGTCCATTCAAGACTTCCCATGAGATTTTGGTTCCGCCGACAGGAGGTCGAGCGAGGACGAGGTTGACCATAACGATCAACTCCCCAAGGTCAGGCGAGTGAGCCTTCCATCGAGTCTCGGGCACCTGGATGAACTTGCGCAGCTTCTCGGTAGCATCCGCGAGTACAGCAGGCGTGGAACGACAAAGACAAAGCAAAAGATGGAACAAAAGGCAGTAGGAGTTCACAGCCCGCTCTGATGCATGTAAGAGCACGGTCTGTTGTGAACGACCTGAGGGACCACCACTTGTTTGACGGCCAAGAACGTCATCGCAGGATTTCATGAGTGCGACTACAATGTTGTTCATCATCTTGTAGATGACGCGGACCGTCTCATGGGGTCTCGATGGGGATGACGCAGCCCTGTTTGTCGGAAGCCGTCTTGTCATTGCCGCATCTGCCTTCTGAACCGCCTTGTCGAGCTCGTATAGACGCCTCCATATCTCGACTTTTGCTCGGTTGAAGTGAGCCCGATTGAAAGCCAAGGGCAGGAAGAACTCGAAGGGGGTTTTCTGAATACTCCTTCGGATCTTGTGGTCGTTGAAAGCCTCGATGCTAAGCCAGTCGAACTCAGAAGAAAGAGTTCTGGACTGTGGCTCCAAGGCTACTCCAACACCCATGATAGTCTCCTTGAGCGTCGTGCGAAGGAAGAAGCAGCGAAGTTCCTTCTGGAGGATGACATGGTGCTCCGTGATCAGACGATGGAAACGGGGGTAGGCGATGGAGAAGGAGGTGAAGGATTCAGCGAGCAGATGATCCGCTAACACGAGGAGGGAGTCATCGTTCAGTCTACCAAGGAGGCATTGCGAGGGTGGCACCAAATATGGCTTGCCTGCCGCCTCATCGCAGTCCATGGGCTGATCCTGCACGCTTGCTTCGAAAGGGTTGTAAGCTAGCACCGGGAGAAAATCGCTTCCGTAGGGGCATTTGCTACACTTGAATTTAGAAATATTTTCAAGCGTCGATTTCCACCTAGGATTAGGTTTCTCCAGCCTGTGGACCATATCCGACCCTCCGTCGATTGCCTTGGCTGTATGGGAGACCACAGAGGAGCCTGAGGTGTAGTCGGCGAGGTGCCTCACTTCGGCCGTGCTCTCAAACCAAAGGCGCTCACACTTGAGCTGGATGTCGGCCCTGATTGAGGTTTCGCAGCTGCAAGGGTAGATGTCTACACAGCAGGTCCTGAAAAGGCTTTGAAACAAGTCGCTGCCGAGGACGTATTTTGCCTCCCTGTAGTCTCCTATGTTCACAGTGTATCCATAGTCTTGCTCAACCTGAAACAACAGTGAGATGAAAGCTCTTAAAGACTTGTTTGCAAAAAGTATGCTTACCTTTGTGCTAGAGAAGAAGGTTAAGAATTGAAGAAAAAGACCCCGTAGCGTCAAGGCCGGGGTATATCCCCCAGTATAGCCTTCAGGCAACCAGTTCATCTCCTTCAGCAAGTCACAGCAGATGTACTCGCCAAAGAGATTCGGATGGTTAATGCCACGGGCGCTTGAGCTAACCCGAGGAGGGGAGTTTGGCTAGCCATGATTGTAAGCTTGACTGAAGTGCGTCCGAGAATATTGTAGGACTTACCCAGTTATCTGGCAAATGAACGTCAAAGTGAAGTCTGAGGCCAGTCCAAGGTCCACTAGGAGGGCTCAGTATGAGACAGAACTTCCGGATGTCAGCGTCATCAGTGAAGATGGCGACACCGGGATAAGGATTCTGATGCAACTCAGCAAGGTCATGGTAAAGACGAGCAAGAAGTGCCCGGCTAGTCATGACTGCTGAAGACGTAGAGTAGCAGAATACTCTTGGTGTCTAGAGGTAAAGGAGAGTCTGAGTGAACGGAGGCTACCTCTTGGGTGCCGGTTGTTGGAGACATTTTTGGACGAAGTTTCATTTTATAGTAAAATGTTGATGACAGTCGGTAACCGTGGATGAGCTGAGATGACTCAAATGGAGTTGGCTCAACGTTGAAGCTGTTGTTGACGCTGTCTTTGACGAGTTTGACGCTACCGAGATATGGATGACTCGACGGATGTCAAGCGCTCAAATTTTGAAGGCGTCGCGTTCAAGAGGCGCGGTGGCAGTGCTTGAGATTGCTCTCCTTTATTGGGGCTGCAGAGTACCATTTGTGGTTAAAAAAGGTAAAACCAAGGACCTTTCGAGCATTTTATTACAATCTTCGACATTTAGTAAACTATAATACATTGATAGATTGGGTGCTAATTATAATGATACATCTCTTCTCCTTCCTTCAATCACTTGATATGTTACTCGTCAGTGGCAATATCACTAAACGTGCCTGTCACCACCAGCCGGCGCTCGTTCACGCTCTTCATGGGGAGCATGGAGTGCTCGTTCTCGAGCGGCTTTGTTTCTAAGCAACGTTCAGTATGCGGCACCGATTGCTGATCGGAAAAAACATACGGTCGATTGAAAATACTCTCTTCACCCCGGTAAATGAAAGCGTCGTAAAGCGCACCGCCTGCAAGACAGCCAAGGAAAGGTGCAATGACAGGACACCATAACCAATACTGACTAGAGAATTGTCAGTTCTTTTCCCTAAATGTAACTAGAGGTAGTTACACACTTTCTGAACGTGAACACAATTCTTCCGTAGCCTACCATCGCCGTCAATATGCGAGGTCCGAGATCTCGGGCAGGATTTATCGCATAGCCAGTTTCCATTCCGAGGCAGGCTCCAATACCAAGAATGAGGATGAACAGATACAAGGGAGATAGGCCGTGAGGAGGTGGCATATTCCCATTGTCACACATCGCAAAGACTGCGACCATGAGAATCGCAGAAGCCAGGAATTCGGAGAAGAACGCCGACACACCCGTCATGTAGTCGAGCTATATGCGGAGGAGCCTGGTCAAAATCATGCCGGAGGCATAAGACGATGTCCACGCACGGCATATGTAGAAAATAGTGGTGCTGTTTTCATTGTTCTGATACCTCTACCGCCTTCAAAGACGTCGATTGCATGGAAGTAGTTCGCGTAAACGAGAGCTGCTCCAACCAAGCCACCCATAAGTTGCGCAAACATGTAAATCTGTTCAGGCGTTTAGCCCATAGCTCTCCGTCTTCTTCTATACTCAACATACAGGTACTTTTCGCCATGGAAATCCCCTGAAAGTAGCAAAAGCTAGCGTAACCTGTAGACAACGAGCGGAATCAGCAAACCCTTCCGAGTTGGATCACGACGAATATGCTCACTGCCGGATTGATATGACCGCCGGAAACACCACCTGATACCCACACAGCTATAGCGACGCCAATGGCCCAACCAAAGCTGATGGACAAGTATTCCTGAACGGAAGCAAACTACGTCATTTCAATGTCCAGGAGGATACGTCTAAAACTTACCCCTTTGGGTGATGGTGCTACTCCAGTGTTTGCAGAGAGAACGACTTGGCAAACAACTCCGTCACCGAAGAGAATTAGGATGGCGACGCCTAGAAATTCGGCGAATGGTTCTCTGAGGTGTTCACTGTAGAAAAAGAAAGGTCAGATAGGGTCCCGGTATAAACATGAGGATGTTCATCTACCGATAGCGAGCCCATGCATTTGGATAGAACGTTGTATGGTCTTCGTCCTCTTGGTAGTATTCATCATGTTGCCGCTCAGACGTATAGTCCTTTTCGTGTGCCTTTGTTATAGAACTTCGACGAAAACTAGAGTCCGAATTACGTGGACTCGACATGAAGCCAGAGATCGTGGGTATGAAGGGTTTCCGGTGTGTGCCTACTTTGTGCCAGGTGGGTAGGAATTGTGGGTTGCCAAAGCAGAAAATTTTGAGAGCCTTGGGATATCATTTCTGTGTGCAATAAAAGGAATACGGGCATGGAGTCTGTCCGTTTCTGTTGAAGATGATGAGAGTTGGAGCTGCGTCAGTCACGATGTCAGTAAAGCGAGATCCGTTTGGGTTTTGTCTCTGTCCGAGCAAATTGTCCAAACAAATAGTTTTCATTGCGGCAGCCAATGCAAGAGTATTTGTGCAGTGGACAGTGGCATCCGGGGACTCGCATTTCTTGCGTACGTGTAATCGGGAACGAAATGCGTTGATTTGTGTACGGTTCTCTGCTCATCGCTTGTTGAGATAATAGCGCGCTTGGATTTTTGACTCGCCATCCGGGCATTGAGAAGTTGACGTAGCGCATGGCTGTGGCTTCGGCACGGTTATTCAAAAGCCTGGACATCCGAAGGCGCTGGTTTGGCCATACACCTGACCGTCCCTCTCGAGAAATAAGTATATCATTCGTGTCATCATGATGAGATACATTGAAGCAGAGAAGGTAAAAGGATGTACGACAACGGAACGAACCTCGCAACGACCAGAAAGTGCCCGGTGGAGCGTGTCATTGGGGTCAAAATTGTTTCGAAATAGATTTCCGAGCTGCCTTGAGGTGAAGCCGCGTAGAATGGCGATTGCCAGAGCGGACACCTGCAAGTAAACTGGGCGAGACTCGAATCACACATAGAAATCAATGTCACATACATACTCGTTTTGCGTATCCGGGAGCTCCGCACTCGTTAATCTAGCCAAGCGGCATTTCTACGTACTGCCGTGCTTGACGGCGCCAGTAGTCTGCTGGATTTGCTTGAAGGCCCCACCCTCGCGTGATTATGCCAAAAGAGAGTATCATGTGGGTGCTTCCGTCTCGCAGTTATACGACTCCATCTGTGTGATCGCGCAGCGCTTCTGCAGCTGAGTGGGACGAGCAAAGGCGTTGATTTAACAAAACGAAGGTGGTGGTCACTGGCAAGTTGAAAACGCAGGAGTGTGCTCTGCTTATGTGAGACCGAGGATTTGATCAAATTGGCGCCCGCGACTAAACAAGCGCCCGATTGATTCCTGCAATATAAATTATAATAGCGATAACTTGGCAGTACAAGTACTATGTGATCTAACCGCCGGTTCATATACCCAATCTCTGACCCAATCCCGAAGCTAAAATATCCTTTGGGAGAGCATCGGCCACCTTCTTGGTCATCTCTTCTCCACCAACATCCCAGCCACTCTGGGCAACCGCAAGGAAACATCCGTCCACCAGACGTTCAATGAGTTGCCCTAAACCAAACCTTTCTCCTGTGTGTCTACGCCACTGAACAATACATCGCAGGAGCTTAATCCGCCGCGCAAGGAACCGCCGCCTGGCTGGTATCGCGCCTGGATTGAAGGCTTGTGCTTTCGATCTCGAGGCTTTGAATTTTTCAAGGCTGGTTTCTGTTTGAGCCACGGCAGCTTCAAAGGTAGACACCACACTTTTCCAAAGTGCCTATACCAGGTTTTAGCGACAGTCAAATGGAGAGGTAGATACCCATACCTGGCGTTTAACTTCTCCCTCCTCGAGACTTGCTATATGGGCTTCAATCTCGTCAGAGAGGTCCACTGCCCGACGAATGTGACTCCTTGAATAAGGGTCTAGAGCACCTCCATTGATAATGGTAGTCGTTTTTGGTATGACCGCTTTCACAATCATTGATGCAACAAGATCTCCGTCGGGTCCTAGCTCATCCTCTCCATCTGGCCGACAATACGCATACAAGTCGTGATACCATCTGAAGTTGTCCAAGCTGGCGGGTTTCTAGCAAAAAGTCAGTTTGAGGTTTTCAGAGAAGATGTTAACATTTATTTACCTCGAAGCAATTCCATCCCACCATTTCCAGCCTCGTCCAAAACTCCCAAACAGAGATCATGTTTAAACCACCGTACGCGCCGACATAACTATCCGCATACTTGTCTCGCCAGGCGGCCCATCGTCCTTTACCGGGGTCGAGGAATTCCTCTGCTTTGACATCAGCAAGAACCTCCTTCTTCCGACTCTGTAGATCATCGACAGCCTCCGTGTACGAGAAAGCGTCCTCATCCGGAAGGGTTGCGTCTGTTGAGAATCCTTCTTCGTCTTGTTGTTTCGCTGTGCGTGCTTGACGAGCTCGCCTCCGTCTCGCCCTTTCCGCTTGCCGCTCCGTTTTGGTAAGAGTAGGATCTGCTTGTGCCTCGTCTGTTTGAGGCTCTGGGGGTAAAGGACCGAATATCGCAGACAAATCATCCTCGTCTTCTAGTCTGCGACGTTTTACGATCATATCGCGCTTTTCGGTGAGGAGATTAACTTGCTCTTCCTCGAGTTTCTCGAGGGACGGGTACTTGCATGCCAATCAGTAAACATGACATCATTCAGTTTGAAGAGAATTACCTTTTGGTCCAAAAAGTCTGCAACACTATCTAGCCATTCCTTGAAACTGGTAAACCAAGCACGCTTATCTTCGGCTCGAACAACCATGTCACGCATTTCAGTTTCCCTGTTATCCAGTTCTTCACGCTCCCTCGCAAGAGTGGCTAATGCCGCTGTATTCGATGCATGAGAAGTGGTGAGCATCGAAAGCTGCTCTGCCAAACGCGACATGGCATTATTAAGAGTTGGTATGGGAGTCATTTCGGGTACTGTCCAAGAAAGTATTAGCATATAAAATAGCGAGAAGGTACGGACACGTACTAGGAGCAGGTTTGTACACTGCTTTAGGCTTCGGAGAGCTTGTACGCGAGGGATCTACGAAGTTTCCACCTCGCCGTACTTGCTCATTTTCCCATTCAGCAGATTCTTCGTCCACTTCGTCCTGACTTTGGTTTAGGTTCAGTACTAAAATCAGCGAGTAGGATTCTTGAAAACGTACGCATCTGCAATCAGATCTTTCATTGCATCACGTCTTTGCGAAGCCTCAACTTTACGAGACTTCTTTCCAAGTGCTATCCGCTCTTGAGCACTGGTGTATTCAGCAAATTCTGTGGCCATATGAGTAGGGTAAAGCGGGCGCATATGTGCCGAACTCACCATCGTCACCCTCTCCGAGATCATCATCTTCTCGCATGAGCCGACTTTCGGGGTGAGGTCCTTGGTATTCGTCGCTCCGATGAGTGACTGAGAGTGATATGAAGTCTTCTTCTGCAGATATGTGTGTCTTGCGAAGGCGCTCCCGGCGATCCTTCGCTTCTTTTATTGATCCCTCAGAAGGTATAATCGCCTCTGCGAGTGCATATATGTTAGCTTTACCAGAGATACAAGGAAGGACAAGGCTTACCGGCGTTGTCAGCATCAATGGCCATGCTCATATCGTCAACATCCATGGAAATGTCTGCATCATAAGATGTGTTTACTGCAGCGGGTCGGGCACTGAGGTTGCTGGCTTTGAGTTCATTGAGGTACGCTTGATCATAGGTGACTCCATTATTTGAGGAGATAGTCGCTTGATCTAAGTTGGTGGGAATGTTCCTAAATGTCGTTTGCTCTACTGCTTTCGCAAGGGTATTAGAAGACTTACGCTGGATGTTGGCCAAGCTTGAGTTTCTGACTCAAATTAGACTTTTTGACTTGAAAGACCTCTCCTCCGCTTTCCTAAGATTGTTACATCAGCTCTGTCTGCTGTCTCGCGCTGGATTCGTACCTACCTCTTCGTCGTGTCCTCCGAAGCTCAGCTTTGACTTTGGTTTCGACCGCTTGGCTTTATTCTTGAGCTTGGTCACCACCGTAGCTGGGGATTCATCTTCTGTTGTCTGGACACTGTCTGTCCTATCACTATCTGGTGACGCCTGTCGCGCTCTAGCCGTCGGTTTTGACTTGGTTCGCTTGAAGATGACTGGAGGTGTAGAGGCCATAATTTGGGATCATGGCCACGTGACCTCTGCATGACCTTCCTGAATCGACGCGATTTCCCACGCTCTACAACCTGCTTTAAGCGTCCAAGGCCGAACCTTGATGGCGGAATCGCGACCACGACCAAGACCAAAGCCTAGAGCTGTAGCGAAGCCTATAGCAGTAAATACGAATACTATCTCGAACGGAAGTGGACTCGGGGAAAGCTCGAAGGCACCTGCCAAGACTGCAGTGGTAGATGACGATGAAGATGATATGTTCATGCGCAACCGCAACCGGAATGTTGCTGCTTGGAAGACCTTGGAAAAGAAAGCAAAAGGTATGGATGTCTGGCTGGTCCTACAAGTGCACCGCTCATACGAAGGATAGCTGCTCCCGTGCTCCGGGTAGAGAGTGATAGTGAAGAGGAGGAAGAAGAAGATCTTTCACCCCGGCGAAGGGCTCAGAAACGGAAGCACACTGCAGCGCCGACTTGGACAGATCCAGACAGGATAAAGAGGTATGTTGCAGCCAATAAGTATGTTCGATTATTCCCATACTAATCCGCGTGTTTATCCAGGTTACTCGCTGCGGATCTTTCCACAGACACGGAAGACGAGGATTCCGACCTCGAGGAGACAGAAACCCCCCGTGCAACGCGCAATGAGCCTGCAAAGAAACGAGTATGCACTCGTCCACGTTCCGTTACACCACCACCTATTCTGTCACAAGCACAGCTACAAACTGCTAGGAACCTCGTGCAGTGAGTGTCTGGAATCATTACCAGAGCGCCTAATGCTTACCGCAACTAACAGACAAACCTTCAATGTTGCACCTCGTGCACTGTCACCAATTGATATAGACTCGGACGATGAGATAGAGTTTGTGCCGTTCTCTAACCCGGAGCTTGCTGCTATTGTCAAGAATGTCCAACTTCGCGCCTCCTCTCAAGTTCCTGCTAGTTCACCTGCTCCAGAAGGAGCGGATATTGTCATCGTTTCGGTGAAATGGAAACCGCATCCATTGAACGAGGCTGGAAAGGAAGATCTATGGATGTTCAAGATGAACAGAGTAAGTGATCTTCAAGCCCTTCAAAACCCACCACTGACGTTCATTATAGGATGACAACTTCAGGGACCTATTTGAGGCATGCTCGGAAGAAGCTCAAATCCTTCCTGACGATTTGGTTGTTTGTTATAAACAACGACAGATCTTTCCTTCCGTCACACCTATTGGCCTCGGCTTATGGGACAAAGCAGAATTAGGTATGTTTAAACGCATATATGCATCTGGCTCCCATTTATCAGGGATTCGCAGTTGCCTGTGACACCTCTACGTTCGAGTATCTTCGGAAGAACCCCTCTGGAGAGTCGAACCACTTCTCGCTGGACAAGGAGCCAACTCCTACACCTCAGGAATTGTCAGACGATGACGAACCTTTGGACTACGGCGAAGAGGCGGAAGAGAAATCTGATGCTGAGGAAGACACATTCAAAATAAGTGTTCGCTCGGGGGTCACAGGCGACCGCACTATCACATTGACTGTTCGTCCTACTACGACTTGCGGTGCTATTGTCAAGGCGTTCCTCCAGAAGGCTGGTCTGCAAGACCAATATCCCAAAGTGTTCAATCCTGGCACTACGGCACCCAAAAAATCGGCCAGAGGGAAGGCACCAGAGAAGGATCCTAGGGTCTGCATCGACGGAGACAAGATGGACAATGACGCCGAAATTGGTGAAGCCGACCTGGAGGATGGCGACATGGTAGAGTTGGTTGGATTGTGATTGCTGTTGCTATTTGGACTCTATTTTCTTTCTCTTCTGCATTTCTACAGTTCTACACCCGTTTCTTTTTTGGTTATAGTTATTGAATACAGATACCAGGTCCTGATTCTCCTTCTAATCCAGAACCCTACTTACAATACAGAAGATAATGGGATTACATGTCGCTTGCTACAGAGTTCCAAGGAAGAGCCATCATAGGTACAGGAATCAAGAGTCCCAACAGCGATCATGCTTCACTGCCATCGCTCAGTAATCAATGAATTCCTAACCAGAATTCGGGCGTTGTTCACAAAAGCACGGATGAGCTCGTCAAAAGCACTTCGTTCGTGTTCGGACACATTAACATCTCCTCGAGTAGCAGCAGTTGATAGCAGAATCTCTGGTCGAGCAAATTCGAGTTCCAATTCGTGCAGTGTTTGAGGCTGGCGAAAAAAAAATGAGCTATGACTCAGGTGAAGGTGGGGAACACGTACCGGGGAGTTTGGCCCAGCTGTCGAAGTGACCTGAGTCAAGTCAATAACGAACTCCTCATGAGAGTAGCTCATACGGTCCTTTCTGCGTTGCATTTGGGCGCTTCCGAGTGGGTGTGGTACTGCGGCCAGGGGAGAAAGCTCTGATCAATCCGGTTGGCCGTACATGAAAATGACGAAACACGTACCTGGGACTTCAAGGTTCACGCTGACCCTCCAATCTGCCGCTCGTTTAGGGCTATAGATATCCAGACTCCCAAGCCGTATCTTCCGCATACATTCAATTACTTGACCAGATTTTTCATCGCGTGTAACGCGTATTTTCTCTCCAGACTTCTCGCCTGGGTAAAAGGAGTCGACAAGGTAGAGATGTGAGTAGTTCAGAGGGCTGGGAGTCGTTGTATGTGAAGAAGTCTTGAGATTGTTCAAGAGGTTATTGAAGTGCTTGTGTTGGTTCTTTCATGCAGGTGAGCGCCTAATGCATGTGCGTGGCATAGTCCATGAACTCACAACGGACATGTTGGATTCGAAGCGGGAGTCCATAGCGTCAGGCCGTATAACTGTCACCATCATTACTGCTATGAGTTTTATGTGAAAAAAGCATTGGGCGACGCACTGCTCTCGACAAGCACCGGCAACTCTATCCTTTGCCCTGACCCTTTGTCTCTCAACACACCAATCTTTGCCTCAACCTCAATGTTCCCTGCAGCATCTGGCCGGTGGGCAATTTGGTAGTGCACAAAGTCTGCAATTTCTTTAATGAATTCGTCTAGTGGCTCAACGCCCAATATAGACAGAGATAAGGGAGGCAAAGGTGAGGATGAATCTGAAGACATATGTCCGTTCGCGGCTGTGCTAGAACCAGAAGCTCTTGAGAGGGTGGGTGACTCTGTCGTCCGGGCACGCTTCGCTGGCGGAGGAGAGTTGGTTCGAGGCATTTGGGCGCGTTGGCGATGTGAATGTGTTTATGTTCGGTGGTGGCAGGATGGGGATGCGGCGAAATCTCGACAAATGGCATGTTCCCATGTGGTCACAATGCGCCTCACTGCTGTCCCGAATTCAGCGGCTTTCTTTTGGGGCAGCTTCGTCATTCACCTGTGTCTAGGACGTCCAAAATCTAAGAAGGAAAGATTGGCTAGGAAAGCTAAGCAGCACTATCAGATTTCGAAATCCGAATCTAGGGATTGTAAGTGAGTTATCGCAGATATTTATATTCCATCTTTTCCCCTTCGACCAGCATAGCCGTGATTTATGCGACAGTTTGCGCCATCTATAGCACCTTCAGCTGTGCTTTAGCCAAGGTCAACGATGGACCCAAATCCGCAAGATGGCACACACAATGCATGTCATGGTAAATTGGCGAATCGGAGGCTTCCTCTCAATCCACTTTATTCGAATTCGAAAATATTTTCTTCCTTAAAATTAGCAGGATCGTGGCGAACTGGGAGACAAGGAGAGTCGAGCCAATCCTTAGTATGGCTTTGAGATGGCCGTCGCTTCCTCTACCCGGAGCCCGGAGCACTCGCAGGCCGACGAGGCCGTGCCCGTGAGCGCCGTCACCTGACCAACGCGTCTTGAACTTGACGTTCACGATCTTACTGGTGAACGCGTCGGACGACAGTACTCCTCACGGCTTTCGCAAAATTGGGAAGGCTCTGGCTTGCAGCTACTTGGCAGCTTATCAAAACCTATTTAGGTTGCAAGCCGTCGCCTCTGTCAATCTGGGGTGAAATTCTCTTGGTTCCCGGCATTTGCCTGAGCTATTCGAAGTCGCCCACAACCGCCAATTTCTGGTGTAACGTGTTCAAACGTGATTTGGTTATCGATAGATTAAATCAGCTGCTGTTGTGATATAAAGGGCTTTGTTCCAGGTAGGTAAAACGTGCTGTCCCTCTTTCTCCTACATCCGACAACTCACTCTTATGGCCGAAATCAAGGGCTTGCACTCCACTCCCGTTAAGTGGTTGACCAGTGTGATCACTGCCAACGGCAAGAAAATGAGTGCCGAGGATGTTAATAAACAGGTCAAACAGGAACTTGAGAAGAATACGTTCATCGCGACGGACCTTGAAGGCTTTCTCAACTCTCTGTTTCCATTTCAAGCCTTTACGGAAGACGTTCTCGAAGGGCTCGTTAAGGACGGACTCTATGATCACGAAGAAGGCTGGGCTGGTAAACCACGGAGTGATGCACCGGAAAGCAAATACTACGATTGGTTTGCCGGTCTTGCAGAGAAAATTGTCGCCAAGTATCTGGAACAGCAGAAGATCATCAACGAAGAACGAACATTCATCACTAAATGGATAGTGAACCCGAACAAAGCGCCATCAACACTCTCGCATATTGGATCGCTTGTGCGGCCCGACATCAGCAACGTTGTCCTCTCTCGCGAGGAATATACTTCACAAAATCAGGATAAGCAGATAGAGAAAGATATTACGGCACAGGTACGTACGCAAGCGTCTACTCCCGAAACATGACCTCAGTTTCCTCCAGCAAACGGCGGCAACCAAAGCTCGCGAAAGTGATGAGGGCAAGGTGAGCGATATTTATCTGGAGTCTTCACAGATAATAATTGATTATTCAGCTTGAGGCAGCGGTAGCATCTCTACTGACCAAACTTGCTGTTTGGTGGTCGCGGGCTAACGTGGTGGTTGAGATCAAGAAAGATATCGCCAAAAGTCCATTGCAACATATCGAGCAATTGATTGGTTATGTCCAGCATGTTCTTCGTGAACAACTGGACCGTCGATCCGCTATTGGCCTCCTCTTCTGTAAGACTCAGCTGGCGGTATGGCATGCCGACAGGAGCGGGATCCTTGGCACCCAGGATGCGTTCGACATTCACGAAGTCCGTAATCAACTCACCCCGCTCGACGGTGCCTAATACATTTTCATAGGATCCCGAGAAGTTCATACAAGTCATTTTGGGTTGCTCGGTTGGGGAACCCAGTACTTTGGGGTATGATCCTTCAATGAAGCTATGGCTCTCGTCAAGGCCAGAGCCGTTGCCATCGTACCACCCTGACGTATCCCCCGAATATTTCCGCAAAAGCACCACCGATAAGAATTGGGTCATCAACATGCCCGGACCATCCACCGATCCATCCAAACGCACCGACTTTCTTACTATAAATGCGATTAGCACGGTTCGGGCAAGTAACATATCTGGGAGAGGTACGGTAGTCTGGGTTGCCATGAAATACGATGATATTGGCAAGAAGGATCACAAAGTGAGAGTTTCTTTGAGCCTTCTTTGGGGCTCTTGCTGATATATTCACAGATTTACGTCCTCAAACAGTGCTGGCGGCCTACAACTGCTCCCTCGGAAGCCAGCCTGATTCCGAAAGGCGTTCCCAACATCTCTCAGGTCTACTCTGCCGAGGACGTTACGGATGAATCCAATAACCGCATCACAACAGTCGAATACCTTCGCCACGGTCAACACCATTCCCAGCTGGCGTTCTACTCTGACGACAAGGACATAGCGAAGCAGCATGCCCAGGCTGAACTCTTTGAGGCCACGGAGACGAAATCTCTTGTGTTTACCCTGCTGGATCACAAAATTCCTATCGAAAGTCACCCTCCGATCTCTCGCGTACAATCGCGGCTTGTCATGGAGGACTATGGATGGCCGATCCATCATTTCTGTGATTTGCTGGAGCTACTCAGGATACTGAAGGAAGTCGTACAAGGTGAATAGCCACTGTACCACCCATTCAACGATTGATTAACGGTCTTCCCAAGCCCAAAAGGACTTATATTTCAAGCATCGCACACTACAACGGGATATCAGCATTGGCAATATCTTGATTGTCCCCTCCAAAACCAACGAGCACTCAACCCACGCGTATCTTATTGACTATGATTACGCAAGGCAAGCCGAACGAGATATTCCTTCCGTCCTCGGAACTCTGCATTCGATCGGTGGATCATGGAAGAGTCCAATGATAGAAGCCGTACGAGCCGCGATCAAGGAACAAGGAAAGTGGGAGATTCAACCTGACCTGGATCGCCTGCTGGGTATCTACATCAGTGATATGAAGACGTATCATGTTGATGTTGCTAAACTCTTTACCACTGCGAGGAACCAGAAGGTAATGTAGAACTTGTGCAACCAGACTAGACTTAGCGGAGCTGACGGCATTCACAGCTCAGTGCTTCAGATTTAGGGCTACTAGCTAAGGTATGCAACAAACCCCCAACCAGTGAACCAGTGAAACCCAATATTGATCCAAAACAGGGAACAAAAGTACCCGATTTTCAGAGCCTCGAAGCGCAATCACGCGAACGAAGTGTAAGCAACGGGCATCGTTCTTCGGTCACACTGAGTCTCTGATCTACCTCGCCAGGCGACCATTCCTTTCGCAAGCTGCGAGATTCTGGCGAACCGCAAGCTCTTCACGAATGGGGATAGGCGGCCATACGAGAGCTATAAAGACAGGGGCGACCTCCAACAATATGTTCGAGATAAACCCAAGTCTCTCCCCCTTCATCACGATCCTGGGCATGATATAGAAGCATTGCACTGGCTCCTGACGTGGATTTGCCTTACTCGTTCGGGACCTGGTGGGCAGCGACGGACTGAACTTCGTGGAGATCCCGACTCCCCAATTACACCTCCGCAGACTCTGAAACTCCACAATCTCTGTCGAGAGCTTTTCCTCGAGGAAAATCTGGAGAAGATGGCCCAGACCAAGTCCGACATTCTTAGTGCAGAAGCAAACGCTCCATATCCTCCCGAATTTTTCGGCAACTACTTCAAGCCACTGGAAGGGCTATGGAACCAGTTGAGGAAGATCATTGAGGTGGCGCATCACCATCCGATCTTCGAGGCTGTCCACGATTTTGTTCTAGAGGCCATCGACGTTGCTATCAAGCAGATCACCCCAAACAACACTGAACGCACCGCCGAGGAACAGAACGTCCTCGATGAACGCCAGGAACAGTTGCGTGGCCTGAAGGACTTCACCGCGACCAATGGTGACTCGGTCATTCCACTTCAACCAACTATCCCATCTATGGATCTTTCTCCAGCAAAGGCCCCAAAGAAAACAACTCCAGCTGGGAATAACAACGGAGCAGAAGGGTCAGGAAATGATGGAAGTCCGTCTCGTAAGAGACAACGTACTTCGGCCAGGTTGAAGAAGGCAAATAAATGATTTTGGCACGTTGTAGGACCAAAACCATATCACTGGACCAACGAAAATTGTCTATATTTATACCCATTTGATGTAATAATAATGTTCCCTATCTACAGTATGTTGTAGACAGACTCGCCCCTTTTTATCTTCCTACAGACCAACACATGGAACGAAATGAAACTCGAAATTTATCAAAGTTGTTCCTGGTTTTCAGAGTTACTTGGTCTCATCCAAGGAGGCGAGTATGCCTATCCGCAGTCCCAGCCGACCTGTCATTTCTTAGACAACGCCACTGCCATCGTGTTGTTGAGTGAAATGCGAGTCGAGCGGGTCTTGCGCAAGGGCCAGCGGGAGAATTTGCGCCGTCACCGGACCAACGCGTCTTGAACTTGACCTTCGTGATCTTCACGGTGAATGTGTCCGATTGCAGCACTCTTTTCGGCTTTCGCGAAGAAGTATGAAGGATTTCAGTTTATAACTATTCCGATTCTACTGGATACTCAATCACGCGGCGAGACTAATCCGAGGTGAAATTCTCGGGAAGGTCGCCCACAACCGCCTATTCTGGTGCAGCGTGAGTCGAATACCTTCGTCACGGTCAACGCCACTCCCAGCTGGCATTCTGTTCTGACGGCGAGGACATAGGAATGCAGAATACCAAGGCTGAAGTTTTTGAGACCACGGAGACAAAGTCTCTTGTGTTTACCTTGCTAGAAAACAAAATTCCTATCACAAGTCACCCTCCGATCTCTCGCGTACAATCACGGCTTGTCGTGGAGGACTATGGATGGCCGATTCATCGTTTCTGTGATTTGCTGGAGCTACTCAAGATACTGAAGGAAGTCGTACAAGGTGAACCATCAATCCGCCTGTCCGTTCAACTATTGATTGACCGTCTTCTCAAGCCCAGAAGGATTTATATTTCGAACATCGCACACTACAACGGGACATCAGCATCGGCAATATCTTAATTGCTCCCTCCGAAACAACCAAGCGCTCGACTCATGCGTATCTCATTGACTATGACTATGCAAGAACGGCCGAACAAAATATCCCTTCCGTTTTAGGAATCTTGCACAAAATTGGTGGATCTTGGGACGTGCCCGCTCTGGAGGCGACCCGAAAGCTTATCAAGGATGAGGAGCAATGGGACTTCCACGAAGACTTAGACCGTCTGCTGGATATCTATGTCAGTGAGACTGACAGGAAGCCCTATCATTCTGATGTTATCAACCTTCATGATGGGCTGAGCACTAAAAAGGTATCAAACCCACTTCAACAGGAGGTCCATCGCTGACGTTATTTGAAGCTTTCTGCAGTGGATCTAGGATTCCTATCGAAGGTATGGTGGAAGTGACTCCTTCACCACCAGAGTCGATTACTAAATCTTCTTCCAGGACGACACCGTGCCAGATTTTCAAAGTCTCCAAGCACAATCTCACGAACGAAGCGTACGTAGGAACCATGCCATTTTGATATGATACCTCATGAATTATGAATATAGGCGACCATTATTTTTGCGAGCTGTGAGATACTCCGCAGCGAGAAGATATATATCTCTGGGGACCCGCGACCGCGCCTGGATCATCTAACTAGGAGGGATCTCTTACGATATATTTCTCATAGCAGAAACAGGGTTTCCACCATCTTCCATGACGCTTGACATGACCTGGAGGCGCTTCACTTCCTCTTGACCTGGATCTGCCTTACTCGTTCAGGGCCAGGTGGTCGACAACGCCCCGAGCTCTACGGAGATCACGACTCGCCAACAACCTCTGACAATACCCGGCAGCTGCACCAACTATGTCGAGACCTCTTCCTCGAAGAGAATCTGAGGAAGATGTCTACAACAAAGTCAAATGTTCTGAGTGGAGACCCAAGCGTCCCGCATGTCCCAGATTTTTTCAGCAATTACTTCGAGCCGCTAAAAGGGCTATGGAACCAATGGAGGAAGATCATTGTTGTGGCGCATACCCACCCCATCTTCGAGGCTGTTCACGATTTTGTGCTGAAGGCCATCGACACCGCTATCGAGGAAATCACCAAAAGCAGATATGAACGCACCGTCGAAGAACAGGACGTCCTCAATGAACGCCAGAAACAGCTGCGTCGCCTGAAGGACTTCACCGCAACTGATGGTGACTCGCAGTTCAACATTCCCCTTCAAGGACCTATTCTGTCAACGGATCTTTCTCTGGCCAAAGCTGTCAAGAAACCCACTCCGATTGATGAAGAAGCAGAAGGGTCAGGGCTTGAAGACTCCAGGACTTGTAAGAGACAACGTACTTCGGCAGGGTCGAAGAAATAAAGATTGATCCGTTGTAGGCCTCAAACCATATCACTAGACCGCGAAAATCATCTGTATTTATATCTACTTGATAAGAACACTACTCTTCTACAGTATGTCGTATCATAGAGGCTTGCCCTGTCTTTATCTTCTACACAAATCAACATATGAAACGGGATGAAACATGGTATTTATCAAGGTTGTTGGAGTCTACTTGGTCTCGTCTAGGGAAACGTGTATGCATTTACGAAGTCCTAGCTAGTTTGCCATTTTCAGTCATTAATCGACAGTAGCAAATGAGGTGAGTGCTAGCTTTGCGCACTAGAGAGATCCACGATCGACCCCACATGACGTAGTAGAAGCCCCAACTCCCAGTTGAATGCGCAAGCGCATTCTTCCCTCAACCGGCACTTACTTCGAGAGGTTATGACAGGAAACGAAACTTGGTATTCGTCAAAATAGCTAAAGTATTATATAGCTTCGTTTAGGGAGATACGTATAACTTTAATAAGTTCTAACCGGTCTACCAATTCTCAGCCAAGCCAACAGGGGACGCGCCATTTTGTTGTTGTATGAATCATGAGTCGAAGACAAGGTGGAGGCCAACCTTGTGCGAAGGGCCAGCGGGGTTGACTTCGTTGAGCTTCTTGGTGTCAAGAGCGAGACCGAAGGAAGCCTTGACGCCGGGGCGGAGGGATTGAGTGTAACCGAGAGCAACAACACCCAAGTTGTTGATCTTGGCCTTGACGAAGGCGCTGTTGTCGAGGTAACTGTAAAAAGAGGCTAGTCAGGTTATGTTCCGGGAGCTCCGAGGAAAGTCCACGTACGCCTTGGTGCCGACTTCAATAGCAACACCACCTTGGGTGGACTTGGCGTCGTAAACGGCCTTTGCACCAGCCTCGACGTCAGCGTTGACACGGTGGTAGTAGCTGGCAGCGAAGGTGTTCAGGTTGTTAAGACCGTGAACGGTGACGGCGTATTCAGGAGCATTGTAGCCGATGGCAGCAGCGTAACGAGTGATGTTGCCCTCAGTGACGTTGTAGGCAGCCTCAGCACCGAGGAGGAAACCGTCACGACCGAGAACGGTGTCAGCGGTGAAAGTAGGGCCCTATTCCAGGATGGTCAGTTAACGGGGTTAGGAACGTGCATGATCCGGAAAGTCGAAATACCTTGAAGAGGTCCAAAACTGCACGGGTGTGAACACCGGATTGCTTGTAGGTGGTGTTGACGACAGCAGCCTTGGCACCCTTCTCGGGGAAGAGAGAGGTGTTGAGGTCAACCTTGAGACCCTTGGCGATCTGGTTCTCAACCTCGAACACGGAGCGGAGGACATTGGAGGTGGTCCAGGCCTGGGTGACGGTCAAACCGTGTTTGCGGTCGGACCACTTGGCCTCAATGTCACCATTGATGGAGTCGGTCCTGGGGTCACGGCTGCCAGCGACCTTGAAGGAAACACCGGAGGGAGTGTTGGTTTTGACTTCAAGGGAAGTACCGCTGTAGTAGTAGTCCTTTCCGAGCAGGTCGTTGGAGGACTTGCCAAGATCCTAGATAAATGCATATTCAGCATGATGCACCCCCTACCACAGCAATTCTATGCCACAAACCTTCCAGGAAGGGGGGACAGGTTGAGGGAAAGCCATTTTTCAGTCGTTTGTGAAAAGTTTTGGTTCAAGACGTTTTCGTCACCACGACACAATATGAGGGGAGTACCGTGGGAATATATGCAGTTTATGGGGCAGACCGGAACGTGCGTTGGATTTTTGGAAATTGCATCATTTTATCATCTGCCATGCGATAGACGCCCATGAACGAACGACGACTGCTGAAATGTCCCCGTGCTGACTGTCCTACAGATAACATCTATAGCTGTCGATTGAACCTTGTTCAGGTTTATTCTCAGAAATCATTCTAGAACGTGACCGCGAGGCGTTTCGGCGCGTGTTGACGTTCGGCGCGAGTCACCTCGCGTTCCTCGTCGCTTTGTCGTCGCGAGGGGCCGTATGAATGGATCATGGATGTTGTGGACCCTTGAAGGGCTCTAGCTTGCGAAGCATCTCACCCTGAGGATAGGCATCACCTCTGCCAAAACTCTGCAACTATCTGTGGCTCCTCTCTGGGGATTATGGGCTACACTCTCGTTTCTTCAACATACTAGTCCTGCTCGAGATTAGATGAAGAACTAAAGTTCAACAACACGAGGCTGCTTGTATCCTACACGTGTTGTTGGAACATTTACTTCCATCAACTCTGTTCCATCAACTCATCACGTTTAGCGTTTAATGTCCCTGCAGCGCGTAGCATCGTGTTATTTACCTCTGTTGTTCGGTGGTTCAAGAACTCGCGTAACCTCCTCCGCTGGGAAACTTCTGTTGGTTGGTCTGGTTCCTCCAGCTTCTCCATTCATATCCCTGTACCACTAATTATGGAGGCCCTTCAAGCATCTACCTCAACACAGGGCTCAACCGACGTTTTCTCTCTCTCAG
Organism: Clitopilus hobsonii; assembly: GCA_015708445.2. Lineage (NCBI taxonomy): Eukaryota > Fungi > Basidiomycota > Agaricomycetes > Agaricales > Entolomataceae > Clitopilus > Clitopilus hobsonii. The sequence goes on along the minus strand of CP068003.1, from coordinate 1,299,275 downwards.
ATCAAGTTCTTTCCGACAGGTTACAATTCGTTGAGGAAGTATGCATATGTTATTTCCTTTTGTGCACATGAACAATGGACTCATCATTAACCGTACAGATTGGTTTCGGCAATTGGGGCAGCGTCTGGTTATGTCGCCCAAAGTCAAAGCATTCAGAGTCCTCCAAGAAGGCGCTATTGCAAGACCAGATTGCGGTCAAGCTCGTACACCGCTCCGACAAGACACCGACAACTGCTGCACGCGTCAAATCATTGTTAGTCGACGCCTAAATATCCTCGCCTGCATTCTCTAACGGACTTTGGGACAGATGGAACGAAATGAAGATTATAAGGACCTTCAAGACAGACCCCCATCCAGCAATTATTCCCTTCCACTCGTTCATCATCACTCCTTCCTATGCCCTCATTACCATGTAGGCCCTTAACCCTTTCCAGCGCCCCTGATTGACTGACCCTTATACAGGTCCTACCTCCCCACCCTCGTCCCCGTCGAAGTTGACGAGTTGAAAGCACGCGAATGGTTCCGCTTTCTCTTGTCCGGCATTGAATTCCTCCACCGCCGCGGGGTAGTACACAACGACATCAAGTGTGTTTACCCACACCAACTCACTTTGTTGATTATGGGCGCTCACATTCAATCCCAGGCCCGCAAACATCCTCATCTCCGAAAACAATATCCCCGTCCTTGTTGACTTTGGCTTCGCCGAAAAATACGAGTCCGAGTCGCCCACCGCCTTCCAGAGTAACTTGACCTATGGTACACCTGAGGTAAGTTATTCTTGTATTCGTGATATTAACTTCTAGCTTGACTGATACATTTGCTTGACTAGTATCTGGCTCCCGAAAGAGCGCGCGGTCTCCCCCATGACACGCGTAAGTCCGACGTGTGGTCACTAGGCGTATCGTTCTTCGAGATCCTCATGGGCCGGACGCCATTCGAGTACTCGGATACCGACCAATGTAACACCAAGGAAGAGCTAGAACGCTACTGGTCGCGAACTGTACGTGATTCTCCACACTAGAACTCGTGGACCCTTGTTGACGGTTATGAATAGCTTTCTGGTGATTGGCTTGGTACCTGGAAGATGACTCCTGGCATGGAGAGGTTGCTGAGAAGGATGATTGCTCCTAATGCTGAACTACGTTGTACGGCTGTTCAAGCTATGAATGACCCCTTCTGGCAATACAGGAAGGAGATGCGTGGCACGCACAGTAAGTTTCACATTTCATGAATACTGCATGTCATACTTAACAACTTTGTTACAGGAACTTCTTCGAGCTACGGTTCATCTATCGTATTCGAGAAAGATCTGGTCAAACTCATGCTACTTGAACAACCACCTATGCCAAGTCGTGTTTCCGTTGTTCCTGAGACCGAACTCCCATCGACACCACCAGGCTTGTCCCCAGCCAAACGCCTCTCCCTCGACAAGAAACGCTCTCCTTCACCTACTTCACCTCTTGCCAAACGCAACAAGCGAGAAGCGAAAGTCGCGCCGCCGCCCGTCACGCCGAAACTTCAACCGCGCAAGCGAGTTGCTACTGGCGCTACTACTCCGCTTCGGCCGAAAACATCGCCCGTTTCAGCGTCTACTTCGGCTGCTGCCACCGCCGCTGCGAATGGAAAGGAGAATATCCGGTCGTTCAATTTGTTGGCTAACTCGAATGTTTCGACGCCCACGAGGAAGCCAAGGAGTGGACGTGAGAATCCAGTGGCGAGGGCTGTGCCGAGACCTGCAACAACTACGAGCACTCCTGATGCTAGGGAGAAGAGAAGGAGTAGGGTGTTGGCTGAGGTTCCTGTGAATGTCAATAAGACTAGGAATTTGAGGTCAAAGGATAGCTTGAAGAAGGATGGGAGGGTTAGCCCGATGGCTGTGAAGAAGGAAATGAAGAAGGAACCTTCGATAACGAGTGATAAGACCAAGTCCAGTGGTTCGGATAGTGTCAGGAATAGGGTCAAGGAGTGGGAAAGGGAAAGACAGCGATTGAGGGAAATTGCTAGGTTGGAGGAAATTGAGAGGGAAATTGAGGAGGCTAGTAGTGAGGAAGAAGAGGATCAGGAGAGTGAGAAGGAGGCTGAAGTTGAGAAGGAAGGTGAGGAAGTGAAAGAGGACGTCGTTGTTGAGGTGCCACGCAGGGCAAGCGGTATGTCGACTCCAGCCCTATCGAGCTCGCCTACCACCGCGAAATCCTCGGGTATGTTCTGCGATTGTCGAGAATGATAGCAAATACTAATTTATGGGTACAGATGCACCAAAGACTCCACCCATGTCCTCGAAAGAGCCAATTACAAGGGGCGTAAAACCCAGCCCTGCTTCATCAAGTCAAGGTAAGTTCCCAATTCACTCTTGAGCCAACCTGGATCTGATATGGCTCCGTTCTAGACAATGAGGTGGATGTGTACAAGTCCTCTCCAGCTCAGATGACTGGTCGTGCTCCTGCTGTATGGTTGGCTGCTAGTCCTAAAGCCGACTCTCCAAAGCATAGTAGGCGAAGTCGTGATTTGTGGAACAATGACGTTCTTGGCGAGAAGAGTACGTCGATCGAGGGTTTTTCGCTCGGAGTAAACTAATTAAACCGCTTGTACAGCATCCTCACCTTTGTCGTCTATTTTGCCTCCCAAGCTGAACGACCGTACTGTTGCCGATGCCAAGCGAGACAGGATGGAGGCTTGGATGCGTACCATAGAACGTGAGACTTCCTTTACCTGGCTCAGGTTTTGTGTACTTTGGGTACTGACTCCTTTGTCTTTAGCTGTCATGGAAGACGCCCAGTCAAGCTTTGCTTCGTCCTCGATACATGATATCTTGCCTTCTTTGCCAGTGCCACCGTCAAGATCTGTTTCGCGATACCCGAGTAGTCGGTCATCCCGAAACCCCAGAAAGATTGTATCTGCAAGTCAGATTTTCAACAGTGACGGTGGTCCTGCTGGCACGGAGACGCCAGATACCAGTGTCGCGGGTATTGATACCTCATTGGTTAGCACCCCCAGCAAAGGTTCTATCTTGCCATCTGTACCAGAAGTTAGCACTCCTGCTCGCGCTAGGCGAGCAACAGTGTCAACTTCATCACCCTCCAAATTATCTGGAGGTCCTTCAGAGCAGGACTCCCAAGCTGGGTCTCCATCTCCATCAAGGCGAAGGGAGAAGAGCAAATCATATGGCAATTTACTCTCTCTACGGATTGCTCCCATCGCTGAGCTAGAGGCAGAGATCAATAGACGTAAGTTTACGCTTTTTCCCTATCAAACAATTTGAACTCACCTGTCCGAATAACAGCTATCATACCTAACTCATCAAGGCGCCTTTCAGAGGTTGTTGATAGCAGCCTCTTCATCGCGCCTCCTCGAAGCCCCCCTCCCATCGATTTCGACGATGAAGAAGACCAGGATACCTCCAAAGATTACCCGTCTTTCAACGACCTAACCTCTTCACCCATCATCGTGGAGTCTCAATCGAAACGACAGAATAAAGTAGCCAACCCAGGACTACTCGAAACACCATCTCAGAAGCGACTTGAAGGCGTTTTCCGCTTGGCAACAAACGGTGTTAGGCGCTTCGGCAAAGGATATCAGAATGATATGTCAACACCCGCCATGTCACCAACACCGTCAGCCCAAGCCACCTCCATCAGTAGCCGAAAAACACCATCTCGTCGAGCCGCCGCGCCACCAGTCGCGCTCAAGAACTTCAAGTTTGATGCCTCATCTCATCGACGAACCGTATCCGCCGCCGAATTGGGAATGATGAGCTGCCCTGCTGCAGGTGTTGCAGGGGAAACCCTTATCAAGGACGACAGCAAGAATACTGTTGGCCTCATGAAGCGAGCTTTGAAAGCCATGGTCCCAGGGAAGACATCCTCCAGAAGGGTGTCTCGCGTTGCATGAACATTATTTTCTTGCTACATCTTATTGCATTTGTCACCGCTATCTTTGCTTGCTTATCTTCCTGTCCATACCCTTGCTTTGTCTGTTTACCATCTTTGCACGTAGCTGTATCCTCTTGTTTTGCATCCCCTGTCATCACCCTGTCCAATCGTCACTGTGTTCAAGTTCGTTCTTCAATGCATTTTCACCTTGTTGCATCAATCTCATTTGATTTATAGCTCACACGTATTTTATCTCTCTTGCTTTATGCACTTTTCTTTCAACAGATACCATCGGAAGAACGGATGGACCTTTTCTCTTGTTTACCCTATCTATACTGAAATCCTGAACAATATCTTCAAGTTAGTCACCATTTACGTTACGATGTTTTACGCTCTCGTGCACCAATGCCACGCTGTTTAATGTTTGGAAAAAAATCTGTATACAGACTCAGTATTGGCCTAAAGGCTATGCGTTATAGTTCAACAGCATAAATTAGAGTGGTAGGTGAAATTTCGAAAGTTGATTAGAGCTAATGAGCGTGCTGATACCTAAGGTAGTGCTGGTATGAGAATGAGATGGAAAGAAACGATCGATAGCAGTATAGCAAAGAGAGTGAAGTACGATTCCAACCCAGTAATAGAAAAGTAAGGAAAAAGTATTTTGTGGAGCCCTAACGCTTGTCGCCGCTGCTCTGCCACGAAACGTCGCCAAGTCGCTGTCGGCGTGAAATGCCACTCTGGGTTGCATCTGCGTTCCCTGAGAGGTTGCTGCTCCGTAGAATGCTAGAACCCATGATTGAACCAACTGTACTTGAATTTGGGCTCCTCAAGGCGTTCACTGAAGCTTCCGATGCTGTCCTTCTCATTTTCTTCGGGGCAAGTGACAAGCCTGGATGCTTAGCAGGGGCGTCAGATCCACTGCTTTTATGCTTGGACGTCACTGCAGGCTTCAACGCCGGCTGCAATGCTGGAACGATCTCCCGTGCTAGTTCCCTAACGAGGACTGCACCATCACCACCACCTCGGCTTAGACGCTCGACAACGCCTAACAAGCCATAGCGCTCCACAAGAACACCACGGTTGGGGTGAACCTCGCAGACAGTCCTGAGGATCTTGAGAAGGTTGAGACGGACTACCGCCTTGCTGTTATGCCCAAGACGATCGATGATGCGCTTGAAGAACGCTGGCGATTTTGACATCCCAATGGTGATCGGTGTTGAAAGCCGAGTCATCTTCAGGAAAGGATCGAGTAGATTCTCAAAAGAGTTGGTTTGGGACGATACGAAACAGTTGAGAAGTGCATCAAGAGACTCTTGTTTAGTGAGCACATCCTCCACGCGAGCCGTCTCGTCCTGAAGCCTGAGAGAGCGTCAATTAGAATCAGGAGAGAATCAGAAGGCCAAACGTACCAAGAAACAATAGCTTCCAAGGCACTGACTTGGAAGTATGGGTCGACCAGCAGCTGAAGGTACATTGAAAGACCATCGTGTTGCCACAAGAATGTTCTACAGCTCTTTCCGGCGGATGAAAGATCGCACAGTATCGGCAATGCGAATTGCTTGAGCGGGGAGCTTGTCTCAATGACACGCTTAAGGCATGGAAGGATGCCAGCCTGAGCAGCCTCTTCTTGACGAGTCTTGTTCAGTCGGCAGAGATTGTAACAAGTTTGGAAAATGTGATTGGATATTTCCTGATGATCTGGTCAGTGTTCGCGTCAACCTCCGTAGAATGGATTGAGCTTACAGCACTATGAGGCCCCGAGGCTTGTTCATCAAGAAGTCTGATGAGAATTTCAATCGCATTGGCGTTTTGCAATACTTCGAGAAGGGTTGCATTCATCGATAGGTGTTTGACTGCCTTCAGCATCAGTACAAGACAGTCTGGTTCAAGGAGCTCGCATGCGCGAAGCAAGCCTAGAAAGTTATCAGACGGAAGACTGGCAATACAATTAGAGGGAAAACGTACGTCGAATGACTTTCCTCGTTCCCAAGGCGTTTCGTACGTGTATGTCAGATTGAGATACTTGTGAAAACACAAGGATAATTTTGATTATCTTCATCTTCATCTCCGTGGAAGTCTCCTCTCGACTAGCCATGACGTTCAACAACGCGGCCGACAATGGGTCTAACAATCCTTCTCGGATAAACATGCGACAGAAGTCGTTCTTGGTGGTTGGGCTTTGTAGCTCGAAGACACTCCCGATTCCGTTCAGAGCGTGGTCGATAAGATCTGCCTGTTCTGTATAATCCTCGTCTAGAAGGTCAACTAAGACCTTGAGTCCTCGACATCTACACGAAGAACATGAGTGAGAGCCAGGCACATACACTTCGATTTCTTACGAAATAAACATCTGCAGTGTCAGCACCGAGGTGTGGCAGAGAAGTCGAATGAAATGTGAAGCTTCGACGCGACATTCTGAAGGATATTTCTTGGACGTGAACTCTGCAGAAAACTTGTCAGTCCAGTCCGTAGTACAACAATGATGTGGGCATACCCATCATGACTGGAATACCGCTGCGTAAAGGCACTGGGTGAGCGTATTTTCATGTTGTCAGTGACGATTTTCCTTACCCAATGAGACAGAAGCTTTCTAGGAAGCCTGCATCCGCAGTGACCAGCTACCAAAGTCATCAACAAGGACATATTATGTACCTGGTCCATATACTCACCTCGTTGACCAATTGCAATAATTTAGTAGTCACGTCTCTAGAACATCGTCCTTCAAGGACCTCAAGGATAGCTAGCATGCCATGGGATGATACGAGCTGTGCTTGCATTTCCGGTGCTTCTTCCAGGATCTCGAGCTGAAAACAAGTTTGAGTGAGTGATAAATCAACGATAATGCGATAGACTAACTAGCTGGTCACACGCTTGGCGTAACTGGAAGTCAGGTGCCGACGGGGTGAGTTCGTCGATTAGTTGGTTGACTTGGTTGCAGAGCCTGGCATATTTATCACGCTGCAGGTTAGCTTCCAGATCATCCTCGGAGAAGCCTTCGTCGATCTAATAACAGTTGAGCAGGAATTGTACAGCGATGACTAAAAACGTACTTCTGCGAAAGGGTCTTCTTCGTCATCGTTCTCTCCAAACTTGTTGAAGGTCAGTTTCTCGCTCCGAATACGAATAAGACGAAGTTCGTACCCATGACTTGTTGGAAAGACGTGTATTGAGCTTTAAAGACTGCATCGAATGCTCAGTTGCTGGGGTATATTCAGTGATATTGCTATACACCGAATGATCCTCCAACTTACCTGTGCCGTTCGCTTTCCCAAAAACATCATCATAATCCTCATCGTCGTCCTCGGCATATTTGTCAAACTCTCCGGTACTATGCAGCCTTCGCACCTCGGCTCTACCAAAGGAACCACTGCTTGTACCCTGACCTCCAGCAGAGAATGACGTAGATCGAGAATGCGTCGCTGTAGCCGGTAGAGGTGCGAATGTAGAAGCAGGGGTGTTGAGAGGGCTCAAACTAGGACGCGAAGCTCTTCGCGAGAGTGTTTGAACCGGCGCCGATAGGGGACCAGCAGTACCTGATAATCCGACAGTCTTGATGTCATCGGGGTGGAACAGCCCACGGCGAGTAGAATTCTTGAGTTTGAAGTCTGCGACCTTTTCTTCGAGCAGAAGCTCATCTTCGTCTCCTGCTAAATCTGAGTAGTCCTCCACTATTGGGCCGATATCAGCTGCTGGTGCTCTGGCAAGAGGAACAGTAGTAGGTCCTGGACTGCGGGTCGGTCGGATCGTCTGAGCATTGTCTTCAGCCTCATGCTTCTCTTCCTCTGCAGCTGGTTTCTCCATCGCTGAAGCGCATATAGTCAGCTCAAAATAAATGCATTTTATGCGAGGATACGGCGTACCCTGCAGTTTTGTGAAAGAAATGCCATCTTCGAAGTCGTCGTCCCAGTTGTCAGTCTGTTCTTCCGGGGGTTGTAGCGTGAATTGAATAGGCTGAATCTTCTCGACCAAGTTCATCGGCTTCGTGCTGGTCGACGAACTACCCTTCCAACCTAGCATACTGGCGGCGGGTGCGCCCTCAGGCTGTCGAGTAGGCGAGGACGGCCGGGGGTTATTTGTCCTCCCCGGATGTTTAACAGGTTTGGAAGGTGCTGGAAGGCTGATTAGACAGACTAAACAAGATCGTAGAACCACGTACACTTGAGAGCCTCGTTCCATTCCTGGACTTTGAGGACTGCATCATCGTAGTTATATGCGCTAAGTGGGCGCTTAGTCGTTTCCTGCCCATTGGTTGCTTTCTCTTTGTTGTGTTCTCTGAGATTGGCAGTGTCATCGGACATTTGCTTCCTCGCGGAGACCATCCACGGGTGCTTGAGCAACTTCTTGGCCGAGATACGTAGATTAGGATCCTTCTGGAAGCAATGGTATAGGAAGTCCTTCACGATAGGTGATGCACCTTCGGGTATCGGTGGACAGTCATCCTGGACTATCCTGAACAGAGCAGGCATGGGATCCAGGGTATGGTATGGAGGGTGTCCCTCTAGAAGCTCAATCACGACACATCCTACACTCCTGCATAGGATTCGTCAAGTCATTGTCGAAGGTGCTGGAGCCATTGACTCACCAAACGTCAGACGCTGTCGTTGCACCGGATTGCTCAATAACCTCAGGAGCCACTGTAAAGACCACGTTAACTGCGGGAAGGCGACAATAGAAACGGTAACCACGTACTCCAATATGGGCTTCCGACGACAGCAGCGTCCGCGACACCATTCGCTGTGGTATTACTGGCTACACCAAAATCTGCCAATTTTACAGTTCCATCCTTATTTGTGAGGATATTAGCTCCTTTGATATCTCGATGGATGACACCTTGGTCATGCAAGTAGACCAGACCCTCGAGCACCTGCGAGATGTACACCGCAACCAGGTTCTCCGGAAATTTGCCAAATTTCTTAGAGATGTTGTGCAATGAACCGTTCTCGCAGAACCTGAGGGAAGTATCAGCACAGATAATGTAGAGGTGACTGAGGGAAGGACTCGCTCAAGGATGATGTATAGAAAATCTCGCGTCTTCACGAACCCCTTGTACTTGACGATGTTCGGATGCTATAGTGACGGAGGTCATTGGCGAGCACACTGGGGTTGAAGTGGATATCATACATTCAGGTTCTTGAGTAGGTCGATTTCTGACTATGTTCCACGCCAGTTGAGCAAATGCATGGAGGAGATGACATCCCACTCACCATAATCTCCCCAATTTCACCCTTCGGTATATTGCTCAACTGAATCTCCTTGACTGCCACAGTCTCCCCAGTAGCCCAATTTAAAGCACCTAGCCAGTTCCTTCAGTCCACTATACCCGAGTGCTGAAGACACGCAACGCACGGTACACCTGGCCGAAGGCGCCTTTGCCCAACGAATCGCCGAGTTGCTGTAATAGGATTATCAGGCTGGTATGTACTCTACAGAGTGTTGGAACTCACGTAGTCATTCAAAGCTTTCGATCCATTCGACCTCGGTGTTGAACTCGACCTACTTCTCGATGAAGACGGGGCCGGCATGTTGAATTGCTTGATTGGTCAAAGACCAGCCACCGACGTCGTTCCTGGTGTTATGAGGAGATTCGATTGCGAGATCAGTGACTAAAAGAGACGTAGAACGACAGAAAGGGAGGAGAACGCGCTTTTTCAGTTCACGTCGCGTCCGGCGCTGACTGTTCTGTGCATCTGGCGCAGCCCCGCGTATCCCAGTGTGTTTGCGGTGATCTACCGCATTTGGTGTTCTCACAGTCTGGTGTCACGGCCACACCCACTCGAAGAGAAATCATTATATATTATTGAACTACAGATGCTTGGTACGCAGCAATCGTGATGGGTAGCATTCCCACTAGAGGGACTTTGGCTACAGAATCACAGGGGCCTCGGGGTAGATGTCGTCCCACCGTCTCGATAACGAGGGCAAGCGATTTCTCAGACTCTGGGTTTCTGGGTCACGTACATGGCCCACAACCCCAGAGCCCGAAAAATCATGGGAATTGGTGGGGTCTAACTTCGGATGCAGGGGTATCAAGTCTGAAGCTCACGACTCTCTCGCCAACAACATTTTTTTCATAGATAATAAATATACTCTCCCAATTGATGCCTCAGGCTAGGACTCGACCACGTCTTGGTGATCGAGTCGAAGCCTGAGATATCAGCTGGCAGAGGTGAAACTGATGAATCAAGGACATACATATACTTCGCAGGATAAAACTAAATTCGGACGTATCAGCCATTTGATGAGGAACATCTGCGTAGACGTTTGGATGAGCTAATTTTTGTGCTTCACCGGCCAATGGAAACGTACCTAACAGAGTTTTGAAACTTCAAGGAAATTTGATCAACCAGCTCTTGAACCAAGCTGGTTGCTTTGTCGCGAAGCGGCTGTGTAGAGCTGGTTGTAGCATGACCCAGCAGGATCCACTTGTACCTTTGCCAAAGGCACCAGCCGTGATGATATGAAGAGATTCGGCCTGCTTGAGGTAGCTCTGGAAGTCTTTACAGCCTGCGCGTTCATAGAGTGAACTGTCGGCCTTGAGAAGATGAGCAAGTGCAGAGCCTGCAATGGATCGAGCGACCTTAGTGCCACAGGAACCTTGCTGGCACAGATACGCAATGAGAGGAGCAAATTTCTTGAGATCCTCCAGGAGAACAACATCGTGCTTCTTCTTCTTCTTCTTCTGAGCGATGCCTTTCTGTTCTAGCATGGGTTTCTGTGCCTTCTTATCCATGCTGCGTCGTTCCCCGGATGATAGGCCGCTAACTCGTCCTCCAGTTACGACCTGCCACTCGACAAAGTCGGATGCGTGGGGAGAGAGTCTGAATTCCCGGGTGGATGGAGCAATGACTACCACCTGGAAACAACGATCCCGAAGCTTAGTGATGGCGTCGATAAAATCGCCATCACCAGAGATGACGATAATGGTCGTGTCTTGTGCCTTATGCAGGTTCACGGTATCCATCCTATCGTCAAGCATATCCGCTAAGAAACAGGTTCAGTAAGAGCCAGTGTAGAGGAGGTGATGCTCATAGCCAGAGCTCGAACTGACCTATCATTCGCATATCTGCAACCTCCTTCTGCCCCTTGTATTGATGATGACAAGGGATGAAGGCACCACCCTGCTTCTCGAGAGCTTCAGACAGCTTGGTGACATCGATGTTTCCTAGTGTAGCATACGCTTTTAAAACCTTAACAGTACCGTATCGCGCGGCAGTGTCTTGCACTCGTTGCGCAATATTATCCAGGTTGGCGCCAATTGGAATCGTACAGTTCTCTGATGGCGGCATTATCAGTGTCGAGAATCGAAGCCAAAAAACCCAGCCTACCATAGTCCCAATAGACTGCTACTTCTCGTGTGACTGAGTCAGATGCTTGTTGCACGGGAGACGCAGGATTGGCCTCTAAGTCATGTGGAATCGGGCGATTCTCTGACGATGTTACTGTCAGCGGCCGAATCCGACCCTTATAAAACGACTTCGTACTATAATCCACTGCTGGACATTGAGTCAGCCAACCCCAGAATGCTTTGAGCCAGAGGGTCATTGTGATAAAGAAAGCTGTTGAGAGTACGATGGAAAGGTCGAGATGAGGACTCGGGTACCCGATTGCTGCTGTGCACCCACAAGGACACATAGACTCCCACACGCCCCAATAGAATCATACACAGCTGACACTCATCCGTAGACGTCGGTGGAGATTTTTTCATGATGCAACAACACTCAGTTCTGGCTGGAAGTCAGAAATCTACACATATTTCATGTCCTCTGAAAGACCAAGGTCACAGTAGATCTCAAATAGATATGCGGATCTTGAGGCATAGCACACCTTCGCGGGGAAGAGCAGTCCTCAGAATCCATGAGATTAGACAGGTTGGCAAAAATCTCATCTCCTGTGGGAGCGGCCTCAGCGCCATCAGAACAATCGTTTGACAAGATACCTCATAGACCCGCGCCTTCTTGATCTCACTACAAGGGCATCTGCGGGTCGCACTGACTCAGAGTCTCATACTTGCTAACAGAAGTCGTCCATGGTATCCCTGCTTTATCAACGAGTTGGCCAGACGAGAGGGTATACGTGCATTGGTTACGAGTAGTTACAACATGTCTGCGACTCTCTTTCCCTCTGTATCAAACAATACTACAACCATATGCCACTCCTGATGCATTCCTCGGGCTGTGACTCAATCCGGGGAATGCATCAGGAGCAAGAAAGAATCTCAAAACATACAGAATATCGAGCCTGCAGTAAAGCTAGATGACGGCACTATCGGTGGGTAGGTCATCCTGCGCTTGGTTCAGACATCTTCTCGAATGCCAGAAGTCTAGCTACGTACCTAGTTCTGCGCGTTTACGTGCATTAGAGTGTTCTGTTATATTGCTTGATCATTTCCATAGCGGTGCGAGTCAGGGGATGTAGCGAAATCCAAGGCTCGCCGTCATTTGCACCCACAGGGCTTGTGATGATGGCGTACCGATCGGTGGCGAACTTAATATACTGCCGAAAGTCCCTGCAACCAACTTCTGTATAGAAATCTGGCATTGTTTTCACCATGGCAGCAAATTGTTGGCCAACATAAGAGCGTGATACAGGAACTCGACCTTGCAGTTCATGATTAAACAAGATCGCAATCAGGAGCCTAAACATGTCGAGATTCTCGATTATCGTAGTCAGGGGAAGGGTTCCGTCTTGCGCCGTTCGATCCAAGTCGATACTTGACACTTCTTCCCAATCCAAAGAATCGGACGCCAGCTCACGGAGCTGAGAGTTGCTCTGGTAGGGCACGATGACGATCACCTCTACACCTCTTGCGCGTAGTTCTTCAACTACTCGGAGGTAATCGCCATCACCAGTTATGAGGACGATCGTCGTGGAATCTGCCCTATCACCGATATCAAGCAGATACATAGGGATGTCAACTGTCATAAAGGAGTCAGAAAATTATAAGATATCCCGCCGGAAACATACCAAAGATAGCTTTATCGACAACGTCCGGCTTGCCATTAGGATTAGGGCAGGATATCACTCTGCCTCCGTGCCGGTCAAGTGCCTTCTGGAACAGTGTCTTGACAGGCTCATGCTGAGCGTGATCATACGCTTTGAACAATTTTACGGTGCCGTAAATCTTGGAAGCGTCGTAGACTCTGTTTACGACATCTTCATATCGCTCGCCCGAAGGAACGGCACAATTTTCTGAAAATGTCGTGAGGTTAGCAGACAGACAAAGAGATATTGACATACCATGGTCCCAGAAAATCGCTACTTCTCTGCCCCACTGATACTCCTTCGCGGCAATTCCTGACACGTCCTCCCAAACCAACGACTTCCACCCCAGCTCACGGAGCTGGCGATTACACTGGTGAGGCACAATGACGATCACTTCAACATCTTTTTTGCGTAGTGTTTGAACTACTCGGAGGTAATCACCATCGCCGGTGATGAGGATAATTCTCGTTGACTTTGCCTTGTCGCCAACGTCAAGCAGATACGTAAGGAGGTCAACTGCAGTAGATAAACCGTCAAAGCCAACTCGGAAGACATGTAACGAGGAAACATACCTGAGATTGCTCTGTCGGCAACGTTACGCTTGCCGTTACTTGGGCAGGATATTACTTCGCCTTTGTACACCCCCAGTGCTTTCTTGAGGTTGACCAGAGTGTTGGCGGGCTGGGCCTTGTCATAAGCCTTAAATGATTTCACGGTGCCGTGGCGTGAAGCAGTATCATAGATCCTTTTCACGACATTTTCAGCTTGTTCAAGTTGACTAGACGGTGCCGGGGAATTTTCTGTTATGACATGAGTTCAGAACACGCAACAGAATATATCTACAGACCATGGTCCCAGAAAATCGCCACTTCTCTACCCCACCGATACCACATCTCCCCGATGCTTGACAAGATGGACATTATTCTGAAGAAGGCCGTGTGCTGGCGAATGTGCTGGTGCTGTACGTAGCAAGAGCTGGAGATCGATGGTTTTATCGATCAATGTGCTGTCCATATGCACAAACAGCGCGCAAATAGAGGCTGCCATGCTGTCGGAGTACCTTTCTTTGAACCTTCAGTCTAGACAGCCATGGCTGTGACAGCCAATTGTCGAGACAAATAAACCATTTATTTAGTTCAAAAAATACAAACCTAGGCAACGTTACTATGAGACTCTTCGAATTTGCCTGTGCCGTCCGATTCCATCGAACCGGTCAGATAATTCGAGAATGCTCAACATACCATAATCCCAGAAAATAGCAACCTGATTCTTATTGTTCATTGACGTCGTCAAATCAAGTATATTATTTGAAGATAGCAATGAAAGGAGACAACAAGGAGCTACTGAGCGTTTCTGAGGTAACTGCGACGTAAGCAGCATTGCGGGAGTTAGCCATCTTGGCGTAGATGTCCACCATCTCGATAACGAGGGCATGCGTTTGCTCAGAATCTGGGTCTCTGGGTCATGTACATGACCCAAAGCCCCAGAGCCCGAGTATGACAAGTCAGTTGGATAGACTTACCTCCAGGTACAGAGAGGTTATCACGTCTGAAGTTCACAGCTTTCTCGCCAACAAGATTTTCATAAACATACTCTCCCAATTGATCCCTCAGGCTAAGACTCGACCACGTCTTGGTGATCGAGTCCTAGCCTGAGATATCAATTGGCAGAGGGAAAACAGATGAAGCAAGGACATACGCATATCTGGTCATTTCAAACTAAGTTCGGATGTATCACCCATTGTGAAGATGATCTGTGTGGAATTTCGAATGAGCCTGGCTTTTCGTTTCGAAAGTGGATGAGTACCTACCTGATGGACAGGGGCTTCAAGAAAATTGATCTAACCAGGTCTTGAACCAAGCCGGTTGTTGAGTTGCAAAGTGGCCATGAATAGCTGGATGTAGTGCGACCCAGTGCTGGTCATTTGTTCCCTTGCCAGTAGCACTGGTCATGACAATATAGAGGGACGCAGCCCGCATGAGATATCCTCGGAGGTCTTTACAGCCCGCACGTTCATACAGCGAACTGTCGGACACAAGAAGGGAGCCAAAAGCGAAGGCTACAGCGTTTCTAGTAACCCTCCTAGCGTCTGGGGAGCCCTTTTTGTACAGAAAGGCTACCAGAGGAGCAAAACTCTTGAGGTCATCGATGGAAATGGTGACAACGCGTTGGTGGGGCTTCTCCTCCTTCCGAACAACGCTAGTCTGGTCTGCGTTGGGTTCCTTCAATTTCCGATCGATGCTGTTTCGTTCCACGGATGACGGGCTGCTAACTGGTTGTCCAGTCACGACCTGCCATTCAACGAAGTCCGAAGCAAGGGGACATAATTTGGGCTTTCGAATCGAAGGGGCAATAACCACTACCTCAAAGTGGCGATCCCGGAGTTTAGTGATTGTATCGATGAAATCACCTTCGCCGGAGATGAGGACCATGGTCGTGAAATGTGCTTTATGTTGGGTATCCAACCCATGCGTGAACATATCGGCTAAGAAGTATGTTCAGTAAGAGTGTAGGGAAAATGATGCGGCCATTTTGAGCTTTAGATAAATTAGACCAACCTATAATTCTCATAGCTGCAATCTCCATCTGTCGCTTGTACTGACGATGACAGCGGACGAAGACGCCCCCTCGCTTCTTGAGAGCTTCAGAAGGCTTGGTAATGTCGACATTCTCTGGTGAAGCGTAGGCTTTGAAGACCTTTACGGTACCGTACCGCATGGCAGCGTCGTGCACTCGTTGCACGATATCTTCAGGATCAGCACCGACTGGAATCCTGCACTTCTCTGATGATAGTATTATCAGTGTCAGATCTAAGCGTTGGACCTTGGAGTACCTAAGTCCCAGAATATTGCCACATCTCGAGTCAGTTGGCGCAGGGCTATTGTGAGTTGGTTCCGGGAAGGCATTGCAGCTTAGAATTCTTGTGTTTGGTACGGACAGACTATTGGGAGAAGGAACGGTCCCAATGGGACCTGGCGGAACTCACACAAGGACACATAAACTCCCACAAGCCATAATAGGCCCACACAGTGCTGATGCTAGCACTTGTCCGTTGATGCCCACATGGAAGTTCGAGTTCGAACACAGAGATTTCCTGCTACTACAAGCTAGAGCTCGAATATGCACAGTGCGAGGGCATACCTAACCGTGACACACCCTTGCAGGAGGGTATTCACTGGGTAATCTTCCCTGCCAAAGAATTCCCTTGTGCTTATTAGGGAGATTATCAAACACCTCGTATCTTCATTCGCAATGACGGGGTCACGGTAGTTGTAATCATTCGACAGGGCAATTTACAGCCTCCCCACATCGAGATCACTGCAAGCCTATCGATAGGCCGCAGCGACTCAGAGCCTCGCACTGATGGAGGTCATCCATAGTTTCCGGGGCTACTCTACCAAAACCTCGGGCCCTGGGCTCTCGAGAGTCTCTTGAGAACCCAGGGCCCACTTGATATAAGGCGTACTTGCCTAAGACTTTGGCTGCTGGTGGCCAGTGATCCCCCCTCTCCTCAAAATTAACGACTGCCATGATCCTCCCAATGCATTTCTCGGGCTGTAACCCAATCCGGGGAATGCATTCGGAGTAAATAATAAATTGAACACATACATGTAAGCACAGTTGCATCTAGGTCAAGGCGATTGAACAATGGGAGTGATATCCTTGTGCAGAAAATGGCGTCGGTGCATATGGCCATGCGTTGCATAAGCATAGTCCACCGTGAAGCAGACTAGAGAGGCTGCCTGGCCAGTATTTCGCGAAGGCTCGGACGCAAGGAGATCCAAGGAACCTCGCCACCTGTCCCTTTTGTAGGACTCGCGATGATTACACCAAGGGCCACGGCATATTTGATATACTCTTGAAACCCTTCACATCCGACCGCGAGATAGAAGTCCGGATTCATTTTTTTCTGCTCGGAGAGAAATTCCCCTACCTGCGGGCGAGGGACCTGGGCATCGCCAAATGTCCGTAGGTACTCGACAAGGCGTCCACACTTGCTGATATCTTCCAGGGAAACTTGAGAATCATCGACGGATACACTGCCATGCTTTTGGGCTGTCAGGCGAACCCCAGTCACGTCCTCCCATGAAAGCGAAGACGATGCCACGCGACGCAGTTCGTCACTACCCTGGCGAGAGTGACATATCACGATGACTTCAAAACCTTGTTGACGTAGTTGTTCAACAACTCGAGTGAAATCAGCATCGCCAGAGATTAGGACAATGGTGGTCTTCTTTGCTCTATCCCCGATATCAAGTAGGTGCATGGGAATGCCACCTGGGAGGCAAATAGCCGAACGGCTTGTGTCAATAAGCCCTTGAAGATATCAGGCTGGAAGCTTACCTATGATTGCCTTGTCGACTACATCAGCTTTGCCTTGGTGTGGGCAGCATATCACCTCGCCTTGGTACTTGGTCATTGCTTGCTTCAGCAATCTTTCAGTAGATCCTTGCTGAGGTTCATCATAGGCTTTGAACGATTTGACGGCGCCGTAGCGTGTAGCAGTATTATATAGCCTGGCTACGACATCTTCATGTCGTTCGCCAGCCGGAATCCGGCAATTTTCTGCTGCAACGTAAGGCCAAGAACATAGCAAAAGATATAGACATACCATAGTCCCAGAAAATCGCGACTTCTCTGGCCCACCGATACCCATCCGCGGCGAGTCCTGACACGTTCTCCCAAACCAACGACTTAGATCCCAGCTCACGGAGCTGGCGATTACGTTGGTGGGGCAAAATAACGATCACTTCAACATTTCTTTCGCGTAGTTTCTGAACTACTCGGAGGTAATCACCATCGCTGGTGATGAGGATAATTGTCGTTAACTTTGCCTTCAAGTCGCCGACGTCAAGCAGATACGTAGGGATATCAACTGCAGTAGATAAAGCGTCAGGGTCAACTCGAGAGACATCTCGCGAGGACCATACCTAGAATTGCTCTGTCTGCCACGTTACGCTTGCCGTCACCGGGGCAGGATATTACTTCGCCTTTGTACATCCCCAATGCTTTCCCGAGGTTGGACAGAGTTTTGACGGACTGAGCATTGTCATAAGCCTTGAACGATTTTACGGTGCCATAGCGCGAAGCAGCGTCATAGATCCTCTTCACAAAAAATCCAGCTCCTTCACCAGACGGTATCGGGCAATTTTCTAATAGGACATGAGTCGAGTCAAAGCACGGACCAGAAGATATTTACAAACCATGGTCCCAGAAAATCGCCACTTCTCTACCCCACCGATACCACATCTCCCCAATGCTTGAGAAAATCGACATGTTCTAGAGAGGGTCGTGTGGCACTGGATGAATGGGCTGGTCCGAATGGTTCCGTACGTGGCAAAGCTGGAGGCGAATCAATGTGCCTATCCATAAACACAAACAGGGCGCAAATAGAAGCGGCCATGACTACTACACCTTTCCTTGAACCCTCAGTCTGTAACTCGACGGCTGTCGCAACTCAAAAAGATACCGAAACAAGTAAATCTTTAATTCATTGTTCAGAAGAAACAAACCTAGGCAACGCTATTACGAGACTCTTCAAATTCGCCTGTGCCGTCCTATTCCATCGAATTGTCAATGCTCAACCCTTCCGCAGTGTCCTCGAAATCAAGGACAAGCTCTTCGTCGGAATTGTCATCGTATCGTTCGAAACGAGGCTTCACAGTACCTCCGTCCGTTGCTCTGGAGGCAGACCCACACGCTGACTCAGGCCTGTTCCCTGAACCGTCCAGACCAAACCCGTCATTGATGTGTAGGTCAGATAATTCGAGGAGCTCGTCCTCACTTGATGAATACGATTCTTGGCTATCATCCTCAATGAGGTCTGGTTCGGAATCGCTTTCTACCAGTTTGGATTTGAGGACCGTCTGCCAATCGAGGACCGATGTGGCAGCCTTGTAGAGGCTAGTATGTCGATTGACACCAGCGATAACGATGACTTTGTAGCCACGACTTTGAAGTTGCTCTATCGGATGACAAAAATCACCATCACCAGAAACCAGCACAATAGTCGACGGGAGGGGGTTGTCGAAGGCGTAGAGGAGCAAATCCTCTGTGGTCAAGTTTTGGCCAGGCATCGAGACTGAAGTAGAGTTTACTCACCCAGAAGCTTTTTATCGACAACCTCCTGCTTGCCCTTGTGGGGACATTTCTCCAAACAACCATGATAAAGGGCCAGTGCAGACTCCAAAGACGACCAGGTACCCAGTTTTGCCATGTCCGTGTATGCACGAATCATCTTCACTTTACCATACCTTTCAGCTGTTCCGATCAAATGCTTCACTGTGTCCAAAGCTCCAGAGTGCGTCGGGACGGGACAATTTTCTGCCATAGACGAACCAGATAAACCAGGATGATGCGCCACAACGTGACAATGCTCAACATACCATAATCCCAGAAAATAGCAACTTGATTCTCGTTGTTCATTGACATCGTCAAATCAAAGATATTATTTGAAGATGGCAATGAAAGGAGAGAACAAGGACCTATTGAGCGCCACTGAGACATTGAAATGGAATGTTTCTGAGGTAAGCGCGAGGTAAGCAGCTCTGAGCTCCAGTGCGTAGGGTAACCGTGAATACCTCTCGACAGCGTTTGAATAATAATTGGAGATGAGACGTGTGATTGTATAAAATACATCAGACTTGCCGTTTCTTCCATTGATCGAATGCATGAGCTACTTGGCCGCGATTTGTCGCGGTCCTTCTTGATTCCTTGGTGATACCCGAATACCTCCTCCCCGACTTTCTTCGTTCAATATATATCATACAAGTAGAATTGCCTGCCTCTTTCTGGAATTCTCTCATATGTGTGTCCGTAATTTGGCACTGACAGCTCAAGAAATCGGGATGATCCGCACACGTAGGTAATTAACAACTCCCCCAATATTTTTCATCATCTACCTAAGACTACCTTCGTGAAACAGCCATCTGAAAGGCACTTGCTTGTCTCTTACTCTTGTCTAGAACTAGCAATGCCTTGAAGTGAAGCGGCTACCGCCCGATACCCACTCTTGCTTATTGGCGGTAGCATACTTGACCTGGCCAAACAAGTGGCCAAGGTGATTCACGGGCTGAAGGACGCGCTAACAAAGATCAACTATGATTTCTCCTGCCGTACCAACATCTCAGCCTCTGGGTCTCTGAGAACCACTCAGAAACCCAGCAATTGCCGCGCGCCTGTGCTTCTCTCTCTAGCATTGAAGACGAGAATATATGGTGCTCCTGGTGCATCCCTCGGGCTGTAGCCCAACCCGGGGAATGCGTCAGGAGCGAGAAAGAATTTCAAGACACATAAAACATACAAATATCAAGCCTGTAGTAAAGCTAAACGACAGCACTGGCAGGGTAAGAAGGCCATCCTGCGTTTAGTTCAGATATCTTCCCGAATATCACAAGGTTGGCTACTCACCTAGTTCTGCGCGTTCAAGCACATCGGAGGGATATGTTACTTGTACATGTCCATAACACTGCGAACCTGGGGGTGCAGCGAAATCCAAGACTCGCTGTCACTTGCACCCAGAGGGCTTGTGATGACGACGTTCCGATCGGTGGCGCACTTGATATACTGCCTAAACTTCCTGCAACCAACCGTTGTATAGAGGTCTGGGAGTAGCTTCACTAGCTCAGCAAATTGCTGGCCTACATAAGAGCGAGAAACATGAACTCGGCCTATCACTTCTTGGTTAGCGAGGATCACGACCAGAGGCGCAAACTTGTCTATGTTCTCGGATATCGCAGCTTGGGAAAGGGTTCCATCTTGCGCCATTTGATCCAGGTCAATACCTGACACTTCTTCCCAACCCAATGAATCAGACGCCAGCTCACGGAGCTGGGAGTTACTCTGGTGAGGCACGATTACGATGACTTCAACACCTCTCTTGCGTAGTTCCTTAACTATTCGGAGGTAGTCGCCATCACCAGTTAGGAGGACGACCGTCGTCAACTCTGCCCTATCACCAATATCGAGCAGATACATAGGGATATCAACTGTGGCGGGGAAATTGTCAGAGGGAACTTAGAAGGCATCTCGGGAAAGGCATACCAAAGATTGCTTTATCGACAACGTCGGGCTTGCCATCGCTAGGGCAGGATATCACTTCGCCATTGTACAAGTCAAGTGCTTCCTTGAACAGGCTTTTGACCGGCTCATGCTGAGGCTGATCGTATGCTTTGAACGATTTTATGGTGCCGTATTTCTTGGAAGCGTCGTAGACTCTTTTCACTACATCCTCATATCGTTCGCCGCTAGGAACAGCGCAATTCTCTGCCAACGTCGTGAGGCCAAGAAATAGATCAAACGGCGTTGACGAACCATGATCCCAGAAAATCGCTACTTCTCTGTCCTTCCCGTACAACATCTCCCAGATGAAGCCGAACATAATTTGAATAAAGCTTTGTGCCTTTGGTTTTGATGAATGAAACGTTGGTGAGAGTTCTGCAGGAGACTGGAGAACGTGGCCACAAAGCTGAGGACTCGGGGTAATTGATGTGGATACATACACTTGCAAATAAAACTGGTGAGGAGCGAACAGTGAGTTTCACAGCTCAGCGCTCACTGGCAGCATTGAATGTTGGTCCAGTTCACTACAGCCGATCCCGGAACTCGACAATAAAAAAGGTCCGATCTTTGCTTTTATTCTTCAAGATGATTCTTAACAGAATGTGAGCACGCTCGACGATAAACGAGGATGTTCGAGGTTTTCACCTTATCCTTCCACCATCCGGGCTTCCCAAGTCATTCGTCGATTCCCAGGCACTCCTCAGAATTCGATTTGAGAGGGCTTTCGTCTGTACTGTACAGGTAACCCTCGACTTTGTTCTCGCGCTACCAGAGGTCAGTCCGCGCTGTTACTAGCCGCAGGAAAGAATCGAGACTGTGGCTAGTCCAAGACACTCTAGTCAAGCTCAAATCTCACATCTTTCGTGGTAGAACTTGATGAAGGCGTGTTTTATTGAAGCCAACTATATCAACCTCGCCCAGTCAAGGTTCAACCCAATCCAATCCGTTTGCTTCGTACCTCCCAATTCAACTAATCCCATTTGCTCAGCGCGTGCAACGTAGTCGCGAAAATCATTGCACCCGGCATTGGCGTAAACCTTCTCGTGGTGAGCCAGGGCTGAGATTATGACCGATTGTTCGGGTGTTGGCAAGCCTTTGGTTTGCTGCTCGACGAGGCAAGAAACAAGCGGTTGATAAAGGCTGCGAGTATCGAGAGGTTCTTCTTCCTCGGAGTTCTCTATTTCATGTAGTGCATGGGAAACCTCGTCGAATTGAAGGACGGCGTCGATTTGAGCTGATGCCTTCCTGCGTCCTGCAATATGAGCTTTGGCGAAATCTTCACGATACGGTGTTCCTGTGGTAGGATTGATATGATCCGTGTCTAGCTCTTCAGGTTCTTCTGATGAACTCATGTCGAATTCTTGGCTGTCATCAGTTTCAAGTTCAGGCTCGCTGTCGGATAATCCAAGAACCATCCTCCAGTCGAGGACAATCGAAGCTGCTTTGTAGAGACATGCGTGACGATTGATGGCAGCTACAACAACGACCTCGTAGCCTCGTTGCTGGAGCTCGTGTATCGCCGGGGCAAAGTCGCCGTCGCCTGACACCAACATGATGGTCGAGGGGAATGGATTATCAAGAGCATAAAGCAACATGTCGACTGAAGGCAGCTTATGAAGATGGCTCTATGATAAAACTACAATGACTTACGTAGAATTCTTTTGTCAACCACCTCTTTCTTGCCATGGTGTGGACAAATCTCGATGCGGCCATGATATAGGGAAAGCGCCGACTCCAAGGAAGACCCGATGCTTGATCCCGTATTACCTGTATACGCACGAAACATCTTCAGTTCTCCGTATCCCTCAGCCGTTCCGATCAAATGCTTCACTGTATCCAAGGCTCCGGAATGCGTCGGAACGGGACAGTTTTCTGCCGTAGACGAACTGGATAAACAAGGTTGATGCGCCACAACGTGACAATGCTCAACATACCATAATCCCAGAAAATAGCGACTTGATTCTCGTTGTTCATTGACATCGTCAAATTGAATATATTATTTGAAGATGGCAATGAAAGGGGAGAACAAGGAGCTATTGAGCGCCACTGAGACATGAAATGGAAATGTTTCTGAGGTAAGCGCGAGGTAAGCAGCTATGAGTTCCAGTGCGTCGGGTAGCCGTGAATACCTCTCGACAGCGTTTAAATAATAATTGAAGATTGGATGTGTGATTTGTATGGAGTACATCGGAATTGCCGTTTTGTCCATTGATCAAATGCATGAGCTACTTCCCTGATTTGTCCGAGTCCCAGCCCTTTCTAATCCCTTCGTGATACCCGAATACCTCCTCCTCGACTTTCTTCGTTCAATATATATCATACAGGTAAAATTGCCTGCCTCTATCTGGATTCCTCTCATATGTATATCCGTAATTTGGCTTCCAAGTTATGATCCTTTCATCCTCTTGCCAGTGCGTTCTTCCTGGATAAGGTGACTCTTGCGATAGGACGCACGTCCAATCGTCATACCAGCAGTAGGGTGTCGACTCGGACGAGGAAGAATGACATGGATCAAGGCTTTGAGGATGCGTCAGGTAATGCGGATAGGGCTGCCAGCTATAGTCATCGTCGAAGGAGCGGGGACTTCTGTCGGCTGGAGGATTGTATGGACTGACTGGGCGCTGGCCATGACTGTCATCCCGAACCCAATCAGCCTTATCTAGGGTATTACGACCACAGATAGGGCGCATATATCCAGCCCTATTTTGATGACAACTAGTTTCCAATAGCTGAGTCGGCGAGCGCACTTGAACAGGAGTGACGGTGGGAGTGGTGGGAGTAATGGGTGACATGAGAGGAAAGAAACTCCTCAAGTATAAGATCTCAGAAGCCGCGGCTTTCAACCTAGGGTTCGCACTTTGTTCGGCAGGGAGGACGACCGTAACTTTGCATCCACGAATTTTGATCTGTTCTACAGCGCGAATGAAGTCTCCGTCCCCTGTAACGAGAACGACATTTGCTCTCTTTTTACTCGGTTGGTCCATGACCCACATCAACATGTCGGCTGCAGGTGTCATGTTTGGGAGATCCTGGAGCAATAATACACGAGGGAAAGCTCACTTATTATCCTATGGTCAACAACTTGCTTCCGACCCCTTTCGTCGGTACAGTCGACGATCGTGCCTCCAACTTCGTGTAGAGCGCTCGAGAAGTTGGCCAATCGTGGTATGAGAGCAATTTTTGAATACACATTGAATTGGTTTATGACCTGTGACTTTTAATTGGCGCGACTTTGTTGAGTAGATTGTGTAAAACAGCTCGAGTGTCGATTCTTGCAGGCAGTGCGCAATTCTCTTGAAACCACACGTCAGATCGAGTGAGCCGTTATTAAGCCTCTGTCCTATACTCACCATAGTCCCAAAATATTGCCAAGGTTGGTTTTCTACTAGGTTTCATGGTGACGAGAGGATGCAAGCGATGAGACAACTCAAAGACTCGTCGCGTACTCACGCGATCGCATTGAACGTTTGGGGATGGCCCGATTAGGCAAACAGGTCACTTTGCCGCACTTTGCAAATCACATTTCCTTTCGATTAGTGCGAGTCGATACCAGATCCTCCTGGTCTATTACATTGCCACTCGTTATCTTCTATCTTTATTATCAAGCTGTCCTGCATCTTAAAGATGTAAAGGTAGGCAGCAGATGATCATTAAACTAGCGAAGATTGTCTATAAATTGGGCGAGTTCAAAACAACATGCGATTCTATGAGCTTGATTGGCAGGCAGCAGAGGTTACTACACTGTCATTTCTCTGTATCTCAATCACTCTCATCGCTATACTCTCCTGAGCACTGTTCGCTCTCTACTTCTTCGTCCCCGCTCCCTCCTTCATCTTCATCTCCGTCTTGCTCATCCTCATCCGAGTCCCCGCCATCCTCAGCTTCATCGCAGTCTTCCTCTCCTTCCTCTCCCTCCTCCTCTCCATCAACCTCCTCTGGCTCCGAGTCGGCCCCGACTTCTTCGTCCTCATGAACCTCTTGTTCGTGCTCCTCCTCGCTCTCATCTATTCCATGGTCAAAGCGTCCGTGCTTTGAGTTCACGCCTTCGGGTTCTTCCTCACCGCCTTCAGACATGTCTTCGCAATTGTCATCGGAACCCGCGTCATCGTCAGAGTAATCACCGTGACCGACGTTGACTTCGTCGCGCGTAACGGTATTAGGATCCCCTCCCTCATCCTCATCTTCATCAACTTCTTCTTGGTCGTCCTCTTCCTCTCCGCCCTCCTGGTCCTCGTCTATTTCGTTATCTTCCCCTTCGCATCCCGAATTCACGCCTTCTTCCTCGTCATCTTCAGACATATCCTCCTGATTGTCGTCCGAAAGGGCATCATCGTCGGAGTAGTCCCCAACGCTAACTTCCTCGCATTTGACGGCAATAGGACCAATAGCCTGGTACAAGGATCTCGTAGGCTGCCTTGCGGGGCCGCCCGAAGCAGCGAGCGTCAAGTTAATATCCTCCTCGAATTTCAGGTGTATAGGTTGGTACCTCCGATCCGTCGACAACATTTGCTGCTCGTATTTCGAATCCGACTCCTGTTCGTCTTTGACCTGATCGTTGTCATTCTCTTCAAGCCCCAGATCTTCGGCGTATTCCGGCTCCTCTTCTTCTTCTTCCTCTCCTTCAAGTTCGTACTCCATTTCTTCATCCTTGACCGCCGCTAATCGATATCGCGGTGTTCCCTCATCAAAAGCATTGTGATCAACTTGGATGAAATCATCTTCATCTTCCGCAAGTTCCTCATCATATTGATCGTCCTCGTTCTCTTCTTCTTCACGTCTTCTTTCTTCTTCTTCCATTTCCCGAATGATTTCTTCGTCGCCTTCCCATCCGTAAGGTGGTGACCAAGGGCGGCCCACTTGAGCTTCGTAGAGTTGGTCGAACAGGCGCAGGACAGACCGAGGAGAGCGACGACCATTTAGCGGATACAATTCGGGAGTCGGTGAGCGTGAATTGTCGTTCATGTACGAATATGGCTCGGGCATGGGGGCATGATAACTGGAGGTGCGATGTGTATATTGAGGAGTTGTTTGACTTTGTTGAGGAGCTCTGTAAGACCACTGATTCCCCTGCCATTGCTGATTATGTAGCTGGAAGGGCGGAACGCTATAGGCGGGAGGGAAGAAATCCCTCATCAAAAAGGTTTGAGAGGCGACGTTTTTGAGTCCGAAGCGTATACCAGGAAAAACAACGGTAACTTTGCACTTGCGCGCAGTCAATTGTTTCACAGCTCGGATATACTCCCCGTCACCGGTCACGAGAACGACATTTGACCTCCTCCTGCTGGGCTGGTCCATCACCCAGGTCAGCATATCGACTGAAAACGAACATTTGGCAAGAACAGTCAGAAGATAGAGTAAACCTCACTTATGATTCTTTGATCGACAGTCTGCCTCTTCCCCCTTTCACGATTACATTGTACGATCGACCCTCCGACTTCGTTCAAAGCGTTCGAAAATTCGGTCATGCGCGGGATGAGACCTAATTTGGAATAGACAGTAAATTGGGCCAGTGCGCCCCTGTCGGCGGGTAGCAGCTTTCTGATCAGGTTACGCAGAAACCCTCGAGTGTCGACACTTGCAGGCAGCACACAACTTTCTGTGTTTCACAAGAGCGACACATCATCAGATAAAGATGCAGCCTTATATTGGTATAACTCACCATAGTCCCAGAATATAGCCAGCGATCTCTGTTTTCTTGGTTTATATCTGTTCATGGCGGTGGGTTTCGCGGGCGGGAGTGGTGAGACTATGGCAAACAAGGGGGATCAGTTTTTCCCACTCCAAGTGACTTTGCCCAAAACTTTGTCGGCTCAGTTAGCGATCAAAAAGCCGAATAACTCCGGGCGAGTCAGTCTATCTCTTTGACTTTTGACTGTACCGACGATGTTAGTGCAGGAGAGGTGACCTTCAATGCAGACCACAGCTATCATCAGTGTTTCCTGATTGTCGAGGAATCGTCCAAAAATTTGGCAGTAATAAAAATACAACTTGAATTACGAGAGGGAATATAGTTCACCGAATGTATCCTAGTACTTGACGCAATCTATGTGGAAAATGAAGTACTGTCCTAGATTTCATGAGAATGGTTCGAAAGAGTATGCCCAGCGTAGGTTGAGTTGACGTGAGAGACGGGTTAAGTCTAGAAGTAGTATTGGTCACCATGAGGGCGTGCTGACACCATGTATGCGCGACAACCCGCGAGTTTTCTGATATGGAATCGCTAGTATTGATCCCCAAGTCTCTGCTGATATGCGGGCCGTTCTCCTTTGCGATCTCGTTGACAGGACTGTATTGTCTAGATTGTGCTCACCCATTCCCGCCAGTCCTAGGATGAATCCTCACGCCTGCCTGCCTTCCTCGCTGACGATAGGTAACGCTTCCAAGCAACTTGGCCCCTAGAAGCATGGGTATCATCCTCATCCGAGGATATATCCATGTCTTGCTCTCCCTCGCCATCGTACATCAGATCCCAATCTTCTTCTTCATCTCTACTGCTCGCCAAGCTAGGGATTTCAGTGGATGCGGGTGGAGATTGTCGACGAGATGTGTGCGTTAGCGTTTCGTTTGCGTCAAGATGAGTCTTGCGATCAGAGCCTCCCTGGCATTCAAGCTGCAGGGACTTGGCGATCTCGTGCTCGTCTTCCTCATCGGAATCAAACACATAGATGGGAGTGGCATTTGCTTGGTTAATCTGGTCACAAAAGGTAGCCCAGGATGGGCGAATGGGACGAGCGGGGGCGACAGGATTAGCTTGAGAAGACTTGGGAGTGCGAAGGCGCATGGCTATGACTGCTTCCGGACTAGGAGCTCGTGAGCGATCCACATCAACATCCATGGCCCATTCATCCTCAGCATCTGTACGATAGATGAATTGGTTAGGACGAGAGGAGGTGCTGTAGGATCGATTATTTTGCGGGGCCTTCCCCTTCTTCTTTGCCTTAACAGTGGGTTGCTGGTGTGACTTCTTCGCGTTTGTGAGAACAGTCGCTAGAGATAAGGAGGTTGAAGCCACAGCTCGGAGCCTTGAACTCGTTGCTTGTGCGTTGGGCAAGATTAAAATGACCTTGCAACCCCGACTCTTCATTTGTTCCACTGCATGCACGAAATCGCCATCACCAGTAATGAGAGCGACCGCCAGTCCTTCCTTGCTCGGCTGATCCATCACAAAGGCCATCGTGTCGACTTAAGAAGGTAGATGAAGACGTTTCCAGTCACACCGATAACAGGAGCCATACCTAAAATCCTATGATCGACGACTTCCTTCTTGCGGCTGGGGTGAGTGCAGTCAATGAATCTGCCACCAGCATCTCGAATGGTGCTCGAGAACTTGTCAAGCCGACGAACCAGACCCGCCTTGGAATAAATATTGAAAAGTTTGACAGGCCCGTACTCCGCCAACACGCTGAGCAGATTCTGAAAGACCACACGCGCTTCAGCCTTTGGTGGGATAGGGCAGTTCTCTGAGCGATATGGTGAGTCCGCCAACTGGATCGGAAGGATCGGAAGCTTACCATAGTCCCAGAATATGCCCAGAGGCATCGTCTTCTTCGCTTTCGTGAGTGGCCGAAAACGTGCGCTCGTTGTTGCTACTGAGATGGGCGATAGCGGTTGTGGGTGCCCAGGTCGGCAGCTCAGGCCAGCTGATCCTGCTGCTCCTCGACTGGCCAAAACACACTGGCGTCGCGATTTCAGGTTGGTCGTCCTCGAGAACATTGAAAGAAAACTTACCGTTGTCAAAGGCCGCGTAACCTTCTTATCAGCATGGACTTCCACGTAAAGATGCTGTAAGTCGTCGTAAAGCTCGTTGAGCAGGTCACGGTTCGCCGAGATTGGCCTCAGAACATCAAAATACAAACAACATCTGATTGGGGAAAAGAGATTCCATTATCACTACAAGCTACAAGTTTCTCTGTGGCTTTGAGTTGGAAACGATGCATACTGGCGTACCTTTGAACTACCTTGAGCCGCAAAATTGAGCCGCTTCACGAGAAATAATTCCAGGAAAGCGTGAGCCGAGATTGATGTGGTCGGCGCCTCATAGTAATAGTATGCGTCACCGTGACAGTGCCACCCTCACCTTGCGTCAAAACCGAACCTCATCCTCTGACTAGTCGCTTCTTTGAATATCCTAGTCTTTTGACTCTTTTCGCGAACGTATACTATGGAAGTTATAATGGAACCTGCTACCTCCCATTCGTCGAGCGGCTCGGCTCGACTTTCCTTTTCGCCTGCCCCGCCTACTGTGAATCCTTTGGCTAGTGGATCGACACCGGTACCAACAGGAACCCAGTATTTACCACCACTACTATCGCAAATGGCAAGGCAGTTTAATATTCCTGAAGCCATATTTGACGTTGCACGCCGTGGACCGGAAGCTAATCTAGTTCTTTCGACACTTGCGCTCTCCTTTCAAGGAGTCCAAGCTGAGCTGGAACGGCTCCGAACCGAAAATGTAGGTCTGCGAGGGGCGCAATGCCCTCTAAACCTCAAAGGCCACGCACCCGCCTCGGATGAGTGTACGGAGGCATTCGTGCACGCAGCGGAGAGGGGTGACCGACATGTTATGGAGCTCCTTCTCAGCCATGCTGCCGTAGACGTCAACGTTGAAAACAACGACTCGGATCAAAGAACAGCTCTCCACTTTGCCGCTAAAAATAATCACGAAACTATGGTCAGAAAACTCCTGCAGCTCCCAGAAATAGAGAGCGATCACAAGGACTACCACGGCAGCACACCTCTCCTGCTAGCAGCCCAGTATGGACATGTGGAAGTTGTCCGTCTTCTGCTCGAAAATGGAAATGTGGATGTCAATGCTCAAGATGCTCATGGCGATACTCCATTGATTTGTGCAGCAAAGCGTGCACGCTTGGACGTAATTCAATCACTACTAGAATATCCTGCCGAGGCCATAAATCTCAATCTCCCAGATGAAACCGGAAGAACACCTCTTTCTTGGGCAGCAGACGCCTGTGTATCACGTCGTTCTGACTTGAACCATGTACGAAAGGGAGGAGCAGAAGCGTATGCCGTTGTACACCAGTTGCTTCAGAAAGATGGGATTGATGTCAATCGCCCGGATGTGTGGGGAGAGACCCCTCTCACATATGCTCAGGCCTCTGGCCCGGACTTCAGTAATGTTTGTCAGTTGTTAAGAGCATCCGGAGCTCGATGACTTCTTTCTCCCCGACTGTCCATTAGCACCTTTACTTCTCCATATTGATCTCAGCCTGAACACTTGGCACCTATGATCACAAGCACTTCATATCCTACTAGTATCGTATGCCTTACCATTCACTCGATTTCGTCGTCTGCGTCGTTATACCTCTTTTACACATGCCTTTATCGCTTGAATTATCGTGTACCATATAAAAATATGATGATCATATCACAGGTTTGCAACCGCGCTCAGGAATCTTCGGCCTGGTGTTTGGTCATGGATGGGGTAGATGTGCCTGCAGGAGTCGATGCCCGACGCACAAGGAAGGCAGCATAGGGATTATCTATCAAGAATTCATCAGCACACAGGTATTCAATTGGTGAAAAATACTCACTACTTCCCCAGCTTGGACCTGGAGCTAGTCGAGGTTTCGCAGTCGCAGCCGAACTCTGATCAACCACTGGCAGTTCCTCTGGCTCAGCTATGATAGGTTCCGGAATGCTGGGCGTAGGTAAAGTAACTTGGGTGGGTAATGAGGGTGGTTCCGATTCATAGACTGGTGGACGTCCCATCGTGGCGATAGACTTGAATGTTTCTTGACGGTAATCGAAGAGAGCTCGGCGGGCTGCATCAAGCCTCTGCGAAGCTTCTCTTAGCTGGGCCCCTGCTGTGTTTGCCCTTTGAATGGCACCTTGGTGCTGAGCTGAGAGCTTGAATCGATGTAAGAAATGGTGATTCTTCGCCGGAATATTCAACCACTAACTTGTCTAGCAGCGCGTTGGAGGGTGTGGCTGCTCTGTTGAATCTTCTCTATATGAGAAATCGTGTCGTCAGACTGTGAGCACGAAAGAGCCTGTGTATCACTGACGATGAAATGCCATATCGGTGAAGATGTTGTCAAAGAAGACATCAGTCATAAACGATCTAGATGAAAAAGCTCAATTTATGTCTATTTCACGAACAAGCGAAGCGAAATGCAAGCATACCCTTGCGCAATTTGCAATGAACCGATTGGTTGAACGAAGGGTGAAGCACCTTGAGCCTGAAGCACTAGTCTCTCGACTTGAGAGGCCATGCTTTGTGCAGAGCTCAGAGCGTTCCGCTCGATATAGTCGGCGCCCCTTTGGGAGATGTGAATGGTCAGCAGATTGTAGGTAGCCGTCTCCCTCACCTTGCGCCGTAGATATCTGACGCATCAGCCCCGGTCAGTGCAAGAGCGTACACGGTATTTGAAGATGCTCACCCCATTGTGAAGCTTGTAAAGCTTCGCTCACTCTGTTGAGGCAAGCGTCCATGTATCTCTCAGCTTGCTTAAGCAGGTCTGCTGCGCGTGACTCCCCATTTACGGCTTTCTGGACCTCGTCATGGAAGGATTGGGCCGATTGCGCTTCATATTCCAGGCTATCGTCTTGTGGAAACTCTGACCGGGGTGGGTGACAGTCAGGATGATTGTAATTCGATGAATAGGAAGGGGGATTCTTGCGTTACCTGCAGTAGGTCCGTCGAAGATCTGGTGGTAAAGCGCATTGAGTTGCTCCTTTAGTGAATCGTATTTCGCTGATTTCTCTGCTAGATCATCGAGCTATGAGAGAGAAAAAAGTGAATAGCGCGCAAGGTCAGATGTCGTATAGAACTTACAACAATCTGCGCCTCATCTCTCATCTGGCGTAATGCTCGATGCTGATCTTTCTCCACCAATTCCTTTTCCATCGCCTCTACAAACTCTCTGGTTCATATCAGTCAATGAATCTGTGTATTCAACCAACCGGCTCACTGCTCCTCCTTGGTTGCTTTGGCAGCGAACTTATCGGCCTGGCCAGTCAATTTATGGGCCAGGCGTCTAACAGTGCTCTTCCGTAGTTCTTCATGTTCCTTCCTCTCTTTCTTCGTCTGCTTTTCCAGAACCTTCAGCTTCTCGCTACCTTCCTTCAAGCGGTTATTCAGGTCTTTGACATATTCATTCTGTTGAGCGAAGGCCTGTGGCACATAGTCTAGCTCTGCGAGGCCGTCGAGTATGCGGGTGTGGTCGGATGAACGCGCGTGGATTGCTTCAGACGTCGCCATACGAATCTAAGATGATGGTATCGCACAATAGAGAGTGTATATCAGGCTCAGACTACCGAAAAGCCACATATTTGGATATGCATGGGCGTTCGGAGGCGATGTTGATGACAACAGGGTTCATGATGGTGGTGAATCGGCATACCGGAGCGAAGGGCACCGTGACAGACTCCGGTATCTTGGATTCTTACTACACATCGCCAGGATGTCACAAGTGGAAGGATAGAAATATTCATTCTCGAGCTTCATGTGCAGCATAATCGTTTATCGGATATGTGGGCTACAATCCTACGGCATATCTAAGACCGCAAAATCGGGCGGATCCTATTGTTTAGCTCCTCCCATCTCTTAAGTTGAATCAACGTGGGCTCATGTGGATGCCCATATATTGTCCTTGCCTGGGGAAACATGACAAGGAGGCATTGGATAGCCTCCGTCACTTCGAAAATCATGGAGTTCCGGAATTCGACGGAGCGGACCTGCGAGTAGTTGGTCCCCGATAGTATGTCAAGATCGAAAGGGAAGCAGAAGACGGAGACTTTCAGATGTTCAAGAAAGCGGCAGTTGATTATCAGAGGCACCAGGTCTCGAAGTGACAGCGTTGGGCGTCCGACTTCAGAGTATAGTGCAAGCGTTGAAAGTCGGGTCCATGCTGCACCTAAACTGGAGATCCACTCATCTGTGAAGATGACAGCGGACGAGCAGGCATAGGTGAATTGTTGAATGCCCGATAATTCTATTAAACCTGCTTCAATAACTGGAGGAGTGCTTCCACTAGGGAAGAGCCCATGACTGGTTTCCTCTATGATGATATCGTTCAGTGTCTTCAAAGTTGATAGCTTGCGGAAGAACTCTAGGAGAAGCGGGACGTCTGGGGGATCCTGGGCGCTGCTAGTAATTCCAATCGCGAGCAACTCCAGAGGGCAATGTTTGATTGTATCTACAAGGGCGGAGGCGACAGGCCATGTACGGACTTCGACGCGAAGCACTTGAAGATGTGAGAATCGGACTGGAATATGAAATGTGCTCGTCGGGAGGGGCTCTCTGACGTCGATGTGCAAGATCCTGAGGGATGGGAACTTTGAGAGGTGGAGCAAAACTTCGGGGACCTTGTCTAACTCCAGAGGTCGTAAACCGACATCGGTCAGATCGTTAAATTCTAAGATAGTTTGTGAGAGGAGATCAAGGTATTGCTTCCATATGTCCCGGGTTTCTTCCGAGTCTATGGCGATTCTTGATTCGAGGACCCCTGTGCAATCGAAGATATACTCTTCAAGATATGGACATATTCGGGGTATCTGAGCAATAGTCAGAGAAACAAGGGGATGAAGATCCCATGCAGAAAAGGCGAACTTTCTCAGGCCGGGTTGCAGAAGAGTGGGAAGGCAGGGAGCCAGCGCAGTGTTTCCTGGGTGAAAATCGATCGAAACTGCTTTGGCATGTGGATATAGTTGCTGAATGGGTCGGTATGAGCTCAAAGCATGGTACACGCTTCCATGCACACTATCACAAATATCTGGATCGTATTCAATCAGGACTTCTATGATCCGTTTGGCGTAGTAGTGGAATTTATCCCAGTCTGAGGGTTTTAACCCTCGCGTAAAGTGCTGCAGGGGTCTGGTGAGCATCGCCAATATTCAGGCTCGGAGAAGCGATTCCATACGAGAACGCTGTCTTCACCATTGCGGCGGATTTCAATAAGATCTTCCGGCAAAGTCAAGAGGACATCCCATAATTTGGCGTCCTTCCACAGGCAATCAAGAGCGACTTCTACATGGCACGTGTTATGTAGTCAGTCCGCATTCGCCAGTAGATGGAACGAAGCACCATTGGCCAACCTTTCAAGGTCTTGCATGTCCTTGCTAAAGCATTAAGGTCCTTTCTTTCTGATAGTCCAGCGAATATCAACTCTTGTATCTCGACGTTCCGCAAGCATGGTTGCATGATGAAAGATTTAGCCGACGTTTGTTTCTGATGCTCAACCTATCAGCAGGTAAACATCGTACCGTGTCAAAAGCTGGGCAAAGTTAAGAAGATTTGACAAATGTACATACCGAAAACCTATGTCAAGGGATGAAGGTAGAGCAAGGAATCATTTCGGAG
Organism: Clitopilus hobsonii; assembly: GCA_015708445.2. Lineage (NCBI taxonomy): Eukaryota > Fungi > Basidiomycota > Agaricomycetes > Agaricales > Entolomataceae > Clitopilus > Clitopilus hobsonii. The sequence continues at coordinate 1,265,042 of CP068003.1, read as the reverse complement.
TGTAACAAAACGCGTGGATGATGGATGGCCTTGCAACAATTAGTCAGGGTGGTAATTTCAAGTCAACAAAATATAGTCAGCTAAATTAGAGTGCGTAAAGCACCAACATCTACAAGAAAATTATACAGATACTACAAAGGTTATCTTCGTTCGTGAAAGTCATTAGAGGATATTGAGAAAACAAGTCATCGTAAAGGTCGTTATGTATGGAGAGGAATAAATCATTATTGGTCGTAAAATTCGTCAGTGTCATCCAAATGCAAGTTCCCAATTAAGCCAAGATAGATTACTCCCAGTCAAGGCTCAACGCAACCCACTTCCCCTCTCCAACGCCTCCACACTGAACAACACCCACATTCCTGGCCCTCTCCAAAAACTCTCTAAACCCACCCCTCGCACAATTCGCCCTCTCATAAATCTCACCCACCCCATCCAAGCCATAAGCAGCTAACATCATCGGTGCTATTGCATTCCTCTGTGAACGTTCATGTCCTCGAGAAAGCTCAAGACGGAGGGTGGAAATGAGAGGCGAGAAGATTTGAGAATAATATTCTTTCTGCTTGGGAGAGTAGATCGGAGTAGGAGAGGTTGGCGTGGGTGGGAGGGTAGAGTTGGAGAGAGAGGAACCAGAGCTTGAGAAGGATGACATCGAGGGAGCGGGAGATGAAGGAGGGGAAGTGATTCGATCTGAGAGGCTAACGCGGACTGGGGGAGGTAGCTTGGCGATTCGGTCTGACAGCGTGGAGGCTTTAGATTTGGATTTCGTTGGGCTTGGACTGGCACGAGAACCTGAGCGACCCCTCGTCGGCCGTCCTGCACGACCCGCTGTTGGTCGCTTAGGTGTAGCCTCGCGGTCGAAATGACGTGCGGACTTCATGTCCTCCAGGTCACAGATATCTTTGTAGCCGTCATCAGGTCCGCTTGCGTAGCCTGTACCATCTGAATTCGAAGACTGTGAGGAAGACCCAGTGATTCGTTCCTCCAACGTGAGGCGGTTGACTCGGCTGGCAAGGTCTTGCTCTTCCTTGAAGAAGGTGTCTCGCTTACTCGAGCGGTGGATAGGAGTAGCCTCAACAGGTGTTGGAGGTAAATCCGAAGCACGTTTGATTTCGGGGCGAGCAAGGGGACGCGAGGGTAAGACCTTCCGTCGTGGCTTCTTCGGAGTGACGGCTGAAGACGAGGAAGGCTTCCTGTCTTCTCTATCCGAGTCATCTGAACTGTCGTCAGGGGTCGGTAAACCCTTCATTGACTTGCCATAGTCAGACTCGTAGGAGGAATAACCATCCTCCTCGCGAGGAATTCTGCCTGCCCAGTCCTCTTCTTCAGAGGTATAGTAATGGCTTGGAGGCCCACTTCGTGAGGAACCAGTCCGAGAACGGGGCTGGTTCTTCAGTACATCTGTGGTCCAGTCTAATAGGACGGAAGCAGTTCTCGCAAGGACTCTGCTGACTTGGGCGGGGGAAATGAGGACAACACGATACTCTCTTCTTGTCAGTGTGATCAGTGCACGGGTGAAGTCTCCGTCGCCAGAAATGAGGATTATTGTTGTGGAACGTCCAGGGTTGTCCAGAGCATAGGCGAACATGTCAACTACGAGGACCAGAATCAGACATGGTCAAACTAAAAGCAGTGAGGCAGCATACCGAGAATCATTGTATCTGCCACGTCTTTCTTTCCAAAGTGAGGACAGTCAACCAATCTAACTTCCGAACTCTGCAAATCTGAACGGAAGGCAGGTTTGGCATTGGCGGCCTCTAGGTATGCGTTGAAAAGTTTGACGGTACCATACTTTTCAGCGACGCGGTAGATCTCCCAAATTGCGTAGTAGGGTGAGATATCAGTCGGGACTTCGCAATTCTCTGTATTCGTCCTGAGGTGAGCATGCCAGTCCCCAATGACGGAAGGTTGAAGAAAACGAACCGTAGTCCCAGAAAACAGCAACATTGTCACCACTGGAAGGCATATCGTCTAATTTCTAGTTTCCTGTCTATAAGAATATGATGGTCGTGAGGAACAGAATGCGGGGAGAGCAAGAAACGTGTTCGCGGTTCAAAACTGGAGGGAATATATGTTCATAAGCAGGACCGTTCCTGGATCGATTTTGGCGCCAAAATAAGGAAGAGCGAATAAGAGTAGAGAGTCAGGGTCGACGGCCACAAAATGTACGCCACGGTGGTCCCTCAGGAGGAAATTACAGTACCAGGAAGAAGCGGTTCAACTTTTCCTGATGGACATGTCTGATTGGTTCGCGTAATTCAAGGCTAAGAGTCGTAATGAATGAACGTTCATGAACCTGCATGGGAATTTCGAGCAGCCATGAGACGATTGCTGGAGCTTCACGTTACAACTGCGTTGCATGGATGCTGGCAGTAACTGGCTGTGGTGGTGGTTCGAACCAAAAGTGTATCATATCGAGTACATGACGTTAATTGAATAGGCGCCCATGATAAATTCGAAGAGCGCTCGTGGTGCGGCTCCGGCTCAGTCACCCCGCCATTGCCTCAAGGCTCAAGGTTGTACCAAAACCCCCATATTTCAATGGCACAAGCTCCTGCAGCCCTTCCAATCCCTGCACCTCAACCCGCCCTTCGTCCGGCCGCACAACTCTTCATATGGGGCCAAGGCGCGGAAGGTCAATTCGGTACAGGTCCATCCGAACTAGACGTCTACCGAGCAAAACCATTCCGGCATCGATGGGTCGAACAGAATATCGCTGAAGGTGAATTCGGCGAGCAAGAAGGTGCTGGAATTGAGATGATCGCTGCTGGCGGGATGCATTCTATGTTTGTGGATGAGAATGGAAAGGTACATATACATCGCCTTGGGTGTTACTACTTCATCTGGGGGATAGTTAGCTCATGTACATCATAGGTATGGACATTCGGAAACAACGACGAGGCCGCCTTAGGACGCCAAACGGAGAAAGTCCCGGATCCCAATAACGCAGGCCAGTTCCTCGATGAAGAGGAGCTCCAGTCCTATCCACACCCAGTTCAGGCCCTGATAGACGAAGGATTCAGAGCTGTAACGATTGCAGCTGGAGATAGCATCAGCGGTGCAATCAGCAGTAACGGCGATCTTCGTGTCTGGGGATCCTTTCGCGTGAGTTACCCCCTGCAGCAACATCTGATTTAGTCACTAACACTTCTGCTAGGCACTAGATGGTCTTCTAGGACTTTCCCCTTCCACACGCCGTCAAGGCCAGCACGTCCCTACACCTCTCCTCAACAACCTTCCCAAAGGCGAGAAATGTGTCTCCCTCGCAGCTGGTACAAACCATCTCCTCATCCTCACCACCCACGGCAACATCTACTCCCTCGGTGCAGGCGACTCGGCACAACTCGGTCGTCGGATCCTTGAACGACGAAAAATCCATGGTACTGTACCCGAAAAAGTCGTGCTCGGAGGCAAAAGGACCAGGAGGGCAGTTCTCATCGCTGCGGGTAGTTATACCAGTTTTGCTGTTGATAGCGACGGAGATGTCTGGGGCTGGGGCGCGAATCATCTTGGGCAGACTGGAACTGGTAAAGGAAGTTCATCCGATAACGAGGTTAGGCTGCCTGAAAGGGTAGTTGGGTTGAGTAGGACGGAATTGAACGGAGAGCGTGTGGTCGAGATTGCTGGAGGTGAACATCATACCTTGTTCCTCACCTCAGATGGGAAAGTGTATGCATGCGGACGAGCGTACAACGGGCAGCTGGGATTGGCGGAGACGGATCCTGCTTGGGTGAATAGGGCGGAGGATGAGAAGGAATTCATTGCGGAACCTGTTCTGGTGAGAATGCCAGACGATGACGATCCTATTGTGCATGTCGCCGCGGGCATGCATAATAGTATGGCAGTCAGTGAAGAAGGAGCGTTGTATTCATGGGGTCAGGGAGGCGCAGAAGGAGACGAAGAAGAGAAAACTCCAACAACGGTTGTTAAAAGGACTGGTGGATCATGGAATGCATTACAGGTGTCTTGTGGAGGGCAGCATTCCCTCGGGTTATTCCAGAAGATATGAAGTAGGCCACCACCGGCATCATCACACAAGTAGTACCGTGTTTATTAGCATTAGTCAAAATACTGCATTATACATATCTGCATCGGCTTTTGTTAGAAAAAGAACGAAGTCAAGGGAAGTAGAAGGGATACATACAAGTAAATAAACTCTACTTCCTCAAGAATGGTATCTGGAAGCCCGACACCAACGCCCTCGCTCTGTTTTGAGCACCTTGTCCCTTGGCATTTGTAATGAAATGTATATGCATTCCGTAGTTCTTGGGGTAGGAGTCCAGATTGATTTCGATTTGGGGGAACAGGCCGAATGCGTCCGGAGGAAGACCAAACGACACAACACCAGAAACAGCATTGGGTGTCTTCACCGATGAAGACTGAGGTGGGAGTTGAACACCCGTGAAATCACGAAGTCGGGGGAACACGAATTCGGTCAGTGTGCCAAGGAAGTCGTACATCGATTGACCTTTAAGGTCGACTTTGACACCAGCTGGCACGCCAGGTCGTACCCATCCACCAACTGCCTTCTTTCCCCTGACGATTTGGATACCGTCTGCGGTGTGTCGACCACCAGCTTTGTATGACTCTCCCGTCAGAGCGCGGGCAGCCATAAGGACACCCAAGAGGTTGCTCTTCTGAACGATAGCATCCTTCGAGAAGATGTGCAGTTGAATCTTCTCCAGCTGGATTGTGTTATCTGGTGTGTTTGGTGGTGGGGGTTTACGGAACATCTGCTCTCCTCCCACTGGAGGGTTATGTCTACCCTTTGTGTAAGGGTCTTCCGGGTCGTACTTGAGACGAATTTGACGCTCCTTCTGGTGTTCAGAGCCAGGAGGGGTATGAATGTAGGTCATGTACATTAGGTCGTCTGCCAGTGTCGTGTGGTAATGGTCTTCTAGACGACATGGTGCAAATTGGCGGGTGAGGATATTGACGTGGGGGATAGGGAGTTGGGATTTCCGGTCTTTACGTAGGTGACGGGTGATTCGCGGTGTGCGGCCAAAGCGCGTGACTGAGCGCGTTAGTGAGGCTACTTGGCTGCTCATCGTTGGCGACGGTGAGCTCAGGACTTTGAGCTTTTGGGATTGACGTGACCAGGCCGCCAACTGCAAAAAGTTTGGCAATGGCCTGGGATTACCCCGTATGGTTATCAGCTTTCACAATAAATACAGATAAACACGTCCGCTAAACCGTGTTTCTGGCTTTCAAAGGACACCCAAAGAAATACCACTCGAAGCAGAACAAAAATTCACGGATAAGTCGTTGAAAACAACGCTTTGCCATGCAAAAGTTGCCCGGGACTATAGAGACGAGGTGAATTGTACGCCTCTATAGACGAGATGGTCGAAAGCTGTGGAAGTCACTTGATGAACGCCACTTTGAAAGGTGTGCGGACTGGCCTTGATTAACAACGAGCTCGAAATCCTCTCTTCATGTCTCTGCTGGAGAACCCTAGAGATGTCACTATCTACGGCGGCACGCTTCAAAGTGCGGAAGCTATCAATAACTTCTACCAATCAACCACCTGTAAAGCCCACAACAGTCTTGAACAGTGACCGAGCTAATGTTATTTATTAGCACCATCTAGCCTGCTGCAATCTCACATAGTCTCATCCGCTATGCACGACTCTGCAGAACGCTATGATCCACCAAAATGCCATCCAGAGACTCGTACCGCCGTCTTGGAAGCAATCTCAGAGTGGCTAGGCAATATAGACAGCAACGCACCACCGGTGCTTTGGCTGAGTGGTCCTGCAGGCGCAGGGAAATCAGCCATTGTCCAAACTCTGGCTGAAAGATGCCAAGAAAGTGGCTTGCTATGGGCGAGTTGGTTCTTTTCAAGGACTGCCCCAAGAAGAAACGAGAAGAAGTTCCTCGCTCCGACCCTCGGATACCAGTTGACGATGTGGTGCAAGGAAGACGATGTAGCGCCTCCCACCCCTATCCTCGATGTCATTGCACGAGATCCACAGATATTTGAGAGGTCATTTCGGACGCAGATGGAGCAGCTGGTCGTCCGACGGTGTTTACGGTGGTCAGATGCGTCATTTCAAACCAGCCCGAAAGTGATTCTGATTGATGGGTTAGACGAGTGTTTGAAGGAGGAAGAACAGAGGGATATCTTGGAGACCATTGGATATCTTGCAGAAAGGTACCTTGGCCACCTTTCCATTAGATGGCTCATTGCTAGTCGGCCGGAACGCCAGATTCGTGAAACATTCACTCAAGCCACCTTGCATCCCCTCACGAGACGCATTGTCCTAGATCAGACCTATCTGCCTGATGCCGACATTCTCCTTTTCCTCACCTATAAATTCCAGATGATTCGTTCCAAAAACCCACATCTGCCTTTATCATGGCCCGGTTCGCAGGCTATTGAAAAACTGGTTGCAAAGTCATCTGGTCAATTCATTTACGCCGCGACGGTCATTCGCTTCATTAGCTCTCCTCGCGCAGACCCTCAAAGGAATTTAGAGATAATCCTCAAGCTCATCACCGACACCGAGGACCAAACCCCTTATGCTGAACTCGATGCACTCTATACCTACATACTTGATGCTGTCGCCCCGAAATCACTTCCTGTCGTTATGAATATTATCTCCAACATCATCTTTATCAACGAACCTTCACTCGGACTATCACCTCTCATTCCTTCCATTATGTCACTCAAGAACCCCACACATTTAGCCTGGTTGCTTTTCAACGGCCAATCGCATGAGGTCTATAGACATCTTATCGACATGCACTCTCTGATGGATCTCCCACCGCCAAATTTACCAGCCTCGGCGGACATTACCGTCCTCCATGCTTCTTTTGGTGACTACCTGGCTGATCCCGCTCGTGCAAAAAAATATCATATCACTAAGGGGGACGCCGCTGTGTTCTACGTCATAAATCTTCTGAAACACCTCATGCTTGACCTAGTAGGACCTCCGCGCCAGTCATCATACTTCTCTGCCTCTAAATTTGCCGAGCCGTGGGTCAAGCATGGCTTGTTTGAATGGCTGGACCATTGCAAGCCTTCGCAAGAGCTAAAGCAGGCCTTTCAAGTGGCAATGTTTGGCCGCAGTGAAAGAATTCTTGACTATCTCCGTGACATGGGGGTTGAACGGGCCCAGGCCCGTCTTGTGGGCCTATCTGACCTGTCTGACCTGTTGAGTGATCAACAATACGAAGCAATGATGTTGTATATAAAGGTGATTTATTCATTTTATATCCACCAATTGACTCTAATGCAATTTTGGCTGGTAGAGATCAGGTGGCCTAGGGTTGGTGGGGAGTTTTACTCACCTGCTGGCACGCATCAAACGCAAACTACGCCGTAATGTCCCTCAAGAGCGGGAAAAAATGGACACTGTTTGTAGGGCTATGCCCATTGTCCTTTCCGTTTCCCTCAGCATAACATTGGGGGCAGGGAATGAACAATGGATTCGTTGAACACCTTAGTTCAGGTACCTGCGCTTTCGCGATTTGCTCCTCCTACTGACGCGACAAAGACGCGTTGTCAGCCGACTATCTCGGTCGTAAGTAGTATGCTTGATATCATGAGAAATGGGTTGTATTTCTTTGCCGGGAAAACTCGAGGGACGTTTCCTTGACTACTTGCATGGTCGTTGGTTGAAATTTCCTGTAAAATACCGTAGAAAGTACAACAGAGTATCTTCCATTTTGAACTGTGAGGTCCCCGAGATTATTTTGAACGAAGCAGACGTCCATCAGCGCAAGAATTAGACAGGATTTGACGTCGAAGGCCGTGGGCTAACCGAATAGAGACTGGACGAATTCACACGGTGACCACAAATATTTGCACTGGCGGCTGAGCATTGCCCACAGTGACGGCTCAGTCCAACTTCAACTTGCAACCGAACGCTGCCTTTGGCTGCTCCCATCTGCCTGCCTTTGCCAGGCCACGCGCAAGGGAAGCTTAGGAGCCTTATATACCCCCGTCAGCGCTGCGGCGCCCGCCAAAAAGCCTCTTTAATCGACAGTCAGTATGGCAGTCGCAATGCCTTCATCAAGGAACCCTTTGAACGGGCCATCTTGGGAGGAGGAAGTCGTTCCAGCTTTGAGGAAACGTGTGTGGAAGATTTTGGTGCTTATTCTGCGCGACTAACATCTGGCTTGCAGGGCTGGAAAGTGAGAGTAGAACCCTCACAAAACGGATGTCCGCCATCTCGTTATCATCCAAGGACCATTCACCCGACCGCAGCTTTTCTGGACATAACGATGCCAGAATCGAGGCTACATACTATTCTCCGGATCCTCAGAACTACGTTAGAGCTCCAAGGTCTCGCACCACCACTCAAGACTCGGAGGGCTCTTTCTATGAGCGGAATGGGGCGGGGACTTCCACCTCACGCTCGAATGGAATTCCATCACAGAATAAACCGTCGCTGCAATCTCAACCTTCCCAGCCTCGGTCAAGAACAATTTCTCAACCATACCTGGCAAACTCCAATTCAGGTTCTCGACCGAGTACCAGCTCTAGAGGGAAGGCGAACGGAAATGGTAAGCCGTCTTCCGATCTACACGGTTGCCATTATCTGACCATGTCTCCAGCAGAAAATCGACCTACTCGTATACCAAAGGCATCACGGACAGCTAGTGGACATTCTCCTCCTATACCCCAGACTAATGGGACCAACTATACCATCACGAATCCTTACAAAGTTCCAGAGCTACCAGCTCATCTGCAAGGAGGCTCGTCAAAACATTCTTCTCATTCCCAAGTGAATCTACCCGATCGTCGGGACCCACATCTGCTCAATGAACTTCCTCCCTTCGTACCTGGATCAACAACATCGCTGGCGCGAACAGATGACTACGATGACGGAGCACCTGTACGGGCGTCTATGGAATCCGAAGAACGGCCATTTCAACATTGGTATCGAGGCGATGTTTCTCGCAATGGCGGTGTGGGAGAAATTAGGATTGGAAAGCGGCAGGAAATGCTGGATATCGCAAATTATGGGCACAAGATCCGCGAGAACGCGAGAGCGGCAGCTGCAAGCGAAACTATCACCCAAAGGTACTTGGAGGAACAATCAAGGCGGCGGAAGAGGGCGGATAGTTTCTCAAGATTGCAAGATAAAGAGCAAAGGGATAGCTTATATCTGGACGACCAAGAGGGTGACAATGTGCTAGATGAGAATCCGCTAACGGACATCGACAACGTGTCGGAAGATGCTGCTTCTGCTTCGGAATATCATGCAAACAACGCGTATCACCATCATGACCGCGACCATGACCCGACCGTGACTGGCCCCGAAGACTTGACCATTACCACGTCAGCGGCTCCTATGTCTTGGACCTCGAGCGAGAACAGGAGCACAACGCCTACTTTCACGACAGCGCAGAGTCAAATACCAAGACGGTCCTCCTCTAGGCAGAGGGAGCCTTCATCGTCGCGGATACCTCAGCCTTCATCAAGACGGTCATCTGATGCCCGGGCGACCACGCCCACGCCAACACTCGGGATGGGGAGGATATCGCCTGGACCTACGTCCTCCAATATGGCCGGTTCAACGTCCTCTCTTGGACAACGTCAAAGACAGCCCTCTGTCTCCACGACCAAGTCTACCGGTGCTACACCTGCGAATTCGGCAAATTCAGCAAAACGAGGCAGGACACCGAATGCTAATACACCTGGGAAGGCAAAAGCAACACCGTCAAAGACGAGGTCGAAGACAATGCCACCGAAGCCTGATCCAAAGAACGAGAAGGATAGGAGGAGTGTTGCGTATTACCCAAATCCTGGAGAAGATGTCGAACTGGTGGATGCTATTCCTTCGTGGACACAGCCTGTACCAAAGGCTGGAAATTGGGACGATGTGGTGTTGCCAGTTGTGGCGCGCAAGCAAGGGTTGAACGACCAGTATCATACTGCTGTTGGGAAGCCTAAACCAAGGCATGTGGACGATACATTTGAGCCGGTATGTTCTTGTTTTCTTTCCGAACACTGGGATGTGAAACTGATGCTTTTGCAGGCACCTGGGACATTCGGATATGACGATACCAAAGGGAGGAAACGACGACCTGGCGAACCGGAAACAATACCCATGGACGAATTCGGTCGACCCATGTATAATGAGGAACCAGACGCAGAGAGTCAGGAGATCACGATCCATCAAAATGGTCATGACCAGACGAGAGTTAATACAGGGACGGAGCCACCACCTTCACCTGCGCCTTTCTCTCAGTATGCTCCTGGTGCTGAGAAGAAGTTCGCTATGGATGCCAGGGAGGCTGCAAGGCTGGCAGATATTCAGCGACAAAAGGTGGATGAGGATACAGGCGGATGCTGCAAGTGTATCATCATGTAGGAGGTTGGTTGCCTACTGGTGCCCGGAATTCTTGCCTTCATCTCAGCTTTTTATGCCTCCATTTATTCTTCCTCTCGCCTTCGTCCTCTTTTGGGTATCTGTTTATTCCATTGTACAATGGTTCCGTTGCTTGTGTCTCCGATATCGCACCTACTCCCTACATTCGTTTATTCGCTTCTCATCCAAACAACTCTGCCTGCATTCATATCGCTTGATTCATAGGCTCATTGTTCCTCCGACCGACATCTCAATTTTATAATAATATACCTTATGACCCGCGACTTTTATGCTTACCTTCCGTTTATTTCTGGGAGCTTCTCCAACACCATTTTTATCAGTCCCTATTGCATAACTTCGTCGCTCTTTACGTTTCGCTTTCATCCTATTTTAGGCTGTATTCTATCATAACCCGTGGTCGTCTGCTTGCCAAATAGACTCTGTACAAGATCATATATACGGCAGAATGAAAATGGATTGAATTCGGTGGATTATATGCTGGCTTCTACTCATCGTTATGATGTGCATAGACTCGTCACATTGAAGGTGTATTCAGATTCAAGGACGCCATCCTTGTCCACACGTACTTCTGAAGTCGTGTATTTGACTTTCAGAATATATGACCCCACAGCGTTCTTGTCGTCAATCGTCAGGAACGTCTTATCATTGAATTCCTTGATCAATTTCCCATCCTTTGACCAGGAGATGGTGTAGCTCTCTTTGACGTGACCTGGCAAAGTGCCATCCCGGAACTGGGCTAACGGGACGAGCGTCGCGTTGAGCGTCCTTTGCTGGATGCCACCGTGTCCTGACGCCTTGCATCCCTGCTCTACACTGTCTATCAAGGTCATGTTGCCCAACATTGTGAGCCAGATCGCCTCTGTGCAGACACTACAAAAGTTTGGGGAGGTAACGGCTCGCATGAGGCATTCTTCGTTGGTTGGTCGATAGGTGGTAACGTTCTGATCAGAGAAGGTGGGGAAGAGACCGATGTAGCCTGGTTCCATATTGAATCTGTACACAATGTTAGATGAGGATGTGGGAGAATATGCAAAGGAGGAGACAAACTCTTTATCATCCCCGTACTCAAGAATCTCACAGCTGCATAGCTGTGCAATGCCCTCCCTTTGGCCATTAATCAACGTGAATTTGAGCTCATGTTGACCTCCCGACAAGCTCGTATTCCGAAGGAAATCATACTGCCAACGATCGACATCGATACCTTCCTTGGGAACCCAGCCGATATCCACACCATCAAGGTCTACCCTTACATCAGTCGCCTCTGGGAGACCCGATAAAGAAAAACGAATGAGATGCTTCGCAAACGTTCCCGAGGACGTGAAGTTGATGGACCAGGGAGTGCTAGTGTTGAGCAAAGTCCAAGGATACTGTTGCATCGGCATAACTGAACGCTCGACACGTCGATGTTCCACGGTATTATGAGGGTCGGACATCCAATGTTCCCAAGGGGTTGGTTCGGATAGATTCCTTGCAGTGTTGACTCCGTAGAAGCCGTCGTCACTTGAACCATCGTATTCCTCGCCTGCGTGAATAAGGTTGTGACCGAGTTCATGTCGTAGCACGAGGGGACCATTGAGAGCAGAGGATGTTATAGTGCTGTCGACAAGCCGTTAGTCCTCCCAAAAGGGCTGGAAAAAACACCGGACATACACAAACTCTCCCTCGAGACCTATTTTTATTGTTGTTGTTAATGCCAATCCAAAGCCAGGTCAATCAAGCGGAATCTCACCTCCGTACAGAGGGTCATTGCCTACAAGAATGTCAGCGAGGGAGCTTGAGCAGCATTAAACCTGCTTTACCTAGCAGAATAGGCCAATCACAGCGACTTCCTCCAACGGAGTCACAAGCAGCCCGAGCAACGTCAGGCTTTGAGCAAAAGACAGCTCTGAGCTGGTTTTGGTATCTGACCAATCCAAAAGCTGTACTAGATAGATGGCCATACTGGATCAGCCTTCTGTATCCCACATCATGAGTCAAGCGGTAACTCACTCTTTTTGACCAATATTGTTACCTATACCACTCTATTTGATTGTCAATAGGTCTTAAAGTTAAACGAAGGATAGCCGAGCGAAGGCTGACCTCTTTACTGGGTGTAAACGCCGCCCAGAAGTTCATCAGAGGCCGCATGGTGTAGTAGGTCTGATTCGTGGAGATGTCCTGAGCGAGTCGACCAGCATCTGCTACGAACTTGTCATGTTCTTCCTCGAGGTCTGCACAATGCATTTGTCAGACGCCAGAACCCAGGAGAAGGGCCGCAAACCCACATCCATCGGCAAAGAATATGAAGTCTACACGGTTTTCGGAAGGCCCGGAGATAATGAGTGGTGTAATTGTCAATGGTGGAGAGGGGACATCGTCTTGAGAGGTAGAGGTGTCTGCATTCACTAGATGTGGGTCAGTTATAGAGAGCTGCTCGAAGGCCAGCAGTGTCTGAGCGTGTTCACCAGCGGCGACGAGAGAGTATGCTGGAAGTAACGGTGGTTAAATACGAGCTCTTCCTGGACAAACGAGGATTAACATACCTTGCAGCAAAAGAGCTGGCAGCAAGAGCGGAGAGGTAAGCAACATGGCAGAGACCAGAGGTAGAGCCGAACCAATAACTTATGCTCAATGGGCTCTATGTCTGCATATATACTGCGTGCTTGCGCTGACCCGGAGATGATCGCAGGTTCAGAGAGGTGACATGGCCTGGATCAGATTTTTGATCGCTTCTCCACAAGCGCTCGTCGTCAACGTGATGATATTGTTGGCCGATAAAGTGGATTGTATAAGAAGTAGAGTAAATTCCTCCTTTCGTCAGTCGAGGCTGAACATGGGATCGAAATAGGCTCAGATTACTAAGCCCTCCCACGCTTTTCTACCTTTCCCGTTAGGGAAACGAACCGCGGTCAGGCCCCTTCGGGGAATCCGGGTTTACCCGCCCTGTACCGCGGTTGGGTCTTGAACCGAGACTAGGGATCGAAAGAAGCATGGATTCATATTTGTCTCGGCATATCTGGATTGGAGCACGACGGCCAAGTACAGCCGTTTACCTATATCACCGGACAACTTGCGCTAGCCTGGGTCAATTAAACAGCTCAAGATAGGCCTGGAGAGAAATGTCATGATGAAGGGAAGGATGATGTAGGTGGAAGGGGAGACAGCCACATCCGCCCGTTTTTTATGCGCTTACGGACACCTGACCTCCAAGTCTAACCATTTGGTGACTACACGATACCGATTCAACAGACAGATTCAGTCAGAAGTTTACCGAACTCTTAGAGTCTCCGCTATATCGGCGCACATCTCTAACCTGGCCAACAATCTTGATACTAGTCAGACTCATCCTGGGCGCCTATCTGAGGATCTCTATTTCGATTGCGCCGACTTCCAATTATCTTGTGATTGGTGAAGTCGAAGGATCGAGAAAACTGGGCGGACAAAGCTCGTTTCTTGTCATCTGCCCAATATCAAGCCTTCGACAATCTCGATGAAATGAATGGATGGGCGATGGTTTAGGCCTGAGAGCTCTGTAGCCCCTACACAATTCAAACCTTGAACCCTAGATCTGAGAATCAGTCTGAGTACAGAACTCGAAGCAAGCACTATCCACACCGCGATTCAATTGTGCCGGACGGCAATTCTTCTTGGAATGCCACTTCCAACATGGGTATGTTTGTATTCCGGCGTTTTGGGGCTCCGTAGACTTTAGCGCTCAATCCTTGTGTCCTGTCGAAAGGAGCTATCCGCCCCTTATCGTCGCCGAACGGATGGGGGGAGGCCTAGCTGGTGGAGACCACTGACAATCGCTGAGAGATCCGTTCGTCTATATAAGAACCAGGACCTGGAGGTGATTAATGCAGCTCCCAAGACCCGAAGCCTCCTCATCTCGATTAAACCATGCCATTCTACGCGTATATTATCGTCAGTTGCTTCCAAGCATGAGTTCTAACAGCATCTGAAACTGACTTGTCGTGCCTTCCTCCATCAGCGGCGCGGCGACTCCAACCTCCAGCGTGGTTTACTAGTCTTCGCGGACAAGGACACCGCTGAAGGCTGGTGGACCGCTATGTCCAACGACGAAGGCACTGGCATACAGCGTGTCAGCGACCAGTTCTTCAGCTACGACCCAGTCAAGCTACCTAGCCCCCAATTCATTCTCACAATCAATTACCCGACCTATGACCCTTCTCGACCTTTTCTGGATAAGATGTTCGTTCATTTACTCCCTGATGCGACAATCTTTGGGGTCTCGATCCCTATTATCCCACCTGAAGACGATACGGACGCTGCGGGCGGTAAGAAGGTCAATTGGTGAGTGTGTGCAGCAGAATGGACATATACCTAGCTTTGATTGATTGACTGTCTCTTGGCCTTATTAGATGATAGCCACCTCGTGTTGTTCACAACATAATGGAAGAAAGTTAAGAAGCATACATGTACCTTTCCTAGGAGAATACAAATCCTTTGTAAACGCAAAGTTTGACCCAACTTCGATATTGGAGCGTGATGGTCAAGTCCGGCCGTTCTGTGTTCTGTGCTCAAACTGGGCGGAAAACATAAACACACTCAAGGTCCTTCGTGTCAGCCTCATTCTCTGAGAAGACTTGAATTTCGCGAGTAGGTCATGGCTGGAAGTCGTCACAAGTTTGTCGTCCTTTCATTGAACTTCGGTTCATACGCCTGGGTGGCTCCCAGTATCAAAGAATGGAAGCCATGAGGGAAGAGCACCTCAATACACCATGCCGGGTCCTATAACTTATAAGCCCACGTCAAGATGCAGCCCGTGTTGTGGATGAGGCCTCCTTAGTTCCTGATGAAATGCCCAGAGACCGAAAGGAAGAATTCGACGTCGTCATTGGAAGTAGTTTCTTTTTTGGTATACGATGCTAATTCTCCTCCGACGAAGCACTACACCGCTTCTTCACTGCAAAGTCGTACTCATTCTCCAGTAGATGATCTTCGTCGACCCGAACCTCGTCCGTTGAGAACTTGATCTTCAAATTATACGTTCCAATCGCCGACTTGTCTGCAAGCGAAACCAGAGTCTTATTGGTAAAGTCGTCAAGGACCCTCCCGTCTTTCGTCCATGTGATGGTATAGGATTCCTTGACGCCATCTGGAGGAGCACCATCACGGAACTGTGCCAGAGGCACGAGCGTTGCATTCAGCGTCCTCTCATAGGAACCGCGAACACCTGGTTGGCAGGTCGCTTCGACGTTGTCGATGAGGCTGATGTTGCGAAGGAGGTAGATCCACAGGCCTTCTGTGCATACTTTGCAGAAGTTAGGCGAAGTCACGACCCGCATGAGGCAGTCTTCGTTCGTCGGGCGGTAGGAGGTGACATTCTTATCTGAATAGGTTGGGTACAGTCCATAGTATCCAGGGTCGGAGATGAACCTAAGGGGAATTAGGATGATTGGAGGTAAATAGGCGTTCAGCGACTTACTCTTCTTCCGTACCAAACTCAAGGATTTCGCAACTACAGAGTTGTGCAATGCCTTGCCTGTCTGCGTTCAGCAGGGTGAATTTCAGCTCATGCTCTCCAGGCGCAAGGCCGGAGTGCTGGTGTAGATCGTAATGCCATCGGTCGACATCGATACCTTCCTTTGGGACCCAACCGAGCTTCACCCCGTCCAGTTCTACACTCAGATCACTGGCTTCTGGTAGCCCAGAGAGTGAAAATCGGACAAGATGACGGGAGTATTGACCAGAAGAGGTGAAGTTGATTGACCAGGCTGTCGTGGTATTCAACAGAGTCCAAGGGTATTCTTGCATGGGCATCACTGAACGCTCAATACGGCGGTTTGAAACTGTGTTGTGAGGGTCTGTAATCCATTGTTCCCAGGGAGTCGGTTCGGAGAGGTTTTTGGCAGCGTTCACACCAAAGTATTCTGGGCCGCCATCATATTCTTCACCAACGTCGATGATAGAATGACCGAGTTCGTGACGAAGGACAAGTGGACCATTGGCTATTGAAGATGTGATGACCCTGATTATTTCGTGTGAGCACTGGGAACAAACGGCAAGGAACAATGGCGTACGTGAAGTCACCACCCAGACCTTGAAAATCTCCGAGTCAGACTACCATGTGCCATTAGATTAGAAGTACCATTGCGTACCTCCGTAAAGGGGATCATTTCCTGGAAGATCTCGTAGGTTTTCGGGTCATGTTCTACTGGAAAGAAGCTCACCTAATAAAATGGGATAATCGCATTGTGTACCGAGCGAATCACAAGCTGCACGAGCAACTTCTGGCTTGGCATAGTACACTGCTCTAAGTTCCGTGCCATCCCTATACAGGCCAAAGGGAGTACTTTGCAAGCGATATTAGCGAGGGGAACCCCAGAGGGAAATACGAGCAAACCTACTCCTTGGGTTGGCCACCAACACCGACACCGCTCTGTAGAAAAGTATTAGGCAGAATCGCGGGGAGACAAGAATCGGAGCCAGTACTTCATTACTGGGCGAAAAAGCAGCCCAGAAGTTCATCAGTGGTCTTACGCTGTAAAACGTCTGATTTGCGGAGATATCCTGCGCCAGTCTGCCAGCATCCTTGAGGAACTTGTCATACTCTTCTTGAAGATCTACGAGAAGAGTTCAGCTAGAGAAGGGGCTGAACTTATGGGTGGCACCAACATCCATCAGAGAAGAAGACCAGGTCGGCCCGGTTGTCAAAAGGACCAGAAACGCGAAGTGGAGTCACAGTTAAGGGAATGGGTGATTCAGCCTGAGGTTTAACCAGAGAGCCATCTCCTGGCAAGTTACCAGGTTCAGACGAGTGTGTTAGTGAGAATGGGATTTGGGATTCTTCACCGTCGCTACGACCAGAGCAAACTATGGACAAGGATACCAATTAGCTCGTGAACGAGTCCAAACAAAAATGCGCTCACCTTGCAGCAGAGAGCCTGTGAGCAGGATGAGATTAAGCAACATGAGTGCCGTTAAGAGAGATTCAGACTTGTGGAATCTCTCACAATCTCACAGGGCTTATATCTGTGGCTGCTGAAGCGTTGCAGATGGTCGGAACTCGAGAAGCTTGAGAGCATCCGAATCCGGAAGCTTCGACATGATTGGTTGATACACGTGCTCTCGCGACGAAAGGGGATGTTGTGCCGAGCCCACTGCTTCAGCTTCGACCTTGGTGTTCGCGTTGTAACGTTGCAACAATCTAAATTAACGCACATTCAATTGGTATAGAGTAGGAGTGGTCATATGAAAAAGCTAGACAGTCCGTATCCAACATATGTAAGTGATTCTGAAATACCACTTCGAGCCCGAGTGTCTGGTGAAGATTTCGAGAGACTGTGGGGTTCTGAGCCTTCCGAAGTCATTATGATGAAAGAACTGAGGGCGCTGAATCAGATCAAAGCACGCAAAAAGATTCGTGAAGCTTCTGAGCCAGGATTTCATGCACAGTGGCAGTCAAATGTAGTTGGTCTTCCCATATAGCACCACCAGCTCGTGATCTCTCAGGTTTCTGGAAGCCATATTCCTCTGGGTTGTCGAGAACCCTACTGAGGACTTTGTGGGAGGACCAAACGAAGACATTGGCATCTGCGCGGTTTGCTGCCCATTGGCTGCACTTTTGCATTAGTATGTCATTCCATGCCGTGCATGCATCCCATAAAAGCACTGTAACACCTGCTTCAATGACTAGATCCAAGTGAGCAGGGGTGAGCACAGGTGGCAGACTCGGTCATTTACCTGCAGGTGTACGGTCGATCGGTGGGACATCGATGAACAGGAAATTGCGGGCTGTGAAATCAGAATAGAGGGCGCTAATATTCTCCAAAATGCGGCCAATCAGATCATCCATGTCATCAGGATCTGTTTGACTATGCGAGGAAGAATTGAGCATGTCTCCACTGCCAACCTTTTCAGTGTTATACCTGCAATCATTAATGCCTATCCAAACAACTATGTAACAGTCAAAGAGCAAGGAGATTACAGGGGCTAGTTCAGACGTACTATAGAGTTTGTCATACACGTGGTCGCCTTGTGGTTGAGGTGCCATGATGTTCAGGCGCGTGTGCGTTCCGAATTGCTCCTCGAGGTCGTCCTCAGCTGTGTCGCCATCTTGCGCATAGTTATCAATCCAAGGCTTGAAAGCGGGAAGCGTTTTGTCATTTCGAAGGTAGCCAAGCTGCAAGAGTGTAAGTATGGTGGATCTTGATCTGTCGCCGGGATAAGGCCATACCCATTTCTCATTCGAGGGTTCTGAGCTGTACGAATCCCCGCTATGATGAGATAGCGTTTGTTTAGTTGGTATTTAGACAAGAGCAATAGAAAGTGGGTCTCGTCTTACAAGACGGTTATGCTGGATATACGTTGGAGACCATTCCAATTCGGTGTCGAGCAAACACGGAAGAGATCTAGAAGGAGGTTGAAAGAACGGTGTTCAGAATCCTCCCTAACCCTCTGAACCATAACTGATTGCACCATTGTGTGCTGTTCTAGATGTTTCGAGCTTGGCAGACTTCAATATAGGTATTTCTTCAAGTGTGTGCTCTCTCTGACGTTTGTTTGGTAAGGGCATAGTGGACGTAGGGGCTTTTAGGATCAGTAATGGGTCCTTGGACTCAAGCTTGTCAAGGTGTAAAGCAAAGAACGCTCTGATTCACGCGGTTCCGGAGTCCGACCAGACACGATTGGTCACCCCACGTGCAAGTGTGACCCCTCAGAGATTGTGACTCAACCTCAATTTCTGGTTCTTCCTGCTCTTCCAACTCGAGGAAGACCGGAAGAAACGACCATGGTGACCTGCTCCGGTTGGCCTCGGGATAGTAGCTTAAGCTGGACATCTGAAGTCTCCACCAGTCAGTCCTGCCATCCATGGTATCAACATATCGGGCGGGCCGTAAGAAGCATCTGAACTGATCAGCTGCCCTCAAGGCAGCGAAGGTCGGCGATTGATACTCAAGTTCTGGATTGGCTTGGCTTGCTTTCGTCATCTGGGTGGCCAGTATTAACGCCGAGAAGTGGTTGTTCTCTTCAAGAGAGCCCCCTTGTCGACCCTCGTTATTGAATTGCGTTATCCATTGTCATGGGTGGACTCGAGTAGGGAGGCAACCGAACCCTCCGCTGGCTATTTGGCGGTCCGGACAGGTCGTATGACCTCCCCGTGTAGCGACCCTTCTACTTAAGATAGTCTCAAGGTGTTCGCAAAATGTAATCCAGGCCACCGATGATCGTCCCACGATTCTTCCTGTTCTTATTTCTCGTCGCATCTGGGCTAAGCTTCGCTAGGAAAAACAAGTATATCGTGCCTGGTGCAACCTGGTACGACACCGACGGAAATGTGCTGAGTGCTCACGCAGGTGGAATCACCAAGGTCAACGATACTTGGTACTGGTTCGGCCAAAACGAACGACAGGAAGATACGGATCTATTCTCAGGTCTGTCTGGTAGACTTCCTTCATATATAGCGGACACTCATGCCATATAGGCATCAATGTATACTCCTCCTCCGACTTACTCAACTGGAAGAACGAGGGTCGCGCTCTTTCTCCCGTTCCCGGCACAGAAATCGGTCCCGACACCGTGGTTGAGAGGCCTAAAGTGGTTTTCAGCGAGCCCCTTCAGCAGTGGATTCTATGGTTTCATTCAGATAACTCGACATACGGGCTTCTCAGACAGGGCGTTTCTACTAGCCCGAATATAACAGGACCTTACACCTTTCAACAAGCATTTCAGCCTCTTGGTAAACCCAGTCAAGATTTAGGGTTGTTCCAGGACGTCGACGGGCAAGCCTACGCTCTTTATAGTAACGGAGACGCAGACGCAGACCACGATAACCTCATCACTCGACTTGACAAGAATTTCACGAATGTTGAAGAAGTGGTGTATACTTTCCTCAGTGGGTTCCCTACTCATCTCTTTCAAGTCTTTTATCTGACCCATATGGCATACATCAAGATTTTGACCTCGAGGCGCCGAACATTCTCTTCACTGGAAAGCGATATTACATTCTTATGTCACATAAGACAGGATACAGACCCAATAATGTTGTGGTATTCTCGGCGGAGAGACTGGAGGGCCCGTGGTCCGTTCAGTCATACGTCGCAGAGTAAGCTGAAATGCAGTACTTGTGGATCATGAGAGACTGACCGCCCAACTTGCAGACTAGGGACAAGAACCTGGAACTCGCAAAGCACCTTCACAATCACGGCAGGAACCGGTTCGAAGAAAACATTTCTCTACTGTGGAGACTCCTGGTCGCCTGGGCTTGGTGCATCCTTATGGGAGAGCTCGTACGTCACTCAAAGATATTCAACTCACATTGGCTCACGAAATGCAGATACATATGGTTACCTGCCAAAATTGACGATGACAGCGGTTCTTTCCGTGTTGAGTGGCACGACATCTATTCCATCAACGCAAAAACAGGAGAGATAGGCTTTCCCCGAGGCAAGAACTATGAAGCGGAACGAGGCAGTCTAACGGGATCCGCCTATGTTACTCTTTGTGTGCGTATCAGCATCTACGCACTACAGCCGTCTCTGATTGATGAACACCTTTGACAGCCTACTTGCTCCTCGAACAAAGTAGTCACAGGAAGTGAGTACTCATTCTCGACCAGTGGGTACCACAGAACTAACGATGCCCTCAGTTGAGGGCAACGCAACGATAACGATTGAGAACATAAGTGGAACAGGAGAACCACAGTGGGTGTCCGTCTACTACCACAATCCCGATGGCCTGTGTGCGTAAACCTTCTTTCCGTGTCGACCATGTGCACTCAGAATAGGATTCAGGGGGTGACAATCGAGGCGGCGTGTCTGTTTTATCGAGGACAGCCACCTACTCTGTCAATGGAGGGCCGCCGATCATCCTGAAACAAAGAAGCGGTAGCTCAGGGATTATACTCAGCCAGCCATTGAATGTCACCTTCAACAAGGGTGAACGAAATTCACTGACATTTGCCGGGTTCAACGGAAGTAGGTGGCAATTCATTTGGGTTATGCCGAAGACTATTGACTTCTATTGCCTTAGCTGCGGCGTCGGACTTGGATAAGATTGTGGTCTACGGTAATATATACGATGAATAGACCTGTGAAGTTAGTTAGGGTCGTCTGACACTCTTCCGGTACACAAAGTCACCGACTAAATCACCGATAAATTTCGCTGTCATACAAGCCGTTGAGGATGCAGGAGTGAATCCTAGATTATCAGGGTCTCTGAGTGGTTCGAAACATCGCTTAGAGTGAGTTCAGCTTTTCAGGTACCATGTCGAGTACACAAACGCATAGCGCGGTGTTCCTTCACCTTGAATCTTGCCTTGAATCGCAATTGAATCGAATTGATGGAAGCGTCCGATGGTGGAGGCAGACCGGACCGGAGGTTATAGATGGTACTGCCAAACAAGCGTCAACTCGAGATTTTTGGGCATCTGGTTCTGCAGAAGACCATTGCCGGCAACGAGCTCGCTATCCTGCTGAAATGGTCGCTGAACCTAAGCTCATCGACGAAAGGGTCTCTCTGAAGCAATGTAAACTCGCAGTAGAAGCTCTGCATACCCACGAAACGAAGCGGGAAGAAGAACTGGCAGAAGGCGAACTCCTACCAAGAAAAGAACCACATGTATGGCTCAATGTTACTGTGAAGCAAATACCATCCAGCTACAAGATAAAACCCGCAAAAATGTACGTTTAATTCATCTGGAAAGATATTCATTGACCGGATTTCTGTAGTCCCATTGTTCATCCATTGATTGATCCTCGAACGACCCCAATATGTCTAATCACAAAAGATCCTCAGAGGGAGTACAAGGACCTCCTTGAAAAGCACAACATCAAGTTCATCTCTCGTGTTGTTGGTGTTGCCAAATTGAAGGGAAAATTCAAGCCATTCGAAGCTAGGCGCCTGCTGTTAAAGGAGTATGGCCTCTTCCTCGCGGACGAGCGAGTAATCCCTCTCCTACCCAAGCTTCTCGGCACAAAATGGTTTGAGGCAAAGAAGTGAGCACCCCAATTACTTTTCTGCCTTCTCTCAGCGACTTACATGATGCACATCAGGCAACCCATTCCTGTCTGCTTGACCCGCAAAGATCTCAAGGGTGAACTTGAACGGGCTGTCTCTTCGACCTACTTGAACCAAAACAAGGGTACTTGCACGTATGCATTTTCGCACCTCACTATAACTCATCCATCTAATGCCTGTCGCTCAGGTCAATAAAGATCGGCGTACTCTCCCAAAAACCTTCGCATATACTCGCCAACCTCGAAAAGGCATTGCCCTCGGTCGCAAAACACATTCAGGGCGGTTGGGATAACATCCAAGCACTCCACATAAAAACAAATTCCAGTGTTTCTCTCCCTATCTGGACATGTAATCTCGATGAAGCCGAGGGTGGTCGCTGGGAGGGATTGGCCGCTGTGGGAGCTGCTGTTAGTGAGGACGATGAGAGTTCGGAGGAAGAGGAACTTCCTGTAGTGGCGGTGAAGAAAGGGAAAAAGAGAGTACAGGAGGAGGATGAGACGGAAGCACCGAAGAAGAAGGCGAAATCCGATCCCAAAGCATCACAACCGACCACAAAAGCAGCCAAACCCTCGCAAGAGCCTGCTGCTACATCTTCCAAAGCTGCTAACCCGGCAAAGGGCGCCGAAAGGAATGACAAGAAAGCGCCTAAAGCGGCTCCAAAGACCTCTGCAGCATCCTCGAAAACCGATAAACAGACACCGAACGCTACTAAAGCCACAAGCTCTTCTCAAGCAAAACCACCGAAGGTCAAGCCACATGCCGCTGGAGAGACAATCATGTCTGATCTTGGGAACGCTTCCTCGAAAGCGAAGGCTCCCTCTAAAGGCACTCTAACCAAGGAAGAGATCAAATCCAAGCGAAGCCTTGAACCCGGAGAAAAGAAAAAGAGCAAGATGACAGGAGCAGGCGTCAAGAGCGTTAAGAATGCATTGCTCGGTAAAAAAGCGGGCAAGGGGCATTAGTTGTTTTCATTTCCATGGTCAATGAATTTCATTGGTGTGATGTCTTTACACAGTTATGTACGGAGCTCTCTGCCGTATTGTTCGAATTTACTGCTCTCTTTCCGATACTGGAATTCGCTTCGCCTCTGAGTCGCATGTTTTCCCTTTTTGAGAGTAGTTATGTGCCGCCGGCAAGGCAACGATAGTAGCCGGTACACCCCTCAAGTTGTGCCGCCAACCATGGAAATCTGTACCCGTTTCCTCCTCCATCTACAGACCTCTACACATACGAAACCGACTCGGAGAACGCGATAAGTCCTATGGAGAGAAATTCTACCAAGTTGCGCATCCCACACCCAGAGGAACAAGGCTGCCAGATCGTTGGCATTTTGGAGCAGCTGGCACCGCAAGGTCCAACGCAAGGGAGGAAGCTTGCATTGGTCAGTGTCTACTAGATGCCCGGGCATGACGGAGAACCCTGCCGCTGACTTCACCTGAGTAGATTCTGCATGGGACGATGGGGTATGAAAAATTCTGGCAGGATGAGCAAACCCTCGCCGTGGCATGCTGACCATGAAACTCCAGCCACAAAGATTATCTGTTTCAGCGACGTTTAGCAGAGCGACTCCCTATGGATTCATTCCGCTTTGACTTCCGGTAGGTTCTGAAAAACATATCCGAATCTGTGGAAGTTCTGAAACCGCGGTCTTCCCCGGATTCATAGAGGCAATCATGAAACAGGTGGAACCTGGAAACAAGGTGCCCTCGGTGACGACTTGGTGGACTTGAAGGTTGTCGTCGAGTACCTCAAAGTCACCTATGGCTATGTAATTGATTTAGTGGTTGGACACTCTCGTGGGTCAATTGTGGCCATGCGCTGGATTTGCACCACCGAGGAGGGACGCAATATCACCGGTTTTGTCAATGCGTCTGGTCGGTATCGCATGGCTGTGAGTGTATTCAAACTGGAGTGGTCAGACTGAGCTAATATTGACGTGTTAGTTAATCAAAGGCAAGTTTGCTCAAACCCGTGAATAATCGAGGGGGGACTGACTCAGTACAGATGCCCCATCAGGTCAAGCCTGGGCCAAGGCATTCGCTGAACATGGATACGCCACCTGGAATGTGACTGTGGCGAAGAAGCAAATATCCGCAAAAATTTACCCAGAAGACATCGAAGAGTTTGCCAATTGGGACAACTCCTATGTCAAGACGGATTTCCCGCCACATATACACGCCCTGACTGTACATGGACTTCGAGATGGAACTGTTCCTCCGTAAGTTTTAGCCATACCGAAGACACCTCACTGGCGATGCTGATCTAGCCTTCTTTGGCTTCCTCAGATACGATGCGGTCATCTACGCTGATGCACTCAGTCGAAGAAACGCAGGAACTCACACTCTGAACTTCGTGGAAGACGCCGATCATAACTTCACTGGTAAACGAGACGAAGTCGTCAAGATCATATTGGATTGGTGGTCAGCCTGTCAACAAGGTCATCTTCGGGGCAACGCCTCAACGGGTTTGTGGTTAAACCCAAGTACACCTCGCAGCAATCTCTAATTGGTTACCCATCGAATCCCATAAGCCATGGTTCGCCGACCTTCTTCCTCACATCTACTTATTGACTTGCCACTTTATCAGCAGCACCTTCTACAACAGCAACACGTATCTAAATTCACCTCATTGTTCCGGCCCAACTTTGCGTTATCTCCACCCATCTTATCGACGTCGCGTCCCTTAAACGCCCACTTTGGATAGTTCATTCAGAACCCAATCAAGGTCATTTCAACAATGCGTAGATCCAAATCGTCAAGACGTGATTCTGTTCCTCGAATGATGCCCTTTGGTCAGGCGATTGATTCAGTCCAGCTACACTACAGAAAGCCCAAAAGCGAAGAAAGATGTTGTACTACAGGAGCAATGTGGAGATAGAGATATCGTACTTGTGGTCGGAACGTGCAATAGATAACGAATAATTGATACAGTGGTGTGGAGAATTAGAGATTCATAAGATATAGAGAAAGCATATTGTTGTCCTTGCGACCATAGTCGTCCATGTGAGAGTGTAAGCCTCTCTATTCGGATAAGTCCGATAGCGGGTGATACTGGATGTTGTTCATCCAAATTATTCCATTAGTCCTTCGACTGCGTGTTCCCGGTTTCGCAATCGAGAATGGTGGATATGATAGTGTTTGTGGGGCGCATTAGCGAGCCAATAAGTTATTGCAGGCCGCAGGCGCAGTAGCTGCGCCGCTGGACGCGTACGATCGCGTCATACGCGAGGAGGAGTTGTTTGGGTTTAGAAGAACACAGTGCCATTAGAAGTTGCAGACCCCTTCACAGTTCCGTTGGAAGTCTGAGTGCTGTTCTGTCCACCGCTGCTCATGTTGGTTGGGGGTTTAGAGAGTATGTGCGAGGTGGAGAAGTGAATTATGGTTGAGAGCGCGGTTACTACGCGCTCGATGTCAAGTTATGACAGAGGAAGAGTTGTTATAGCACAGAAGATGTGAGTTATTGGATGAGGGAGTCATACCGATACTTTAACTGTCTTTATATAATTGCGACGAGGGCAAGTTGCCGCACAGGTATTCACGGAGTGACTGAGGTGACCATCATTGACTCGATTTGGAACAGGAGAACGGCACCGTCACAGCTCTCGTTCTACTCCCACCAGCATATCGGGCCCAGCAATCGCTATTCATGGTACACCTTTCTGTTACAAGCGATTCGAATCTTCATTTCTTCACAGCAATCAGGGTGTACCGCCGAATTCGCGAGTGAACCAACTCATGTTCCTAACAATCCGTTGCTTAGATCAGCGACTCCTCCAATATGACGGGCCTGTAGGCAGTCAGGCCAGTCACTTTGGCATCGGCAAGCATTCATCGCCATTGGCGGGCCTGACTCGGGAAATCAACAAGCCCAAGCCTAAACGTGAGCTGATTCGGCTTTGCATCTGATCAGGCCAGCCAAAGAGATTCCGCACGGTCGGTGCGATAACTCAGCCGTTTCAGTGATCTATCATGTAACATCGTCTACACCGACGTGGCCCGAACCTGGCCAACTTAATGGGCTGGTCTGGTTCGCCTTGGAACAGGTACCTTGTACTCGAATTGGCGTTATTTTTGTGAAAACATGATCGGAGCTGTAGGAGGGGACTTGCAGACCGAAAAGCTGTGCAATATACTGTTCTGACTGCCGACGGTTCCACCTGCAGACACGCAATGGCCAGCACATTGAATCCGTTATCACTCTGGTTACGGGCGTCTCAACTGGGACGCTTGGGCTGCTGCTGCTGGTTTGTCACCACGGAATGAGTCACAACCTTTGCCACAACCCCAGAACAGTAACCCTGGACTGCTCTTTCCTCCTCGTCATTGCCTTTTGCCCGACATATGAGTCATTTCAGACTCTTGTACAGGTTTTTCTCTTTGACCCATGTCATCACGATGTCTGAGTTGTGTTGAAAGATATGAACAGGCGACACAGCACATATAACAACAATTACACCACTTCACACTTCACGGGGGAAAACCCATCCCAACTCCTTGCCGCTCTAAATAGCATAGCCTTGCAACGATCTAGGCTGTGCGTTTAAGCTTTCACCCAATTTATGGCCTGCTCGCTAGTGAAGATAGGAAGAGGATACTTGCCGATGTAGCAACGGATGCATGAACTCCTTAGGCGCCTGTCATGCGCCTCACACTCTGGGTGGTCATGACGCCACCAATGGACCACTCGCACCAACTAGCACACTGGTTACAATGCATTTATCCGATCTCTGCTTATCAGAGGAGGCTCAAGTTCAGCTTCCACGACAATTGCACCACGCATCACAACTTGTTAACAGCTTGTGCGTCCAAACGCAGTTCGCCATTGTGGCGTCCTAACGAAACCCGAGTTATCTATACCTAATAGAATAATCTTAATATCACTCCACTTTTCTGAGTTTCAGGCGTCGAGGATCAATCAGGAGGAATACGTGTAATTAGCGCAAACTGAGATATCGTGGGCGGTGAACCCCCAAGAATTAATTTATCAGTCTATTAATCCTTTTGCCCCGCTGTTGACTCGTCTACTGCCTTTTGGCGCTCATACAAAGCCTAGATCATTTCCTCCCACTCCGAATCAAGAGGAGACTTCCTCTCCGCATCCCTGACGATCACATACCGGTTATGCGTGCAGGCTATGCGGTAATTTTGGTAGAGATCTTTGGACGCTCGGAACCGGGATCATTGTCACTTGTGAACTCAACAGCAAAAGCCCAAGGTACGCAGTTGCTGAGGAAGACATTGAGGGATTCAACACCACTGGAAGTTCGGCGATAATTTCCGAAGCCCTGATCGACGGTTCAGGTTGACCAAATGGTGTAGGAACATTGTCTATCCATTTCACTGGAGTATGGGATCCCGCCAGTGCAAGGAGGGCGAGCTGAAACACTATAGCAATGGTGAACCACATTCATCAAGGAACGACGTTTGTCTAGGGCGGAGATTCGCGGGTGCCAGTCATCCTGTCATGAATCCCTATTGAAAAGTATATCGCTCGCGGTCAAACTATTCCGGCGGGAGCTTGTCGAAGGGGCCAGTTAGGCTGAGTGGCCCATAGTAGATGAACCCCGTCATCCGATCGATGTACCTGAGACGAGAATGATGCATTTCAGAAATGATGATGAGATGGTCAAAAGTGGGAATGATCTATAGTTGGGTTTTGACCTTGAGGATCTGCGGTATCGGCATCATTCATTAGAGCGTGGCGTATCCTCACACAGAGAGTCGCAGGTCGGGCCCCGCACGATATTCACTTGGCCAGAGTACATCAAGATGTATCGTTGCAAACAGGAATTCGACAAGACGTTTGATTCTTTTACGTATGTCATCATCAAGCTGGCAGCATCTATACAATCTCGACTATGATTTTGCCGCTATAATAGTTGATCATCAGCCAAAGGAGCAGAAAATGGAATCAATCTCACCTGTTTGCGTTGCTCTCCATTTCTTTGTGGGCCGCCTGCACTTCTGTCCAGGGATAAACCTAAGACCAATAATCATCAGTTGAAACTTGGAGAATTGATTCCTTATGCCCGCCGATCATACCTTGTGGATGTAAACCTTCAAGGGGCCGTTGCCTTTCTCCCCGGTTATCTGCGACAGGCTCTCCTGTCCAAACCTAGGAGCAAATGCGCAGTCAGAAGTTTATCGGACATACTACAATGTCTTGGTCGTACCTCGATATCAATTCGGCCTGATAGTCAGCAGAACGTGAACGAAGAGTAGACCCCTGGATTCGAAGCCGCTTGAAAAGAATTGGCCTTAGGTCAGCATTTATCTCGGAGCCTGTCAGACGTGAAAGCAGGATGTCAATAATTCGTTGGAAGAAGCCTCATGAATGAATCTTACCGCCGAGTAACGCCAGCATTGTCATGCGACCATCGACAGCAAGAGAGTCAATGTTCTGTGGCCAATGGGTTCGCCCGACGAAGTCGATAACAACGTCCACGCCTTTGCCGCCGGTAGCTGATTCAGTAACGTCCGCAAAGCTCTCGGTCTTGTAGTTAGCGACGTGTGTGGCACCATTAGGAAGACCGAGTAGCCAATCAAGCTTCTCTTTTGTCGACGCGGTCGCTATCACCGTTTTCCTAAAGCAGTCGGGATAAGACCTTTGACGTCGTGTGAGGCTCTGAACACTCACGCAGAGTTATTTCGGGCGAGCTGTATGGCCGCCACTCCGACGCCAGAAGCTCCGGCATGGACAAGTACGTTTTCGCCTGTCTTGTGCTCTGAGCACAGAAAGAGTGCCTGGAAGGCTAGCTAAGGTCAGATATTGCTGAGCCAGGGAGTAATGGGTTCGCAGTACCTGTTAAAAAGTTCTCGGGTATGGCAGCGGCTTCTACCCAATCGAGGTGCGCAGGCTTTGCCAGGAGATGCGAAGCGCGGACGTTGATGTATTCTGCATATGCTCCCTGTTAAGATGTCAGAAAACGGCAGCAAACGGTCTGACGAAAGAGCCGCGATTTGTCGAACCACTCACTCCGCCCACGAGACCTAGAACTTCGTCATCGACCTTCCAGTTTGTCACATCTTGACCAAGCTCTACGATGTGACCGGAGAACTCGACACCGAGGATAGACGATGACCCCGGCGGAGGCGGATACAAACCTTCACGCTGTGATATATCCATACGGTTCAGGCCAAATGCCTTGATCTATAACATAACTGGAGTCAGGGCGAGAGCTATCGGGGGTTACATTGTTGTTCACCTTCACGAGAACTTCCCCCTGGCGTGGTTTTGGGGTTGGCACCTCCCCGATATAGAGATTTTCAGCGGGTCCCTTGTTATCTTTTACGAGAATCGCGCGCATAATGCTGTGGGTGAGTCAAGTATGTGGGCGTCGATGTATATATGTTTGTCGAATCGTTCTGAGCGGTGAGCGTTTATAATCTAATCAATGACGGTCACATGTGGCGATGACGAAAGTTGAGAGTATCATGAGGACTGAGTGATGAGTAAAGGTAAGAGCTATTCCCGGCGTTTGCTGAGTGAAGATACACAAATCTTGTAACATCCATGAGACCGGGGATGAAAGATGGGGCGGACAGTGTGCCGGTTCCGAAGAACAACAACAACAGCAGGGAAAAAGGATGTTGTAAGGACAACGCGTGGTCTACGAAGTCATCGTGTGATAGGAACGACGATTACTTGGTTCGTTAGCTGGTTCAGCTAAACGCTGTCTCCCGCCCTCACAGGACGAAACCACGCTTCAATAGCTCCCCGACTCGGGAGAAGCGATGTGGTGAAATCTCTGTTTTTCGTCCATCGTTCAGGGTCCCCAAGATCTGACTCCAGCTAAGATTAGGAGGTCAATCAGTGCAGGGAGAATACAAGGAGGTCCATAATCAGCGTAGCACTGTGACGGACACTTGGTAGGAGACCTTGATCAATTAGGCGCTCACCGGAATCAGCACATAAGCGCCCTTTGCTCGAGTACGTCAGCTCTTCCCACGCCCTTCGCGCCTCAAATTTTCGTGTTTTGTGGTTATCTTTCTTTGACGGCTTGACACTGCATGGTGAGTACGCTCCTCCTTTCCTTTACTTTTTTACCTTTTCGAGCATGATGAACAAATGCTATGGTCCGTGTTTCCAAGAAGCGACTAGACACCGCTGTCCCAATATGCCGACACCTTTTTTACCTAGCGCTCTGATTCTTTTTTTCCACTCTAACCTCGAAATCTCCTGAAGCTGTTCTGACAATCCTTCAACAGGCAATTCGTTGACAGAGATGATCATGACATAGTCTAGTCCCTTTTTGGAGGCGATACCTTTTACGTCTGTTACGAGCCAGACTGATCAATGAGGTGAGTTGTACTTCCTTTCACGAGTCGATTCCAGGATGATATGGACTTTGGTCCGTGTTTCCGAGTGGCGACTAGACACCGCTGTTAATCCTGCGGACACCAAATGCATGGCTTTCTGATCTTCGTATCAATTCTTTTCTTTATCCAAGCTCTACTGACGCTCTTCATATCAGGAACGATTCGATTGGTTTGCGTTTGTGTATTTTTCATACCTGACCTGTCCAGCTTCCAAGCGAGGTTGAACGCAGGTCAAACCAGGTTCACTAGAAATAGACTCTATATCAAGAATAAATCTCATTTGACGATATCGCCACTCATCAATTCCCGGGTATGATTCTATAGACTGTGACCACTCGTCCATGAGGGATCTGCGAAACAGCGAAAATTTTCTATTGAATAGCTATGCCTACGATCGGCCATTATAATGTACGCCTACAGGTGTGAAACTACAACAACGAGATATGTTCTACAAAATCATCCCTGGACGGCCTTGAGCTGAGCCTAGATGACGGAGGTCCCTGGTCAGATTGGGGCAATATGCGGAGGGCTTTGCACAACATACCGATAGTGTAGTGGAGGCCGCAGGACAGCCAACACCAGGGCCGTTCAGGTTCTGCAATGTAACAAGAGCAGCGACGATTCTGGCAGCCTTGCTTGCGTTGGAGTTGTCCGTTGGGAAGGACACAGCAACGGAAGGGTTATTCACCGCTTTCCCTGCAGCGACATTGGCGCTTAGAGCCTACAGCACATTGAGTGATATGGTAAGTAACCGGTTATGCCATTTGGAAAGAAGGAAAAATGGAAGAAGATGTAGTGTTGTGATCGTACTGACCTTGATGAATGTGTTACGATCGGGAGGGCAGGAGCAGGGAACTTTGATGGGTTGACCAGCTGCGTTGGGGATTCCATCGCAGTCGCCAGTGCCAGTGGGGTTGAGACCGGCTTGATGACCAAGGTCGGGAACCAAGGCGGGGTCGATGTTGCCTGGAGCTGGTGTAGCAGGAGCGGGTGCTGGGGCAGGTGCAGGTGCTGGGGCGGGCGCTGGAGCAGGAGCAGGAGCATTGTCAGGTCCATCTTGGATAGCCTTCTGCTGAGCGAGGAAGGTGGTAGATGCTGCTGGGCAACCTTTTCCTGGGCCATTCAGATTCTGGAGGGTGACAATGGCGGTTTGTAGACGTGCAAGCTGTGAAGCCTTGGAGTTGTCGGTGGGGAAGGTGACGGAGATGCCAGGGTTGTTGATGACCTTGCCTGCAGCAACATTCTCGCTCAGTTTCTAGGAAGATGTGACCAGTGTGAGCTCGAGACAAGCAACACATTCAGTGAAAATGCATACCTGGATGAAGGAATTGCGCTCAGGAGGGCAGGCGCAGGGAATCTTGACAACTTGACCAGCAGCGTTCTGGATGCCGTCGCAATCTCCGGTTCCAGTAGGGTTGAGACCAGATTGGAGGCCGAATTGGGGAACGAGATTGGGATCAACACCTCCTGCAGCGGGTGCAGGCGCGGGTGCCGGGGCTGGGGCTGGGGCAGGCGCAGGCGCGGGTGCTGGGGCGGGAGCAGGGGTATCTGCTCCATCTTGAATAGCCTTCTGCTGAGCGAGGAAGGTCGTCGATGCAGCGGGGCAACCTTTACCAGGGCCGTTGAGATTCTGCAGGGTGACGATGGCAGTTTGCAACCTCGCGAGCTTGGAAGCCTTGGAATCATCGGTAGGGAAGGTGACTCCAACAGATGGGTTGTTGACAACCTTTCCTGCGTTGACGTTGGCGTTCAGTTGCTAATCCAAAACCTCTCAGTCCGCTATTTGATCAAAGGTGATAGGAAATATTTACCTGAAGGAAGAATCCACGTTCAGGTGGGCAGGCACAAGGGATCTTGACAACCTGTCCTGCAGCATTAGTGATTCCATCACAATCACCAGTGCCAGTCGGGTTAAGACCGGATTGCAGGCCAAAATCTGGGACAAGAGCGGGGTCGACGTCCCTCCTAACAGGAGCTGCCAGAGCAGCAGAAACCAAAGCGGAGACAGTGGCCAAGGAAAGTGCGAATTTCATAGTGACAGACAATAAAGCACGGCTTCAATAGAAAAAATGCTAGGCAGTGAAGAAAAGAATGTGAAAGACAGCGTCGATATTGAAAGGGAAGATCCAACGTCCTGAGAGTGACAAGCACTACTTGGCTGGATTCGACACAGTCGAAAGAAAGGGAGAAAGAGAAAGAAAGGTGAAGAAAGAAGGGAGAGAAGTGAAGAGCATTGTTTCGTCGCCTGGTGAGTTGATATAGTCTTTCTCTTGGCCACCGAGTGATTCTGGAGGCATTACGTTGCTGATTTCACGGTGTTTTTTTCTCCTTGCCGCATGTTCTCCTTAGTTCCCCGATCCGTGCTCATGTCGACCACCATGGCAGGTCCTTGATGTGTTGTGTCTCTTCTCGGACTCTTCTCCAATCGGACCGCTATGGCAACGATGGCAACAAGAGACTTTGAGTGTATAGTGGGTGAATGTTTTGGAGAGTCGGCCACAAACTCCCACCACATTCGTTCTGCTACCTTCAGAACGCCAAAGCGGTAGTATTCAGTCGTGGATGATCACCCTATAACCCCCATGTATTAGCTTTTAGCGCTCTAGGATGGTCGCAAGTTGCCGATGCTGAAGGTGATTCAGAGTATCGTCGTCAAGTTCAGTGGAAGCTTCTTCCTTCGAGGCAATCAACGGCATACGAGCGTGATAGTCGACCTTGTGAATTTGGTGGATTCATGCGGTGATTGCTGGCTCTAGTTCGTGAGGTGCTGATTGTTGCAGACATTTGGCGTGGCTGTGTACGACCATGTCGACCTCACCTCCAACGAAGACCTCGAGCTCAATATGATAACGCCAGCTGGAACCTCAAACTCTGCCTCCGCCACAATCCGTAGTCATAGGCACCTTTCAGTGGCTGAGAACCTGCGTTGTGGGCAGCCATTATATGAGATTGGTGGTCTTGAGCGGCTGGGTAGCACTGCGATTATGATTGGCTGACGGAGTGCATCTAGCTTGGATGCATTAATGGAACACTGGATAAAAAAATGGGCAGGGGCTTTGAAATCCATGTACGTCTCCTTCATTGATCCTGTTGTCTCCATTCATTTTTGCTAATCCAGGTCTTCCAGTTCCAATAGCAACAGTCAAGAAGTTGACCAGTATCGTCTCAATTTACAAAGGTGTTCAGACCTCGGACAATGGAGCGATAGCCTCTCATTTTACTTCCAAGTCGCTCTGGTGAAAACCACTGCTTCCTCTACACCCCCTCCCGATTGTCCCGATTGTCCGGAATACCTTTCCCCGTAGAAGGCGACTCATCTCCCCTCAACTGATACACAGATGGTAACCAAAGAGGAACGATGGGTGGGATTAAAAGACGAACACACCGAAGCAAGTCCCGGATCCAGGATAGGGACCCTCAGAAAGCGCCAGAGCAACGGAGCAATCGATGACTCAAAGAAGACATGTGCATTGGGTATATTCCATATATTTCGCGCATATAAAGACCGTTGACAAGCCCATTTCACCCCTATTTCCACGTATCTCTTTCATGCTGCAGGTGCGATGTTCATCGGATGCATGCTATTAGTTGTTGAATCTTGTGACGGGTTAGGGTTCAATTGCAAGTGGCCATGCAATGAGTCGGGTATATTGCCTCAGGCTGCAGTTCGCCACCCCTCAATAATTTTACTATCCCCCCATCTCTGCGATTACCCACTCTTGTCCATTCCCTTCTGGTATTCAGTCACGAGAAATATGGAATCCACCGTCTCCTGACTCAGTCCAATGTCTCAGACGCGACCTTTACTCATACCCCTCCTACTGAAAGCACTTCACCTTCTCGTCATCTGAGATGGAAGCTACATGTTACTACGCCGGACTACCCTCCCGCCCCCGCTTGCTGGCACGTACTGGTACTGCCGAGTGGCAGCCACCAAAGGGCCTCGAATCTTACCACAAAGTCAAGGAACTAGGGGTTGTTGTTAACCACAAGCTCAACCATATATGGGAGGATCAAGTTGCACCCAAGGTCTAGGCTTGCTTAGACGAGAAGCAGATCCAGTGGACTAGTCTCGATGTGGTTCGAATTGGGGAGGTCGGAGCCTCCTCTACCATCACTCTGTGGATTGGAGTCAAACCAGACACTCTCAACGCCGAAGAGGCAAAAACTGCAGCGTTCAGTTGCCTGGATGTCCTCAAAGACTTTTATATCACTGATGTTGATGTCGAATTACGAGAGTCATTGGTTATCAGGTCCGCTGGACCCCAGCTCCTCCCACCTACCCTCTCTGTCGACCCGACTGTAGAGGTTCGACATCCTCTCACCCATGCCCTTGGAATCCACATCACCCCCATGGATGCCCCTTCTGTTGCGGGTACTGGTGGTTTTTTCTTAGCACTTGGCGGTGATCCCGATCGTCTACTCCTTATAACCGCTCGCCATGTCGTCTTCCCACCAGAAACAACGCCGAACCATGAATTTGACTACAGGAACAAGAGCCAGCGTCGTTCCAACGTCCTCCTCCTCGGTGACAAAGCATATGCTGACTTGAAAGCATCGATACGGGATAGGATTGGCCAACATGAATTAACCATTGTTAATGGGAAGAGCCGTATTCAGGATCTCCAGAGCGAGGATGACGAGATGAGCAAAGAAGAACGCGAGGTAGCGAAGAGTGACATAGCGGCCGCAGAGAAGGCTATTGAGGCACTTGAAGCCCTCTTCAGCGATGTGGAAAAGAATTGGGCCACCGCCGACAGCCGCGTTCTTGGACATGTGGTCTATTCCCCTCCATTACGTTTTGCTGCTGGCACCCCGGACGAGCAGTATACCCAAGATTATGCCATCATTGAGGTCGATGATGGTAAGATCGACAGGACCACCTTCCATGGAAATGCAATCTATCTCGGCGACGAACTTCCCGTCTGGGAGTTCAATCGCAAAATGCATCCCAGTGCCGAAAGCAGTACTCCCTTCAAGCTTCCCTACCACCGACTTCTGAAGCTCCATGGCACTATCCCGGCCAGCGAGATGCGAAACCCTACAACGCAAGACGCGAATGGCGATCCAAGCATGATTGTCATTAAAAGGGGTAGCACCACTGGCACAACCATCGGTCGCGCCAGCAGCCTCGTATCCTTCACTCGGCAATGTACTGAACACAACTTGGACGAAAGGTCCAAGGAGTGGCCCATAATTCCATATGATCACAAAACTGGTCCTTTCTCTCGGGGTGGTGATTCTGGTGCTGTTATCGCCGATGGACTGGGAAGGATTGGTGGCCTCCTAACTGGGGGGGCTGGCTCTAGTGATAGCATAGATATTGCATATGCAACCCCAATCGACTTCCTGTTGAAGAGCATCAAGGCTCGTTATCCCGATGCTCACCTCAATCCCGGTATCGCGGACCAAACGAAATTACAATGATTATTATGGGTGGAAGCTGGTTGTAATACTTTGCTCTTCAGGTATGGCACAATCTCGTTTCTATGCTACCCCGGCCGCTGACTTCATCTCCAGATTGTCGTTTCAGACCCACTGGATTAGACTACAATCGATTTCACTTCATTCTTCAAGTTAGCTCATAGCTTTGTAATATTGTCTTGTCGCCAGTTAAGGCCACCTTACGACAATAATATTTTCAATATCTGCCACACTCCAATTGAGGATTGGCTCCGTCACTCATTAGTTTCACCGCCTGCCTCCTTGCGCACGAACTTGGTAGACGTGCAGGTCAAAGTCTCATGAGGTCTTGCAAGAACCACAATGGTATGTACAAATTCGTATATCATTTACAATTCATAAGTCATCAACAAAGAAACAAAGCCAAAAAGGTCGCAAAGCACGGAGGGTAAGGTAGGGTAATCAGTAAACGAGGGTGTTGTAGTAATGTAGAAGGAGGTATGGCAAGTGAATAACATATATCAAAACCAACCAAGCAACGGTAGAAGAGAACTACTTCAATGAATTTCTTTGGCGAGGCTCTATGAATGAACAAAGTTCACTCTGCCTCTTTGCGGATGGTGGTGAAAAATTCGGATGTGGATCTGATAATGAGAAGGGGTGCTATTTGCGCGGAGAAGGATTAAAACGGGTGATAAACGTAGCAGAGCAGAAGGAAAGCAAATTGCGATCTGCTGCAGAAAATATGTCGAAAATCCGGGAGAATATAGGCGTCGACTATTCGACCCCAATTTGAAGGGCGGCCTATGCGGCCCTGTTATAGTTGATCGTTCTTGATTGCGAGGGATGTATGCAAGGGAGTGTGGCGAGTTTGAGGGAAGCGGGAGAAGACAAGGAGGTAGCAGTGGGAGTTGGCGTTTACTCATGGTCAGCCAATCCACCACTGGCCCTAACCTCTGCTGTCCTCTTTCCAACACCAACAAAGTATCCCTTAGCATTCAAAGCCTTCTTCTCCATCTCCTCCTTGCCCTTAACCTCCTTACTCCTCTCCTCCATCGCATTCCTAAACCTCTCTCTCAGATCCCAACTAGCCAACCTCAACACCTTCCTGGTCTCCTTCGATATCCTACCAACGTGGGCATCCACGAAGGCAGGCTCATCCTTTCGCTGCTTCAGTACGGAAGAACGTACACGACGGCCGATAGTCTTAGGTATTGAGTTAGGGAGCTCGAGGATGAGGTAGGCGGTGAGACCAATGGTACATGCACCAATGACGGGTGCGGCCCACTTCCGCGATGAGTCGTTTGAGACGAGGTTCGTCACGCGGAGGAATCCCTCGACGAGAGTTCGTGCACCGACAGCCTGTCCACCAGCCATCGTCAGCGCGCCAACACCGACGGAGACGACGCTCAATGCGCTTGGGATGGTTGACGAGAACGTAACATCATCTTCATCCCTCTCCTTGCCGTCACCGAAGTGAACCCACATGTGGTGGTAGACATCGAAGAGGTCTGAGAAGCTAGTCTCGAGCATGTCGGGGCTCTGGCTGAGACCAATGCCTAGACCGTGCATTCCCCCAACAACGACGGTACCACTGTGAGACTGCCTTCGCTTGTGGCCTTTACCACCTCGGCGAATGGTGCTGAACATGGCTTCGGGCATGAATACCCTCTTGCTGCGCTCAACGCCCTCGGGAAGATGAAGGTCTCCAAGATGATTGATCTTCTTCACGCCCTCGCTGGTAAGGACCCGTGCTTCGTCTTCTGCGAGCCTAACGGCAGCATCCAGACTGCATACAAGCGACCTTCGAACGTCACGGGCGTAGTTCCAGACGTCGAGGATGCCCGTCCACGATGGCATAGGAACAGCAGTCTTGTCTGTGCCAAGCTGACCTTCACCTACTCGGTCAAGAGCAGTGGAGAGGATAGTCCTGGTACGACTTGACGCCTTATCGGCACCTTCCTCCTCAGTTGTCTCCAGATCAGTCTCGAGTGTGTCTCGGCCCTTCTTCATCTTCTCAAGGACGGGTCGAACCTCATCAAGATCTGCTTTGGCACGCTGTGCCTCAGCATCAGCGACGATAGCGTTGGCTCCAGCGAGGAGCTCGACGTCGGTGAGGAGGTTGGAGAGGTAAGTCGATACGGGGTGAAGCTTAGACTTTGATCGCTTGATGAGGACGAATGAGCGTAGGGATGATTCGAGATCGTCGAATGCGGGGTTGGCGGTGAAGGGTTGGAGTGCGGCGGCTGAGTCAACGAAGTGAACGAGGTCAGCGGCGTCCTCGAAGGTACGAGGGCTAAGCTGCTTGATCTGTTCGAGGACGAGACGACGGCACTTTTCCTTGTTCTTGATCTGATCGAACTTGTTCACGACGATGAAGAGGTATGCTTTTTCGTTGCTGGCGTTCCAAAGGAACTCCTTGGCCGATAGGGTGAAGTGATTTTCGGCGGAGACGACGAAGACAACGACGTCGATCTCTTCCTGGCGCGCAAAGACAGCGGTGGTTTTGATGCTGTCTCTGTTCAAACCAGGTGCATCGATGAGTGAAATATCGACAACACCGTTGTTGAGGAGAGATTCGGAGGGTTGGCGAGTATCGCCGAGGTAAAGCTTGATCATCCTCTGGCCATCCTCGTTCTCATTGACGATGTCTTCAAGGTCGGAGATGGAACCACGTGAAAAAGTTGACTCGTCGTTGATATCATATGCGGTACCCTCCTTGACGACATGGACCTCCTCCTTTCCGTTGTTCTCTGCGGCATCGTGAACCTCACAGAAAGCCGTTGTGCACGGCTGCTGATCGACAGGCATGACCTCCCTGCGAAGGAGTGCGTTGACAAAGGTGGACTTGCCGGCGTTGAGATCACCGGTAACAAGGACCTTGGAAGAGGTATCTTCCACTCGCTGGCGGAGCTTGTCGATATGGCTCAATGAAGCCTTGAGGCGTTCATCGAGTAAGTTGGCGATGGATGACTTCTCCAACTGTGAAACGAGGGAGGCCGCGGTATTTGATGTACCGGCCGCACCCAGCTTGAGGTCTAGTCGCAGAACCTGGAACTCTGAGCTGGGCAGAAGACCCTCTGCATCGTTGTGTTGCTTCTGCTCTGCTGTTTCCTCAGGTTCCTCTTGGATATTAGAGATGGACGTGAGAGTGACCGATCGGTTAAGGCCCTGTCGTTGTTCTGATAAGATGACTTCTGTTTCGTTGTTGGGATCATCAGCAAATGAAAGTGAGCGTCGGATGCCCTTCCTGCGTTTCGGAGACGATGGTGGAGCGGTGGTGGAGGATGAAGGTTCAGCAGTGAGCTCTTGCTCGCGAAGACGAGGGTACCGGACGACCCATTCGTCCTTGTTGAACTTGCGGATGTCACCGAGAATAGCTTTGGTTGACTCGATCGCGCCGACAAGTCTAAGATCCAAGATAAGCACCCCCAACGACGTCCATAGCTCGGTAGATGCACGTACTTGTCCTTCTGCTCCATATAAGCCTCCTGAACATCCTCCGCCGTCAGATGCTTCTCTCCATTCAGAGCGAAGCTGGAATTGCCGAAAGTTGCGGAAATTGGCGACGCAACGCGGCTCGACGGTGTATAGTACGTCTGAGCCATTGCGCGTTGATTTCCTGCTTTTTTGTTGTAGTAGGAGCAGCGGTTGTCGCTGTTGTCGACGACGAGCTCCTTGAATTGAGTGTCACTGGCAAAGGGTGCAATGTGAAATTTCCCGCGGTCGGAGCTGGGTGGCGACTCTTGGTCACACACTCAGCTGATGACTAAGCGATGACCTGTAGTCCCGGCTCACCCCGCTTACGATTCCTTGGTGACAATTGGATGGAAATTGGAGCAGAAACGATGGATTGTAATCTACAAAATATTCGTATGAGGCTTCGAGGATGTCCCCCTTTGCCCCCCTTTTTTTTCTTACACGCTTTTACACAACTTTCCCATAATGTTGCCCCCCTTTTCCGTACTGAATGAAACTCTTATCGGCCTTTTCGCCATCCCTGTATCAGCCAGCATCATATAAACAGTTTTGCTTCCATTCTTAGCCGCTCAAACAGAGTTTTCATCAGAATTTTGATGATTGAAAGGTACAAAGTTGTTGGCAGTGTTTGCCATAACAACAATAAAGAGCCGCGCCAACACCAAATTCGCTCTTTATCACTGTACCACACGGTGGCAGAGACTTCCAAGCTCCTTCGCTCGTCGTTCCCTGCGTTGACCTCGCTCGTATCTTGCTAGACCGGCAGGTTCCGCTGGTCTCGTCTAGATCCCAAACGTTGCACAAACAAGGCGTCGATAAATCACATCGATCCTCGTGTTCAGCGTGTTTGTTTCTAGCATCGTCCACAGACTCGACGTCCAGGACAGATTGTATCACTACAGGTCCTTCAATAGGCTTAACAACACTCCTATTCTCATCTCCTCTGAGTTCCATTGTAATACCATCCTTCAACAACGTCGACAACCATGAGTCTTCGTCCAAGCCCAAGCCCATCCCCTGGTCCCAACGAGAACGGCAAGGCCGCTGCTCGCCAGTCTATGGGTCCTTCTTCTCGAGTTACCTCAGGGCTCGCGCCCGCGTCTCCTCGCCCTGGTGCAGGAGCTGGTTCTGGCGCTAGGCCCACCAGCGAGCTCCTTGGGAGTGGCAGTGCTGGCCGGTTTCAGTCCACCCCAGAAGGTAAATTTTCCCCTTCAAACGTGTTCTTATCACCAATTCTAATCCATTTCTCTTCGTCTAGCGGAAGCTCTTGACCAATGGTTCGAGAATCTTCAGAATTACGAGCAAACTCTCGAAGATATGGCTGCGGCCTCTCTAGATGTCAATTTCAAGGAAGAACTGAGTGCCATCGAGCAATGGTTCAAGGTTTTATCGGAAGCCGAGCGCACAGCCGCTCTTTACAGTCTTCTTCAGCATTCTACTCAAGTCCAAATCCGGTTCTTCATCACCGTCTTGCAGCAGATGGCGAGATCAGACCCGATGACTGCGCTGCTAAGTCCCGCCATGGGTAATTCCATGCAAAGCCAGATGGAAGCCAGGCTCGCGAGCCTGAACCTTAATTCCCCAGGCCTTGCCTCTGGACTACCTGCGTCCCCCACCACACGCAACTTTACCCCCGGCAATCGCTCTTCCCTCATCTTGGACTCCACGTCCAACTTCTTGTCACCCGACTCCGCAGCGTTGCCTGCCGGCAATGATCCTGCCGCTACCCTTGCTAAGCACCGTGCTCAGCTCAAGGCAAGCAACGCCGCTCATCGTATCTCCGCTCCCGTTCTCTCTACCGGTACTCTCGATGGCCGCCCCACTTGGTCCAACCCGTCTTCCCAGCTCGATCAGGTTTCTGAGCAAAACATCCAGGAAATCACGATCAACGCCAACCGTCCCAAGAGTACTGAGTTTAGCGGCAACTTGTCTCCCCGCCCAGGTGCATCCAACGATGCTAACGCATCTGCTACCGAGAGCTGGGCAAACATGGTCAATACCCCTCATATCCAGATGTTCCCCAAGGCCGAGACACGCGCTCCTCCTCAGAATCTCGATGGTGCCATGAACAAGTTGAACGAATGGAAAGTCGCTCCTCCTGGAGTTCCTCGTATGGGTGATCCTACGGTCCACCGTCGCACTGGCAAGAACGCTCAAGGTGGTAGCGACAACGGCAGCGCAGTTTACGATGATAACGGCAATCTCGTTGGGAACAACGGACAACAGCAGAACCCTCAAGGGCGCCGCAACAACAACAACAATGGATTTAGTGGACCAGGAGGCTGGTCAGGGGCACGGAGCCCGGCGCTCTCCAACACCTCCTCGAACAGGTTCGGTGGAAATGATGATAATGGCAATAATCCCAGTGGGATGAACAATGGCCTCGGAATGGGAGGCTTCAACATGGGTGGCATGTCCAGCCCTGTCATGGGCATGCCTATGCCAGGGCTCGGTGGTATGGCCCCTATGAGCCCCTTCAACATGAACGTCCTCGCTCAGATGGGCATGGGTCTTACTCCTGAAGCTCAGCTTCTCGCCGCGCAAATGGCAGCACAAGGGTTCGGCCAGCCTAACTGGGCAGGAATGCAACCACCCTCTGCCGGATTGGGTAGTCGACGTGGACCTCCCAGTGGAAGATCTCCAGGAATCAAGAGTGCTTCCAGTGTGGGTAGTCGCGGCGACGGCGGAACTCCCAAGGCTGAGGAAGATGTTGATCCGGCTGTGTTGAACGATATCCCTGCGTGGTTGAGGAGCTTGAGGCTACACAAGTACACGCCTAACTTTGAGAACTGCAAGTGGCAGGATATGGTGCTTATGGACGAGGCAGCGCTTGAGGCGAAGGGCGTTGCGGCGCTCGGAGCTAGGAGGAAGATGTTGAAGACGTTCGAGATCGTCAGGAAGAAGATGGGTATTGAAGGTGGTCCTCCCATGAGCGCAACTTCTAGCGTCAAGTCTCCTTGAAGGAATTTCAGTCGGGAGCAGGTTTTACGGTTTTCTTTGTATACCACCTCTTGTGCAATCCCCTTTTCCTCTTTTCTTGTACATATGGCTCGTCCCGTCTTCCTTCCCCTTTTTCTTCTTTTATCACCCCACGTTCGTTCATTAGACGGATGTACGACTTGTAAATGTGTTACCTACCACCACTTTTTTTCTTCCTGATTTCATTTGCGAACACCCTTCCGTACACTTCTACTCGGACCTGCATTATATGGGTTTCTTCTTCCTGTTCATTAATGTTTGTAGTATGACCACCTCCCTAACAAGTATTGTACACGATGAAACTCTGCTCTATCGGTTCCTATCATTTCCATGTAAATTCCATGTCAACCTCGAGTTGGAACGTCGAGTTGATTGATATCGCAGAAATATCTCAATGTGGACAGACTTTGCGCTGAACGTGGGGCACAACGGAATAACCGATAGCGACATTGGGGTGGAGATTACCTCACTGGTTAGAGCATTTCTATTTACACGACAATTATCATATAAAAACCTCAAAGACCGCGTTTTGTTCGGCCTACCATCTTTTCCTCCTTTTCCTCTGTAAATCTCTGTGTAATTTATATTCAAGCATGGCTCCAATCTCTGACCTTCAACCAAGAGGCCTCGGTGCTCGCGTCAGTGCCAGAGGCGGATCTCGAAGTGCGGGCACATCGCCTATGAGACCGGGCTACGGCAATACTGCTTCCTTCGTCGTCGACAACGCATCCTTGGATTCCGATGTCCACCCTGTCATTCA
This sequence comes from Clitopilus hobsonii, assembly GCA_015708445.2. Lineage (NCBI taxonomy): Eukaryota > Fungi > Basidiomycota > Agaricomycetes > Agaricales > Entolomataceae > Clitopilus > Clitopilus hobsonii. Next base: position 1,221,801 of record CP068003.1, on the reverse strand, counting down.
CGATGGGCGTGTCGCGTTAATCACTGGCGCCGCTAGTGGCATCGGCCGTGCAGCTGCGATTGAATTCGCCAAGTGAGTGCCACCAACTTTTTCTACATCGGCCGTACCTGTTTCGACGTCCTCAACTGAAAATTTTACCTAGGCTCAATCTCAAAATCGCAATTGCTGATGTCAATGAGGCTGGCCTCGATGAGGTTGGCAAGCAGCTCGTCGGCATGATCGGGGAGCAGAACGTGCTCGTCATACCCACTGACGTCGCACAGCTCGATCAGGTCGTCAGGCTCAGGGATAAAGTCTACGAAGCTTGGGGCGAGGTGAGGATCATTGCATCTGGTCCACACCTGGGCCGCCATTACTATACTTCCCCTTCCCATAATCGATACAATTTCGATTCCCCACTCTGCCCATGATCGATTCGCATCCGGACCTTTCATCCCCCTTCGTTCTTGCTTATTCCTATCCAGGTTGCTGTATTGATGAACAATGCTGCGATTGCTACTTCTGGAGGCGTCAAAGGCAGGTCTTGGGACGGTCTGACAGCCTGGCAGGACGTCTTCAGCGTAAACGTCTTTGGGTATGCATTCCGATCTCTTTCCGTCCCCTATCAGTACTGAGCAGTTATCTCATATCTCCAGTGTTCTCAACGTGCAGCAAACATTTGTTCCGGTGCGTTGTGTGTATCACTACCCAATAATGGATGTCCCTTAGCTTGTTATCTTGCCTAGTCGATGCTGCACCAGGAGAATCCGGCGATGATCATCAACACCGGATCGAAGCAAGGAATCACGAACCCTCCGTGAGCATGCGTCTGCATCTGTTCTCTTCGCTTCCTGGAATTAATTCGCCCCTTTTTCGTTGTATTTATAGAGGAAACGCCGCGTATAATGCTTCTAAATCTGTTGTAAAGAGTTTGACAGAAAACCTGGCCCACGAGCTGCGCGAGCGGTCGTTGGACGGTAATGTGACTGCCCATCTATTTGTGTATGTGGCTTGCTCAGTTTGTCCTTCGAACTACATGCTAAGCCACCACTTCTAGGCCTGGGTGGACGTTCACTCCCCTTGCTGGTGCCTCCGCTGGTGCAATCAAGCCTCCAGGCGCATGGAGCCCTGAGGAGACGGTTCTCTACCTGCTGGATAGCGTTCGCCGCGGCGATTTCTATATCCTTGTCCCTGACAACGAGACCAAGAGGGAGGTTGACCAGTTGAGAATTATGTGGGGTGCAGGTGATGTCGCCGAAGGCAGACCTGCTCTAAGCCGCTGGCATCCTACATACAAGCCGCTTTACGAGGAGTATATACGTGATGGCTTGAACGCTCTGGACTGAGAGGTATAGAAAAGGAATTGGACGGGTTGGTGAAGAATGAATAGCTTTGACGTTGCTGTGTATTGCTTTGAAAAAGTTGCTGTAGAATGTAAATATAAAGAAGAATCAAACGGACTCACTGTTAAACCTGCGAAGTTTCATGTCATTCCTAAGAGGAAGAATCATGGGCTATTCCCATGGGTGCTGCACGCGGTGGTGCGGAGCAGTCGCGCAGGGCAAGATGTTTACAGTCCGGATTGGTATATAAATGAACGACAGAATACGACAAAGAGCGACATTTACAAAAAGAAAGAAAGGGAAGACATTGCTTCAATGTCTGAATTGACTCGGGAGATTACTCTTGCTGATTGGGAGCATCGTTTGGCCGCCATGTGCCCAACCGAGTCCCTTCACCGCCTTGCCCACTCCATTCCTCGTTTCTGGAGTCTGGTCAGTCTATGATAGGGAAACGCAAAGGAATGGTTAGACGGACGCGTTGGGGTAACCTTGAGGAGCATTCAACTGAGCACGGCGAGGTGGACCGTATCCTACCAGACCACGACGGTTTATGACAATTCCTGGGACACCACTAAGAAGTCGGTCAGTTAGGTGAACATTGGAAACCAGAGAGGAGTTTACCGTTGCCATGCGTTCAAGTGGTCAGCAGTTGAGGGTACTGCAGCATTACCACCATAAGATTCACCCATCTAGAGAGAAAGAGAAAGGTTATTAGGTAACAAAGCAAGACTGTCTGGGAGCGCACGGGGTGGGTATGGAAGTTCGCAACCAAAACATATCCAGCCGGAGGTGGGCGACCTGATGCACCCTCGGGATTCCAGAGATCAATACCTGCAGCAAGGCCTGGAGGAGGACGTAGCTGGTTCATCGGCCTTGAGCGGTCGCGAGGTGCACGTCGAATGAAAATTCGGCTGGGATCTATCCCGACGGCATGAGCCAAGAAACATTGTCACGGAAAGGAACTTTAAAGGCACCATTTGGGTCAGCGTAAATCCAGCCTCCAACTTCTTGGGCTGTCGTGCGGGTGTTGAAAGAGTCGTTCCAGGCCTCCTGCAGACCGTTTAGCATAATAAGAATTGTACACAGAACTTTCTAGACCGACCTGAAAGGCTTGTTGAGCTACGGTGGATTCTGCAATCTCAGCAGCCGAGGGTCCTTCCGCAGCACCGCCCGTCCAAGCAGCAGGGATTTGTGGGAACAGATCTATGTTGCGCGAAGGAAGGTAGAAAGGAGCACACCATTTGTCGCGTTTTTCGAGTATGTGCAGGGAGCGGGGGTTGAGGCTTGTGCCATTGATAGGTTGAGATACAGGGTGAGAATGGCCAGGTGTAGCGAGACGTCGGTGATGAGAGGGAGTACGTGGAACAACACTTCCACGAGATTGACGATGCGCCCAGGTAGAATTCGCCACTCGAGGAATCAAGTCATCACGTTCAACGATGGTAACAGCAGCAGCATTCATCAATCGAGATTTTCCTGAGGTATGGATAAACACCCATAACATCATTTTGAAGTAGAAACACCATACCGCTACAGTCAGCGCAACCACCAGTGCTGTAGTCCCAAGTTTTCTCTGAAAAGAGGTTAGAATATAGCGGTAAAATATTCGCAGTGTAAGTTACCGTCGGGACATGGAGGCACACCACAAGTAGGATCCTGAGTTTCGAAGACGCCCCAAATACCGGCTATCCTTCTTCGTAAGAACAAGGTTGGTGTTCAAGGTAAAGCAACACTGACTGATATGTTTCTCGCATTTACTGAAAGGGTGGTGTAGTTAGCGGCTGCACAAAGTTGTTCTGTAGCCGAGATAACTTACGTCGGTTTTGCGAAATATTCATCTCCGACCGTTGCATCACGGTTATCGCAAGCATCTTCCCAAGACCCAATAATGTCAAAAAGTTTGCTAGACCATTCGCGACGGCCAAGAGCATCTGCACAGCCGTTATCTCTGGAGATGGTCGGGTGAATTCAGTGATATAGTCACAGAGTTTTGAACGGAAGTCCTCACTTGAAATCTCCCCAGGATCCCTTGCAACTACGGATGCGGTAAGAAATGAACAACGTCAAACTCTATAGACTTACGAATCATCGTCGACGCGCCATACTGAAAAGTCTTGAGCAAGCAAACACTTTTTAGAATGCAGGAGGCTTACTGCCGATTTCGCCGCCCCAGAAGCTTTGGTCATCGCAAGCATTCGGTCTAGAAAATTGTTCTTAGATTTCGTGCTTGACCTATAGGAATGGAACATACTGGTTGTAGGTCTTCCCATCGATCTCTATGGGAGTGGTAGCACACATTTTGAACCAATCAACACCTGGTATGATATTGTCGTGAGAGGTCGACCGAAGACAGTGGCGTTGTAACTCCTACCACCCGCGATATCCCTATGTATTGATCAGTGTCAAATGGACGAAATGTGGGTTGAGTAGAGGCCTACCAAAGACGCGACCACCACTGGTGTTTTCCGAATTCCACACATCCATCGTCTCCGAGACTTCCCCAGTGCGGCGTACAGTGGTCGTCATCAGCGCTACTAACATACCATTTACCGATCATGCCTCCTGAGAAGCCTTGATCGTCGCATTCATCGGGTCTAGATATTGGATCAGTTGTAAATCTCTTTGAAACCTGGAGAGGCTTACGTCTCATAGCGCACGCCATTGATGATAATAGGGGATTCCTGGCATGCCTTCGTCCAGTCATAGCCACTGGGTATGTTCCACAACCTAGCTATCCATAGTCGAGTCCCATACCCAGCACAGTCCGTAGATTGCCCAGGTTCAGACCAGTATGCGCCGAGTACATCGTTTAATGACTCCTGAACTGGAATACCAGGTCCTGGAGTCGCCCCATCTAGACAATGGATGAACCTCGATTCGACAGCAGGTATGAGTTTTGATAACAAACCTTTGGGAAGCTGCTGATCAATGGACCATATCATGGTCTGAACAAGTATCAGATGCAACAATCTGGGTAGAGGACGGGGAAAAACTAACCCCACCGAAACAACTCTTGCCCTGACAAACCAATGCAAGTCGTTACACAATGGAATCTCGGGATGTATTTGAGGTACTCACAGCCCAATCAGATTTGGCGGCGCGTGTGTCCTCGTCATCGAAGGTAATAAGGTCGCCTTTGTAGTTGAACCATCTCGTCTCCGATTTCTTGTCGGAAACAGGCCTCAAATCGCCATCTATGAGTAGGTCTGTGACCTCGAAACCAGCCAAAACACCACCTAATACGCGATTGAGCGTTGAAGGATCGAGATTGGTGCAGAACGAGAAACTTACTTTCACCAGTACACTTGCCCTTAGTTCCTCCACCAGTCATGTCGCATCCGTAGCCGGTACAAGTGGTGTCGAGCAACTTGTAGGAGCGACCGTACCAGGCAAGGCCGAGGTTAACCTTCTTCAAGTCAACGCCAGCCTTGACATAGAGCTTAGCACTATCAATCATATCTTGGAGTGAACTCTGCGGCTCCGCGGTAGAGTTGCTTCCTGGAACATCGGTATCCCATGGTCCATCTGGAACACGTTTACTTTCATCGTCAACTACTAACAGCTGAAATAGGTTACTCACGGTAATCATAGCTCATCATATTGATGAAATCGAGGTTAGGAGCGATTTTGTCCAGCTCGAATCCCTTTAGGAACCAGTATCCAGCGGGGGTGGCGAGAGAGATGAGCGAAGAACCGACACCTCCACGGAGTTCACCAAAGAATGAAGTGAGATTGGGCGTATCCGACGGTGGTGCCTGGCGCTCCATCGCTGCCGGATACTCTGCAAGCAAGGTTCAGAATGGTGCAGTAGAAAGGGTTAGAAACTGCTAACCAAAATCAATGTCGATACCATCGATCTTATAGGAGGAGATGAAGCTCTTCACCGAGTTGATGAATGTGGCGCGATTGGCTGCAGAACCAATCATGATGGAGAAGCGATCTTTGGTTGAACCCTCCGAGAAAGTCCATCCACCAACAGCGACCGAGACTTTGACTTTGCCTGCAGCCTTAGTGACGAGTTCTTTAAGGCGATCGCCATCGCTGGCATCGCTGAAGCCGATAGAATTGTCCTCGTTGATGCCGGCAAACGCATAACTACACATGAGGTGAGTGCGTTTCTTCAGACATGAGTAGGGGCAAACACATACATGACGTGCGTTAAATCTGAAAGGTCCAGTTGCGAGACCTTGACGGGATCACAGGTGCGGTTGGCGGCCCAACCGGCGTAGTACCCGACATTCCGGGTCTTCTGGGAACCGTCACATGTTGGGATAGTTGCGTATCCACAATTGGAGATGCTAATTGGGTGTTAAGGGAACAAATATTGAAGACAGTTAACTGGAATTTACCAAGGATCCCCGTTGGGAGCGGGCTCACAGAATTCCGACGTAATACCACAATATCCGTAAGCAGAGCAACAAGCCTTAAGTGGGCAATCCCCACGGCTGGGAGATTCGGGACCACACTGAAGATTTGGGTTGGCTATGGAAAGATATAAGGAAAACAATACATCGACATGATTGGAGGGACCCACTGGGGGGTGGAGGCGGTGTTCCTGTTGAGACGCAAATTACTTGGTCGATCTGGATGTTCGCGCAACCCTTCCATTTGTAGGTCTAAGCAGAGAATAGTGTCAAAGTAATCCCCAATATTGATAAGAATGCGACATACGTCAACGTTGAATTGCTCGATTTGAGCCACAGTAATACCAAATTTGGTCCCAATGACTGCACAATAATCGCCCTCGGCTACCTGAAAGGAGGATTGACTCTTCTGGATCATCTGCAAGGCAATGCACGAACCTTGTAAGTTGCACAGGAACCATCTGGGTTTGGTGACGGGCCAGTCGAAGGAAGGTCACCAGCAGACACACAGAGTTTAGCTCCTAGCTGGAGAGCTCCACAATCGAGGCCAGGGTTGTACTGGACAAGTTGGTCAACGCTAATCAAGGCGGCAGTCTGTGGGTACTGGTTGAGTAATGAAAGATGATTGTTAGATCCAAGGCTCACCGCAATATCCCAGCAAGTGGAATAGGGTTGGCCTACAGTAGCTGTCGTGCAGTCGGCAGCCAGTGCAGGCTTCGAAAAGAGAAGGGACAGTAGAGTGACCGCCAGTAAGGCAGTCATATTGGAGAAAAGAGCGAAAAATCGGGAGGCTTGGAGATAATCTGAGGCTTGATCTCGTAAGAGTATAAATACAGGCATAGTAGGCCCAGAAACGAGATATTCCTTACGAGATCATGATACAGAATGACTGGTTCGAGAGTGTTCCACGAGGCGAGAAGAATTGGTGTGAGGGGGTGCGAAAGCCAAGACATCGATTGTTGAACCCCAAGGGGATTGACAAAAGCCGATTATCGAAGAAAGAACTTTCGAAGGCACCGGTTGGCCATATATTCAATAAATTGAGGGAGGTCCGCAGGATCGCTTCAGCAAGAACCATTTTCAATAACGGGTTAACTATGAGATTTCCCTAGGATTTTCCCGACGGATCTGACTGTCCGGGCGCTGATCATGATTGCTTCCGTGATGACACAGGAAAATGCCATAGCCAACTGCGTGCCAAGGCGAGATCACAGTGTGTTGGGTACAATGTCCATCCAGATCACTAAAAAAAACCGTTTACTCGAATGCCAAGACTTGTTACTGACGGTGGAATTACTGATGTACTTTTTCAACATTTCCCAACCAAGCCGGGTAACCATGCAAGGACTCAATGCAGCTGTCCGGCAGGCAATCGTACATGCGGCTTTTGGGCCTGAAATTTTAACGAACGATTTCTCGGTATATGAGCTTCGAGTTCGTTGATTTTGCTGACCGTCAACGCATTATGTCGGCGGAGAACGAGTGGAAGTAGAGTGGTCTGGCAGGCACCGCACCAAGAGCTCGACGATGCCGAGGAACTTTCCTCGTCGCGTTCAGAGCCGGAGAGTGTCGAGTGCCCTTATGCATTAAGTATGCTCTGGACGCTTGTCTGGACGTCGAAAACGCGCTTCAAGTTGTAGGTTCTGTCACGCGTCACATACTTAGACTCAAGGACCTAGGCGTTACTGTCACGCTTGACGAGAACCAATTATAAATTCTTTCAAGTTGCACTGGGGATTTTGCTTACGCGCAACTTCCGCAAACACTTCTAAATTCACCGGATTATCTTTCAATGATTATCGTGTGTTGGGATACAAATATTCCGTATTAAATGCACGTCGCGTTGTACTGTATGCTAGGAGCTTGGTATACCATGGATGGGAACATTCACACATGAAAATGGGGGTCAAAGGTAGCAAGAGTATGATACTTATCAAAAGAAGACTTGGGTGATTTCACCTCGATTGCTTCTCAAGAAGTCAAGGCTAAGAGTGCCGGCAGCGCACTCGTCTGTGTATGATCTTCTCGGTCTGCTGGAGGCGAAAATATCCCTCAGGAGGGAGCCGTATTTGCGCATGTGAACTGGTGTACCACCCGCTGGATCTCGGGACTGCAGAACCTCTCTGATGCTTTGAGAGCGGACACCTTTCAGGCCACGAGCGCCTACAATGGTCATCAGCTCCAAATTGGGCAGAACCAGAGCTGAATGGTTGTCGGAGCTGTTGTGAAGTGCTCTGAGGAACGACATGGTCATTTGCGAATGGGTTCTGCTAAACGCGATCTCGGTGAGGGAGGCGATGGTGTTTAGAAGCTGCATCGCGTGACCTTCAAAGATGAAGCTATCCTTGAAAACCATGGACGTCAGCCGAGCCGCTGACCGACTCGTCATGTGAGTATACGGTACAGGCTCAAATGCCTGAGGGCCCATGACGATGACGTTGGAAAGTGAAGGTAAGTTGAGGTGGTCGATCACCCATGGCATAGGCCCCGAAATGGCAAAGTTCTGTAAACGGGGCATGCTGAACACGGCATCTGCATCAAGAACTCTCCTTTCGCGATATGGTATCGGGTCCTGAATGGATAGGGATTCGATGGCGGCTGCCCTTCCAAAGAACTCTAGCAGTGCTGACGGTACGACCTCGCACCGGCTTAGGTGGAGGTGCGATAAGACCTGTGTTGGGAGGGGGAAATGGTCGATGAAACACTGGGAAATGGTAGCTTGACGCAAATTTGGTGCCTTGAGACGGCTCTGTGCAAAGACCGAGTCGAAATCTGCGCCGAGGAGAACGGCTGTGGCGTTGATTACCTCAAGGCGGTCGAATGTCTTAGTTGGGAAGTCTGTGAGATGCCCCTCAAGAGACATAACCCGGATTCGATGTGCAATGGGTGCCATCCAACCGACGGAAGCCTCTGGCATATCCCATGCAGGTCCGGTGAAATGTATGTTGAGCGCAACACCATTCCCGACCCGAGAGAGGGTGTCAAAGAACTTGTCCATAGATGTGTAATTTCCGCGGATAGTCGACCAAAACTGTGTTGTGTTGTGAATGATGTGCCTCCATCGATAGCACACCTGAGAGAACGTATGAGCTAAGTTTTTGAGGCATCCATAGCTGGGAATGATGTCATTGTGTATTTCAGATGGGTCGGTCCACCAGCATTCCCATTCGCGAGTGAGTTCGAGTATTTCAACGAGGATCTCGACTGGAATGCTGTGAATGGCTGCGTTCTGGTTGCGAAAGGTCAAGGGACTGGCGGCGAATTCCATAGCTGTTCAGCTGGTGTCGTTGGCGTTGGGAATGTTTGTAATATGTTGAAATATATTACTGGACAGGGGTCAACAAAGCACTCCGGGATGAAGAGTCCAAAACCTACTTCAAATAAATACTAGCATGCGGCACCTCCTCCAGTAGTGGAATCCTCTGGTCATGGCCGGGAAGAAAAGGAGAAGATGGCTGACAAGTCATTGTGAGACCAAACTCTATATAGGGGCGTACCTGGGTAGTGACCTGATCCCGTCCGCTTTAGAAGGGCGGAGACGATCAATAATCGAAATAAGCGTATGGCCTATCTCTCCGAGTTGTCTGATGTCTTCTATGAGTCCGTGGGCGATGATACAACGGACTTGCAGATGGACGCCGTTTGCGGGCTCGTCGAACATGTGAAAAGGCCGATGATGATGGTGAATGATGTTGCGGTGGCATCATTCACGATAACCCGTGTCCCAGTGTGAACGATAGTGGCGAGCTTTTGAGAGGGTGGATTCGGACCCGTTTAGGCAGGGCAGAGGTCTGGTTGTGTCTGTGTGATCCAAAGCGGGAGCCTCGCGGATCCGAATCCTACCGATATAGTTTCGGGGAATATCGACAGAAAGGGACAGAACCAAAGTTATAGCTACCCAAGATAGAATCAGTTATTCGTCTTGGACGCTGTTGTCGCCAACAGCAAAGAAGCTGAACATCCGAATGGGAAGCGGACATCTAGTCTGGCTTTTTCGACACGCCTATGCTGACTTGATGCTGGCATCCATAGCATAGCACCGACAAGAGTGTTTGTGTGTATACGTTCAAAAAAGGACCTAGCGCAGCGTTGTGAAGAGCACCTCGGAGGTACGTGGAGGAGGAGGTGTGACAGGACTTGGATTGGGACTTGCTTGCATCAGGACTTGGATCAATTCTTCAAAATTTCAGTACGTCGACGCTGATCTCTCTCGGCTCGATGATCTGATAAACTCTTTCGAATCAAGTTATCGGATCGGGTAAAGCAATAGAATCCAACATGCGGAAATGGCGAATGGAAATTTAAAGCTACATCATGGCGTTAATTTCAGATTGTACAATCTATTTGCGTTGTGGAATAGTATATTCTCCAATATCCTACAGGCTTGGCCTTCTGCCAACTCGCCCGCATCCACGATCTCTCCTAGAACGTCAAACAGCGCCGTCCGAGACTGTTTCGATCCTAGGTAATATCTCTCCGGCCAAAAGTATGCATCAGCTACGAAAACTGTAGATAAGCAAAGATGGCTGGGGCGATCAGAGGGTTATTTACTAGACCACATCACTTTATTGGTGGGCGCGATTTCCAGCAACTGGCGAATGACACTCCGTTGTCCGCGTCTAGCGACGATCGGGAAGGCCTTAGGAGACTGTCAGTGGTCTACTAGCAGATTACAACCAAACGAATGCACACACCTCACTGAAATCCAGATAGACATTCGGATGGATAGAAGATAAATAGCCTGAGTCGCGACTATATGGGTATGAAGAATGAATCAGGATGAAAGTTACGCCTGGGTACTGTTTAATCAATGGCTGAAGGTGGGCTGGGGATGCCAGAGCCAGAGAGAGATCTCCATCTCCTAAGCCGGTGTGAAATTGAACTTGGGAGAGATTAGAGCGGCATGCGGGCTCTGATGGAGGAGTTTCCTACCCGGAATATTTGCAGCTTGTGCCACTCGAAGCCCTATATGAACAAGATAATCGCTGTGCTCCCAATATTTGAACCGAACGTTTCCCTTTTCATCTATCAGATGTGGGTACACCTCGGCATTTATAGCTGGTTTCGACACAGCTGGTGACGCTGTGAGCCCAGTCCGATAACAAATTGCCAATTTGAATGCAACGACATCCTCTCGGCGGGCCAAGACCGACAAATATTCTTCTAGGTCTGCCCAGAATACTTCAGTGAGGTCCCAGTTGATTTCATTCGCTGCAGCAGTGACACGGAGTTGAACCATTTCATCGAGGAACTCCTGCGTTTGCCCACTGGCACATCAGGTTGAGGCTTTCTGAGAGGACAGAGTCCTATACCTACCTCAGCGACCGTCTCTATGCGCACTATCCGTTTGCATCGAGTTTGGTTCTGGGTGAGTTGATTGTGCCAGGGGATATCATAGGTGATCGATCGGAATTTGAGCCCATCATCTATGAGGATCGTTCGGATGTTCATAGACCGAAAGCATAATTTGCAGAGCTCAAAATAGTCCATCTCAGCTCTCTTTGTCTTGATCTCCTCCCAAGATGCATTTTCGGACAACCCATATAAATCTGCGAGTTGCTTGGCATTTCGATAAGAAGCAAGGGTCTCAGTAGAGTCCAATAACAAAGGAATGTCATCTCGATTCTCTGCTTTCAAGAGCTGGTGGGCATGGTTGTCAATAGCAGGGTATTCAGTTGCTGTTCGCCAGAGTGCCGGGTATCTGGACGGTCGATCCGTCATCGTCGCAGTTGAGCTCAAATGTCAATGAACCGGCCCTAAAGACCGAGTAAATTGGGCCTCGAAAGGATCCGTGTTGGTCTCGAGAACGTATCTTCAGCCGCAGCTTATTTTTCCTTCCAAAGCTTCGTCAAACCTCGACTTGTTTATGTGCAGCAACGTATTCCCCAAGATCATATTCATTATAGACCACCGAGTGGGCGTCAAGTCTCTACAATTTGAGATTGTACAGCCTATTTGCGTTGTGGAATAGCATGTTCTCCAAAATTCTACATGCTTGACCTTCTGTCAGTTCGCCAACACACACAATCTCGCTCAGAACTTCGAACAGCGCCAATCGAGACTGTTTCGTTCCCAGGTAATACGTCTCGGGCCAGAAGTGTGCATCAGCTACGAAAATGACAGATGAGCGAAGGTTACTGGGGGCAATCAGGCGATTACTTACTTGACCACATCACTTTATTGGTAGGCGCAATTTCAAGTAATTGACGAATGATACTCCGTTGTCCGTGTCCAGCGACGATTGGAAAGACCTTCGGAGGCTGTCAGCGATCTAACCCGCAGATAAAATTAAATAAATACACATACCTCACCGAAGTCCAGATAGACGTTTGAATGAACGGAAGCCAGGTACCCCGCGTCACGAGTGTACGGATAAGATGAATGGAGTAAGACGAAGGCGACATCTGGGTACTGTTTGATTAAAGGCTGTAGATGAGCTGGGGAAGCCAGAGTGAGAGTAAGGTCTCCATCTCCTAAGCCGGTGTGGAACTGGACTGAACAGAAATTAGATCTCTGACATGCGGGCTCCGATAAAGGACACTCTTACCCGGAATATTTGCAGCCTGTGCCACTCGAAGCCCTATATGAACAAGATAGTCGTTATGATCCTTGATGTTAAATCGGACGTTCCCTTTGTCGTCTTTTAGATGTGGGTGCACTTCAGCAGTTATAGCTGGTTTCTGCACAGTTGTTGCCACCGCAAGCCCAGTCCGATAACATATTACTGATTTGAATCCGACGACGTCCTCCTGCTGCGCCAAGGCCGCCAAACGTTCTTCCAGCTCTGCCCAGAATACGTCAGTGAGGTCCCAGTTGGTTTCACTCGCTGTAGTGGCAACGCGAAGCCGGACTAATTCTTCGAGAAATTCCTGCATTTGCCACGATCAGGTTGAAGCTTTAAGAGAGGATGAGGTTTTTACCCACCTCGGCGACTGTCTCTATACGTGCTATCCGTTTGCATTGAGTCTGATTCTGCGTGAGCAGATTGTGCCAGGGAATATCATAGGTGATAGATTGGAATTTCAGCCCATCATCTATGAGGATAGTTCGGATGTTCGTGGACTGAAAGCACAACTTGCAGAGATCAAGGTAGTACATTCCTGCTCGTTTTGCTTTAACCTCCTCCCATGATGCATCATCAGGCAGTCCGTACAAATCTGCGAGTTGCTTCGTAGCTCGGTAAGAAGCTAGGGTTTCAATGGAATCTGTCAGGAGGGCATTCCCGGTCGCCTCAGAGATGATTCCTTCGAAGGGAATGTCATCTCGGTTGTTTGCTTTCAAGAGTTGGTGAGCATGGTTGTCAATGGCAGGGTACTCGATTGCCGTGCGCCAGAGTGTCGGATATCGATCCGCCATCGTCACAATGAGAGCTCGATGGGCCGGCCCTAAAGACGGTGAAGCACGGATGTTGGCTAGTCTCCAAACAGACTCACACGTAGTAGATGTTGGCTTGGAATTCAACGCAATTCTCTCTGGGAATGTGTTTTCAACCTTTCATCAATTCTCAAAACATATTAGCTAGAATAGTCTAAGCGTAACCATCCTTGCCTGCAACAACGTTGTAAGCTGGACCTCCCTTTCCAAACATCTTTCGTAGATCTCCTGCGAGGGCAACAGGCTGTTCATGCGCAGCAAAGTGTCCGCCAGCGTCATGTTCGTTCAAGAACACCAATGAAGAGTGATTGATCCAGCTAGAGCACTTGTGAGTGAACAGGCCGCGAATGGGATTGGTTTGACATACCTTTTCGGAAAACAGATGAGTTCTTTGGGGAACTTCGACATACCCGATGGAATTGTGCTGGTAATCGGTTCAATGAAGATGCGCTCGTTCTTGCCCGCGATCTCATAGTAGATACGTAGGGACGCCGCCGGACCATCGCGGGAGAACCAGTAGATGGATATCCAGGTTAAGACTGACATGCTTGGTGGTAAGACAGAGAGCTGACTGCATACGAAGAATGACAAAACTCACTATCGTCATCCTCCCAAGGATAATTGTCAGTCCAGTCAACAAGTTTCTCATATATCCACGCCAGTAAACCAACTGGCGAATCAGTCAAGCCATAACCGAGAGTCTGGGGTTTACTAGACTGTTCCATATAGTAGCCTTGGCCCTTCGTCTGGAACCACATGCTTCGCTCGAGGCCAGCTTTCTCCTTCTCACTATAGCCCAAGCCAGGCAGGTAAGAGAGCAGGTGAGAAAGGATCAGGAGGGGGCGTTGAGGTCCCGGTGGAACGGCTCTGAGTAGACATGATCAGCCATATTCTATCAAAAGGGCGGTAGGAAACAAACAGAGGGAAATTGGTATGCCAGGCCTTGCTATGCTTGCCACCGTATACCTTGGCGATGTGTCGAGTAATCTGAGGCGAGTGTCAATGCTGTTCTGGGCACACTTGCTTGTCTTGAGACTTACGAGGAAGCCCCAGTCGCCTCCCTGCGTCACTGCGTAAACGTCAGCATCACACGACCGATACTGCGGAAGGGTGACTTGCTCACCATATTCATCATATCCGAGGGATATCATCAACTTGTTGCAAACCTCCGCGTACTGGTCATGATCAAAGCCTTTCTTTGAAGGTCCTTGGGAGAAGCCATAGCCGGGGAGACTGATAGCAACGACGTGAAAACTTGGGTGATCCTCAGAGGACTCGATGAGGAGTGGGAGAAGTTTGCGGACTTCGTAGAAGCTTCCTGGCCCTAGTTGAGATTAGTATCGTAGGACGAAGGTCCAAATAATCTGTGTTTGCTTACAGCCGTGCACGAAGAGCAGAGGGATGGCGTTCTCGACCTTGCTCTTCTTGTGGATGTAGTGGATGTTGAGCGTGCCGAACCCATCAACCGTGATGTCCCTCGTGAACTGGGGTAACTCGTCGTTCAGTGCCGCTTCATGCTTCTTCCAGTCATAACCGTCCTGCCAGTATGCAGCGAGCCGCTTGACATCGGCAAGAGGGGCACCATAGTCCCACTCAGCACCTTCGAGTTCATCAGGGAAAGTGGCGAGGGCGAGTCGTTGCTTGAGGTTCGCGATTCTCTCGTCGGCAATGGCGATCTTGAAAGGTGTCTCTGGCCCGGCGAATGCAGACATGGTTGGTAGTACGAGGGAAACTTGTTCTGACAAATCAGAGAGAGTTGTGAGGTTTATATAGGGATTGGCCGGTCTCCCACGCTATGTAGATAAACCGCAGGAAAGAGATAATCATGAGGCAGGTTAGAGAGGATGCACTTTGCATCATTGGCTAACTTAGCCGTGGCGCCATATTTACCGAATAGACCGTGACCTTGTCACTCACTCAGCACGTGGCCTGTGTCACGATCACTGATGGACAGATGCACTGCCACTGATGACTCGTCGGGATGGTGAATGCGTTCAATTTCGTGAGCTCAGACTTGTCAAGAGGACAAAGGGCAAGGTCAGTCGGCCGGAGTAGGTATGTTATATGCTGCTGACAGATGTGCAAATTCAGGACACTTTAGAAAGAAGACAGAATGGCCGTTCAACGCTCAAAGGCATCCCAATTTCAGATTAAACCGATACCTGTCTGCGCAATCCTTCCAGGACGATTTCTTGTTCTACAGGCATTCTTACGTATCAGCCACTCAGGACCATTCCAGGAGATCTGAAACGATGTACGGCCGCACATATGACTCACAACGATGATACCTCACACCCGGTCCGACTTCTTCGTCCGCCGATGAATAGACGGTCAAGAGGACCGGCTGCCAAGTACCCGTGATTGAATACGAGATATGAGAAATTAATTCCTTGGCTTACCGTGGTTTGCCGTGCTACTTGGTCAACGAGAATCCATTTCAGTGCAGAACGAGTCATCAAAGATGCAGTCCGAGGCCTGAGGCTTTGAAAACGATAAGGCAATGATTGGTACGTTCCCGATAAGAACGAGTATATGACGCCACTAAGATCTTCTGTATGTGTAGGGATATCTGCTCACATGCATTGAATCACCTTCCACCATATCAGCGCATACATTCGAGAACACACCTTTTCAACCCAATTCGGATCAGCCGAGACTGCCATGATGGCCGCTTTCTCATACACCATAAACTGCTGTGGAACCTGACCCTACCTTCGATGGTGTATAGATATGGATGCGGATGGCTGCTGAAGCCAAAAGCCGTCTCTCTCTCACCTCTTGATACCCTATGGCGACCTCTCAAGCCATTCACGAACACTCATCTGATCACGCCCGATTACTCAATGCTCTCAGCGAACTAGATTACGTCCCATCGGCGTTTGCTCAGCAAACCAGATATGTCAAGGATCTGGATCAACAGCTGGAGGAAGGAGAGAAAAGACTGGAGGAACTGGCTCGAAAAACGAAGAAGGAAAGAGAAGAACATGAGGAGATGCGTCAATCTACGGTCAGGCGTTTCGCTCATAGGCTGATAGGCCAAAGCGCCAAATTTGCCGCCAAAGCAAGCAAAGAGGAAAGGTATGTGTATTATTCCTGCGTTCTTAGAAAATTATTAAACAATCTGTCGCAGGGAATTCATTGAAGCCGCGAAGGAAGAGCTGTTGGAGAAAGAACGACAAGACGGGATAAAACGAACGCGAGAGGAGGCGAAACGTACAGTGCGTCGGTTCTAAGCTCGATTTGGGCTATCTACTGACATTTCCGCAAGCTTGATGACCTGAGGCCGACACTAACTCGATACGACGCTATCAAGGCTGAGCTCGATTCCCTTTACAGTCACGTCTTTGATGGTCCTACTCCAGGTAAGGTCCTAAGGAAGCTTCGCTGAGATAGCCCCTATGCTGACTTCGATTATGGATGAATAGAATTTCCTGAAGACGATTCGCTGGAATATGAAGTTCATGCTGCTCAAGGCGTCCATGACAGACTTCAAATGGAAATGAATGCGGAGTCTCATGCGGCGGATCTACTTTCGCAAGCCAAAAAGCTCATGACAACCTGTCTAAAAAATGCCGATGACGCCCTACAGGCGTCCCAATGGGGTGAGCGAGCCTCTCATTAATCTTGGTACGCTCTGAGTATCTAATGTTGGGCGTCTAGATAGTTACGCTGCGGGCGCTATTTATGGCGAAATGTACGTGACTTCCTATCCATCAGTACTCTTGTGCTGACGCTTTTTAAAGGAGTGCGGGTAGCTACGCGACCGACACTCTCAGAAAGGCAGAATCTCTAGCTCAGCAGGTCGAAACGCTGGTTCGGGAGGCTCATAATGTGTCAAAATCTGTGGAGTCCATCAACGGCTTAAGTGCTATAGAAGAGTCTGTTTTCACCGAATCTATTTGAGTTTATTTTCACGAACTGACGAACGATCATATAGTTCCTCTACATCAGATGAATACTCGGATAATCCTATCAGCAAGATGTTGCTTAAGCGCCGTAAGCCAGGCCTGGACTCACCACCCACTTAAATTGACGTGCTCTCCCGATATGCAGGCAGGATAGAGGACACGCATGATAATCTTCAGAAAGCTTCCGATAAGGTAGACGAAAGAATTTCTCATCGGGAGTACTTACTGTATTCACTGATTTCCTCCAACGATAGCTCAAAGCTCAACATCGCGCTGCATGCCAGAGAGCTAATGCGACTGTTACGAAACTGGAGACGGCTTCTGAAAGACTCAGTGCTGCCCGTCTAGCACTATTCAACTTCCGCAAAGAAACCTTCCAATCCATTACAACGAAGGATCGACCACCAGGCTACGGGTCGAGCTCAGCAAACTTGCCAGATGTTGACTCCGCTCCAGTCTACTCTGAAACAAATGCTTCGGCGGGACAAGGAGAACCAGGGACCCAGATCCGTGCTGTGAATGTGACAACAGACAGCCAACACACCTTGGCGCCAAGGTGGGGAGATAGTGAGCCTTCTCGCTCATCGGCTTTCGTCTTCGTTAATAGCTTGTCTTGCAGATAACCCCTATGCTGCCCAACTCATGCGCCACACCTCGATCGAATCACCACCTTTCTGATCAACCCATTGACTAGACGCAATGAATTCTGATGACTTATTTATGTTCTGCTTACTGCCCCATGACTTTTGTAGCGACCGAATTGTACATTTCTTGCTGGTTTAATCTGTGTATCACTGTATCTCAGGTTCAGCGCTCAAGGCCTACCTGGAAGATCATCAAACACCGTAGTCGCTGGTCATGGACAGATTCAGATATACATGTTCTTGGTGAGCGTAGCTTTTGGGTGTACTGATTCGGAGGGCTCGGTAACATCGTAGAGGTGATGATCAAGTTCTCTGAGCAATCTTACGGAGGATTGTGATCATCGGAAAGCGTCATTGCCAATCATTCAGAGCTGGATGTCTCGCACACTGCCATATTTTGTCAATGATAACTCTCATTGTGAGCCCATGCATGTGCTGAGACGGGCAACGAGCACCGAACAGGCGGAATAGCTCTGGAAACCTGGATCGAAGTCGAGCCCAGGTTGCGGAAACTTGAAAGACTAAAGGTCCCGCAGCGTGATCAAGCGAACGCGTTGGGGAACGACACGTGTTTTGTGACACTACCTCACACTCTAATGAGGACGCGTCAAACCAACCAGCAGCGAGAGGATGTACGTCCCGCCTTGCCTCCCAAAGCAAATTTGAATACAGATGAGGCCTTCTCGCAAAGAGAAAAGGCTTCCTCGCGGCATAAGTAGTCTATTCTCATGATCCATACGTCCAGATTGGCTCCCGGGGGCACCTGGCATATCGATTACACCCTGACTTCGATGCAATCTCTCGAACGTGTGTACGGTTGAGCCACTTAGACCACGTTTCGGCTGACCAAACGTTCGCCACCAAGCTAAATTTACCTACCTTATTTGATGACTGCGAAGGTTTCTTCGTGAACCTACGTCAATGGCCCTTGGCGTGTACGAAAGTCGTATATTTGGAGGTTCATTTCGGTGATAGCAAGTTCGTACGAAAACTTCATATTCCCATTTGAGTAACCTGAATAAACCGGAGCTCGCCAACTTTCTGTCTCTGTGAGTCCGAGCGACGGGGATTAACGCGATGAACACTTACACGATCGCAGCCGTCCCTGCAAAGGAAAGGTCTGGGGTCATAAAAATATGGGGTAAACGAGGCAACCATCGCCGCCGGGATGAATTTGGACGACATGTTCTTCCGCCAAGTTCCGGTACCTCCAAAAGGTCTTGGACATTTCTCGTCGCTTTTGGGAGATCGGCGTTCTACATGGTGTTCAGGACGCTGTCAATATTCACAGTAAAAATGGATATGTGTATTTACTACCGCAGATCTCGCAGTGAACACGGTCATGTAGGCCATCGAGTGAGTTCCGGCTTCCGAGAACGCTTCGGAGACGAGACCAAGGCGACCGTGCCTGTTTCCCCGCACTGTCAAGCGACCAGGCGATCGTTTCCCGAGAAGTCAATGGCATTCAATGGCAGAGAGCATGAGCATTGCTCGACGAATGAGGGAATATGGCGAGTTCATTACGCGTTTCTATGCGTTTTCTACGGAATCAAAGTGGAATGTAGTCATTTAGGATTATTATTCTGTTGACACAGGCTCTGCATTCATTATTTTTCGCACAGCAACTGCTTGAATTGAGGTCATGTGACGACGGATATGTACCGCGAAACGTTTTTTCCTTGAAACTGATCCATGCTCCGAGCGACCTAATTTGCCGTGAAGCGGCCAGGAGAGTAAGGGAAAGAGACTAATGAGATGAAATCTCCTGAATTCCAGTCTAATTCTACAATTTTGGCCGGACCTCGTGCCAAATCCAAGTCCACAAAAGTAAACAATTCTCCAACATTTGTTATAAAGGGCTGCAGAGTCGCCTTCGTTGATCGATACGGGTCTTCCGTTAACACACTCACCTCCACCTTTTCACGTACTCGCCGTTGCTGAAAGCATCGGGCACCAAAACTACAATGTCCAACACACCAACGACGCCTCTCAGCGCGGCGCGTATTGATCCTAGCCTCCTCTCAGCTGCTAGTCGTAATGCAAGCGATACATCTCTCAATCGCGTCAAGAACCTTCCCGGTTACACCACGCCTGTCTTCAAGGGCAAGGACGAGCAGCGTCTGCAAGTCCAACAATCCATTGCCGAAAAGGTCTGTTGCACCCTTGACATCATTCTTGACTGTCGCTTACGCGTTTTACCCCGTTCCACAGGGATTCATCCCTTCTGAGCTCGTCGCCAACGAGGTTCAGTGGTTCTACGATAGCCTTGGCATTGACGACACGTACTTCCAGAAGGAAGATGTTGGCGTTATCACTGACCATATCATTGCACTCTTTGGTGCGAAGATTTTGGCTTACACCAAGCACGACCCCAGCCAGCTGGTGATTGATCTCGAGAAGGTTGACGAGAATGGCGCCACCTTCATCCACACGAGCCCTCCAGGCTTGACCGTCAGCGAAGGCCCTGGTGCAAAATGCGAATCTATGTAAGTAGTTGGGTTCTGATCTATGTCCGTGTATGCTCAACCTCTCGCAGAATCGATGAGAAGTTCCTCAACCAATCCACGCCAGAGAATGCATTCCGCCTCGAGACTTTCCGTTCCGCAGGCTCCGTATCCGCGACAGCATCTCAGCAGCTCAGGTGCTATTTCGTGACGAAGTGTAACCTTCCTCCTCGTCCCGCAGACTCTAGCGCCAAGACTGACATTCGCACCGTCTCCGACCCCGTTTTCCTGCAAAAAGCCACCCAGAACACTTTGGACATTTACCAAAATGTTCGTCATCGCTCTTCGAATCCTAGAACTACAGCTAACTCCCGCTACAGGTTATGTGGAACGTCGAGTCCCGCTATGGACCCGTCATTGAGGTGTTCGAGGTCGAGGGTGTTCGTGAACGCCGCCTTGTCATAGGATACAAAATGGGCGGAACCTCGCAATTCTTCAGTGCACTTTCCAACCTCTATCACTTCTATTCACTCTACTCGACCAGAAAATACGTTGGTGAGTACAGTACCCATTCTCTTGTTCATTTGGCTTACCTTTACGACAGAGCAATTTTCGAACGGCGTCACCATAATTTCGCTCTACCTTCGACCTCTGCCCAATGACAACAGCCCACCGATCGAGCATTCTATCTTCCAGATTATGAAGGAGGCCTCCCTTCTGTTCTGCCTTCCAGACAATCCCTATTTCTTGTCCAAGGGCCATGCAGTTCAAGAGGCTACTTATGCCTGTGAGCCTTTTCATTTACTCGATCTTCACCCAGTCGTTAATTGAATTTCTTAGACTGCGGTTGGATTTTCGCCCAACATTTCTGTAATCGACTGGGTTCTGCATACTTGCAGCTCAAGAATGTCCTCAACGAGAATGATCCCACTCATGCTGAGGTCCTGAACAACATTAAACGTCGTTTCCGCGAAGAGACCTTCACACGAGAGAGTATTGCTGAGGTTATCCATGCATATCCAGACTTGGTTAGTTCTCGCCAACTTCTTACAAAGAGACTACTGCTCAACGCTACCTGATAGATCCGCCTCCTCTATGTCAATTTCGCAATGACGAATTACCCTGGAGCCGATGAAGCGCAGTTGATGCCCACCCTTTCCTATCAACGTCTCCAAACTGTCCAGCCTCTCACCGATGAGGAGTTGTATGACAAGATTCGAAGGACCGTTACAAACAAGCATGAGCTCCAAGTTTTGGAGAGCTTCTTGATCTTCAATAAGTACGTCCGCCTCCTGTGATGACACTGTATATGCGCTAATATACTGTCCAGGAATGTCCTGAAGACTAACTTCTACCAGCCAACTAAGGTGGCACTGTCTTTCCGACTTGCACCTGACTTCCTTCCCGAGATTGAGTATCCCAAGAAGCCATTTGGCATGTTCTTTGTCATCGGTAGGTTCATGCTCTTAAACTCTTCTGATTGAACGAACAACCTAAGTGTACCCTCAGGAAACGATTTCCGAGGATTCCACATCCGCTTCCGAGATGTAGCGCGCGGTGGTATTCGACTTGTCAGGTCTCGTAACAAGGAGAACTATTCGATCAATCAACGCATGCTATTCGACGAGAATTATGCTCTCGCCTCAACCCAGAACCTCAAGAACAAGGATATTCCCGAGGGAGGTGCAAAGGGTACCATTCTGCCTTCGTAAGTCTACTTGACGGGTTTGACTTGGTTCCGAGCTCATGAATGGTTAGGCTCGGCGCAAACCCTCGCCGTTGTTTCGAGAAATATGTCGATGTGAGTTCCTCACTGCATGCAATGGCGAGATCAGATTGCTCATCTTCCCTGCAGGCTGTCATCGACCTCCTCATTCCTGGACAGACGCCCGGCATCAAAGAACGTCTGGTGGATCACTACGGGAAGCCAGAGATCTTGTTCTTCGGTCCGGATGAAGGCACTGCAGATATGATGGACTGGGCTGCTCGTACGTATTGCGACTTGTCTGATTTACATCTCGTCTAATCTGGAAACTATACAGTGCACGCTCGTGAGCGAGGAGCAGAGACCTGGTGGAAGTCATTCACCACTGGCAAGAGTGCCTCAGCTCTCGGTGGAATCCCGCATGATACCTACGGCATGACCTCGAGGTCCATCCGTCAATACGTTCTTGGCATCTACAAGCAACTTGGTCTCAGGGAGAAGGATATCACGAAGGTCCAAACTGGTGGACCAGATGGCGATCTTGGATCTAGTACGTATCCTGGATATGCAGAGGACAATAGATCGCATGCTAATGTACATCACAGACGAAATCCTTCTTTCGAGCGATAAAACCGTGGCTATCATTGACGGTAGCGGTGTTCTCGCAGACCCTGCTGGCTTGAACCGCGAGGAGCTCATTCGTCTGGCTAAACTCCGTGTTCCCGTCGGCAACTTCGACCTCTCGAAGCTCAGCAAGGACGGATATCTGGTTAAGGTTGAGGATCAGGATGTCAAGCTTCCTTGTAAGAGCCTTCGTTTAATTGTCTTGTGCCGAACTTGACCCATCGATTTTAGCTGGTGAGATCGTTGTCGATGGTACGGATTTCAGGAATGGTGCACACCTACGATTCAAGGCAGATCTCTTTGTGCCATGTGGTGGTCGGTAAGTAACCCTTCTAAACTCCTGTCTATTGTTTACTCACTACTTCCTGAAGACCGGAAGCTGTCAACATCTCTAACGTTGCTACACTCGTCGATACCGAGGGCAAGCCACACTTCAAGTACATCGTTGAAGGAGCCAATCTGTTCTTCACTCAGCAAGCACGTCTACACCTCGAGAAGCGCAAGGTTGTTCTCTTCAAGGATTCTAGCGCCAACAAGGGTGGCGTGACCAGCTCTTCTTTGGAGGTTCTAGCTGGTCTCGCTCTCACCACCGACGAGTACACCAACCTTATGATCTTCAAGAACAATAAGCCCTCGCAGTTCTACCTCGACTACGTCAAGGATGTCCAGGAGAAGATCGCCGAGAACGCAGCAGCAGAGTTCACTTGCATCTGGCGTGAGCATGCTCGACTGAATGGTGCCAAGCCCCGTTCGACCATCTCTGACGAGCTCTCGTCGACCCTCAACGATTTACAAGCCGAATTAGAGGCATCAGACCTCTTCGACGACCTCCCTAGTCTGAAGGGTGTCATGCAGCGAGCCATCCCCCAGACCCTCGTTAAGGAGGTCGGACTCGACAAGCTCCTGGAGAGATTGCCTATTCCTTACCAGAAGGCACTCTTCTCCAGCTATGTTAGCTCTCATTTCGTGAGTCTTTCTCTATTTGAGTGGCGATATACAACTAACCTCTTGTCAGATTTACAAATATGGCGTCAATGCTTCGAGTGTCGATTTCTTCCATTTTGCTCGGGATCTCAGCCAACCACTGTCTGGTAAAAACTAAGCATTGAGGTTACCGTTTGTACAGCATCTTAGGACATTTCTTTTGGCATACTTGGTAGAAAACAGTCGCATGTGGATAAGTGTACATTATAATACCAAATCGATCGATTTCTTCGGATTCATCCCTGTAATGTTGGCGTACTGCGATCAGCAACAATCAGCCGCCGGAAAAGATATCGGAAATCGGATGAGTACATTGGCTACCTACCACAACCAGCGACTCAAACCCTAGCTCAAATCGGAAGGAAAAACATGTCGAACCACCTGCTGGATGAACTGAATGGCTCAAGAACTGCCTTGGACTTCGAAGAAATTCCAATAATGTAGGTGCAGGTGGAGTCTACGAGGCTGGCTTGTCCATAAGTAGTTACCTCCCGATTCTTGCTTCTCGTCAGCGATCTTCAGGGCCTACAAAGCAATGAAGAATCCCGAGCACAAATTTCAAAGGAGATTCGAGCTGCATGCATAAACGTGCGTAAAGCCATCTCTACTCTGAGCGAGGCTCCAACTGCTTGATGCCAAGCACTCACCTACTAATGGATAGATTGGTTTCTTCTATGGTACGTCAGAGGTTCATTCTTGCCTGTAGAACTCCCAGAAAATGACTTAATTTCACTCAGTCAAGAACCACGGGATACCAGAGAAGGTTATTGCAGACGCTCTTGCTGCTGGGCAGCGTTTCTTCGCTTCGCCACTCGAGGCGAAATCAGAGGTAAGTTGCACACCCGTCTAGATGAGCGCCGCTATGGATAGCTAATACCTCACCGGCAGATTGACATCCGTAAAAGCGACAACTTTAAAGGTTATACGGCACTCTTACAAGAAAACGTGAATCCTCAAGGCCTCGGAGATCTCCATGAAGCATTCGATATCGGATGGGAGGATGGGGGCTCAATAACGAACGCGATTGCAGGAAACATGTACGGACAGAACATCTGGCCGCGGGACCTCCCCGGATTTAAGGAGCCTGTCGCCACATACTAGTGAGTGTTCGACTGCAGTCCAAGGCCCGCGCGGTGACTCATAAGAAATCTCTTTAGCCACCATGCCATTACGCTAGGAAGGGCTCTGTTTTCGCTGTTTGCCCTTGCTTTGAACTTACCAGAAGATTTCTTCGAGGATAAGGTTGGTCTCAAAGCCTACACGGAGGCCACGCTCTTTCATATTTGCCCCGTTTAGATCACGAAACCAGCCGCCATAATGCGGCTTCTCCATTATCCTCCTCAGCCACCAACTATCGAAGCAAATGACAGACAAATTGGTATTGGGGCACACACGGAGTACGTACACGAGTGAGCTCTAATGCCGATTCTGACCATTCACCTGTCCCTGTCCCTTAGTTATGAGGTATGCAGTCCGTAATAGATGATGATAGACTTTCCCTCTCACCCGATGTTATAGTGCTTCACTATTCTTTGGCAGGATGCTGTCGGTGGCCTCCAGGTACAAAACAAGGCTGGGGACTGGATTAATGCGAGTCCTATCCCAGGCACATTGGTGATCAAGTATGTCAAGGAACTCCAAACGCAATTTCAAACTGACATCTGTGACTGCAGCCTCGGAGATCAGTTTGCTCGGTGGACAAGTAAGAACATGAGCCTTTTATCGTCCGACTTACCTCCCTTCTATAATTTGCAGATGATGTTTTCGTATCCACACCACACCGTGCCATCAATCGCTCAGGAAAAGAAAGATATTCAATACCCTTATTCTTCGGAACAGATTATGAGGTTCCTCTCATAGTGCGTCATGATCAGCTTTGTCACATTCGTCGGGCTGTTTTACAGATTTTAGCCCATACCGACTTGTGTATCTGCTGATCGACCATCGAAATATCAAGTCGTCACTGCTGGAGAATATGTCAAGTCTCGTCTGGCGGAAACCTATGTTTGAATCGACGTTTGAATGTTTTACGCGCTGATGTTTCATTCCCTCCTGAAATATATACGACACATCAAGCTAAATGATGGCAGCGAGAGCCTAGAGATATCAGGATGCTGAAATCGGTCATCACTGGCCAATGTGCCATACATAGAACTTGGGATCCGATCGATCAGGAAATGTGGCTGGGATTTTCCCCTCCTGCTCTTCTAGGCCACACCAGGCTGATTTCTATTATATACACAACTGTTTCGCCTGTTCTAGTAGTGCCTATAGGCAAATGCTTGGATGATAATCAATTTGTAAGGGAATTTCAACTGTGCTTGCACCACCTGAGCGTGACAATTTCTCGAGCTCAGCTTCACACTCTCACCCGTATTTGATTTTGGTGAGGCTTGCTTCCCATCCATACAGAACCGTGAGACTGCGAGTCTCAAGGATGATATGTTTCTGGGTAAATGACGGCAGACTGGCGTAGTGGTAGTGGCGCTGCACGAGATAAATATCTTACTAAAGTGTCCTAGGGGTTGTTTTCAGTCAACAGGTGTGGTTTCCGTTAGGTCCACCTCGTTAGAAGATCGACAGACTTAGCCCCTAGTGTCCTTGTCGATCTAATCTGGAAGAAGACGATCATACTCGTGCTGCGCTACTGTTCACTCGGAGATTACCACCATTTCAGATGGCCGAATGCCCAACGAAATCTTGCTTGCCTTCGTACTCCTGAATAGCAGGCAACTGTGGATCGCCGAGAATCGCCTGAATGATCATTCTGCCGGTAAACTGGGAGGATTTCGTTGTTGGAGGCTTGAATCATCAAGTACGTTAGGATTGATCACAACAACTCATGCGATCTGTTGAATGACATGGTGGTGGTTCATGACAAGGGCGTGGTCGCCACCAACACAGAGTGGAATGGCATCTTCATCTCGGCTTCAAGGCACCGATCCTGCATGATGGTGCGTACTCGTTGTGGGTGATCCGAACGGCAACGCGATAGCACCTGACAGCACACACTTCGAGCCCCTGCAGGGCACCTTGATCTCCACTAACAATTGACAATGACCGGAAGGCGTCCTTCGAAGCAGCATTTCCTTGGTTCATTCTCTTTGAGAGTGAGCTTCCATATCTCTCGTGATGGGAAGCTGACTGAAGAGCCTACGGCATCTTCGTTAATGGGGACCCTGGACCGTTCTGGGATACTACGCTCGTTACTATTCATTTCTACTAGAACCCCAATAGGTTTCCACTTTGTGTGTCCGGAAGGCGCCCGGCGGCACATGTCATCTATCCCTAAGGGTCTACTAATCCGTCTGAACCCGCTACAAAACCTGTATATAAGTACGGGCAGATCATGATTCAAGTCCCCGGTTTCAGCACCTCTCCCTCCTTCCCTTCTCCCCCTCACGACATAAGAACACTTGCCAACTGCAAGGGCAGACAATTTCCTAGGACTTGACTTCTAAAGGATGAATACACCTTCACCATCAACGCTCTTCTCCTCCGAACTCTCGGACATCGATTATCCAGCCTCTCCCTTTGGGCCTTCCTTGTCAGATAACCTATTGAACCCACTCAGTCCTCACAACGTTTTTAATGTGAGGGGCCTAGTTGCCGTAATCACCGGAGGTGGCACAGGTAAGCAGAATCTACCTTGATCAACCTGCTTACTGAGATGAGGACAGGCATCGGCCTCATGATGGCAACTGCACTGGAGAACAATGGCGCAGTGGTATATATACTTGGTCGCCGGTTGGATGTTTTGTCGAAAGCAGCCAGTGAAAATAACGTGAGTCAAAGTTAGAGAGTCGAATCACAACCAATTTACATTGTTTCAATAGAAATTCGGCAGCATTATCCCTCTAGAATGCGACATTACTCAGAAGGAAAGCTTGCTGAATGCCGTTGAAGAGATTACCAAAAGGCATGGCTATATCAATCTTCTCGTAAACAATGCTGGCATCGCTCGCAATCTCTATGCCCACCCCTTACCCGGCCCAACGCAGTCACAAATACCACACCTCGATGCCCCGCCTTCTCCGCCTTGCTCTCCATCACCCGAACCAAGAATTCCCAGTATAAAAGGGTTTCAAAATGCCTTGTGGGAGACTGGGTCACCTGAAGATTTTGCAGATACATTCTCTACGAATGTAACAGCTATATATTATACAACAGTTGCTTTCTTGGACCTGCTGCATCAAGGAAACGTCCGTCAGCAGCGAAATAACTTGCCAGACGTTGGTCTACCACGACCTCCATACCATACGTCACAGGTTCTTTCTGTGTCATCTTCGGGTTCTTTCCGTCTTGATGCAAAGATACTATCACCATCATATACCTTGTCGAAGATTGCCTGCACCCATCTGGGCAAACTTTTAGCAAACCTCCTGGCACCTTGGGGAATCCGAAGCAACGTGCTTGCTCCAGGTGTTTGGCCAAGTGGTAAGTAACAAAGTCAACATAACGGAAGAGCCTTTGTAAATCCGCCGTTTGCAGAAATGACCAACAGCCTCATTGGCGGGAATCAGAAATTGAATCCCAATGCCCTCGCAGACGCGGTACCTTTACGCCGCACGGGAACAACAGAGGTGAGATGGACTTATATATAGCAAGAGATGGGCATGCTGATCATTGGTTTTAGGATATGGCTGGTACCATCCTATTCCTTGCCAGTCGAGCTGGCGCTTATGTGAATGGGGCCGTTTGGTTGGTTGATGGAGGTCGAATAGGTTGTGTGCCTAGCTCGTACTAATGCCTGAATATACTGATACAGTTCTCATACCTATCTATCGTATCGTCATTGGGAGTAATACTAATAATTACCTCTTCTAGTCTACCGGTCATTGAGGCCGTTATTCACGTTCGATTACCTGGACCTCTGGGTAAAGGAAGTGGCTTGTTGGTGGTCGTTAGACTGGTCAGCCATTTATTGGCACTGCGGCGATCCCAAAAAGCTAATGGAAACCCCTTCAAATACCCATTTATGTATGAGTTCACATTTATCTACTGTGCTTGTCAGTTGGACAGGAGAGCCTGCGTTGCGGCAGTCATTGAATGATCGTGCTCGCTGCCTCTAAATTCGGTCTCAGGGCCATGATCACGGGGCGGTATGTCCACTGCAGCTGATAAGCATAGTAGGTCGTTGATCTCAAGACTACTCTGGCTGGCGTATCACGGCTAGAGTGTGCTTGCATGTGATGGACTTCGAGAAAAGATGTGGCTCCCCTCCTCTTTTTTGCAGGAACATTGTCGGCTATCGGTCTGAGGCTAACCGGTCCGCAGACTTAGTGCCACGTGAACCGATGTGATTTGTCATCAAAAACGCGATCTGCTTGAACAAGCAAGCACGAGAGAGAGTTTTCAAGCAGAGGACTGGTAATCATTCTGTCATCCAGATTCTTCAGCCGGGCTCTTTTAAGGAGTGCCATACCCCTTGGAATATCTGCCCCAATAACTCAGAAGAGATCTTATACCATGGCACCCGTCAACAAGGGAGAGCAGAGTTCGAAGATGCACTCGAAGGTCGTAAGTACCATCTGGGTTTCGTGATTGCCTGGGCTCTCACAGAATTCGATCTAGGTGATCATTGGCTCAGGGCCTGCAGGGCACACTGCAGCTGTCTATCTTGCTCGGGCTAACCTCAGTCCCGTCCTGTTTGAAGGCTTTTTAGCCAACGGCTTTGCTGCAGGAGGTCAGCTCACCACAACCACTGATGGTGCGTGCTCGTCGTTTGAAGCGATTTCAGTCACCGTCTTACTATGCTTCAGTCGAGAACTACCCCGGCTTCCCCACGGGCATCCTTGGTCCCGAGCTTATGGATAAATTCCGCGAGCAGTCACTACGCTTTGGGACACGGATCATCACAGAAACCATCTCGAAAATCGATCTGTCCGCTCGTCCATTCAGGTACTGGAGAGAAGGTCAAGAAAATGAGGAGGCGGAGACTACAGAAACTGTTATTATCGCCACCGGTGCTAGTGCAAAACGGCTTGGACTCAAGGGTGAAGATACCTACTGGCAGAGTGGAATAAGTGCCTGTGCCGTCTGCGACGGCGCGGTTCCCATTTTCCGGTGAGTCGCGCCCATAGTAGATTGGCTTGAATGTACTGAAATGCTCGGAAAGGAATAAACCTTTGGCTGTCATCGGTGGTGGTGACTCTGCCGCTGAGGAGGCCACATGTGAGTTATTCTCAAGTGGCATGTTCCATGCAACTTAATTGTTTCACCCAGACTTGACAAAGTATGGATCGCATGTCTACGTCTTGGTCCGCCGTGGAGAGCTCCGCGCTTCCAAGATCATGGCCAAGCGGTTGATGAACAACGCAAAAGTTGTAAGTGCCTTCATCTTGTTTATTCGAGGTTTTCAATGTCAATCTCATTCTGTCAGACAATCCTCTGGAATACGGTTGCAACTGAATGCCAGGGTGATGGAAACCTGCTCAACAACCTTCGTATTAAGAACACTCTCACCAATGAGGAGAAGGATCTCCCTGTCAGTGGTCTCTTCTATGCTGTCGGTCATGAGCCTGCCACCTCGCTCGTTCGTGGACAGCTGCAGACAGATCCTGATGGGTACATCATTACCGTTCCTGGTACGACCCAGACCTCAGTCAAGGGTGTCTATGCTGCTGGTGATGTTCAGGACAAGCGATATCGACAGGCCATCACGAGCGCTGGAAGTGGTTGCATGGCAGCTTTAGAAGTAGAAAAACTCCTTGCTGAAGAGGAAGAACTCGGGGAATCAGAATAGATTTGACCTAACATAGAATACTGGGAATGTTGCAGTAAATCCTGGATAAATACCATTTTCCTCTCCAATCAGATGGTCATTTCTGTGAGCTGCGATCGAACTGTGCTCCAATGGACGCTTGGGCGGCTTGGCAGATGCGCTGAGCTGCGTCAAGCTGTGCCATGACAAATTTAAAGTCCGACACGGGCAAAGCCGATCACTCCGTTGGCAGACATCCAGAGGGCGTTCGTCGACACGTCCAACCTCCCGCAAGCACCTTCGAACGCTCGACTTGTAATCTCGTCTGCTTATATTATAATGTCCTCCGACCTTTGCCCAGTTTACGCTCCCTTCTTCAGCGCTTTGGTATGTTGAAGTGGTCTTCGATCCTCTTTTGGCATGATGTGCTGACTCCGGATTCCGTAGGGTTGCACCAGCGCCATTGTCTTCACTTGTGAGTTCTGAGTTGGCAATATGCGCGTTCACATTGTGTGGAGAGTCGCAATAAGATGAATGGTTGCTAATATGGGCTATCTGGACAACAGCAATAGGTGCAAGGTATGACGACTTCGGTTTTGCGCAGTTCGGTGCAAGTGTTGAAGTCTTCTCTCTAGTTATGGAACAGCCAAGTCTGGCGTTGGCATCTCTGCCATGTCCGTCCTCCGACCTGACCTCATGATGAAGTGTGTTGTACCAGTTATCATGGCTGGTATCATCGCCGTACGTCTCCTTCTGCCAGCTGAGAATGTGGATGGTTGTTAACCTCTTGTGGGTCAGATCTACGGCTTGGTCGTATCAGTTCTCATTGCAGGAGACCGTGAGTATTTCATCATCTTCTGCGCATACATATATTGAAACTTTGACCCAGTCAAGGCTCATATGTCGCTCGCCGGTGGCTTCATCCAACTTGGTGCTGGTCTCTCCGTCGGTCTTGCTGGTCTTGCTGCAGGGTTTGCCATTGGTATTGTCGGTGATGCTGGTGTACGAGGAACCGCTCAACAGCCCAGGCTATTCGTCGGAATGGTGAGTCGCATTCTTCGGCTACACATGATACAAACTGTTATTAACTCCTCATCAGATTCTTATTCTCATTTTCGCTGAAGTCTTGGGTCTGTACGGCCTCATTGTTGCCCTCATCATGAACAACAAGGCTGGTGCCATCGTCGTAAGTTTTTCGTTTCCGCTGTTTGCCACCTCCCGAACTAATAACCACTCCCCTACGTAGTGCTGAACATATTTCTGATCCGTTGGTCTTGGAAGAGGCATCCACCGTCTTGGACCTATACCAACTTATCACCCCGTAATTGACGAGATGTACTCTAGCCAGTCCCATGTTCTTATTCGAATTCGAATGAAGTGACGCGATTGTTCTTCCAAGACCGTTCTCACCATACTTTGATTGTTTCCCATTGCAACCGAGGTCAATGAATGTCATCACGAAAAGACAAGCGCAGCCTGTGCATCATTTTGATATAATCCGGCCTTCATCGGTTTCCGGATACCGCTAGTTTCAACAGCTTATACCACGCACAAATGGCGTTAGTTGTAGCAATATAAATCCGAGAAAGTTAGAAAGCACCGGATACAGTAGAACCCTCCGCCATGTCGACGCAAGAATCTCCCTTCAAAATTGCCGTGACAGACGAGCAGCTTGATACCCTCAAGAAGAAGCTCGACCTTGTCACCTTCCCTGATGAACTGGAGGAGGCAGGTCACGAATACGGTGCACCTTTGCCAGACGTGAAGCGCCTCATCCAATACTGGCGAAATGGCTACGACTGGCGAGCACACGAGGCCAAATTAAATGCAGAACTCCCGCAATTTACAAGGGATATTGAAGTCGACGGATTTGGCAAACTGAACATTCACTACGTTCACAAACGAAGCAAGGTCGAGAATGCTATTCCGCTGATGTTCGTTCACGGCTGTGGGTTCCTTCTAGTTCTACCTGCTCATTTCGTCCCTTCTTAACGTTCATTTCAGGGCCTGGGAGCTTCTTGGAGGTAGAGAGGATCTTGCCCCTTCTGGTGGAAGCTTCGCCAGACCACCCAAGCTTCCATGTCGTAGCTGTCAGCTTGCCTGGATTCGGCTTCTCTGAGGCACCCTCTAAGAAGGGCTTCGCTCTCGACCAGTATGCAGAGGTAAGTATTGCGAGTGCAGTTCTCATCATGATTGCGCGTCCTAACTTTGGCCCGTAGGTTGTTCACAAGCTCATGCTTGCAGTAGGTTACAATGAGTATGGTGAGTATCATTGTGATTTTATGACGGATAGAGTGTCTAAGAGAATCAACTTGCAGTTACCCAGGCGGGTGATTGGGGTTTCTTTGTAAGAGCCTCGTCTTCCATATGAAAAGGTGCATTGTCCCTTCTAACTGGTGCTGCTAGATTACTCGCCACATGGCCAGCAAGTATGGTCCCAAGCATGTCAAAGCATGGCACACCAACTTCCCAGTGTAATGCCTTTCCTTTACCTTGCACATTATCCGTATGCTGAAACATATCTAGTATCTCGCCCCCATCTCTTGGGCGACCTCGCCTTCTTCTTTCCCATTTGTTCTCTTATCTGCCTTTCAATGGATATACCCAGAAAGAAAAGGACAACCTACAGAGAACTATCGAGTTCCGAACCAAGGGATCTGGATATTTTGCCATTCAGTCAACGAAGCCCCAAACTCTTGGTTATTCCCTTGCAGACTCTCCCGTTGGTCTGCTCTCGTGGATCTACGAGAAGCTGGCCCTTGCCATGGACGGCTATGAGATCACGGACGACGAAGGTATGCTTCCAGCTATTCATTTCATGCCATCAATGGCCAACTTATCGCCGGGTTTCTTACTTCGCAGTCTTGACCTGGATCTCAATCTATCAGTTCTCCCGTGCGGGACCAGCGGCTTCTGTCAGAATCTATTGCGAAGTAAAGGACATCTTGCCAGCTAGTGGTGACTGGAGCCCAGTCCCATTGGGATATTCATTCTTCCCTAAGGAGGTTATTAACCTTCCCAGGAGGTGCGTACTTCCACATCCTTGAATGATAATGAAATGCTGACAGGGCTTTCTGATTTCTTTCAGGTGGTTCACAGATCCAAATCTCGTTTTCCAATCTGAGCACGAACAAGGTGGACACTTTGCTGCCTTTGAGCGCCCACAAGACCTCGTGGACGACGTTCGGAAGATGTTTGGAAAGGGGGGCCCAGCATATGGGGTGGTCAAGGGCAAAGAGGGTTACTAGTAATGTGTCAACGAAGTTGCCTTTACCATACAGATATCCTTCACATTTTTCTTGAATATGCCCCACTGTATATAGTTATTCTGAATATCCTACTTGTACACCTAGAACTGAGTTCAACCGAAAATATGTGGATGCTGGAAAACTATTGGTATATCAATGTTGCAATCTCCGCTACAGCCACCATATATGTTTATGTCTCAATACAAGTCAATGGGGAAGTCGGCGAATCTTGAGGTGGATGGAATGGTCAAAATTCCTACACACCACTCGTACTGGATCAAGAAAGCGATGAGGAATCCTGGATCGAGCTATTAGAATATGTTTCGGCAACTAGTCAAAGGGGCCTACCTGGTAATTTAGTGCCTGATTTTGCGACCGTATTTGTAGGTAGGCTCATCATAGGTGCGCTTATCATAGGTATTCACGGCCTTTCTTCCGAGGTACTGGCTCCCATGCTCGATAGCGGTGTAGTATGCACTGACCGCATGGATGTCGTACGGGTAACGGAACGGGCTGTCAATAGGGACCATTGCATTCTGCATGGCAGCATTTGAGAGACCTAGATCGACGGTATATGCGAAGAGGCCGCCCATGGTGGCAATAACGATAGGAATGACTGTATCCTTCCAATGCCGCTTCGGCAAGGGGTATTGTCGACGCCTATGCCATTCCTCTTCGAGCAACTTCAGTTTGCGTTTCTCGACTTCGATGTTGCGAGCAGAGTAGGCGGAGCCTAATAGACTCGCACCACCTGTGAGATGAGCGGCAGCGACACCGCTCGCAACAGATACTCCAGCCATGTTGATAGCTCTGCGCTTCTTGTAGATGTTGAGGGCTATCTCCTGCGGAGTGTAGCTTCGACTGGATATCTTTCTGATGTAGTCGCTGGAGCTGAATCCAAAGGTCTCGGAAAGATGCATGGTTGAGTAGTGTCGAGTAAGTGGGGAAGAGGGAGGAAGTAGAGCTCTGAACTGAAGGAAGCCTGGCTTGATGGATATTTTATAGTGGATGGCATCGCCCAACCTGGTGAATATCAGTAGACAAACTCAGGTTCGTGACATGCATCCTGGACGCTGGGCTGATCCATGAGGCGACCTAGGATCAAGATTTGCCGCCGCAAAAGCCTCTTTCAGTTCGGAGGGCGTCTGTTATCCAGTGGCGATCTGAATGCTTGCATTGCCATGTTTACTGCATTGAGTTCAGAGAGCTCGTTCTGAGCTGCTCTGCCACGAGGATCTCGAGTAGCTTCGGGGTACAACGATAGACCTACAATAGTCTGTATTGGATGAAGACTTAGGGTGTGTATAGCACCCAACAGCGAGGACGTACGATTTAGGTTTTTGGAACAGATGGTGGCAAGTTGAAATTTCCGCCGAAGTCTTCTGATCAAGGGGTTGGCGCCTAACGTCGCTAGTGCAAATAGCCGGGTGCTCAGCAATTCAATAGGTCAAGATAAGGTCCATCGGTGTGAACAAGAGTCCCAGAATGAGTGGTAAACGATAAACAAGAAACACCGACCTTGGCCAAAAGCATGACAACTGCGTCAAGTCGTCTCGATCGATCACGGTAAATCATAGGTGGATTCTTCTTTAGGAAAACCGATGTATTATGCAGTCTCCGCGTGCGTACAGTATAAGGCTGGCACAGCTCTAGCATGGGGTGAAGGAGGCAAAACAAAAATAGACCTCCTTACAGGATGCTCACGCGAGCCCGAACAGTAAGGATGCAGTGGCAGCACCTAGGGTCCAGAAAACGTTTCCAGTGGTGGCGACAGCACTGTTCCCGCCAGCTCCGCCAGAGCTACTGCTATTGCTGCCTGAGCTTGAACTGCCTCCTTTGATCACATTGTTAGTACCGTCTGAGCTGTAGACTCGGACGGATCCGATCTCGAAGTAGGCTGTGGCGTAGTCTGAGCCGTTTCCGACGACCCAATCGGTGTAGCAGACCCCGGAACATGTCTGGTTGAAGATTGTGGGAGCACCAGCAAAGTCTACAAGGAGGTATTTAGAGTAAATATAGCTGATGATATGGGTGGCATGGGTGACTTACCCCCACAAAGGGTTATGTCAAAGATGAGGTTTTGTGGCTCGAAGAACTGCGACATAGTGCAGCCGCTGGAAGGCCAGTTGCCAGTGGGTGTACCAAAGGTGGAGGTATCAATGCTTGACGTGTTAGAGGAAAGAGAGCTCGGAACGTTGGTACGGGAGAAGAACCAAATACTGAGAAGTCAAAGATTAGGGTCAACTCAATGATAAGCGACAAAGCATCGTACTTGATTCCACTCTCAGCCATCTCCGTGACCCAAACGCCACCTCCTGCAGCAGCGAAGGCTTCTCCATATGCAGCTTGGTTTCCATCTTGGATGAGGCAGCCTTGATTACTGTTGTCATTCTTGTTACAGTCAGTCGAGATGACAGAGGAAGAAGAGGTAATGGTTGGGTTGGTTAGGTTGCAACCTGGAAGCGTATGAAGGCCCATCTGGTTATTTTTGGCAAGGTTTACGCCTTCTAGGGTGTCGATTTCACTGCGGAACTAATCTTAGCAAGTACAAAATAGAGATAAGGTGACGTCACGTACCCTCCTGAAGGCCAATTAGGGGATTGGGACCACCTATTTTTATTTGTCAGCTGCGGATGAAGATACAATGATCAACGTGGAATTTACCAGGCGGGCCAAACGGAACACTAGGGAGGGAGGTGAGTGCGAGATTTCGAAGGTGGTGATCGGAACGTACGCCGTAGGGTAGATGGTACATATCGGCAACCCAAACACTGCCTATACCGTACCGATCATTAGAGGAGATCCGAACGGTGTTCCTCTTGTCGTTCCAAGGCACGGTAGACGTGTTATCGACCTTGATGATAGCATGGTTTGATCCAGAATCCACATATGCCAGTTGGGAAGATGCCGCTACAGCGGCAGATACAAAGCTTAATTGGAGAAAAATAAGTATTTGGGTTGTGGAATAGTCTATAAGGGACTAACATTGCGTCTCCGTTCGTCAGATTGTCGTCTGCAGAGATAAACAACACTGAGTGAGCAGCTAAATTGGCAAAAGTCGAGGCACTTACAATTGTTGTAGAATGTCCAGTCGTTGAAAAAGGCCGAGCCAGCGTACTCCTTTATCATGTCATAGCTGGTGGCGGAGACAGGAGTCACACGAGAAACCAAGCCAATAGAGGCTGCGAGCAGAGATCCTTTAGTTATTGAGTACCGCATCTTTCGAGGACGATGAACAACCAGTGTTCAGCAAAGGCGGTAGACGTGTAGGGTGAAGGGGAAAGGATAGCAACTGCGGCAGAAGCGACCAATTTTAAAGTGAACTGGTCAGAATGTATATAATTAGCTCCACCTACGCCCTGGAGGATATTTTAAGGCGAGCCGCATGTCGCTCGATAACAAAGGCTTTTGTTCGTATTCAGTTTAGCCACTCCATTTTCATCCTGTCGGTTACGGAGAGCTCGGTGATTGGAGCTCATCACACCTCGAGGCGCGAAGAGACGGTTTGTTGGTCAATTGCTGCTTAGGAGCGATCATCTTACTGGGAGGACATCTTGCGCTGACCATGATGGTTGACATCGAAGAAGGAAGATGATTTGTTCAGATGTGTGCGGAAGAAGCGGTGATTTGATCATTGAAATGGCTGACAATTTCGAAAATCCATGAAATGCTTGGAGACGGGGGATTGACAAGGACTTTCAAAGTGCCTCTGAAGGATCGTTTGTTATCGAAGGCCTGTGGCTAGGAGGAGTAAAAATTAGAGTCAGAACCGCTTGAAGCTCTTGCAGCTCAGGATTCAGAGTCTGGATGTTGCCGGATGGCCGAGTGTTGGCCGAAACCTACTGCGATGTAGGCTAAAGCCTGGGTCAGATTGTAGTGGATGCAGGGGCTGCTAGCGAGGACCCACTGGGGAATATGGCCCAGGGCAGGGAGGTCACTGCTGTTGAAAAAGTTTTTCTTCTCTACCCTCGACGGCTGATGGAACCCGTCCTGGGTCCATAGGCCATCTTGAAGAAAATCTAGGTTAATAAAGCGTAGAAACTGAAGAGTCTTGCACGGAGATGACAATCATTTATATTGCTCGAATTCGGGCCCTTCAAAGTCCTGTTTGCGCCATTCAAAGGACGGATTGAGCCCAGATTAAATTATATACGTTAGACGCGCTGATATATGGGGATGCTGAGTTCGTGATGTGGAATTTGCACTGCAGTGTTATATAGCAACGACTACACGCGCCAGCTATACACTCTTTAACACATCACACCATGCCAGGCTGGAAGGATAAACCTACTTCGCCGTGGAGGATGTCTGGACAATTGGCCAACCGTCGACGCCAGTACTGGATAGCCTTGGGTGTCATCGTCGTCATCTTCTTCTTCGTGGTCCATCCCAGCAAAGTTGCGCACTCTGCCAAGTTTGGAGGAATATCGAGGGAAGATTCTACCAGTGGGAACAAGAAAACAAAATGGGAGAACCCTCCTACACTTGCAAAGCTTAAGGAATGGCAGAAGAACCTTCCTCAGCATAACTTGGACTTGCCTTTCCCTGAGGGCAAGACTGGACGTTATGTCAAGTTCTCTAACCAGGTGAAACGTTTGGGATGGAATAATGCCTTCAACGAAATGTAAGTCGTACAATTCTATCTGACAACCTCGTTTCTGACGCGCAGCTCCCTCAGTCTCATGAACACACATCTTGCCTACGAATCAAAACGCGCCTACGTCTTCCAGCCTTATATCTGGAAGGAATCTCATTATGCCTGGCCAGAGCATAAAATGCGCGAAATTCCACCCAGCACCCCTCTTCCCGCCATCATCGCTGGTCCTTCCGCTGGTGGACCTTGGGACGAAGGTGACGAGGCACCTCGTTCTATCTCTGAAGAGTGGTTCGACGTCGTATGTCCTCAGAGCGAAAGGCGGGTAATTAATACCCGGGATGTCAAGCCCGTTATTGGCTGGGCAGATGGTGTCGACATTTTTAATCACTGGAAAAAGCTTCTCCTCGATGCACCTGAGAGGTGTATTGAGATCGAGCCCGAACATTACACCAAGGATTTCTTCCCCCAGACTTTCGACCTCTGGCTATGGGGAAGCACTCGTGTGCGCTCCCTCTGGCCCTTATTCGCCCAATCACCCACCTCTCGCCTTCTCGAACCTTCCCATATTGTCAAGTCTGCTGTCGACAGGAATGAATACCTGTTCGTCCCAAGAGGACCTCGACCCAAGGTCCCTGTTTCCCGCAGCCCTTATGACCGCATGCTCGCTGTACATGTTCGTCGGGGTGATTTCAAGGAGTCTTGCCTCGAGCTTGCCAAGTGGAATTCCACTTTCTACAGCTGGAATCTACTTGAGGATCTCCCTGATGTCTTCACCCCACCTGCTGGCGGCGAACAGGGCAACAATACTCCCGAGAATATCGAGAAATATCTAGAGCACTGCTTGCCCAGCACAGATGACATCGTTCACAAGGTTCGCCAGTCCCGGTACGAGTACTTGGATTCGTCAAAGAAGGGAAATCATGTTCTGGACGTTCTATTCCTGTTGACAAATGAACAGGGAGAGTGGCTCGAGAAGCTCAAGAACACTTTCAGGCAGGATGGCTGGCACACGATCGTCACTAGCAAGGATCTTGAACTGGATCAGGAGCAGACGGAGGTCAACATGGCTGTGGACATGGAGATTGGCCGTCGTGCTGCGGTATTCATCGGTAACGGGGTAAGTTATTCATGCTTTTGAATTGAGAAAAAATGACGACTGATGACTTTTCCGATAGTGGTCATCGTTCACCAGCAACATTGTCCACAAGCGCTTGGTTGACGGAATGGAGTACATTAGCTGCCGCTTCTACTAATACTGGAGAGTTCACCCTGTACATATAATACCGTATATCTAGTTATTGGTACACTCTGCATCTTCGTCGAACTGAAGCCGTGAAGCGGGCTAAGTGGCCGCTAGCGAACACATAAGGGGCAAAGAATGATTTCACACGAGGGCGAGCCTCTAACAGTTTCCACTGGCTGTCAGCCTTCCTGACACCGTCCCCTTTATACCCTCCTCGCCAATTCTTCCACTCTTTTCATGGATTACGATAGGAAGTCCAACGTTTCGTCGTTCTACGGTCGCAAAAACTCGATGGATGCCCTCAATAGGGACTTTCCTGCACCGTCGTCAAGTTCGCAACGACCAAGAGATGACGCTTCATCATTCTTCAATCCGGATGCACCAAGGAGCAGTATGGACCCTCTGACTGGCCGACCATCCGCAGGTTATAACAGGGGCTCGTATTTCAATGCCGGAAGGACAGAACCGGTCAGAGGCGGGAGGGATGAAGAAGAGGCTGGAGAGAAGGTTGCGGAAAATATTTGGGATGTCTATGCTGACTTCAACAATGCTGGTCCTCGTTACAGCACTGCATACGGTTCGCAGAATTCCAAAGGGTGAGTTTGTTTCATTGGTGGATAGAATTGCTGGTGACACCGGGTCCAGTTATGAGCCTATTGCTCCATCGACACCTCTGAAAGACGACGATGCAGCGAGCTCAAGGAACCCCGTTGAAATGGTTACTGTGCCAGCCCTGGGCGCCGAATGGGGGCGTGAAGAGCTGAAAGACATGACGAAATCTGCGAGGAAAGCTAAAAAGGCAGAATCTCGACGGGAGGCTTTTAAGGCTTTCAATCGCGGAGAGCGGGGCCTCTGCGGCACATGCCTTACCAGAAAAATTCTCGTCTTCATCCTCTTCGGACTTTGCGCTGTGTATGTTTGTCTTGTTCCGCTCTGTTATTCCACTAACATTTTTGGACGATCGTAGTGCCGCCATTGTGCTCGGCTTCACCATACCCCGAGTCCCGACGTTTTCATTCAACAGTCAGAAGCCCCTCATCCAAGCTTCAGGGGATTGGAATAATACTATACCAACGTATTTCAACCGAGCACCCGCAAACTTCTCTTTCCCCGCATTCGCCGCTCTTAAGGTCGATACCACGAGCAATTATCTCCCTCTCAAGTTCAATTCTCTTGATGCTCAAGTATACGATCTCGACTCGTTAAGGAAAGTTGGCCAGGGCCAGTTATCGAAGTTGACCCTACCCAAAGGATTCCCTGAAATCAACCTTCCCTTGAACATTACCTATTTTGCTGACAATTCTTCCGATATCACATGTGGGCCTCCCATCTTGTAAACTTGTGCAATCCTACTGACGAACCGCTCTCTTTAGGGGCAAATTGGTATAATGCCTGCAAGAATAAGGGACAGTATGTTGGTGGTGAACGCCCGCGTAAGTCTAACTCGATACAGACACTTTCCTCTAGTTCGCTGACTCTCCTTCCAGCTCTGAAATTCCGACTTGTTATCAACATGAACATTTTTGGCCTACCTGGAAAGCATGCTACTTCCACACAGATTTCAGATGCTCCTTGCCCGATTGAGCTCGACCAGAGCAGTGCATAAATACCTTTCTGGATCATACCTATCTTCTCTGATACTGTCTACGCCTGGGACTCGGACTCATTGCTTACACATATGCAACCTGCCACGAACTTTCTAGCTACGAACACACACATCCTGTCCTTTCTGTGTATCCTAAACTTTGACACTTTAATTATTACCCATCGATTTGGACTGCAACCTTTGATAGACAAAGAGATTTGGCTAACAGCGCACAGTTTGATCATTATTATCGACGGTAGTCCTCATACTGAATGCAATAAAGTTATGTAACGTGGTCGAGAACTATGTGACGTCGACGAATACTCTTACAAGTGGGAAATACCTTCGACCTCGATCGTAAATTCGTAACAGTCACTCAAGTGATCATGATAGGGCCTACGTCTACTGCTAGTAAACGCTCACCAGTGGCCTCCACTGCTTCAAGGTAGGTCTGGTTGATGAACTGTACATCGGGTTTGTGTATGGGCGGGGGCCGGGGGTCCTATATTATCAGATCGTTGTCAAACCAAATCGCGGTTGATGAGGGATAAAACAGACCGCAGGGAACATGCTGTGGCGCAAATGGCGAGGCTTCCTCGTCCATGATCTTCTGATCATAATGGCGCAACAAGAAGGGGAACAGCTGTAGGTTGGAGAGTGAATCCGAAGGCTGAGGGCTGAGCCTGATAATCGAAAACTGGCTGCAGCCCATGGGTACTCTATCCCGGCGGCTACGAGTGCGCCACTTTCTGATACGCTTATAGAGCAGTAAGGACGCAAAGAAAATGGCGACACAGAGGAGGACCAGCGAAACTACATGACACAAGTCAGAATTTTCGCCTTCCAAGGATGGATGAAGAAAAGCTAACCGATGAACATGGTTTCGTCGGTCTTGTCCCAGCATCTTGACGGAGGTGGGGTAGCCATACTTCATGCAGACCGCGACAGCTACAAAGAAAACGGCGCTTGGATTTGCAACAAGGCCAGGTCACTGGCAGTTCCCCTTGCCTATCATCCAGGGGTATTTATCTTTCCTTGTAGACGCCTGCCTGGAGGCTTCATGAGAAAGGTATGCATCATTTTCATGCGCACTTCACGGAACCTGTGCGGTAGCATTGTGTCCTTTAATATGGTTAAATTAGAGCTCATTCGGGGCAAGAACCCCTACGCAACCTGTTAGAACCGGGATAGAGGTGTGCAAGATGATGTATGGGGCGCGATGATGAGACTTTTAGACGCCTGGATAGCACACGTGCCTGCCTCCTTCTACAGCAATTGGTGTGCACGCTGATTCTGCCGACGTATGCCAGCCCAGCCATTCATTTTATCGTCCGGATCGGGAGCTCGAAGTAAGATGTGATCAACGAAGGGAGAAAAATGCTGAGATCTTTAGGCTCGATGGCACGGCAAGCACGTACAGTAGCACAGCACCATTTGTCCTCGGGACTGTTTGCTGTTTGTGATACTCCTGAGCAGATACGACAGATGGAGGCACAAACTTTCATGAAAGTGATGTCCAGCGTTGTCCTCCTCCCTCATACTCGACCGCAAGATCGTCAAATCGGGAAAGGGGCTCAACACCGGACAGTGCACTGGCAACACTTGCGGGGCGGGGAAATCTTCGTCAAGCGTCTGATAAGAAAGAAGTACCCTCGATCATACTTGGGGCTCATTCAAGGCAGTGACTCAGATTCGTGTAGCGACCAACCGCCACATATAAAAGACCTCCCAATGACAACTTGGGACCCAGAGGCCTCCAAGCATCCGTGCTGAACCCTCAAGAGTTCGGTAGGGCTGAGATGGTCTTCTGACAATGTTAGACATTTGTTTAGGGTTGCCTAGCTGGCAACGAGTCCGTGGTGAAATCCTGAACAAAAACGACGGGAAGGAGAGGTTGAGTGTCGACTGCATCGCGCCATTTCGCACAGCATATCATGATGGTGATGGATGCAGTAACTTTCGAAAATGCATGATTATGATGTTGTGGGTGTTATACATATGCGGCGTGATTGAATAAACTAGGGTATATGGAGACTGTTGTTGAGATGGCTTAGTTGCCTTGGTATGAGGTTCTAGCACGGGTGGGCTGGACGATGCCAGGGCCGTTGGTTGGGGCAGCATCGGAGAAACTAAGATCAGCAGGGGAAGGAGGAACCTAGCGAGGCAGGTTATCAGTAAGATACTGTGGAAATGAGAGCACTTCGCCTACAAATGGGACGAAACGAGAGTCCTCTGATGCACGTGTAGTAGAGATTCCAGTGAGGGGCAGAATGTGCCTCCATACGATCGCACGACTTGAAACCTGGCTAATGACAAGTACAGCATTCGGAGGTGGCCATTGCGAAGATATCCGAAGATGGTATATGGGCAAAACGTGTTCGTGTCTACGCTGCCCCATAGCAGAACGCAGAGCTTGCAGACGATCCCGTCCAAAGCGTAAGACCTGACCTCCACACAAGCTACTTGTGAGAACTGCGACAACTGATAATGTTGTTCAGCTGCGGGTATGTGTAGCGAAAGTGCACATCAAACTCACGAATGGTCAAAAGAACAATTGCGGAAAGGAGCCATGGTAGCATTGCCTATGTCAAGTAGATATTGTCGGACGCAGTGAGGACAAAATGTCGGGGCAAGAGAGGTGTACGGGGTCGAAACCTTTGGTATTATAAGACGAGGGATGTCGACTGGGGACACCTCTGCACACCATTTGCAGTAGCTGCTCGGGAGGGGCGGTGTCGTCAACAGACCTTCCCTTCCCAATTCGTGACCAATATATCCCTGGGTAGGTCGAACAAGAAACAAAAAATCGGTACTTGTGCAGGAGAGATCTCCGACATGCCAAGATGGCGGGTCGTCGAGGGAGGATGAAGGTGCGACCAATGGCAACTTTGAGAAGTGCCTTCTCGATGGAGCGATAGGCGCTCGTAGGCGGCTGCATTGAGCTTAGTTTCTCCTTCAGGGTACCACCAAATGAATTTCATTGGTTGGTGTGCCGTTGCGGACGGAGGTGTGCAAGGTGCGATCTTGACATATATCCTCCGACGGGTGTGGGCATCAAGTATCAGGATGGTTTTGTGCGAACGGGCATCATATGTCACTTATCCCCTTCTAGTACTTCGTCTAGCTCAGAGGGAATTGCCACTGTTTGGGGGCCAGGGAATTTCAAGAAGTAAGAAGCCAAGAAGGGCTTGAATCAAGCAAGTTCGTCCTCATTGGAGACTCTCCAACAAAACTACACGGTGGAACATAAAGGCAGGTTTCGTCGTATGAAATAGACCTAGCCAGACCAGACAGCAGGTCCGGCTAAAGTAAGGTTAGCCTGGCTGCTGATTATACTGAAACCTATTTCACTTACGAGCCTGGTAGCCAGTGTAGTTGGTAGGCAGAGCGTAAATATCTGTTGGAAAGTAAGCATTTGGATCTCAATTCCATCAAGAAGATGAAGCCTTACTGAGGAGGATACCGGGGTCAGTTGCAGAGTATGCACCTACGTCATCATTAATATCAGTATCAATTAGCCCGCTTTACAGAGATGCATACCAGGGAAGGAGACGAGAGGGCTCGGCTTTCCGCTACCACCATTGACGACGTTGATCTGCGCGCAGCCGAGATAGACCTACAGGATCGCTCATGTCAGTGAACTAT
This sequence comes from Clitopilus hobsonii, assembly GCA_015708445.2. Taxonomy (NCBI): domain Eukaryota; kingdom Fungi; phylum Basidiomycota; class Agaricomycetes; order Agaricales; family Entolomataceae; genus Clitopilus; species Clitopilus hobsonii. The sequence continues at coordinate 1,177,411 of CP068003.1, read as the reverse complement.
CGTGCGCTGAATATGTTTAGCAGACTCACTTGTGCACCACCGACAGTGCCAGCCAGGTGAAGGGCGATTTGTTCTCCTGAGATGGGGATGAGTCGGGGTCACACGGAAAAACTCGTATGTCTCAATACCTCTTAACAGATATTGGCTGTGTTGAGGCATAGACCAATGAGAAACATGACATCGTTGATTGGTTTGAGGCTCACCCGCTAGGAACATTCTTCGGAATCGTGAAAGTGAACTGCTGGATGTCTGCTTCCGTATTAGCTGATCGGCCAACAAGCTAGAGCAATGTGACGCCTACTTTCTGAATCAAACGTGAGGGTGCGTGTGCTGGACGAGTAGGTGGGAGACCATTCCCAGATCTTGAACCTTTTAACGGTTAGAGATTTATCGCGGCGATGATTCATGCATTACCAAGTCTTTCCCAGTCCAGCGCTGTTGGAATTGGCGGCGGGACTGGCAGGGGTCATATAGGCAGAGAAGTACTAAAAGCCCCCGGCGTAAGTAACGGAGCCTCCAAGGATAGGCTTTAGATGTTTACTCACGCCCGGATGACCCATGATATTATCCGCATGGAACCCAACAGTGGAACCAGCCTGAACGGTTGCAATACCCGCGCTGGTTGCAGAGGTGGAGTCGAGCTCGTAACACCGGATGGCGGAACTACTGACATCGGTCACCTGTTGCGATCAGCGTGAGTATATGCGTTGGAAAAAGGACAGGAAACTCAAGACTCACGCCAGCTTGGGAGTAGTGGTTAGCAGTAATCCTAACATACTGCCAATCGGTTGTGGTGGTGCCGTTGACAATGAGGTCAGGGAACGTGTCTTGAATACCATATTTTAGTTCTAATGTAATCAGGATAGAAAATTGGTTACGACACTCACAATGAGCAGAAGCCAATTGCGTCGCTGCGAGTACGATTAGCCCAAGGAGCTTCATGTTTGCCTCGAAGACGATGAAAGTGTTCGGGGCGGCAGCTTTTTATCATGGTTTGTCTGGGTAGATATCGGAAATATCTTGGCCCGAAGTACTACCACCCGACTGTTCGTAGCCGTTTTCTGGTGGTCTCCTTGCTCTGCATGACATAAATGCGTTCATCTGACGCACCACAATCGCAGAGGGAGGGTTACCGTTGCATAGCGGACCGTATGCAGAATTAAAGATGGTAAACCGAGAAATAGCCGTTCGAGCCGGAACAGCAATCATTCCAATTCAATAGCCTTGGCACGTTGAGCCAATTTGGCGGACTAAACGGCTCCGGTATGTCTTGTGAACAGTCTAACTTTGGATGTAGGCCGTCTTGTGAGTAGTGAGCGTAGTCCGGCGGGCCGCAAACTTGGGGATAAGGAGTGTCGTTGCTACGAATCGAACAGGTGCTCGTTTGACCGAGGAAGTATGGATCCAAAGACAGTGGCTTCTGGCTGACTTTGCTCGAGCAGCAGCAATGCAGCGACTGCCACTGTAGTCGAGGTCATGGGCAAGCTGAGTTTTCGTGTCGCGCTTTGCCTCTCAAGAGGAGAGCACTGCCACCAACCTCCGACGGCAACAAACGAATGATGCTGGATTTTGGACATTGAATGGAGCCATCATCGTCGCTGCTCTCGCTTCCAATAACATTTCTACCAGACAGGGAATCAAACACAAATGATCTGCTGAAGCGTGGCTGCTCTAAAGCAAGAGCTCGGCATCTGAAATCCTGGGGTTTGGGATCACCTGGTTCTTTCACCGCCAATGTCACTGAGCCCGGAGCCTTACTCGGAACGGAAGATGGCAGTATTTACCTTTTCAGGCCAGTAGAATCTCAATCCCAGCCAATTCCGACTCCCCGTTCATTTGAACTGCCTCAATCCAGGGCAACGAGTCCTTCGAGCCAACATCGGACGTCCATAACACCGTCCAGAGCTTCTACACCCAGCTTAACGTCACCTCTTCCTTTCAATATCGCACAAAGAGCTCGCATAGTCTCCGGGATAACCGCAGACTCTGTAGAAGCTCCAAAAAACTATGTTGATTTTGACGATGAACCAGAGAAATTGAAGGATATACTGAAAGGGAAAGGTGGAAAGGATAAAGCAGAGAAGAGAGGAAGCACCGATGAAGCCTCCCTCAAAACACTGGAGTCCAAAAACTCATCTTCTCGTTCACTCTCACTACCCCCTAACCCAAACCGCAAGAATACAACGAAGGTTGCTCAACCCATAAACCCTCGTCCGGTTAAAGCACAAGTACCAGCGCTTTCTTTGACCCTTTCAACTCCTTCCCCTACGTTCTCCAGGTTCAATATCCAGTTAGACCCATGGTGCCATATTGTTCTTCCCGCGAAAAGTACAAGGCAAGCCGTTACGAAGACCCTTATCGAAGAGAATCGCCGCTTGGCCTACGTGCTGCAAGAAATGGGGTATGTTTGTGCTTCAATTCAGAGCTATAATCTATCTAACGCAAGCAGCGAGATTTCAGTGTTCTCTTTTCGAGACGGTGCTTGTTTGGCGAATATAGACGCGAACGCTGATCCTCTGGAGCCACCCTCTGGGGTTCTGGAGAAGAACATTGATCACGATGTATGGCTGTGGGACCACCTAGCCTGGTCTCATGTTGGGGAGGTTAGGATTTATCCTGAGCCCGTTGCTTTGCGATTGACGTTCACTATTAGACAACGATCCTAGTCGCAACCTCTATCACCGATCCGAACTATCTTTCTCAAGAGACGTCGAACCTAGAGGACAGCAGTGCATTAGATGCCTCTCGAGTCAGCATTTTTGAGGTCAACATCTCTGATAGAGTGATCGGTGCTCCAGACATCAACCTTTCCAAAATTGGAGAGTGGTATTTCGACGGTGCTCCCTCAAGTGCTGGGATACATCAAGAATCAGATGGTCAGCGATCAGACTCTTTCATGCTCTCCATTTCTGACCCTTTATATATGAAGGCTCCTTTGTATTCCACTATGTCTCCCACGAGGGAAACCTGATGTTGAGGACGATTGAGGTACTACCAAGAGGTGTCTTCTCACTTCCAGACTCGAGTCTACAGGAGGATTCTCCACCTCATCATACAATACCTCTGCCTAATCCATTCAAGAATCATAAATCTAAATCGGCGGAACATCTCAACGGTCTCTCGCGACATCCGGGTAGAATACAACTGGGAGACGAGCATAACTTGGGCATCGTTCTACACGGGGACGACCTGAAGTTCAGTTCCGACTCCACCGATGGAAGCCTCTTGGGTGCTATATGGTCGATGGACGAGCTGGTCGTGAGTTGATTCACTTTTTAGGTAAACACTTTGCTGAGGAACTATGAATAGATATTCGATTACCGGCTAGGTTCCCTTCGCAAGTTGTTTCACGAGCCCTTGGAGGATCTCCTGGGTGTTCAGTTCTCGAATTATTACTGCTATTCCCTCCATTTCGAGGTAAGACCAGCCTAATTGGTGAGAGCCCACATTAACGCCCCGCAGGATCGGATTGAACACTATGCAATAGAAGCGAAGACAGCGGCAGATTTCGACAAAGTCGATGTGATACAGTGAATACCCCCTGGTAGACCGCCGTGACCTGGTATTGACCCTTCCTCAGCCCAAAACTGCTACAGAGATTATCTGTAGGCCCTCACTCAGCAGCTGACATTGGACATTCGCACCATTCTTTGACAACAAGCGTCGGTGTCGAAGACGAAGAGCCACTCTGCTTGAGATATCATGCAGCTATGGGATCAAGAACGCTATGGGATGGGTCAATACCCCAGGCAGAGCAATCCAATGACTCACTGGAAACAACCTGTTTGCTTCCTCTGGGCCTAGATACTATCATTGTCGGATCTGGTGCGTATAAGCCAGGGATTGCAACCATTTTAGCTTATCCTGTGATATCTAGCTGACGGGCATCTACGACAAATTTCGCTTCTTGGAGCACTCACAGTCCCAGAAGAGATTATGCAATCAAAGAAGTCGCATTCAAGTCTAGATGCACCAATTGTGTCATTGAGCACCGTACAGAACCTGCGAACTAGAGAAACATTCATTGTTGGGGGTGGAGATGACGGGTCCTTAGCATTCTGGTCGCTTGAGTAGGTTGGCCGCACTGAGTACCTTTGAACACATAACTGACGACCAGGACGATAGTCAACTGAAGCTGGTTGCCCGCTGGACAATTTTCATCTCACCCCTTCGATATGTAGTCCCAGTGGAAGACAAGATCGAAACACCCTTGAAAGGATGTGCACTGTGTATCTCGGCCAATGGTACCATAGCTGTGGTTGCGATCGACGGATTCCAATTGTGAGTGGCCCAGAGCATGCTAGAATGTGACGAACTAGATGACTGACAATTATCAGCTTATATGTTATTCCTGGAGCTGCTGCCCCACTTGCTGAAGTTTGCCTTGGTGGGACAAATCTCATGCTCATATATTCCGATCGGCGAGCGCGCCTCTGGGATGTGCAAACAAAGGAATTTTGGCGTTCTATGAAGCTTGACAAGGCAAAGGAGATGCTCGATCAGGGTGGCTGGATTAATCTGTAGGAACCATGGCTTATGTAGACCGCCAAATGCTAATTTGCTGCAGCCCATTACAGGAACAAAGGGCCACGACGACCATATTACACGACCTACCCCATGCTATATCTGACGATGGAGGTGCGTCATTTTCTTCCTGGTGACGCGCCGAGGGCTGACTCGATTCAGCATCGACACTGCTCATGAACCTTGAGCAGTTTGCTTCGGAGTCAGCTACTCTCGCCAGAACAATCAGCACCAACCGTGACCAGACTCGAATGATTCTGCGGGCGCTTGATAGGTTGAAGGCACTCCTATCGATCCTCCTTACTCCTGGACTAAGCAACGACATCGACACTGTATGCTTCATCAAGTTGGCCATCCAACAGCCTAGAGCTGTTGCGGGACATCACACGTATGTTGACCCGTTCTATACCATCGATGTCGTCGTTGAAAGTACGAAAACAGCAGTGGTTCTACCACGATCTACAAAGCTTTGGACTCCCGGAGCCCTTGGACATTATCGCCAGAAGCCACAGCATCACGACTGCTTGCCCTGGTCGTCATCTTACAGACCCTCAGCATATTCGAAGGTAAGTAAGAAGGCGGAATGGTGGACTAAATGCTAACTGATGTAACAGAGTTCATTGAAGCGGCGAACACAGTGCTCATATTTTATTCTACTTCGCTGGCTTCTGTGGTGGGGACAGGGTTTCAGCGTCCTTGCTTGGTATCTCTTGCGAGGTTTTGGTTTTCTGGATCTGGTAGGCCTACCTCTTTTCTGTTTGTGAAGATGTCGTTGACACTTGAGATAGCTGAAACTCGGAAAGCTGCTAGGACGATCTTTGACTATACCGTCGCGTGCCTGAGTGACGAAGAATCGAACGCGCTAGCAGAGCACTGGCAACATAGATGTATGTCTTTTGGATCACTGAATCTAGCCAGCCTGACATCTTCCTCAAGTGCCTTGTCTTCAGCCCACTGCTGATAAGGAGTCAATGCAAGCAGCACTTGCATTGTATATGTGTGGGTATCTTGCAGCAGAAAGGTACAGTTTGCTTCCGACAAGGTAGGGCCAATTCTTTGGTTGTTGTGTATCCAGCTGACTATTTTCTCAGTACTCTCATCGATATCTCAAAATCAGTCGCACTCTACCTACATGACGATCAATCCCTGCATAGAGTCTTGGCAGTCGACCTATGCTCAAGAGGATTCCATGTTTGGCAACACTACATCGATGCAATGGAGATCCTACGGGCATTGTTCACGCTAGCTACAGCTACGAAGAAGGAATCCATCAGCCTACAAAACGTTGCTTCTCAAGCTCGTCTTGCTGTACTCCAGATTGCAGCAAGCGATACGGCACTTTTCATGCATACACTGGGTTTGGACATCCTCAATCCGCCAACTTTGGAACATCGCAAGTCTGTGCTTCAAATTGTTGCTTTCTTGGTTCGAAAGGTATTTGCATCTTCCTGAAACTATCTTCTGCTATGCCCTATTTATTGACGACCTCTTCAGCGACCCCTTGTCTTACAGCCGAATGTCCCCAAGCTGCTTGAGGCTGTCGTCAAATCTCTTGATCCAAGTGTTACCACACACAGAGACGCTGTCTTCGATTCTGCAACGGAGATAATAGGTTACGTGGTTAACACGTAAATATCCCTCGAACCTCGAGTCTTCCTGTGGCTTACGCTTCTTTAGGTTCCCAAGCGTTGACTTCAACACCGCCGTGCAAAGACTTGCAGTTGGAACAGATGAAGGTGCAGTAGTCATGTACGACGTGAAGACTGCGATTCGCTTGTATGTTCTGGAGGGTCACCAGCACGCTGTCACGGCCTGCAGCTTCTCTCCCGACGGAAGGAGGCTCCTGTCCTTGTCATTGGAAGAGAATGCGGTCCTGGTATGGAAAGTAGGGACCAGCTTTACGAGTTTCTTTACTCCTGGGGTGCCTCCAAGACAGGGGCATGGAGGGTCTGAACCGTTCAAGCGGTTTAACTTTCATCTAGCTGCTGAAGGTGAGAGGTTCATTGTTTCCCGTGGGTGTAGAGATTTGCTGATGAGTGCATTAGGTGACCATATGACCCTCACGGAGGCGAGAGAGCTGATACATTTTGATTGGTCGGGCGATAGAAGTGTCAGGTTAAAGATTAGAGAGACTGTAATGACATTTAGCACTTAATCTGTCCTGGCCCTCCCTATTGCTGTTGCGTTGAAATACGCAGCCTGTATAGAAAATCGAGATTCCTGGGTGCACCCACGTAGCGATTTCTAATATGCGTTCGTATTAAGGATGGGTATATGTCTAGAACATAGATTCGATAGAAAGAGTGTTAACCCCAGGCAGCAGTGGTACTGAAGAAGGTAATCAGTGCGAATCGGGATAGTGAAGGGAAGTGTGCTCACCTATAATTGACAATGAGATGGCCATCCGTGGAGAAGGACTGCGGAAGATGGCGAGTAAGTAACTCGGATAACGGGACAGGCAACTGAATGTACTTTGAACAGGTTTGAAACAGTATCGTCCGGGGCTGGAGAAAATGCAAGGTTGATGTAGGTGAACTGAGGGCAAGGTCAGGACATTTCAGGTAGACGGCCTTTGAGATGACGCACCAATGGTTCACCAGCCGGCCACGATAGCTCTTTCCTCAGGAACTGTATCACCGCCTGAAATCGGTTTGACGCAGTAATCTTGTAGAAGTTCTGCTTCATGATTGGTGCATTTCCAACAGCTTTGAAGCGCACGACGACTGGTCACAAGCCACTGGTCAGTATGATGTGTAAACTGGATAGTCTAGCCAATGAACGTACTCTTGTCTGATGGATCCCTCTTCTTGTACGTCGCCAAAGCGTCCATTGCTACATTATAAGATTCTGAATGTTCTGGCGTAGCCCATGATGGCAGAGAGCGTGGTGGTTGTGCCATGACAAGAAAGGCAGTTGCTCCGTGAACCTCATGATCGCGACTGACACCTTTGCCGAGTCTTCGATCCAGCAATAGCCCACTCATGTGGTTCGCCCCAATGCATCCATTTGCCAGACTTCCTTGCTCTTTCCATGTTCTCCATCATCTTAGCAGCGCTAGTCGTCGCTCCTAGCGTCGTCCACGGCCTTTGGCCCATTCCAAGGACACTTCAGACTGGAACTAGCTTCGTCAAGCTTGCCTCCACCTTTGACATCACAGTGCAGTTCAGTAATCCACCTCAGGATCTTCTGGATGCAGTTTCATCAGCAAAATCGTATCTTGTGAACGACAAACTACAGAGGCTTGTCGTTGGCCGTGGTAGCAATGATGCAAACGCTATCAACCAGGCGCCGTCTCTGAAGAGCCTTGTTTTGACGCTCTCCAATGGAGCAACGGCTCGCCCCATAGCTACTGAGGCTGTCGCTGCAATCGGTACCCGCAGCGAGGGGTATGCTCTTACGCTGCCTTCCGATGGTTCTGCAGCGACGATAACCGCAAACTCGACGCTTGGCCTGTACAGAGGTCTTACCACCTTTGGCCAGTTATTTTATGATCTCTCCGGTACCACCTACGCCTACCAGGCGCCAGTCAAGATCACCAACGATACGCCTGCATACGTGAGCTTCTTTTTACCACTGTCTGCCTAGTTCACTGAACCAAGTAACTGCTACTTTAGCCTTACCGAGGCTTTATGCTTGATACAGCAAGGAACTTGTAAGGAAAATACACCCGCGATGATATAGCCGTTTCTGACCAGCATATAGCTTCCCTGTTGCCGATATCAAGCGCACTTTGGATGCAATGAGCTGGGTCAAGGTGAGTAGCTTTCTGGAAACTACGCGCATACACCTGCAGCTATGTCCTAGATGAGCGTCTTCCATTGGCACGTCACCGACTCTCAAAGCTTCCCGTTGGACGTACCTGGATATCCAGAACTTGCGGCAAAGGGCGCATATTCTACTAGCGAGATATACTCCGCCTCAGACGTCCAAGCTATCACAAGTTATGCTGCTGCAGTATGTGACCGGATAATCCTTCGTTGTTTCCACATGCTCAACGTCACTTCAGCGTGGTATTGATGTCCTCATGGTATGCTCATCAGCTCCCATTTCTCCTTCGTCGCCCTAACCCCGATTCAAGGAAATTGATACGCCTGGTCATACTGCGATCATCTCCACTTCGCACCCTGAACATATTGCCTGCCCATTTGCCGCCCCATGGTCAAGCTTTGCAAATGAACCTCCCTCGGGTCAACTTCGTTTGGCGTCCTCAGCTACAACCGATTTTACTACGTCTTTTGTCTCGAACATTGCGAAGACCTTACCGTCAAAAATGTTCTCAACTGGAGGGGATGAACTCAACACGAATTGCTACACCCAGGACGCTCAAACTCAAGCCGATCTGAAGGCGCAGGGAAAGACACTGGAACAAGCTCTGAGCACATTCGTTTCGAAGGTGCATGCCGCACTTGCTGGACTTGGCAAAACAGCTGTAGTCTGGGAAGGTATGTTTGCTTCACGGCGACGGGATTGATGTGAACGAACGTTGCTTATCTCCCCATTAGAAATGGTTCTCGATCATACCGTAGCCTTGAGAAACGACACTATTGCCATGTTCGTAGTCTTGTTCTTTCCAGAAGACAGGTGAACTGATGTCTACCCACAGGGTTTGGATTTCTTCCTCGAACGCTGCTGCTGTAGCCCAGAAGGGTTACAGGGTTGTGCATGCTCCTTCGGATTACTTCTACCTGGTAAATCCTCATTTGCAATTTCTCGTTGGTGGGTATTAATGTAGATCTTGTAGGATTGTGGTGCGGGCGAATGGATCGGTGATGACGCTCTAGGGAACAGTTGGTGTGACCCATTCAAGTCCTGGCAGAAGGTACCCCCTATTTCTTGAGGAGAGTTTGCTATCTTCTGACTATACATTGCAGTCTTATACGTTTAACCCTCTTGACAACATCTCCACTGGGCAGCAGTCACTCATTCTAGGAGGTGAGTACATTTCCAAGTGAAAAGATCAGCCTATTGAACGTGGGTTTAGGACAACAACTCCTTTGGGCCGAACAATCTTCCCCAGAGAACCTCGATTCCATCGTATGGCCGCGCGCCGCCAGCTCTGCGGAAGTTTTCTGGACTGGCGCCAAGCTTCCAGACGGTTCCAACCGTAATGTTGCTTCTGCTCTGCCTAGGTTACACGACCTAAGGTACCGCATGGTCAAACGTGGTGTGAAGGCTATCGCATTGCAACCCCATTTCTGCGCACTGCGACCTGGCATTTGTGATTTGTCTGCTTGACTAGGCTCCCTTTACCCTTCCCCACCTTCTTGGTCCTTTTTCTCGGATTTCGGTTTTCAGTATGGTTTGACATACATGTACATGTAGTCGTGTGACATCAGGTTCCTCTTGAAAAATGCATTTGATTGTGGGACCCCCAATGTTACAATGATAGTGAATACAAATATTAGTATACGACACACAGTAGTTACAACCCTTCATCATACAACTTCCTTGCTAATGCAACGTAAAATCGCTCCAAGTCTTGTTTCGTCTCGAGATCGTTCTTCCTTGGCTTCTCGGGGGCAGATTTCCGACTGCCTGCGTCATCGATGTGCTCCTTAGCCGTTGCCTCGATGTCGGCCATGAGCTTGTTCTTCGAGCTGAGAACAGATGGTGAAGGTACTTGCTCTGTCAGCCAATCCAGGACAGTAGACAACTTGTCTGTGGAGGACTTGACAACAACATCATCCTTTCTCCTATCCTCGTCTCGCTGACGTTGTCGATCTTGGGCAGCGACGCTTGTCTGTTGTTTGGGCTTCTCTTTGTCGTCACTGCCCCATACACTTGGTATACGCATCCATTCTGGCAGCCATCCGTCTGACCCATTTGGTACATTCTTCATAGCAGGGGCTGTCGCAGCAGCAGCACCCAGGCCAATGGAAGGTATGGCAGGTAAATCAACGCCAAACTCGAGACCCCGAGCCCCTCTCATCTCCCAATGATCACAACCCTCAAGTATACCAAGAAACTCGCCCCATTTGGCACTCTGGATAGTCACCAAACCATCATTGCCCCATTCTCTGTCCTTAGCCCAGAGTGGGGGTTCAGAGTAAGAAGACGAGGATGGATCTTGGTCCCAAATAGCCTTTAGCCTCGAACGATGTTTCTCTTCAGAGCTGTCCAGAATCATCTTGGGTAGCCAGAACGGATGCCAAATGCTCACAGACGGTAGCCTGCTAGCCACGCTGAAGTATTTAACAGTGGGATCATTGGGAGTGGCGGGGTTGAATACTTCTTCGAGGTATGTGGAAGTAAGGTTGGAGTATGCAGGGGAATCGACCACTGAGAGAAGTAGAGTGGTGACTGAGGAGGGGAGGGAAGAAAGTGAAAGGCCACGTAGGCCAGCTTCTGCCAGAAACGAGGCTTTGGCTTCTTTGGAGTCTGGCGACGGCAAAGGAATGACTTTGGGAGGGTATGATTCCGTGTTTCGGGTCTTCAACATGAGCTCTTCTCGCCTCAATTTGCCAATTCCGATGTTATCCTAGGTGTTATTCAGAACAATGTGTATGATAAAATGAAAATGTAATACGTACCACACACCAGTCCATGAAAGGGCTGCCCCTGTGAGGAGTCGCAACACTCGTGAGTGACAGGGGTGCATATGTTTCGGGCTTAAGATGGGTTATGAGGTGCCGACAGTCAAGTCCACCCATGGAATGAGCCAGGAAATTCACACCACGACCACGAGCTTTCATTTGCAGTTGACGGTCAAGGCCCTCCGATCGAGATACAATTGAACCTGTACTGCGTAGTCATGAGACTAACTGACTTCAAGGATACACGAAGACTGCTCACCCAGGAACTGAAGTCACAATCACCTCGGCCTTGAGGGTTCCACGGAGGATATTGAGAACATTTGACCAATAGTGCATGCGCATGCTGGGGAATTTGGAAGGACCACGAGAATCGAATCCATAGAGACCTTGTTCAGATGTTAGTATGTGAGTAGCTGATTGGTGACGTCGCGGCCGCACCATGACACAAAACTATGGGGTAACGTGGGGTCCGCAGAGGTTCGTAGAGAACAGGATTCTGCATCATCTGATGTATTGGGTCTGGTGGTACCCGTTCATTGGCCTCCTTGAATCGCACAGGTTTACGTGGTGTGTCTCGTTGCTTGGGTTCTCGTCGAGGTTCGGGAGTATGGAGAGGACCTTCATTCTTGTGCAGCTGACGTTGAGAAGAGCTGGTAAGGAATGAGGGCCATGGCAAAGACCACCGAGAACGAAAGGCTTCGGATGGAACTGGGAAGGGTCAGTCTTCAGCCTGTAGCCAGGATTGGATCACATACTTTCAGCCGTTGCATTCTGCTGGGTGTGATCAATCTTCAGAAGCTGAGAGTCATTGGATATTGAATGGCTTTGAGGCTCTAAGTTAAGCTTGGGAAGAGATCTCCGCCACAAGCCTCGAGTGTCCAGTGATTGCAGCTGCTGGGGGTAGCTCCCATGCACGTCATTCTGTTCTTCTTCGGCTCTTGCCTTCTTCACCAGAAGATACTGATTCGAGATAGTCAGCCCAGAGAGAACATTTGCTATTCGCCGTAGAACAACAACGACTGGTGCTGGAAAGTAGACGCTCGAGGACATGAACGTCGAGGGCAAGCAAAGATCCGGCTGCAAACTAACGAGACGGCGCGCTTGAAGGACCTTCGTTGGGGATTGATGAAATGGGATCAATTTCGGTGACTTTCTCACGTGATTTCGACACGCAAATGGCATCAGTGGCTGTGTTCATTGTATTTTCGCGTTCGTCGCGATGGATTCGTCCATTGTCGTTGTCCAGAGCAAAATGGATGGCCAGTATCATCCTTGACAAATTCGTCAGGCGACTACAGGCAAAGCTATTGTTTGTTGGCCGAAGAGACAACCATTTGAGGAGCCACAATGCGTTGTACAAGCTGGGTACACGTTTTCGATGCGCTTTGATGATTGACTCAGCTGCATGGGCCCTTGTAACCGAGGCAAAGCGGTCTTTACACAAAGGCCACTGACCATCTTGTCTCCGGTATAAATACTCATCTGCCTCTCTCTTAGACGACCAACGTTCGCTTTCGACAGTCTCCTGTTCGTTTCCATCGCCTTCTGAACCACATCCACCATCCTTCTCAGCATGAATTTATATGCCAGCAATGCACCTTTCCATTATCCCATTCCTTCTTATGGCAAGGATCCTCTACCAAATCCTCTTCTTTATGAATCCCGGTCTCCGAGCAGTTTTAGTGAAAGCAGCTCATCCTCATCCTCATCGTCCTCAAGCACAGACCTATACGCCGAAAGCGAAGATGGCTCATCCACCGCTCGCCCAACGAAGACCATGTTTGCGAAGCCAATTGTACGCCCAATGCCCGCTGCAGCTTCTCAGTCACAGGGAACCACAGAATACCCCCCTTGGCAGAAAGATCTCCTTCCTTATTCTCGTCTCTTGAATGGACCTATGAAGGAACCCGGAATGCTTGGGAGAGAGTTGCCCAAATGGAAGCGGATATTGGAGACAGCTACCGCTACCTTGAGCGGGAGACAGTCCTCAAAGCAACCTATGACGGATGACTGGTCGTTTGCCCTTGCTTCCGCTATCATCCACTCCGTCGATCCTCGGGAAACGATGACAGATTTTACCAAGGAAATCCTCTGGAAGGCCACAGACTCTGCGCAGCCCCTATCCGATTCACAACTCGATGCTCTTGTCATTGTCGCGTCAAAGATCGCAAGCGTCTTCCCGGACAAATCAGAGAGTAATCTTAGAACAGGTTATCGGCGCCTGATAGCAGACATCTTTGTTGGGACATTTATTAGCGCCTGGGATAATGTGGGTCTTTTACGAGTTATCTGTCGGAACCTAATCTAACTACCCAACAGGTGAGGAACCCAGAGGGTATTACCTATCACCCGAAGCCAACGGAGCATATGGTCCTTGCCACATATCGTCTTGGTCTCTTCATTGTCAAACTGTGGCAGCAACGCATGATCCCCAATAACGAGCTCTACGACTGTTTTTCGATCCTTATCACAAGCTTCAAGTCTCATGAACACTCGCAAGCGTTGCATGCGCTTCTTATTCATGCCGGCCCGAATTTCTGGTTCTCGATGGACGATGGGGTAGCTCGGCTGTTGCAGCTAGCTGAGATCATAGATGGCATGCATCATCGTATTCGTGGAACGTCGAGTGTTCTTGGAAAGAGTAGGAGTGATGAAGATGTTGGGAAACAGCTCCGCTTCATTGCGCAGACTTGTCGTGATTGGGTCGCTGCTTTCCAGCGTCAGGCCTATCACCTGCCCGCCTTGCCTCCTATGAGTTTTGCAGGGTACGGGAACTCTCCCCGTCGGCCGCCAGGGCTCTAGTGAAGTATAAATTTTTAATATGAAATGTTCTTCATCTAATTGCAATTCTATTTCCATATGTGACGATGCGTAAAAAAACGTGGGCCGAACCTGTAAGCACGCATGAGTAAGAAAGTGAGATGCTAAGTCAACGTGAGGCTCTAGTGAGAATGAGGAGAGCAAGCCCAAATTTGCCTGGTACGACGAATGGTTTCCGATTCGAAAAAAAAATCACGGTGAATCACCACTCTGATTCCTTCCTCAAATCGAGATCAAAGATGCTTCTGCATTTTCCATATCGGAGACTATCACAAAGAGGGCCATCTGAAATCAGAAAGGGATGGTCAGGTGAAGAACAGGAGCACTGCTTCCTTGTCTCCGGTGCCGCGGTTTGAACGGACCTGCTCCGTTCAACCCGTTCATGAAATAATGTGTGTATTGTGGGTCCACCAGGGGTTGGCGTGGCTCGACGTCATATCCGCGAAGCTTGGGGTTGATTCGTATCGTTGAGTGGGCGTTTTTGGCCTGTGTAGCAACACAAGGCTGCTGCAGGCACCGTCGCCGAGTCACGGCATACCTTATCTGCATGGATATGTCTTCGAGCTCACATCCAGGGGCAGATGTATTATTAGGCTTCTTCCTTCTTCGAGGTAGACTTTGGGTGACGAAAGCCGTCGAATGTATTGTGTTCGGCACTCGACGGAGTACCCTAATAATTCTCAATCGTATGGCGTGTCAAGCTGAGAGAGCTGCATCGTTATAATGTGTCGTCGAGTCCAGCACAAGCACGAGCACAGATGAGCGCCAGATGAGGTGTAGCCTACGCGGATTCTAGTCTGTGGGAGTAAGCGCGTTAAAGCTCCCGAGACCAAGATTGTTTGCTAGAAAAGGAATCCATTAAACCAAAACGGACGCCTAGCGCCTTTGGCGAGGCGGGGTTGCCTGACAATTCAGGGTGCTGACAATGATTTGCTCGCTTAGAATCGCCAAATAAGGCGAGGACCTGAGAGATTGAGAGCCAATTTGCAATGTGAGCTGGCTACGAGAAACATTTTCCATTGGAACGGAGAAACATATGGTGATGAAAGGAACACATGGTAGATGGATCTCCGTTTTCTGCGTTTTAGGCAGCAGTTCAGAGTAGAATAATCGTGTGAGAGGATGTTGCGTGGAAGGATTCGAAAGATTGATCGAAGGATTTGGTCGCGAATAAGGAAATCATTACCTGCCCAGTACGGTTGATCGACCACGGGGAAGCTTGTCAACCACAGAAATTACGCCCAACATGCCGTTTCGTTCCTTTTACCCTGACTATTACTATGCCTATGGTACGTTCCCTTATAATCCTTCGTATGAGCTGGCTAATTCGAGTGTCGCCTATTAGTACCTGGCTAGTAGAGACCTATCGATGTCCTCAGGCGCCAGTTCACGTACCAACAGTTTGCCGCCCATAGACTCTTGCCACATCTGGGATACGCAATCCCCCGCCAGCAACATCATGCCTGAGCGAGCAAGAGGCATCCACTCCCTTCCATTTGAAGTTCTAACTAGGATCTTCGTCCTCGGCGCTAACTATGCCTACCCTTTCGCCGATTCACCCTTCCTAATCAAACCGGACGCGAAGGGCAGCTACTATTCCCCTCCATCATGCGAATTCCAAGTCGCAGTATCGCAAACCTGCAGCCTTTGGCGTAGGCTCACTCTTGACACCCCTGTTCTTTGGAGTATGGTTCACTTCCGCCGGAGGGGAGATATTGAAAGAGGCAAGCAGTTTGTCACGCGCTGCGAAAATAGGCCGAAGCCCTACCCGATAGATATTCTCATTGAGACTGTCGATGAGGATGAATATTCCCCTCCTCACAACCTATACGAAACGGAGATGGACGACATCTTTACTTTCTTGCAGCATCGCAGGGAGATGTGGCGCTCTTTGCACCTCAAGGTTCGATGTGATTCGTGCAAACTGGTTGCGCGCAAGCATATCAAGGCTTGCAAGGGAGCGTCACTCCTCGAGACACTGCAGCTTTACCATTTTGAAGATTTCCGAGATACAGAGGGTCTCGATCTCGCCACGGTCAGACGTCCTGTCGTTTGCTTCAACAACAATCTTCCAAGCCTGAAGAATGTCTCTATGGTAGGCGTCAACCTTCCTTGGGAAGTTAGCCCCTACGTCACCAAACTTCACCACCTAGAGATGGCTCTTCACAGAGGCTTCACACGGCCCGCCTTCAAAGACTGGAGGTCCATTGTCTATGAAAGTCCTGATCTACAATCACTCTCCATACTTTTCTCTGGGCCGATGCCCCCCGGCACGCATCAGCCCTTTCCAGCAGCATTGGAGAACGACTGGCCTCGAGAAAACGAAAAGCCTGTCGCTTTAGAACGTCTGGAGCGTCTGGCGTTGATTGATCCCGATAGTCCTGACTATCTCTGCTCGTATATTCGCTTCTTGGCCTTCCCAGCCGTGAAACAACTCATACTTGGGTTCGATTCAGCAGACGACTATACTTCATTTTTTCAACTCGCCTCTGGAACATACCGTTCAATCGATGGTTCATATCGACTTCCATCACCATTACCCTGCCCGGACAATCTTCAATCTCTCACTCTTACCGAGTTTGACTGCGAACAAGCTGCCTTAGAAGCATTCTTGTCGCAGCTTACTGGGCTTCGGGTGCTCGAAGTAGGAGACGTTCCAGATCATTTCGTCAATGCATTGGTCAAAGGTTTATCGGTGCAGGTGTGCTTACCTGGGACAAACATTACGCGTGGCGGGGGCGGTTTCGCTGCGGCTCATGGCGCAGATATTTCGACTTCGGGCTTGATCAACGGGGACGTTTCTGGGGGAACCGACACCACTAGAATTGTCCCAATGCTGCCGAAATTGCAAACTCTGAAAAGTAGTTGGCTCACTGGTGCTCAAATTATGCGCTTCATCCGCCATCGCGAAATAGCAGGACCGAGATTGCCAATGCATAAGGACGACGGGTGTAGTCCCACTTATGGCATTAGAAAACTTCTTGTTGGTTATAACGAAAGCAGAAAGGGCAAGGATCGGGCGTTGGATAAAATTGTGTCGGGAGGATTGCCTGATATTCTTGTTGAAACCTTCGAAGAGGAATTTACTGATGATGGGGAAGACGATGATTACGAAGGAGGTGACGATAATGACGAAGGAGGTGGTGACGATGGCGATGGCGGTGACGATCAAGACGGAGAAGATGAGGATGGAGAAGATGAGGATGGAGAAGATGAAGACATGGACGATGAAGACGGCGGCGACGAAGATGAAGGTGACAATGCAGCACCCTGACCAAGCATGATTTCTCGTTCAGTGCCTCACTTGTTCGTTGTAGACCACTAACAGTGGTACTCGCAAAGGTCAAATTTCGGACAAAGCACGCTTCAGATACTCTTTCAATTACATTCCATGACTGATATTTAGTACATTTTACAGTACAGGTTTATATAGAGATAAATAAACTCTAGCTGACGTCCAACCAGACCAAGCCCCAGTAGCATTAGTAGACTATGATACACCTCTAGTATGTTAGCATTGTTCTATGCTCTAAAGTCCGACGCGACCCGTCGACACTCTGACTCTAGCTTGCTCTATTGCTCGTAAGAGATCTGCTGTGCCGTCTTGCTTGCTCTTGAAAAGGTTAATGATCGAAGGTACGGCATCTCGTGTGAGGAGAATGGAGTGGTATTCAGAGCCGGGTTTGCTTTCCTGCTCTTTGGGTTCTTCACGCTCTTTGTTGACTGGTGGATCCTCAGCCTTGATTGCTCGAGGTCCGAACTGCTTGTAGACTGTGTCCAGTTCTTCGTTTGGCTCGGGTACGATGATGCCGTTCTCTAGGAGAGACTCGAGGTACTGAGAGGCTTTATATGCTGCATTTACGTTCGATGAGTAATAACAACTAGACGGGAAAATGGCAATCTTACCCTTGTAGTGCGACCAAGACCTCCAAACGCAGAAGAAAAAGGGTATATTGGGAATGACAGCTATGTGGAATTAAGGCAAACAATTAGTGAGGGGGAAAAGGACCATCGGGAGCAAAACTTACGAATGATCATAAAAGGAGCGGTGAAAGGAGCAATGATTGCCCACATCCAGAATCCCTTTCTATGGCGCGGTATTCTATGTTGTACAAGGGCCCTGAACTCGTTCAGTGTCTCGACGCTTGTTTTTATTGAGGAGGGGTGGATCAGGGGAATCTGGTATAATTTAGGTGAGCATAAGTAACAAAGATGCGATGGTCACTGACTCGGGGCAAATTTTCCTTGTTTTGTTCAAGTTCCTTTTCCGAACCATTCCGTCTGGGATTCGAAAGACTGGGTCCCACTGAAGGATCGATGCCTTTGAGAGCAAGTTCTTCGAACTCCATTCTATCCACCAGACGTTCACCGGCCTGGAACAGTTTTAACTAAACGAATAGCGAGTCAGGCATAATTCAGGGAAGGTGAAAGATAGAAGAACCTTCCAACCGCCCTCGGCTTTCCCAAAGCCTGCCCAAGTATTTGCAGCCTTCTTTGATACCCATTTCGAAAGACCCTCTTCTGGAAGCCAGCCAGCCCCGCCCGCAGGCTTTTCCTCTACCTTTTCAGGTTTCGGCTTCTCGAATTGAAACTGATAATACGTCAGTGCTTGATGCCCTTTAGTCTGTATCTTTCCCAAGTTCCTCGGTCTTGTGAGCGGAATCGCGATAATACGCGCTTGGCGAATTGCCCTGGGTATTGAGGACATACGGTCCTGTGAAAGAGCAAATTATGAGGGCAGAGCTTACGGGGACGTCGAGATATTGGGATTTGGTGACGGAAGGCCTGCAACCGGTGGTCCAGTCGATTTTTCTATGACAGGACCCATGGGGAACGTCATGGGCTGGCAAGTGCTCTGCTCCATTTACGTAATCCTCTGGCGTTCAATTCAAATCGACAATTGTTTCTGCAACGGACTACGTAGTCTCCGGCTTCACTTTGTATAGACTCATGATGCATTCGGATTCATTGACACGGGGAAACCATAGAAGCTGTACCAGAGCTATGTTTAGCTCCGACCTCTCACAGCTGCCCCGCCCCGTCGAGATGCACTCTGCATCCCATGACTTCAGCGGCCCGGCCTGCGGGAAGACTTCGAACAACAGAAGTATTTGAACTCATTTCTATCGTGAATGTAAGACGCACTCCAGGTCGTCTTCCATGCGTCCGTTGATTTTTGCAGTTTTTCTTTCGCTTCCCATATTTTCTGGAGCGCTTTCACCAAAGTTCTTTAATTGCCAAATCCAAAAAGCACCTGGTATCTCTCCGCTCACAGGCTGTCCAGACGGGACTGTATACGTTTCAGGCGACAAATCTGACAAATATGCTCGTTATCACACTATTCAATCTGCGGTCAATTCACTGTGAGGCTAAGAGAGACGAAGGCCTGACGCCCTAACCCACTGATACTTTGAACCTTTTCAGGCCAGCAACAGGTTCTGCAGTGATCCTGATAGGAGCAGGAGAATACTTTGAAACAGTTAATGTTACCAGGCAAGCTCCACTGACATTGCTGGTGATCCAGGTTGTTTTCCTTGAGTGCGCCCTCCGAGCTGATATCACATCCTTTGCAGGGACAATTGCCTCCCTCAGCCCCAGCATCAGTGTCTAAGCCACAATTTCCTCTGGCCCTCCCGCCTTCCGCAACTTCAAATCTAGTGCATGTGTACAACAACAAATACGTCACGACTGGGCTGGACGACGCATACTCCTCTGTTTTGGTGGTGGCCCCTTCTTATAACGCTTCTCTCATTGGAGCAGGTCCGACAGGAGCGCCATTGCAGCCTCTTCGAGGTAATGACAATTTCAAGGCGTATAATATCGACTTTGCAAACAGAGCGGTTAGTATCTTAGCCTTTCTCCCCGTAACCCATGTAAGACTAACCTTTTAATGCATATCATAGGCAAATTATTCGATCTCACAAGCATTGGTCACCGACATATCCTACTCCAATGCCTCCTTCTACGGGTGCTCCTTCGCAGGCTGGCAGGACACCTGGTATACTGGACGTAATGGTAGCACCTATGTCGTCGATGCCGCTATCTTTGGTCAGACTGATTGTGAGCTGTTCCCGCCGCCTTAATCGACTTCTTACTGATATGCTTGACAGACCTATTTGGGTTTGGAACGGCGTGAGTGTGGTCGGAACTGCCTGAGTAGGCGTGGAAGCTTATCTTCAATACCGCCAGTTACTTTCAGAACACCATCTTGGCCAACAGAGCATGTGGAGGAGGAATCACAGCTTGGAAGGGAACCAACCTCACTGACGCGCCAAACAATCATTATGGGGTCTACGTTAATAACTCTAGAATCATCAGAGTGAGCTACTCTCGAGCTTGCAAAAAGACTTCTATTCTCAACGATGCTACAGTCACCCGATGCGAATTCAACTACTGTGACAACTGGACAATGTTACTTGGGCAGGCCGTGGAACGACTTGGCCACTGGCGTATTTTTGAATACCTATATGGACAACAGCGTCATTCCTGTTGGATGGAAGCCTTGGGGTGGTGACAGACCGGTCATTGCAAATACTACATTCTACGCCGAATACAACTCGACAGGTAAGGCTTATATATAACTCTTCGTGATAAAACTAGGTCTGACACTTCGTAGGCCCGGGAGGGGACAGCACTGGACGTGTTTCTGCAACACATCTTCTAACCGCAAGCCAAGTCGCCGCCTTTACGGTTGACAATGTTTTCAACGGGAGACCTGACTGGATTGATTTCACGTATCAGTATTGAGCAGTGGAACATTTTTCCTACCCAGCAAACATTGTCAATGTCGGATTTGCATTTGGTCGAAATTTCTAAATATAGCCCATCCGGTTGAAAGTTGCTTCCGGTCCGGTTCTCTCGATAGTCGATGAGCTCGGTTAGCCTTGCCTCCTCGAGTCATAAGCGCCAAGCTATGGCAGGTTCAGTCGTAACCAAGAAGGCGATCAAGACGCTGTGGACTTCTGTTGGTCTGCGCGAGGCAGCTCTCAACAATTTGAGATTGACTGGGGATCCTGACCGTGCAATTAACTCTTCCTTCCGCCTAGGAGTCGCTGCGCAGGTGGGCTTAACTCATATAACCCACCTTTGCTTACGTTCTTTGACCTGTTCAAAAGAGCTCTGTAGCACTCTCAGGCCTCTCCGCAGCTGAGCTGTATGCTCTTAGAACCGAAGAGGAACAGCATGTTAATGTTGATGCTAGGCATTCCGTCCTCCAATTCCGTGAGTGAATCTGAGCTAAGAGGAAGGAACCTGCCACACTAATGCTATCTACGAATAGATAGTGAGGCCTGGTATCTCATTGATGGTGGTCTTCCGAAGGCTGACTTATGGGATACAATTGCGGGTCTGTATCCTACTAGGGACGGAGGCTTCGTGAGGATACACACGAATTTCCCCCAGTAAGTGGGCTCACAAGGTTAAATTAAACAGTATGCTGACGGATTGTATACTAGTCACAGAAAGGGTATACTGGACATTCTAGAGCTTCAGGAGCCCGCGACTCGTGAAGACGTTACAGTGAGACTAGCCAAATGGGATTCGGTTGAGTTCGAGACCAAGGCCGCTTCTCGGGATATGTGCGCCACCGCGTTTCGGTCACTCTCCGAATGGACGGAACATCCGCAAGCCAAGGCGTTGATTGGGATTCCTCCTGTTAAGCTAGTCAAGCTCGGAGAGGCTCCGAAACGGTCTAGGGATGCTCAAGCTAAACGGCCTCTGGATGGTTTGAGGGCGCTAGACTTGACGAGGGTTTTGGCAGGACCTGTGGCAGGAAGGGCTATGGCAGGTGAGTTTGTTGTATGAGCTAGACGAAAAGGTGTATTTTCTTATGAATAAATAGCGCAAGGAGCAGATGTCCTGCTGATTACTTCGCCTGAGTTACCAGCTCTTCCCGCCTTGGATGTCGAAACTTCCCTAGGGAAACGTACGACGCAACTAAATTTAGACGTTGAGGAAGATCGAACAGCGCTCAAAAATCTCGTGAGTGAGGCTGATATCTTTATGCAGGCATATCGCCCAGGTGGGCTTGCTGCAAAAGGGTTTAGCGTTGAAGATTTGGCTAAGACCAGACCCGGGATAATCTGTGCCAATCTGACAGCATGGGGTTGGGATGGCCTCTGGAAAACTAGGCATGGTGTAGGTCAACCCTTGCGGCTCTGGTCCTTGATACAACTGACATTGCCCCCAGTTTGATTCATTAGTACAGACAGCCACTGGCTTCAATCATTCCGAGGGCGAAGCCTTTCAGATCTTCCAAGGACGCGATGGGCCCGTGACTCCGAAGCCTCTTCCAATGCAATGTCTGGACCATGCAGCTGGGTATTTGTTATCATTTGGAATCAATGCAGCTCTATGCAAGACTATAGAGGTTGGTTGTGGTTCCGTTATTATCCTTTCGAATTTGATACACGATATGCATCCACAGGAAGGTGGTTCTTGGGAGGTCCAGGTCTCATTGGCCGCGGTCGGACAATGGGTACGTTCTCTGGGTAGACTGAGCCCCAATGATGGGTTCGGACTTGGGAAAGAATTCCCTTCAAGGACCGTACCGCAAGATCCGGAAGTGGCGGAGCTCAGTGTCCATTGGGAAGGAGGGGTGACTGCTCTCAAACAAGCCTCTGTGCTGACGAAGACTCCAGCCAGAGAGGGCGAAGATGGCGTCGCGCCTAGAGTACTCAATGCGCATGAAGCAAAGTGGTTATCTGGTCTGTAGATCGTAGTTTAGGATCAATAGGAAGGAAAGCCTCAGGTGAAATGTCGATATGTCGAGGAAGTTCACACGTGAATTAGGCGAGCCATTGTAAGGAAGCCACTTCCGATCTCCGAACGCTCATCCTTCTTCACCGTATACTGCTATGAGGCCGACCGCTGCACGACTACTGAACATCCTGGTGCCCGTGAAAAGGTCAGTTAGTCTCTGAAAAACGAGCGACGCGATACTAAACGTGAGAGTAGGGCAGTGGATTATGCAGTTAAGATCCGGGTGAATCCCCAGCAAACCGGGATCGACCTCAACGTGAAGCACTCGATGGTGGGTGCTCCCGGATGGATTCTGTGGTCTCCTTTTACTCACCCAAACCGTATCTTAGAATCCCTTCGATGAAATAGGCAAGTTCTGCTCAGCAATTGGGAAGGCTGGCCGACTAACCCGGAGTTTCTAGCGGTGGAGGAGGCGGTTAGACTTAGGGAACGACTAAAGGACGGTGTCAAGTCAATTAAGGCAGTAACGATTGGCCCTCCAAAGTCTGTTGAGACACTACGAACTGCTCTTGCTATGGGTGCGGATTCCAGCATTCACGTCGAAATTCCCGAATCCTCTCCCGCTCCAGAGCCACTCGCAGTAGCTAAGACTCTCCAGGAGATTATAAAACGCCAAAAGGAGGGTGTCGACTTGGTCATCCTCGGCAAGCAGGCTATTGACGATGACCTTGGAATGACCGGACAAATGCTTGCTGGTTTGTTGGGCTGGAGCCAAGCCACCTTCGCTAGTAAGGTCGAGATTGACCTTGCAAACAAGCAAGCTCTTGTCACCAGAGAAATCGACGGTGGAGGCGAGGAAATCAAATGCAAGCTACCCGCTATTATAACTACTGACCTGCGCTTAAATGGTGAACCCCATTCCTTCTTTACTTGTCCCATATCTAATCCTTTCTCGGTGCAGAACCTCGGTACGCCTCGCTGCCCAACATCATGAAGGCAAAAAAGAAGCCAGTCGAAAAGCTTTCACCTACCGACCTCGGCGTCGACTACACGCCCAAACTTGAGACACTCAAAGTCACCGAACCACCACAGCGCGTTGGGGGCGGCAAAGTAGAGAGCGTTGACGAGTTGGTGGCTAAGCTTAAGGAGGCTGGTATTACAGGCGTCTAATCTTCTCGGAAGACGTAGATGCATCTCCCTTAGACACAGTTTTTGCGAAGTAAACTAGAGTGCACATTATTTTACTGTTGATTACATGGTATGTTGGCAGATGCACAAGTTAAACAGACATGGTTCAGTAGACAAGAGGTGAACAAAGAAAACGGCACAGCAGGTCAGATGAGCTACAGAGGCAATGAATGTGGTATGTGGTATGAAATCAGTGGGTGAAGCGACCGTGAATGTAATATATGATACAAATACAGGACCGAAGCATGATGTAATTTGCTTCAAGCCTCGACGTTGACGCCCTAGAATGAGGGTGAGCTCATGCAGGAGACAGGCGTATGGAATCCTTACCTTTGAACGACAAGCAGGGCAGTTGTTACGACCAGTCTCCAGCCATTTGTCGACACAATTGCGATGGAAAGCATGACGGCAAGTCATTACCCGTACATCCTCCAATGGAATGTACTCATCAAGGCAAATCAAACACTGGGAAAGTTCGAATCAGAATCAGGTCAAGAACAAGCGAAGCTAGCAGCTACTTACTCTTTCTGCACAATTTGAGGAGACTCTGTTGTTATTGACGTATTCATCAAGCTGTGAAGCCATGATAACTTCAAGCCCAGATTTTTCAATGTCGTCCCTAGTCGCTGTCGGAGGTTTGACTTGACCAAGTAAATCGGCAAGTTCACTAGAACAAATCAGTATTGGCCACCTAAATCATAGAGATGTGCCTACAGCAATGCCTCGAACGAGTCAAGGTTATTTGATCCGCCAGTAACAATGCTATGGTCGGGTGGGTAATAACCTAAAAAAATGTTAGACCAAGTCAAATGAGGGGTGAGCTGGGGGCATACCACCAATGACATAGATGAGGAATGTTCGGGATCCCGGGGTGGAAGCTGTAGGATTGGTTCGACTCCTCCTACCTCCTGAACGTAGTGTTCGGAACGCATCAGCTGCTCTGGAATGCCAACCCCTACTTCGTCTATTTGGGTTGTCCCTTGGTGATGTGGGGTCTGAAGTCGTCCGAGGGCGTGAAATGTCCGGAGACTCTGCAGTAGTCTGCGCGAGCTCTGCTTCGTTTTCTTCCTGCCAGTCGGAACTGCTCACAGATTGTAGGCCGACAACAATAACTGGCACTACAATATTACTTCTTGCATTTGCTGTAGGCTCGGACATCGAGTCAGAAGGATCTTCGGTAGCCACGTCAGAAGAGTCGGTTGGTTCACTCGAATGGGCAGGAGTGGGCGTTGCTTGAGAGGGGGTAGGGTTGTTTGCCGCACCTGTTCCTCGTGCCGGTGCAGAGATAGGGGGGAATCGGTAAAGTCTCCACCAATTGATTCTGCCTTGCGCATCCACGCCGTCCGTTGGCCCAGAGGATTCGTCACCTGTGTCAGCTGCTATTGCAGCAGCGTCATCTTCTAGTTCATGTGATGAAGATGAAGGGTCTTCGGGAGAAAGATCGGCTGGAGGAGTACTTGTTTCGTCTTGAGGCTGCAAGTCCGGAGATTCAGTATCGGGTTCAGTATTCAGTGCGAATTCAGGGATGACATCCGAAAAGTCTGCAGGTGAAACATTGTCGATGTGTTCTCTGTGTGATTCGTGTGAGACTGAGGGCACATCGGATGTAGGCGCGGGGTCTGATGGTGTTTCTTGGCTAGTCAAGGTGGCCCTCAAGTCAACTTGCAGGTCCACCAGGAAACGCTCGAAACTGCCTTCTGGAGGAAGTTGTGGATTTTCTGGAGTTTCTTCCGCACTGTCTGTAGAAGTGGGAGGGGGTTCATTTGTAGTTTCGGTACTCATGCCAAAACCCAAATTAAATGCGCGCGCCATTTGAGCAAGTACAACTTCCCGAGGATCATTGGGATTGGCAGGAGCAGAGCTCCTGTTTGGATCGGAGCTCTCGTGAGGTGATCGCAAACCCAATCGTTCTCTGATACTGCCCCAAGCTTGACGTAGTCGATCAGCACGCCCAACGGAGGTAGAATCAGCCAATCCGGCTGTGGGTGTTGGCGAATTCGGGCGCACTGCCCAGGATTCTGCGTTGTTCGAGGAGGGGCGGTCGCTGGGAGACGAAGGGGTGGCTTGGGGAGAGCTTGGAGTTGAAGATGATGAGGGAGTATTCTGCGATGGAAAGATGGGCTCTGAATTGCCTGTGAGAAGAGACGCTGCCGTCGCGGCTGCAGCAACACTGAAAATATTGAGTTAGCCGAAAGGAAACGGAAAAACTATTCTCACCTGAGAAGAGTGCCTAGAACCTCGACGCTACTTTGCGAGATATTCGTAGGTGGGTTAGTCGAAGATGATTCTGCTCCTGCGTCCACTGGAGAAGTTTGAGCTCGCTGGCCATCACCAGGTGCGGCATCTGACAAGGCTTCAATGGCGCCCAATACATCTGCCTGAGGTTGTGTTGGCGGAGGTTCCGCAAAGGAACTGGGGCGAGACGTCGCGGTGCTGCCAGGACGAGGGCGCAACAACGAAGAGAGTCTATTGCGGGATTGATTTTCGCCCGGAGCGAGGGATGCAGACGGTAAAGAAGGATTTGCAGCTGGTCGAGAGGGTTCTGATTGCTGGGTCGCAGCAGGTGGTCTCGGGGCATCTGTTGTATGTACGACCCCTTGTACGACAACAAGTGTACCTGATGGAGGGAATTGGTTGCTAACGTTGTGTTGTGAGGAAGGGCTTGGGTCGCTGCTAGCAGGCGAATGGGTAGAAGGGTAAGGTGATGGTTCTTGACCTGAGTCAGAGAAATTGGAGGTATCGGGAATAGTTATATGAGGAACCTGTTCTAGGCTGTCAGTTGCTTGTAATGTTGAATCACCAAGCTCTTCCAGAGGAGGAATGAAAAGGGGTTCCGCAGGCAGTCCATGTAACTCGGACTCTGGGGATGGCTCGACCAATGGTAAGGCGGGAGGAGTTGGAGAGTTATCGGTATATTCGACAGGTGGCTGGGCAGAATTTTCCACTTCTTGGGCCGTTTCCTTGGATATCGAGCCTGAAGGCGATTCCACCGGGATTGATTCTGTCGGTACTGTCGCTAGTGTCGGCTGCTCGACATTCGCTGGAGTTTTGGAGAATCGTCTTGACCGGCGCCAATTCCGCGAAAGGGAAGAGTCATTGGCATCGGAGCGGTTTCGAGTGCTGGGTTTTATAAAGCTGAGGATACTTCTCCGAGAAGGATTGGAACCAGATGATGGACTAGGGAGAGATGAATGTAGGGAAGTGGATTCGGAAGGACTGTCGGTGATTGTGGAAGAAAGGGTCGGGGTGGTAGAGCCATCCTGGGTTATCGGTGAGCTAGGGATAACATTTTGGGTCGATTTTTGCTGATTTCGGCGCTGCCTTGAGGAGCTCTGACCCATGCTCTAGTGAAGAAGTGATGAATACAATGTCCGTCGTACCGTCCAATATCGGGCAGTACAAGGGGCCTGAAAACAAAGAGAGACTTCCAAGCTGTTTCTGTACTTGAAAGTCGACAGAAACAATGTTCTTGGATCAAGAAAATAGACGAGAGCTTGCGTCGATAGTGGAGCGTCGACGAAAGGCTCCTGTTGGACGTTGCAGCCGATGAGTAAAGGGTTGGGTCACACGATGTCACACAGTCCTGGTTAACCCCGGGGTTGACACAATGGACCATCGGAGGGCAGTGTTCGATTGTCCATGTCCATCAACTAAACGATGGCTACGTAGACATGTCTAGTTATTCCTTTATCTACGATCATACAGCCCACGATAAGCTTGAGGAAGAGCCGGGCACTGTGCATCTCCAGGCTGTCTTGGCAGAGTTCCGAGTGATAAATCCGTTCTCGCTCGCTGTCAAGAGACGCCCTTCTGTCGTGAACACTTCATCGTCTTTCACGCCTTCCACCGGTTCTGTTTCAGATTCAGCAGATGTGATGAACTCTATATGACTGTGATTTGCTGTATCCACAGTAGGGACCGGCACGTTAGTTGACGAAGGTCTGTGGAAAAACTGGTGACGGGTAAATCAGTACCACATCTCCAGAGACTTGCAAGTGGCTCACCTGAACGGTGCTATTCGGTTTCAAGCGATTGTCGGTATTGAGAGAGATGTTCCCTCTGGATGGATCGCCCGCAGTAATCTCGAATATTTGGTCCACCTGAGTGGCAATGAGGAAAAATCACGGAACAAAACAAAATCAGAGTTCACTCACAGAACCTCCGTCAATCATACCCAAAAGGAATTTATCATCCTTTATCCCTGAGCCGAGAGTCGAACTCAATCCTTGGGATTCTATTGCGTCCAGGAGCAGTTGAGCCGGGTTGGCGTGGTTGAGCGTGTTGACCATATTCCCTTCGCAGCTGCAGTTAAAATGAACATTGCCCTCTAAGCAAGAGGAGCAAATTGGACTCACCTGGTCAACGCCATGTGTTCCGACAATGGTACCAATCCAGAGTAATCGGTTTGAGCCGTCGCAGACGCACCTTGCTGACCGTACAATGCGACCCCAACCCCACCTTTCCCAAGAATCTCGGTAGACCCTTGGAGTGTGTGGAAGAGAGTAACAGGACGACCAGTGATGAAAGGCGTTGACGTAGCAATCAAGCCTAACTGCATGTCACGTTCAGAAACTTGTACGGACTAATTGAGAAAGAATTACCTCATTAGCTCGCGG
This sequence comes from Clitopilus hobsonii, assembly GCA_015708445.2. NCBI lineage: Eukaryota > Fungi > Basidiomycota > Agaricomycetes > Agaricales > Entolomataceae > Clitopilus > Clitopilus hobsonii. The sequence goes on along the minus strand of CP068003.1, from coordinate 1,149,030 downwards.
GAATTGTTGCAAAGCGTCCATGAGACCTTCGGGGAAAAGGTCTGACATGTATATTACATTTGTGACTTCTTCCGGCCTAGCCATAAGCAAGAGTAAGCTATTGTTGTAGCACAACTCACCTTAGAGTTTGAAGAGCGCGAGGTAGAGGAGGGCGAGTATCATCGGTGGACCAGCGACTTTGAAAGACATCGCCAGCGAATTCGAGGGATGGTGGCCGATTTCCTTCCTGTCTCCTGTTGATGTTCCATCGACCAACTTGTGCGGCCTCTTTGCCAGGGATATCCGAGGTAAATATCCGTGAGCGGTCAGGATGAAAGAAAGCCAAAGAGCAAGATATGCTGGCTCTTTTCTGGCGGGTTGGCAGCGGACTAGAGAGACACCCGACGGACTGGCCATTCGGCTGGGAGGTCAACCCATGAAATAATTGTGACAAGTCCTGTTCGCGGGTATTCGAGGTAACGGAAAATATATACGGATGCTCTGCATATTTCTTCAAAAGTTGCGAGACGTTTGAAAGGATGCCGTTGGCTGAGCGCGACGAGAGGGTGCAAGAATGCACAAGCATTTGCGGCTTGAGCGTTTGTTGTTGACAAGCGCGAATTCGCCATACGCGTGACATCACAGGTTTCTTCAAGACGGTCACCACCAGAACAGGTTTGTACCATGGCCGTCAGCGCAGATGACGGATATCCGTCCTTACTGTGGATAACGTACGGGTTCAATATTGCGTAATTTAACCGCGTATCTAACACTCATGCTCAGCATCCCTTCAGTCCTTCTTGTATCTGCTTGGTTCGCGCGAAAATGGTATTTGGCGAGAAGATTACGTGTTCACGGGATTGGGAAAGGAGGTGCGCGTCGGTGTATATAACCTACACCTTGCTGATCCTCTATAGCCCCTGGTTTCCAAACAAATGTTCGTCGCGTCCGTGTCACACCAGAGATCGCAGCACGCCTCCAGCGAGGTGAAAATGTTAGTCCGGAAGAGATATCTCGTGCCACCGAGGAGGCCGAGAAGAGGTCTACCTCTCAGGATCTACCTACACCGTCTCCTGGACCTGGTCCTGAGCCACAACATGAACAAACGCCTCCAGCAAATGAATGGCTTCCAGAAACATTGACACAACCAAAGAAGAGACCACGTGGACGGAAGCACTAGCATCCTTAACATGACAAGCATTGCAAACTCCGGATGCTCCGGACCTTGCACCTCTCTGGGTTGAAGACTTGCGGGTTGGCCCCCCAGACCCCCTGATCAGACCTCCTGGCCAGTATGCAAGTGTTCAATCTGAGTTTAGTGGTTCATGTAGCAACATACTGGGCCTGTGAATAACATGCACCTGTTGCAACAATCAATGTATCTGCCACTTATCTATATACCTGTTTTTACTTGAGTTTCATTTGTGCTGCAAGGCAGTGCAAGTTTGGCTGGTGGACAACTAGTGGGGCCAAGTCTGTTCAAATAGTTGATGTTCAATGCCTTTCAAAGACAGTGGTTACATATCTGTAGGGTCTAGTAGTTACTAGTTAGAATCATCCTTTGTTAGGATTCAAACTCTGTTAGCTGAGTGATGCTGGGATGCTGATGACCCTTAGTTATTCTTTGTTCCTGAAGCAACTTTTCAAACCCCTCTGGTAGATTTAGAGTCAGTGCCAGGCACAAGAAATGGTACATTATTCTTCACCATCATTTATCTTATTTCCCAGTATTTCCTCATTGCTTTCAGCAACTCATCATATCATTTCCTATTTTATGCCTTACACATAGTCATCAGAAAAATCCAACTCAACTTGAGACAAGTTAGTCAGAGTTTTATTCAACTTATTTGGCAAAACAAATTCTTGGCAAGATTGGTGCTCTTCAAGTTCACTAAGATCATTAGTAATCTTATGATCGGCTTTATAGAGGTTCAAGCAAACTTTCTAACTTTGCAATTTTATTTTGTATGCATAGACTTGGTTAGCCTAGCTATTATAAACTAAACAGTAATTACTGGCTCTACTAAGCATGGTTTAGTAGTGTAACATGCATATACTGCAAATGATAAATACAAGGAAAGTGTGAGCAACATCTCCCTTGACCTTGCTTGGGTCATTGTTTGGCCAACAGGGCTGCTTGTCATTGTAGTCACCAGTATGGGCATTCACCCATCACTTATACATCAAAAACCTGTCAAAACCCAAAGCCTGTTTAGAAATAATGTTTGTCAGGTAAATGGTGAACACAATTTCACATTACAAACATGGTTTAACCCCTATATCCACACCTTGACTATTTCACAGAGCAGCTTCCCTGCCTGCTACTCTCTATCTGAAGCAAGTGTGACTCATTTTTACATACCCAAATTTGACAGAGGTCAACATATGTAGACTGCCAATACTGGTCATGAGCCACCTGTATAGCTTAGCAAGAACTCATACCTTTTGGCACCTGCCTACACATGCAGATGGTTGATCTCTGTTTCATTGGGGTGGATAGAGTATAACAGGAGTGTGTCAAACTCCTGGATATATGAAGGGGTCTGATGAGAGGTAGGGGTAAGGGTATTGTGCAGCTACCCTTAGAATACCCGCCACCCTTGAGGGGTGTATGGTAGTTGTACAGCCACATGAAGTGGTACTCATTGCCAAAGTGTCATATATTCAACAAATATACAATAATACTGTAAAACAATTTTACCCAATGCAGTTGTCACAATAGCCAGCGACAAAGGCTTGTATGCCAGCATCAAGAGCCGTGAAAGGAAAAAATCCTCTTGACTCCTTGAAGCAGAGGCCGACAATGAAGATGACACTCCTTCTCCACCCAAAAAAGCTCAACATGAACCTTCATTGACTGCTACGTCAAAGAAGGCTACTCCAAGTACTAATCCATCAGCTTCCCAATGACAGCTTCTCCTCTCCTTCACAAGCTCTGCACAGTCTACATCATCAAGGGCATCATCCCCTCCTACATCACGAGCCACTAGTATTGGAATTGAAGATGAGATGGACATGGATGGTGGTATCAAGATGAGAGGCCTAGAGCCCACCAGGGGTGGGTAAGGCCAAGGGTAGGCCACAGGTAAGGGTAGGGGTACAGAATTTCTACCCTCAGCTCTACCCTTGACTTTGCCAGGGGTATGGACTGCCCTAAGTACTTGAAATATACTTTTGTCACATTGGTTGCAAGCTTTGATTACACACCAATGGTTGGAAACTCCTTGAGCGAGCATTCCGAGTCCAAGATTGATTGTAGGAGATGCGTTGGCGTGAGTTGGACGCCATGGGAATGTGGCTGTACGTCAACCAACTGGGCTCAATTCAACGAACCTCAGTGAGATACAGCTTCACCACTTGCTCATCACGTGTCCAAACAGCGTAGATGTTTAGGTAAATGTCTACTAAAAGTATTGTGGGCTGATAATTGACATACAGAACCCTTATTATTATGAATAGGCGTGAAATTGGTGGCGAAATATAAAGGGAGGATCCAGCTGAGTGCTGGACAATGTTTGGTGAGTTAAGTGTGGTATTTTTGAGGTATGGAAACTTACAAACCAGTACAGAACCGATTCAAAGCCTTTGTACTCAAAATGCGACAAAGAATCGGCTCAAAAATATACCGCTAAGTGTCCTAATTGCCCGACATGATCATATCGCGCACATGCCTTTGCATTGCTCCTCATATGCATTTGCCGCATTTTCTCCACAAAATCATCGCATAAGACCGCCTTGGAACTCAATTGAGGGAGTATATTGCACAAGCATGATATGATGGGGGTGAAATGAGCTCAAAACTAGAGGAGACCCGGTGAAGGCGGGAGGCCCAACAGGTATAATTAAATTCTGCTTTATTGAACTCTCGGAAGCTGACAATACATTGTAGATTAGATGCCTAACAAATGGTGCCAATGCCTCACTGTGAAAATCAACAGCAAATTTCGCAAACATACCACCACTGCTCCCTCTGTCCCGAATGTGCCACCACCTCTGATAACCATACATCCTCTCCTCAACATCTATTTGTATATGAAGAGTACTTACAATTCATGTACCTACATACCATCAATACATCTGACTTAATACCCCTACCCTCAACGGGTATATGTTACCCTTTCATCCTTTGCCTTCCCTTCTGCCATTCTGCAGGTACCCTTACCTTAGCCAATGGATTTGCTAAGCAATGGGTACGGGTGAGAGTAGCCTCGAATCACCCGAGGGTTACCTGTAGCAGGCTCTAGAGAGGCCCAGTTCCCATACATGATGACTGTGAGCTTGAGGCAGCCGATGGTAGCAATGACAATGTTGAAAGTCTTATACCACCTTGAAAGACTGGATTCAAGGAAAAGCACCAAGCGGCACCTCCACCAAAGCCCAAGCCCAAGATGAAGGCAAAGCAGGCCTCAAAACTACTGTCAAAGAAGGTCGTTGATGATACCAAGACCTCATCAGAGGAGGAAGCGGCATCAATGGATCCGCGGATGAAGCTTGGTATGTTTCTAGTACAGCACCAGACCTATATCTGACTCATGAGTATTGTAATAGATCTCCTTGCAAAGAAATGGACCTCACCTGTATGTGTCTTCTTCCAGACTCCTATTTACAAGGAGGAGAATGGCATCCATTATCAAGTCTTTAAATGCACAGCAAAGGATTGCAAGAACAGTGGGAATCAAAATGTATAACAGAACATGAATACCAAGGATTCCACATTGACTTTGAACCTCTATGGTTATGCAAATGCGTGCTTTGGAGAAAATGTTGTAAAAGTGGCAATGGAAACAAAGTTTCTTGCAAAAGTGCATGAGGTGGTAAAGGATAAGAATAACCTTAGAGATGGGTCAATACAAGTGGCCTTTGAACAAATGGGTGCAGAACAGGTGGCTTACTCGGCAGCCATCCCAACTGCTACACAGTCTTGAGTCAACTATGTCAAATGGATGACAGAGAGTAAATGCCCTTTTGCCCTTGTAGACAACCCAGGCTATGAAGAAAGGCTGACCAACAGTATACATTCCTTTCCAGTCCACTCTGTTGCATGATGTCAAGAAGGTGTTTGCAGGCGCTTGCAAACAAATTTTGAAGCTACTGAGAGTAAGTGTTAGTGATATTTCAGTATAAACAAGCTCATATACTCACCAGGAACATACTGGAGCTCTTCACTTTGCCACTGACTGCTGGACCTCACCTAACTGAAAGGCATATATGGCAGTCACGGTCAGGTATGAGGTGAAGGAAAAGATCACCAAGTGGCTTCTTGATATCATCAAGGTGGCATGGCACCACTCAGAAGTAACGCTGGCAGCAGAATTTGCCAACATTATTGAAGACTTTGGCCTTGTCTCTAGGGTAAGTACCATATTATAACATATATATATTGTTCTACTTACTAGCTGCAGTTATTATCTATTATGTGCAACAATGCAACCAACAACGTGATGATTGCAGAGTACCAGCAATTAAACAGGTACTTTCAGGTGCTTTCATGGTGAGGATGGGCAAGTCCAGTGTTTGCGCATGTCATCAATCTTGTAGTGTGGAGTATAATTGCACAGTTTGATATTAAGGAGAGAAAATCAAAGAGAAAGAAAGGCAGTGACAATTTTAGCAAGTTGGATGATGATGATGCTGAGCTAGCACAATTGGAAGTGGAACTTGAGGCAATGGCGGGCAAAATTGATGAAGAGGAGGATGATACTGAGCGAGAGACACCGGAGAACAAGCGCAAGAAGGAAGATAAAGACAACAGATGGGTGAATCCACAGGATAAGCTGAGAGTGGAGGAGGTGAAGGAGTTGAAGAAAACTGTGATGCCTGCAAAGAGGATGTTGGCAAAGGTGAGTGTTTCTTGGTCCATGTTTGCTTGAGGTTATGAACCCATAGGTGGAACTTGTTTGGAATTGCACTCACACTTTTCCGCAGCTCTGCAAGCTCTCGTTTGCCCTCAAAAACTTGCCAACAGTTGTCCTTCCACGGTGGAGGCATTAGAAAAACCTGAAACTACTTATACCAACTTATATCAACTTATAGAAATCTAACTTGTGAACAGCTTATAGATTAAATGTAAAAGCTGTAAGTTGAATAAGTAATCAATTATCAAGCAAGACAGATATAAGACAGAATAGCCACACTATAGATTATTGCAATTAAAGCTATTTTAATTGGTGGACTAGAAGATAAGTAGAGAAAAAGATCTGATTTAAAAAGTGTACTTGACTTACTCAACTTAGACACTTTCTAACTTATAGTAGTCTTGCTGCTCTTTTAAGACAAGCATAACTTTGAAATAAAGTTTGAATAAGTTGTTTCAGATTTTTCTGATGTCAACTCAATGTATTCCCATCCTCAGCAATAGCAAGCTGTAAATTCTTTTATTTATGCTTTCTTTGATCCTTAAGGACATGCAATCTGTTCAACCTTCCCCCTTCTCCAACCCCTTGGTTTTTCTCAGTTCCAACTTAGAAACTTGTCAATATCTCTATCCCCTCTAGTTTAACTTTCATTGAGGATTCTGGACTTCAGTATCTCTCAATCTATGTTTCTGACAGTGACATTGTTCATGATTACAGTCCTCCACTACTTGAAGCATCTGATCCTCAATAGTCTTCTATTGTGGGAAACATTCCTCTTTCCATAACTAACTTGATGCCATTGCTGGTTTCAGAAAGTGAGTTGTCTTCTGATAAGGGATAATTTCTCTATTTGTTTCCAGAGGTGCACAAAATTAATTCTTTCCGAGTTCTATCTTTAGATAGACGAGGTCTGTCTGTCCTAGCGATTTAGTGGATCGGGGTGAAAATCTTATACGTGGGAAAGACCATCCTCTTTTGCTGCTATCTGCCTAAATTAGGCTTATCCCCGGGCTTACATCTGATTCTATGGATTTGACCCCTGTTTTGGACAAGCAGCGAGGTTAGGATTTCACGTGATGTGTTCTACAGTCAAACTCATCACGTGCCCTTTTGGCGAATGCAGAAAGAATCTGAAAGATGGCGAATGCAAGATGTCGAGAGGGGCTACACATCCTTTGCATTCCTGTTCTCTATCGTCCATTTTCTCCTATGTAACTGTGTTAGGACTCGTTCAGAATCTGTAACGGAGTTCTAGCGTCGAGGGTGAGGCCACTGGGCGAACGTGCACAGTACAACGAGAGTTGGCGGGGGTCTTTGATGGGATCAGACGCGCGTGATGGCGAGTGTCGGGGGTCGAGCGTAGCGAGACAAGAGTTTCGAACGTTGAGTGTTGAGCGTCTAAGGTTCGTGTATTGGTGCTCGAAGTTATAGATAAATAGATAGACAAGATGACGAGACGATAGTAGAGGAAATCGAGAGTGGAACTTGTCAGTAATAACTAGAATATCAAGGATAAGGAATCTATGTGTAAGTACGTTGTTTATAAATAAGATAGGTGCTGCGGATAGTAAGCGAGATGACTGGGAATGACTTGTTGGATGTAATTGTGGGCTTGTCCTTGAGTCGTTGTGACTCGTGTAGCTGTGTTGAGGTTGTTGTGTGAGGCGAGTCGGGGGTTCTGAGGTACTTGGTGATATGGTTGTGGGCGGCTGATGGTTATGTAAGCTCGGCTCGGCGAAGCGGGGGTCGTCCGGTAGTTGCGTTGGATGGTTCTGTGACAGGAAAAAAGGGTGTTCGTGACAAACTGCTTCATACTCTGTTCTTCTGTTTTGCCCACTGTTGATGTTGAAGTCCCATCAATTTTGTGTGACCATTTCTGAATCTGTAGAGGTTCATTCTGCCAACCACGACCAATGAAAGACGCCAAATCTCTGCAATCTTCTTTCATACCAATGTCACTACTCTCGGAGCAATCAAACATGGAAGCGCGTCATATGCATAAGGACATTTGGACACTGCGTCTTTATGCTCCGTTGGAAGTGAAATCATGGCTCCACCTGGCTATCTATCACTCAAGCAAACCCTTCGACATCCAGACAAAGATGGCGGCTGCACCAGAGCTCAAATATCAACCTACTAGGTAAGCAATACACCTTTTCTGATCATCTAGCACATTTTTGTCCTTGTTATCATATTTCATTGCCATCGTGCTCCCTACTGACCCTGCCTTTATTCAAGTTTCCAGGACTGGATGGAGTCTCAACCTTGCTTTTGGCTGCAACATCGTAAACCCCTGGTTGTAAGGCATTAGCCTTACCAATGCATGAACACATGCTCCAATGTCCTACCGCCAACCTCTCAAAGATCGTGCTACCCGGCTACTACACATGACCCAGTACCGGAGTCGACTATACTGTATACGGTAAGGAGTCCCACCGTCCTTCTCTTGTGATGCCTTCTCATGGACTTCCAGGAGGATGTACAACCGTCAATGGTCTTGGCTTTCTTTCGCGCGACGACGACCATGGATGAGGGAGTATCATAGTCTGAGGGTGCTCAAGGTAACAAGTGGTAAGATACCCGATTCCTTCTTGCCTTCCTTGTCCTATCCCTTTTTGTCTTTCTATGGTTCACCAATTTGTCCTCCTCATGTCTAACAATCTGTTCTTTATAGCCCGCCCCAAGTTGATGTACCCTCCACACAGCATAAGCCACATTCTGCCCCAATGGTGCAAGCCGCCTTCAAGACCGATACCAGGAATGTCACTCTACCCCATTCCCGATTTTGAAGTCAGTGCCTGGTCAAGTACATCTTCATTTGCAAGAAGGTGTAAGTCTTTTTGTACATGTGCCGTCTATAACCATACTAATCATCGACATCTACAGACACCCTTCAGTCTCAATTAGCCGCGTTTGCCACAATGAATCAACTTCCAACCTGGTTCGCCACGTTGAACGGTGTACACCTGCGGGCTTGAAGAAGTCTTGTGCCCTTGCCGCCTATGCTCATGGGACAACCTACACCCCGGAGAAGCTTTGCATGAAGCTCTCCATCTGGGTGGCTCACTGCAACTGCCCATTTGCCATCGTTGCTGACCCCGAGCTCATCGAGATCTTCACTGATCTCAACTCTCGTGCTTTTGTTCCCAGTCCGAAGACTGTTTCGCGGGATGTGAGGGAAATATTCGCAATGAGTCGTGAGATGGTGAAAGAGGTTCTAAAGGTATGTACTATGTCTCTCCAATGAGATTATAGTACTCCCCCTGTTGTAGGCTTATCCTGGGTGGACTTCACCCCAAATCATTTCATTCTTGGGGGTGACTGGTGACCGCCTACTGGATCAACGACGGGCCAGTGATATCGATTATTCTGGATTTTGTAAGGTATGTGATACATTCTAGATGGTTCTGTCTAGACTAATGACCAATATATCAGGGCTTCAAAGTCTCATACCTGCGAGTACATGGCAGGCTGCATCGCAGAACTCGTACATATGTACGGGATCCAGGACAAGCTACTTAGCTTCGTCTGTGATAATGCCTCGAATAACAACACCCTTGTTGACTTGCTTGAGACACTGGTACCATCTTTCGGAGGATCTGACTATCGTGTCAGATGCTTCGCTCACATTCTTAATCTCATTGTCAAAGTAGGCATGGCTTATGTGTTTCTTTTCCTTTGACTAATCATTATTTATCTTTATAGGCAATTCTATCACAGTTTGTGAAGACCAAGAAAGAGAAAGCAGCAGCAGGTCAGGATATCGAAGAAGAGGAGGAAGATCTTGAAGAAGGTCTTGTAGGTGACAAGGAGGAGTCCCATGAGAGTGACGATGAGGACGAGATCGATCCGAGTGTAGCGGCAAGTGACCAAGCAATGGTTGACAAGGTTGCCCGTGAACTTGAGTTAGATATCACCTCTCTGTCTGTCACCAAAGAGGATGAGAAGTTGGGACGCTTTACGCTCTACAAGGTACTTGCTCAATGTTCTATTGATCCTTTCCTTGTACTAACACCTTTTCATCCACCTCCGTACTCTCACCAACAAGATTGTTCATAGCCCCGCCATACGCGCTGATCTCGAGCAGGCCTGCCTCACCTGCAAGATATCTTCTAGGCTGATGTGCTGCGATGTCTTGACGAGGTGGAATAGTACCTCCGCCCTTATTTTCCATGCTTGTAAACTTCGTCCAGCGCTCAACCTCCTTGTCCTCAGCAGGGAACACAACAAGGTTTGACTTCAACATTTCCAGCTCTCAGAGAAGGAGTGGCAGCTACTTGAGGAGCTTCACCCTCTACCCGACGTATGTCTACCATTTTTAACATGATATACTTGCTAATTTTTACCACAGGTCTTTCTCAATGCAACGAAACACATTTCAACACACAAGGTGCCACTTATCCACGACGTCATCCCTCTCATTGACATCCTCAGTAACGTGCTCACCGACCACTCAATCAATGAGGCTCTGCTTCCTGCCATCCGTGCTGCTGCTGCTTGAGGTTTGAAGATGATGATCAAGTACTATTCGAAGACGGATAAATTGGTTGTGTATTGCATAGCTATGAGTAAGTGTATTGCTTTCTCCTTGTGCATTATCCTGATCACCTTTTGTTCTAGTTATGCACCCTCGCTACAAGACCTCCTACTTCACATGTCAAAACTGGCCAATGGCCTGGGTTGACATGGCCATCGAGCTAGCAAGAACCAAATGGGAGAAGTATTGGCTGAAGGCAGTTCCCCCTCCACAACCTTCAACAGCGAGTATGCTACCCTTATTAATTTTTTAAGTCACTGACAACTACTCTAGGAGAGGACTCGTTCATTGTCTGACTATCCATTTGACAAGCTCAATAGCCCTGCCACGTCAACCACAGACCCATTCGATAACTGGATTATGTCTACCCCACTGCAAATGGTGAACAATCCCATTCAGTGATGGACAGCAATGGAGAAAGATGGGAACGGATTGGCACCTTTAGCGCAAACGGTGCTTGTTTATCTTTCTATACCTGGTAAGCCTTGCCTTCTCATTAGGACCTACTGTACTAATGTTGCTTGTTGTAGCTACTTTGACCGATGTCGAGCGTGCCTTTTTGCGTGGGGTCTTACCGTATTCAAGATGTGGCATTTGTTGTCCGAGAAATCCACCTGAGCTTCGACGGTCCTCGGTTCATGGGTGGATTGCTGTATCACTCTCATACCACGGGATAAGATACTCGCTACGTTGAAGTTGTACATCAGGATGTCTTTGCTCGGTGCTGAGGAATATTTTGACCACCTTTCCAAGCCATTATGGCACTCAAGACTGGATCCACCATTGCACCTATGCTTATCTCTTGGCTGCCACGACCATCTATGCTGAGATGCTTGTCATGACACCTTTACCAACCCATCTACTTACCCATCGCGTTTTGGGAGTGGACTTGCAGATGTGAATATAGTTGTATTTTCTGAAGTGGGCTGGCGGTCCTTCGGAATTCTCCTGTATGTTTCGTGGTTCATTGTGATGAATTTGTATCCCTCACCTTTGAGCCTTTGTCCTCTTTGATTTTTACAACTCCGAGTCGTTACCTTGCTGGATTCATCATGTTCAGAGATTTTCATCTCTTACCTTAGCAGATCCATCTTACATTGTGCCTATACTATCCACTAGTAGAATCTATGCTCCCAGACGTAAGATGTAATTGCTGTTCTCAGCGTATTCATCGCAGGGAAATAGGTTGTTACCATTACGTGAAACCACAGCCAGGCTGGCGGTGCCATTAGTTCGTTCAACTTTGTGGGTTTCACTGCTTTGCTCGTTGCATCTCAGAGGGATCGGTAACCGGTATACTTTGCTCGAACCTTGACGCGAACGTTTGCGCAAGGTCCAATCTTGACCATCACCACTGCTGACGCCACTGCCGTCGCCGTTGGACTCCTCCCCTCACACTGGGATGTTGATGATTTATGTAGGTTCAAAACTTCCGGTGAACTGGCGCCTTTGCCGATCTTGCTCTTTTGTGTTCGCTAACATCTATCTCGTTCTTTGTAGGGTTTTGTCCTGCTTTCAGAGAGGATACAAAGATGTACATAGGACTACGCATGAGGAATCTGAATGAATTGGGTAAGTTAGTCATGCTGAACTAACACTAATAAAGTTAACATCCACTGTTGTGCACCAATACCTTGCAGCCCCTTGTTTCACCACTCACCATCACCGCCCATCCTCTTCCAACTTTTCACGACTATACCCCTCACGAAAGGCTTTACCAAGCTGCCAGCTGCTTGTGGGGTTGCCATCACTGCCGATGTCAAGAAGCCCCATTGGTTCAAGCCTGAGACTATTGCTCGCCGTGAAATCAGGCATTATTAGGGCCAACTGTTGTATCTCTTGGGCTTATACATTCAGGAGACAGCAGAGGTGGCAATGTTAAATTGGTGGAGGCATGCGATACAGAAATGCACTTGAAGGTGTAGGATATGCCTGGGATTTCTGGGAGAGGTGGACTTGGTTCAAGACGTAAACATGAGAAAGTAGCTTACAATCCGACAGTATAACTTATCTGATTGAATTCAATCTCATTTCTGCTTGAATAACTGAATAACCGGCGGCTCTTAGCGGGGGCGTGAGGCTAAAGTCATAATTCTTATGATTGCTTGTCGGTGTGTTTGACTTGCTTCAGACGGATGGCCTGGAAATCCTCGAAGGCTTGGCTGGTCTTGAGAATTCAGCTGCCTCTTGGGTTTTTAACATGATACTCGGGTAGCAAGAGATTTTTTCCAAGAGGTTTGCAGATTCGATGACAATCCTCAAGAGAAATTCTCCTCTTAATCTTCTTGAACAGCTCAAAGTGTTGCTTGGCTTCCTAGGACTTTTAAGGACTTGACAGGAATGCTGATAGCCCCCACTTATACCTGCTAATGAATGGAACTTGGACAAGACATGCGGAGCAACGGCCTTTATTAACTAAGTAAAAATATGAGAAAATTAATAGTAGTCTCCAGAACAGTTCTCAAGTCCTTTATCTCTCTGATATCATTCCTGGATTCCATCCACCATCACCTACTAGCAATACTACTAATGATATATTCTATACCCACTCTCTGACTCCAATCAATCCCTCACCTGCTCCTATTAATGTTTCTGCCTTCTCTGATGTATTAGTCCCTATACCTAAACCTTTCTCTATTTTCATAGTGCTCATATTCAATATTAGACATATATATACTGAGATTACTCAACTTTTACTTGCCTATAAGTCTGAATATTCTGATTGTTGGAGCTGGGCTAATGCTTTGATATCACCATCTGCAGGTCAAACTTCCCTGAGCCTATCCATCCTCGACCTGATCTAGAACTCTCTCTCTTCCATCTCCTTTGATATAAGAGTCTTTCAGACTCTATTATTTAATATCATACTTTTGTATGATCCTTATAGAGATAAGGGAATAAGAAAACATAGATAACCATCCAATCCATGAAATGCTTCCTAGCATTATATCCACTCGCATTGATACATTCATTCCTCCTAAACTTTAAAAAATCCTTGAATATTCTCAATATATCCAAGCACATTTTATGACAGCCCTTATTAATGCAAATGATTGGAAATAGGCTGAAGACACTAGCTATATTCTAGGAATCAAAAATAGAATTAATGAATTCTACAATCTGAAGTCATTCAACTTCAATGCTTTCTCTTTTTCTCCTTGAAAACATCTTTCTGAATAGTCTACTAGCACTCTGGAAGAACTTTAAGCTTGGTGGCCAAAAGCCTCTAATTTTAATGGTTCAGCTGATTAGTTCTATACCTTTATTTTTCAACTTCTTTGACTTCTGTTTTTATTTGGAGCAGCTGTCAGCTCTTACCAGTACTGGATTTCTAGATTTGCTAATTCATATGCATCTACTAATAACAAGATGGCATTTAAGATCTGGAATCCTAGGATTATCATTATTGCCACACCTTCCAGTTCATCAATAACAAGGTACCCCTTATCATCAAGGCTTTGTCCTTGAGTGTATTCACTCTATAGAAAAGGTCTCTACTACCTTTTCCTCTATTTTCTAACCTTTTCCTATCCCTATCAACTCTCTTTTTACCTATAAATAAGATGCTTTTTTCTACTATTCTGCTTGACTAATGAGATACTGGAATATTTCAATTCTCTTCAACATCCGAGTCATCCAATATATTCAACATCATTCTCTTCCTTTACCATGCATAGCTCACCACCTTTTCAGAAATGGCCTCTTGAACCCCAGAGCTCAATATAATAAAGATAATGTACAATACCCAGTTTTTTGGTCTGCTCAAAGTGGTGTGGTTGCCTAAATTTTTTCTGACTTACAATTATATTATTCCTTGTAAATCTTTCTACCTTCTATTTCTAACTTCTCCTCATTATAATTTGCATCTATAATTTTATCATATGCTATATGCTATTTAATCTATGCCCTATAATATTTATTCTTTTGTATTTATTATTTCATCTATTTATTTATTACCTACATGCTTGCTTTAATCTTTCTACCTCTACCTTCTCGTATATTACAGCCTATAGGCCATAATGTTGCAGATATAGAAGTTGTCAGAATTGCACTGTATTTTGGCAAAAGAGAGATCACCTATCTAAGCACCTGTGGTGGTAGCATTTATCCTTCTAGCCCTGGACACAGCCAGGTCTAATTTTGCCTTTTTCCTGGACACAGCCAGTCCACTACTGAGGGTACTTTATCCTTTTGTTTGTGAATATAGCCAGGCCTCCAACTATTTTTCTGACAAGGCTTATTTAGCAGTTTTAGGATATATTTTAAAAATTACTATATACGGAAATAAAGTATTCTATATAAGGCAATAAATTTATTACCATATAGAAAAAAAGTCCATAAAAGGCTATTTCAAATTACCATATATAGATCCAACCAAACAGATCCAAATAAATAATATTGACATATATAGTAATTTTTATAGCTTGACTATTTGAACTAAATACCACAGATCTGCGCTTTTTGAAATTTTCTTAAAAAGGCAGTTGCCTTATGAGGAATTGATCTAGTGATGGAACTTCATCAAAGACCATTTCCTTCATTTCTGAGTGTTGCTTACTATTTTATATGGCCTCAAACTGCTTCATTTGTAAATATAAATGATGCCAGCTAGTGTCTGGAGTGTAACAGAGACAGAAGCAACAATGGGCTCAATGATGGGACTTCAACTTGTGTTAACATGATGTGATGGCAATGATGTGTAAGTCAGATCAACTTTGTGTGAAAATCATTCCAAGTCAGACAAAGTCAACTTATACATTGTATTAATTTATTTTATATTAATTCTAATATATTGCTTATCTTTTAATCTTATCTTATCTACATCTTATCTGATCATGTGATCTTACAAAACATTTCTTGTGCTAAAAATAATTTTTGAGAAATTGAAAAGTCACATGACTGTGAGAATATAGTCACATGACTGTCACATGTTTACGACACTCTCAATGACCAACGACACCCCTACAATAGGCTAGCTAGGCAGAGTGGCTACTACTGGGAAAAAAGACAAAATTAGACCTGGCTAGCTCCAGGACCAAAAGGATACATCCTACAACTATGGCTCTTCACATACAACAACACTCCCAATGCCTCTACCAGTATATGCCTGTTCTTTGCCAACAAAGAATATTACTCTAACACCACTGTGCACTCTGAACGCAACTTGGCATTGTATCAGGCGCACAATTTTGCAGTCAATCTGGATGAACTCCATCAGTTCCTTTGGGCTGAAATTCTTCAAGCTCAAGAACACTATCAAAAGGCTGCTGATTAACACTGCCTCAATGCACCAAAACTCAAAATTGGCAATGAATTTTTTTGTCAAGGCTACCTATTTTCCGCTCAAACAAACCTTTGAAGAAACTCTCTGAGAAGTTTCTTGGACCCTACTCCATTATCAGCACCAACTTGTTTGCACTTGAACTTCCTGACACCTTCATCAAACAACTTGAAGGTGTTCATCCCGTTTATTACATTTCCATGCTTGAGCCTGCTACACCAAATCCATTCCCTGACTGCATTGTCCCTCTACCTCCACCTGTTGAAGTTAATGGTGAACTTGAACAGGAAATTGTAGGAGTTGTTGATTATAAGATCAACAAGTGCATTCGACAAACTGACTGCTGCAAGTTGTACTATCTTGTCTAGTACTTGGATTTCAAAGAACTTCCTGACAAATTCAAATAGATACCAGCTGACAAGCTTTTACATGCTTCAGAAGCAATTGAAGACTTCTACAAAAGTAATCCCATGAATCCAGGTCTATTATCTATACTAACATCATAACTTTAACTACATAAGGGTCATCTTTGTCCTCAAGCTCCTGTGAATCAAGAACTTCTCTGGTATCCTCCATGTCCATCTTTCCCCATCCTCTCTTGTTTTCTTTCACACTCCAAAACCCATTCAATTTGACTTTGCCCATTTTAGTAGTCATGATGCTATTTCCATTGTCATGACCTAAATATCCTTCCACCACTCTATTGTTCTGTCCCACCACCAACATCATTTTGATGAAATTGGGTATTACTACTGATTTCATGCTAATTTGCCACTAAGATCCTGGTCCTCCTCTCAATCGCTCTATTGCCTCTGCTTCATCTCTGATCTTGAACTTGAGGAAAGGATAGGAAATCCAGTATCAAAGTCATTGCAATGGATTCAAGGTGACAAATCCCACCGGAATCTCTATCAAAATTTTGAACATCACCCACTCATTTTTCTCTACTTCTTCAGCTGCATTTGCACCTATACCTCTCAACACAACTCATTCCTTCTTGTATTATTCAACTCCCTTTAAGATGGCAACCAGAGAAGGCTTTTCTTCTGTATTTCTTTGGCTGCGGTGGTATGTTGTTGACTTGAAGCAATGGAAGACTTGTAGTGGGATCTAGTACTCCTCCTTGGTTCTGGGCTCAACTCTCCAAATTGACATCCCTCTATCTTTCCTACTGAGCTGCCGTGCTGTCAGCCATAGATAGCCATGTTGGTCATTAGCAAAGAAGCTAAGACATTTCCATTCCATCTCCTCTGTTGTTATGTTGTCCCTCTCTTCTTTCCAGGTGCCACTGATTAGTGAACTTGAAAAATTGCATGACCACACTATTCCTCCCAGTAGCACTCTCAATTCTAGACTTCAGGAAAGAGGTATTTAAGTGTTTATTCTTTCTTTGCTTAATTTGAATCATTCTGTTACAGTCTTGAGGGCAAGACCTTAAAAGGAGGATACTGTTACGTACCATCTTTTCTCTATTTCCTTTTTTGTACATCTTACTATCCTCTCCTTTGTATCCCTCTTAATTTTTTATATCTGTTTGTATCCTTACATCAGAAAAACCTAAAACGATTTATACCAACTTAGATCAATTTATAGAAATTTAATTTGTGAATAGCTTATAGATTGAATGTGAAAGCTGTAAGTTCTATAAGTAATTAATTATAAAGCAAGACAGACATAAGATAGAGTAGCCACACTATAGATTATTGCATTTAAAGCTATTTTCAATGATAGACCAGAAGATAAGTAGAGAAAAAAATTTGATTTAAGAAGTGTACTTGACTTACTCAACTTAGAGACTTTCTAACTTATAGTAGTCTTGCTACTCCTTTAAAACAAGCATAATTTTAGTATAAAGTTTAAATAAGTTGTTTCAGGTTTTTCTGATAAATCCTAAAATTCAGCAATTTATATGGGAACATGCCCAAGATGTTCATTATATTATGCACCGTATTACGCATGGTATCAAATGTGCTGGGACTACTTTCTTATTAAAAAAGCTCAGATTTGTCAACCTGAAGTAGTCATATGTGGGACAGAAATGTACACCACAGGAACATTTATCTAATAATGACCAAGTTGCCAAAATTTTCAAGTAGCCACTGGCACCCTTGACAACAGTCAAGGAGGTTTATGGATTTTTAGATTTATGTGGCTACCAGCGGCATTCAATTTATTCTGGTGCTATGGCTATAGCTAGGTTTAAGAAAGAATTAGACTAACACTACTCAGGCCTGGCTGCATGCACTATTTTGTGTTCTTAGTGAATGCAAGCCAGAGAAAGTGTTTTAATATAGTCAATAATCTAATTGAGGCTGCATCAGAAAAATCTAACTTTACTTGTTCAGATTTTCTCTAACTTATAGCAACTTATTTGCAAAATTTATATGCCTATAAGTTTATTTAAGTAGTGGATAAGTAGGTATAAGTAGGTATAGGCCATCAGAAAAACTAAAATTTGCTTACTCAACTTATTCAAACTTATTCAAACACAAGTGACAGTCTTGAAAGGCTTATATGCTCAATAAGTATGTTCAAGAAGATTTAAGCTAGTTAAGACTGTCACTTGTGATTGAACAAGTTGAGTAACCAAACTTTAGTTTTTCTGATATATCAGAAAAACCTGAAACAACTTACACTAACTTAGACCAACTTATAGAAATTTGACTTGGAAACAGCTTACAGATTGAATGTAAAGGCTTCAAGTTCTATAAGTAATTAATTTTAAAGTAAGACAGATATGAGATAGAGTAGCTACACCATAGATTATTACATTTAGAGCTATTTTAAATGTTATACCAGAAGATAAGTAGAGAAAAAGATTTGATATAAGAAGTGCACCTAACTTGCTCAACTTAAAGAATTTCTAACTTAGATTAGTCTTGCTGCCTCTGTAAGATATGCATAACTCTTGAATAAGATATAAATAAGTAGTTTTAGATTTTTCTGATGTAGCCTAAGAAGGTTTAGATTTTTTCTGATATTACTATAAGGGAATATATCTAAATAAGGAAATAAATTAATTGCTATATGGAGATATATCTTAATAAAGAAATAATATCTTCTGTAAGGTTCACTTGCTTTGAAGATTCCTCCTTTTTATTATGCAGTCTTGAGAGACCTGATTCAATGCAGTCAGCCCAATATATAGAAAAGAGGTAACAGTCTTGCTCACCATTATTGTGATCTGGACTGCTTCTTAGAGATTATCTGTCAAAGATGTTAAGGTTAGCTATTTGTGCTGATATGTGTCAATAAGAAAAGTTCTTACTTTATCCTGGCTACTTTTGTCCTTTTCCTTAGTCTTTGGACCAGGCTTGTCTTTGGCAGATTTTTCCTTTAGACTACAGTTAGTTTCCTGGTTGGCTGTAGTGGAATGAGCACTTGCTGTTGGCAGTTCAGCGCAATCTGATGCCTGCCACCTTTTGGAGTTACAAAGCTGATACTCTCAGGAGGAATGAGGTTGGCAAGGATGAATAACACTAATGGGGCTTTTCTTTACTCTTTTAATAAGCCTTCTGCTTCTAGAATGTTAGCATCTAAGTCATCCATATGCACACAAGGAGAAAAAACTTTACAGTTCTATCTGTTTCTATCTCCAACTAATTTAGTGGTCAAAGAACAATCACATGACTTTGTCATACTCAATGTGTCACACCTATTTCTTGCTAGCACATTGCTTTTAAGCTCCTTGAAACTGGCTTTGCTCAGCTTTTGCCATCTCTGCTATCTCTGGTAATGCCTGAACTACCTTAAGTAAATACCTAGCACTATCATATTCAAAACTTGATTAAGGATGGCAGGAAAGGGGACAGATAGTTAGTAATTTATCCAAGGTGCTTCCACATTGCACTAACATATACACCAGCCCAGCTCTGCCTGCATCCTCAGACATTTGCTGAGGCTACCCCAGAAAAAGGCTACAATACCTGTACCTTACAGCAGGTCAACGGCTATCATCCTGGCCTCAAAAACCTGTCTATTGATAATAATTATTCACCAAATGTACATGACCTCCAGAGAGCTAGCAATTGCTCATGGAAGTACCTTATAGATAGGCCTCTGTCTAGCAGAGCACTTGCTGTCACCTCTCATGGAAAATGTCTGGACGTGTCAGTTCACTCTGACTAGTTAAAGAGACTGAATGCTAACAGTTACAATCTGCCAGCACGCCATGACTGTTTTATTTGGTCTAGAGGCCAATATTATTATAGAGAGGTTGGACTATGATGCTATTGTTGTTGCCAATAATAGCTGTCTAGGTCCAAATTTGAATGTATTCAAGGCAGAGCGTCTTTGTTTATTCCAACTGCCTGCTAAATACATTAATCTTAATGTAGCAAGTCACTCGCACTGCCTAGTGAATGCTTTCACAGCCTTTGTAACTGATAGCAAGGCTATTGTTCTCTTTGACTTTGCCAGACTGGTACAAGTCCATGTCATTAGTTTATTTCATCTTTGGAGCAAAGTGGATTTGGCTGTTTCTGAAAGTAATCTGTCTTTAACTTATAAGAAGGTTCCAGTCTCATATTTTTGTTAGCAATAAAACTCTTCTACTGGGCTCTGGGCAATGTTCTCAGACAACCTGACTAGTCTCTGAAATACTCAGCTGCAGAACAGGCTCTCAACAGCCAGCACTCTTGAGTCAGTTGCTCAAACATCAGAAAAATCTAAATTTACTTATTCTAACTTATTACAACTTATCACAGATTTAACTTATTTAGAGCTTATAGAGCTAGGCTGAATGGTACAAGTTGTGCTCAAGTTGTAATACAAGTTATTTTAAAAAGCATAAATTGAGAGCCTAGTAAATATTTTGTAATTTGAAGTAGATTTAGGCCATATAGTAATAAATAAGTTGAGCAAATTTTTCCACAAGATATAAATAAGATTGCTACAAAAATACCCCCCTGAGCTTATTCAACTTGTAGTACTTCCAACTTATTCATAGCTTATTAAGCACATAAGTAGTTAAATAAACTGTGAATAAGTGCTAATAAGTTGTAATAAGTAAATTTGGATTTTTCTGATGTAGCAAGCCGTTCCACCACCTTTTTTTTTAAAAAAATCAACACTACGCCTCCAGAGGGGGTGTCAATAAAATTTGTATCCCGGTGCTCAAACACAGCCTGGCCTAAGTTACACATGTAAACTCATAATAACAAAGATCTTTTGCCAATAAAGAGGCTATCTTGTATATCCCCCACGTCGACTTTGGAGGTTCGAGGTAGAGAAAGCGTCAAAGTTGAATGGACTTGTATAGGCGTGCACCTTGCACAGCCAGCTGAAGGTCGAAGTGTCCTCTTCGATGGCACAGTGATCCACCCCCCTGCTACTGCTTAGCCCCCCCACCGTAGTGTGGTGGTATCGTAAATTAGGCCCCTGCCCCAAGGCTCTGACCTAGAAGCCAGCCCATACAATTACGACCTAGTCTTCTCTGAATGGAAGACCAGCCGCCTGTGCGATGGATCGTTCGACCCACTGGAAGTATCCAGTCAGCCAGACAAGATCATCTGGTTGAGGGACGCTAACCATACAAGGACAGTTGAGGAAAGGAGAGTCCCAGTTGAGGAGACCAGGAGTACCTCCAGAGCACTTATCTGGAGGTTTCTTCTTTTGCTTCTTCTTCGGCTCAGGGAAGGGTGCTTGTTCGCCGTTGTCTAGGAACAAGAACGCGTGTGGATTCTCTTTAAGAAAATCAATGAACTTCGAAAAGTCTCTGGTGTGCCCGAGACTTTCGTCGCGATTGTATCGAAGACAAGACTGGGGTATGTGCTCTCGAGTTTCTCAAGCACCACACTTGCATGTATCAGAGTCTGAAAGATTAAATCTGACCCAATACTCCCCAAAGGGACCGTAATTGAGGAGAGAACGAGTCATCCTCGCTGTATGGACCGACGACTGGCCGATCATCTTGAGCCAGAGACCACCTTTGAGGTGGGATGGCTGCATTGGGACTCCAAGCGTTTGAAGCCCCAAGAAGGAGTGCCCGGAATACTCAGGGTTCTAGAACAAACAAGTCCAGTTAGACATCATCTGTTTGACCGTGAGGCATTGCTCGTATGACAAGTGGATTGGGGCCCGACTTGGTGCACGAGTGTTGAACCTCACCTTAAGCTGGGTAGCAGCAAGGTGGGCGCAATGGTGTAGATCCCAGTTGAGCGCACTGGGTACATGATAGAAATGGATGGTACGATTGGGGTTATCGGCCAACCATTTGCGAAGGAACTTGCATACTGCAATAGAGTACGACTGTCCAGAGTGCAGAGACGGATCCAACGCCAGTCGAATTGCCTTTACGGAGTCGGAGAACAGAATGATCTTGGAACCATTCCGTCTTCTAGTGGCTTGTCCTATGGCTAACTCAATAGCACGTAGTTTGGTGTCATCGGATGTGGCCTTACCACATGGAACGGAGAAGTCAAGTGGGACGATGTCCCCCTGTGCAAGAGAGCAGGCACCTGTGGCCTGGAATTCGTGTTCAATGGGTACTGATCCATCAGCTGCCACCAAGACAGTGGTAGGAGAGGACTTTGCCGCAGAGTGAATGGTATTCAAGAAGATACCTTGTTGGTGTCTAGCTTCTTTCGAAGCAGCCACCTTAATGTCAAAGAATATTTGACTAGAGTAGACATCGCGTACACGGTGTCCGGAACATCAGAAAAACTAAACTTTGCTTACTCAACTTATTCAAACTTATTCAAACACAAGTGACAGTCTTGAAAGGCTTATATGCTCAATAAGTATGTTTAAGAAGATTTAAGCTGGTTAAGACTGTCACTTGTGATCAAATAAGTTGAGTAAGCAAATTTTAGTTTTTCTGATGAAGTGGCCTCATTGTTGACGGGATTCAATGGTTCTGTAACGGTACCAACGGTAGCGTTGATATCCATTATAGGTGATAGAGTCTTCTTCTTGACTCTCTGCCAGAGCCATGGTGGTAGGATAAAGCCTTCTGGCCTTGGATCTAGCCATGGTAATTAATCCTCTTGTCTCAACTCTAGCCATCCAGGCTACACTATATAGACAAGCTAGGTGTATTGGTCATCTTGTACGAAATAGGTATTACTGATAAGATTAGATCTAAGATTTCAAAAAAGATAAGATAAAATAATATAGATAAGAATAGGTGAAAAAGGGATGAAAAGAGCAGACAGATAGGAGCATGATAGAAATGATACAAGGCTATCCAAGATGCGAGAGTAGACCTTCAAACATCCAGTGGACATCCTGGATAGCGGACTGCCAATCATCCACTGAACCAGCACCGTCATCGGGTGGCGAGTGCATAATGGCACAGCCCTACCACGACAGGCAAGCGACAATACTCAATACTCCATTCTGTCCTGGGAATATGAGTGAATCCCAAGTATCTCCGTAGACCGCAGAGATAATGGGCCGGCCAGTGAAGTCATAAGTTTGCCACGACGGCTGAAGGGACAGCCACCACGCCCACCACGATTCCGAGAATTTTCCGGGATTGGTGATGGATGGTGGTTTGCCGTGCCAATGCCCAGAGCTGATCCACTTGGTGACCTCAGTCAGTCAATGTTTTGCTGGTAATCCTCTCGAGGGGTTGGCATAATTGTGAGCAGTTTCGATGGCCGTGAATAACCGTACAATTTCAGCAAAATCTTGACCGAGGTCTTGACTTGTGATTGATTTGAAAGCCTCGTTAAACCAGCTTGCTGTAGTGGTGGGACATGAAGGGAATGAAGTTGTTGACAGGTGAGGTGCCGCCGATGCTGATGAAGGAATAGTGCTGGCAATAGAAGGTGGTAGTGTCGTGATAGTAGCAGGTTGCGTGGGTGGGGACAATGACGAAGACTGATTGGTTGGTGGTGAGGTGGCTCGCACAGGGTCTAGAAGCCCATGTACAGCCGGTGATGATGCTAGCAAGGGAATTGGTTTCACCTTTGGTTTTGGAGGCGTTGACGTTGACGTTGGTGGTTCCGTGCACCGCCTTATCCAGCCAGAAGACTCCGAAACCTTCTGCCTTTTCAGAGGAGGGGCCTCGTAACCCGTAGCAACCTTCGTAGGTACCGAAAGCATAGCTTTTGTGTCAATAAGAGTATTTGTCACTGGACAAAGAACAGTGGATGCAGTGGAGGAGTTGTGAGCAAGGTAGATGGGTGAGGCAGGTGCTTGGACGGGCGAGTTGTCAGCGCCAATGATCGTGGTTGTGGCAGGAGGCACTGGAGGTGTCTGCGTTGCTGAAACAGCGGTGTCACCCAGTAACAAGAGCATAGATCCACTATGGTCACTGCTAAGAGCTCCGTCGGTACCAGAGATGTCACTAGATGTAGCACGCGTTGGGGAGGTGAAGCTAGGCAGTGGTTGAGAGGCTGAGGCTATCAAATTGATGGCGGTTTTGCGTTCAGGTGAAGTTGGCAGTGAAGTTGGCGTCAAAGTTGGTGTCAAAGTTGCAGACGTTGATCCTCCATTTGCTTGGCCAGTTGATAGCAAAGGCGTGGGTGGAGGTGGGGAAAGGAAGACAATGCCCTTTTCCGGGCGTTTAGCAGCCTCTTTGCGAAGGAGTTGAGTGAGTAATGAATCACCACCACCTTGCAAGAGGAGAGGAGTCGTCAGTGATATGAAAGGGGAGGATGTAGATGGAATATGAGGGTTTGGTTGCAGAGGTGAAGGGAGAATGGAATTTGAGCGTTGACCATCAGATTTCGCCAGTTGAGGCCGTTTTTTCGGTGGTCGGTTTTCTATGTCAGATAGGTCAGGACTGTCTGTGTCCTCCTCTTTGTCTTCAGAGTCTTCTAAAGAGCTAGAATCCGACAATAAAGGGTCTGGTTCTTCCTCATTTAGCTCAGGGCGCAGAGCTGACTGCTTGATGTCTTCAGGAGTTATAACCAATGGAAGATCAGGGAAATCCGAGTGAGGCGAGCAATAATTGACGTACTGTAGCATGTCCCAAGCCACTCCGTCCAGAGAGCGTAGACGCCTTGTTTGAAATCGTCCCTTCAGTACTGAGAGAAGGGCACTGGTTAGTTGGCATTGTTGAAACCAAAGTTCATGCTGTCGAGAACGCCATCAGACAGCTGTCACAACAAATACAACAAATGTTCTCTACTCACTGCCAGGACATTAATTTGCCTTCATTTACTGGACAAGGTCCCCCATACATAACGAAGAACTTGAGACGTGTCCGCTCCTGGATCCCTTCGATGACAGGTCCCAAGAATGCAGGTATTTGGTCAATACAGCTACGGCAATCATTTCATCAACAAGGCAGAAATCAATAATCAAACAAGAACTCACTATTGGATTGTAGCAGAGTGCTTTGATGGAGGCAATTTCATCTCCCGCTCGTACTTGTCCTTGGCAGCAGCTGCATCCATCCGTGCAGTTTTCATATATTTGACCTGTTCATGCAGAGGGAGTTTCTGGAAGAGGTCTCGGGCTACCTTAGCTTGGAATGCAGTGGTGGGACGTGAATCTGGGGGCTGTCTTCCCACCTGAATCTCGGTCTGCCACTGAATCTAGGCAATAGGATGAATATTGGTCGTATAACGCTCAGCCATGAACTGCTGGTAAGCTTGCCAAGCTTTTGGCGGCGAGACAATTCCCGAGAGTTTACCCATCAAGACGGCGTAAGGATTCTTCCTGGGGTCGCATCTTGTCGAGGTCCAAAGGGTACGGAGGCTTTTGACATGAGTCTTCAGCCACCTTCGGATACGCTGTAAGCATTGAAGATGAGACAATGGCACTTTCTGGATCAGGAGCAAATGTACCTCGTTTAGCTCCTTTATTTGTGCTAACCTCTGAGTCTTTTCCTCAACGGAGAGGATTTCCTCAACTCGCATCGCATTCGGGTCATAGTCTGGTAAGGGAAGAGATGGCTCCTCGTGATCCTTCAACCGCCAGGATATACGAGCATGAAACTCATTACAAACCGCCTGGGATACAAATTTTATTGATGCCCCCTCCGGGAGCGTAGTGTTGATTAAAAAAAAAAAAAAAGAGATCCGTCTGCAGCCACCATAACAGTGGCTGGGTCTCCATCCCCTCAAGATTGAACATCGTCAAGTAGAGATTTGCGATGTTGGAGTGCCTTTTCACAAGCTGCGATGTCAATGTCATAGATCACCCTATCTAAGAGGATGTCTCTGACGTGTTGTCCTGGAACTGCCTCGTCATCAAGGGGGTTCAGAGGTTCAGAGGTGTCGTTTACGTGGGATTCTGCATCAACGATGGGGGACAAAGTCCCGTTCTTTGCTCTAGTAGTAGTAAGATTCAAGAGCAATTTAGGGTGGTGAGGAATAGTGTCATTTACTCCCTTCCTCTTGAGGAGGAGAGAGAGAATCGGGTAGAACTTCAAGAGAGTATGCATTCTAGCAAGAGAACGGTCGATCAACTTCTTGATGTGCAAGTGGATGGGTGGCAGTCCAGCCATAGACTTGACTGCACCAGTTGAGGTGGTTCTAAACGCACCGAGTATCCAGACTGCAGCTCTACGCCGCATTTGGTGGAGGAGTTTCATAACAGTCTTGTTACGAGCTCCAGAATAGAACCACAATCTATAGCCGTACGTGGCCAGAGGCACCCCACACGCCCTGTAGAGGTGTTTCTGCGAGGGAGTGATACCTCGAGATGAGTTACCAAGCATAGCCATGGCTTTCACTGTGGTTTTTTTTTTTTTTATTTTATCCAAGCCCTTGCTCCAACGCCCCCAGAGGGGGGGGTCAGAGGTCTAAGGACAATTCATTGACTGGCGCCCGTATGCAGTCCGGTTGGTATGCAAGTACATTGTTTTATGTAGTTCTACAAGGTGCACCCGCAGTGACAAAAGTAATGTGGTCGACTATGCATGCCGAGCAGTGATAACAAGGCTCGAAAGACCCGTTGGGTGATATTGAACGTTGTTGGATGTTGTGTCAAGGGCAGCTGAGAACCCAGAAGCAAGCCAAGTCCACCGAGGTGGTGACCCGCTATATGTCCTCCCCTCTGCCAGCTGATTGGCTTTGTTTCCTCCACCCTAGCCTTGATGGTGTTGAATTGCAGACCAAGGATCAAAGTCCCAGCCTCTATAGGTCGCGACATCGCGACGGACATACTGATTGACACTTGCAACCCAGACTTGATCGTCTGGGCGAGGTGTTCGAGGTACGGCTGAAGGTAGACCCTGCAGACCGAATGGTGGTGGCTGGACTTGAGATGGTCCAGCTGTTGGAGGTGCTGCTGGTTGGGCAGGTGGGACGTAAGCAGGAACTATAGGTTCTGTGATGAGACGACCGTCATAGTCGTACCGTGGTTGGTACTGAGGTACCGTTGGTAAGCTCAAGCTGTTGCCTAAGCAAGCAAGAACTGTAGTATCAACAGTTATGAGGCGACCATCGTAGTCACGCTCAGGTGGGGGACCCCCCTTGTCAGGGGGCTTCTTCTTCTTCTTAGACCGTGCCTTGGGGAAGGGAGGAGGTGGCTGTTCACTTGGAAAGGTGAATGACATGGGATTCTTTTCTAAGAACCCAAGGAATTTTGAGAATTTCTTCTCAACAGCGTTGCCCGTAGGTCGAGTATGAAGTGGACATCGACAAAGAATGTGTCGTCAAGTCTGAGGAATGTGCTTATTGCACTCACAGCCAGCATTGTTGCCTAACTTGAAGCGTACCCGATACTTGCCAATTGGAGCATGGTTCAATATGGTACGTACCATACGAGCTGTGTGGGACGAGGACTGCCCCATTGTGCAAAGCCACAGACCATTCTTGATATGGATCGGTGACAGACGTTGCCCTCTCTCTTTGAGGTGCATAAAGTTAGTACCACAGTGACTGGGTTGGAAGTGCAGATGAGTCCACTCTGCTAACATCCGGTCTATGGTGAGTTTGCAAGCGTAGTCGAGGTACGTTCGCTGATGTGGGCCAGCGCAAACTTTTGAGATTTGTAGCTGCTTGGTGTGCACGATGGTGCAGATCCCAGCTGAGAGTGCTGGGGACATGGTAAAAGTAGACTTGACAGTCGCTGTTAGACGACAACCAAGTCTGAAGTTTAGAGCAGATAGCCAGTGAGTGGCCCTGTCCAGAGTGTAGGGACGGATCCAGAGCAAGGCGGATGGCCTTGGTTGAATCCGAGAAGACGACCATCTTACGAGTGTTAGGTCTGGTAGTAGCTCTGCTTATTGCTAAGTCAAGAGCGGCGAGTTCAGCGTCGTTCGAGGTGCCTCGACCAACTACCATAGTAGAGTCCATAGGACCATAGTCATTATGGATGATGGAGCATGCAGCCGTAGCCAGATATGCAGTGTTTGAGGGGACAGATCCATCTGCAGCCACCATGACAGTAGCTGGGTCTCCATCCCCTTGAGCTCGAACATTGTCAAGTAAGGATTTGCGATGTCAAAGTGCCTTTTCACCAGTAGCAATGTCAACGTCATAGATCACCCTATCTAAGAGGATGTCTCTGACGCGTTGTCCTGGAACCGCCTCATCATCTAGGGGGTTCAGAGGTTCAGAGGTGTCGTTAACATGGGATTCTGCATCGACGATGGGGGACAGAGTCCCATTCTTTGCTCTAGTCGAGAGGTTCAAGAGCGATTTGGGGTGGTAGGAAATAGTGTCGTTCACCCTCTTCCTCTTGAGGAGGAGAGAGAGAGTTGGGTGGGACTTCAAGAGAGTGCGTGTTCTAGCAAGAGAACGATCGATCAACTTCTTGATGTGTAAGTGGATGGGTGGCAGTCCAGCCATAGACTCAACTGCACCAGTTGGGGTGGTTCTAAACGCCCCAAGTATCCAGACTGCAGCTCTGCGCTGCATCTGATGGAGGAGTTTCATAACAGTCTTGTTATGAGCTCCAGAATAGAACCATAGTCTACAGCCGTAGTTTGCCAGAGGCACAACACACGCCCTGTAGAGGAGGCGTTTCTGCGAGGGAGTAATACCTCGAGATGAGTTACCAAGCATAGCCATGGCTTTCACCGTGGTTAGAGACTTGGTGGCGTAATATTTGACATGGGCGTTAAAGAAAAGGCGCCTGTTGAAGTAGAATCCAAGATACCGCCATACGGTCTTCATCAGTAAAACTCGTGTTTTTTTTTTTTTTATTTTTATTTCAAAACCTTCGCCCCCTCCAGACCCCCCGAAGGGGGGTCCAGAAGGTTTGAAAATATATTTGTATCCCGGTGTTCGAACACAGCCTGGCAGGTATATAACACAATTGAGATCATACTACAGCGACGATGAAATGGACAAGAGGTGATGCGTTGAGTGCACAAATCTGGATACGCGTCGCAGACACGTGGAGTGTGTCCACCGGTACCTCAGTACCAACCACGGTACGACTATGACGGTTGTCTCATCACAGGTCCTATAATTCCTGCATACGTCCCACCTGCTCAACCAGCAGCACCTCCAACGGCCGGACCATCTCGTGTCCAGCCACCACCATTCGGTCTGCAGGGTCTACCGTCAGCCGTACCTCAAGCACCCCGCCCAGACAATCAAGTCTGGGTCGCAAGTGTCAACCAATATGTCCGTCGCGATATTGCGACCTATAAAGGCTGGAATTTTGATCCTTGGTCTGCAATTCAACATCATCAAGGCTAGGGCGGAGGAGACGAAGCCAATCAGCTGGCAGAGGGGAGGACATATAGCGGGTCACCACTTTGGTGGACTCGGCTTGCTTCTGGGCTCTCAGCTGCCCTCAACACAACGTCCAACAACGTTCGATATCACCCAACGGGTCTTTCGAGCCCTGTTATCACTGCTCGGCGTGCATAGTCGACCATTTTCATTTCGTCACTGCGACTGCGACTCGTATTTACTACATAAACCGTTGTATTTGCATACCAACCAGACTGCGTACGGGTGCCGGTATAATAAATTGTCCTTAGACCTCTGACGCCCCCTCCAGGGCCCCCATAAGGGGGCCCCAGAAGGTTTGAAAATATATTTATATCCCGGTGTTCGTACACAGCCCGGCAGGTATATAATACAAACGAGTTGTACTACAGTGACAAAAATGGACAAGGAAGGTCCGTTACGTGGACTAGCCTAGATGTACGTCGCAGACGTACGGAGTGTAGCTCCCGAAGGGCGGTATGGCAGAAGAACTGCCCAGAAGACATCGTAACCCGTCAAAACGGACGACGCCTATATGGTTGGTAATTCTCGCCTAAGGATTGGTATACCATCCTTCGGCGATGGCTTGGGCAGTTGGTACCCAGTCGTTCAAGTCATGAGACCAGACAATATTGTCTGGACCATTGACTTGAGGCTGACGTCGATTGGCCTGGCCTTCTTGAGTTGACATTCGATTAGACCGACATTCGTTGGAGCGACGGTGACCGGTACCCATGTCCTTGTCCGGGGGACCACGAGCCCATTTCCTTCGTGCACCAGGAAAGGGAGGGGGAGGAGCCTGGCCTGGGAAGGCGAAGGCAGACGGGTTCTTCTCTAAGAACTTTAAGAAGACGGAGAAGTCGCAAAGTTCATCGCGAGTCGCCGTCCTGACATACTTCGGACAATTACCGAGTATGTGTGTCCGAGTCTTGATAACACCTCGCGGACAGTCGCAACGAACCTCGTCTGAAAGGTTGAAGCGAAGCCGGAATTCTCCAATGGGAGCGTGGCCAAGTATGGACCGAGCCATACGAGCGGTATGAGTGTTGGACTGGCCCATCGTTTTGAGCCATGGACCACCATTCAGGTGAGACGGTGGGATACGAATCCCCTTATCCTTGAGTGGGAGGAAATGGTTGCCAGAGTATGAAGCCGTCTGGTGGAGCCAAGTCCACTTGACGGTCATACTGGCAACGGCAGCCTTGCGAGCGTACACCAGGTACGTCTTAGGCCTGGGACCAAGTGCCACCTGGAGAGCAGTAGCTGCCAGATGAGCATGATGGTGAATGTTCCACTCAAGTTTCGAGGGAACGTGAATGAACTTGACCGTACGAGACACGTCAGTCTCGAGCCAAGAACGGAGTTTTGACCAGATTGAAATAGAGTGACCTTGCCCAGAATGAGCGGACGGGTCGAGCGCCAATTTAAGCGCAGTGACCGAGTCAGAGAAGAGGAGCAGTTTAGACACTCCGTCGCGACAAACAGCACGAGCAACAGCAAAGTCGATTGCTGCTAACTCGGCGTCGTCAGAAGTGGCTCTCCCAGAGGGTAGAGCAAAGTCGTCTGGTCCAAATGGACCGTGGACGAGGGAACACGCTGCAGTGGCCTGCAGATTTGTGTCTTTTGGAACAGACGCGTCTGCCCCAACCAGGATGGTCGAGGGAGAGGTGTTGTTGATGTAAGCGTCAAGTATGCCCAGACGAGCTTGAAGGCCTTTGTCGCCTACAAGCTTGATGTTGAACTGAATCCGAGACCTGAAAAGGTCACGAACTTGGCGGCCTGGATACGCCTCCCAGGTGACTGGGTCAAACGTCTCCGTACAGAGATCGATACAAGTATCGGTGGAGACGATAGGCAAAAAGATTTTTGCCTCCTCGGGTAGAGTCAAGTGCTCCAAAGAGCGCTTGTGGTGGGTACCTCTGAATGGCACATCTTGGCGCCTTCTCAGGAGAGAAAGCGTAGGGTGAGAGGAAAGAAGCCTACAAGTTCAGATATACGAACGCTCGATGAGCTTCTTGATGTGCAGGTGAATAGGTGGAAGACCAGCTATGGTCTCCGCCCCACCTGCAGGAGAGGTACAAAATGCACCAAGAATCCAGACTGCAGCCTGACGCTGCATCTGGCGCAAGAGCTTGAGAACACCCTTGTTCTTGGCTCCAGAGTAGAACCATAGTCTACAGCTGTACGTTGCCAAAGGTAGGACGCACGCGCGGTAGAGAAGACGCTTCTGAAGGGGTGTGATGCCTCTCGTCGAATTACCAAGCATGACCATGGCCTTCACCGTGGTCAGAGACTTGGTGGCATAGAATTTTGCGTGCTCTTTAAACAAGAGCCTACGATCAAAGAAGAAGCCAAGATACTGCCACACGGTCTTGGGCTTCAAGGGAGTATTGCCTGTGTGAGGCTCGAAGCGTAAGTTGATGGACGGGTTAGGGTCCCTCGGATTACGGGAAAAGTGAAAGACTTCAGTCTTATCGTGTTCGAGTACGAGGCCAAGGCGGGAGACGAGTCCCTTGATGACCTCGTAGGCAGATTGAAGCTTGAGGATGTTCTCCTCGAGGGTAGGTGACTGCACTATGAGTGAGCCGTCATCCACATATGACATCAACGTACATGAGTCACGTGGGATACGGTTCTCAAAGAGTCGCATCGCAGTAACGAGATACAACGCTGAGAGAATGGGTGAGAGAGCAGAGCCTTGACCGACGCCAACATCTGCTCTTTGTTTGTCCAATGTCTCGTTGTTCCAGACGTAAGAGGTGTATCGGTCGACTAGGTACGACCTGAAGAACGCTACTACTTGAGGGGCAAAGCCCAACTTTCATAGCGTGGCGATAAGAACCTCATGATTGAGGGAAGGGAAGTACTGGGTGAGGTCGAAGGCGACGACGCTCGTCTTCCAGCCAGCAGCCCAGCCAGCCTTAACAATATGGGTAAGATAGACTCCAGCGTCTTCGGTAGAGTGCTGACGCACACCACCAAATTGGTTGGGGTGGAAGATATTGTATCTTTGGGCCTCGTACTGCATACGGTTGGCCAACATCTTCTCGAAGAGCTTCCCCAACGTGTTTAGAAGCACGATGGGACGAAACATCTTCGGAGTGGAATAGTGAGGCTTGTTTGGTTCCGGGAGGATAACCGAATTCGACTCTTTAAAGTGCGTTGGCCAATACCCGACACGGAGACAGGCACTGGCCACGCGGACGAACTTGTCCAGGACCCCAGGGTCCTGGACGAGGCGTTTTAGGTGGAACCAGGTCAAATGATCTGGTCCAGGAGCAGACGTGTTCGAGCACTTGCTGAGTTTGTCCAATAGCTCCGTAGCCGAGAAGTCCA
The DNA here is from genome assembly GCA_015708445.2 of Clitopilus hobsonii. Classification (NCBI taxonomy): domain Eukaryota; kingdom Fungi; phylum Basidiomycota; class Agaricomycetes; order Agaricales; family Entolomataceae; genus Clitopilus; species Clitopilus hobsonii. The sequence continues at coordinate 1,116,477 of CP068003.1, read as the reverse complement.
CCCAGCGCCTATTGGGCGCTTGTTGGACTTCATTGAGGATTGACAAGTCGACAGGTCAGTTCGACGCCGAGTTGTAGGTAGTATGGAGGGCGTTGAACAAGTCCTCCAAGGAGTGCATAGGCTCGTTATTATAACAAATGGCCTCGTGGGTGGGGAGCTCATGTTGCTTGGTCCAGCTCATGAGGTCCCACAGTCACTTATTGGTAGTAGCGATATCTTGGATACGCTAGTCAAAGAACTTGTGTTTCGCAAGTCTGGTGGTGCGCTTGAAGGCCTTGTGGTCATCACGAGACCTTGAAGCGCAGTATTTCTCGATTGCTTTAGTGCAATCGTCGTTCCACCAAGCTTTGGACTTGGTGGAGATACGAGACTTCTTGGCGCTGGATTCCCAGATCGCCTTGACAGACTTACTGAACGCACTTACGCACGTCTCGATCGCCTGGGGTGTGGCGAGGGCAGGTACAGCCCACTCCTCCTTGAGGAACGTAGTCAGGGTCTCGAGGAACTTGGATTCCTCCTTGCTCTCACGAGGCATAGACAGACGTTTGATGCGTACCTGTGAAGGTACGATGGGCAGAGTGACCACCAACGGAGCATGATCCACAGGACCATGCCAGTCGGTAGCCACCGAGTGGACAAGTTGACCACCCAGTAGGGGACTCCTATTATGCGAAGGGAAGATTTAGAGGAGGCCAACTCGGCGCTTCCACTAACGCGAGGGCGGTCTTGAATGTCTGGGAACCAGGCTTTCTTGACCGATCGAGCGACGAACTCGAGATCGTCGGCGTTGGGTGCTCTGCCGTCGAAGAAGACAACATACGCTCCATTACGTCCTTCCTGGACGTGATATGCAACAAGTCCCTTTGTACAAAGTTTGTTGTTGAGCGGATGACAGACGTTGTCGGGATTGAACCCGCCCATAGAGACAGGTACGCAGTTCCCGTCGACGACGCGAGTAGGGAAGATAAACACCTGCTTCCTATTAGGGCCAGATATTGTTGTTGTCTTCCTCCTCTTGGAGGTAGGCGCATTGGGAGAGCCAGGACGCTTTCCTTGGGCTCTAGCGTGCATGTCTGCTATGGTCTCCGGGTCGAGCTCAGGGAACAGACGCGATAACTCTACCAACTTGGCGTTAGCCGAGTCGGCCAAAGGAGTTTGAGACGGAGCCTTCTTTGCCTGCGTGTTGAAGACCCGTGCACAAGGGTTGGCAGTGGGTGATGGAGTGAGTAGCTGGGGGTTGCTGCTTGCGACTTTCTTGAACGATCCATGAGGAAGCCTCCCAGGAGGGATCGGGGGTGGGCGGCGAAGGAGAGACTTGAGTCTCTCTTGGGTGGAGGGGCCCTTGGGCGCTCCGCGTGTGCTGGAGGAGGCGTTGAATGGGTGCTCGAACTTGTGAAGCTTAGCCCGGGTAGCAGAGGATCCGGTGGCTGGTGCCACATCATCCATCTGCGCGTCTTCGTTGGGAGGGGACGGGTGAGACGCACCGGGGTTAGCCGGAGCGTGCATGGAGTTGGCCATGGACTGAATCGGATATCCACTTGTTATATGAGCAACGCCTCATGGTCGAACAGATGATGTCTAATTGGACCCGTTCGTTTTAAGACCCTGAGTATTCTGGTCACTCTTTCCTTCGGCTTTGGTCGTTGGGAGCCCCTATGCAGCCATCCCACCTCAAAGGTGGTCCGTGGCTCAAGATGATTGGCCAGTCGTCGGTCCATACGGCGAGGATGACTCGTTCCATCCTCAACCACGGTCCCTTCGGGGAGTATCGAGTCAGGTTTAATCTTTCGGACTCTGATACCTGCGAGTGTGGTGCTCGAGAAACTCGAGAGCACATACTCAAATCTTGTCCTCGGTACAGTCGCGACGAGAATCTCGGGCACACCAGAGATTTCTCGGAATTCATCAATTTTCTGAAGGAGAATCTGCACGCGTTCTCGTTCCTTGAGAACGGCGAACAAGCACCCTTCCCAGAGCCGAAGAAGAAGTGAAAGAAGAAACCCCCAGACAAGCGTTCTGGTGGGGCTCCTGGTCTTCTTGACCGGGACTCTCCTTTCCTCAACCGTCCTCGGACGGCTCGCGTTCCTCAGCCAGATGATCTTGTCTGGTTGATTGGACACTTCCAGTGGGTCAAGCGATCCATCGCGCAGGCGGCTGGTCTTCCATTCAGAGAGGACTAGGTCGTAATTGTATCGGCTGGCTTCTAGGTCGGAGCCTTGGGGCGGGGGCCTCATTTACGAAGAGGGTACCACCACACTACGGTGGGGTGGCTAAGCAGTAGTAGAGGAGTGGATCTCTATGCCGTCGGAGAGGGTACTTTGACCTTCAGCTGGCCGTGCAAGGTGCACGCCTATACAGGTCTATCCGACTTTATCGCTTTCTCTGCCTCGACCCTCCAAAGTTGTCGCGGGGAATATACAAGATAGCCTCTTTATCGGCGAAAGATCTTTGTTAATACAAGTTCACATGTATAACTTAGGCTGGGCTGCGTTCGAGCACCGGGATACAAATTTTATCGACGCCCCCTCCGGGGGCGTAGTGTTGATTAAAAAAAAAAAAAAACGGACTGAATCGGAACGGTTGCAGCCGATGATGTGGCGCCTGTAGGGGGCTGGTCATCGAGACCAGACGGCGGGGAGAGGCCAAAATTGTCCACTTGGGGAGCCTGGGTGGGATCACCAGAGAGGGTGGCAGCAATACCACGGTCGATGAGCTCCTGGATAGCTCGTCGTACACCTCCATGGTTATCGACGAAGGTGTCCGTAATGTGAGAGACGTCGGAGCTGAGCTCATCGTTGTCGCGAACGCTTGGTAGGTCAAGGAGATCGAGACCGAGCAGGCGTCTGGTGATGTTGAGGGACAACTTGAGGGTAGTTGCAGCCTCGCGTTCGTAGGTGTCGAAGCGACTAGAGCTAACATGACGAACCCATCCGTCAACAGTACAGAGGGCGGCGTTGACAATCTGGTGATCCTCCTGGCACGAGTCTCCCTCTCCTTGGAGAGAGAGAGGAGCGGAGACGGTAGACTGCCTGTAGAATGCAGGGTCTACCTGCATTGGCGTGGGCTCCCTGTCTAGGAGAGAGGGGACGACGGAGGCGGCTCTAGAGCCAGCCCTCGACGAAGATGGGGTGGGCTTGGGCATCTTTACATGCCCAAACGCAGAGCGTTGCCTCTTCTGTTCAGGAGACTGAACATCGGGGGCGGGTGTAGCATTGCGGGTAGGGGTAGTGTGTGCTTCCTCACCTTCCTCGTCCTCTTCCTCCTCGCCGCCTTCCTCCTCTACCAGTACTTCCTTCCCTTTATCTGACTCGCACGGCCTCTTCTGGCCAGCTGCTGGTGCTTGTGGAGAGCTGGATTCGCCCTCAGGTGAAGTAGTCGGGTCCTCTCCAGGGTTCCTCGATGCGTGGGCCAGTGACGACGGCGTCCTAGGCGGTGACGACTGGCTCCGATTGGAACGCCCTAAGGCGTGTGCCAGTGCTCTCCCTCTCTCCGCCATATGGCAAAGATTGGAGGTGATCGATGTGGTAGATCTTGTGCTATTCGCTGTTCTCGACGATGAGGACAATGAATGTGGCTGTGCAACGTCGTGGTTGTGGATCAAGAAGGATCAAGGCTGCCGTTGCCTCGATAACTGTTGAGTGGACTCGTCTCCACCAGACAGCTTCGTATTCTGGCAACCATTTCCTCCCACTCAAGGACAAAGAGATACGTATCCCACCATCTCATCTGAACGGTGGTCCATGGCTCAAAACGGTGGGCCAATCCAACACACATACCGCTCGTATGGCTCGATCCATACTTGGCCACGCTCCGATGGGGGAATTTTGGCTTTGCTTCAACCTCTCTGACAAGGTTCAATGCGATTGTCCGTGACGTGTCATCGAGACGAGGACACACATACTTGGTAATTGTCCGAAGTATGCCAGGACGGCGACTCGCGATGAACTTTGCGATTTCTCTGTCTTCTTAAAGTTCGTGGAAAAGAACCCGTCTGCCTTCGCCTTCCCAGGCCAGGCTCCTCCTCCTCCCTTTCCTGGTGCAAGAAGGAAACGGGCTCATGGTCCCCCAGACAAGGACACGGGTGCCGGTCACCGTCGTTCGTTGGAACGATGGTCTCGACGTACGTCAACTCAAGAAGGCCAGGCCGATCGACGTCAGCCTCAAGTCAACGGTCCAGACAATATTGTCTGCATCCCTTCTTGATCGCGCACCACCACGTGCACAGCCACCAAGAAACAGCTACCAAGCCTATTTCGACGTTCTCAAGCACTTTTCACTGCTCTATTTCTCTAGATGGCAACGTCTGGAGGACGCTCCAACAAGCCTGACCCTCTGGGGAAGGTACCACCTCGCGAGAGGCAGAAGCTCTTCCGTGATGAGCTCGCCAAACGCCCACCACCCAGGGACGAGGGCCCTGAGCCGTTCGGCGGCGAAACGCCTACCATCGTACGCACTCGTGCGTCCGAGCCTAAGAGGACTGCGGAGGAGAGTCCTAGCACCCTTTGTTCCGATGGGAAGAAGAAGGCTAAGGCGGGGGAGGAGGAGGAGGATGGGGAGGAGGAGGAGGAAGACGATGAAGACGACGATGATGGAACCGCCCCACCCCAAGGCTCACCAGCTGCAGCTGCCGAAGCTCAGATGGAGGAGGACTTGGATAATCTGCCATCGGCCTTCGCCTGCCACCTAGATAGTGGTGAGGAGGAGGATGTTATCACCAGGGATGCAACGGCAGTTGTCGCCTCGCTCGAGGCCATTCGATCTTGGATCGATGGCCACCATACGGGACTCATTCCCTTTGACCACCGCAACGACATACTGGACGCGGTCTTCAATCTTATGGGCGACTCTTCTCACCCCAGGATCGTCGAGTGGATTGTCCACCACACCCAGGAGGCGAGGAACGGCTTTGCTGCTGCTCTGGCCCCTGTTGTTTCCCCTCCTGAGCCTCAGGATCTCACCACCACCGTCTCTCAACTTCAGCAACAGCTGCAGGAGATGCAGACAAACAATTCCCTGCTCCAGACCCACGGACAGGAGCTCTCTAGGGCCCACCAAGAGGCCCTAGACACTATTGCCTCTCTCCGGGCACAGCTTCAAGCTACCCAGGTCCGTCCCGCGGAATCTGACCAAGCAATGGGCCAGCCTGGACCTAACACTGCCACGTCACAGTCCGTGATGTCACAAGTGACTCCACCTGTGACAGGTCACAGTGCTGTCACACCCCATGGAATTCTATCCGTGTCAGGTGACCCACCCAGGTCACGTGACCAAACCACCACCCAGGGTGTTGGAGCGTCTAGACACGCTCCTGCCCAGGGCGCTTCTGGCGCTAATACCAGCGCTTCTTCCTCCGTTCCACCTGGGCCTAGGCCCGGTGATGAACCTGATCCGGACACACAGATGGCCGAGCCTCCTGCCCCTCCTAAGGGCAAGGACAAGACGTCTAAAGCGGCTACTAAGCCCAACTTTAGGCCTCCTGCTGCCCTCTCTGGGCGTCAAGGTGCTCCTCCGCCTGTCAACTGAGCCACTAGGCCTCTGCCACGTGGCTCGTTTGCAGGCGTTGCTCGTAACGCTGCTCCCCTCCCCCAACCTCAGCGTCGTCCACGCCTCATGGGCTTGTCTCGTGAGGAGTCTGACCGTCGTCATGATGAGTCTGAACGCGTCGCGCGTGAAAACGAGATTCCCTGGTCACTCACTGCTGAGTTTTTTTTTTTTTTTTTTTTTTTTGATCCAAGTCCTCGCTCCAACGCCCCCGGAGGGGGCGTCAGAGGTCTAAGGACAATTTATTTACCGGCGCCCGTACGCAGTCCGGTTGGTATGCAAGTACATCGTTTTACGTAGTTCAACAAGGTGCACCCGCAGTGACAAATGAAGTGTTTGGTCGACTATGCACGCCGAGCAGTGATAACAGGGCTCGAGAGACCCGTTGGGCGATATCGAACGTCGTTGGACGTTGTTCCGAGGGCAGTCGAGAGCCCAGAAGCAAGCCGAGTCCACCGGAGTGGTGACTCGCTATATGTCCTCCCCTCTGCCAGCTGAATGGCTTCGTTTCCTCCGCCCTAGCCTTGATGGTGTTGAATTGCAGACCAAGGATCAAAATCCCAGCCTCTATAAGTCGCGATGTCGCGACGGACATACTGGTTAACACTCGCGACCCAGACTTGATCGTCTGGGCGGGGTGCTTGAGGTACAGCTGAGGGTAAACCCTGCAGACCGAATGGTGGTGGCTGGGCACGGGATGGTCCAGCTGTTGGAGGCGCTGCTGGTTGAGCAGGCGGAACGTAAGCAGGTACAATGGGACCTGTGATGAGACGACCGTCATAGTCGTAGCGTGGTTGGTATTGAGGTACCGGTGGAGGGTTAATCCCAAGTCGTGCTATGACCGTGGGGTCAAGGGTGATGAGACGACCATCGTAGTCGCGCTCAGGTGAGGGACCTCTCTTATCAGGAGGCTTCTTCTTCTTCTTAGACCGCGCCTTGGGAAAGGGCGGAGGTGGTTGTTCACTTGGGAAAGCGAACGAGGTAGGATTATCTTCTAGAAATCCCAAGAATTTTGAGAATTTCTTCTCAACGGCGTCGCCTGGAGGACAATTATGTTTAGGACATCGACGAAGTATATGTCGTCGAGTCTGAGGGATGTGCTTATTGCACTCACAGCCAGCATCGTCGCCCAACTTGAAGCGTACACGATACTCGCCGATTGGAGCATGGTTCGATATGGTACGTACCATACGAGCTGTGTGAGATGAGGACTGTCCCATAGTTTTGAGCCACGGACCATTCTTGATATGAGTCGGTGACAGACGTTGCCCTCTCTCCTCGAGGTGCATGAAGTTGGTACCACAGTATCTGGGTTGGAAGTGCAGACGAGTCCACTCCGCCAACATCCGGTCTATGGTGAGTTTGCGAGCGTAGTCACTCACTGCTGAGTTGATCAGACAGTTCCCAGAGCTTCATCGCTCTGAAATCAACCGCCTTGCACGCAACGTCATGGCCAACGCTCAGCAACGTCGTCGTTCGGAGCAAACCGGAACCGCTGAAGGTCGAGACCCTCCCCAGGGTCCTCGGGCCAAGAAGCTCAAGTCCACTACTCGTGGACCTTCCAGGAAGATGGTCTTTGTGCACGTCACAAAGAAGGTCGATGGGGAGGATGTCCAAGTCGACCTACCTGCTGCCGGCGAACGTGCTGTCGCCTCCCTCAACCACCGACTCAAGTCTGCGCGTTCCTGGTCGAACTGCGTCTTGCATGTCGAACAGTCTGATCGTCAGGCTGGTGCCACCGTCCACTTGGACGCCCCCCCCTCGGATGGAGATGCTCTTGCTCTGTCTGAGGCAATCAACAATGTCTTCTTCCGAACTGGCGAGAAGGAGACTCACCAGACCGTCAGTGTTAGGATCGAGAGGCAGCCTACGTGCAAATCACTGGGGTGCCGTACTACAACGGTGGCCTCAATCCTATCACTCCAGAGATAGCCCTGCAGCGTTTGCGACAGGATCCTATCACCCGTGGTCTAGACTTGGCAGGAATGCCTCGTGTCTTCCGTCCATCGAAAGATAGCAACATGTGTGTTATCTTCTTCGATTTCTGGGACTCTCGTGCCGGGTCCAACCTCAAAGCCATCGTCAACAAGAAGATCCTCATTGGGGGTCGTCTTTGTGTCATCACTGCTGCCAAGAAGCACGCCGGTGTACCTCTCTGCCAACGTTGTTGGTACTGGGGTCTTACCACCGATGGATGCCGTCAGGCGTTCTACTCCTGTGCTCATTGTGGCTCTGGCCATGAGACACGTCACCATGTTGCCCTCTCTCGCTGCTGCAGGGGTGATCCTGACGCTAACCCACCGGTCGACCCGACTCCTTCTGGTCAACCGTGCCCTCATGCACCTAGGTGCATTAACTGCGGAAAGGCACACCGTGCAGATGACGGTCACTGCGTTTTCTCTAAGAACCGATTCGACCGTGGTTGGATCGCCCGCCGGTACGGGATACAGGATGCGGTAAATTTCTCCGCTCGTGCACCTCGTTCCTTCGCTGATGTCGAACCTCCCAGACGGACACGGACAGTAACCCAAGCTCAGACGACGACTTCGGGTTCACCGAGTACTAGGGGGGCGGCTGCGCCGCAATGATTATTTGTTTACTTATGCGTACTACGAACATTGCACATATCCGAGTCTATTCACAGAATGTGAATAGAAATTATGATTTTACTTCATCCCTGTTGGAGGAACGTAAGAGTGACTTCGACGTGATTATGATCCAAGAACCACCTTGGAGACTCATTCGACGTACGGTATCGTCGTCGAATCCTGAAGGAGAACCTGTCGTCGGTGCTCCCACCCACCCTGACTGGCCGATAGTCATGTTCTATCGTCCAAAAGATGATGATGACCGCCCCAGGGTCATGACCTACATCCACAAACGTCTGTCTGGTATGCGTCCATCATACCGGTCAGACCTCGTCCGAGCCATCATGGTAGGATATTGCCTTTTGGTCCTGGAACTAGCCAGGTTAACCTTTGCATTTTTTGCTGGCTGTAGCCAGAGCACTTTAGCCATTTATTCCTGTATGTAGCCAGGGTTCTAAATAGCCATGAGTGACTGTGTGGGAGTCATGTGATATGTCATGTGATTGCAATTCCCACGGTCATGTGATTTTCTTTAAAGTTTTCCGGAGACACAGTGTGAAAGTCATGTGATTTGATTACATAAGCAAGGTCATGTGATCAGATAAGATAAGATCAGTCAGATTCCAAGATAAGACTTGCTTAAGATTAGATGTCACATGTTATATCTACTAACTTGGAGATATCTTCACACAGTTGTGATGGACTTAGTTAATGTTGCCATCATGCCTTGTTGGTGTGTGTTGTCACTTGCACAAGTTGAAGTAGCCACTTCTTATTGGTCCACACACTCTATGCCTAGGCATGCCTTCTATATTTATATTTGAAATGATTTGAGGCCACATGGTATAGAGAGCTACACAATTTAATGAAGGAATTGGACTTTGATGTAGTGCCATCATTCTATCAAATCTCCATATAGTAATTTCCTTTTTAAGAAAATTTAAAAATGTTATATATTATAAATATACATTAAATGCTAGAAGTCAAAAATTTTCTAAATATAGTAATAATTAATATTTGTACTTATTTTTTAGCAACCATATAAGGCAATAAATTATAGCTATATATGGACTTACCTCCATATGGAAATAAATTATTACCTTATATAGAATGTATTTTTGCCATATATAGAAATAATTATTTGATACCTCAAATCAGCTAAAAATGGGTCGTAAAAAATAAAGACAAGCCCTGGCTACAGCCAGAGAAAAACAGCAAAGGTGCTTCTGGCTACAGCCGGTGAAAAATGCAAAGGTTAACCTGGCTAGTTCCAGGACTCAAAGGCAATATAGTACCGTGTCTGGTGCTCGTCCACCACCGAGACATTGCTATCTCCACCCTCTACAGGCATCATAACGAGCCCGTTAACATCGTCAACGTCTACTCCGACGACGACTCCACCGCCATTCAATGGCTGTCTGCTAATGTCGACAGACTTCCTCCCATGCGATGCATGGCAGGTGACTTTAACTGTCACTCCAACATTTGGGATCCAGAGTTCCCTCATATCAACGTCAACGCTACGTCCCTATGCGACTCTGCGTTTGAGCTTGGGCTGGAAGTGAGCGTCTTGCAAGAGCGTTCCCCCACCCACTTTCCCCATAATCCGAACCTCAACAATTCGGTTATTGATCTTATGTTCCTGCCCCTTGATAGAAGGGCGGGACTTGTTCACTCGGTAGCTACTGACTGGCGTGGTCCTGTGGATCATGCTCCGTTGGTTGTCACCTTGCCCATTGTACCCACCCGGGTACTCGCCGAACGCAAGTCTATGCCTAGAGAGAGCCCGGAGGAATCCAAGTTCCTCGAGGTGTTGACTACGTTCCTGAAGGAGGAATGGGCTGTGCCTGTCCTCGACACTCCAGAAGCTATCGAAGCGTGCGTTGGCGCGTTTGGTACCTCTACCAAGGCGATCTGGGAATCCAACGCCAAGACCTCACGTATCTCCACCAAGTCTAAGGCCTGGTGGACTGACGATTGTACTGTTGCAATCGAGAAATACCGTGCTTCGAAGTCTCGTGATGACCACAAGGCTTTTAAGCGCACTGTCAAACGCGCTAAACGCGAGTTCTTCGACCAGCGTATCCACGATATCGCTACTACCAACAAACGTCCGTGGGATCTCATGAGCTGGACTAAGCAGCGTGAGCTCCGACATACGAGGCTATTCGTTATAATAACGAGCCTATGCACTCCCTGGAGGACCTCTTTGAGGCCCTTCACTCTACCTACAACTCGGCCTCCAACAGGCCAGTTGATCTATCCATCCTCGATGAAGTTCAACCGGTACCTGGTAGGCGCTGGGTGGACTTCTCGTCTACAGAATTGTTGGACGAGCTCGCGAAGTGCTCGAACACGTCTGCACCTGGACCAGATCGTCTGACCTGGTTCCACCTTAAGCGCCTAGTTCAAGACGAGGATGTCTTGAACAAGCTTGTCCGAGTGGCCAGTGCCTGCCTTAGGGTTGGGTATTGGCCGTCTCACTTCAAGGAGTCGAATTCGGTCATCCTCCCAAAACCGAATAAGCCTCACTACTCCACTCCGAAGATGTTCCGTCCTATCGTGCTTCTCAACACCTTGGGCAACTCTTTGAGAAGATGTTGGCCAACCGTATGCAGTTCGAGGCCCAAAGATACAATATCTTCCACCCCAACCAATTCGGCGGAGTGCGTCAGCATTCTACTGAGGATGCTGGTGTCTACCTTACTCATATCGTTAAGGCTGGCTGGACGGCTGGCCGGAAGACGAGCGTCGTCGCTTTCGACCTCGCTCAGTTCTTCCCCTCCCTCAATCATGAGGTCCTCATCGCCACGCTGCAAAAGATGGGTTTTGCCCCTCAAGTAGTAGCGTTCTTCAGATCGTACCTAGTTGAACGGTCTACCTCCTACGTCTGGAACAACGAGACGTCGGGCAAATATGGTGCAGACATTGGCGTTGGCCAAGGTTCTGCCCTCTCCCCCATCCTGTCCGCCTTGTATCTCATTACCGTGATGCGAGTCTTTCAAGATCGTATACCACCAGACGAGTGTACGCTCATGTCTTATGTGGACGACGGCTCACTTATTGTGCAGTCACCAACGCTTGAGGAGAACATCCTCAAGCTTCAATCTGCCTACGAGGTCATCGAGGAGCTTGTCTCCAAGCTTGGCCTTGTACTTGAGCATGATAAGACCGAGGTCTTTCATTTCACCCGTAACTCGAGGGACCCCAAACCCTCCCATCGACTTACGCTTTGCACCCTACACTGGGGACACTCCCTTGAAGCCTAAGACCGTTTGGCGGTATCTGGGTTTCTACTTTGATCGTAGGCTCGCCTTCAAGGAGCACGCGAAATTCTATGCCACCAAGGCGTTAACCACGGTCAAGGCCATGGTTATGCTTGGTAACTCCACTAGAGGCATTACGCCTCTTCAGAAACGTCTTCTCTACCGCGCATGTGTGCTTCCCCTGGCAACATACGGCTGTAGACTATGGTTCTATAACGGAGCCAAGAACAAGGGTGTCCTCAAACTCTTGCGCCAGATGCAACGTCAAGCTGCAGTCTGGATACTCGGCGCATTCCGTACCTCTCCCTCAGGTGGATCGGAGACCATTGCCGGTCTTCCTCCTATCCACCTGCATATCAAGAAGCTAATCAAATGTTCCTATGTCAGGACTCGTACACTTCTCTCGTCACACCCTACGCTCTCTTTGTTGAGGGTGCGTCGCGATGTACCTTTCAGAGGTACCCATCACCAGTGTTCCCTACAGCACTTGTCCCTTGTTGAGGAGTCGAAGATCTCGTCTCCAATCGTTTCTACCGATACGAACATCTCTCTGTCCACAGAGGAGTTCGATCCTGTCACCTGGGAGGCATCTCCTGGTACCCGGATTCGCGACTTGTACAAGTCTCGAGTCCACTTTGATGTCGACTTGGCCAACTCTGATGAGGCTGTCCATGCTCGACGGGGTGTACTTGACGCCTACGTCAACAACGCCAACGCCTCGACCATTCTAGTTGGGGCTGACGTGTCTGTTCCAAAAGATATGAACCTGCAGGCGACTGCAGCGTGCTCCCTCGTCCACGGTCCATTTGGGCCTGACGACTTTGCTCTACCGTCTGGTAAAGCCACATCCGACGACGCTGAGTTGGCAGCAATTGACTTTGCTGTCTCTCGGGCCGTTCATCGCGAAGCAGCTACCAAGCTGCTAATCTTCTCTGACTCGGTCACGGCGCTTAAATTGGCGCTTGACCCGTCAGTTCATTCTGGGCAGGGTCACTCTATATCGATCTGCTCAAAACTCCGAACGTGGCTCGAGGCTGACGTGTCTCGTACAGTCAAGTTCGTTCACGTTCCCTCCAAGCTCGAATGGGACATCCACCATCGTGCTCACCTGGCAGCAACTGCTCTCCGGGTGGCCGTCGGTACTAGACCTAAGGTGTATCTTGGATACGCCCGCAAAGCCGCTGTTACCAGTATGACCGTCGAGTGGACTAAACTCCACCAGACGGCCTCGTATTCGGGCAGTCAGTTCTTACCCCTCAAGGACAAGGGTATCCGTATTCCTCCATCTCATTTGCATGGTGGACCTTGGCTCAAGACGATGGGCCAATCCAACACTCATACCTCTCGTATGGCTCGTTCCATACTTGGCCACGCTCCAATTGGAGAATTCCGGCTTCGCTTTAACCTCTCTGACGAGGTTAGATGCGATTGTCCTTGACGCGTTATCGAAACTCGGACGCACATACTTGGTAATTGTCCAAAGTATGCCAGGTTGGCGACTCGCGATGAACTTCGTGATTTCACCGTCTTCTTAAAGTTCTTGGAGAAGAACCCGTCTGCCTTTGCCTTTCCAGGCCAGGCTCCTCCCCCTCCCTTCCCCGGTGCAAGAAGGAAACGGGCTCATGGTCCTCCGGACAAGGATTCACCACCCGGCCATCGTCGTTCTCAGGAACGTCGGTCTAATCACGCCTTGCCACAACAGCATCAAGATGTACAGCGTGCTCCTCAGCCAGCGGGCGTAGACGATACGGTCTGGGTCCAAACGCTGAACCAATGGGTACCAACTGCCCTCGCCATTGCAAACGGCTGGTATACCGGTCCGTAAGCAAGAATTACCAACCATATAGGCGTCGTCCATTTCGGTGGGTTACGATGTCTTCTGGGCAGTTCTTCTGCCATATCGCCCTTCGGGAGCCACACTCCATGTGTCTGCGACGCGTATTCAGATTTGTGCACTCAACGCATCACCTCTTGTCCATTTCGTCACTGTAGTACGAACTTGTTTGTATTATATACCTGCCGGGCTGTGTTCGAACACCGGGATATAAATACATTTTCAAACCTTCTGGACCCCCCTCCGGGGGGTCTGGAGGGGGCAAAGGTTTTGATATAAAAAAAAAAAAAAAAAAAGTACGATGGGTCTGAACATCTTGGGAGTGGAGTAGTGTGGTTTGTTCGGTTTGGGAAGAATAACCGACGTAGACTCCTTGAAATGAGATGGCCAATAGCCTACCCAAAGGCAGGCGTTGGCGATCTTGGTGAGTCTTGAGCAGATGTCCGGATCTGCAACAAGGCGTTTGAGTTGGTACCAGGTGAGGTGATCTGGTCCAGGCGCAGAGGTGTTAGAACACTTCTTAAGTTCATCCTTCAGCTCTGCAGAGCTAAAGTCGATCCAGTGCCTAGACGGTTCTTGTGCAACTTTATCAAGAATAGACAAGTCGACGGGTCTGTCTGTGGCAGAGCTGTAGGTGGAGTGCAGAGCATTCCACAGAGAGTCGGGCGTGTTGCACAGCTCGCTGTTGAAGCGAATCGCCTCATGGGACGGGAGTTCGCGTTGTTTTGTCCAGTTCATAAGATCCCACGGACGTTTATTAGTCGTTGCAACCTCCTCGATGCGATCATCGAAGAATTTGCGTTTGGCAGTTCTTACAGCTAGCCTGAATTTCGAGTAGTCATCAGACGACCTACTCCAGCAATACGCCTTAATGGCCTCAGTGCATGCAGAGTTCCACCAGGATTTAGACCTAGTGGAAATCTTGAGAGTCTTGGCGTTAGAATTCCAAGCAGTACTGATGTTCGATGCGAGGAGAGAGACACAGGCCTCAATTGTATCGGACGTGGTGAGATCAGAGACATCCATAGACCTCATGTAGTCAGCTAACGCCTCCAGGAAAGCCGCTTCTTCGTCACTTTCCCTGGGCATAGCTAGGCGTTCCTTCGTCAGTTGAACACTGCGACTTGGTAGAGTGATGGTGAGTGGGGCGTGGTCGGACTTGTCCAACCACTCCTCCTCAACGGTGTGGACCGTTTCTGCGACACGGTCAACGGGTAAGAAGAATAAATCGATGACTGAAGGTCTAAGGGCTCCAGCGTGCGGATAGTGCGTAGGAGTACGCTCAGGTAGTACACTAACCTCTAGTCCGAGGTCGAGTGCAGCATCGCAGAGAGAGACCGCATTATGGTTCTCCTGATCGAGTTCTGGATCCCAGAACGATGAGTGACAGTTGAAGTCGCCAGCCATGCATAGCATGGGTGGAAGACGATTCGAGTTATCAGAAAGCCATTTTATGGCAGTCGAGTCGGCGTCAGAATAGACGTTAGCAAAGTGAATAGGCTCGTTGTGAGTCCCAAACACGGTGGTGATCACAATGTCTCTGTGATCTGCAAAGTCGGTTCGGTAGGCAGGCCGCATGCCAGCCAAACGCTTATGCACATATGTCATGGTCCTAGGTCGATCGTCATTGCCTTTGGGCCGTTTGAACATGACTAGCCAGTCAGGATGAGTAGGTGCACCAACTACTGCTTCACCCTCAGGGTTCGTAGCAGAGACAGTGCGTCGGATAAGACGCCAGGGAGGCTCTTGGATGAAAAGAACGTCGAAGTTTTCACGGCGTTCGTCAAGGAGAGAAGACACAAGATGATAGTTCTTATTCATGTTCTGTGAATAGAATCGGATACATGAGATGGTTGTAGTATGCATAAAATATAAATCGTAGTGTTCATATAGCTGAGTCCTCACTCTCCGCCCTCGGCTCCGGTCTCGTTGCCGTCAGCGTCACCTCCCTCGTCGTCGTCTTCTGCGTCAGTGAAGACTCGAGTGGTGCTCGTCTAGGAGGAGTGTTAGGATCTGAAGAGATAGTAGGCTCGGTTGAAGCACTTACAGCTTGCTGTCGAGCGTACTGGCGTTTGATCCACTCAGGATCACCTCGTTTGCGCGCAAAGCGACACTTGGGGTCGCTAGAGTGGTGGGCCTGACCACAATTGGTGCAGCGTGGAGGATGAGGGCAATCCTGACCAGAAGGGGTCGGATCCCTCGGAGGGTTCGCCTTAGGGTTGCCCTTGCAGCAACCAGCGAGGATGCGATGGTACTTGACATCGTGTCCGTACCCACAGTGATTGCAAAACTCGGAACGAGCCTTGCACTGAGCAGTCCGGTGTCCCCATTCCCAACAGCGTTGGCATTGAGAGGTGGAGACTCGAGGAGGAGCCTCACGAAGAGTGCACATCACTCCCTCGAGAGAGATGCGCTGTCGATTGAGACGACGAAGGGTAGCTCCAGACTGGGAGTCCCAAATGTCGAAGTAGATCGTACACGACGACAAATGTGCGTGTGTACGGACGATGCGAGGTGGTTTGGCCAACTGAGCGTTAGCCGATGCAGGATCTTGATTAAGACGGTGTGCGACCGTCTGGGGAGTGACAGGAGTACCACCCTCAGTGAGGTAGGGGGCGTTGACAATGCGCATGTAGGATGTAGAAGAGGGAACCTGCACATCAATATCAATTCGTGGCTCACCCTCTCGATTGGGGAACCAGGCGTGACGCAGAGCGCGTCTAACAGCGTTGACATTGTCCTCGGTAGGGACAGAGTCGGTGTGGAGCAGGATAACACCTCCATTGCTCAACTGAGCGTGCTCGATTCGAATGTGACCATTCTCCTCGATGATGCGCTGTGTCAGGGTGACAACAGCCTGTTCGAAGTTGAGGGAGCTGTGGTAAGGCGTGGTGACGCCGTTGACAGTCCTGGTGGGGTAAACAAAGAGTATCTTGCGAGATGGGCCCTTCTTGGTGGTCTGGACCTTCTTCTTCTTGCGTGGAGGTTGTCCAGCAGGTGTGGACAACCTAGACGAAGGTTGGGCGGCCTGTGACGTGGCAGCGCGTGAGGGCGTTGGTGGACGAGGTGTGGGACGAGTGTTGGACGCTCGGTTCGCGATGTTGTGCATTTGTTCGATTTTTTTTTTTTTTTTTTTTTAATCAACACTACGCCCCCAGAGGGGGCGTCGATAAAATTTGTATCCCGGTGCTCGAACGCAGCCCGGCCTAAGTTATACATGCGAACTTGTAGTAACAAAGATCTTTCGCCGATAAAGAGGCTATCTTGTATATTCCCCGCGATGACTTTGGAGGGCCGAGGCAGAAAAAGCGAAAAGTCGTAGAGACTTGTATAGGTGTGCACCTTGCACAGCCAGCTGAAGGTCGAAGTGCCCTCTTCGACGGCATAGAGATCCACCCCTCTACTACTGCTTAGCCACACCACCTTGGTGTTGTGGTACCCTCTTCGTAAATGAGGCCCCCGCCCCAAGGCTCCGACCTAGAAGCCAGCCGGTACAATTACGACCTAGTCTCCTCTGAAAGGAAGACCAGCCGCCTGCGCGATGGATCGTTTGACCCACTGGAAGTGTCCGATCAACCAGACAAGGTCATCTGGCTGAGGAACGCGAACCGTCCGAGGACGGTTGAGGAAAGGAGAGTCCCGGTCGAGGAGACCAGGAGTCCCGCCAGAGCGCTTGTCTGGGGGTTTCTTCTTTCGCTTCTTCTTCGGCTCAGGGAAGGGTGCTTGTTCACCGTTCTCTAGGAACGAGAACGCGTGTGGATTCTCTTTAAGAAAATCGATGAACTTGGAAAAGTCTCTGGTGTGCCCGAGACCTTCGTCGCGATTGTACCGAGGACAAGACCTGAGTATGTGCTCTCGAGTTTCTCGAGCACCACACTCGCAGGTATCAGAGTCTGAAAGATTAAATCTGACTCGATACTCCCCGAAAGGACCGTGATTGAGGATGGAACGAGTCATCCTCGCCGTATGGACCGACGACTGGCCAATCACCTTGAGCCAGGGACCACCTTTGAGGTGGGATGGCTGCACGGGGGCTCCCAACGACCGAAGCCGGAGGAAGGAGTGTCCAGAATACTCAGGGTCTTGAAACGAACGAGTCCAGTTGGACATCATCCGTTCGACCGTGAGGCGTTGCTCGTATGACAAGTGGATTGGAGCTCGACTTGGTGCACGAGTGTTGAACCTCACCTTAAGCTGAGTAGCAGCAAGGTGGGCGCGATGGTGTAGATCCCAGTTGAGCGCACTGGGTACATGATAGAAGTGGATGGTACGATTGGGGTCATCGGCTAACCATTTGCGAAGGGACTTGCATACTGCAATGGAGTACGACTGTCCAGAGTGTAGAGACGGATCCAACGCTAGTCGAATCGCCTTTACGGAGTCGGAGAACAGAATGATCTTGGAACCATTCCGTCTTCTAGTGGCTCATCCTACGGCTAACTCAATAGCACGTAGTTCGGCGTCATCGGATGTGGCCTTGCCACATGGAACGGAGAAGTCAAGCGGGACGATGTCCCCTTGTGCAAGAGAGCAGGCACCAGTGGCCTGGAATTCGTGTTCAACGGGTACTGACCCATCGGCTGCCACCAAAACGGTGGTAGGAGAGGGTTTTGCCGCAGAGCGAATGGTATCCAAGAAGATACCACGTTGGTGTCTAGCCTCTTTCGAAGCAGCCACCTCGATGTCAAAGAATATTTGACTGGAATAGACATCGCGTACACGGTGTCCGGGAGTGGCCTCGTTGTTGACGGGGTCCAGAGGTTCTGTAACGGTACCGACAGTGGCGTCGATATCCATTATAGGCGATAGGGTCGTCTTCTTGGCCCTTTGTAAAAGTTTACCCCCACACTTCAAGTTGCACTCAGAGCGTGTAGGAACCGCACAGAGATGGCTAGATCCATCGTACAGACCGTGTTTCTCATTATCGAGTAACGAGAGAGTCGGGTGCGAAGAAACAAGACCTCGTGTCCTGGCCTGTGACCGTTCAACGAGTTTCTTGATGTGCAAGTGGATGGGTGGGAGGCCAGCAATGGTCTCCACCCCTCCAGTTGGCGATGTGCGAAACGCACCAGTGATCCAGCAGGCGGCCTTACGCTGCATCTGCTTGAGCGCTTTGAGGGTGCCTTTGATCTTTGCACCCTTGTAGTACCACAGTCTACAGCCGTACGTAGCAAGTGGGACCACGCACGCTCTGTAGAGAAGGCGCTTCTGGAGAGGCGTAATGCCTCTCGATGAGTTACCAAGCATTACCATGGCTTTCACCGTAGTAAGTGCTTTGGTGGAATAGAACTTGACGTGCTTCTCGAAGGATAGCACCAGACACGGTACTATATTGCCTTTGAGTCCTGGAACTAGCCAGGTTAACCTTTGCATTTTTCACCGGCTGTAGCCAGAAGCACCTTTGCTGTTTTTCTCTGGCTGTAGCCAGGGCTTGTCTTTATTTTTTACGACCCATTTTTAGCTGATTTGAGGTATCAAATAATTATTTCTATATATGGCAAAAATACATTCTATATAAGGTAATAATTTATTTCTTAAATTTTCTTAAAAAGGAAATTACTATATGGAGATTTGATAGAATGATGGCACTACATCAAAGTCCAATTCCTTCATTAAATTGTGTAGCTCTCTATACCATGTGGCCTCAAATCATTTCAAATATAAATATAGAAGGCATGCCTAGGCATAGAGTGTGTGGACCAATAAGAAGTGGCTACTTCAACTTGTGCAAGTGACAACACACACCAACAAGGCATGATGGCAACATTAACTAAGTCCATCACAACTGTGTGAAGATATCTCCAAGTTAGTAGATATAACATGTGACATCTAATCTTAAGCAAGTCTTATCTTGGAATCTGACTGATCTTATCTTATCTGATCACATGACCTTGCTTATGTAATCAAATCACATGACTTTCACACTGTGTCTCCGGAAAACTTTAAAGAAAATCACATGACCGTGGGAATTGCAATCACATGACATATCACATGACTCCCACACAGTCACTCATGGCTATTTAGAACCCTGGCTACATACAGGAATAAATGGCTAAAGTGCTCTGGCTACAGCCAGCAAAAAATGCAAAGGTTAACCTGGCTAGTTCCAGGACCAAAAGGCAATATCCTACCATGATGGCTCAGGATAGGCGACGATCAAAGTAGAAGCCAAGGTACCTCCAGGTAGTCTTGGGCTGTAGAGGCGTATTGCCAGTGTATGGTGCATAGCCCAAGTCGAGCGACGGGTTGTCGTCGTTGGGTTTGCGCGAGAAGTGGAATAGTTCTGTCTTGTCATGCTCAAGAACCAACCCCAATTTTGTGACGAGTTCGTTGATGACCTCGTACGCAGCACGGAGAGCCATTAGATTATCCTGCCAGTTTGTAGACTGGACAAGGAGCAGGCCGTCGTCGACGTAGGATAAGAGGGTGGTATCCTTTTCAGGTATCCTCTTGCCAAATATCCGCATCACCGGAATGATGAACAACGCGGAGAGAATAGGTGAGAGTGCAGAGCCTTGGCCTACACCCACATCTGCGCCTTTCAGATCTGAAAGGACTCCGTTCCAGGAGTACGCTGTGGAGCGTCCTACCAGATAGGAGGCGAAGAATCGAACTACTTCGTTGGCGAAGCCGAGTTTTCGTAGGATAGCAAGAAGCATCCCGTGGTTGAGGGATGGGAAGAATTGGGCGAGGTCGAACGCGATAACACTCGACTTCTCTCCAAGCGACCACCCCATTTTGACGATGTGGGTGAGGTATACTCCAGCGTCCTCAGTAGAGTGCTGACGCACCCCACCGAATTGGTTCGGATGGAATATGCTAAACTTCTGGGACTCGAACTGCATTCGATTCGCCAGCATCTTTTCAAAGAGTTTGCCCAACGTGTTAAGGAGCACGATAGGTCGAAACATCTTTGGCGTAGAGTAGTGAGGCTTCCCCGGCTTCGGTAGAATGACCGAGGTAGACTCTTTGAAGTGAGCAGGCCAGTAGCCTACTCGCAGACATGCCGAGGCAATTTGGGTGAGTTTCGACGCAATAACGTTGTTTCTCACCAGGATCTTGAGCTGATACCACGTTAAGTGGTCAGGTCCAGGCGACGAAGTGTTGGAGCATTTCGTGAGTTCGTCTCGGAGCTCAGCTACACAAAAGTCACTCCACTCGCGTGTAGGACTGTCGTCCAGCTCGTCCAAGACGGCATGATCAACTGGCCTGTTGGAGGCCGAGTTGTAAGTAGAATGGAGAGCTGTGAACAGCTCGTCCATTGAGTTACAGGGTTTCCCTTCGTACCTTAACGCCTCGTGGGTAGGAAGGGAGCGTTGCTTAGTCCAGGCCATGAGGTCCCACGGCCTTTTCTTAGCTGTTGCAATATCCTCGATCCTATGGTCAAAGAATTTGCGCTTAGCAGTCTTAGTAGTGCGTTTGAGAGTCGAGTAATCAGCCCGACTTCTAGACGCGCGATAGAGGCCCATAGCCTTAGTACAGTCCTCGTTCCACCAAGCCTTGGACTTGGTGGAAATTCGGAGCTTCTTCGCGTTGTTGTTCCACGATTCGTTACAGGCTTTTGCAAGAGACGAAACCGTCTCCTCAATTGCCTGTGCAGTGTCGAGGTCGTCCGTGGACAGACCCTCGATAAATGATGCCAATTCCTCCAAGAACTTGGATTCCTCCTCGCTCTCCTTGGGCATGGCAAGCCGTTCCGCCACCAGGATCGTCTCTTTGATGGGCAGGGTGACTGTAAGTGGAGCATGGTCAGACATACCTTTCCATGCCTCATTTACGCTGTGAACGAGCCCGACCTTCCTTGTAATCGGAAGGAACATAAGATCGATCACCGTGGGTCTGAGAGACCCAGCATGAGGGAAGTGAGTGGGCTGTCTCTCAGGCAGCACACTCACTTCACAACCTAGGTCAAGCGCTGAGTCTGTGAGAGACTCTGCGTTGACGTTGACAGAGGCGGCTTCTGGGTCCCAGATAGTCGACCTGCAGTTGAAGTCTCCAGCAATACAGAGCATGCTAGGAAGGACCTCCGATTTATCTGCCATCCAACGGATAGCAGTGCAATTGTCGTCTGAGTAGACGTTCATGATGTGTATGGGCGTGTTCTCGCTTCCATACAGCGTAACAACCACGATGTCTCTGTGGTTCGCATAGTCCGTACGATACGCTGGGCGCATACCATTCAGGCGTCGATGAATAAAGGTCATAGTACGAGGACGGTCGTCGTCGTTCTGCGGTCTCCTGAACATCACCAACCAGTCAGGATGTGTGGGCGCTCCGATGACCGGTTCCCCCTCAGGGTTACTGGTACTAACAGTGCGGCGAATGAGTCTCCAGGGAGGCTCTTGAAGAAGAAGAACGTCAAAGTCGCCTTTGCGTTCCTCTAGCAGTGTCGATACATGGTCGTAGTTTCTATTCACGTTCTGGGAATAGATGCGAAGATCTCTGATGGATGTAGATTTCATATAAAATATAATACAAAATGCGCGAGTATACTAAGTCGAACTACCTCTTGCTGCTGCCTGAGCCCGACGGACGGTCTTGCTCCTAGCAACAGAGTTCGCGTTAGTAGGTGAATTACGTGAAGGTTTGGAGAACGTTACCTCCAACTCCGCGTAGCGACGACGAATCTTCTCCAGGTCGTAGCGGTGCTTGGCGAACCAGCACCGACTGGAGTCGGCTGAGTGGCCCTGCACTCGACAGTTGAGGCAGTACGGCGTATGAGAACACGGCTGACCAGCCGGTGTTGCAGGAATGGGAGGGTTAGCAGAGGGATCACCCTTGCAGCATCCAGCGAGTACTCGATGGTGACGAGTTTCGTGCTTCTGGCCACAGAGGGCACAGTAGTCGGAGGAGTGTCGACATCTAGAGGCTGGATGCCCCCAGAACCAACAGCGAGTGCACAAGGCAACACCGTTGTGAGCCGACGCGTTGTCGATGCGGCAGAGCTTACCGTTGACTTGGGTTTGCTTCCCAACAACGGAAGCAGCAGCAGAGCCACTCTTGAGATCGTAGATCTCGAAGAAGATGAAGCAAGACGAGCCACCTCCCTCAGGACGGTGGACACGTGGCGAAGAGGCTAACCAGAGGTGGGAGAGGATTGAATCCTGTTCGAAATGCGTGAGGGCCATCTGGTCGTTGTATTTACAGTATTCCCCGGTCTGGGTGTTGACCACCCAGTAGGGGACTCCTATAATGCGAAGGGAAGATTTAGAGGAGGCCAACTCAGCACTCACACTAACGCGAGGGCGGTCTTGAATGTCTGGGAACCAGGCTTTCTTGACCGATCGGGCGACGAACTCGTTGGGTGCTCTGCCGTCGAAGAAGATGACATACGCTCCATTACGTCCTTCCTGGACGTGATATGCAACAAGTCCCTTCGTACGAAGTTCGTTGTTGAGCGGATGACAGATGTTGTCAGGATTGAACCCGCCCATAGAGACAGGTACGCGGTTCCCGTCTATGACGCGAGTAGGGAAGATGAACACCTGCTTCCTGTTGGGACCAGATGTCGTTGTTGTCTTCCTCCTCTTGGAGGTAGGCGCGTTGGGAGAGCCAGGACGCTTTCCTTGAGCTCTAGCGTGCATGTCTGCTATGGTCTCTGGATCGAGTTCAGGGAACAGACGCGATAGCTCCACCAACTTGGCGTTAGCCGAGTCAGCCGAAGGAGTTTGAGACGGAGCCTTCTTCGCCTGAGCGTTGAAGACCCGTGCACGAGGGTTGGCAGTGGGTGATGGAGTGAGAAGCTGGGGGTTGCTACTCGCGACTTTCTTGAACGATCCATGAGGAAGCCTCCTAGGAGGGATTGGGGGTGGGCGTCGAAGGAGGGACTCAAGCCTCTCCTGGGTGGAGGGGCCCTTGGGCGCTCCGCGTTTGCCGGAGGAGGCGTTGAATGGGCGCTCGAACTTGTGGGGCTTAGCCCGGGTAGCAGAGGAGCCGGTGGCCGGTGCCACGTCATCCATCTGCGCGTCTTCGTCGGGAGGGGACGGGTGAGACGTACCAGGATTAGCCGGAGCGTGCATGGAGTCGGCCACGGACTGAACCGGAACGGTTGCAGCCGATGACGTGGCACCAGTAGGAGGCTGGTCGTCGAGACCAGACGGCGGGGAGAGTCCGAAATCGTCCACTTGGGGAGCCTGGGTGGGATCGCCAGAGAGGGCAGCAGCAATACCACGGTCGATGAGCTCTTGGATAGCTCGTCGTACACCTCCATGGTTGTCGACGAAGGTGTCCGTGATGTGAGAGACGTCGGAGCTAAGCTCGTCGTCGTCGCGAACGCTTGGTAGGTCAAGGAGATCGAGACCGAGCAGGCGTCTGGTGATGTTGAGGGACAACTTGAGAGCGAACGTACCTTGACTACGCTCGCAAACTCACCATAGACCGGATGTTGGCAGAGTGGACTCGTCTGCACTTCCAACCCGGATACTGTGGTACCAACTTCATGCACCTCGAGGAGAGAGGGCAACGACTGTCACCGACCCACATCAAGAATGGTCCGTGGCTCAAAACTATGGGACAGTCTTCGTCTCACACAGCTCGTATGGTACGTACCATATCGAACCATGCTCCAATCGGCGAGTATCGGGTACGCTTCAAGCTAGGCGACGATGCTGGCTGTGAGTGCAATAAGCACACCCCTCAGACTCGACGACACGTACTTCGTCGATGTCCTAAACATAATCGTCCTCCAGGCGACGCTGTTGAGAAGAAATTCTCAAAATTCTTGGGATTTCTAGAAGATAATCCCACCTCGTTCGCTTTCCCAAGTGAACAACCACCTCCACCCTTCCCCAAGGCGCGTTCTAAGAAGAAGAAAAAGCCTCCCGACAAGAGAGGTCCCTCACCTGAGCGCGACTACGACGGTCGTCTCATTACCCTTGACCCTACGGTCATAGCACGACTTGGGATCGACCCCCCACCGGTACCCCAGTACCAACCACGGTACGACTACGACGGTCGTCTCATCAACCAGGGCTTTAGTGGTAACCAGGGCCTTGGTGGCTCCGTGCCCACCTCCAACGTGTCAACAGCACCTTCTACCGCTGGTCCTTCTCGTGTTCAGCCACCACCATTCGGTCTGCAAGGTCTACCTTCAGCCGTTCCTCAAGCACCCCGCCCGGACGATCTTGTTTGGGTTGCTGGTGTTAACCAATACGTTCGTCGCGACATCGCGACTACAAATGGCTGGGATTTCGACTCCTGGTCAGCTATTCAACATCATCAAAGCTAGGGTGGAGGAAACGAAGCCATTCAGCTGGCAGAGGGGAGAACATATAGCGGGTCACCACCTTGGTGGACTCGATTTGCTTCTGGGCTCTCGGCTGCCCTTGGAACAACGTCCAACGACGTTCGATATCACCCAACGGATCTCTCGAGCCCCGTTATCACTGCTCGACGTGCATAGTCGCTCAAACTTCACCTTGTCACTGCGGATGCGACTCGTATTTACTACATAAACCGTTGTATTTGCATACCAACCGGACTGCGTACGGGCGCCGGTATAATAAATTGTCCTTAGACCTCTGACGCCCCCTCCGGGGGCGTTGGAGCGAGGACTTGGATCAAAAAAAAAAAAAAAAAAAAAAAAAAAAAAAAAAGAGGGACAACTTGAGGGTAGTTGCAGCCTCGCGTTCGTAGGTGTCGAAGCGACTAGAGCTAACATGACGAACCCATCCGTCAACGGTACGGAGGGCAGCGTTGACAATCTGGTGATCCTCCTGGCACGAGTCTCCCTCTCCTTGGAGAGAGAGAGGAGCGGAGACGGTGGACTGTCTGTAGAATGCAGGATCAACCTGCATTGGTGTGGGCTCCCTGTCAAGGAGAGAGGGGACGACGGAGGCGGCTCTAGAGCCAGCCCTCGACGAAGATGGGGTAGGTTTGGGCATCTTTACATGCCCAAACGCAGAGCGTTGCCTCTTCTGTTCAGGAGACTGAACATCGGGGGCGGGGGTTGCATTACGGGTAGGGGTAGTGTGCGCTTCCTCACCTTCCTCGTCCTCTCCCTCCTCGCCGCCCTCCTCCTCTACCAACACTTCCTTCCCTTTATCTGACTCGCGCGGCCTCTTCTGGCCAGCTGCTGGTGCTTGTGGAGAGCTGGATTCGCCCTCAGGTGAAGTAGTCGGGTCCTCTCCAGGGTTCCTCGATGCGTGGGCCAGTGACGACGGTGTCCTGGGCGGTGACGACTGGCTCCGATCGGAACGCCCTAAGGCGTGTGCCAGTGCTCTCCCTCTCTCCACCATATGGCAAAGATTGGAGGCGATCGATGTGGTAGATCTTGTGCTATTCGCTGTCCTCGACGATGAGGACGACGAATGTGGCTGTGCAACGTCGTGGTCGCGGATCAAGAAGGATGTGGCATTTGTTCGATTTCCGAAGCGCTGAGCTCGGGGAACATGCGTGCGAGCTCCACAATCGATGCAGAGCGTTGGGCGGGTGTTTGGGATGACCTGGGCGAAGGGGTGGGCTGACTAGCAGCAACAGATGCAAATGAGACACGATTCTCTTGTCTACCCTCCCGGGCTGACATAGAGAATGGGATGAAAGGTCTTGGGTGGATGTTGTCAAAAATACCACTAGACCTGGGGCGGTTCGTCCTAGCGCTGTTAGACGCGGTAGACGGTTGGGGCGCCTGTTGGACACCTCGGGTAGGGCGCCTATACTGCATAGCGCGCTCGAAGATTCTAGAAGTCATAGTAGACGGTCTAGGCTCTGTTGCATCACCCATGGTAACATCCGGGTCCAGAGTGTCACCTGGTGGCTGTTGTGGCTGTCCCCCATTGTCCGGGGTTTGTCCGGAGGTGGTTGACGTGTCAACCGGTGGTTTAGTAGCCGGAGGAACCGGTGGAGACGTTGCAGTGGGCTGTGCAGCACCAGTGGCCGGGGTCTTGGTCTTCTGGGGTCCACCAGAAGGGGGCAAACGCGTTTTGGAGGGTCCTGGGACCACCCCAGAGGAAGGAGGCTGTGTTCGAGGCGAAATAACCGTGTTATACGGCGCTTGGCGCTGCTGGGCGGCTAATCGACGAGCAACTTCGTCTTCGACCGCAGAGGTGAATTCCTGGGCTGTATAGGTACGAGTACCTGAGCCTGGAACGGGTTTGAGGCGTTGGCTGAGCTGTGCAATGCGTTTATCACGCTCAGAGAGCGAATTGCGCGCGGTGTCTCGTTCAGAGCGCGTTTGAAGCAGCTCCTGTTCGAGTTCGTTGATCCTTGACCTAGATTGGTCCAGGGCGTTGTTGCCAGTGATGATGTTTGAGGAATGGCGAATGTCTCTAGCCGTAAGGTCAGAGACTTGCTCTTGAGCAGCCTGTAGCTCAGAGCGCAGG
This sequence comes from Clitopilus hobsonii, assembly GCA_015708445.2. Classification (NCBI taxonomy): domain Eukaryota; kingdom Fungi; phylum Basidiomycota; class Agaricomycetes; order Agaricales; family Entolomataceae; genus Clitopilus; species Clitopilus hobsonii. Next base: position 1,089,929 of record CP068003.1, on the reverse strand, counting down.
TTGGAACTCCAACGCCAAGACCCTCAAGATTTCCACTAGGTCTAAATCCTGGTAGAACTCTGCATGCACTGAAGCCATTAAGGCATATCGCTGGAGTAGATCGTCCGACGACTACTCGAAGTTCAGGCTAGCCGTTAGAGCTGCCAAACGCAAATTCTTTGATGATCGCATTGAGGAGGTTGCAACAACCAATAAACGTCCATGGGATCTCATGAACTGGACGAAACAACGCGAACTCCCTTCTCATGAGGCGATTCGCTTCAACAACGAGCCGTGCAACACGCCCGATTCTCTGTGGAATGCTCTCCACTCCACATACAGCTCTGCCACGGACAGACCTTTTATTTTTTTTTTTTTTTAAATCAAAACCTTCGCCCCCTCCAGACCCCCCGGAGGGGGGTCCAGAAGGTTTGAAAATATATTTGTATCCCGGTGTTCGAACACAGCCCGGCAGGTATATAATACAATCGAAATCATACTACAGTGACGAATGGAAATGGACGAGGAGGTGATCCGTTCCGTGGACAAGCCTAGATACGCGTCGCAGACACGTGGAGTGTAGCACCCGAAGGGCGGTATGGCAGAAGAACTGCCCAGAAGACATCGTAACCCATCGAAATGGACGACGCCTATATGGTTGGTAATTCTTGCCTACGGACCAGTATACCAGCCGTTAGCAATGGCAAGGGCAGTGGGTACCCATTGGTTCAACGTTTGGACCCAGACAGTATCGTCTACGCCCGCTGGTTGAGGAGCATGCTGAACATCTTGACGATCGACCTGGACCGTAGCATGTTGGGACCGACGTTCAATGGAACGGCGATGGACGGGTGGTGAATCCTTGTCCGGAGGACCACGAGCTCGTTTCCTTCTTGCACCAGGGAAGGGAGGGGGAGGAGCCTGGCCCGGAAAGGCAAAGGCAGACGGGTTCTTCTCCAAGAACTTTAAGAAGACGGTGAAATCGCGAAGTTCATTGCGAGTCGCCGACCTGGCATACTTTGGACAATTACCAAGTATGTGTGTCCGAGTCTCGATAACGCATCTAGGACAATCGCATCTAACCTCGTCTGAGAGATTAAAGCGAAGCCGGAATTCTCCAATAGGAGCGTGGCCAAGTATGGAGCGAGCCATACGAGAGGTATGAGTGTTGGATTGGCCCATCGTCTTGAGCCAAGGTCCACCATGCAAGTGAGATGGAGGAATACGAACACCCTTATCCTTGAGGGGTAAGAACTGGCTGCCCGAATACGAAGCCGTCTGGTGGAGTTTAGTCCACTCGACGGTCATACTGGTAACAGGGAGAGCCCGGAGGAGTCCCAGTTCCTCGAGGTGTTGACTACGTTCTTGAAGGAGGAGTGGGCAGTGCCCGCCCTTGACACTCCAGAGGCTATTGAAGCGTGCGTTGGCGCGTTTGGTACCTCCACCAAGGCAATCTGGGAATCCAACGCCAAGACCTCGCGTATCTCCACCAAGTCTAAGGCTTGGTGGACCGACGACTGCACCACTGCAATCGAGAAATACCGTGCTTCGAAGTCTCGTGATGACCACAAGGCTTTTAAGCGCACTGTCAAACGCGCCAAACTCGAGTTTTTCGACCAGCGTATCCATGATATCGCTACTACCAATAAACGTCCTTGGGATCTCATGAGCTGGACCAAGCAACGTGAGCTCCCAACCTATGAGGCTATCCGTTACAACAACGAGCCTATGCATTCCCTGGAGGACCTCTTTGAGGCCCTCCACTCCACCTACAACTCTGCCTCCAACAGGCCAGTTGATTTGTCTATCCTCGATGAGGTCCACCAAGAGCCTGGTAGGCGCTGGGTGGACTTCTCGGCCACAGAACTGGTGGACGAGCTTTCTAAGTGCTCGAACACGTCTGCACCCGGACCAGATCATGTGACCTGGTTCCACCTTAAATGCTTAGTCCAAGACGAGGATGCCTTGAACAAGCTTGTCCGAGTGGCTACTGCCTGCCTTAGGGTTGGGTACTGGCCGACTCACTTTAAGGAATCCAATTCGGTCATCCTTCCAAAGCCGAATAAGCCTCACTACTCCACTCCAAAGATGTTCCATCCCATTGTGCTTCTCAACACCTTGGGCAAACTCTTTGAGAAGATGTTGGCCAACCGTATGCAGTTCGAGGCCCAAAGATACAATATCTTCCACCCCAACCAATTCGGCGGAGTGCGTCAGCATTCTACTGAGGACGCTGGTGTCTACCTTACTCATATCGTTAAGGCTGGCTGGACGGCTGGCCGGAAGACGAGCGTCGTCGCTTTCGACCTCGCTCAGTTCTTCCCCTCCCTCAATCATGAGGTCCTTATTGTCACGCTACAAAAGATGGGTTTCGCCCCTCAAGTAGTAGCGTTCTTCAGATCATATCTGGTTCAGAGATCTACCTCCTACGTCTGGAACAACGAGACGTCGGATAAGTTTGGTGCAGACGTTGGCGTTGGCCAGGGTTCTGCCCTCTCTCCCATTCTGTCCGCCTTGTATCTCATCACTGTGATGCGAGTCTTCCAGGATCGTATACCGCCGGACGAGTGCACGCTCATGTCCTACGTGGATGACGGCTCACTTATTGTGCAGTCACCAACACTTGAGGAGAATATCCTCAAGCTCCAATCCGCCTACGAGGTCATTGAAGAGCTCGTCTCCAAGCTTGGCCTTGTACTCGAACACGATAAGACCGAGGTCTTTCACTTCACCCGTAACTCGAGAGACCCTAACCCTCCGATCGACTTACGATTTGCACCCTACACTGGGGACACTCCCTTGAAACCCAAGACCGTCTGGCGGTATCTCGGTTTCTACTTCGACCGCAGGCTCGCCTTCAAGGAGCATGCGAAATTCTACGCCACCAAAGCGTTGACCACGGTGAAAGCTATGGTGATGCTTGGTAACTCCACGAGAGGTATCACACCTCTCCAGAAACGTCTCCTCTATCGTGCATGCGTGCTTCCCTTGGCGACGTATGGCTGTAGACTATGGTTCTACAACGGAGCCAAGAACAAGGGTATCCTCAAGCTCTTGCGCCAGATGCAACGTCAAGCTGCAGTCTGGATCCTCGGTGCCTTCCGTACCTCTCCCGCAGGTGGATCGGAGACCATCGCTGGTCTTCCTCCTATCCACCTGCACATCAAGAAGCTCATCGAGTGTTCCTATGTCAGGACTCGTACCCTTCTTTCATCGCACCCTACGCTTTCCCTTCTTCGGCCGCGTAGAGACGTACCGTTCAGAGGTACTCACCACCAGTGCTCTCTTAAGCACTTGTCCCTCGTTGAGGAGTCGAAGATCTCGTCTCCCATCGTTTCAACCGATACGAACATCACTCTGTCTACGGAGGAGTTCGATCCTGTCACCTGGGAGGCCTCCCCTGGTACCCGGATTCGCGACTTGTACAAGTCTCGAGTCCAATTTGATGTTGACTTGGCCAACTCTGACGAGGCTGTCCGTGCTCGACGGGGTGTACTTGACGCCTACGTCAACAACGCCAATGCCTCGACCATCTTGGTTGGGGCGGACGCGTCTGTTCCAAAAGACACAAACCTGCAGGCTACTGCAGCGTGTTCCCTCGTTCACGGACCATTTGGGCCTGACGACTTTGCTTTACCGTCTGGTAGGGCCACATCCGACGACGCGGAGCTGGCGGCAATTGACTTTGCCGTCTCTCGTGCTGTTCGTCGCAAAGCAGCTAACAAGCTGCTAATCTTCTCTGACTCGGTTACGGCGCTTAAGTTGGCGCTCGACCCGTCAGTTCATTCTGGGCAAGGTCACTCCATATCAATATGCTCAAAACTCCGAGTTTGGCTCGAGGCGGATGCGTCTCGTACAGCCAAGTTCATTCACGTTCCCTCCAAGCTCGAGTGGGACATCCACCACCGTGCTCACCTGGCAGCTACCGCTCTCCAGGTGGCCGTTGGTGCTAGACCAAAGGTGTATCTTGGATACGCCCGCAAAGGCGCTGTTACCAGTATGACCGTTGAGTGGACTAGACTCCACCGGACGGCTTCGTATTCGGGCAGCCAGTTCTTACCCCTCAAGGATAAGGGTATTTGTATTCCTCCATCCCATTTGCACGGTGGACCGTGGCTCAAAACAATGGGCCAATCCAACACTCATACCTCTCGTATGGCTCGCTCCATACTTGGTCATGCTCCAATTGGGGAGTTCCGGCTTCGCTTTAATCTCTCTGACGAGGTTAGATGCGATTGTCCTCGACGCGTTATTGAAACTCGAACGCACATACTTGGTAATTGTTCAAAGTATGCCAGGTCGGCGACTCGCGATGAAGTTCGCGACTTCACCGTCTTCCTAAAGTTCTTAGAGAAGAACCCGTCTGCCTTTGCCTTTCCAGGCCAGGCTCCCCCCCTCCCTTCCCTGGTGCAAGAAGGAAACGGGCTCGTGGTCCTCCGGACAAGGACTCACCACCCGTCCATCGTCGTTCTGAGGAACGTCGGTCTAACCACGCTCTGCCACAACAGCATCAAGGTGTGCAGCGTGCTCCTCAACCGGCGGGCGTAGACGATACTGTCTGGGTCCAAACGTTGAACCAATGGGTACCAACTGCCCTTGCCATTGCTAACGGCTGGTATACCGGTCCGTAGGCAAGAATTACCAACCACATAGGCGTCGTCCGTCTCGACGGGTTACGATGTCTTCTGGGCAGTTCTTCTGCCATACCGCCCTTCGGGTGCTACACTCCACGTGTCTGCGACGCGTATCTAGGCTTGTCCACGGAACGGATCACCACCTCGTCCATTTTCTTTTGTCACTGTAGTACGATCTTGATTGTATTATATACCTGCCGGGCTGTGTTCGAACACCGGGATACAAATATATTTTCAAACCTTCTGGACCCCCCTCCGGGGGGTCTGGAGGGTGCGAAGGTTTTGAATTAAAAAAAAAAAAAAAAAAAAAAGGTCATACTGGTAACAGCGGCTTTACGGGCGTATCCAAGGTACACCTTCGGTCTAGCACCAACGGCCACCTGGAGAGCGGTAGCTGCCAGGTGAGCACGGTGGTGGATGTCCCACTCGAGCTTGGAGGGAACGTGAATGAACTTGGCTGTACGAGACGCATCCGCCTCGAGCCAAACTCGGAGTTTTGAGCATATTGATATGGAGTGACCTTGCCCAGAATGAACTGACGGGTCGAGCGCCAACTTAAGCGCCGTAACCGAGTCAGAGAAGATTAGCAGCTTAGAAGCTGCTTCGCGACGAACAGCACGAGAGACGGCAAAGTCAATTGCTGCCAGCTCAGCATCGTCGGATGTGGCCTTACCAGACGGTACGGCAAAGTCGTTGGGTCCAAATGGACTGTGAACGAGGGAGCACGCTGCAGTAGCCTGCAGGTTTGTGTCTTTTGGAACAGACGCATCAGCCCCAACCAAGATGGTCGAGGCATTGGCGTTGTTGACGTAGGCGTCAAGTACACCCCGTCGAGCATGGACAGCCTCGTCAGAGTTGGCCAAGTCAACATCAAATTGGACTCGAGACTTGTACAAGTCGCGAATCTGGGTACCAGGGGAGGCCTCCCAGGTGACAGGATCGAACTCCTCCGTAGACAGAGTGATGTTCGTATCGGTTGAAACGATGGGAGACGAGATCTTTGACTCCTCAACGAGAGACAAGTGCTTGAGAGAGCACTGGTGGTGAGTACCTCCGAACGGTACGTCTCTACGCGGCCTGAGAAGGGACAGCGTAGGGTGCGAAGAGAGAAGCGTACGAGTCCTGACATAGGAACGCTCGATGAGCTTCCTGATGTGCAGGTGGATGGGAGGAAGACCAGCGATGGTCTCCGATCCACCTGAGGGGGAGGTACAGAAGGCACCAAGTATCCAGACTGCAGCTTGACGTTGCATCTGGCGCAAGAGCTTGAGAACACCCTTGTTCTTGGCTCCATTGTAGAACCATAGTCTACAGCCATACGTTGCCAAGGGAAGCACACATGCGCGATAGAGGAGACGTTTCTGGAGAGGCGTGATACCTCTCGTAGAGTTACCAAGCATGACCATAGCTTTCACCGTGGTTAACGCTTTGGTGGCGTAGAATTTCGCATGCTCCTTGAAGGCGAGCCTACGATCAAAGTAGAAACCAAGATACCGCCAGATGGTCTTGGGTTTCAAGGGAGTATCCCCAGTGTAGGGAGCAAATCGTAGGTCAATGGGAGGGTTAGGATCCCTTGAGTTACGGGTAAAGTGAAAGACCTCAGTCTTATCGTGTTCAAGTACAAGGCCAAGCTTGGAGACAAGCTCCTCGATGACCTCGTAGGCAGACTGAAGCTTGAGGATATTCTCCTCGAGCGTAGGTGACTGCACTATAAGTGAGCCGTCATCCACGTAGGACATGAGCGTACACTCGTCCGGTGGTATACGATCCTGAAAGACTCGCATCACAGTAATGAGATACAAGGCGGACAGGATGGGAGAGAGGGCAGAACCCTGGCCAACGCCAACGTCTGCACTGAATTTGTCCGACGTCTCGTTGTTCCAGACGTAGGAGGTTGACCTCTGAACAAGATAGGATCTGAAGAACGCTACTACTTGAGGGGCAAAGCCCATCTTTTGTAACGTGGCGATAAGAACCTCATGATTGAGGGAGGGGAAGAACTGAGCGAGGTCGAAGGCGACGACACTCGTCTTCCGGCCAGCCGTCCAGCCAGCCTTAACGATATGAGTAAGGTAGACACCAGCGTCCTCAGTAGAATGCTGACGCACTCCGCCGAATTGGTTGGGGTGGAAGATATTGTATCTTTGGGCCTCGAACTGCATACGGTTGGCCAACATCTTCTCAAAGAGTTTGCCCAAGGTGTTGAGAAGCACGATAGGAGTTCGAAGCCCAACGCCACAGGATATTCCATCCTAATCAGTTTGGGGGAGTTAGACAGCACTCCACCGAGGATGCTGGTGTCTACCTCACCCACATCGTCAAGGCCGGATGGGCCTCTGGCGTCAAAACGAGCGTGGTCGCGTTCGACCTAGCTCAATTCTTCCCGTCGCTAAACCACGACGTACTCCTAGCTATCTTAGCCAAACTGGGCTTCGCACCAGAGGTAACGAGGTTCTTCGCCTCGTACCTCGTAGGTCGTTACACGGCCTACTCCTGGAACGGTATGCTCTCTGACAAGAGACGTGCCGACGTCGGTGTAGGGCAGGGTTCTGCTCTATCACCCATCCTCTCTGCACTCTACTTAGTGCCGACTATGCGTATTTTCCAAGATACGATCCCTGTCGAGACCACCACGTTGATGTCCTATGTCGACGATGGCTCTCTCATCGTTCAGTCCTCTACTTGGGATGAGAACATTACTAAACTTCAAGAGGCGTATGCCGTCATCAACAAGCTCGTTACGGGTCTCGGACTGGTACTCGAGCATGACAAAACCGAGGTATTTCACTTCTCACGCAAACACAACGATGACAATCTGTCTATCGATCTGAAGTTTGCTCCTTACACTGGGGACACTCCTCTACAGCCCAAGACCGTTTGGCGGTATCTTGGATTCTACTTTGACAGGCGTCTTTCCTTCAACGCGCATGTCAAATACTACGCCACCAAGTCTTTAACCACGGTGAAAGCCATGGCTATGCTTGGTAACTCATCTCGAGGTATTACTCCCTCGCAGAAACGCCTTCTCTACAGAGCGTGTGTTGTGCCTCTGGCAACCTACGGCTGTAGACTATGGTTCTACTCTGGAGCTCGTAAACAAGACAGTTATGAAACTCCTCCATCAAATGCAGCGCAGAGCTGCAGTCTGGATACTTGGTGCGTTTAGAACCACCCCAACTGGTGCAGTCGAGTCCATGGCTGGACTGCCACCAATCCACTTGCACATCAAGAAGTTGATCGATCGCTCTCTTGCTAGAACACGTACTCTCTTGAAGTCCCACCCGACTCTCTCTCTCCTCCTCAAGAGGAAGGGAGTGAACGATACCATTCCCCACCACCCCAAATCGCTCTCGAACCTTACCACCAGAGCAAAGAATGGGACTCTGTCCCCCATCGTCGATGCAGAATCTCACGTAAACGACACTTCTGAACCTCTGAACCCCCTTGATGATGAGGCGGTTCCAGGACAGCGCGTCAGAGACATCCTTGTGGATAGGGTGATCTACGACGTTGACATAGCTGCTGGCGAAAAGGCACTCCAACATCGCAAGTCTCTACTTGACGATGTTCGATCTCAAGGGGACGGAGACCCAGCCACTGTTATGGTGGCTGCAGACGGATCTGTCCCCTCTAACACTGCATATCTGGCTACGGCCGCATGCTCCATCATCCATAACGACTACGGCCCTATGGATTCTACCATGGTAGTCGGTCGAGGCACCTCGAACGATGCCGAACTCGCTGCTCTTGACTTAGCAATAAGTAGAGCTACCTCCAGACCTGACACTCGTAAGATGGTCGTCTTCTCGGATTCAACCAAAGCCATCCGCCTTGCACTGGATCCGTCTCTACACTCTGGACAGGGCCACTCACTAGCTATCTGTTCCAAACTTCGGGCTTGGCTGTCGTCCAACAACGACCGCCGAGTCTACTTCTATCATGTTCCCAGCGCTCTCAACTGGGATCTGCACCATCGTGCACACCAAGCAGCTACGAATCTCAAAGTTCGTGCTGGTCCGCGTCAGCGAACGTACCTTGACTACGCTCGCAAACTCACCATAGACCGGATGTTGGCAGAGTGGACTCGTCTGCACTTCCAACCCGGATACTGTGGTACCAACTTCATGCACCTCGAGGAGAGAGGGCAACGACTGTCACCGACCCACATCAAGAATGGTCCGTGGCTCAAAACTATGGGACAGTCTTCGTCTCACACAGCTCGTATGGTACGTACCATATCGAACCATGCTCCAATCGGCGAGTATCGGGTACGCTTCAAGCTAGGCGACGATGCTGGCTGTGAGTGCAATAAGCACACCCCTCAGACTCGACGACACGTACTTCGTCGATGTCCTAAACATAATCGTCCTCCAGGCGACGCTGTTGAGAAGAAATTCTCAAAATTCTTGGGATTTCTAGAAGATAATCCCACCTCGTTCGCTTTCCCAAGTGAACAACCACCTCCACCCTTCCCCAAGGCGCGTTCTAAGAAGAAGAAAAAGCCTCCCGACAAGAGAGGTCCCTCACCTGAGCGCGACTACGACGGTCGTCTCATTACCCTTGACCCTACGGTCATAGCACGACTTGGGATCGACCCCCCACCGGTACCCCAGTACCAACCACGGTACGACTACGACGGTCGTCTCATCAACCAGGGCTTTAGTGGTAACCAGGGCCTTGGTGGCTCCGTGCCCACCTCCAACGTGTCAACAGCACCTTCTACCGCTGGTCCTTCTCGTGTTCAGCCACCACCATTCGGTCTGCAAGGTCTACCTTCAGCCGTTCCTCAAGCACCCCGCCCGGACGATCTTGTTTGGGTTGCTGGTGTTAACCAATACGTTCGTCGCGACATCGCGACTACAAATGGCTGGGATTTCGACTCCTGGTCAGCTATTCAACATCATCAAAGCTAGGGTGGAGGAAACGAAGCCATTCAGCTGGCAGAGGGGAGAACATATAGCGGGTCACCACCTTGGTGGACTCGATTTGCTTCTGGGCTCTCGGCTGCCCTTGGAACAACGTCCAACGACGTTCGATATCACCCAACGGATCTCTCGAGCCCCGTTATCACTGCTCGACGTGCATAGTCGCTCAAACTTCACCTTGTCACTGCGGATGCGACTCGTATTTACTACATAAACCGTTGTATTTGCATACCAACCGGACTGCGTACGGGCGCCGGTATAATAAATTGTCCTTAGACCTCTGACGCCCCCTCCGGGGGCGTTGGAGCGAGGACTTGGATCAAAAAAAAAAAAAAAAAAAAAAAAGAGTCCACTCTGCCAACATCCGGTCTATGGTGAGTTTGCGAGCGTAGTCAAGGTACGTTCGCTGACGCGGACCAGCACGAACTTTGAGATTCGTAGCTGCTTGGTGTGCACGATGGTGCAGATCCCAGTTGAGAGCGCTGGGAACATGATAGAAGTAGACTCGGCGGTCGTTGTTGGACGACAGCCAAGCCCGAAGTTTGGAACAGATAGCTAGTGAGTGGCCCTGTCCAGAGTGTAGAGACGGATCCAGTGCAAGGCGGATGGCTTTGGTTGAATCCGAGAAGACGACCATCTTACGAGTGTCAGGTCTGGAGGTAGCTCTACTTATTGCTAAGTCAAGAGCAGCGAGTTCGGCATCGTTCGAGGTGCCTCGACCGACTACCATGGTAGAATCCATAGGGCCGTAGTCGTTATGGATGATGGAGCATGCGGCCGTAGCCAGATATGCAGTGTTAGAGGGGACAGATCCGTCTGCAGCCACCATAACAGTGGCTGGGTCTCCGTCCCCTTGAGATCGAACATCGTCAAGTAGAGACTTGCGATGTTGGAGTGCCTTTTCGCCAGCAGCTATGTCAACGTCGTAGATCACCCTATCCACAAGGATGTCTCTGACGCGCTGTCCTGGAACCGCCTCATCATCAAGGGGTTCAGAGGTTCAGAAGTGTCGTTTACGTGAGATTCTGCATCGACGATGGGGGACAGAGTCCCATTCTTTGCTCTGGTGGTAAGGTTCGAGAGCGATTTGGGGTGGTGGGGAATGGTATCGTTCACTCCCTTCCTCTTGAGGAGGAGAGAGAGAGTCGGGTGGGACTTCAAGAGAGTACGTGTTCTAGCAAGAGAGCGATCGATCAACTTTCTTGATGTGCAAGTGGATTGGTGGCAGTCCAGCCATGGACTCGACTGCACCAGTTGGGGTGGTTCTAAACGCACCAAGTATCCAGACTGCAGCTCTGCGCTGCATTTGATGGAGGAGTTCATAACTGTCTTGTTACGAGCTCCAGAGTAGAACCATAGTCTACAGCCGTAGGTTGCCAGAGGCACAACACACGCTCTGTAGAGAAGGCGTTTCTGCGAGGGAGTAATACCTCGAGATGAGTTACCAAGCATAGCCATGGCTTTCACCGTGGTTAAAGACTTGGTGGCGTAGTATTTGACATGCGCGTTGAAGGAAAGACGCCTGTCAAAGTAGAATCCAAGATACCGCCAAACGGTCTTGGGCTGTAGAGGAGTGTCCCCAGTGTAAGGAGCAAACTTCAGATCGATAGACAGATTGTCATCGTTGTGTTTGCGTGAGAAGTGAAATACCTCGGTTTTGTCATGCTCGAGTACCAGTCCGAGACCCGTAACGAGCTTGTGATGACGGCATACGCCTCTTGAAGTTTAGTAATGTTCTCATCCCAAGTAGAGGACTGAACGATGAGAGAGCCATCGTCGACATAGGACATCAACGTGGGTGGTCTCGACAGGGATCGTATCTTGGAAAAATACGCATAGTCGGCACTAAGTAGAGTGCAGAGAGGATGGGTGATAGAGCAGAACCCTGCCCTACACCGACGTCGGCACGTCTCTTGTCAGAGAGCATACCGTTCCAGGAGTAGGCCGTGTAACGACCTACGAGGTACGAGGCGAAGAACCTCGTTACCTCTGGTGCGAAGCCCAGTTTGGCTAAGATAGCTAGGAGTACGTCGTGGTTTAGCGACGGGAAGAATTGAGCTAGGTCGAACGCGACCACGCTCGTTTTGACGCCAGAGGCCCATCCGGCCTTGACGATGTGGGTGAGGTAGACACCAGCATCCTCGGTGGAGTGCTGTCTAACTCCCCCAAACTGATTAGGATGGAATATCCTGTGGCGTTGGGCTTCGAACTGGAGTCGGTTGGCCAACATTTTCTCAAAGAGTTTGCCCAACGTATTGAGAAGTACGATGGGTCTGAACATCTTGGGAGTGGAGTAGTGCGGTTTGTTTGGTTTGGGAAGAATAACCGATGTGGACTCCTTGAAATGAGATGGCCAATAGCCTACCCGAAGGCAGGCGTTGGCGATCTTGGTGAGTCTCGAGCAGATTTCTGGATCTGCAACAAGGCGCTTGAGTTGGTACCAGGTAAGGTGATCAGGCCCAGGTGCAGAGGTGTTCGAACACTTCTTAAGTTCGTCCTTCAGTTCCACAGAGCTGAAGTCGATCCAGTGCCTAGACGGTTCCTGTACAACTTTATCGAGGATGGACAAGTCGACAGGTCTGTCTGTGGCAGAGCTGTATGTGGAGTGCAGAGCGTTCCACAGAGAGTCGGGCGTGTTGCACGGCTTGTTGTTGAAGCGAATCGCCTCATGGGACGGAAGTTCGCGCTGTTTTGTCCAGTTCATGAGATCCCATGGACGCTTATTAGTTGTTGCAACCTCCTCAATGCGGTCATCGAAGAATTTGCGTTTGGCTGCTCTAACAGCAAGCCTGAATTTCGAGTAGTCGTCAGACGACCTACTCCAGCGGTACGCCTTGATGGCTTCTGTGCATGCAGAGTTCCACCAGGATTTAGACCTAGTGGATATCTTGAGGGTCTTGGCGTTGGAGTTCCAAGCAGTACTAATGTTCGATGCAAGGAGAGAGACACAGGCCTCAATTGCCTCGGACGTGGTGAGGTCAGAGACATCCATAGACCTCATATATTCTGCTAACGCCTCAAGGAAAGCCGCTTCTTCGTCACTTTCCCTGGGCATAGCAAGGCGCTCCTTCGTCAGTTGAACACTGCGAATTGGTAGAGTAATGGTGAGTGGGGCATGGTCAGACGTATCCACCCACTCCTCCTCAACGGTGTGGACCGTCCCTGCAACACGGTCAACGGGCAAGAAGAATAGATCGATGACTGAGGGTCTAAGCGCTCCAGCGTGTGGATAGTGCGTAGGAGTACGCTCAGGCAGTACACTAACCTCTAATCCGAGGTCAAGTGCAGCATCACAGAGAGAAACCGCATTATGGTTCTCCTGGTCGAGTTCCGGATCCCAGAACGATGAGTGGCAGTTGAAGTCACCAGCCATGCATAACATGGGTGGGAGACGATTCGAGTTTTCAGAAAGCCATTTTATGGCAGTCGAGTCGGCGTCTGAGTAGACGTTTGCAAAGTGAATAGGCTCGTTATGGGTCCCAAACACAGTGGTAATCACAATGTCTCTGTGATCTGCAAAGTCGGTTCGGTAGGCAGGACGCATACCAGCCAAACGCTTATGCACATAAGTCATGGTCCTAGGTCGATCATCGTCGCCTTTAGGCCGTTTGAACATGACTAACCAGTCAGGGTGTGTAGGTGCACCAACTACTGCTTCGCCCTCAGGGTTAGTAGCAGAGACAGTGCGTCGGATAAGACGCCACGGAGGCTCTTGGATGAATAGAACGTCGAAGTTGTCACGCCGTTCGTCAAGGAGAGAAGATACAAGATGATAATTCTTATTCACATTTTGTGAATAGAAGCGTATACTCGAGATGGTTGTACAATGCATAAAATATAAATCGGAATGTTCATATAGCTGAGTCCTCACTCTCCGCCCTCGGCTCCGGTCTCGTCGCCGTCAGCGTCACCTCCCTCGTCGTCGTCTTCTGCGTCAGTGAAGACTCGAGTGGTGCTCGTCTAGGAGGAGTGTTAGGATCTGATGAAATAGTAGGTTCGACTGAAGCACTTACAGCCTGCTGTCGAGCGTACTGGCGTTTGATCCACTCAGGATCACCTCGTTTGCGCGCAAAGCGACACTTGGGGTCACTAGAGCGGTGGGCTTGACCACAGTTGGTGCAGCGTGGAGGATGAGGGCAGTCCTGACCAGAAGGGGTCGGATCCCTCGGAGGATTCGCTTTAGGGTTGCCCTTGCAGCAACCAGCGAGGATGCGATGGTACTTGACGTCGTGTCCGTACCCACAGTGATCGCAAAACTCGGAACGAGCCTTGCATTGAGCAGTCCGGTGTCCCCATTCCCAACAGCGTTGGCATTGAGGGGTGGAGACTCGAGGAGGAGCCTCACGGAGAGTACACATCACGCCTTCGAGGGAGATGCGTTGACGATTGAGGCGACGAAGGGTGGCTCCAGACTGGGAGTCCCAAATGTCGAAGTAGATTGTACACGACGACGAGTGTGCGTGTGTACGGACAATGCGAGGTGGTTTATTTTTTTTTTTTTTTTAAATCAAAACCTTCGCACCCTCCAGACCCCCCGAAGGGGGGTCCAGAAGGTTTGAAAATATATTTGTATCCCGGTGTTCGTACACAGCCCGGCAGGTATATAATACAATCGAAACTGTACTACAGTGACGAAAATGGACGAGGTGGGTCCGTTACGTGGACTAGCCTAGATGTACGATGCAATCGTACGGAGTGTAGCTCCCGAAGGGCGGTATGGCAGAAGAACTGCCCAGAAGACATCGTAACCCGCCGAAACGGACGACGCCTATATGGTTGGTAATTCTCGCTTAGGGATTGGTATACCATCCTTCGGCGATGGCTTGGGCGGTTGGTACCCAGTCGTTCAAGTCGTGAGACCAGACAATATCGTCTGGACCGTTGACCTGAGGCTGACGTCGATCGGCCTGGCCTTCTTGAGTCGACGTTCGATTAGACCGACGTTCGTTGGAACGACGGTGACCGGAACCCGTGTCCTTGTCCGGGGGACCACGAGCCCGTTTCCTTCTTGCACCAGGAAAGGGAGGAGGGGGAGCCTGGCCTGGAAAGGCGAAGGCAGACGGGTTCTTCTCTAAGAACTTCAGGAAGACAGAAAAATCGCGAAGCTCATCGCGAGTTGCTGTCCTGGCATACTTGGGACAGTTTCCAAGTATGTGCGTTCGAGTCTCGATGACGCGTCGAGGACAGTCGCATCTAACCTCGTCTGAGAGGTTAAAACGAAGCCGAAATTCTCCGATTGGAGCATGACCAAGTATGGAGCGAGCCATACGAGCGGTGTGGGTGTTGGATTGGCCCATCGTTCTGAGCCATGGACCACCGTTCAGGTGAGACGGTGGGATACGGATCCCCTTATCCTTGAGTGGGAGGAAGTGGTTGCCAGAATACAAGGCCGTCTGGTGGAGACGAGTCCACTCAACGGTCATCGAGGCAACGGCAGCCTTACGCGCGTACGCTAAGTACGTCTTAGGCCTAGGACCAAGTGCCACCTGGAGAGCAGTAGCTGCCACGTGTGCGCGGTGGTGGATGTTCCACTCGAGTTTGGATGGAACGTGAATGAACCTGACTGCACGAGACGCATCGGCCTCGAGCCAAGTTCGAAGTTTTGAGCAGATCGAGATAGAGTGACCTTGCCCAGAATGAGCTGATGGGTCGAGCGCCAATTTAAGCGCCGTGACCGAGTCAGAGAAGAGAAGGAGCTTAGACGCTCCGTCGCGACGAACGGCACGAGAAACAGCAAAATCAATTGCTGCCAACTCAGCGTCGTCGGAGGTATGCGAGGTGGTTTAGCCAGCTGAGCGTTGGCCGATGCAGGATCTTGATTGAGGCGATGAGCGACTGTTTGAGGCGTCACAGGAGTGCCACCCTCTGTGAGGTAGGGGGCGCTGACGATGCGCATGTAGGATGTTGAAGATGGAACCTGCACATCAATATCAATTCGTGGCTCACCCTCACGATTGGGGAACCAGGCGTGACGCAGAGCGCGTCTGACAGCGTTGACATCGTCCTCAGTGGGGACAGAGTCGGTGTGGAGCAGGATAACACCTCCATTGCTCATCTGAGCGTGTTCGATTCGAATGTGACCATTCTCCTCGATGATGCGCTGTGTCAGGGTGACAACAGCCTGTTCGAAGTTGAGGGAGCTGTGGTAGGGCGTGGTGACGCCGTTTACAGTCCTGGTAGGGTAGACGAAGAGTATCTTGCGTGAGGGGCCCTTCTTGGTGGTCTGGACCTTCTTCTTCTTGCGTGGAGGTTGTCCAGCGGGTGTAGACGACCTTGACGAAGGTTGTGCGGCCTGTGACGTGGCAGCGCGTGAGGGCGTCGGTGGACGAGGTGTGGAACGAGTGTTGGACGCTCTTTCGCTATGTTATGCATTTGTTCGATTTCCGAAGCGCTGAGCTCGGGGAACATGCGTGCGAGCTCTACAATTGATGCAGAGCGTTGGGCGGGTGTTTGGGATGACCTGGACGGAGGGGTGGGCTGACTGGCAGCGACTGATGCGAATGAGACACGATTCTCTTGTCTGCCCTCACGGGCTGACATAGAGAAGGGGATGAAAGGTCTTGGGTGGATGTTGTCAAAAATCCCACTAGACCTAGGGCGGTTCGTCCTGGCGCTGTTGGACGCGGTAGACGGTTGGGGCGCTTGTTGAACACCTCGGGTAGGGCGCCTATACTGCATAGCGCGCTCGAAGATTCTAGAAGTCATGGTAGACGGTCTAGGCTCTGTAGCATCACCCATGGCAACATCCGGGTCCGGAATGTCACCTGGTGGCTGTTGTGGCTGTCCCCCATTGTCCGGGGTTTGTCCGGAGGTGGTTGACGTGTCAACCGGTGGTTTAGGAGCCGGTGGAACCGGTGGAGACGTGGCAGAGGGCTGTGCAGCACCAGTGGCCGGGGTCTTGGTCTTCTGGGGTCTCCCAGAAGGGGGCAAATGCGTTTTGGAGGGTCCTGGGACCACCCCAGAGGAAGGAGGCTGTGCTTGAGGCGAAATAACCGTGTTGTACGGCGCTTGACGCTGCTGAGCGGCTAAACGACGAGAAACTTCGTCTTCGACCGCAGTGTTGAATTCCTGGGCTGTATAGGTGCGAGTACCTGAGCCTGGAATGGGTTTGAGGCGTTGGCTGAGCTGTGCAACGCGTTTATCACGCTCAGAGAGCGAATTTCGCGCGGTGTCTCGTTCAGAGCGCGTTTGAAGCAGCTCCTGTTCGAGTTCGTTGATCCTTGACCTGGAATGGTCAAGAGCGTTGTTGCCAGTGATAATATTCGACGAATGGCGAATATCTCTAGCTGTGAGGTCAGAGACTTGCTCCTGAGCAGCCTGTAGCTCAGAGCGCAGGTTGGAGGCGTTGCTGTTCGCATTGTTAAGGTCGGCGCGAGCGTCGTTCAACTCGGATTCAAGCTCCAAGTAGTTGGACTGGAGAGTGGACAATCTCTCCTCAAGTTGTGCAATGGTATTCGCCTCATCTCCTGCTGGTGCATCGGACGAAGCAGCTGGGTCATAGCGACGGAGGGCAGCCCTCACCACAGAGGGGAGGAGGCGGTGGCTTTCGACCCCACTCATAGAGGAGAAGAGGCCTAAGGCGGCTAGTTCGTCTACAGCACGCAGAAGTGCTGCAGCGAGGTGGTTATCCTGGTTGGCAGAAAGGGTGTAGTCGGATTCAGACTCCAGCCATTGGTACCAAGCTACGATGGCCCGAAGCGAACGAGAGGCGTCGATAATGTTATCCTCAATCGACTCGTCGTCAGTAGTCCTGCGCAGAGCAAGAGCACCAGCGGCGTCGTCCTTAGTGTCGGCACAGTCACCATAGAAGAGGGAACCCTCTTCCTGGGGAGATGGAGCACGGCTCCCATAGGGTGTCTTCTGAAGCTTTTTGGGCGCAGAAGAAGGTGATGCAGGCGATGAGTTGGAACGAGGACGGATTCTGGACCTCGAAGATGTGCCAGCAGTGGGCGTAGATTCGTCCCCAAAGGCTTCAAGTGAGCCAGAGGACTGTGTAGAGGCTGGGGGAGCGGAGGCGCGAGGTGGAGTCGAGGGTGTTCGCCCAAGAGCACTGTCAAGCCAGCTGCGGTCTCCAGGACCGCCCGATCCTCCTGGATCGTCGGGAGGGTCAACAGACATGTTCCTGCCACTCATGGCCGGAACAAGGGATAGTAGATGTGTTTAGATCTTCGAGTGTGCTGCAGAGAGTGTCGAGCTCGACGCTTTCAGTGGCTGTGCAACGTCGTGGTTGCGGATCAAGAAGGATGACGACGTTCGATATCACCCAACGGATCTCTCGAGCCCCGTTATCACTGCTCGACGTGCATAGTCGCTCAAACTTCACCTTGTCACTGCGGATGCGACTCGTATTTACTACATAAACCGTTGTATTTGCATACCAACCGGACTGCGTACGGGCGCCGGTATAATAAATTGTCCTTAGACCTCTGACGCCCCCTCCGGGGGCGTTGGAGCGAGGACTTGGATCAAAAAAAAAAAAAAAAAAAAAAAAAAAAAAAAAAAAAAAAAAAAAAAAAAAAGAAGCACGATAGGACGGAACATCTTCAGAGTGGAGTAGTGAGGCTTATTCGGTTTTGGGAGGATGACCGAATTCGACTCCTTGAAGTGAGACGGCCAATACCCAACCCTAAGGCAGGCACTGGCCACTCGGACAAGCTTGTTCAAGACATCCTCGTCTTGAACTAGGCGCTTAAGGTGGAACCAGGTCAAACGATCTGGTCCAGGTGCAGATGTGTTCGAGCACTTTGAGAGCTCGTCCAACAATTCCGTAGACGAGAAGTCCACCCAGCGCCTACCAGGTACTGGTTGAACTTCATCGAGGATCGATAAATCAACTGGCCTGTTAGAGGCCGAGTTGTAGGTAGAGTGGAGGGCCTCAAAGAGGTCCTCCAGGGAGTGCATAGGCTCGTTGTTATAACGAATGGCCTCATAGGTCGGGAGCTCACGTTGCTTAGTCCAGCTCATGAGATCCCAAGGACGTTTGTTGGTAGTAGCGATATCATGGATACGCTGGTCGAAGAACTCGCGCTTAGCGCGTTTAACAGTGCGCTTAAAAGCCTTGTGGTCATCACGAGACTTTGAAGCACGGTATTTCTCGATTGCAGTAGTGCAATCGTCAGTCCACCAGGCTTTGGACTTGGTGGAGATGCGTGAGGTCTTGGCGTTGGATTCCCAGATCGCCTTGGTAGAGGTACCAAACGCGCCAACGCACGCTTCAATAGCCTCTGGAGTGTCGAGGGTGGGCACAGCCCACTCCTCCTTCAAGAACGTAGTCAACACCTCAAGGAACTTGGATTCCTCCGGGCTCTCTCTAGGCATAGACTTGCGCTCGGCTTGCACCCTAGTGGGTACGATGGGCAGGGTGACCACCAACGGAGCATGATCCACAGGACCACGCCAGTCAGTAGCTACCGAGTGGACAAGACCTGCTCTTCTATCGAGGGGCAGGAACATGAGATCAATAACTGAATCATTGAGATTCTGATTATGGGGAAAGCGGGTAGGGGAGCGCTCTTGCAAGACGCTCACCTCCAACCCAAGCTCAAACGCGGAGTTGCATAGGGACGTAGCGTTGACGTTTATATGAGGGAACTCAGGATCCCAGATGTTGGAGTGACAGTTAAAGTCACCAGCCATGCAGCGCATGGGAGGAAGTCGGTCGACGTTGGCAGACAACCATTGAATGGCTGTGGAGTCGTCATCCGAATAGACATTGACGATGTTGACAGGCTCATTATGATGCCCGTAGAGGGTGGAGATGGCAATATCTCGGTGGTGGACGAGGTCTGACCGGTTCGGGAGCTCGTAACAAAACGGTTATGAAACTCCTCCATCAGATGCAGCGTAGAGCTGCAGTCTGGATACTCGGTGCGTTTAGAACCACCCCAACTGGTGCGGTCGAGTCCATGGCTGGACTGCCACCCATCCACCTGCACATCAAGAAGTTGATTGATCGTTCTCTTGCAAGAACGCACACTCTCTTGAAGTCCCACCCGACTCTCTCTCTCCTCCTCAAAAGGAAGGGAGTGAACGACACCATCCCCCACCACCCCAAATCGCTCTCGAACCTTACTACCAGAGCAAAGAACGGGACTCTGTCCCCCATCGTTGATGCAGAATCTCATGTGAACGACACTTCAGAACCTCTGAACCCACTCGACGACGAGGCGGTTCCAGGACAACGCGTCAGAGACATCCTCTTGGATAGGGTGATCTACGATGTCGACATCGCTGCTGGTGAAAAGGCACTTCAACATCGCAAATCTCTACTTGACGATGTTCGATCTCAAGGGGATGGAGACCCAGCCACTGTTATGGTGGCTGCAGACGGATCTGTCCCCTCTAACACTGCATATCTGGCTACGGCTGCATGCTCCATCATCCATAACGATTACGGTCCTATGGACTCCACCATGGTAGTCGGTCGAGGTACCTTGAACGATGCCGAACTCGCGGCTCTCGACTTAGCGATAAGCAGAGCCACCACTAGACCTGGCACTCGCAAGATGGTCGTCTTCTCGGATTCAACCAAGGCCATCCGCCTTGCTCTGGATCCGTCCTTGCATTCTGGACAGGGCCACTCCCTGGCTATTTGTTCGAAGCTCCGGACTTGGTTATCGTCTAACAACGATCGTCGAGTCTACTTCTACCATGTACCCAGTTCTCTCAACTGGGATTTGCACCATCGTGCACACCAAGCAGCTACGAACCTCAAAGTTCGTGCTGGTCCACGTCAGCGAACGTACCTGGACTACGCTCACAAACTCACCATAGACCGGATGTTGGCAGAGTGGACTCGTCTGCACTTCCAACCCGGCCACTGTGGTACTAACTTCATGCACCTCGAGGAGAGAGGGCAACGTCTGTCACCGACCCACATCAAGAATGGTCCGTGGCTTCGAACTATGGGGCAGTCGTCCACCCACACAGCTCGTATGGTACGCACCATGACGAATCACGCTCCCATTGGCGAGTATCGTGTACGCTTCAAGTTGAGCGATGATGCTGGCTGTGAGTGCAACAAGCACATACCTCAGACTCGACGACACGTACTTCGTCGATGTCCTAAGCATAATCGCCCTCCAGGCGACGCCGTCGAGAAGAAGTTCTCGAAATTCTTGGGATTTCTTGAGGATAATCCTACCTCGTTCGCCTTTCCAAGTGAACAACCACCTCCACCCTTCCCCAAGGCGCGTTCTAAGAAGAAGAAGAAGCCTCCTGACAAGAGAGGTCCCTCACCTGAGCGCGACTACGATGGTCGTCTCATTACCCTTGACCCTACGGTCATAGCACGACTTGGGATCGACCCCCCACCGGTACCTCAGTACCAACCACGGTACGACTACGACGGTCGTCTCATCAACCAGGGCTTTAGTGGTAACCAGGGCCTTGGTGGCCCTGTGCCTACCTCCAATGTGTCAACAGCACCTCCTACCGCTGGACCTTCTCGTGTTCAGCCACCACCATTTGGTCTGCAAGGTCTACCTTCAGCCGTTCCTCAAGCACCTCGCCCAGATGATCTCGTCTGGGTCGCTGGTGTTAACCAATATGTTCGTCGCGACATCGCGGCCACAAATGGCTGGGATTTTGACTCCTGGTCAGCTATTCAACATCATCAAAGCTAGGGTGGAGGAAACGAAGCCAATCAGCTGGCAGAGGGGAGGACATATAGCGGGTCACCACCTTGGTGGACTCGATTTGCTTCTGGGCTCTCAGCTGCCCTTGTTACAACGTCCAACAACGTTTGATATCACCCAACGGATCTTTCGAGCCCCGTTATCACTGCTCGACGTGCATAGTCGCTCAAATTTTGCCTTGTCACTGCGGATGCGACTCGTATTTACTACATAAACCGTTGTATTTGCATACCAACCGGACTGCGTACGGGCGCCGGTAAATAAATTGTCCTTAGACCTCTGACGCCCCCTCTGGGGGCGTTGGAGCGAGGACTTGGATCAAAAAAAAAAAAAAAAAAAAAAAAAAAAAAAACGAGGTCTGACCGGTACGATGGACGCATACCAGACAGACGTTTGTGGATATAGGTCATGACCCTAGGGCGGTCATCATCGTCTCTTGGACGATAGAACATGACTATCGGCCAGTCAGGGTGAGTGGGAGCACCGACGACAGGTTCTCCTTCAGGATTCAACGACGATACCGTGCGTCGGATGAGTCTCCAAGGTGGCTCTTGGATCAAGATCACGTCGAAGTCACTCTTACGTTCCTCCAACAGAGATGAAACAAAATCATAATTTCTATTCACATTCTGTGAATAAATACGGATATGTGCAATAGGTTGTGTACGCATAAGGAGCCATCATGGTAGGATATTGCCTTTTGGTCCTGGAACTAGCCAGGTTAACCTTTGCATTTTTTGCTGGCTGTAGCCAGAGCACTTTAGCCATTTATTCCTGTATGTAGCCAGGGTTCTAAATAGCCATGAGTGACTGTGTGGGAGTCATGTGATATGTCATGTGATTGCAATTCCCACGGTCATGTGATTTTCTTTAAAGTTTTCCGGAGACACAGTGTGAAAGTCATGTGATTTGATTACATAAGCAAGGTCATGTGATCAGATAAGATAAGATCAGTCAGATTCCAAGATAAGACTTGCTTAAGATTAGATGTCACATGTTATATCTACTAACTTGGAGATATCTTCACACAGTTGTGATGGACTTAGTTAATGTTGCCATCATGCCTTGTTGGTGTGTGTTGTCACTTGCACAAGTTGAAGTAGCCACTTCTTATTGGTCCACACACTCTATGCCTAGGCATGCCTTCTATATTTATATTTGAAATGATTTGAGGCCACATGGTATAGAGAGCTACACAATTTAATGAAGGAATTGGACTTTGATGTAGTGCCATCATTCTATCAAATCTCCATATAGTAATTTCCTTTTTAAGAAAATTTAAAAATGTTATATATTATAAATATACATTAAATGCTAGAAGTCAAAAATTTTCTAAATATAGTAATAATTAATATTTGTACTTATTTTTTAGCAACCATATAAGGCAATAAATTATAGCTATATATGGACTTACCTCCATATGGAAATAAATTATTACCTTATATAGAATGTATTTTTGCCATATATAGAAATAATTATTTGATACCTCAAATCAGCTAAAAATGGGTCGTAAAAAATAAAGACAAGCCCTGGCTACAGCCAGAGAAAAACAGCAAAGGTGCTTCTGGCTACAGCCGGTGAAAAATGCAAAGGTTAACCTGGCTAGT
Source organism: Clitopilus hobsonii (assembly GCA_015708445.2). Classification (NCBI taxonomy): domain Eukaryota; kingdom Fungi; phylum Basidiomycota; class Agaricomycetes; order Agaricales; family Entolomataceae; genus Clitopilus; species Clitopilus hobsonii. Next base: position 1,067,148 of record CP068003.1, on the reverse strand, counting down.
TCCAGGACTCAAAGGCAATATAGTACCGTGTCTGGTGGCATAAGAGAATAACAAATTATTGCGGCGCGGCCGCCCCCCTAGTACTCGGTGAATCCGAAGTCGTCGTCTGAGCTTGGGTTACTGTCTGTGTCCGTCTGGGAGGTTCGACATCAGCAAAGGAACGAGGTGCACGAGCGGAGAAATTTACCGCATCCTGAATCCCATACCGGCGGGCGATCCAACCACGGTCGAATCGGTTCTTAGAGAAAACGCAGTGACCGTCATCTGCACGGTGTGCCTTTCCGCAGTTGATGCACCGAGGTGCATGAGGGCACGGTTGACCAGATGGAGTCGGGTCAACCGGTGGGTTAGCGTCGGGGTCACCCCTGCAGCAGCGAGAGAGGGCAACATGGTGACGTGTCTCGTGGCCAGAGCCACAATGAGCACAGGAATAGAACGCCTGGCGGCATCCATCAGTGGTGTGACCCCAATACCAACAACGTTGGCAGAGAGGAACACCGGCATGCTTCTTGGCAGCGGTGATAACGCACAGACGACCCCCAATGAGGATCTTCTTGTTGACGATGGCTTTGAGGTTGGACCCGGCACGAGAGTCCCAGAAATCGAAGAAGATAACACACATGTTGCTATCCTTCGACGGACGGAAAACACGAGGCATTCCTGCCAAGTCCAGACCACGGGTGATAGGATCCTGACGCAAACGCTGCAGGGCTATCTCCGGAGTGATAGGGTTGAGGCCACCGTTGTAGTACGGTACCCCAGTGATGCGAGCATAGGACCGAGAAGCAGCCCTCTCAATCCTAACGCTGACGGTCTGGTGAGTCTCCTTCTCGCCAGAACGGAAGAAGACATCGTTTATGGCCTCAGATAGAGCAAGAGCGTCTCCATCTGAGGGGGGAGTGTCCAAATGGACAGTAGCACCAGCCTGACAATCAGACTGTTCGACGTGCAAGACGCGGTTCGACCAGGAACGCGCAGACTTGAGTCGGTGGTTGAGAGAGGCGACAGCACGCTCGCCGGCAGCAGGTAGGTGGACTTGGATGTCCTCCCCATCGACCTTCTTTGTGACATGCACAAAGACCATCTTCCTGGAAGGTCCACGAGTAGTGGACTTGAGCTTCTTGGCACGAGGACCCTGGGGAGGGTCTCGACCTTCAGCGGTTCCGGTTTGCTCTGAACGACGACATTGTTGAGCGTTGGCCATGACGTTACGTGCAAGGCGGTTGACTTCAGAACGATGAAGTTCTGGGAACTGTCTGATCAGCTCAGCAGTGAGCGACCAGGGTATATCGTTTTCACGAGTGACGCGTTCCGACTCATCATGACGACGGTCAGACTCTTCACGAGACAAGCCCATGAGGCGCGGACGACGCTGAGGCTGGGGGAGGGGAGCAGCGTTACGAGCAACGCCTGCAAACGAGCCACGTGGCAGAGGCCTGGTGGCTCGGTTGACCGGCGGAGGAGCACCTTGATGCCCAGAGAGGGCAGCAGGAGGCCTAAAGTTGGGCTTGCTAGCCGCTTTAGACGTCTTGTCCTTGCCCTTAGGAGGGGCAGGAGGCTCGGCCATCTGGGTGTCCGGATCAGGTTCATCACCGGGCCTAGGCCCAGGCGGAACGGAGGAAGAAGCGCCGGTATTAGCGCTGGAGGCGCCCTGGGCAGGGGCGTGTCTGGACGCTCCAACACCCTGGGTGGTCTGGTCACGTGACCTAGGTTGGTCACCTGACACGGATAGAATTCCATGGGGTGTGACCGCGCCGTGACCTGTCACGGGCGTAGTCACTTGTGACGTCACAGACTGTGACGTGGCAGTGTTGGGTCCAGGCTGGCCCATTGCTTGGTCAGATTCCGCGGGATGGACCTGGGTAGCTTGAAGCTGCGCCTGGAGGGAGGCGATGGTACGGCGGGCGTCCTCGAACGCCTCAGAGATGGTCTGCCCCTGGGATTGGAGGCTAGAATTATTGACCCTCATCGCCTCCAGCTCATTCTGAAGGCGGGTGACGGTGGCAGTGAGTTCCTGAGAGTCAGGAGGTGGGACAAAAGGCGCAAACATGGCCGAAAAGCCCTCTCTCGCATTGTCGGAGTGGTAACGAGCCCAGTTGAGGACCCCAGCGCCCTCGGAGTCACCGAGGAGGGTATAGAATTCGTTGAGAATCTGGGTACGATATTCGTGAGTGACAACCCCTGGTCCTTGCTGGTGGGCGACGAGCCAAGCTCGAATCGCTTTGAGCGAGGAGGTGACAGCCGAGACATCCCTTGATAGAATGGTCTCATCCTCACCACCGTCGAGGTGGCAGGCGAAGACCAACGGCTCATCGTCAGCGCCCTCCATCTGAGCCTCTGGGGCTACAGACGTTGAGGCCTGAGGTTGTGGTTGGGCAGAACCGTCATCATCATCATCATCCTCACTGCTACTCCCCTCCCCTTCCTCCTCCCCCTCTCCTGCCTTTGCCTTCTTCTTTCCATCGTTCCGAAGGGTGCTAGGACTCTCCTCCGCAGTCCTCTTGGGCTCGGACGCAAAAGTGCGTACGATGGTAGGTGTTTCGCCGCCGAACGGCTCAGGGCCCTCATCCCTGGATGATAGAGCTCGTTGAGCGAGCTCCGCGCGGAAGAGCTTCTTCCTTTCGGGTGGTACCTTCCCCGGAGGGTCGGGCTTGTTAGATCGGCCTCCAGACGTTGCCATCTAGAGGATTAGAGCAGAGAAAAGTGCTGGAGAACGTTGAAATGTGCTTGGTAGCTGTTTCTTGGTGGCTGTGCACGTGGTGGTGCGCGATCAAGAAGGGATGGGTAACGAGACGACCATCGTAGTCGTGCTCAGGTGAGGGACCTCTCTTATCAGGAGGCTTCTTCTTCTTCTTAGATCGCGCCTTGGGGAAAGGTGGAAGTGGTTACTTCATCCCTGTTGGAGGAACGTAAGAGTGACTTCGACGTGATTATGATCCAAGAACCACCTTGGAGACTCATTCGACGTACGGTATCGTCGTCGAATCCTGAAGGAGAACCTGTCGTCGGTGCTCCCACCCACCCTGACTGGCCGATAGTCATGTTCTATCGTCCAAAAGATGATGATGACCGCCCCAGGGTCATGACCTACATCCACAAACGTCTGTCTGGTATGCGTCCATCATACCGGTCAGACCTCGTCCACCACCGAGACATTGCTATCTCCACCCTCTACAGGCATCATAACGAGCCCGTTAACATCGTCAACGTCTACTCCGACGACGACTCCACCGCCATTCAATGGCTGTCTGCTAATGTCGACAGACTTCCTCCCATGCGATGCATGGCAGGTGACTTTAACTGTCACTCCAACATTTGGGATCCAGAGTTCCCTCATATCAACGTCAACGCTACGTCCCTATGCGACTCTGCGTTTGAGCTTGGGCTGGAAGTGAGCGTCTTGCAAGAGCGTTCCCCCACCCACTTTCCCCATAATCCGAACCTCAACAATTCGGTTATTGATCTTATGTTCCTGCCCCTTGATAGAAGGGCGGGACTTGTTCACTCGGTAGCTACTGACTGGCGTGGTCCTGTGGATCATGCTCCGTTGGTTGTCACCTTGCCCATTGTACCCACCCGGGTACTCGCCGAACGCAAGTCTATGCCTAGAGAGAGCCCGGAGGAATCCAAGTTCCTCGAGGTGTTGACTACGTTCCTGAAGGAGGAATGGGCTGTGCCTGTCCTCGACACTCCAGAAGCTATCGAAGCGTGCGTTGGCGCGTTTGGTACCTCTACCAAGGCGATCTGGGAATCCAACGCCAAGACCTCACGTATCTCCACCAAGTCTAAGGCCTGGTGGACTGACGATTGTACTGTTGCAATCGAGAAATACCGTGCTTCGAAGTCTCGTGATGACCACAAGGCTTTTAAGCGCACTGTCAAACGCGCTAAACGCGAGTTCTTCGACCAGCGTATCCACGATATCGCTACTACCAACAAACGTCCGTGGGATCTCATGAGCTGGACTAAGCAGCGTGAGCTCCCGACATACGAGGCTATTCGTTATAATAACGAGCCTATGCACTCCCTGGAGGACCTCTTTGAGGCCCTTCACTCTACCTACAACTCGGCCTCCAACAGGCCAGTTGATCTATCCATCCTCGATGAAGTTCAACCGGTACCTGGTAGGCGCTGGGTGGACTTCTCGTCTACAGAATTGTTGGACGAGCTCGCGAAGTGCTCGAACACGTCTGCACCTGGACCAGATCGTCTGACCTGGTTCCACCTTAAGCGCCTAGTTCAAGACGAGGATGTCTTGAACAAGCTTGTCCGAGTGGCCAGTGCCTGCCTTAGGGTTGGGTATTGGCCGTCTCACTTCAAGGAGTCGAATTCGGTCATCCTCCCAAAACCGAATAAGCCTCACTACTCCACTCCGAAGATGTTCCGTCCTATCGTGCTTCTCAACACCTTGGGCAAACTCTTTGAGAAGATGTTGGCCAACCGTATGCAGTTCGAGGCCCAAAGATACAATATCTTCCACCCCAACCAATTCGGCGGAGTGCGTCAGCATTCTACTGAGGATGCTGGTGTCTACCTTACTCATATCGTTAAGGCTGGCTGGACGGCTGGCCGGAAGACGAGCGTCGTCGCTTTCGACCTCGCTCAGTTCTTCCCCTCCCTCAATCATGAGGTCCTCATCGCCACGCTGCAAAAGATGGGTTTTGCCCCTCAAGTAGTAGCGTTCTTCAGATCGTACCTAGTTGAACGGTCTACCTCCTACGTCTGGAACAACGAGACGTCGGGCAAATATGGTGCAGACATTGGCGTTGGCCAAGGTTCTGCCCTCTCCCCCATCCTGTCCGCCTTGTATCTCATTACCGTGATGCGAGTCTTTCAAGATCGTATACCACCAGACGAGTGTACGCTCATGTCTTATGTGGACGACGGCTCACTTATTGTGCAGTCACCAACGCTTGAGGAGAACATCCTCAAGCTTCAATCTGCCTACGAGGTCATCGAGGAGCTTGTCTCCAAGCTTGGCCTTGTACTTGAGCATGATAAGACCGAGGTCTTTCATTTCACCCGTAACTCGAGGGACCCCAACCCTCCCATCGACTTACGCTTTGCACCCTACACTGGGGACACTCCCTTGAAGCCTAAGACCGTTTGGCGGTATCTGGGTTTCTACTTTGATCGTAGGCTCGCCTTCAAGGAGCACGCGAAATTCTATGCCACCAAGGCGTTAACCACGGTCAAGGCCATGGTTATGCTTGGTAACTCCACTAGAGGCATTACGCCTCTTCAGAAACGTCTTCTCTACCGCGCATGTGTGCTTCCCCTGGCAACATACGGCTGTAGACTATGGTTCTATAACGGAGCCAAGAACAAGGGTGTCCTCAAACTCTTGCGCCAGATGCAACGTCAAGCTGCAGTCTGGATACTCGGCGCATTCCGTACCTCTCCCTCAGGTGGATCGGAGACCATTGCCGGTCTTCCTCCTATCCACCTGCATATCAAGAAGCTAATCAAATGTTCCTATGTCAGGACTCGTACACTTCTCTCGTCACACCCTACGCTCTCTTTGTTGAGGGTGCGTCGCGATGTACCTTTCAGAGGTACCCATCACCAGTGTTCCCTACAGCACTTGTCCCTTGTTGAGGAGTCGAAGATCTCGTCTCCAATCGTTTCTACCGATACGAACATCTCTCTGTCCACAGAGGAGTTCGATCCTGTCACCTGGGAGGCATCTCCTGGTACCCGGATTCGCGACTTGTACAAGTCTCGAGTCCACTTTGATGTCGACTTGGCCAACTCTGATGAGGCTGTCCATGCTCGACGGGGTGTACTTGACGCCTACGTCAACAACGCCAACGCCTCGACCATTCTAGTTGGGGCTGACGTGTCTGTTCCAAAAGATATGAACCTGCAGGCGACTGCAGCGTGCTCCCTCGTCCACGGTCCATTTGGGCCTGACGACTTTGCTCTACCGTCTGGTAAAGCCACATCCGACGACGCTGAGTTGGCAGCAATTGACTTTGCTGTCTCTCGGGCCGTTCATCGCGAAGCAGCTACCAAGCTGCTAATCTTCTCTGACTCGGTCACGGCGCTTAAATTGGCGCTTGACCCGTCAGTTCATTCTGGGCAGGGTCACTCTATATCGATCTGCTCAAAACTCCGAACGTGGCTCGAGGCTGACGTGTCTCGTACAGTCAAGTTCGTTCACGTTCCCTCCAAGCTCGAATGGGACATCCACCATTGTGCTCACCTGGCAGCAACTGCTCTCCGGGTGGCCGTCGGTACTAGACCTAAGGTGTATCTTGGATACGCCCGCAAAGCCGCTGTTACCAGTATGACCGTCGAGTGGACTAAACTCCACCAGACGGCCTCGTATTCGGGCAGTCAGTTCTTACCCCTCAAGGACAAGGGTATCCGTATTCCTCCATCTCATTTGCATGGTGGACCTTGGCTCAAGACGATGGGCCAATCCAACACTCATACCTCTCGTATGGCTCGTTCCATACTTGGCCACGCTCCAATTGGAGAATTCCGGCTTCGCTTTAACCTCTCTGACGAGGTTAGATGCGATTGTCCTTGACGCGTTATCGAAACTCGGACGCACGTACTTGGTAATTGTCCAAAGTATGCCAGGTTGGCGACTCGCGATGAACTTCGTGATTTCACCGTCTTCTTAAAGTTCTTGGAGAAGAACCCGTCTGCCTTTGCCTTTCCAGGCCAGGCTCCTCCCCCTCCCTTCCCCGGTGCAAGAAGGAAACGGGCTCATGGTCCTCCGGACAAGGATTCACCACCCGGCCATCGTCGTTCTCAGGAACGTCGGTCTAATCACGCCTTGCCACAACAGCATCAAGATGTACAGCGTGCTCCTCAGCCAGCGGGCGTAGACGATACGGTCTGGGTCCAAACGCTGAACCAATGGGTACCAACTGCCCTCGCCATTGCAAACGGCTGGTATACTGGTCCGTAAGCAAGAATTACCAACCATATAGGCGTCGTCCATTTCGGTGGGGTACGATGTCTTCTGGGCAGTTCTTCTGCCATACCGCCCTTCGGGGCCACACTCCACGTGTCTGCGACGCGTATTCAGATTTGTGCACTCAACGCATCACCCCTTGTCCATTTCGTCACTGTAGTACGAATTCATTTGTATTATATACCTGCCGGGCTGTGTTCGAACACCGGGATACAAATATATTTTCAAACCTTCTGGACCCCCCTTCGGGGGGTCTGGAGGGGGCGAAGGTTTAGATTAAAAAAAAAAAAAAAAAAAAAAAAAAGGTGGAAGTGGTTGTTCACTTGGAAAGGCGAACGAAGTAGGATTATCTTCTAGGAATCCCAAGAATTTCAAGAACTTCTTCTCGACGGCGTCACCTGGAGGGCGATTATGTCTTGGACAACGACGGAGAACGTGTCGTCGTGTCTGAGGTATGTGCTTATTGCACTCGCAGCCAGCATCGTCGCTCAACTTGAAGCGTACCCGGTACTCGCCGATGGGAGCGTGATTCGTCATGGTGCGTACCATACGAGCTGTGTGGGTCGATGACTGACCCATGGTTCGAAGCCACGGACCATTCTTGATGTGAGTCGGTGACAGTCGTTGCCCTCGCTCTTCGAGGTGCATAAAGTTGGTACCACAGTGACAGAAGCGCAGGTGTATGACACAAAGCTGAAGTCCAAAGTGAATAACTATATTGCTAGAGAAGTTATGAACTAAACTCACCTGAAGTCCAAAGTGAATAACTGGGGACTTCAAGGTGAAGATACAACACTATATATACTAACTACAGCACAGCACAACCTGTGCAGAGCAGTGCAAGACAGTGCATGCATAGCAATGCACTGGAATGCACAGCAGCACAGCCAGACACTCACCAGACACGGTACTATATTGCCTTTGAGTCCTGGAACTAGCCAGGTTAACCTTTGCATTTTTCACCGGCTGTAGCCAGAAGCACCTTTGCTGTTTTTCTCTGGCTGTAGCCAGGGCTTGTCTTTATTTTTTACGACCCATTTTTAGCTGATTTGAGGTATCAAATAATTATTTCTATATATGGCAAAAATACATTCTATATAAGGTAATAATTTATTTCCATATGGAGGTAAGTCCATATATAGCTATAATTTATTGCCTTATATGGTTGCTAAAAAATAAGTACAAATATTAATTATTACTATATTTAGAAAATTTTTGACTTCTAGCATTTAATGTATATTTATAATATATAACATTTTTAAATTTTCTTAAAAAGGAAATTACTATATGGAGATTTGATAGAATGATGGCACTACATCAAAGTCCAATTCCTTCATTAAATTGTGTAGCTCTCTATACCATGTGGCCTCAAATCATTTCAAATATAAATATAGAAGGCATGCCTAGGCATAGAGTGTGTGGACCAATAAGAAGTGGCTACTTCAACTTGTGCAAGTGACAACACACACCAACAAGGCATGATGGCAACATTAACTAAGTCCATCACAACTGTGTGAAGATATCTCCAAGTTAGTAGATATAACATGTGACATCTAATCTTAAGCAAGTCTTATCTTGGAATCTGACTGATCTTATCTTATCTGATCACATGACCTTGCTTATGTAATCAAATCACATGACTTTCACACTGTGTCTCCGGAAAACTTTAAAGAAAATCACATGACCGTGGGAATTGCAATCACATGACATATCACATGACTCCCACACAGTCACTCATGGCTATTTAGAACCCTGGCTACATACAGGAATAAATGGCTAAAGTGCTCTGGCTACAGCCAGCAAAAAATGCAAAGGTTAACCTGGCTAGTTCCAGGACCAAAAGGCAATATCCTACCATGATGGCTCAGACACTGGAATGCAGTGAGAGGCAGTGTGCATAGCACAGTACAGCATCAAGGCTGTGCGCATTGTAGGAGACAGTTGGGCAGTTTCTAACACACAGTGGCCGGGTTGGAAGTGCAGACGAGTCCACTCTGCCAACATCCGATCTATGGTGAGTTTGCAAGCATAATCGAGGTACATTCGCTGACGTGGACCAGCACAAACCTTGAGGTTCGTAGCTGCTTGGTGTGCACGATGGTGCAAATCCCAGTTGAGAGCACTGGGTACATGATAGAAGTAGACCTGGCGTTCGTTGTTGGACGACAACCAAGTCCGAAGTTTGGAAAAGATAGTCAGTGAGTGGCCCTGTCCAGAATGTAGGGACGGATCCAGAGCAAGGCGAATGGCCTTGGTTGAATCTGAGAATATGACCATTTTACGAGTATCTGGTCTAGTGGTAGCTCTGCTTATTGCTAAGTCAAGAGCAGCGAGTTCGGCGTCGTTCGAGGTACCTCGACCAACTACCATGGTAGAATCCACAGGACCGTAGTCGTTGTGGATGATGGAGCATGAGGCCGTGGCCAGATATGCAGTGTTAGAGGGGACAGATCCGTCTGCAGCCACCATGACAGTGGCTGGGTCTCCGTCCCCTTGAGATCGAACATCGTCAAGAAGAGTCTTGCGACGCTGAAGTGCCTTTTCACCAGCAGCTATGTCAACGTCATAGATCACCCTGTCTAAGAGGATGTCTCTGACACGTTGTCCTGGAACCGCCTCGTCATCAAGAGGGTTCAGAGGTTCGGAGGTGTCGTTTACATGAGATTCTGCATCGACGATGGGGGACAGAGTCCTGTTCTTTGCTCTGGTAGTAAGGTTCGAGAGCGATTTGGGATGGTGGGGGATAGTGTCGTTCACTCCCTTCCTCTTGAGAAGGAGAGAGAGAGTCGGGTGGGACTTCAAGAGGGTACGCGTTCTGGCAAGAGAACGATCGATCAACTTCTTGATGTGCAAGTGGATGGGTGGCAGTTCAGCCATAGACTCGACTGCACCAGTTGGAGTGGTTCTGAACGCACCAAGGATCCAGACAGCAGCTCTACGCTGCATCTGATGAAGGAGCTTCATAACCGTCTTGTTACGAGCTCCAGAGTAGAACCATAACCTACAGCCGTAGGTTGCCAGAGGCACAACGCACGCTCTGTAGAGAAGGCGTTTCTGCGAGGGAGTAATACCTCGAGATGAGTTACCAAGCATAGCCATGGCTTTCGCCGTGGTTAATGACTTGGTGGCGTAGTATTTGACATGCGCGTTGAAGGAAAGACGCCTGTCAAAGTAGAATCCAAGATACCGCCATACGGTCTTGGGCTGTAGAGGGGTGTCCCCAGTGTACGGTGCAAACTTCAGATCGATAGACGGATTGTCATCGTTGTGTTTGCGAGAGAAGTGAAATACTTCAGTTTTGTCAGGCTCGAGTACCAGTCCGAGACCCGTAACGAGCTTGTTGATGACAGCATAGGCCTCTTGAAGTTTAGTAATGTTCTCATCCCAGGTGGAGGACTGAACGATGAGAGAGCACTCTACTGAGGATGCTGGCGTCTACCTTACCCACATCGTTAAGGCTGGCTGGACGGCTGGCCGGAAGACGAGTGTCGTCGCGTTTGACCTCGCTCAGTTCTTCCCTTCCCTCAATCATGAGGTCCTCATCGCCACGCTGCAAAAGATGGGTTTTGCCCCTCAAGTAGTAGCGTTCTTCAGATCGTACCTAGTTGAACGGTCCACCTCCTACGTCTGGAACGATGAGACGTCAGGAAAGTATGGAGCGGATGTTGGCGTTGGCCAAGGTTCTGCCCTCTCTCCCATTCTGTCGGCTTTGTATCTCATCACTGTGATGCGAGTCTTTCAGGATTGTATACCACCAGACGAGTGTACACTCATGTCTTATGTGGACGACGGCTCACTTATTGTGCAGTCACCAACACTTGAGGAGAACATCCTCAAGCTTCAATCAGCCTATGAGGTCATCGAGGAGCTCGTCTCCAAGCTTGGCCTTGTACTTGAACATGATAAGACTGAGGTCTTTCACTTTACCCGTAACTCGAGGGACCCTAACCCTCCTATCGACTTGCGATTTGCACCTTACACCGGTGACACTCCCCTTAAACCCAAGACTGTCTGGCGGTATCTTGGGTTCTACTTTGATCGCAGGCTCGCCTTTAAGGAGCATGCGAAGTTCTACGCCACCAAGGCGTTGACCACGGTGAAAGCTATGGTTATGCTTGGTAACTCTACGAGAGGTATCACACCTCTCCAGAAACGTCTCCTCTATCACGTGTGCGTGCTTCCTTTGGCAACGTATGGCTGTAGACTATGGTTCTATAACGGAGCCAAGAACAAGGGTGTTCTTAAGCTCTTGCGCCAGATGCAACGTCAAGCTGCAGTCTGGATCCTTGGCGCATTCCGTACCTCTCCCTCAGGTGGATCGGAGACCATCGCTGGCCTTCCTCCTATCCACCTGCATATCAAGAAGTTGATCGAACGCTCCTATGTCAGGACTCGTACGCTTCTTTCATCGCACCCTACACTTTCCCTTCTCCGGCCGCGTAGAGACGTACCATTCAGGGGTACTCACCACCAGTGCTCTCTCAAGCACTTGTCTCTCGTTGAGGAGTCGAAGGTCTCGTCTCCCATCGTCTCTACCGATACGAACATCTCTCTGTCTACGGAGGAGTTTGATCCTGTCACCTGGGAGGTCTCTCCTGGTACCCGGATTCGCGACTTGTACAAGTCCCGGGTCCACTTCGATGTCGACCTGGCCAACTCTGATGAGGCTGTCCATGCTCGACGGGATGTACTTGACGCCTACGTCAACAACGCTAATGCCTCGACCATCTTGGTTGGGGCGGACGCGTCTGTTCCGAAAAATACGAATCTGCAGGCTACTGCAGCGTGTTCCCTCGTTCACGGTCCATTTGGGCCTGACGACTTTGCTCTACCGTCCGGTAAGGCCACATCCGACAACGCAGAGTTGGCTGCAATTGATTTTGCTGTCTCTCGAGCTGTTCGTCGTGAAGCAGCTTCTAAGCTGTTCGTCTTCTCTGATTCGGTCACGGCGCTTAAATTGGCGCTCGACCCATCAGTACATTCTGGGCAAGGTCATTCTATCTCGATCTGCTCAAAACTCCGGACTTGGCTCGAGGCTGACGCGTCTCGTACGGTCAAGTTCATTCACGTTCCCTCCAAGCTCGAGTGGGACATCCACCACCGTGCCCACCTGGCAGCTACTGCTCTCCAGGTGGCCGTTGGTGCTAGACCGAAGGTGTATCTTGGATACACCCGTAAAGCCGCTGTTACCAGTATGACCGTCGAGTGGACTAAGAGCCTTGGTGGTAATATATAGGCTGAACTCTATGGCGCTAGCCAGCTAAATGGAAGCCTTTTACACCAACTCTAGCCAGGCTAGGCTAGCAAGAGTTGTTCAACCAAAGAATAATATTAGGTATTGATCAAGATCAAGATTGTTATGTAATCAAGATAAGATAAGATAAGGTACAGATTAGATAGACAAGTGGGTAAAGCAAGATAAGATAAAAAATTTAAAGCGGAGATTAAGATAGGACATGTGGGTGTAAGATAGGGGTATGATGATAAGATAAGATAAGATAGAGTAAGGGATGGATGATTAGATGGAGAGGGATGGATGAGGGGATGAATGATTGAATGGAGAGGGGATGAATGATAGGATTGAAATGGCGGTGTGAGAAGGGAGAGGAGTCCGAAGGGAGCGGGATGAGATAATAAGAACACACCAATCAATCTGCTTCAAGGTACGCGATTAACCCCTTGAACATCCAGGTGGCATCGGCTACAGCGTTCAACCAATCAGAGTGGAGCTCCGGAACGGACTCCCGTTGGTCAAACACAGCCACCCCCCACCAAACCAAGGTCGCGACAACACTCAATAGGCCGTTCTGTCCAGGGAAATGGAGAGATTCCCAATCATCACCGTGAGCTTCAGAGATGAGAGGACGGCTATCATGAGAGGTCTCGCGCCACGATGGTTGGATAAATGTCCACCACTTCCACCAGGTCGTCGAGAAGCGAGCAGGGTTCTTGACAACGGGCGCTCTGATGCGCCAGCGACCCCCGGTGATCCAGCGCTTGAGCTCGTCAGGTCGATGTCGTGCAGAGAGGCCTTTGGTGGGATTCGCGAAATCGTAAGCCAGCTCGATGGCAGTGAAGTGACGAAGGAGCTCGGTGAATTCTGGTCCAAGTGGCTTGACGGTAAGGCATTCGAACGCGTCGCGAAACCACTGCTTGGCGGTAGGTGGACATGCAGGTGGGGCAACCGAATTGACAGATGGCAACGGGGAAGATGTCGCCGGTGTGGGAAGAACCGTACTCGGTGTAGGTTGGGAGACTGTGACGGCCGTTGTCGGGGTTGTCGTCGAAGGAGGGGAAATGAACGTTGAAGGAGGTGGTATGATCATTGACTGAGTTTGTGCTGATGAATTCGCAGTTGAAACTGTAGTTGTAGTGAGTTTCGAGGGCGAAACTGGTCCCGAATCCGATGACGTGCCGGTATTGTCAGGAGCATTAGGAACAGCACCTTCCGAGATTGCCCGAGAGGTTGCTGGTGAGGTGGGCGATGTCAAGGAGGCCGGTGGTAGAGATCCCTCAGCATTGGCAATAGGTGGTTGTAGTGGCAATGCTCTCGGCGAGGTAGGCTGAGGGGTTTGCTCGATGATTGGGGCAAGGGTCTGAGAGGGTGAGGTTGCAACGGACGGTCCAGCTGTTGAGGACAACGCGGCGGGTGCAGTAACTCGACGAGGTTTGAAGGTAGCAGAGGCCGTCGAAGGCACGTTTGCCTTACGACCAGTTGTCAAACTGTCTGCTTTCCCTTTCTTGGAGACATTAGGCGGTCGAGAGATACGGGGACGTTTCCGCGGTGGTGCTTCATCGCCAGAATCGCGGTCCTTCTCCCCCTTCTCCTCGTCAGAGGAGCTCTCACTCTCCGTCTCCGAGTCTGATACTTCGGCCTCCTTCTCCCTCCCAGCCTTTTCCACCTCCTCCGCCGAAAGTGATTTCAAGGAAGTCAATTCACATTCCTCTGCACCTACGAGACCCGCCGTCAATTATTATACATTACAAAGCTGAGAAATGAACTTACAGTAGCAACTCTTCAGCCAGTCCTTGTACGACGGCCAAAGAACGTTATCGAATTGCTCCTTGTTATACGAGTTGAAAGGGACGGGGTTAGCCGCTCGATTGCGACCGAAATTGATGCTGGAAAACCAATACATTAGTCTTCGTCCTGAATGCCAAGTTGCCAACGAAAGAACTTACAAGTAACCCGTCACCTCACCATCGTAGCGAGGGCATGGTCCACCATAAAAAATGGTGAACTTGTAGTTGGTGTGCTCTTGAACACCACGAATGATGGGAGTGAGAAAGTTTGGAAGACGATCAACGCAACTGATGTGATGGTTATTTACACAAGGTCAGTTCTGATTCAACAACGATAAGACATGCACTCACTTTTGAATCGACAGGGGATCGAGGGATATGGGCTGGTTCATATCCTTCTCGTACTTGTCCTTCGCTGACCTGGCCTCTTCCTTCGCCCGCTGCGAGAACCCGTTCTGCTCATCTGGCGGCAGTGCCTTGAAGAGATCTCTAGCCACACGTGCTCGAAAGGCTGCGTTGGGAAGGCTCTGAGGTGCGAAACCTTGTTCTCGTGCATGTTCGGCCCACTTCTCCCGTACCACTGGGTCCACCGTCGATGTGTAGCATTCGTGCATGAATTGCTGATATGCCTGGCGGGCCTTCGGCGGAGATGAAACCCCCGAAAGCTGAGCCATCAAGACGGCGTACGGATTCTTTCGAGGATCAATCTTGTTCGAGACGAGCTTTCTGAGGCTACGAATTTGGTACTTTAGCCATCGCCTGATTCTCTGTAGAATATAGGTCAATTGAGTATGGTTGGAAAGACAGCGAACTCACATTATTAATTGTTGAGATTCTTTGTAGCCGCGCAACTTCTTCCTCCGGTGAAAGGTCCTCGTCCATTGGAATTGCCTGAGGATTATAGGGAGGGAGAGGTGTCGGAGGCTCTTCGTGATCCTTGAGACGCCAACTGACTTGAGAGTGGAATTCAGAGCAGACGGCCTGCCAATAATCCCTCTCGGCCTTCCATCCACGCACCGAGGCATCCGCGTAGCCTTCGACATGAGGCTTCAGGATAGACTCTCGAGCTCCTTCCGCCCAATTTTTCAGGTTTCGTCGAGACTCCTTAGGGACACGGCCTCGTTTCTCCACCTTTGATCACATGAGGCAGGAATTCGAGCAACGACGATGACAGGGTACCCGAAAAGAAGGGGGGATCAGAAGTTAGCATAAAACGTGGCTCTTGATTTTAAGAGAATTGGGCCACATTAGAATTTTTTTTGGCTTGGGGAACACGCTCGTCAGGACCATTGGATCGGCCGCAATTCGATTGGCATGTAGCGGCATTCCTCAAGCGGTGAATTAAGAAAATGTTGCCCGAATTATTTGTTTCAGGATATATTTGAGTGGGAAAAAACACCGCACCATCCATCCTTTCGTCTGTTTCGCACCGGGAAAGGGCGCCGTTTACAACATTCTTTATGTAGCCTCCGTATCTATGTAGTTCTGACATTATTTCCCTACTAGAAACACCGGGGAAAACAGAAATATCACCACGCCTCTGACCTTTGAGATGGATCTGAAAGATCGGACGCGAATTCAATCATGCAGGTCATCGGCTACCGGATCTTCTAACCGTGCGCGACAATATCGCTCAACGCTTGACCCTACGTTGATCGACAGTAAGAAATGTGTTGGCACAAAATAAATGGCCGTGTGAGAGACTCACCGACATTCTGGGATGTCGAACCCTATCTTTCCTGAATCAGGAGATCGGCTTCACTGTTAGGCAGTGTCTCGACATCGACACATGTTTCCCCGGGTCTTTACAGAGAAGATTCGTGCATGATAGCCCTCTCGAATTAAAACCACGATGCAGGCCTCGTATTCGAGCTATAAGAACCCACAATTTTGCCCGAGAAATCTGTGCAGTTACCTTTTGTGAGACCCTTCCTCGGTTGCAATATGTCTGAGAAGCCCATCCAAGAGACCGAGTCTGCTCATTTCTCCTCAGGGGCTGATGAACGGGCGGAACTCGTCGCCGGACTAGAGAACCTGAGCATCTCGGGTGATCCAGATCCCCGCGGCGATGGCGATTCCGACGATGATAATCTCCAGTTCTTTGTGAGTAATGCTCAATACGGTTCTGAATATACGGTCTATGCCATTCTGACGCTACGTTAATTCATAGACTGCCAATTCTACTTTCAATCGAAGCTCGGACAGTTACACTGATCTACCAGATGATTTGTCCATGGCCATCAACAGTTTCAATCTGTTGCTACTCAACGATTACTTCCCCAAGGCTCAGGCGGGAGGTCGATCCGATGCGTCTGATTCAACCGCCTTACTCCTCCCAGCGGATATCAACCTCTACGACGTCAAGGCAGTCAAGTATGAGCGCCGCGATCCTAGCCAGTAAGTGGATCAACAGGACAACGCTCTTGATGCTAATCCATTGTTTGCAGAAGTCTCGAGGGTATCACCGTCGACAACGCGTATCTCCACCGTTTTTACACATGGAAGAAACTAGCGTGTCCCGATATGACCTTTACGGTTTTTCATGGCGATCACCCTGGTGTCTGCCCCACTTGGTAGAGTTCCTATTTCGTTCACCTGATGCTTGATCACTAATTATTGACTACAATCTGTAGGGAGGATTGTCTCAGGGCAATCGGCGGCTTCAAGAAGAACATCTACAACCTATACGATACAGCAGAACAGGCTAACGCAGCCTTCAAGTTAGCGATTTCTCTTGGATGGCTCCGATCTCCAGCAAGCAGCAATGCGATTGTCAATCGGAACGCTCGGATTTCTCAAACGGGGTCGGATTTCGGTCAGCATATCACGGAGTATATCCCCGTTACTGGGGAATACCCTTATCGCAACGCTATCAATAGCAACATACCCGATGGAAAGGAAACATATTTTGTGGTCTTTCGAGGAATGCGGCCGGGGATTTATTATTCCTTGTAAGTTTTGATCTCATCGATGCATCTTTACCTACTAACATTAAAGCTCTAGCTTGGAGACTGCGCTGAACGTCTACGGCATTGGGAACCAATACTGTACCGAGTATTGGGCCAGAAAGGATGCTGTCGATGATTATCGTACCGCGGTGGCCAAAGATGAGGTCTGCCCTTATCGCCGCTACAGTGCAGTCAGGTATATTATTCGTCCTCACTTGAACTCTCGGGCTGAAGATCATTCTTAATGTTTTCTTCACAATATGATATTTTTCTAATAACATTTCGTACATGCTTTTGCTCAGTAGACTGGTATCTTTTGTTACTTCCAAATTGATTATTTGTCGAGCATTCTTCTCGATTACGGTTGCTGTTTCGGACTTTGAAATCGTCGTTGACTCGCCTCCTGGCATGTGTTGCGTTGCGTCGTGTCTTCCTCGTTCCTCCACCATCTGCTGCTTTGCGTCTCTTGGCTCACTCATGAGACCTCCGAACTACGACGGGCTCTCTATGAACCGTTCTTACCCTATCGCGTGCACAAGGGACCTCGTTCTTAGGAGGTCGCTTCACGGTGAGATCAAATTTCACTGGTGACGATCGCATCTCATATTCGGCCCAAGACCTCCTTTTTCCAGGTTCCATTTTCATGACTATATGATAGCCAAGGACCTCAATGCCACCCGCCTCAAGCTATGGCCCCTCAAGGTCGCAAACGCGCCATCGACAAGTTTTTTGACGCCTCAACTTTTGATACCCGTAATGTTGTCGTCGATCAAGGTCTTTTGCACTCGGAAAATGGTCGCAACCTCCTCACTGAAGCCGTCCATGTTCAACCCATCAAGAACTCGACGCCTTCGACCCTTCAAGATACGTATGCGACCTGGAAGCCCTCTTGTACTCCGGTATCCACTTTCATGGATGCTGCAGCCGCGGAAGGTAGCGAACTCTTCAGTGAAGATACAGCATCACTGCAAGGTTCTGAACCTTCCGCTGCAGGCAAGAAGCGTAAGCGCTATGAATCATCGGTACATGCCTGAGTAGTGAATTTTCGAACATTTTCCTAATTCCTTTCCTTAGGATGACCCTAACGCCGTTTGGAGGAGGAATGCCATCGAGCTACTGCATGAACTCTTCCGATTCGACGGCTTGGGCGACTCTCTCGCGATACCCTGCTGCCTTACATGCGGCGCTATTTATGCCGCCGCCACTCCTTCTGCTTCATCTAGCTTGGATGAAAGCATTTGTCTCTTCCGGTGTCGAGACTGTCACCCTCTTCTGGAATGTTTGTCTTGTCTGGTTGACCGTCATGCTACGATGCCACTGCATCGCGTTCAGGTAAGTTCTTGTTCTATGAAGTCGAATTCTTGCTAACGCCTTCTTACAGGAGTGGAATGGTTCTTTTTTCGAGAAGACGACACTCTCAACACTTGGGTTGGTGTACCAACTCGGTCACTGCGGATTACCTTGCCTTGCGCCGGACTCAATGATCAGGAAGATGGTCGTCATGGAATCGAACGGAATCCACGACGTTAACTACCGCTACTGTGATTGCACGCCCGTTCACAAACCCACCCATGTCCAACAATTAATGCGAGTTGGTTGGTATCCTGCCACAACGACCGACCCGAGGACCTGTGCAACCTTCCGAGTCCTTGACCTTTATCGGGAACTCAATGTTCGTGCCACTGTCAACGCAAACGATTTCATCAAGGTTCTCATTCACCACACAAATCCGATTGATTCCGCTGAAGTACCAGTAAGTGTCTGTTTGCATCCCTCCTACTGGCCTTTCCTTATTTGGTTTCCTCTACAGGATCGTTACAAGCCGTTTTCGCGGATTGCTCGGCAGTGGGCATTTTTGCATCGCCTCAAGCGATCCGGAACTGGATTTAACGTCAAATCCCTGGACGACATTCAATCTGGGTCACTCGCTGGATTGTGTTGGGCATGCCCACACGTTGACCACAACCTCCCTGAAGGATGGTCGGAATTGGATGCAAGATGGAGGTGAGTATGTACCTTCTCCCTTTCGTGAGCAAGCTAATGATTTGGATAGTTTCCTCTACATGCCAGTGTTCGCCCTCGATGCCAATTTTCGGCTGAAGAATCGTCTGCGGCCGAATGAACGCCCAGATCCTTCACTAGCCCCAGGTTCGGCATATTTCCTTGACCCCGCCCCTTACAAGGATTTCCTCAAGGATTATGTGTCGGAGAAGGATGTATGTCGACCCCCCATTTTTTTCCTGGTCATTTACCCATTTCTCCTGCACAGATAAGTACTTGCATCGCGTTTGCGGCTTTACTGGAAAAGGACACGAAGTTCACAAGTGGCCTGAAGACATCAGGTGTGGCTGCCTGTGCCTGTGCTCGGCACGAAGTAATTCGGCCCCAGGGAATTGGTGACCTCCAGAAAGGGGAACGGTGAGTTTTCGCCGTTGTTTGTTCATTGCCCTTTCTAAACAGATTGACAGCTACGCGAATATGGACTACATATTCCTATCCGCTGTCAAGGACCTTCGCCTCCCCCGTCTCGCCGTCTCGTACGACATCGTATGCCAATGGCGCCAAACACTTTGGGAGCGTATGACTCGCCTTCCAAAGGAGCTTCAACTCGATAAGAACACAATCCAGCTCACCTTCGGCCTCCCCACGTGGCATGCAGTTGCCCACGAACTATCCTGTCGCACTGCGAATGCTCTCACGTATCAGGAAGGAGTCGGACGGACTGATGGAGAAGGTATCGAACGTGTATGGTCGTTACTCAACCCATCAAGTTTTGCAACACGAGAGATGGGAGAGGGCGCTCGTCACGACAGCCTCGATGACCGCATCGACCATCATAATTTTATGAAGAACGTAACTTTGGGTAAGCACAACCTCTCATCCCATTCACCTTGCATGTCTGACTGATGTTATTCTAGACTCTCTATTGGCTCGGCGGCTTGTCATTGCAGTGGAAGAACGCGATAAACAGATTGTGGACTTTGCACAACATGACATGAAGCTCAAGCCTGAGCTTCGGAAGGCGTGGATGAAGCACATC
The DNA here is from genome assembly GCA_015708445.2 of Clitopilus hobsonii. NCBI lineage: Eukaryota > Fungi > Basidiomycota > Agaricomycetes > Agaricales > Entolomataceae > Clitopilus > Clitopilus hobsonii. The sequence goes on along the minus strand of CP068003.1, from coordinate 1,047,209 downwards.
ATCGATTGGAAGAAGGATCCCAGCCTCCCAAGTCCATATTTATTGACCGCTTTGTGTAAGTCTATTCTGTATTAATCATTGTAAAACATATTTGACACAATTTCTTAGGTAAAGGAGCCTCTGAAGCGGAGGTTCGAAGGGCGTTAGAGGAAGAAGAAAAGGAAGAAAGAGCTCAATCGAAGACTGTCCAGCATGGGACAAGCCCAGCCGCCGTCATGACCGCTGGGCTCGAATTGGAGGATATTCAGTACGTCCCATTTATGTCTTATTTTATGTGCTATGTATGGCTAACGTGACTCCAGATTAAAGATTCGCCGTGACGCTCGTGGACAGCAACTCTCGCTCGCCCAAAAGTCTAAACTAGACGAACGCCGACGCACGTTTACCGAGAAGTTGAAGAAGTTCCGGGAACTGCAGCATATCTACATACCCGGTGCTCTTCGTGCCCTTGGCGATGCCGATGCCAACCTCCCCTCTCATTCCCCTGAACCCGCTCCAGAAGATGTCAAGCTGTGGCTGCCCTCCGATTTCTCAACAAATGATCGTGTCACTGCTTGCACCTCGGATCTTGCCTACCTTGAAGCTCGACTACGCGAAGGTCGTTGTAATGACGCCCTTGTCTCCGTACGACACTTCCTCCACTCAAAATCCCACCTCCTTGCCTTTCGTAACGCCAACGTAACGGGTCAGAACATGTCAACATGGGCTCGAACAGTCATCGACAATGCGACGATGCGTGTCGACATGGAAGCTGACAAATATAATCGGTCACGGCAAGCTCTCCTCTCCCTCTACGACGTGGCCTCAATGGACGAATACCCGGAAATGACCAAAGCCGATATCACTCTCGAAGAAGTCACCGACGCGGATATGCTTGCCTTGGCCAAGCTCGGCAACACAAGCATCACTAGCCACCGTCGCAAGCATGCACCTACCGGGAAGAAGACACTGTCGTGGATTTGGACTGCACAGGGTGGCCCCGATGTCCAGGAGGGTGGAGTCCATGAGTGTACGTCATCATTATTATTTCCATCAACGCTTCCTGATGAATTACATAGCGGTCCGTGTGGAATGGTCAAAATCATATGCTCGAAAGCAACGGTGGACAGAGGAGGTGGAGTCGCTAGAAGAGGAGATGAAGCGGAGCCTTCGGTTCCTTGACAACAGGGCACTATGGTGGCAGTCGAAGATCCCCCGCGTTGACCCGAACACCCTCCATCATCCCGCAACAGCAGTGCAGGCAGGCATGCATGCCTATGCTGCAGCTCAGGCCGCATATATGGAATCTATGGCATCGAGATTTCGAACAAAGTGGAGTGGATAATCACGTGTGGTTTCATTTACTTAAACATTTCATTACCCGACGCGCTCAAACATTTCATGCTATACCTTACTATATATAGACTCCCGCCAGTTTCCTTATTTGTATTTTCGACTTTGAGCATGAATAATCACGTGACTTCATACATTATATAATATAGTAACAAAAATAAATAATCAAACATTTATTATTTGATTGACTAGTACTTTGGCGGCAGTTGGCGCTCTCTTGCTTCACAATGTGCTAGCCAGGCCAGGCTAGAGTTGGTGTAAAAAGCTTCCATTTGCTTGGCTAGAGTCATGACATTTAGCTAAATGATACCACCAGTGGTGGGACTAAACTCCACCAGACGGCTTCGTATTCGGGCAGCCAGTTCCTACCCCTCAAGGATAAGGGTATTCGTATTCCTCCATCTCATTTGCACGGTGGACCTTGGCTCAAGACAATGGGCCAATCCAACACTCATACCTCTCGTATGGCTCGTTCCATACTTGGTCACGCTCCAATTGGAGAATTCCGGCTTCGCTTTAACCTCTCTGACGAGGTTAGATGCGATTGTCCGCGACGCGTCATCGAAACTCAAACGCACATACTTGGTAATTGTCCAAAGTATGCCAGGTCGGCGACTCGCGATGAACTTCGTGATTTCACCGTCTTCCTGAAGTTCTTGGAGAAGAACCCATCTGCCTTTGCCTTTCCAGGCCAGGCTCCCCCTCCTCCCTTCCCTGGTGCAAGAAGGAAACGGGCACGTGGTCCTCCGGACAAGGACTCACCACCCGTCCATCGTCGTTCCAACGAACGGCGGTCGAATCATGCTACGATCCAGGTCGATCGTCAAGATGTTCAGCATGCTCCTCAACCGGCGGGCGTAGACGATACTGTCTGGGTCCAAACGTTGAACCAATGGGTACCAACTGCCCTCGCCATTGCAAACGGCTGGTATACCGGTCCGTAAGCAAGAATTACCAACCATATAGGCGTCGTCCATTTCGGTGGGTTACGATGTCTTCTGGGCAGTTCTTCTGCCATATCGCCCTTCGGGAGCCACACTCCACGTGTCTGCGACGCGTATTCAGATTTGTGCACTCAACGCATCACCTCTTGTCCATTTCGTCACTGTAGTACAAACTTGTTTGTATTATATACCTGCCGGGCTGTGTTCGAACACCGGGATATAAATACATTTTCAAACCTTCTGGACCCCCCTCCGGGGGGTCTGGAGGGGGCGAAGGTTTTGATATGAAAAAAAAAAAAAAAAGAACGATGAGAGAGCCATCGTCGACGTAGGACATCAACGTGGTAGTCTCAACAGGGATCGTATCTTGGAAAATACGCATAGTTGGCACTAGGTAGAGTGCAGAGAGGATGGGCGATAGAGCAGAGCCCTGCCCTACACCGACGTCAGCACGTCTCTTGTCAGAGAGCATACCGTTCCAGGAGTAGGCCGTGTAACGACCTATGAGGTACGAGGCGAAGAACCTTGTTACCTCCGGTGCAAAGCCGAGTTTGGCTAAGATAGCTAGGAGCACGTCGTGGTTTAGCGACGGGAAGAATTGAGCTAAGTCAAAAGCGACAACACTCGTCTTGACGCCAGAGGCCCATCCGGCCTTGACGATGTGGGTGAGGTAGACACCAGCATCCTCTGTAGAGTGCTGTCTAACTCCTCCAAACTGATTAGGATGAAATATCCCGTGGCGTTGGGCTTCGAACTGACGTCGGTTAGCCAACATTTTCTCAAAGAGCTTACCCAACGTGTTAAGAAGCACGATGGGTCTGAACATCTTGGGTGTGGAGTAGTGCGGTTTATTTGGTTTGGGAAGTATAACCGACGTAGACTCCTTGAAGTGAGACGGCCAGTAACCCACTCGAAGGCAGGCGTTAGCGATCTTGGTGAGTCTCGAGCAGATATCCGGATCTGCCACAAGACGCTTGAGTTGGTGCCAGGTGAGGTGGTCTGGTCCAGGCGCAGAAGTGTTAGAGCACTTCTTCAGTTCATCCTTCAGTTCCGCAGAACTGAAGTCGATCCAGTGCCTAGACGGCTCCTGAACAACTTTGTCGAGAATAGACAAGTCGACAGGTCTGTCCGTGGCAGGGCCACTTGGCTCAACTGCTAAGTGGACCCATGAGCTGTCTGACCAACAGCGGGAAGGTCGAGAGTTCGAACCCCTCAGGTGGCAACTTTCGCAGGTCAGGTCCTGGAGCCTGACGCTTCGTCACAAGATCATGTGCCCAACCACGTGACGTGACAGGAGCACGTGACTGTAACGTGACTGTGAAAGCAGTGTATCACGTGACCCCGGGTAAATCCGGAACAGGCACGCTCGGTAATGATCCGAAGGTGAACCAAGAAAGCCCCCCAAAGCAACCATATATGGAAGCGCCCGTTACTGGGTCCGAAAGGATAGGGGACGATAAGCATGGGGAAACCTGTAATAACAAGCCGAACGGCCCAGACAGGCCCAGGCCACCCATCCCCTTATGACTGTGTCGTTCACCGCGACGTCCGGCACAGAGTACAGAGGGCGTTAGTCATTGGTAGTAGCTAACATCCCTTCTTGATCGCGCACCACCACGTGCACAGCCACCAAGAAACAGCTACCAAGCACATTTCAACGTTCTCCAGCACTTTTCTCTGCTCTAATCCTCTAGATGGCAACGTCTGGAGGCCGATCTAACAAGCCCGACCCTCCGGGGAAGGTACCACCCGAAAGGAAGAAGCTCTTCCGCGCGGAGCTCGCTCAACGAGCTCTATCATCCAGGGATGAGGGCCCTGAGCCGTTCGGCGGCGAAACACCTACCATCGTACGCACTTTTGCGTCCGAGCCCAAGAGGACTGCGGAGGAGAGTCCTAGCACCCTTCGGAACGATGGAAAGAAGAAGGCAAAGGCAGGAGAGGGGGAGGAGGAAGGGGAGGGGAGTAGCAGTGAGGATGATGATGATGATGACGGTTCTGCCCAACCACAACCTCAGGCCTCAACGTCTGTAGCCCCAGAGGCTCAGATGGAGGGCGCTGACGATGAGCCGTTGGTCTTCGCCTGCCACCTCGACGGTGGTGAGGATGAGACCATTCTATCAAGGGATGTCTCGGCTGTCACCTCCTCGCTCAAAGCGATTCGAGCTTGGCTCGTCGCCCACCAGCAAGGACCAGGGGTTGTCACTCACGAATATCGTACCCAGATTCTCAACGAATTCTATACCCTCCTCGGTGACTCCGAGGGCGCTGGGGTCCTCAACTGGGCTCGTTACCACTCCGACAATGCGAGAGAGGGCTTTTCGGCCATGTTTGCGCCTTTTGTCCCACCTCCTGACTCTCAGGAACTCACTGCCACCGTCACCCGCCTTCAGAATGAGCTGGAGGCGATGAGGGTCAATAATTCTAGCCTCCAATCCCAGGGGCAGACCATCTCTGAGGCGTTCGAGGACGCCCGCCGTACCATCGCCTCCCTCCAGGCGCAGCTTCAAGCTACCCAGGTCCGTCCCGCGGAATCTGACCAAGCAATGGGCCAGCCTGGACCCAACACTGCCACGTCACAGTCTGTGACGTCACAAGTGACTACGCCCGTGACAGGTCACGGCGCGGTCACACCCCATGGAATTCTATCCGTGTCAGGTGACCAACCTAGGTCACGTGACCAGACCACCCAGGGTGTTGGAGCGTCCAGACACGCCCCTGCCCAGGGCGCCTCCAGCGCTAATACCGGTGCTTCTTCCTCCGTTCCGCCTGGGCCTAGGCCCGGTGATGAACCTGATCCGGACACCCAGATGGCCGAGCCTCCTGCCCCTCCTAAGGGCAAGGACAAGACGTCTAAAGCGGCTAGCAAGCCCAACTTTAGGCCTCCTGCTGCCCTCTCTGGGCGTCAAGGTGCTCCTCCGCCGGTCAACCGAGCCACCAGGCCTCTGCCACGTGGCTCGTTTGCAGGCGTTGCTCGTAACGCTGCTCCCCTCCCCCAGCCTCAGCGTCGTCCGCGCCTCATGGGCTTGTCTCGTGAAGAGTCTGACCGTCGTCATGATGAGTCGGAACGCGTCACTCGTGAAAACGATATACCCTGGTCGCTCACTGCTGAGCTGATCAGACAGTTCCCAGAACTTCATCGTTCTGAAGTCAACCGCCTTGCACGTAACGTCATGGCCAACGCTCAACAATGTCGTCGTTCAGAGCAAACCGGAACCGCTGAAGGTCGAGACCCTCCCCAGGGTCCTCGTGCCAAGAAGCTCAAGTCCACTACTCGTGGACCTTCCAGGAAGATGGTCTTTGTGCATGTCACAAAGAAGGTCGATGGGGAGGACATCCAAGTCCACCTACCTGCTGCCGGCGAGCGTGCTGTCGCCTCTCTCAACCACCGACTCAAGTCTGCGCGTTCCTGGTCGAACCGCGTCTTGCACGTCGAACAGTCTGATTGTCAGGCTGGTGCTACTGTCCATTTGGACACTCCCCCCTCAGATGGAGACGCTCTTGCTCTATCTGAGGCCATAAACGATGTCTTCTTCCGTTCTGGCGAGAAGGAGACTCACCAGACCGTCAGCGTTAGGATTGAGAGGGCTGCTTCTCGGTCCTATGCTCGCATCACTGGGGTACCGTACTACAACGGTGGCCTCAACCCTATCACTCCGGAGATAGCCCTGCAGCGTTTGCGTCAGGATCCTATCACCCGTGGTCTGGACTTGGCAGGAATGCCTCGTGTTTTCCGTCCGTCGAAGGATAGCAACATGTGTGTTATCTTCTTCGATTTCTGGGACTCTCGTGCCGGGTCCAACCTCAAAGCCATCGTCAACAAGAAGATCCTCATTGGGGGTCGTCTGTGCGTTATCACCGCTGCCAAGAAGCATGCCGGTGTTCCTCTCTGCCAACGTTGTTGGTATTGGGGTCACACCACTGATGGATGCCGCCAGGCGTTCTATTCCTGTGCTCATTGTGGCTCTGGCCACGAGACACGTCACCATGTTGCCCTCTCTCGCTGCTGCAGGGGTGACCCCGACGCTAACCCACCGGTTGACCCGACTCCATCTGGTCAACCGTGCCCTCATGCACCTCGGTGCATCAACTGCGGAAAGGCACACCGTGCAGATGACGGTCACTGCGTTTTCTCTAAGAACCGATTCGACCGTGGTTGGATCGCCCGCCGGTATGGGATTCAGGATGCGGTAAATTTCTCCGCTCGTGCACCTCGTTCCTTTGCTGATGTCGAACCTCCCAGACGGACACAGACAGTAACCCAAGCTCAGACGACGACTTCGGATTCACCGAGTACTAGGGGGGCGGCCGCGCCGCAATAATTTGTTATTCTCTTATGCCACCAGACACGGTACTATATTGCCTTTGAGTCCTGGAACTAGCCAGGTTAACCTTTGCATTTTTCACCGGCTGTAGCCAGAAGCACCTTTGCTGTTTTTCTCTGGCTGTAGCCAGGGCTTGTCTTTATTTTTTACGACCCATTTTTAGCTGATTTGAGGTATCAAATAATTATTTCTATATATGGCAAAAATACATTCTATATAAGGTAATAATTTATTTCCATATGGAGGTAAGTCCATATATAGCTATAATTTATTGCCTTATATGGTTGCTAAAAAATAAGTACAAATATTAATTATTACTATATTTAGAAAATTTTTGACTTCTAGCATTTAATGTATATTTATAATATATAACATTTTTAAATTTTCTTAAAAAGGAAATTACTATATGGAGATTTGATAGAATGATGGCACTACATCAAAGTCCAATTCCTTCATTAAATTGTGTAGCTCTCTATACCATGTGGCCTCAAATCATTTCAAATATAAATATAGAAGGCATGCCTAGGCATAGAGTGTGTGGACCAATAAGAAGTGGCTACTTCAACTTGTGCAAGTGACAACACACACCAACAAGGCATGATGGCAACATTAACTAAGTCCATCACAACTGTGTGAAGATATCTCCAAGTTAGTAGATATAACATGTGACATCTAATCTTAAGCAAGTCTTATCTTGGAATCTGACTGATCTTATCTTATCTGATCACATGACCTTGCTTATGTAATCAAATCACATGACTTTCACACTGTGTCTCCGGAAAACTTTAAAGAAAATCACATGACCGTGGGAATTGCAATCACATGACATATCACATGACTCCCACACAGTCACTCATGGCTATTTAGAACCCTGGCTACATACAGGAATAAATGGCTAAAGTGCTCTGGCTACAGCCAGCAAAAAATGCAAAGGTTAACCTGGCTAGTTCCAGGACCAAAAGGCAATATCCTACCATGATGGCTCCTTATGCGTACACAACCTATTGCACATATCCGTATTTATTCACAGAATGTGAATAGAAATTATGATTTTGTTTCATCTCTGTTGGAGGAACGTAAGAGTGACTTCGACGTGATCTTGATCCAAGAGCCACCTTGGAGACTCATCCGACGCACGGTATCGTCGTTGAATCCTGAAGGAGAACCTGTCGTCGGTGCTCCCACTCACCCTGACTGGCCGATAGTCATGTTCTATCGTCCAAGAGATGATGATGACCGCCCTAGGGTCATGACCTATATCCACAAACGTCTGTCTGGTATGCGTCCATCGTACCGGTCAGACCTCGTCCACCACCGAGATATTGCCATCTCCACCCTCTACGGGCATCATAATGAGCCTGTCAACATCGTCAATGTCTATTCGGATGACGACTCCACAGCCATTCAATGGTTGTCTGCCAACGTCGACCGACTTCCTCCCATGCGCTGCATGGCTGGTGACTTTAACTGTCACTCCAACATCTGGGATCCTGAGTTCCCTCATATAAACGTCAACGCTACGTCCCTATGCAACTCCGCGTTTGAGCTTGGGTTGGAGGTGAGCGTCTTGCAAGAGCGCTCCCCTACCCGCTTTCCCCATAATCAGAATCTCAATGATTCAGTTATTGATCTCATGTTCCTGCCCCTCGATAGAAGAGCAGGTCTTGTCCACTCGGTAGCTACTGACTGGCGTGGTCCTGTGGATCATGCTCCGTTGGTGGTCACCCTGCCCATCGTACCCACTAGGGTGCAAGCCGAGCGCAAGTCTATGCCTAGAGAGAGCCCGGAGGAATCCAAGTTCCTTGAGGTGTTGACTACGTTCTTGAAGGAGGAGTGGGCTGTGCCCACCCTCGACACTCCAGAGGCTATTGAAGCGTGCATTGGCGCGTTTGGTACCTCTACCAAGGCGATCTGGGAATCCAACGCCAAGACCTCACGCATCTCCACCAAGTCCAAAGCCTGGTGGACTGACGATTGCACTACTGCAATCGAGAAATACCGTGCTTCAAAGTCTCGTGATGACCACAAGGCTTTTAAGCGCACTGTTAAACGCGCTAAGCGCGAGTTCTTCGACCAGCGTATCCATGATATCGCTACTACCAACAAACGTCCTTGGGATCTCATGAGCTGGACTAAGCAACGTGAGCTCCCGACCTATGAGGCCATTCGTTATAACAACGAGCCTATGCACTCCCTGGAGGACCTCTTTGAGGCCCTCCACTCTACCTACAACTCGGCCTCTAACAGGCCAGTTGATTTATCGATCCTCGATGAAGTTCAACCAGTACCTGGTAGGCGCTGGGTGGACTTCTCGTCTACGGAATTGTTGGACGAGCTCTCAAAGTGCTCGAACACATCTGCACCTGGACCAGATCGTTTGACCTGGTTCCACCTTAAGCGCCTAGTTCAAGACGAGGATGTCTTGAACAAGCTTGTCCGAGTGGCCAGTGCCTGCCTTAGGGTTGGGTATTGGCCGTCTCACTTCAAGGAGTCGAATTCGGTCATCCTCCCAAAACCGAATAAGCCTCACTACTCCACTCCGAAGATGTTCCGCCCCATCATGCTTCTCAACACTTTGGGCAAACTCTTTGAGAAGATGTTGGCTAACCGTATGCAGTACGAGGCCCAGAGATATAATATCTTCCACCCCAACCAATTTGGTGGAGTGCGTCAGCACTCTACTGAGGACGCTGGTGTCTACCTTACCCACATCGTTAAAGCTGGCTGGACGGCTGGCCGGAAGACGAGTGTCGTCGCCTTCGACCTCGCTCAGTTCTTCCCCTCCCTCAATCATGAGGTTCTTATCGCCACGTTACAAAAGATGGGCTTTGCTCCTCAAGTAATAGCGTTCTTCAGATCGTACCTTGTTCAAAGGTCTACCTCCTACGTCTGGAACAACGAGACGTCGGACAAGTTCGGTGCAGACATTGGCGTTGGCCAAGGTTCTGCCCTCTCCCCCATCCTGTCTGCCTTGTATCTCATTACCGTGATGCGAGTCTTTCAGGATCGTATACCACCAGACGAGTGTACACTCATGTCCTACGTGGACGACGGCTCACTTATTGTGCAGTCGCCAACCCTTGAGGAGAACATCCTCAAACTCCAAGCCGCCTACGAGGTCATCGAGGAGCTCGTCTCCAAACTTGGCCTTGTACTTGAACATGACAAGACCGAGGTCTTTCACTTCACCCGTAATTCGAGGGACCCCAATCCTCCCATCGACTTACGTTTTGCACCGTACACCGGTGATACTCCCCTGAAACCCAAGACCATCTGGCGGTATCTTGGTTTCTACTTCGATCGTCGGCTCGCCTTTAAGGAGCACGCGAAATTCTACGCCACCAAAGCGTTGACCACGGTGAAAGCCATGGTTATGCTTGGTAATTCCACTAGAGGTATTACGCCTCTTCAGAAACGTCTCCTCTACCGCGCATGTGTGCTTCCTCTAGCAACATACGGCTGTAGATTATGGTTCTATAACGGAGCCAAGAACAAGGGTGTCCTCAAGCTCTTGCGCCAGATGCAACGTCAAGCTGCAGTCTAGATTCTCGGTGCCTTCTGTACCTCCCCCTCAGGTGGATCGGAGACCATCGCTGGTCTTCCTCCTATCCACCTGCACATCAAGAAGCTTATTGAGCGTTCCTACGTCAGGACTCGTACGCTTCTCTCGTCCCATCCTACGCTGTCCCTTCTCAGGCCGCGTCGTGATGTACCATTCAGGGGTACTCACCACCAGTGCTCTCTCAAGCACTTGTCTCTCGTTGAAGAGTCGAAGATTTCGTCTCCAATCGTCTCAACCGATACGAACATCTCTCTTTCCACGGAGGAGTTCGATCCCGTCACCTGGGAGGCCTCTCCTGGTACCCGGATCCGCGACTTGTATAAGTCTCAAGTCCACTTTGATGTCGACTTGGCCAACTCTGACGAGGCTGTCCATGCTCGACGGGGTGTACTTGACGCCTACGTCGACAACGCCAATGCCTCGACCATTTTGGTTGGGGCTGATGCGTCTGTTCCAAAAGACACAAACCTGCAGGCCACTGCAGCGTGTTCCCTCGTCCACAGTCCATTTGGACCCGACGACTTTGCTGTGCCGTCTGGTAAAGCCACATCCGACGATGCTGAGTTGGCGGCAATTGACTTTGCTGTCTCTCGTGCTGTTCGTCGCAAAGCAGCTACTAGGTTGCTCATTTTCTCTGACTCGGTCACGGCGCTTAAACTAGCGCTCGACCCGTCAGTACACTCTGGGCAAGGTCACTCTATATTGATCTGCTCAAGACTCCGAGTTTGGCTTGAGGCTGATGCGTCTCGTACAGTCAAGTTCATTCACGTTCCCTCCAAGCTTGAGTGGGACATCCACCATCGTGCTCACTTGGCAGCAACTGCTCTTCAGGTGGCCGTAGGTACTAGACCCAGGGTGTATCTTGGATACGCTCGGAAGGCCGCTGTTACCAGTATGACCGTTGAGTGGACTCGACTCCATCAGACGGCTTCGTACTCGGGCAGCCAGTTCTTACCCCTCAAGGACAAGGGCATTCGCATCCCTCCATCTCATTTGCATGGTGGACCTTGGCTCAAGACGATGGGTCAATCTAACACTCATACCTCTCGTATGGCTCGTTCCATACTTGGTCACGCTCCAATTGGAGAATTCCGGCTTCGCTTTAACCTCTCTGACGAGGTTAGATGTGATTGTCCACGACGCGTTATCGAAACTCGAATGCACATACTGGGCAATTGCCCTAAGTATGCCAGGTCGGCGACTCGTGATGAACTTCGCGATTTCACTGTCTTCTTAAAGTTCTTGGAGAAGAACCCGTCTGCCTTTGCCTTTCCAGGCCAGGCTCCTCCCCCTCCCTTCCCTGGTGCGAGAAGGAAACGGGCTCGTGGTCCTCCGGACAAGGATTCACCACCCGTCCATCGTCGTTCTGAAGAGCGTCGGTCTAATCACGCGTTGCCACAACAGCATCAAGATGTACAGCGTGCTCCTCAACCGGCGGGCATAGACGATACTGTCTGGGTCCAAACGTTGAATCAATGGGTACCCATTGCCCTCGCCATTGCTAACGGCTGGTATACTGGCCCGTAGGCAAGAATTACCAACCATATAGGCGTCGTCCGTTTCGGCGGGTTACGATGTCTTCTGGGCAGTTCTTCTGCCATACCGCCCTTCGGGTGCTACACTCCACGTGTCTGCAACGTGTATCTAGGCTTGTCCACGTAACGGATCACCTCCTCGTCCAATTTCGTTTGTCACTGTAGTACGATTTCGGTTGTATTATATACCTGCCGGGCTGTGTTCGAACACCGGGATAGAAATATATTTTCAAACCTTCTGGACCCCCCTTCGGGGGGTCTGGAGGGAGCGAAGGTTTTGATTTAAAAAAAAAAAAAAAAAAGATTATCTAGAGTGAACCGACAGTGGATATAGTACACTCCGGCCGGTAACCAGGGACTACCTGTTACCGCCACGGCCCAGTCGGGCCCTCCGATCACTGTGCCGAATGTCGTGGTGAACAACACAGCCGTAAGGGTGCAACCTTCCCGTTCCAAGGCATGTGGTTCGCTGATGCCAACCGGCGCGGATCCCCACATGTCCTCAGTCACTGCCTTGCCATTAGCCAACCGATCTGACCCCACACCTATAGTAATGTGGACCGGAGTAATTTCACCGAGCAGACGCCTCGTCCTTAACGCCTACTTAGCTACTGCCAATGACTAACGCCCTCTGTACTCTGTGCCGGACGTCGCGGTGAACGACACAGTCATGAGGGGATGGGTGGCCTGGGCCCATCTGGGCCGTTCGGCTTGTTTTTACAGGTTTCCCCATGCTTATCGTCCCCTATCCTTTCAGACCCAGTAACGGGCGCTTCCATATATGGTTGCTTTGGGGCTTTCTCGGTTCACCTTTGGATCATTACCAAGCGTGCCTGTTCCGGATTTACCCGGGGTCACGTGATGCACTGCTTTCACAGTCACGTTACAGTCACGTGCTCCTGTCACGTCACGTGGTTGGGCACATGATCTTGTGACGAAGCGTCAGGCTCCAGGACCTGACCTGCGAAAGTTGCCACCTGAGGGGTTCGAACTCTCGACCTTCCCGCTGTTGGTCAGACAGCTCATGGGTCCACTTAGCAGTTGAGCCAAGTGGCCCTGCGAAGCCGGAACTCTCCAATTGGAGCGTGACCGAGTATGGAGCGAGCCATACGAGAGGTATGAGTATTAGATTGGCCCATCGTTTTAAGCCACGGTCCACCATGCAGATGAGATGGAGGAATGCGAATACCCTTGTCCTTGAGGGGTAGGAACTGGCTGCTGGAATATGAAGCCGTCTGGTGGAGTTTAGTCCACTCGACGGTCATACTGGTAACAGCGGCCTTACGAGCGTATCCAAGATACACCTTAGGTCTAGTACCGATGGCCACCTGGAGAGCAGTTGCTGCCAAGTGAGCACAATGGTGGATGTCCCATTCAAGCTTGGAGGGGACGTGAATAAACTTGACTGTACGAGACGCATCCGCCTCGAGCCAAGTTCGAAGTTTTGAGCAGATCAATATGGAATGACCTTGCCCAGAATGAACTGACGGGTCGAGCGCTAACTTGAGCGCCGTGACCGAGTCAGAGAAGATGAGCAACTTAGTAGCTGCCTCGCGACGAACCGCACGAGAGACAGCAAAGTCAATTGCAGCCAACTCAGCATCGTCGGATGTGGCCTTACCAGATGGTACAGCAAAGTCGTCGGGTCCAAAAGGACTGTGAACGAGGGAACACGCTGCAGTAGACTGCAGATTTGTGTCTTTTGGGACAGACGCATCCGCCCCAACCAAGATGGTCAAGGCATTGGTGTTGTTGACGTAGGCGTCAAGTACACCTTGTCGAGCTTGGACCGCCTCATCAGAGTTGGCCAGGTCGACATCAAACTGGACTCGAGACTTGTACAGGTCGCGAATCCAGGTACCAGGAGAGGCCTCCCAGGTGACTGGATCGAACTCCTCCGTGGAAAGAGAGATGTTCGTATCGGTAGAGACGATGGGAGAGGAAATCTTCGACTCTTCAACGAGAGACAAGTGCTTGAGAGAGCACTGGTGGTGAGTACCTCTGAATGGTACGTCTCTACGCGGTCGGAGAAGGGAGAGCGTAGGGTGTGACGAAAGAAGTGTACGAGTCCTGACGTAGGAACGCTCGATCAACTTCTTGATATGCAGGTGGATGGGAGGAAGACCAGCGATGGTCTCCGATCCACCTGAGGGGGAGGTACGGAAGGCACCAAGTATCCAGACTGCAGCTTGACGTTGCATCTGGCACAAGAGCTTGAGAACACCCTTGTTCTTGGCTCCGTTGTAGAACCATAGTCTACAGCCATACGTTGCCAAGGGAAGCACGCATGCACAATAGAGGAGACGTTTCTGGAGGGGTGTAATACCTCTCGTAGAGTTACCAAGCATTCGTCGGTGTCCAAAACATAATCGCCCTCCAGGCGACGCCGTCGAGAAGAAATTCTCGAAATTCCTTGGATTTCTTGAAGATAATCCTACATCGTTCACCTTCCCAAGTGAGCAACCACCTCCACCCTTCCCCAAGGCGCGGTCCAAGAAGAAGAAGAAGCCTCCTGACAAGAGAGGTCCCTCACCTGAGCGCGACTACGATGGTCGTCTCATTACTCTCGACCCCACGGTCGTAACACGACTTGGGATTAACCCTCCACCGGTACCACAGTACCAACCACGGTACGACTACGACGGTCGTCTCATCAACCAGGGCTTTAGTGGTAACCAAGGCCTTGGTGGCCCTGTGCCTACCTCCAATGTGTCAACAGCACCTCCTACCGCTGGACCTTCTCGCGTTCAGCCACCACCATTCGGTCTGCAAGGTCTACCTTCAGCCGTTCCTCGAGCACCTTGCCCAGACGATCTCGTCTGGGTCGCTGGCGTTAACCAATATGTTCATCGCGATATTGCGACTACCAATGGCTGGGATTTCGACTCCTGGTCGGCTATTCAACATCATCAAGGCTAGGGCGGAGGAGACGAAGCCAATCAGCCGGCAGAGGGGAGGACATATAGCGGGTCACCACCTCGGTGGACTCGGCTTGCTTCTGGGCTCTCAGCTGCCCTCGGTACAACGTCCAACAACGCTTGATATCACCCAACGGATCTTTCGAGCCCCGTTATCACTGCTCGACGTGCATAGTCGCTCAAGTTTCACCTTGTCACTGCGGATGCGACTCGTATTTACTACATAAACTGTTGTATTTGCATACCAACCGGACTGCGTACGGGCGCCAGTATAATAAATTGTCCTTAGACCTCTGACGCCCCCTCTGGGGGCGTTGGAGCGAGGACTTGGATCAAAAAAAAAAAAAAAAAAAGAGTTACCAAGCATGACCATGGCCTTGACCGTGGTTAGTGCTTTGGTGGTGTAGAACTTCACATGCTCCTTGAAAGCGAGCCGGCGATCAAAGTAGAACCCAAGATACTGCCAGACGGTCTTGGGTTTAAGGGGAGTATCACCGGTATAGGGTGCAAAGCGTAAGTCGATAGGAGGGTTGGGATCCCTCGAGTTACGGGTAAAGTGAAAGACCTCGGTCTTATCGTGTTCAAGTACAAGGCCAAGCTTGCCCACATCATCAAGGCCGGATGGGCCTCCGGCGTTAAAACGAGTGTTGTCGCTTTTGACTTAGCTCAATTCTTTCCGTCGTTAAATCACGACGTACTTCTAGCCATCTTAGCCAAGCTTGGCTTTGCACCAGAGGTAACAAGGTTCTTTGCATCGTACCTCGTAGGTCGTTATACGGCTTACTCTTGGAACGGTATGCTCTCTGATAAGAGACGCGCCGACGTCGGTGTAGGGCAGGGTTCTGCTCTATCACCCATCCTCTCTGCACTCTATTTAGTGCCAACCATGCGTATCTTTCAAGATACGATCCCGGTCGAGACTACCACGTTGATGTCGTATGTCGACGATGGCTTTCTCATTGTTCAATCCTCTACGTGGGATGAGAACATCACTAAGCTCCAAGAGGCTTATGCCGTCATCAACAAGCTCGTTACTGGTCTTGGGCTGGTACTCGAGCATGATAAAACTGAAGTATTTCACTTCTCCCGCAAACACAACGATGACAATCCGTCTATCGATCTGAAGTTTGCACCGTACACTGGGGATACTCCTCTACAGCCAACCTTCTTGATCCGCGACCACGACGTTGCACAGCCACATTCATTGTCCTCATCGTCGAGAACAGCGAATAGCACAAGATCTACCACATTGATCGCCTCCAATCTTTGCCATATGGCGGAGAGAGGGAGAGCACTGGCACACGCCTTAGGGCGTTCCGATCGGAGCCAGTCGTCACCGCCTAGGACGCCGTCGTCACTGGCCCACGCATCGAGGAACCCTGGAGAGGACCCGACTACTTCACCTGAGGGCGAATCCAGCTCTCCACAAGCACCAGCAGCTGGCCAGAAGAGGCCGCGCGAGTCAGATAAAGGGAAGGAAGTGCTGGTAGAGGAGGAAGGCGGCGAGGAGGAAGAGGACGAGGAAGGTGAGGAAGCACACACTACCCCTACCCGCAATGCTACACCCGCCCCCGATGTTCAGTCTCCTGAACAGAAGAGGCAACGCTCTGCATTTGGGCATGTAAAGATGCCCAAGCCCACCCCATCTTCGTCGAGGGCTGGCTCTAGAGCCGCCTCCGTCGTCCCCTCTCTCCTAGACAGGGAGCCCACGCCAATGCAGGTAGACCCTGCATTCTACAGGCAGTCTACCGTCTCCGCTCCTCTCTCTCTCCAAGGAGAGGGAGACTCGTGCCAGGAGGATCACCAGATTGTCAACGCCGCCCTCTGTACTGTTGACGGATGGGTTCGTCATGTTAGCTCTAGTCGCTTCGACACCTACGAACGCGAGGCTGCAACTACCCTCAAGTTGTCCCTCAACATCACCAGACGCCTGCTCGGTCTCGATCTCCTCGACCTACCAAGCGTCCACGACGACGATGAGCTCAGCTCCGACGTCTCTCACATCACGGACACCTTCGTCGACAACCATGGAGGCGTACAACGAGCTATCCAGGAGCTTATCGACCGTGGTATTGCTGCTGCCCTCTCTGGTGACCCCACCCAGGCTCCCCAAGTGGACGACTTCGGACTCTCCCCGCCGTCTGGTCTCAACAACCAGCCCCCTACAGGTGCCACGTCATCGGCTGCAACCGTTCCGGTTCAGTCCGTGGCTGACTTCATGCACGCTCTGGTTAACCCCGGTACGTCTCACCCGTCCCCTCCCAACGAAGACGCGCAGATGGATGACGTGGCACCGGCCACCAGATCCTCTGGGACCCGGGCTAAGCTCCACAAGTTTGAGCACCCATTCAACGCCTCATCCAGCAAACGCGGAGCGCCCAAGGGCCCCTCCACCCAGGAGAGGCTTGAGTCCCTCCTTCGACGCCCACCCCCAATCCCTCCTAGGAGGCTTCCTCATGGATCGTTCAAGAAAGTCGCGAGTAGCAACCCCCAGCTACTCACTCCATCGCCCACCGCCAACCCTCGTGCACGGGTCTTCAACGCTCAGGCGAAGAAGGCTCCGTCTCAAACTCCTTCAGCCGACTCGGCTAACGCCAAGTTGGTGGAGTTATCGCGTCTGTTCCCGGAGCTCGATCCAGAGACCATAGCAGACATGCATGCTAGAGCCCAAGGAAAGCGTCCTGGCTCTCCTAACGCGCCTACCTCCAAAAGGAGGAAGACAACAACGACATCTGGTCCCAACAGGAAGCAGGTGTTCATCTTCCCTACTCGCGTCGTCGACGGGAACCCCCTACCTGTCTCTATGGGCAGGTTCAATCCGGACAACATCTGCCACCCGCTCAACAACGAACTTCGTACAAAGGGACTTGTTGCATATCACGTCCAGGAAGGACGTAATGGAGCGTATGTCGTCTTCTTCGACGGCAGAGCACCCAACGCCGACGACCTCGAGTTCGTCGCTCGATCGGTCAAGAAAGCCTGGTTCCCAGACATTCAAGACCGCCCTCGCGTTAGTGTGAGCACCGAGTTGGCCTCCTCCAAATCCTCCCTTCGCATTATAGGAGTCCCCTACTGGGTGGTCAACACCCAGACTGGGGAATACTGTAAATACAACGACCAGATGGCCCTCACGCATTTCGAGCAGGATTCAATCCTCTCCCACCTCTGGTTAGCCTCTTCGCCACATGTCCACCGTCCTGAGGGAGGTGGCTCGTCCTGCTTCATCTTCTTCGAGATCTACGATCTCAAGAGTGGTTCTGCTGCTGCTTCCGTTGTTGGGAAGCAAACTCAAGTCAACGGCAAGCTCTGTCGCATCGACAACGCGTCAGCTCACAACGGTGTTGCCCTGTGCACTCGCTGTTGGTTCTGGGGGCATCCAGCCTCTAGATGTCGACACTCCTCCGACTACTGTGCCCTCTGTGGCCAGAAGCACGAAACTCGTCACCACCGAGTACTCGCTGGATGCTGCAAAGGCGATCCCTCTGCTAACCCTCCCATTCCTGCAACACCGGCCAACCAGCTGTGTTCTCATACGCCGTACTGCCTCAACTGTCAAGTGCAGGGCCATTCAGCCGACTCCAATCGGTGCTGGTTCGCCAAGCACCGTTACGATCTGGAGAAGATTCGTCGTCGCTACGCGGAGTTGGAGGTAACGTTCTCCAAACCTTCACGTAATTCACCTACTAACGCGAACTCTGTTGCTAGGAGCAAGACCGTCCGTCGGCGGGTCTCGGACTGGTACTCGAGCATGACAAAACCGAAGTATTTCACATCTCATGCAAACACAACGATGACAACCCGTCTATCAATCTGAAGTTTGCTCCTTACACTGGGGACACTCCTCTACAGCCCAAGACCGTATGGCGGTATCTTGGATTCTACTTTGACAGGCGTCTTTCTTTCAGCGCGCATGTCAAATACTACGCCACCAAGTCATTAACCACGGTGAAAGCCATGGCTATGCTTGGTAACTCATCTCGAGGTATTACTCCCTCGCAGAAACGCCTCCTCTACAGAGCATGTGTTGTGCCTCTGGCAACCTACGGCTGTAGACTATGGTTCTACTCTGGAGCTCGTAACAAAACGGTTATGAAACTCCTCCATCAGATGTAGCGTAGAGCTGCAGTCTGGATACTTGGTGCGTTTAGAACCACCCCAACTGGTGCGGTCGAGTCCATGGCTGGACTGCCACCCATCCACCTGCACATCAAGAAGTTGATTGATCGTTCTCTTGCAAGAACGCGCACTCTCTTGAAGTCCCATCCGACTCTCTCTCTCCTCCTCAAGAGGAAGGGAGTGAACGATACCATCCCTCATCGAACCTTACAACTAGAGTGAAGAATGGGACTCTGTCCCCCATCGTCGATGCAGAATCTCATGTGAACGACACCTCTGAACCTTTGAACCCCCTCGATGACGAGGCGGTTCCTGGACAACGCGTCAGAGACATCCTCTTAGATAGGGTGATCTACGATGTCGACATTGCTGCTGGCGAAAAGGCACTTCAACATCGCAAGTCTCTACTTGACGATGTTCGATCTCGAGGTGATGGAGACCCAACCACTGTTATGGTGGCTGCAGACGGATCCGTCCCCTCTAACACTGCATATCTGGCTATGGCCACATGTTCCATCATCCATAACGACTACGGCCCTATGGATTCTACTATGGTAGTCGGTCGAGGCACCTCGAACAACGCCAAACTTGCTGCTCTTGACTTAGCAATAAGTAGAGCTACCACCAGACCTGACACTCGTAAGATGGTCGTCTTCTCGGATTCAACCAAAGCCATCCGCCTTGCTCTGGATCCGTCTCTACACTCTGGACAGGGTCACTCACTGGCTATCTGTTCCAAACTTCGGACTTGGCTGTCGTCCAATAGCGATCGTCGAGTCTACTTTTATCACGTTCCCAGTGCTCTCAACTGGGATCTGCACCATTGTGCACATCAGGCAGCTACAAACCTCAAAGTTTGGGCTGGTCCACGTCAGCGAACGTACCTTGACTACGCTCGCAAACTCACCATAGACCGGATGTTGGCAGAGTGGACTTGTCTACACTTTCAACCCAGCCACTGTGGTACCAACTTTATGCACCTCGAAGAGCGAGGGCAACGACTGTCACCGACTCATATCAAGAATGGTCCGTGGCTTCGAACCATGGGTCAGTCATCGACCCACACAGCTTGTATGGTACGCACCATGACGAATCACGCTCCCATCGGCAAGTACCGGGTACGCTTCAAGTTGAGCAGCGATGCTGGCTGCGAGTGCAATAAGCACATACCTCAGACACGACGACACGTTCTCTGTTGTTGTCCAAGACATAATCGCCCTCCAGGTGACGCCGTCGAGAAGAAGTTCTTGAAATTCTTGGGATTTCTAGAAGACAATCCTGCTTCGTTCGCCTTTCCGAGTGAACAACCACCTCCACCTTTCCCCAAGGCGCGATCTAAGAAGAAGAAGAAGCCTCCTGACAAGAGAGGCCCCTTGCCAGAGCGCGACTATGATGGTCGTCTCATCACCCTTGACCCAACGGTCATCGCCCAGCTCGGAATCAATCCCCCACTGGTACCTCAGTACCAACATCAGTAAAATCCGTGAATTACACATAGTTATACACTGGATTTATAGCAAATTTGATTAAATTATAGTATTAGAGAGAAATATATAGATTCAATCAAATGTATAGTTACAATGTGTAAATTATAGATATTTCTTGCACTTATAGTTTTAACTTGAACTTTATAGTATTTGAAGAACTCAATAGCTACCAGATAATTTCATAGCTACTTTTATTACTTATAGCATGCTACTTGTAGCATAGACTCATCAGGAAAACCTGAAACTACATATACCAACTTAGGACAACTTATGAAAATCCAACTTGGACACATCTTACAAATTTAAAGTATGAAGCTATAAGTTTTATAAGTCATCAATCTCACTGCAAGATAACACCAAGATACAGTTGCTCTACTATAAGCTATTATAATTGGACTAAGCTTAGAAGTTGACTGTTAAGCATGTAAATACTCTCCAAGTTGGTAATGTCTGAGTAAGCATATAATCTCTTCCTGAGCTGGATTAAGTATCTGACCTTCTTAGCAAATAATAATCATAGCAGACAATAGCAAGATTAGAAAGACAAATAGTCTATTGGATCTAGATTAATATAATAGCAGTACAGAACATACTAGAATAGATGAATACAAGTGCATATAGGCTAGCAAAATGATAGCTGTACAAAAATATAACAACAGTATGGCAGGATGAGAAAAGGATAATAGTAGTGGTAATGATGTAGCAGCTAAAGAGGGTAGAGAATGATAGTGATAGTGTTGGTGGTGATAATGATGATGATGATGATGATGATGATGTGGCAGCTGAAGAGGGTAGAAATAGCATGATAATAAGGGATATAAGAGTTAAGTAGTGGTGTACATGCACTTGGAGTGAAATGAGTGTGAAAGAGGACATATATGAGAAGGAAGAGGACTCTATATGAGAGTTCTGACATAGGTTTAGCATGAAGGGAGCATGAATATGTGGAAAAAAGTGCACCATAGAGGAGGAAAAAGCCTCTAGAAGAGGCTATGAGAAGAAAGCATGCATGCTGGGTGACCTACTAGAGATAGAAGGGGCATTAGCAGGGCAAATAGACAGTCAAAAAGTCAAAAAAGCGCACCATTTACAGGTTTCCCACCTTTACTGGGTCTCCCAAGGATAGCAGGCCCTTCCCTCATCTATTTCCAGCCCTATTCCATTATTTGGAGGTGTCTTGAGGTGTTTGAGGAAGGCAGAGAGAGGAGAGGGAGTGGGAATGACAGTGGGGAGAGGGAAGGAAGTGATAAGTTGGCAAAGCTGTGCTGTGAATGCATTTTTGGAATATTTTCCCATGGTTGAAAGATAAAGCTTTGCACTACAATATCTGGAGATCCATTACAGCTAAATAAAATCAGACTTTAGATTCTTATTTCTAGCATATAAATCCATAAACAGAGCTATATAAATGTGTAATATGTGCTATAATAAGTGTGTGGCATAACTGAAGTGAGAACTTGGAGTGATGCCTTGATATTCAACTGTGGGAAAATACTCCAACAATGCATCCACAGCACAGCTTTGCCAACTCATCACTTCCTTCCCTCTCCCCACTGTCATTCCCACTCCCTCTCCTCTCTCTGCCTTCCTCAAACACCTCAAGACACCTCCAAATAATGGAATAGGGCTGGAAATAGATGAGGGAAGGGCCTGCTATCCTTGGGAGACCCAGTGAAGGTGGGAAACCTGTAAATGGTGCGCTTTTTTGACTTTTTGACTGTCTATTTGCCCTGCTAATGCCCCTTCTATCTCTAGTAGGTTACCCAGCATGCATGCTCTCTTCTCATAGCCTCTACTTGAGGCTGTTTCTTCTCAGCAGAGGTAAAAAGCCAATGCCAGCACATCACTTCTCTCTCTCTCTCTCCTGTCATCTCCACACTCTCCTCTTTCTCTGCCTTCATCAAACATCTTAGAACACCTCAAAATAATGGAATAGGGCTGGAATTAGATGAGGGAAGGGTCTGTTGCAGATGAGGGATGGGCCTGTTGCCCTTGGAGACCCAGTGAAGGTGGGAAACCTCTGAATGGTGTGCTTTTTTGACTTTTAAGGTGTTTACTTGCTCTTTTAATGTATTTTTTAATTTCAATAGGTCATTTAACATGCATACAGTCCACTTATAGCCTTTACAAAGGCTCATTTCTTCCTTTAAGTGCACTTCTTTTTAATGCTTTTTTCTAATTGTACTAATGCCAGAACTTTACACAGGCCTCTTCTCTTTCAAATAGATCTATGCATTCTCTCTTGCACACACCTTCACACATTCTCCTTTTCAACATGCTTAACACCACCCCCTGTTCTTCCACTGCCTTATTATTCTTACTCCTCCACTCTCCTTCTCAACTGCTACATCATCATAATCATCTCTCTCTCTGCACTCTTCTAATACCACTACTAGGTTCTGCTAATTCAATCTCTTTCAACTCCTGTAATTGTGGTGTCATTATACTCTATTTATAATATTATTCTGCTCCACTATGACATCATTTTACTCCACATTATCTACATGTTCTAAATATCTATAGTAATTTAATTAGTTGTGTAGTAAGATGAGTGAATATAATTAAGTTGTGCTATGTTACTAAAGCAAGTCTTTCATAGATATTGTTAGAATTAGTAAAATAATCAAAGTTCTATAGTAATAGTAGAATATTCAAGATATAAGTAACTGCTATAGTATTCTTTTAGTTTTATAGATAGCTGGCTAGCATAGATGTATATTGCTGCATATCCATACATAGAACAGGGGATTTGCTACAATGCTACAGGCTGCTATGAGGCTTTATAGCAGTTTATAGCAGCCTATAGTTGGCCTGGATTTTTCTGATGAACCACGGTACAACTACGACGGTCGTCTCATCAACCAGGGCTTCAGTGGTAACCAGGGCCTTGGTGGCCCTGTGCCTACCTCCAATGTGTCAACAGCACCTCCTACCGCTGGACCTTCTCATGTTCAGCCACCACCATTCGGTCTGCAAGGTCTACCTTCAGCCGTTCCTCAAGCACCTCGCCCAGACGATCTCGTCTGGGTTGCTGGCGTTAACCAATATGTTCGTCGCGACATCGCGACCACAAATGGCTGGGAATTCGACTCCTGGTCAGCTATTCAACATCATCAAAGCTAGAGTGGAGGAAACGAAGCCAATCAGCTGGCAGAGGGGAGGACATATAGCGGGTCACCACCTT
This sequence comes from Clitopilus hobsonii, assembly GCA_015708445.2. NCBI lineage: Eukaryota > Fungi > Basidiomycota > Agaricomycetes > Agaricales > Entolomataceae > Clitopilus > Clitopilus hobsonii. Next base: position 1,023,809 of record CP068003.1, on the reverse strand, counting down.
GGTGGACTTGATTTGCTTCTGGGCTCTCAGCTGCCCTTGTTACAACGTCCAACAGCGTTCGATATCACCCAACAGATCTTTCGAGCCCCGTTATCACTGCTCGACGTGCATAGTCGTTCATTTTTCACCTTGTCCATCAGAAAAATCTAAATTTACTTATTCTAACTTATTACAACTTATCACAGATTTAACTTATTTAGAGCTTATAGAGCTAGGCTGAATGGTACAAGTTGTGCTCAAGTTGTAATACAAGTTATTTTAAAAAGCATAAATTGAGAGCCTAGTAAATATTTTGCAATTTGAAGTAGATTTAGGCCATATAGTAATAAATAAGTTGAGCAAATTTTTCCACAAGATATAAATAAGATTGCTACAAAAATACCCCCCTGAGCTTATTCAACTTGTAGTACTTCCAACTTATTCATAGCTTATTAAGCACATAAGTAGTTAAATAAACTGTGAATAAGTGCTAATAAGTTGTAATAAGTAAATTTGGATTTTTCTGATGTCACTGCGGATGCGACTTGTATTTACTACATAAACCGTTGTATTTGCATACCAACCGGACTGTGTACGGGTGCCGGTATAATAAATTGTCCTTAGACCTCTGATGCCCCCTCTGGGGGCGTTGGAGTGAGGACTTGGATCAAAAAAAAAAAAAAAAAAAAAAAAAAACAAGGCCAAGCTTGGAGACAAGCTCCTCGATTACCTCGTAGGCGGACTGAAGCTTGAGGATGTTTTCCTCAAGCGTTGGTGACTGCACAATAAGCGAGCCGTCGTCCACATAGGACATGAGCGTACACTCATCCGGTGGTATGCGATCCTGAAATACCCGCATCACGGTGATGAGATACAAGGCAGACAGGATGGGAGAGAGGGCAGACCCCTGGCCAACGCCAACGTCTGCACCAAACTTATCCGACATCTCGTTGTCCCAGACGTAGGAGGTAGATCTCTGAACAAGATAAGATCTGAAGAACGCTACTACTTGAGGGGCAAAGCCCATCTTCCGTAGTGTGGCGATAAGGACCTCATGATTGAGGGAGGGGAAGAACTGAGTGAGGTCAAAGGCGACGACACTCGTCTTCCGGCCGGCCGTCCAGCCAGCCTTAACGGTGTGGGTAAGGTAGACTCCAGCATCCTCGGTAGAATGCTGACGCACTCCGCCAAATTGGTTGGGGTGGAAGATATTATATCTTTGGGCCTCGTACTGCATACGGTTGGCCAACATCTTCTCAAAGAGTTTGCCCAAGGTGTTGAGGAGCACGATGGGACGAAACATCTTTGGAGTGGAGTAATGAGGCTTGTTCGGCTTTGGGAGAATGACCGAATTAGATTCCTTGAAGTGAGTTGGCCAGTACCCGACCCTAAGGCAGGCACTAGCCACCCGGACAAGCTTGCTCAACATGTCCTCGTCTTGAACTAGTCGCTTAAGGTGGAACCAGGTCAGACGGTCTGGTCCAGGTGCAGACGTGTTCGAGCACTTTGAGAGCTCGTCCAACAATTCTGTAGCTGAGAAGTCCACCCAGCGCCTACCAGGCTCTTGATGGACCTCGTCGAGGATGGACAAGTCAACCGGCCTGTTAGAGGCAGAGTTGTAGGTAGCGTGGAGGGCCTCAAAGAGATCCTCCAAGGAGTGCATAGGCTCGTTGTTGTAACGAATAGCCTCGTATGTCGGGAGCTCACGTTGCTTAGTCCAGCTCATGAGGTCCCATGGACGCTTGTTGGTGGTAGCGATATCATGGATACGCTGGTCAAAAAACTCGCGTTTGGCGCGTTTAACAGTGCGCTTGAAAGCCTTGTGATCATCACGAGACTTCAAAGCGCGGTATTTCTCAACAGCAGTAGTGCAGTCGTCAGTCCACCAAGTCTAAGTGGAGATACGGGAGGTTTTGGCGTTGGATTCCCAGATCGCCTTGGTAGAGGTACCAAACGCGCCAACGCACGCTTCAATAGCCTCAGGGGTGTTGAGGGTGGGCACAGCCCACTCCTCCTTTAAGAACGTAGTCAACACCTCGAGGAACTTGGATTCCTCTGGGCTCTCCCTAGGCATAGACTTGCGCTCGGCCTGTACCCTGGTGGGTACAATAGGCAAGGTGACCACCAACGGAGCATGGTCCACAGGACCATGCCAGTCAGTAGCTACCGAGTGGACGAGACCTGCCCTCCTATCAAGGGGCAGGAACATTAGATCAATAACCGAATCATTCAGATTCTGATTATGGGGGAAGTGGGTGGGGGAACGCTCTTGCAAGACGCTCACCTCTAACCCAAGCTCAAACGCAGAGTCACACAGAGACGTAGCGTTGACGTTGATATGAGGGTACGCAGGGTCCCAGATGTTAGAGTGACAGTTAAAGTCACCAGCCATGCAACGCATGGGAGGAAGTCTGTCGACATTAGCAGACAGCCACTGGATAGCTGTGGAGTCGTCATCGGAGTAGACGTTGACAATATTGACGGGCTCATTATGATGCCCGTAGAGAGTAGAGATAGCAATATCTCGATGGTGAACGAGGTCTGATCGGTACAATGGACGCATACCAGATAGACGTTTGTGGATTAAGGCATAACACGAGTCCGGGAAACCCGCGAGGACTCGAGAGTATACTCGTGAGAATACCCGCCGGGACTCGGATTCATGAGTCCGGCTCACCCGTGCCTGCGGATCCTCAAGGATCCGAGTTTGGGTTTGAAGCAGCAACTTACTTGGGGCGAGTACTCGCGAGTTCATCAATAAAAGTTGTATATCAGATAAATTTTACATGAGGTGCAGTTCTAAGTAGTTCTACGACGATTTCTGTACATTTTCTTGAAGGTAATGGCCTGTTTCGAGGGTCTTCAGTTGAAGAAATGGGCGCGAACGTGGGCGCAAATGAAATTGATGGTACTTACCATAAGGAGATTCTGTTGGTGGGCGAGGCAATGCTTCACCCTCTCAACATTCGCAGAACGGCTGGAGACGGCATCGAGCATAGCTGTGGTGCTGCTCGAATTATCAGCCGTAGTACTTCCGTGAGATATCTAGGGTAGAATTGAGTTACGTTCAAGCATTTCGGCACAACTGGACACGTGTAGACTCACGTCTGAGACCTCCGATTGAGTTTTCATGGGCTGTGCTTGGGCGCTTATGGCGCTTACTTGCCGCGTTGCATTGTTTGAGTTGTTCGATCGGCTTGGGGAGTTGTCTGTGGGCATGGTGTGGTGTAACAGAGATATATCTACTCACTTTTGTAGGCAAATTCGCTCTTTAAAGGCAGAGAAATGAGTGCCTCGTCATTGCAAACCGGCGCTATCGGATTCTGGCGCCTGATGACGGCTCACGGATTTGGAAGGAATGGTGTGGACGCGAAGTCAAATGACTTGCGCTGATTGGCTCAGTTGACTCGGATATCATGACCGAGCCATGGCCGAGGGTCTGGACCGTTCAATTCAATGACCGTGAGCGCTGTCAATGTCGAACTTCTCTTGCCTCACAAACTCCCCCACCCTCGTTTCATCATATAAACATGGCAGACGTGCCACGTCGCTTCCTTTCTACCCTCGCCCAGCACCCTCACCCTTGTCCGACAAGGATTTCATTCGTTCTCGCCATGTAACCTGCGCTTGCCGACACTCTCGCCAACCATGTGCGTCCTCATCATGAGGGGCACATTATTTCAATATCCATCTACTATCGGTCGCTAAACCGACCGAAATTCCTCCCGCCTCCTATCATCTTCAATGCTCGCTGCGCTATCCCTCATTATAGGCAAAGAATGGTGCGATAATTTCGTTTTTTGTTCGGTTTTGTTCGGTGTAATTGACTTGCTTAAAAGGTGGAGGATACACAACCGGTTTCGACACCTTCGCTTTCCTCATGGCAGAGAAACGGACCAGTACTCGCAGGCGAACCCTCACCAAGAAAGCCCGAATCGCTCAGAATCTTCCATCTGACGACGAAGGCTCTCAAGCCGGTTCTGGTGTTGAGACCGACACCGACACCTCCCCCTCCATCCATACATCCGCATCGCAGCCTCCTGGCTCCTCTGCCACGCTCTCTGTGGCATCGTCTACCGCCTCGCTTACCCCTTCTGCCTCTGAGGCTCCTCAACCTCTCGACAAACGTGCCAAGTTTGACATTCGATACAAGACTGCCACACAATCAGATGAAGAGGTTCTTGGTACGTACGCCTCATGAACGTTATGTCTGCTTGTACTTACTCCCACTTTTTAGCCGCTCAAATGAAGACATGGTCTTCAAAGACTTACGATCACTTTATCATGCCTCCCACTATTCAACGTGAAGGCGATACTGTTCGCTATGTATTCGTCTGCAAGTCGTAAGTCGATTTCACATCTTGATTGTGCTCTACTAACATGCTTTACTACTAGACATCCTTCGGCTACTGTCAATCGTGCTCGCCACGATGAAAGTACATCCAACCTTGTCCGTCACGAAGACCGCTGCACCCCAGCTGACTCGAACGAAGCCCGCGCTATGGCTGCCTACGCCCAAGGCTCGTCGTACACCCCCGAGAAGCATCACATGAAGATTGCAATCTGGGTAGCTCGTCGTAATCGCCCCTTTGCCATCGCCGCCGACCCCGAATTACTTGATATCTTCTACGATCTCAACTCGCGTGTCGTCACACCAAGCCCTATGACAGTATCTCGCGATGTGAAGGAAATATATGCCTTGAGCCGCGAAGTCGTAGCCATGGTCTTACAAGTAAGTGTCCCCTTTGTATACTCACTTTTCGTTACTGATAATTGATCCAGGCTTATCCAGGAAAGATCCACCTGTGCGCTGACAGGTGGACTTCACCTCATGTGCTCTCGTTTCTCGGTGTGACTGCGCACTGGGTTCACGATGGCAAACTCGTATCTATTATACTGGACTTTGTCCGGTAAGTACCCTCTACTACTTGCAGCTTGGACTTATATTGACTATCCTCTTGTAGAGCTTCGCAGTCTCACACCGGTGCATACATGGCTGCTCGTATTGCAGAGCTAGTCCATCAATATGGACTTCAAGACAAGCTCTTAGGCTTCGTCTGCGACAACGCATCCAACAACAACACCCTCGTCGAATCTCTCGAAACTCACGTGGCATCTTTCGGCGGAGCACAGTATCGTGTACGTTGCTTCGCCCACATCATCAACCTTATCGTCAAGGCTATATTATCTCAATTTGCGAAGAAGAAGAAGGAGAAGAGCCAGGAGGATGAAGATTTCGAGGACGGCTCTGTTGGGGATGAAGAAGATGAGGGCGATGATGACGAGGATGAGATTGACCCAAGCGTGGAGGCGAGTGACCAAGCTATGGTCGATGAGGTGGCGCATGAGGTGGAGGATGACTTCGCGGCGCCCACCGTCACACCAGAAGATGACAAGACGGGACGTTTCACACTTTACAAGGTATGTCTCACGTCTTTTATATCGAATAACTAGTACTCATACATCATTACCTTAGCTTCGGACGCTTGCCAACAAGATCGTGCACTCCCCCACCATCCGTGCCGACTTGGATGAAACTTGCACACTATGCAAGATTGAGTCCAAGCTCATGGTTTGTGATGTCTCGACGCGGTGGAACAGTACCACTGCACTCATTGGCTGCGCCCGGGACCTACATAAAGCTCTTAACCTCCTCGTCATCAAGGCAGAACACAATAAGCCGCGCGGTGTTCGTCTCCAACGCTACCAGCTCAATGAAACTGAATGGCGACTTCTTGACGAGCTTTACCCTCTTTTAGAGGTGAGTATTATATCTATTACCTCTTTCGTAGACTCACATCTTTATTCAGGTATTTCTCACCGCCACGAAGCTTGTCTCTACAAACAAGGTGGCACTCATCCACGAAGTTATCCCTGTCATCGACATCTGCACAACTGCTATGGAAGGCATCATCGAGAACGAGTCTCTCCTCCCCGCTGTTCGTGCTGCCGCCGCCCGTGGCCTCAGGATGTTGAATAAGTATTACTCGAAGACCGACGAGTCTGTGGTGTATCGAGTGGCGATGAGTAAGTTGACTCCAATATACCTGTACCATACCTATGCTAACCACTATTATTAGTTATGCATCCACGATACAAGACGGCGTATTTTGTTGGGCAGGCCTGGCCAACATCTTGGATTGACAACGCAGTTGCGCTTGCTCGTGCTGAGTGGGATAGGTACCGTCCAGCGACAGTGGTAACACCGCCCGTCCTCCCAGTAAGTATCCAATCTCTTCATACTGAGTGTGGCCCACCTTGCTCACTCGCTACCTCTAGGCTGGTACAAGCACACTGTCGGCACAACTATTTAGTGCCCTCAACAACACACAAGCCGCTGCCGCCTCAGATCCCTTCAATGAATGGCTCAATACTGCACCTCTCCTCACCGTGACCAACCCTATCAAATGGTGGACTGCAATGGCGGCCACTGGACACCCTCTTGCTCGTATGGCGCTGGATTTCTTATCCATTCCCGGTATGTACCCTTATTGGATCTCATCAACGCTAGCTCATGAATATGTTAGCTACCTCTACTGATGTTGAGCGCGCCTTCTCTCGTGGTGGCTTGACCGTCTCAAAGATGCGGCACTCCCTCTCGGAGGAGTCTACTCGTGCTGCAGCTGTCCTCGGGTCATGGGTAGACTGTCCAATTGATCTTATTCCCCGCAAGAAGATCATGTCGGTGTTGAAGGACAAGGCTAAGAGAAGTGGGAAGGGAAAGGATAAGGAAGTAGTACCCAATTCCGATGCCATTGTCATTGATTAGCATACAATATATCTTGTCTACCTGCTCATACTTACAAGTACCCATGGGTATACCTGTGGGTACTTGTTGATACTCGTGCAATGTCTGACTCATGAGTACTCATAGACTCATGGGTAAATGGATCCGTGAGTGAGGGTGACTCGTGAGTCCGAGTCATCGAGGATCCAAGTTCAATATCTGAGGACACAAGTACCCGCCACTAAGGATCCGGGTCACCCGTGAGTGGACTCGTGTTATGCCTTATTGTGGATAAAGGTCATGACCCTAGGGCGGTCATCTTCATCTCTTGGACGATAGAACATAACTATCAGCCAATCAGGGTGGGTGGAAGCACCGACAACAGGTTCTCCTTCTGGATTTGATGACGATACCGTGCGCCGAATGAGTCTCCAAGGTGGTTCTTGGATCATGATCACGTCGAAGTCGCTCTTATGCTCCTCCAACAGAGATGAAACGAAGTCATAATTTCTATTCACGTTTTGTGAATAGATATGTATAAATGCAATATTGTTTGTATGCATAACAAAATAATCAATTATTGCGGCGCAGCCGCCCCCCTAGTACTCGGTGAACCCGAAGTCGTCATCTGAGCTTGGGTTGCTGTCCGTGTCCGTCTGGGAGGTTTGACATCAGCAAAGGAACGGGGTGCACGAGCGGAGAAATTTACCGCATCCTGAATCCCGTACTGGCGGGCAATCCAACCACGGTCGAATCGGTTCTTGGAGAAAACGCAGTGACCGTCGTCTGCATGGTGTGCCTTTCCGCAGTTGATGCACCTAGGTGCATGAGGACACGGCTGACCAGATGGGGTTGGGTCGACCGGTGGGTTAGCGTTGGGATCACCCCTGCAACAACGAGAGAGGGCGACATGGTGACGTGTCTCGTGGCCAGAGCCACAATGAGCACAGGAGTAGAACGCCTGGCGGCATCCATCGGTGGTGTAGCCCCAATACCAACAGCGTTGGCAGAGAGGTACGCCGGCGTGCTTCTTGGCAGCAGTGATCACACAAAGACGACCCCCAATGAGGATCTTCTTGTTGATGATGGCTTTGAGGTTGGACCCTGCACGGGAATCCCAGAAGTCGAAGAAGATAACACACATGTTGCTATCTTTTGACGGACGGAAGACACGAGGCATTCCTGCCAAGTCCAGACCACGGGTGATAGGGTCCTGACGCAACCGTTGCAGGGCTATCTCCGGAGTGATAGGATGAAGGCCACTGTTGTAGTACGGTACCCCAGTGATACGAGCGTAGGAACGAGAGGCGGCCCTCTCAATCCTAACACTGACGGTCTGATGAGTCTCCTTCTTGCCATTGCGGAAGAAGACATCATTGATGGCCTCGGACAGAGCAAGAGCATCTCCATCCGAGGGGGGGGAGTCCAGGTGGACAGTAGCACCAGCCTGACGGTCAGACTGTTCGACATGCAAGACTTGGTTCGACCAGGAACGCGACGACTTGAGTTGGTGGTTGAGGGAGGCGACTGCGCGTTCGCCAACAGCAGGTAGGTGGACATTAACGTCCTCCCCATCGACCTTCTTTGTGACATGCACAAAGACCATCTTCCTGGAAGGTCCACGAGTAGTGGACTTGAGCTTCTTGGCACGAGGGCCCTGGGGAGGGTCTCGACCTTCAGTGGTTCCGGTTTGCTCCAAACGACGACGTTGCTGAGCGTTGGCCATGACATTAGGGCTGTGTTCGAACACCGGGATAGAAATATATTTTCAAACCTTCTGGACCCCCTTTGGGGGTCTGGAGGGTGCAAAGGTTTTGAATTAAAAAAAAAAAAAAAAAAACTAGACCTAGGGTGGTTCGGAGTGACTTTTGTGTAGCTGAGCTCCGAGACAAACTTGTGAAGTGCTCCAACACTTCGTCGCCTGGACCTGACCACTTGACGTGGTATTAGCTCAAGATACTGGTGAGGAACGATGTTATTGCATCGAAACTCACCCAAATTGCCTCGGCGTGCCTGCGAGTTTTTTTTTTTTTTTTTTTTTTTTTTGGATCCAAGTCCTCGCTCCAACGCCCCCAGAGGGGGCGTCAGAGGTCTAAGGACAATTTATTATACCGGCGCCCGTACGCAGTCCGGTTGGTATGCAAATACAACAGTTTATGTAGTAAATACGAGTCGCATCCGCAGTGACAAGGTGAAACTTGAGCGACTATGCACGTCGAGCAGTGATAACGGGGCTCGAGAGATCTGTTGGGTGATGTCGAACGTCGTTGGACGTTGTAACAAGGGCAGCTGAGAGCCCAGAAGCAAATCGAGTCCACCGAGGTGGTGACCCGCTATATGTCCTCCCCTCTGCCAGCTGATTGGCTTCGTTTCCTCCACCCTAGCCTTGATGATGTTGAATTGCAGACCAAGAATCAAAATCCCAGCCTCTATAGGTTGCGATATCACAACAGACGTACACCAGGGGCTGTAATATTTAGCTAAATGGCATGGTTGTAGCCTAGTAAATTGAAAACTAAAACAGACACACCAGCCACTCTGGCTAGGGCCACAAAATACACTCAAGAGAGGCAGTTGAAAAAGGTATATTTGAGTCTATTGAAACTGCTTAATTACCATTTATAGAAATTTATTTCCATATTTAGATATGTGTATATACAAATAATAATAAACAACTTTTATTACTATATATAGTAATTTTTGAAAATTACCTAAATTGTTTAAAATTACTGTTTTGAACTTTTGTAAAATTTCCAAATGGAGATATTTCTATATGGAGATTTGATCTAATGATGGCACTACATCAAAGTCCAATTCCTTCATTATTTTTTGTAGCTCTCTATTCCATGTGGCCTCAAATCATTTCAAATACGAATATAGAAGGCATGTCTAGGCACAGAGAGTGTGTACTAATGAGAAGTAGCTACTTCATCTTGTGCAAGTCACAACACACACCAACAAGGCATGATGGCAACAATGACTAAGTCCATTACAACTGTGTGAAGAAATCTCCAAGTTAGTAAAGAGAGCATATGACATCTACTCTTATACATATCATTTTAAAAGGCAGCAGATCTTATCTTATCTTATCTGATCACATGACCTCTTATGTAATCAAATCATGTGATTTTATCATGTTTGCTGGGAAGCATTTTTTAAAAAATCACATGACTGTGGGAATTTAATGTCACATGACTGCTTACATAGTTACTCTAATTCCCAATACGACATACTACGACGCCCTAGCATATGACTCCAGTATGGCCCCAGCCAGGGTAGCTAGTGTGTCTGTTTTAGCTTTCAATTTACCAGGCTACGACCATGTAGTTTAGCCTATATCTTACAGCCCCAGCTCGCTTACTGTAATAGAATAGTCTGACTCATTAAGTTATTTATAGTACAGTCTGAGTTGTTCTGAGTCAGATGAGTTATAAATCCTGAGAATCATTCTATTAATATTATAAATCATTTCCACAACATAATCTTGCTTATGTGAAAAGATTAATACTATCTAGCAAGAGCAAAATCAGTGATTTCATGTCATTTTCACTTGAAACAAAGTTCAAGTATGACAACAGTACACCTGCAAGAGGAGCATTGTTTTACCCAGTTGGTGGGCTTGAGGAGAGACACGTTGTCGCGCAATCTGTTGATTGCCTAGAGTAACAAGAACTTTAGGTGTAGAACGGGTATCCTCTAGTTGTTTGTCGGACGCTCTTCTCAGTGTTAAAAGAGAGAGTAAAGACGTCGGGGAAAGAGTTTAGTGTGAGAGAGAGAGTTGGCGTGGTGGTGACGATGAACTCGTAGTGATAGTGAGAGTCGAAGGGATAGTGATATAGTTGCACAGGAAGCTGATGTGCTGTGCGTCTGGAAGCAGTTGAATGGCGTTGAAGGGGATGATGTGGATGATGTGGATGTGATTGGCTTGGGTAGAGCCAGGGTGATCTTGGATGAATGAATAGACTTGATGACGTGTGTTGATGGATGACTTGAATGTTGTAAACTGGGCTAGACGTTGCCGGACTAATACAATGAATGGTGTCAAATGGCGATGAGAGAAGAAGTACTATCAGAGTACTTATAGCACAGTAAGAGAGGTAAAGAGAATTGGATTACTAGTCTAGAGGTACAATCTAGGTAATGTAGCCTTAAATCTGCAGACTAGGAGAATACCAATAAATACGAAGTGTCCTTAGCTGTGTGCTAAGACCTTGCTGTACTATTAAACTGGGATGTCCTGCTAGAAGGCAGTTTGGGGGCTGTATTTATACCATGCAGGGAAGTGTATTAGTAAGCAGATGACTTGCATAGCTTAGTAATTCTAGTTGCTATAATTAGCAGTTGGCTTACTAACATGCAAGAGTAGCTACTAGAGAGAAGAGAGAAAGTTGGTAATACTATAACTATAAATAGCACATGCTTAGTCAAATCAGGGATAGTGTATTACTAATGATGATATAATTGATAAGCAGGGCTATAGTGTGAGAGTTTGGCTGCTATACTCAGTAGAAGTGATTACTGAGCATGCTAGGTGGTTGACTAAGCCTATCAGATAGCTTAGTAACATGCTTACTAAGGTGATGATAGCTTAGTAAGGTAGACATTAATGAGTGATAAGCATCCATTACTTGTAAAATGGACTTAGGAGCATCATAAATGTCACGAGAGCGTGTTGAAGTATCAAATCAAAGACATTCGAAGTAGGATAACTTGATGAACCTCTGAGGATAAGGATGAAGGGGATAGGGAGGAGGTATGCAGAAGTAGACTTGAGAGCAGAAAGCCTACTATCTACTAGGAAGTGCAGAAACCAAGTTTTTGCATGACAGCGTAATAGTGGTCCTGTCAATGTATTTCATAGAGACAGCAAATGGTATTGGTGACAGGAGTAAGGGCCCTTCTCTGCTCTCTGATGCCTCCATGAGTTTGGCTGCTATACTCAATAGAAATGATTACCAAGCATGCTAGGTGTTTGACTAAGCCTATTAGATAGCTTGGTGCTTACTAAGGAGGTGATAGCTTAGTAAAGTGGACACGAACATGTTCTAAGTTGGAAAATAAGCTCAGGAGCATTATACTACTAAGTGTCACGAGATAGTGTCAAAGTATCAAATCAAAGCCTTTCAATATAGAATAACTTGATAAATCTCTAATAATAAGAATGAAGGGGATAGAAAGAGGGTATGCAGAAGTAGACTTGAGCAGGAAGTCTACTATCTACTAGAAAATGCAGAAACCAAGATTTTGCATAATAATGTATTATTATAGACCAAATGCAGTGGTTCTAGAACAATAGAAATTAATACAGAAATCCTCTAAGGGGTTGGTCATGACAGCAAAGACTTGCTGCCCACCTGTCAAGTGACAAAGAAATTACTCCTTGTTTATCTACTCTGTTAACTTTGGCAACACTTGCATCAGCCACCTCAGATTCTTCCACTTTACCCTGGATGGCTAAGTTCAATTGCTATTCTAGTTCTAAGGATGGTGTTGATAATAGGATATCTCTGGTCCAGTAGTGAAGAGTAAGTCATGTTGCCTATTACTCATAGCAGCTGTCTATTGATCATACAGGTTAACTCTCTATGTTACTCTGTTTGGACTTCTCTTGCTCAAGACTACCTGGCCATCATGGCATTATCAGTCTTGAGTAAGCAGGCTTTTTCAAGTTTGTCAGCTGGACTGACTATTACCAAGAGATGCAACTGTCTTAATGCAGACGTTATAGAGGCCTTACAGTTCATCAAGTGTGCTCCACAATCAGACCTTCTCTTTCAAGAAGAAGTAACATTATATACCAAGGAGAAAGGGCTCAAAGAAAGGGTAGAGAAGGATGATAGAAATCCAGATTGGGTAGATGATCCTTGCTAATAATGAAAAGAATGGAGAGGATAGCATTAATGTCGTGAACCGACTGTTTTCCATTTCCTTTGCTAAGTCCCTCTTACCCCTTTTGGTATCTCTTATTCATGGACTATTACTCATCGTTTACCTTTCGCTTATTCATTGTTGTTCTTTATCCTTCCGTTACATTCCACATCAGTACTATACAGTTGTTCCCCGCGCTCACTTGGAGCACTATATATACCACACTTAGATACCTTGTTCTGGTTTCCCATCTTGACCTCTTAGTCGTCATCTTGAGAATCCAGGTGTGTACTTTAGTTCTACTGCAATATACGTTACTTAGTCGTCATCTTGGGAATCCAGTTCTCATCCTTGTCGTTGTCGCCGCTCCTCCGTAGCCTCTCCACGACAATTAAGGCTAAAAAACATAGTTTTTGAAATATGAACTAAGTACCATATTAGCATTGATAAATACAATCTCTTGTCTCTCCCTCTCTTATCAAGGCCTGGTCTAAGCCTGAGCCAGCCTGAGCTAGCCCTAGGCTCTTGAAAAAGGCTTGGCCTTTGAGTTGAAAAAGCTTGAGCCTCTCGAGGCCTGGTCCAAGCCTGGCCGGAGCCTGCACATTACTAGCAATGCCCTTGATTAAATAGGGGCTGCTGTCCAGGTACCACTGTGCTCCCAGCTACTGCTAAAAATCAACCTCTGGTTGAGGACATTTCACCCATTGAGCAGTGGAATTAATGACAAAATGTGTGGGAATTGAATTGAGATGCTGAATTTTGTAGACCAAAAATAGCTGAAATCTTGCTATATAACTTCTACTTTTCCTTTTCAGATGGCCTTAAACAATAGACCTTAGAGTATGAATTTTTACAACACCAAAGGTGTCAAAATTTCCAAATTCATACCCCTGTGTAGCTGAAAAAACAGACATCTGTTTGGCATCTGAAATTTCTAGACTATATAATAATGATTCTTGCAAGGAGTCAGTGGGAATCTTTACACCTTTGAGTGGTAGAGGCTATGGCACTCATTTGCTTGTTTTTAGATTGCAAATAAAGAATTTATAGCCGTATTTACAATACAAGAGTCAGGTAAGAATATACCAATGGAATTCTAAATAATACACCTGAAGACAATTGCAAAACCTCCCTCACTGACTAAGAAATCCACCAAGACTATATTTGACTGCAGGTAAGAGAATATACACTATGGCTACTAATCAGTATTAATTCTCAGTTGAGGGGCATAGGTGCACTTACTTGGCCTTAGTGGAGGGGGAATGTAATGGCCGTAGCTTACTGAGAGAGAGAGAGAGAGGTCAGACAGAGATGAGATAGATAGTACAGTAACAACGTACCACCAAGTAGCTGAGTACTCTGGTCACCCCAAGCAATGATACAAGCTTATATTTACAATTGCCAACTTCATATCCTGCTTGCTTAATACTTGCATGAATGGGAATACATCCTTTTACTCCAGGGAGAATTTTAATGTCAGTAGAGTGGTTGTTGTAAGGACTCTTGTCTGGACTTACTGGAGCTACAAGCCAGCAATTTTGAGACAGAATCTAGTAAAAAAAGCTCACACCCCTTGTTCAAGGGGCGTGAGAGTTGGCATGCCCTGTTTACAAGGTGATAGTGTTGGCAGTGGCTTAGTCATGCCTCTTCTGTGGAAGTAGAAATGAATCAGCAAGTAGAAAATCACAGGTAGGTATGTACTCACTTGGCCAGTTTGATTGAATATGTGTTGATTCTGTCCTATGCACCCTTCTGGGTTGAGACATCAACATGGGAGGAAGAGACAGTGCAATAACGCTGCAGACCATGGAACCAAACAACTTCAATCAAAAATCTGGCAATTGCCGAGGCAGCTTAGAAAGGGTGGATTTTGAAGAGCTCAAGCACATTTTCAGAAATTCTAAACTACACATTTATGTCAAATATGCTGTTGAAACTACAGTGACTCAAACAATTGTCCGCATGTTTTGCACTTTCTGAGTGTTTGCTTAATAACTTCAGTTAGCAAACAAATAATAACAAAGTGTTGGTATATAAAAGAAAGTATTTGATTCTCGCTTTAGGAATATAAAAGAATTATGTAATTTGGGTCGAAACCTGCCAAGATATAATAGAAACAAGACAGAGATACATGCAGACAATTATTTGACTGTGGCCTGTAAAATAGTGAAACCACTCTTATACCTTGTTATAAACTGCCAACCATTATGCTATGAGTCAAGAAGCTCCTTCTAACAACTAAAATTACCTTTTTATAAGCAATAGAACTAGCAAAAACACCCTCAGAAATGTAGTGTGCATCTTTCAATAATATATTTATTTTTAATATTAATACTTGCTTTTTTAAACTTATGCAGGCTATTTTCTCAAGGATGTTTGTTCAAAACTTTATAAACTAAGTTCAATCCCTTGAAAAAGTGCTGTAATGGGTACTTTGGACTATAGCATAACTTTTCTCTATGCATTCTATTAAGCTATTTATTTTAATTTATTGATAATCTACGATAGATTGATATCTACAGAACCACTAGTGCTATTTCTATACAAGAGCATATTATTTCTACTATACTTAGTCAATCTGGCTTATATTGCATGTCTAAACTGCATTGAAAACAATCATTTGAGGTAGTTGCAAAGCAAAATATAATCATAGCAAATTTTGATAATTACTATAATTCAACAAGATATTGATTGCAGCTGCTAAACATGCATTTATCAAGGTAAAAAGTATCTTGTTAAATTGACAAGTAGTTTATCTAAGTATGCTAGACCATGTAGCTGCTTAGAAGAATAATTATAAGATGGGAAAAGGGCAATCACAGAGGGTATATTAAACTACACTTATTCTCATTTATAAAATAACACTGTCACAGACCTCAATTGACCAATAATTCTATCTAATCTCTATTAAACCTCATAAGCAATCTAATGCCAAGGGACATATCATAATTTCCTGTAAATGCTACTTGTTTTGAGTCATTAACCTGGCTATTTCTAGTAAATATTTATTCTCTAGAAATATAATAGCGCTGCATATACATTTTATGTCATCAAAGAAGATGCCTACAGTATAAAAACTATCTGCATATATTCTTACTTATGTATTATGAGTATTTAAATGCATAAATAAAAGTGCTGATGCTTCTTAAAATCAAGATTGGAATATTTATTTTTATCATATTGGTCTGACCACATAGAAGGAAATTTTGCAGGAAGATATCCCTGGAGCTATTAGACATATGCAAGTATAGTAGTAGATAGACTAATTCTCTTGCTACACTGGCTTAAAAATATATTTGAGGCATCAAAATGCCTGGTTTCACTATTTTAATGACCACAGTCAAATAATTGTCCGCATGTATCTCTGTCTTGTTTCTATTATATCTTGGCAGGTTTCGACCCAAATTACATAATTCTTTTATATTTCTAAAGCGAGAATCAAATACTTTCTTTTATATACCAACACTTTGTTATTATTTGTTTGCTAACTGAAGTTATTAAGCAAACACTCAGAAAGTGCAAAACATGCGGACAATTGTTTGAGTCACTGTATGTCCTCAATTGTTGTGCCAATTAATCTACAATTAATTGACTGGTACTACATAGCACCGACTTCACAAATCTCTCATTTCCAGTTGTTTGCATTTGCTTGGGCCAGCAGCTTGGCAAGCTTAGCCAATGTGCAACTTGATCTTCACTATCCAGACAGTTCTCATTGTGCTTCTGCCTGTAATTGTTGTCTGAGGGTGTCTCTATGACTTTCTGAACATTCAGACTAGCTTTCAGCACCCCTTAATGATGCAGGAAAAGGTGGGAAAAGTTGCATTCATACCCTAATCCGTCAACTTTTACACACACATCCAGGAGCATAGTGTACATTGCTTAAAAGTAGTGAATGCTGAGTATTCCTTGCCAAAAGCAAACCATAACCTTAGGGTGCTGTTGAGCCATCAAGTGCCATACATGGCTGTCAAAATGCAGCTGTGTTTCTGCAGTACCATCAGCTCTGCTGTCCATTGAATACTCTTCCAGAGGCCTCAATGGCACGGCTGCCATGCTATCAAAACATGGCCGTCTCACTGTTAATCATGGTATGGTGTGCAGCCCTAGTTGTGACAGTCCTCAATTATGGTCCTTTTAGGTAGTATCAAGTCAGATTTAATCTTTTAGACTCTGATACCTGCAAGTGTGGTGCTTGAGTAACTTGAGAGCACATAATCAAACACTGTCCTTGTTACAGTCACAACAAAGATTTCAGGCACACTAGAGACTTTTTCAAATTCATTGATTTCTCAAAAGAGAATCCACATGCACTCTTGTTCCTTAACAACAGCAAATGAGCACCCTTCTCTGAGGCAAAAAAAGAAAAAGCAAAAAAAACCTCCAGACAAATGTCCTGGGGGTGGATCTCCTAGTCTTTCATAACATTCTCACATTTGATTGAACTTCTTATTACACTGGCATTTTGGTCATATACAGTATATTTTGGATAGTACAGTATTTTCTTTGCTCAGGCTCTGACATTCTCTGGTGAGTGTGATCAACAGAAAATGAATAGAAACAAGGTTCATGCATCTTAGGATTGTGTAGCAAAGTCATTATGAATAACAAGTGTCAAGGGCAAGGTTGAAGAAAGAGGACAAGGTCAAGATAGGCAAGTCAGTGTGGATGACAGGGTTGGTGAAGTCTAGGATCAGGCCAAGATAGCAAGCTTGGTAAAGGCATGCATGGCATTGAATGAATCAGCAGGCTCAGCCACTAGCAACAAAGCAGAGTGATAGAATAACCGGATTGGCCACAAGCTGTAAATCATATGGACTATATCTTGCTCTACAAGCAATTGCATCTCAGAACAGCACTTTCCTGGCAAGTTGTACCTGGCTACAAGACATCACAGCGCAGTGCTATATTATACTTCTTTTATGGTAGCCTACACCTAATAGGTAGGCGGAGCAAGTGCCAAATATATATCCGCCTCAACCCCTTACATCAAATCACCAAGAGCTGCCAACTCTGGACCACCAGACTCACGCATACCAATCTCCCAGTCTATAAGCAGTGATGTCAGCAGAAGTCAACAAAAGGTTCATGGCGAAGGAAGACTTACAGCTGTAGATGATGGTGACAGCCATGAGGATACCAGTTCCACTTCCAATAGCACCCATGAGATCAGCAGCAACAGAGAGGAGACCGAGGATGGCACCACCAAAGGCAGCAGCAGTAGGGATAACACGCTTGAGTTCCTTGTACATAGATCCCTCGCGATGACCAGCCATAACCTGATACATGGATGAGTAAGTATATTCATGACGAGAGGCGGTCTTCATACCATTTGTTGATCCTTGAGTTGCTTGGCTACGTCACGGGGGCCAGAGCCAGAGACTTCGATCCAGGTCTTAGAGAAGAGGGCGCAGGCGGACAACATGAAGGTGA
Source organism: Clitopilus hobsonii (assembly GCA_015708445.2). NCBI lineage: Eukaryota > Fungi > Basidiomycota > Agaricomycetes > Agaricales > Entolomataceae > Clitopilus > Clitopilus hobsonii. The sequence goes on along the minus strand of CP068003.1, from coordinate 1,005,802 downwards.
TGTAGACAGCAGTGTGGATGGGGTCCAGGATGGCCTCCTTCATGGTGTGAGGTGGCGAGATGTAGTAAGCGATACCAGACTTGGCGATGAGCTGTGGGGAATCATCCATGGGCTATAAAAATGAACATCAGCAAATGCACATCAGGCCGACGTAGTACTACTTACCTCCCAAACACCGAGAAGTTTGACGAAGAAGTTGCTGGGGAAGCGGGTAGCCAACATTTGCGAGACGATGAAGACATTGGAGGTGAGGGCAGATTCGAGCATGATGGGCATGTTGGAGGTGTAGAAGAGCTTGACTGGGTAAGAGCCACGCTGGCCGCGGAACTTGTTGCTCTTGACGGGGATTTCGATCCTGAAACCTTGAAGGTAGATGACAACGGCGAAGATGACGACGGTGGCGAGGAGGTTCATGATGTTGGGGAGGCGGTCTCTCCAAAAGGCCTCACGAAGGGCACGTCCCTTGTCGTTCCAGGTGAAGACGAGGTGGAAGAGGGCGACGAGAGCACCTTCGAATTCGGGGCCACGGCCGGTGTTCACGGTGGTGGGAGAGAAGGCCTTCCAGACGATGGATTCGCAAATGTTGGTGGCAATGAACAGATTGATACCAGAGCCGAGACCGTAACCTTTTTGGAGGAGTTCATCGAGGAGAATGACGATGAGAGCAGCGACGACGAGTTGGATGATCAGGAGGAGGCAGACACCAGCGCCGATGTCACTGGGCTGACCATAGAGACCGGTGAGGACGTAGACAGTAGCCTGGCCGAGAGAAATAATCAAAGCGAAGACTGTAGGTATGATTAGCATTGCGAGCACTCGAACTGATGCCTCGACTCACGTTTTTGACCACCGCTGAACAAAGCCCTGTCCTCTTTGAGCGAAAAGTCGACTTCGATGAGGTTGGCACCAGCCAAGAGTTGCATGATCATTCCAGAGGTGACGATGGGGGTAATACCGAGTTCCATGAGCGTGCCACGGTTGGAGGCGAGGATAACACGCATCCAGTACAATGGGTCAGAGGAGTCCGACGACATGATACCGTAGAGAGGGACTTGGGAGCAAACCAAGAAAATGAGGAGGGTGACCGCCGTCCATAGCACCTTCTGGTTGAAAGGTACCTACGAACGAAACACGTCAGTAAATGCTCGTGGGCACACGAACAAAGTCAAACACTTACTTTACGGTCGGGAGAAGAAACCTCAGGGAGAATAGGAAGGAATGGTCGGACGAGATTCAAAAACCGGACTAAGGAGAACGTGTATGTTAGCTTCGAGAACGTCGACGAAGATGAGGAGAGAACTTACAGCCGCTCATGGTGGTAGCGGGGGATGAAGGTAAAAGTTTGGAACTGGGCAAGTTTATGTTCGCGTCAAATTCGCCACCTCACTGATTTCCAGACGTGGCATCTTACATAATCCACCTCCACGTCGATGGCGCACGCGACGCTCGGGGCAATCCTCCACACTTGTCCTGTCAAGGAGCCCCTGCAATTCAATTTTGTCCGTAAAATACAAGTCCGAAATGACATCTATGAATCGCGCCAAAACCGATGTTCCCACCAGCCTCCGGCGAATGATGTAGGACGAATGGAACGCCCAGCCTCGTTGACCTCCTCTGTTTCCTCCAGATACCAAATTCTATGGACTCCAGACGCGTATAGATATTCTTTGAGCCGGTGATAGTTGAGGCCGACAGCATGAGGGCCATGACTATCGTCGGAAAGGGCACATCGACCTCCGTGTCGCAGTATCAACTATTCAATGTAGAATTACACACCTTGTCAAACTACGAAAACTATGATGTCAATGGCGTACCTTCAATACATCGTGGCCTGGGTAAGCTGCATCCCATCCTTTTCTGAACGCAGCCGCGTTGGCCTCGAAAAGTGCGCCGTACTCAACGGCGTACTTGATGTTCCTCTCTAGCTTTTCCATGGCGGAAGGATAGTCTTCTAGCTGCAACTGGGGGTGATAGAGCCTACATAGATCCACATGGCCAATGATTTCCGGATGAAAGCGCTGCAACAGTTTGAATTGGGCGTCAAAGTATGCACAGAGGAAGCGCTCTTGGGTCTCCATCTCCGTCCCCCCATCAGAGAAGGTCGCCAGAGATTTCTGATAGGTTTCTTGATCAAAGTCGATCGGTATCCCATTTACATGATGGATGGAGCCAACAAGGTACTGAATTCGTGACCCATGTCTCTTCAAGATTTCATCTAACTTGTCCAAGTCGACATCAGTGATGTACTCAGTCTCCAGTCCGACCAAGAGAGTGATCTGTCCTTGGTACTTTTCCTTAAGTCGGTATGCCTCGTCCAAAAACGCGTCGAATTGGCGGTACAAATCTTCAAGAGGAACACCTTCCTTATGTCCGTATTTCAGAAAACGCGGTCGATCAAAAAGGTCGCGAAGTTACCTCTTCTGGATAAAGATCGACGTTTCTATACCGGGGGACGTGTTCTGTCAAACCATAAACCTGAAAACCACGACGAATGGCCTCCTGCACTACTTCCTCCAAAGAACCCTTCGCATGTTTACAGAACTGGCCAGAATGGGAATGATGACTATGAGGCATCTTAGCAGAATATCTTATCGGCATTACGCCGAGTACTCCTCCCGGTCACATGACTCTCGCGAATATCGTACGAGTGATTTAAATGTGGAAAAACTGCCAGCTGCCAACTAAGTCAGGCTACTTTGTATCCTCTCCTCATAAAAGCACCTCGGGCAGCACCAAAACTCGCCATTCAACATGGGCATAACAAACTGGATAATCCTTGCCTTAACGCATCCTAATGAATTCAAGAGTCTCTTACAATTCCAACTTTACCATGAACAGAAACGCGACATTACGTCGATGAAGGAGCACGAAACCTCTGGCTGGGACCGTGAATCCATGCGCAAATGTTGGGCATTCTTGGACCAGACAAGTAGAAGTTTCGCTGCCGTTATTAAGGAGCTTGACGGTGACCTTGCACGGACGGTGAGCGAACTCGAGCCTATATGGCAACACGTCATTAAACTTTTCGCAAGATTTGCATGTTTTACCTTGTCCTCCGCGGCCTCGATACAATTGAAGATGATATGACCATTCCTGACGGCGTGAAGCAACCTATTCTTCGTTCCTTCCACAAACACACCGTTACACCCGGCTGGAACTTCGACGGTTGTGGCCCCAACGAGAAGGATAGACAACTCCTTGTGGAGTACAACCTCGTCGTTGACGAGGTCAACAGGCTACTTCCAGAGTATGTTCTATATCCCCTCCACCATTTCGTCTTCTCATATTTCGTCTCCAGGTACCGAGATGTCATTGTAGACATCACTGAGAAGATGGAAAACGGAATGGCAGACTATGCTCACAAGGCTGCCACCACCGGTTCTATCTACCTCCCCACCATTGCTGAATACGACCTCTACTGCCATTACGTCGCCGGGCTGGTCGGCGAAGGTCTTTCTCGTCTCTTCTCCGCCTCCAAGAAGGAAGCTCCCTGGCTCGCTGACCAACTCGAGCTCTCCAACTCTATGGGTCTCCTCTTGCAGAAGACCAACATTATCCGTGACTACCGGGAAGACACGGACGAGCAACGATATTTCTGGCCGCAAGAAATCTGGGGTGTATATGGCTTCAAGGAGATGAAGGAGATGTATGCCCCAGAAAACGCTCAAAGAGCTCAATGGGCTCAGAGCGGTATGATTGCCGATGCTCTCAGGCATGCAACAGATTCGTTGGACTACTTGAGGTTCCTCAAGAACCAGAGCGTCTTCAACTTCTGTGCTATCCCCGCCACCATGGCTATCGCAACTCTTGAGTTGTGCTTCATGAATCCTGCTATGCTCCAGAGGAACATTAAAATTCGCAAAGCTGAGGCTGCTCGTGTAAGTTTTACCCCACATTATGGCGCAACTTTGAGATTCTAACATGTTGACTTCCAGCTCATCATGCGATCAACAAATCCCCGTGAAGTTGCTCTAATCTTCACTGAATACGCAAGAAGGATACATGCAAAGGCTGTTCCTTCTGATCCTAACTACCTACGGATATCCGTCGCTTGTGGCAAGGTGAGCAAACATCTCATGTCTATTTTTCTGATTCGCCTTACTCAACGCGTCTTCCCCAGATCGAGCAATGGCGGGAACACTACTATCCCTCATTCATTCGTCTCGCCAACGACGCCTCGGGTCATCCAAGACAGGAGCTCGACCCCGAAGACGCAAGAACGAAGATCGTCGAGAAGGAGCAGGAGGTCGACGCCGCCTACGCTCGCAAGAAGCGAATTGAGGCAATTCGGGCGAATCTCCCCGCCAATGGCGAGAAGAAGCAAGGGCAGGATACCGGACCATTAGAGGTCTTCGGGTATATCATGGGCGCTATGGTGCTCATCCTCGCTATCTCGGGAGGTGCCATTTATACCATCCTCAAGGTGTATGGCGACTGAGCCGTTGGGAGGGTGTACGAGATTTTATTTACTGGACCTTATTGCTTTCGCTTTCAGACGTATCTTTAGTGACTTGTTTTTTATCATGTAACTTATACCCCCGCGCATTTACTGACGAGCTAATGTCATACTGCATTCACATTTTATTGCTCAACCTGACTTGGCCTGCCAGTGAGTCGGAGAGTATTCGGGAGATGCACAGCCACTGAGTACAATGGACTCATTCCACGTGATACAGCGCAGCTCCAATTGATTGAACAGCGGTTGCAAGGAACCTCTGACGTTCTACTCGACGCTCACCCTTGATCATGAGCTTCCAAGATATCGAGGCAGGGTTGACCCACCCTACACGTTCAACTATTAACACATCCTCAAATCCTCAAGATGGGCCTTTCACCAGCCTGCAGAGCTCGCTTTCCATCCAGGTCTTCAAGATGAATGCCAATGTTCAGGGTATTCTCAAGTTGGTGGATCAGCTGGGAACTCCGAATGATTCTGCGCAATTACGAAAGTCTCTGTATGTATCTCGTAATGCTCTCCCGCTGCTCTCTAGAGCTCACCGTTTGTTAGGCATGATCTCACTGAGACGACTCGCGCAATGGCCAAGCGAGGTTCGGAGGACCTCAAGAAACTCACAACTCTCCAGGCTTCCCTAGTCAGCCATTATACCTCCCTTCTGCGCCGCCTATCCTAACATCCTCCGCAGCCTCATCAGAAGACAGCATTACAGAAGACATCCCACGACCTGCAGTTATCCCTTGTGGCCTTCCAACGTGCACAGAAGGAAAGTGCAGAACGTCAACGCACAGTAGTCCAGGGTGTCAAGCTTGCTGTCGAAGATGACCAGACTCCTACCTCTCCGTCAGTATCCCTCCTCTCTTTCACCTACTCACCCACCTAACCCACTCCAAATTTCACAGTGCACACGAAGAGACCAATCCGACGACATTACGTCAAGCTCAAATGTTACAGGAACAACTCTCCCCACACGAGCTAGCTTACCAGGAATCTCTCATTGAAGAACGAGAACGGGAAATACGGGAAATAGAGAGCGGTATGCACGAACTCAGTCAGATTTTCCACGATCTAGGGACTTTTGTCGGCGAACAAGGACAAATGATTGGTACGATTCTCCCCTCATTGCTCTCCTCCTCTCTTTCACCGCTTACACCTGGAATAGACGACATTGGCAACAACATCCTTTCAATACGGGATGACACCGGAGGCGCAGCCACGGAGTTGACTACGGCACACGAATACCAACGCAAAGCAGGCAGACGTGCCGCTTGTTTGTCTTTGATCCTCGCTGTGGTCGTCGCTGTGGTTCTACTAGCTGTAAAGATTCTCAAAATTGCTATCATATGCTGCCTATGAACTGACACTTGTCTCTGTAGATTCTATCATGATACCCTTGGAGAACTTTGTATTTATATCTTATTCTTACCGCCACCTACCTAATGTTCACTCTTTCTCCGAAACCACTTGGTTTCCACTATTGCTTACACTTTGAGATGGCCTTCTCATCACACTTGTCAGATTTCAGCGAGAGTATAAGATGTATTAAGCATGTTTGTACTCTTAAATGGAATACGTGGGTTATATGTTAGAATAGGCGATTTTAGTAGTTAGGAATCCTTCAAAACGTGAGACGTCTATGCTGAAACTGCGTCAGGAGCCCTTGACCGTTCTGGGTCGCTCATGCGGTTGACTTTGACGGTAGGACCGATTTGAACATTGCCCATTTCCTGTGGGGTGATGAGGATGTACTGCTTCTGGTCGGATGAGTTTGCTGTATCAATCTAATAAGGGACGGTGAGAAGGAGGTTCTCATAGCAGAATGAAGGGATCGTACCATCATCTTCATTGCAATACGACGATTGACAGCGTCCATGAACACATCAAATTCGTCTGAAGATAGGTTAAGCAAAGCTGAACGGCAGTGACAAATGAAATGACCATACCAAGGCAACGGAGAGGGCATCCAATTGCTTCCCAGAGCGCAAGTAAAAGACAGATGGTCGAGAATGACTTCTCGCCACCACTGAGCGAACGAGGATCCTTCTGCTTGCTAGTTTGCTGAGTTCCGGCCTGATCTTCTGTCTGCACCTTCAACTTCAGGGTTGAATCTGCATGGTTGAAGAGAACTTTTCCGAAGTAACCACGGTACGAAAGATGTAAGGCAAAGATGCCCTTGCAGCGGAGTGCAATGTGACGGCGGAATTCTTGCCATCGACTGAGTCGCTCGGTGAGTGAGATCTTGAGTAGCTACATCGAATGTAACAGTCAGAATCAGCAAAATAAATATCATGTTGCGGCGTTACCTTCGTCAATGTAACCATTTGTTTGTAATCTCGCTCAGCATCGTGTAAAGCCTTCTCTGCGGCATTGACTACGCTCGCGAGCTCGCCAGGATCAGGATCGCCACTGGAATGAATCAGAGAGCGATCATTGCACAAGGCCATTCAAACTCACCGATCTTTTCTGGCCTCCAGTGCCCTCTCAACAGAATCAAGCTGGCGTTGTAGCACGTGCACCGGTCGAGGATTGGGAATTTCAGCATGAATGGTTTGGGCTTTCTTTGTCCAGGTCTGCTCACTTGAGATCAGCCGCTGCCTGACATTATGGCTTAACATTGCTCACCGCGAATTCCTCCTGAAGGACCTCGGATGCAGCCCTCACAATGCCTATGGCGTTGGTTTCCTCGAGGATCTTATTCTCGTAGTATGTGACATCATTCTGCGCTTGCATGCGAATTTGGGCAGCATCTTCCAGTTTCTTTTGAACCGTAGACGCAAATGTATTGTGCTCGTCTATACGGCGTTTGAGCTCGTTGGATTCCGTAAGCAACTTCTTTTGCTTTTCGTCGATATCCGTCTTTTGCCTCACGACATCCTCGAATTGCCTGAGAAGATCGGCCTTCTCGTCATTTGCTTCCTGTTCACGGTATGAGATAGAGGACCGAGAAACATCCACAAGAAACCTGCCTTCCAAGCCGCTTCCAAGCTCTTCACATCCGATGGCATATCCTCATTAGCCTCTTGCTGAATGCCGTTTAGCTCATTTTGAGTACGACGGAGTAGATCGCCCGCAGGGTTCAGTTCAGCCTACAACCGTAATCAGCCAGGTGTCTTCATATGGAGAAGACCTCAACCATACCTTTATAGCATCAACTTCTTTTCGCCCTTGATTGAATTTGGCTTTGAACTCCTGGACCTCCTTATTCAGAGCGTGATATTCTTGCTCGTGCTTCTGCTTCTCGCGTTCGAAATGGCTAGGAAATTTTCAGATCTCTCCGCCTACTTCGAGTATTTGATGAAAGCAAATACCTTATCTGATCTTTGCTACCACGACCGCTCAATAAGAGGTCTAAACTATTGTTACGGCCGCCTCTGAGGTTTAGCCTGCTAGAGGCAGTACCACCCTCACTGCATATCGGTCGGTTAGCATAGTTCACATATGATGGATAGAAAACGCACGGGAAAACTCGAACATGGAATCCTTCGGCCGCCCATGCAACACCTCCTTTAAGACGTCTCAAGTCCGCTTCGGCTTCGCGACGAGTAGGAGCCAGGAGAACTCTTTCAATGTTGGCACGATTGATCAAGATCCTTTCAACGTAAGGGTTCGAGATCTATCCAAAGAGTTAGTACCCTGGTTTTACAGTTAAAGGCAAAATACATACCTCGAGAGCGCGGAGGACGCTGAGGAATCCTTCAGGTAACTCGCCTGAACTGTAGTCGAAGAGGTCGGTATCATAAATGATGATATTGACCTTTTTACTGCTCAAAACTGTGAATAATTGTTGAGCAATAGGTGAGAATACACGTACTTGTTCGTCTGAGCAAGAAGTTGCCTCAGCTGATCTTGATCATGGGGGTTAGTGACAGCGAAAGCAGTCAAGTATTGACCAAGCTGATATCGCAAGACCGGCCCCCATTTCTCAGGATCCTTCGCATTGACAAATATACCAAGTGGTCCGATAGGCTTTGCTCCACGCCATTGCATCTTTTCGATCGAGTTCAAGACGCCTTGGATGTTGTTTCCGTAAGGATTCAGGGCATCCTTTGCAGCTTGTTGCGCGCGTTGGATCATTCCCTGGCAGTTCTGTATCTCTCCCTGCTTCCCCTTGAGGTCGGATTCCTTCCGCATGCCTTCCCGCTTGACGTTCTCCTGGATTTCTGATTTGGTGCGGAGCTGTTCCTCGAGTTCCTTCACCCGGGCTTTCGCATCCTCTACCGCCTGTCGAGCGTCGTTCAATCGTCGCTGAGTCTCTTCATGCTTGGCTTGAGTCTGTTGTTGCATCCGGGCCTTTTCGTTGTTGATCTGCCCTTCCAGGTCAGCGAGCTGCTTGTTGATTCCATCCACGCCTTGTGTCATGCGATTGAGGTCACTCTGAATGGTATTGTCAGAACCACTGTGCTCGATATGTCATAAAGAGAACAAACATTGAATTCCTGTAGTTTGCGTTTGTTGGCCTTCATCTCGCTACTGATTGCGCCACGCTGTTCCGTTAGCTCGTCCACACGGCCAAGGTCAGCCATCTCCTGTTCGCGTTGGACAACTCCATTCGTAGCTTCTTTGAGCGCGACCTAGGAGCACCATCAGCACGGCCGCCTATACAATAAATCTAGCCAACTTACTCTAGCGGTCTCAAGTTTCTGCTCAAGGCCGGGGAAACGGTTCTCAAGGCCAGCGAGCTCTTCAAGCTTGTCGGTCATCTCTTGTTGTTTGGCTGCAACGTGGGCCCATGCCAACTCTCTTTTGATCGCGCTAGATTTGTCCTTGAGCTCGATGGCTTTCTGCGCCTCCTGGAAACGAGTTGAAGCGTCCCTGGCAGCATTCTTGAGTTCCGGGATCGCCTCCTTCTTCTGTTCAAGGATCCTCGTGGTTTGTGCGATATTCTCGAGGCAAGTTGCATATTCGTCAGACAACTGTGAGAGCTGAGTACCACGGAGGAAGAGCTAACAAAGAGTGAGCTTTCAAGTAGAGAATAAATCAAATTGAACCTACATTATATTTCTCCGTGGGTGAGGATGCGCTCAAGAATTGACGAGCAGAATCTATATCACGTTGAGTATATGCAGAGTATTTGAAGAAACAAGCCTAACCTTGCGTCAGGACGCTCATGGGGTTGTCGACCTGAATATTCATATGATCACAGATGGCGGAGAGTTCCTCCCTCTTCTGACTGACAATCTTCCTGTCCCAAGTTTGGATTTTCCACGTAGAAGAGCCTTCTTTGAACCATTTGCGAGTGATGACAATGGATGGGCCATACACCTTGGGTTTAAAAGCTTCGTCACCCTGATTCTTGAGCGTGATTGTGACTTCGGCCGAACTATATTTGATTCAGTATCGGAGTGTGTCATTTCAGTAAGCGGCACGTACACCATGCCCTCTCTGATGAAGGATTTTAATCCGTTGCCGCGTCCGGTTGCGAGACTCTTGCCACCCAGAGCGATAGTGATGGCTGAAAGAACAGCACTTTTACCACCTGACAACGTCGCGTCAGAAAATCATTAAAGTCGGAAACAAATATGTTCCTACTTCCGTTGTGTCCTGATCAAAGAAACCCTCTTTTTGAGCAGAATGTTGCCTTGAAGGAAAGCCAAGCTTACCAATGATAAAGTTGATTTGTGGTCCAAAATCAAAGACCAAGTATTTGTGGCACATGAACTGGTGCATCTCAATGCGTTCCAGGATACCATACTCTGCAGCTCCCTACGAATAGTGGCGATAACAAGTCAGTAAAACCTCAAACTCATAGAAGCGCAAGAAAGCCAAACTGACACCCTGAGTCTTGCGCTTGGCCTCATATTCCTTCTTAAGATTTTCTTCATCTTCCGGGGCTAGCTCTTCATCTTCATCGTCGCCTTCCGGTCCATCTTCTTCCTCCTCGTCCTCTTCGTCGGACTCCTCAGCACGCGCCTTGCGCTTAGTACGAGGAATAGTCCGAACGTCGTCATCATCGCTAGTAAATCTAGCTCTTTTCTGAGACGTCGACTGGGAAGGCTCGTCGTCGTCACTGGCGCTCTCGGCTGAGGGACGTTTGACCATCTTGGCTCCTGTCAAAAAAATCGAAAACAAAGAGGAACGCGACGAGGCGCGAACCACAATGAGCGGACCTTTAATTTATTTCAGTCACATGATCCGCGCGTCTTTCAGGTTGACAGTTTCTGCTGGCCTCTGAGCTCTGAGTCTGACTGAGGAACAGGTCCAGAAGAAGGATCGACAAGGTTCTTGACGCTGAGCTAAATTGAACAGCCTAAACTTAGATATCGAGCCCTTTATGAGCTTTGAAATCAGTGGGCGTGGAAGATGCAGGTGGGTATCTAAAGTTACACGTGAACGTAGTCGAGGAAAAATCACGAACAACGTAAAGAAAGATGGAGAAAGTTCAATGGGAATCCAAGTAATGATTGCGTGCTGTAGATAGATGTCAATATGGTAGAAAAATCCGTAGAGTTGACATCCGCCGTAAAGGAATAAATAAATAACCTCCGCGTTAACACTCAAAAATAAGTGTCAGATAAGAGTGGGCTAATGCCCAATGACCCTTGTATCCAGTAGGATACAACCAAAACAATCTAGACCCGTGAGGCAATGTTCATGATAGCCTTGAAAGGCCATCTCTTCGCCTATGCGAAAGCAGGGCGGCGGAAGGTATCGGCGTAGCAGCCGCCCTTTTGTCGATCGTTCGTGTCGGAGTGACCTTTAGAACGGTTGAAGAGCCACTAACACCAGTTTTCGGTGCTGCAGATGACGAAACAGGAGCGGACTGGTCGGCGTTTTGGCCGATTCCTCCTGGGCGTTGGTGGTCTGGTTTGTTGTGAGTCGCCCACCAACCGAGACCAGCTGCGCCTCCAATAAGCTTTGGAAGTCAAATTAATCACAGTTTAAGTGCGAAGCAGGCAGGAACTCACTAGGAGGAGAAGGAGACCGGTGACCCATACCCACCGCGAGAATTGAGAGTATCCTGATTTCGTCTTTGATAGCCAGGAACTGGGGGACAAAGATTTTAGAATGAATTTACGCAGCCAAGCTATTTTTAGTCACCTTTCTTTAGACGCTTCAGGCATCTTCGCAACCATGCTGAAGCGACGCCAGAAATCGTCGCCCTTCTCACCACGAGCAGGCAGAAGAGTGTCTTCACCGTTACCACGTATTGTAGGCCGTGGAGTAGGTGCAGAGTCGAACGTCACCCCCGGTGACTTGCGGGGGCGTGCAAAAGCAGGAGTGATAGGCGTCACAGGAGGCAGGAGAGGGTGAGGAGTCGATGGAACGTGAGTTGGCGAAGGAGAAGGATCAGCGAAGGGATTGCGGCCGGGGCCAGCATGGCTTGTGTTTGGGTGTGAAGGCTTAGGTACGGCAATTTGTAATGCTGGTGGTAAACGAGGAGCAGGGGGGTTCGCTTGAGGATGCGGCGGTGATGGAGAGGCTGGCATTCTAAGTGCTGCTATAGGAGCGGCATATCCAGGCTGAGGAGCAGCTATGGGTTTGGGTGGAGGGGGAGGGCTATTGGATTTGGAAGGAACGGCGAGAGGGCGAGTGTTACCACGGGCGGTGGCAGCTGCTAGAGCGGCATGCTTCGAATGTGCAGACTTAGGTGCAGGCTCTTCGTCCTCAGAATCAGAATCATCATCCATGTTGAGAAGACCCATCCCGATACCACCGACTCCGGAAATTCGATTGCCACCATCCTGACCATTTGCGTCTGGGCCTAGATAACCGTTATACCTGACATAAAGCATCAGTTTCCATGACTTGGCAGACCAATAAAGCAAACGTACATATCATAGGCCGACGACCTCTTATTTGGATCGGGGGGCGCTGGCTGTCGAATCCGACGTTGTGGTGCGGGTCCCGTCTCGTAAATTGTATCAGGCTCATCCGTAGCGAACGGTGGCCTTCCAGCAAGAGGAGCGCGCGACATGACTTGCAAAAGAGTGGACTGTCTTAAAGAACGTGGGGGTTAGGCTGAAGAACGAGAGCGACGGCGACGAGGAGGACGAGGGTGAAAGGAAGAGGATAAGGGATTTAGTAGTTGTCACACGTGTCACACTCCACATTCTATTGTTCCCATCAAGGCCGATCGCTTCAAACCTTTGCATCAAGCTAAACGACCACATTGCACACATCATATGGTTCGCTACCGTGACTGTTGCTACAAAAACTGACAGCCAACACGTAGCGATTCGGACGTCTTTGATGCATTTTACTTCCGCAAAACATGTCGATTTCTTCATGTTTTCTTCAAGTTCTTTGGTCGACTTGCCCCCGCTCAAGTCCGGCTCCTCGTATCATCTTCTGATTACCGATGCCGCGAGTACTACTGTATCTAGGGCCCAGGGTGAGAAGCTTCCTTCTGGTCTACCTCAAGGCCATTTGCTCCAAGGCTCGTTCAGATCCCTGCTGCTCGTTGTCAACCTATCATCCTGTAAATTTTATTCAGAGCAAATCCCCTCAAATTGCTCTGCCAACACAAATTTCCTCTGTCTATATCAAAGCATCGGAATAACACTGGGCTAATATCCCGCAAGGTAAAAGCTTATCGGACCTCTCCCATACATCACTCGGAACTGCACTCCCATCCCACTGATCTGCTTTACCCTCAGTAAGATTGAGATTTCCTGTCATTCATTCCTCTCGGAACAACTGATTTCTGCGGTCCCTTGACGTTACTTTCTGATCCTTCTCATTTCCCCTTCTATAGGAAGTGATGTCAGATCAACCCAGCGTATGACTCACCTTGGAGATGTGGATCCTTAAATATATACTGTGGAGAACACCAGTGCTGCCATGGGCACACTTGGTCTCTATCGTAGGGCTTAATCCCACATCGAAGGACTTAACGGATAAGTCCGTTCCAACGCTTTGAACGGCATGGTCAGCATTCGCAGCCTCTAGTGCATCTTGACAATCGCTGTCTACTAAACTCTCAGAGACATGAGGTCATCCGCAAGGTTAATTGTATTCAGGGGGCTAAACCCTGGCATCGGTGCCGCTAGACAACTTTCATATTTGGAGAGCCTCAACGGAAGATCTGAGCCTATGATATTTTTAGAAATATGAACAAGTTGTTCGGTGATACTCTGAGAAATGTTCACGGAGCCAGCTTGCAGGTTCACATATCTTGAGGGCTAGATACAAGATGTGGTCGCGCTATCTACTTTCCGTGCTTTAGCGATCCATGCAAAGCTATGATGCAAAGCTATGTCAACCTGGCACCACCGTGATCCAAGTCTTCGCGATTCATTTGTGTTCGTTCGTGGTCAAATACCCCGAAAGAAAGGATTACTTTTCATTGCTCTCGTTTGGCTCCCCAAAACCGTGGTTTCTCTCCGTATTCCCTGACCTCCCTCGAAAATACAGCCGGATACTCCAAAAAGATGTGCTCGAAGGTAGCCAGCTCTGCCGAATGTCCAGTACCAAATGCAGCCGCCCCAAATCTAGCTTCTGCAAAGGCTTCTTCGGCCTCCTTGCCTAGCCAATTGGCCAAGGCAGTTCCGACTCGTTCGTATTCATCCTCGCAGTCACGGAGAACGCAGGGGAATTGCTTGTGCTGAGCAAAAAAATGTGCGAGCAGCCTTGAAATGTTTGTTCGCCTGAATGTCTGTGCCCAGTTGTCGGCTTGGTCGCACTGGCAGCGGGATTCAATCGGCGCTGATGCTTGTCTACTCTCGAGAATATGCATTTTGAAGTCCTCAATAGTCCCTCTACACGACGTGCCAACCATGACAATATGTGGAGTCCTAGCCCATGGAGCGGAGGACAATTGGTCCAGTGTTGTCATATCAGTTTGGAAGCCATCGTCTTCAAAGATCGAAGAATGCTTGTTTTTCGATACGTCCGACCCAGTTTTGCTTGTGATGCGATAAAATATATTGCGATACCCTATCCATGTTACGTCAGAATTTCCTGTCATGAGGATAAGTCTGGAACTTACTCCCGTGCGAGCAGAAGTGTTGTATCATAGCAAGAATAGGTATATCTTGCTTTATCCAAGCATTCTCGACAAGCAAAAGAGACACATACGAAGAGACACAAGCGATAAGAATGTCACTGGTGGCAATGAACTCCTTCGGGAAACTATGAAATCCGAGGTCATTCGGCCGGTGCGTCCTGGAATGTCCAAACGCCTTACCTTGACCAGACTTTCATTCCTGTTTGCTTTGCCCACTCTGCAGTAACTCTCGAAACGTAGATCTGCATGGCTTCGGTCTGCTGGCGCAGCTTATTGTTCCATTTCCTGAGAAAGTTCAGCGGTCTCGTCGATGTGATGTAGAGTTCCTCCAATTCCCTCGCATTCCTTTCATACACTGGTTGGAGGTTCACACTGATCCGCACCCGCATTGGTGGACCGGCTTCGACTGTTGCAGCTCTGGATTCTGACAAGAGGTTACATAGAGTCAGGAATCGAGCGACGGACATAATATCACGGGGGTTCCAGGTAGCGTCGATTGTGAAATTTCGGTGTGTATGTGCAGACCTGTGAGGCGCCAGTGTTGATGCTGGAGTGAACGAGTAAGACGTTGTATCCACGATCATAAATCTGGCATTTGTACTTAGCAATGCTGCAGATTCCCCTGAGGCGGTTACTACGTCCTTCCAGTGAGAATCGGTGGCCTTGAGCTTCAGGAACAAGTCAAACTCGATACGCTCCCAGATGTCCGCGTATTTGAATGGCGCGCTCCGGCTTCGTTGTTGTAGCTTTCTGGAGCCTCCCAATTCGATCTCTTCAAGAAAGAGAGCAGCGTTGACTCTAGCCCTCTTCAGCTGATCGATAGCATATAGTAGTAGCTCCTTGTTCTCTGGCTTGCGATAAAGCTCGACGAGATCCCATAACATCTGTGCTCGTATGTGGCAAGAACAATCACGGACATGGGGATCGAATGCAGACAGAGATTGGAGTGGTGAATCAGGGAGAGGTGACGCTTCCTCGGACTCCCCATATGCTATTGCCTTGACGAAGATGGAAAGAGCTCGTTCCATAGAGTGAATCTCGTGCAGACTTTGAAGCACCATGCGACCGAGATCCCCATAACGCATTACAGTGTTCGGGTCGGTGAGGAGGAGGGGTAGTACCATGATTCACGGCGGTCAGTGACTTCACGACAAGGGCTACATAGCTAGCTATATATCCACCTTAAAACTTTCCATCACAATGCGGCGAATGAAGCAGGCATCTGAAATGGTCAGCTTGATCAGAATGCCTGGGGCAATGTCCCCGATTTTCCACCATACCTTCTCGCCGACCAATGAGAGACACCCATTCCAAGCTTGGTAATCTTCTGGCCGAGGAACTGAGTTGGATCCATGCTGTCTATGTGCCACGGATCCCTTGACCTGAGTTCATGATGCATGCACTCTGATGGTGAGGCTTGGGTGAGCCACACCTTGGAGCGAGTCTGGGGCTAAGAAGACTTCAAGTTCCTAAAAAAAACTTATTGACTCTACGCTCAGAAGAGTCCCTGTAAACGTCCGCGTTCTGTAGCGACTGAAGGCCGAATTCACGATTCTTTCACCTGAGTGACGGTAAGATACTAGGGGTTGCATCAGGCCCCAGGCTCCGGCGAACCTGATCTGGCCCCACACGCGCCCGGCGGTTTCTTCAATTGGAGCAATTTGGTATACCCTAGACAAAAACCCAGCATTTCTTTTTTCCCTGGACTGATATCTCTAGAGTCAATAACGGTTTGCAAAATGGATCTAGAAGTTCTATCAAATTAGAGGGAATACAAATTACTAGAGAGGTGTAAACAAGGTAATAGCTATTAGCACCGTTTACATATGGACGGGTTTTGAGTAAGCAGCCATAGCAGCTTCCTTGAACGCCTCGCTCAACGTAGGCTATAGAAAAGCAAAGTATCAATAAAAACATCATCAATCAACCGGAATGGAACACTTACATGAGCATGACATGTCCTTGCAATATCCTCAGCAGAAGCACCATACTCCATTGCCAATACACCCTCTGCAATCATCTCACCAGCATTAGGACCAATGATATGCACGCCGAGGACCTTATCAGTCTCCTTCTCGGCGATGATCTTCACAAAGCCCTCAGAGTCCAAGTTGGTCTTGGCACGAGAGTTGGCAGTGAACATGAATTTGCCAATGTTGTACTGGGTACCGGCGGCCTTGAGTTCTTGCTCGGTCTTACCGACCCAAGCAACCTCGGGATGGGTGTAGACGACCGAAGGGATGGCATGGTAGTTAACGTGGCCGTGACCACTCTTGATGTACTCAACAGCGGCGATACCTTTTGAACAATGACGTTAGTGAATCTTCTTTGTGAATTGTGGCAAGAGTACATACCTTCTTCCTCAGCCTTGTGGGCAAGCATGGGTCCGAAGGTGACATCACCAATGCACTTGATGTTCTTCTGGGAGGTAGTGAACTGGTCATCGATGATGATGCGTCCTCGGTCGTCCATCTCGACGCCAGCAGCCTCAATATTGAGGCCCTGGACGTAAGGGCGACGACCAATGGCGACGAGAACAACATCAGCCTCGAGCTCTTCCTCCTTGCCGCCCTTGGCAGCCTCTGCCTGGAGGAAGACCTTGCCGTCCCTCTTCTCAGCGGACTTGACCTTGGTGTTAAGCTTGAACTTGAGTCCTTGCTTGGTCAGTGTCCTCTGGAACTGCTTGCTGTGACAAGGAATAAGTACAAAAAATTCAGCACGAGGGTTCTTAGACTTACGCAACCTCCTCATCAATACCTGCACCTCCGATGGCACCCAAGAACTCGACGACGGTAACCTCGGCACCCAACCTACTCCACACGCTACCCATCTCAAGACCAATGATACCACCGCCAATGACGACCATCTTTCCCGGAACCTTCTGCAGTTCCAGAGCTCCTGTCGAGCTGACAATTTGTTGCTCGTCAATGGGGATAGAACCACCAGGGAAAGGAGTAACCTCAGAACCAGTTGCAATAACGAAGTTCTTGGTCTCAACCTCAGTCTTGCCACCGTCGAGAAGGTCGACAGTAACTTTGGTGGGCGAAACGAATGATGCAGCACCCTTGATATAGTCGACCTTGTTCTGCTTGAACAAGAACTCGATACCTTTCGTCAGGTTGGTGACAGCGTCATTCTTGGCCTTGAGCATGGTATCGAGGTTCAAGCTGACGCCGTCCACTGTTCTTTGTGTTAGCGGATAGATTAACGAGCACCGGGTTGGTACTTACCATCAATACCGCGCCTCTTGAAGTCATGTTGAGCTTGGTGGTAGAGATGCGAGTTGTTCAACATGGCCTTCGAGGGTATACAACCAACGTTCAAGCAAGTTCCACCGAGAGATCCACGCTTCTCAACGCAAGCGGTCTGGTATTCCGAATGTCAGTTTCCGCAAACGTCATCGACCCAGGCATACTCACCCTCAAGCCAAGCTGAGCGGCCTTGATAGCAGCGACATAACCACCGGGTCCTTTCAAACAAATTAGACGTACACCTCACGTTCAACAAGCGTCCAACATACCTCCACCGATGACAACAACATCGTATGGCTCTGCGGGGGTAGCAAGTCCTCGGCGCCAGCTGCCAACTTGAAGCGAAGCCTGGCGAAGTCGCCTGTTGGCAGTCTATGCAAAACATGTTAGTCGTCGTGTTTTATGGCTTGCTCGTCATGTTTACCTTGGTCGCTATCCTCTGAACGCTGAGCATGAGTAATGAAGGTCAAGTTTTGTGAAGACGGCGGAAAACGGTCGGATCCTGGTAATGGCTGGCCAAGTCACATGATCGACGGACTTGCCAAAATTCGATCAAAATTTCTACCCGCCGCCAGATCCAGGGGCCTGGCAGCCGAGCAAGTTCAGCAACACACTGGTCGCATCTCTCCCTCTGAGTGGTTCCCGGGGTCCTCGCTCCGGCATGCATGCCGATATCCTTGAAAGGAAATTCCATCAACTAGCCATCAATCCTCGACGGAACAGTAGATGTTCTACAGAGTTGAGTAATTCGTGAATATGAGGCTCATTTTGCTTCAATTAGGGACAATATATGTAGGAATAATCTAGAAATATTACTAGAGGGTATACCCAACAGATTTGCAAGCGTTCGGTCCCATCGGGGCCAAACAGCTTATATATGTTGTGTGCTGCCGCGCTTCCCGCGCTAGGATAGCCTAGTGGGAAAGCGGCGCTGTCAGTCTTTGGAGGTCGCAAGTTCGATCCTCAGCCAATAAACAATTTTTATAAGACATTGTATCCTTCGAATTGCACGAGAATCTACTACTAGGGAATATTTCTCTCAGAAAATATGCATTAACTCGAATTGAGATGAATAAAGTCTTGTTGCTCCTACTAAGATGAAATTTGGCCGCGGACATCACACTGGCATCACATTCTCGAGCTCAACCACAACGCTAAGTGCGAGGGGCCCAAAACCGAGTTCATTCTATATGCACCCTACGTGAGCCCATAGACATATCTTTCTCTCGCAATTATTTTCTTTGTGTCCAATACTCACGCTTTCGGTGTTGGGTGAAGATTGAGCGTTCTCGAGAATTGATGGTCAAATGATGGAATTTCCTTACAGGGATTGCCGGAGCGAGGACCCCGGGAACCCGTCAGAGGGAGGGATGCGACCAGTCCTACGTTGAATCTGCTCGGCTGCCTGTCCCCTGGCCAGATCCTTGGGGTTGCCACTCATCTCGAAATCTAAGGAATAAACATCCTTGAAAGGAGGATAAAATGGGACTTTTTACTGTTTAGTGCGACTACTTGGAAGAGAGCTGTTCCGTCACTGGCTTGCGCCTCGGATGATGCACTCAAGTATGCCGCCTCCCGCAACCGGACCGCAAGTTCAGCAGAACCTCCATCTCTTCGAGGCTTGGCGAATGGCTGCTCCTTGCTAGTCCCTTAAATTGCTACCGGATATTGTGGAAAGCTTGCATATGTTTCTATTGGCCAAGGAAATCAACTGGACCGATGATCAGCAACATCGTGAAAGAAGCCAGGCTTCCGACTGAGGCCGTACTTGACTTGACTCCGCGTAGTTTGGAAGAAGACTAGCAGATGGTGTCACCCATATGCTGACTACTTTTCCCATGAACTCTTCTCTCCTCATGCGTATATAAAGGCCTCGGATATCTTGATATTTCTTGCGATTACAAGATGCGACTCTATACACTCTTACCCTTCGTAGCTCTTGCTGTAGCCCAGGACACCAGCCTCAAGACTGTTAAGGAGGCTTTTAATGCCGCTAAAGTCAGGAATATGTCGACGTATCATGATAATATCATTCTGACATGTTTGCAGATTCCGAGTGACCTAGGGATCACATTCAACCCCACAGCTCTACTAGAAGTTACTCTGCTTCAGGAATCAGGTCCTCCAATCACACTACACGCAGGCCTTCAGCTACCCCGGAATTGTATGCCTTCGCACTTTGATAATTCATTCCATACTGAAACAGTAACTACAGCAACTGCTGGCCCACCCCTCTTTAGCGTAGCAGGCAATGTTGGCCCCGGCCCGTTCGTCATTGCAGCTGTAGACCCGGATGCGCCTACCCCACAGAACCCAACAAATGCGCAGATACGCCACCTTCTGGCACCTGACTTCTTCCCGACCCTCCCAAGGTTGCCTGTATCGCCTCTTGCAAATAAGACAGCTGCCATTTCTCCTTACCGTCAGCCTACACCTCCCGCGGGTTCTGATGCTCATAGGTACTATGCGTTTCGAATATCGTTGCAGGCGCCCAACTTACAGCCACATAGATACATTTTCCTCCTATACAAGCAGCCAGCAGGCTTCTCCGAACAGACGTTGGTCACGCCATCGACACCAATACAATTGTTCAATATCAGCCAATTTGCGTCGGCGACCGGTCTAGGGGATCCCATAGCTGGAACGTTCATGCTCGTAGCTCCATACCCAACTCCGGCCTGAAAGGGCTGGAAATCAATGTACATACCTCCGTACTGAGATGATTTGCGAATTGAAAGCAGTGTTCGTCCGTACGAGTTCGAGACTTTCTGAGATCCTGTGGTCATAACCCATAGATCATCATTAAGAGGTCTCGACGCTTACATGCGATTGGCGGGCGCAGGGACTCGCATAGGTAAAACAATGTCCTACCGCCCGAGCCTCTCGAATCCGACTCCCGTCGGCGTTTCGTTCTATTCTAATTGTCGTGTTTCCTCCTACTCTGGGCCATGGAGAATACATCATAGGTGGATGGCTCTATTCTCCGTCAACCAGCTTGCTTTCCACAGCGTATAAAATGTCCATTGACAAATATCAGAAACTCAACACTCTAACGAGAAGTTTAACTTGAGGATAATGCGCTTCTCAATCGCTTTACTCTTTGCAGCCGTCGCTGTTGCTCAGGATACCAGTCTTTCGAGGGTCAAGAGGGCCTTCAAGGCTGCCAACGTCAGTTTAATCTTGGCTTTCTATAATTGTACGCCTAACCTGACTTCTCAATATAGCTCACGACTGACCTGACCATCGAGTTCAATCCTCAGGTTCTGCTTGAAGTTACCTTGCCTGGACTTCAGATCAACGGGACTTCCACTCCCATCCATGCTGGTCAAACCGTTCCTCGCAATGGTACGTTCCCTGCTTTCATTCACGCTCCCTCCAACAATGAACAAAATGCCTCCTAGCTACTGCTATCCCAGGAACATTCAGCGTAGCCGGAAATGCCACCTCTGGTCCCTTCGTCGTCATCGAGATCGATCCCGACGCACCAACGCCACAAAACACCTCTTTCGCCCAAGTCCGTCACTTCATGGGCGGTAACTTCTACTCTCGCAAAACCAGCGGCCCCTCCAACGGCCCCTCCAAGCTGGGAGCTCACAAACTAACCAACAAGACTGCAGCCGTCACGGAGTGGTTGCAACCCAGCCCTCCTGCTGGCTCGGACCCTCACCGGTACACTTTCTTGCTGTTCAAGCAGCCTGTCGGATGGAACAACCAGACCGAAATTACCGCCAATACTACTATCGGTTTCTTCAACGTCAGCCAGTTTGCTGCTTCTACTGGCCTCGGCGAACCTATTGGAGGCACTTTCATGCTCGTTGGGCCAGATGCCACGTCCCTTCCTTTGTAGATGCACAATCGTTACCAATATGATCAAGTAATGTTAGAATTACCTTCCGAGAATATAATACACCGTCGTTTGTTAACGTCGTTTCGAGTCAATGGGTGTCAAATTCCAGGATTTCCCTTTTCAAAGATAGCAGGGTCTGATCGATGACCCTTCGTCTCTTTCGAAGCCTTTGGGTCTTAGCGAGGTCTACAATGTTGAAAGCCAGGACCGAAATCATCACGAACTTATCCAAAGATGAAGAGACCAAGAGGTGAGAATGTGTGGTATTAATGGGTGTGTATTGCTTGGTCTACCGCTAGATACAATAAAGAACTGCACCATAAAAGTCAGTTTTGTATAGGTATTAAAACATGCTTCTTCAACCAACCATCTAGTAAATCATCGACGACATGTCGTTACGGATACGGTTGTAGTCGAGCAATCCTTCAATGTTTCCGAGAGCTGCGATAGCGATCTGTTCCAAGGTAATCAGTATGCATACAAGAGGGGAAAGGCAAACGAAAGAACATACATCCTTATCCCAGAGGTATTTTGATGCAACACGCTTGATCTCATCGACGGTGACAGCGTCAACAGCCTTCTCGATCTGTTGAGGAGTCATTCTCCTTCCAGTAGTAACAAGTTGTCGGCCAATGTCCTCGGCAACAGCGGTGGTGCCATCGAGGCTGAGTAGGAGACCAGCCTTAAGCTGGCTCTTAGCACGCTCAACTTCAGCCTCAGTAGGGGCGATGCTCATACGAGCCCACTCCTTGAGTGTGAAGTGTGCAAGGTCGTCAAGGTTCAACAAGTTTTCGGAAACGAGGTAAATACCCCAGAGACCGGTGTCGGAGTAGGAGGTGGAGAAGGACATGAAGGAGTTGGCGAGGTTGTTGGAGGAGATGATATGGGAAAGGCGGGAGGAGGTGAGTGATGAGGCACCGAGCGACCTGTCCCAGTTGCCGAAGATACCCTGCATGACTTGCATGGGGAAGTAGTCAGGAGAGCTCCAGCCGACACCCTCAACAGCAATGGCAATGTTGGCTGTGGGAAGCTCGTCATTGCGGATGCGGACCTCAGAACCAACGAAGCCGGTCTTGGGGTGTGCGAGGCGGCCAAGAGGAATGGGATTGGGGGAAACGGGGAGGGAAGAGAAGTGCTTCTCGGCAAGCTTAACAAGCTCATTATGGTCTACGCCACCGGTTCCGACGAGGACCATACGGTCAGCGGTGTAGTTGGTCTTGATATATGAGCTAAGGTCATCCTTCTTTATTGACAGGATGTTCTTCTTGGGGCCCAGGATTGTTCGACCAAGAGCTTGACCTGGAACGGAACGTCAATGGATGGTCTCGGTAACTCGGGGTTTAACAAACGTACCTTGGAATGCAATAGCGTGAAGGTGGTCGAAGACGACTTCCTCTAGCTGCTTGTCAACCTCCTGCTGCTCCCTGAGGATAACATCACGTTCCCGCTCGATTGCAGAGTTCTCCAGCTTCGAGTTCTGGAGGATATCGGAGATGATGTCGACTGCGACCGGAACATCCTTTCGGAAGCTCTTCGCGTAGTAGACGGTTTGTTCACGGGAAGTGTAGGCATTGAGGTGGGCACCAATGTTCTCAACCTCAAGTTCGAGGGCGTGCTGAGTTCGGCGGCCAGTACCCTTGAAAGCCATATGCTCGAGGAAGTGTGCCGTGCCGTTCGTCTTCTCAGTCTCCGCCCGAGAACCAGCATCTATCCAGACACCAACGGTTGCTGTCTGAGCATGGGGTTGTGCTTCAGTTGCGACCGTGAGGCCGTTCTTCAGAGTGGTAACTTCGGTGAAGGGGCCGGGAACATTGTGTGCTGTCGCGAAAGTCCGGATTGAGCGCTGTTAAAGCATGAGTATATGTCGAGAGAAACGATGATTGATACTCACCGGACTACGAGAAGCAGAGCGGAGAACGCGGCTGAGTACGGCTCTAGAAACCATTGTGGTCGTCGTCGTCGCCGTTGTCGACAGCAGAGGCCCGGTCAAGTTTTTTCTAGTAAGTGCAAGGTTGGCTCGGAATTTCACGGCCACCACTGGTTCGGTCTTTGCCGTTGCTTGCACGTGATGTCAGCGGTGGTGCCGGTGGCTGTGAAGGTATCTTTGGCCAATCCCAATTGAGGAATTCGATGCCTTCGACCGAATTGCTGGCAGGGTTGGCGATTTGGGGATGGGAAGTGCCACAGGGCTGCATGCATTTGACTACAATTTAGTGTTGATCGCCTTTCTTCAGGGCTTATCACCATGGCTTCACGTTACCTGACCAGGAGTCGATCCGCCGCCGCCGTAGCCCATCCTGGCAAACCGACATTTTCTAACGAGGTTCTCGATCGCATCCTCGACGTTGTGCGGAACGAGTGGAAGTTCGATGATTGGTATTCGAACTTGAAGAGCCTCAGCCTCGTGGGCTCAAACATTCGGCCTCGTGCTCAGAAAAGACTCTTCCGTACTTTACTCGTGGATTTTTGCAGCACATTGAACAACATCTCCAAGTTGGGTAAAGCCTTTGCTCAAAACCCTCTGCTCCCAAAATACGTCGAGAAGCTCACAATCATTAATCTCCTTGAGGACGCCAAAAAGTGTGACATTCAAAGTCAAAAATTGTCTTCTGACCACCATGTGCAATGCAGGGTCGTTCAGGAGGAGGCGCTTACAGGCATTCTTACAGCACTAGGCAGCGG
Source organism: Clitopilus hobsonii (assembly GCA_015708445.2). Taxonomy (NCBI): domain Eukaryota; kingdom Fungi; phylum Basidiomycota; class Agaricomycetes; order Agaricales; family Entolomataceae; genus Clitopilus; species Clitopilus hobsonii. The sequence continues at coordinate 981,620 of CP068003.1, read as the reverse complement.
CCAGCTTCAAGAACTCCAACTGTTCGCTCGAGCTCATCCACAGTATTTTGACCAGGAGGAATTCGAATGGTTTTGGCTCTTGAGGCCATTACGAGATGCAATCGAAGCAGTTTGTGCTTCCAGCCCAAAATTGCATTCATTGGTCCTACTCAACTGCTTCAATCTCCCCATGCATATTTTTTGCCACCCCCCATTGGTATCAATGAAGCTTTTTGACTGCTCCTTCGACGAAGACCAAGAGTGGCCATTAGGGGCCAACCAGCCCGGGAATCTGAGGACACTTTCCATAGCTTGCCCCCATGGATCCTACAGCGACATCATAGCATGCAGTGGTATTATCCAGATGATCAACCTATCGGCTCTTGAAACATTCATCGTTGGTGCGAATGCTATAGAGCTTCTGGAGTCGATCGCTGGACCGCAAATCAAGCACCTGCGTTTGTTCTGTACGGTTGACAAAGGCATTCGTAAGTGCTTTCCCTACTGCCTGTAAAGCCTTCGACTGCTAACCGTTCTTCAGCTGACTATCAATACATTGCACATTGTTCTAACTTGACGACCTTGGAATTCATCCTGGATCTGGGCAACTTCGACCTGGGCTTACCCAATCCCTTCGAGGCCCTGGCACGCCTGCAGGTACCCGCCTCTCTCAAGACCCTTTCGATAAACTTCAGAGTGCAAGCTGGGATTCCCTTGCCTAAGAAGACCCAGTTCACAAAGTGGGCGGCCCAGGTCTTCCCCACCCTGGATTTGGGTCTGGCGCATCCACAGTGGCGCTCTCTCCGAGATCTGGAAATTGTTCTGCTCAGCGAATCGGAAAAGGGTTGGTTCTCTGAACCATTCCCCGTACCATTCATGCTGGCGGCCAGGCTTCGCCTTTCAATACGATCTCTGGCAAGGTAAGTACTTCTGGTGAGATAATGTGAGTGATTTCTGAGAAGTGCACACAGGACACACGAGGATCTGTTTTCTACCACAGCTTTATTGGAACGTCCAAAGAGAAAGAGCAGTCGAAAATGACAGACTGATCTAGGAGATGGCGGGAATGAAGGCGCACGGTAGTCAGACGACTGCATGGACTGGTGGTGTATTGGTCCAAGCTGCATATTTCGTGAAGAATTGCTTTACACTGGCATCTTTTGTAGAGGCCTACTAGTGATCTGCGCTGTCGTTGATGTTAATATATCATTACTCTCCTGGAGGCCTACTTATTGACTAAAGCAAGCGTCACACAAATGATAACAATCGATATTTTGCCGAATTCTCTTCTTCCCTATCCACCACGATTGGCTATACTTCATGCAAGCTTCATGCAGTACCCTTGAAATTCGACGGCAACTTGCTCAGGCTCGGAATCGGGTCCTGGGCTTGAATGACGCATAAATTACTCAATTACCCTCTGTTTTGAATGGTCTGCTGTTGTTTCGTGAGCTCTTCGTGAGCCTTCAAATCTCAGGGTCTATTGTTCACATTCAACCTTCTCACATTCAGTATGAAGTCATTTGCTTCTGTCTGCATTTCTGCGTTGAAAGAGCGGTCATAAGTATCATAAGAGACGGCGCCTCGCTTTCCAGTTTCAGATTCCATCAATCAGTGGCCCTCCTTCCTTGCCCTTCTGTGGGCGCTCATTGGAGCAGGAACCACCACTTTGGGGTCAAAATGGGAAGTATGTGTATCAACTTCATCGCTTTTGAAACGGTGATGGAAGGCTACTCCTATATAACCAATTACACTCGAGGCACCTCAATAGCTGCCCTCCCCTGCTCAACATCGTCTGCGTAGACAGAACACCTTCCAAATGGCATTCTCACAATCTGTCGACCTCGTCCTGGGGCCAATGCAGATAGGCTATTCTATTTCCACCTTTCTGTTTGGACTGGCCACTGTTCAGGTAAGCGCCCACCTTTGGTCCCGCTTTCCACCTCTCATTTTCGCATCTAGACGTATCTATACTTCCAGGACTTCACTCATGATCCCATGCTGTACAAGACTATAGCTGGTATCGTCTGGTGCGTATTCTTTTCATTACCGCCCTTCATCCCTTCTGATGACCCGTCGTGGTAAAGGCTCTTCGAACTAGTAAATGAACTATGCAGCACCCACTCAGTATACTACTACACCATTACATCCTTCGGACAACCTCAAGTTCTGGCGGAACATACGCCAGCCAGCTTTAACCTCATCATATTCTTCACCGGGCTGAATGCACTCCTGATATGCGTTAGCTTCACACCTATTCATTCCAGGTATCCAAATCTCATTCGTGACATGACAGGGCTTCTTTGCATATCGCCTATGGGAATCGACCAGACAACCCGCTCTATCACTGATCGTCCTCATTTTTGCTCTCGGCCAGGCCACCCTCTATATGATCCTCACCGCCTTTGCCTTTTCCACCTCATCTGTGGTTGATCTGGTGGAGCACAAGCGAAGCAGTCTGTTAATGACTTTCTACTTTTGTACGTTTTCACTTCCTATCAGACTCTGGTCAGTACACGTATTGATTGTTTCCCCAGGTCTGGGAGCGGAACTCTTCTTAGCTGCTGTCCTGGCGAGGGACTTGTACGGTCGAAGACAGGAAGATTTCTACCGACTTGCTTCTCCTGTAGACCGCGGAATCATGTGGGCAATTGGTGAGCCTCTTTCGTAACAATTGTTATTACTAGGTCTGAAGCCTAGTAGGCACTGGAGCTCTCACGAGGTAACTGGATCCATCAGCTCTAAGGTCCTGACTCAACCAATTTCTACGAACAGCATTGCCTACGCCGTTACCGCTGTCACCGTGAGTCCTGAATTCTTGCTGTCCGTGCGCCTTGCTAAACCAAAATTCAGTTCGCGGTCATGGGGGATAATCGTCAGTTCTCTTCATCACTATCATTGTGCCTGCTCTCTGAGTAGCTAAGAAACAGTGGTCTGGAATGGAGCATTTGTCACGATTCCTCGACGTGCGTGCTTCCTCTGCTTTCCCTTGCTTGGGGCTGACAAACCTTTACACAGTCCTCACATTGACTCTCCTTGTCTCGTGAGTGTTACATGATCACAGCGCGGGATGTTCGGACGGCTAATCGAGTGTTTTCCAGCCTCAATTCGAGAGAGTCCCCTTACCGTGATCACCTTTCCGCGTCTGTGAATGTGAGCAGTCTGGGAGCTAGCAGTGCACATGGAACCTTCCCTCAGCGCAGCAAGGTCTGATCATCAATCGTCTGACCTAGTACACATCCTCACATATTCTCCTTCAGATGGGCGCACTTCAAATTGCCGTCGAGACTGTCGAGACGACAGCCACGGACGCAGCTAGCCTCTACCGAGCCTCGAAAGCAGAGCATTTCTGACCGCTCAATAAGCGGAGGACTCCAAAATTGCGAAGGTTGCATTCCCAGAAGTCTAATTCTATACTCATACATTAGCAAGGCGATTATGCTACAAACTGTCAAGGGTATCATGTAACTATACAGCAACTAATTTAACGCCAATCTACAACATGTGAAAGAAATCTAGCATTTAGCAACAGCGCGGAAGGAAGTGATTCATGAACAACAATTATACGGCCTCTTCTTCCGGTTCTTCCGTGACACCGTCTTCGTTCCAAATGCTCAAAAACTACAATGCTATCAGCGTGGGCCCCGTGAACAACTGGTTCCACTCACGGTCTGCTTTTGAGCGGCGACGTCCTCACTCGTAAGAATAGGGGTCGTAGCAAAAGGTAGACGTTGCCAATCGATAGGGTTTGCATGACGTCTCGTCGTTGCCTTATCGCCTACGGCAGATTTCTTGCCAAGGACAAATTTATTGCATTTTCTGTAACATGTAAGTGGAAAGAACATCTGATGAACTAATCAACGCAACTTACTCTTCGGACAGGGAATACAGGTTCTTCAGGAAGGTTTTGAGCAGCATGACCATTGCGATAATCACAGAACTCCGCATAATGGGTATTTGATTCGTCAGGTCCGTAATTGGGCTTTCGTTGGAAGGTGAGTCGGTAACAATGTTCATAGCCTCCTGTGTCTTGGTGAGATATGGATCAGTTGGGTAGGAATACGACGGTGCGCTTACTGTCTGTGAGGCTGACGATGCTTGTAAGTGGGAAAGTAAATGGGAGGGAGACACAGTCTCGAGCAATTGAACACCGGTGGTCGACAGGACAGTCGTAAGATATTTAATGATAGTGATGACCTCTTCATTGGTTTTATATTCAAAAGCTGAAAAGTTCTCCGCCATATAGCGAATAAAATCGATGTCGTCCTGGCTAAAAGTAAGGAAGAGAAATCGGGGCAGAGGACGCGAGCTGACCTGCGATGCCTGCTGATTTGGGCTTTCTTGGAATACCTTGACGAGAGCCTTCAGGAAGTCTTGCCTTGGTTGTCGTTTTTCTCGTACATGTGAATACCATCTCTGCAGAAGAGCAACCGGAACATTCTGCATTCGATAACCTGAAAAGTGTCACACCAACTACTATGAGATGAGTGAAAGGTTTATAGATAGACACCACTTTACCCTGAATATTCCCGTTCGATATCTTCCTTTGGTAGTCAAACGAAGCGCGCGCGCTGATGGAAAACCGAGCATTGAGCAGAGAAGCATGTTTATTATTGAGAATGGCATGCAGAGCACTTGCTCGATTTGAAAGGTTGGACGTCGGGCTTGTTTCCAGTGCAACAATTACCGGGAATGACTGAACATACACGTAAATATCGGTACCTCAGAATAGTCGAGATGCTCACCTGCAGTGGGTGCGCCAGGCCTTGCTTGATGGTAAAGGTGAGTACGTCGATGGCAGTTGCCTGAATTGCTGGTTGTAACGAAAGAGCTGCATCGAGTATCTGATTGAGGTATCGCTGGACTACCGCAGAAGAAACACTGTGGCCAAGTCAGAGGGGCATCAACCAAACGGGGAACGACACGAACCCAGAATCGGCGAAACCGTCCGTATTTCCCACAAGTTCGTCCATGTTCACCCCAGTAACCTTCCCCTTGGCTCTGCCAGATTCTTGAAGGACGTTAATCTCAGACATTAACGAGCAAAGGAACAAGCAGTATACCTTTCTCTTTTGCCGCATGCTTCGCAGATTCGGAGACTAAGAACTCCTGTAGTATCCGAAGCAATCTACCGCGAGCGTCTTCCTCAGGCGAGGCAAAGATATCATCCATTATCTTGGATGACTGCTCCATGGTCATCAGAGTTGGCTGAGCACGGAATAAGAAGCCTATAAATAATGTTTATTGGGTACCAGGGTGGATGGCATATTTTCTACTTGCCTAAGCACTGCAGGAGTCGACTGCGAAGGGCCGGACTGTTATACTTGTTGTATAGAGATAGGAGACTCAGATAGATATGTTCAATGATTGGGTCCTATGACTGGGTGAGTATCAGCAGGACGTTGCAAGGTGGATGTCGTACCAGCGAGATACTATCAATATCTTTGGCAAGTTCTGTAAATAAGGTCATTTACTGGGCAGCATACTTTACCAGAATCGTCACTAACCTGCTCGATCACGGCGGACTTGATCAAAGTCACAGTTTTCACCCAGAAGGGAAACGATAAAGACCAATACGGATAGTGATCGGACATCATTGGGTGGTAGCTCCTCCGTAGATGGTCGTTTGACAAATTGTTGTAAACGGGCTGCAACAACTTGAGCTCAGGTGGCTACTTCCATTGAGCGAATACTTACCATTGCAAGATTTTAGGAGGTTGACCAGGCGACCGAAGTCATGGGTCAAGTTTTGGATGACTATGCACATGCAAGCGACCGCTTCTTGCAGGATCTGGAAAACACTGAGCATTGCATCGAAGAGGGGGGTGAGAGACAAAGTCACCTGCAAAGCCCCACCGCCGCTTGGCTTGAGAACCATAGGCTGCAAGGCAAGCTGAAGTTCCTGGCCAAATTTGGCTGCAGTCTTCGGCATATGAGGGACCGAGATACGGAATATCTTGAGAAGGTAATCAGATGTAGACTGGTCGTCAGCCTGGATACAAAGCTAGGTGAGTCCCGGAAAATCTCTTATTAATGCCACGTACGGAAGATCCATTCTTCAAGTAGGGCAATAGGGTTGATGCTCTAGATCCAGACAAGATCGTTGGGTGGGCGGAGGCAAAGAGGTGAATTGTTCGGACGCAATTGATGACGGTCTAGAAGGGAGTCAACACTGATACAAGTGAGCTTGATTTACAACGTACGAAACCCGGTAGTTCTGAGGCATCGACTAGTCCGTCAATCAATGTCTCGCAAATCTCCGCATAGCGTTCGTGCAGGAAAGTGGCCTCGTGCCCGGACTTGTCTGCCATGATCTTGTGAAGTAGGTCTTCGAGCGGAGATTGTCGATCTTTGAAAGCTGATGAAGTGCCCATGATGACCGTGACCTTGTTCAAGAGCGCTGCTTTTTCTTGTATCCTAGCGCTCGAGGAGCTGGAACTGGGAGGTTTTGACGATTGGGTCACTAGAGTGCTAGGGAACCACAACTCCTCAATGGTCTTGGCAGCCAGATCTCGAACTGTCTCGTCTTCGTCGAACATGCGTAATACAATGCGAGTAGAAATGTCGATGCGGCGGGTGCTGTCATCAATGACTCCGTAGTACGACTTCAGCAACTTGATAACGCGTTTGCGGACGCCCAGACCGGTGTCCTATTGGTGTGAAAATTAGAGTAAGATAGATTGAAACGAGGCCGTACTCACAGCGATACGATCTGCAATCTTCTGATAGTAGTCGCCAGCAACCTCTGGCGAATCGATCATATATTTGCCGATCAGCTCCACGGCAGCATCTCGGACGGCAGGAGAGCTGTCCAAAAGATGGCTCTCTATTGATCGGCGAACATTTGGCTATGATAGGGGGTAAGGTCGACATGGCACGAACCAAGGCAATCGCACTTACATTACTCAGGATTGTAGCATCACTGGTGATTATCTGGCCCAGAGCTTTTAAAGCCTTTGTGCGCATGAAGATGGCTGGTGCATCCAGCGCCATCAGGATAATCGTCAAGATAGGCTGGAACGAGTTGCGTAAACTTTGGATAGTCCCGATCTCCTCTGCAAGTCTATCGATACGAGTGACCTCTTCCTGCGACCTGTGAAAACATTAGATACAGCCAGGATAACGGGGCTAGGAACGCATACCCAATATCAAACACATCAGCTGAAGGGTCTTTCCAAACACCTTGTAAAGCCTCCTTTACAGATTGCCCGAATGCTTCCAATTTGGTGGTGTCCTTAATATTCAGATCGTCGTCCACACTGGGATCCGTAATCCATGCGTCAATCTGCTTGAGAGCTGCAGAAAGCTCGTGCCCAAGCGTGGCTGCTGTGAACTCTCTTGCGCTCTGCAAACCTCGATCAGAGGGGTTGTGGTCTAGGGCTCGACCTGGTACTCACATCATATGCTTGGTCCTCGGATGATCGTTTACACAAATGAGCGGCTATGTCTTTGTGGATGCTAACGAGCTTCTTGAACTCTTTACGACTCGAATTTGCGACGATCTTTGGCAGGTTTAGAGGCTAATTAGGACAGTGCTGACAACACATACCTCGTCTAACGGTTTGACTCCCTCGTATCTGTCAGTGTTTGACTGTACTTTCAATGTACTTGATCGAATCCGCGAGGCGACGACACCTAGATGGTCAAGTGCTATACTCTTAGCGGCATTGCTATCTGTTTGACTTGTTTTGATATCATCAAGCGAAGAAACCTGTAGAAGCACTGTCAATTACGAGTCATTGTGTAAATTGTGTAGGGCAAACCATATATTTGCACGCCACACTCAACAGGAGACTAGCGGCAGGCCACTCGGGCCAGAAGAGAACCACGAGCAGATCAGCAATGAGATTGTCGAATATTGTACGGTACTCGGCTTCATTGGAGTTCTTTGTTGCCTTCCCCTTTCCAGATCTTCAGAACAAATTAACGATCTGCCAAGAGTTCGAAGTGGAGAGAATTACCTTTGAGTCAAGAATAGGACAATGGTCTTCGCCGCCTTTGTCGCTGATTCCAAACCCGAACCATACAATTGGATTTCCTGCAAATATGCATATTGTAAGCCAAAGGTTCAAGCAATTTGGGTGAAGTAGTCGGTGACGTACGTCTCGGTCAATCTCGTCCATGAAGGGCTCATCCGAGTTACTCTGAAGCTGACTCTCGGTGAGACTCTCTTGGCGCTTGAGCGCAAATTTATTCTGGCGGGCTTTATCGAGTCTTTTCGCTTCGATGCGGACATCATGAGCAGAAGTCTGAACTAGCTGAAGCAGCAGAGCAGAGACAGTGCGAATAGAACGTCCATCTCGTAACCTGTATGAGGAACATCAGTACACCTCAGCAAAAAAATTGAATTGTATCCCACACCTGAACTGCCCAGCCTTCTGCTTCGTATCGGAGAGCTTGATTAACGAGCTTAGGATCTCCTCTATGATCCACGACCTCTGGTCTTCATGATTGGCAAAGATCTGTACAAAAGCATGGCTTGGTAAGTTTAGCTATTAGTTCCGAGGCGAATAACTTACGCTACGAATCAAAGCCAACGCATCCAACCGCAGACCCCGCATTGCGCTCTTTCCAAAGGTCTTCAGAATAATGCTATCTCCTCCGGATGATTTCTTCCCTCGACTGGCTCCGTCAGCTTCAGCTCCAGTTCCCTCAACGACGAAAAATGGTCCGATGGCAATGTAAACAGCTTGGATGATGATTGCATCGCTCATAGCGACACTTTCGGCGTTCACCATTGCATTGACTCGAGGAATGACAGAAGATAGAGCTTGGAAGATTTCACTAAGCTGGCGGCGGTTTGCTTGACATGTCGAACTGTTGTTTGTAAGGAGAAAATACAGAGCTGGGTTCAAACTATTCCCAGAAGACCCCGACGAAAGTTCCGTATATGCCTCAACGAAGGGATATATGATCTTAGTGAGCTGGTTCTTGATTGAGCCAAGGCAAGATGTGATGAGCTCTTCGGAGTACAGCTGAGTGGACCCATGAGCCAACGTCCCAATATTATGAACTTAAACGGAGGACTAACCTGCTTTGTGAGCCTATCGCTGACTAGCAGAGCTATACAGCAATCAGCGGCAACAACACTGTCGTGTCCAATCTCCAATGCTCGTGCAAGCTTATCGTGGTCACTATCCGAGAGTTCGGCCGGTCCGTTACTCTCCTGAGAGTCAGCTTGACCTTCGCCATCTTGTCCCGGAGTGGACGATTTTTCATTCTTCTTTCCCCGAGCTGCTTTTTTGGGACTTTTCTTGCTAGGAGAAGCGCTCTCCATACGCGCGGCGCCGGATGTTGAAGAGGGCAATTGGTCTGAAGATGTTCGTGGAAAAGGATCGATATCCTCCCCAGCTTTAACGCTGCGTTCCAGAGTTTTCAAGAGGCGTGAAAGCATCTGTGTATCCACATCAGCCATGCGGCCTTTTGCTCGAGGTGTAGCCTGCGCGCCAGCCCCAGCTCGTAAACGTTTAGTCGGCCGGGCGACATTCCCGAGGACTTTGATGAGTTTGTGCACGATCGTGGGGTGTAGGACTGGACGAGAGGCATCAACAGTGGTTGTATGCGAGAAATATTCGCCAGGAAGGTCGGAAAGGTCGACATCGGCAGGTAGGGAATCTTCTGCTTCGAAGATGTCTTCCACAAGAGAAATGAACTTCTCAAGTGGCGCTGAACAGAAGGTGAGACTCATACTCGATCCGCAAGACTGGTCTACGTACGTCGCTCGTCCCGATCTCCTGTCCGCCGTGCGGAACTCTTGACTGTATCAACCTTCATTGGACTGTAACTGTCGTCTTCTCCGAAGCCACCCAGGTCCTCCTCGTCGTCATCGATAGAGTCATCAATCTTCATCTTTCCGAGTGCTTTAGCTGAGATTGTGGTGGAATTGTTTTCCTTTTGTTGAGGAGTAGTGAGCCAGGGTTTAGGAGGAACTGCAACATATGCCATCCTTTGGGATCCAGGGGTCCTGGGTATATGGTCCTTCTGATGTTTGGGTGTTTGAGGGTTGAATGCAGGTTTACTTGGTGGCTTGAGGCTTTGAGAAGACTGTATGCGCTTGACGGCGGGGGATTCCAACTGCACGTACACCTTCCGCTTACGGGACGGGGTTACCGCTGCAGTAACGGAGGGGCTTGGCTGCATTGCCAGAGGGTCTGGGCTTGAGTCGACGACAGGCAGAGGTGTAGATTTGGCTGCCTTCGGAGGTGTCATAGGCGTAGGGGGTACTGCAGCTGGCCTGGATACATTCATTTCCTGAGTTTTCTGTTGCAGAAAGTCGTCAAAAAATGCGGCAGATTCCTCGGGCTTATAAACTTTGGGGGGTTGTGGAGGTTGTGGAGGACCAAGAGCGTATGCAAGCGAGGATGAGGAGAGAGATATACTGGGTGGTGGTGGTGTCGGATAAGCCGCCTGGGGCATTGTCCTCTGGAACATTGATTGTGCGAACGGGGTCGTTGTGTAGGACGAGTGCTGCACGGGCTGCGACATCCAATGTTGAGGAGTTTGGTAGGAGTAGGCACTAAGGAGAGGTCAGGCTCAAGATGGGTAATTGATGTACTTATAGTGACGCACGGTCCATTCGAGGTGTTCAACATCTGCGCCGCATTGTCCCGTGTATTCACCCAATAGTTCGATTGTGTCGCAGCGGGACTATGAGAATTCATGTACGCTAGTTCTTGTGCATATTCTGTATACGGCGGAGGTGGATTTCCGGGCGTGTATCGATGGTTCTGCACGTTCTGAACAGAGTAATAGCTGGGCTGGGCAAAAGTTGGGGGTTCTGCCGACAAACTCATCGTGCTTAGATGCCTTGCGACTGCAAATCAAGATACATATAGCTTCCTTCCTACAAAAACGACTGGTTACTGACCATGGTTCGTCGGATTTGCCGATGCCATTGGGTACACAGCCAACAGCCCCTGTGCTTCCTGGACTGAATCTGAGGCCGCTCGGGAATAGTGACCATCCTCCTGGAAAGGGTATTGTTGATTATACGCTTGATTGTATTGTTGTGCTGGCTGCTGCCAATGTTGATGGTTGTCCATCGCGTCTAACCCTTTGCTGAACGTCGGCGACGATGAACGGACAGTTAAAATGCGCGACAGTTCAAGGCCAGGTCACGTCTCGTCAATTAGCTTAGTCAGCGACAACTCGACTCGCCCGGGCCTGCCTTCAACTTTTCCAATACACTGTACAGACCCCACCGATTCCCAGTGAATGCCTTCGCTGGTAAAAAGCTGAAGACCAGAGGCTTCACTCTGCGAACTTCAAGGCCATGGCTTCGCCAGCGCAGTCTCTTGCGTCAGCCATGCGCCTATATTTTCGGCGTACAGCTTCCAATGGGCTGGTGACTCCAAACCACCGAGTCCGAGGCCGTTCATACGAATTCCTATGCAGAGTCTTGTCTCGCGAAATGCCCGCTTCTCCGCGTCTTCCAGCTCATACATATATCCATGGTGTCATTCGCAATCGTCGAGCCTACGCGGGCTGGATGGTTGCCGAAACACTCGATGCTATTGCTAAAGCAGGCGTCCAGATCCATCCAACGACATTTCGGCATCTAGTCAGGTCTTCCATTAAAGAAGATACTGCCACTGATAGTGGTTATTCTCGAAACCTAGATCCCCCTTCTTCCCAACCCGACTCTGCCACCAGGTTGCTCTTCGTCGCGGGGCAGTATCAGATACCTCACCCGCTCTCTTTGTATGGTGACTTGGTCAAGCTCTACCTCGATAGTCACTGGCTTTTCCCCGCTATCAGAACCTATTCCCTTCTGATTGGTTGCCTCATCAGGTCAATCGAAGATTCCCACCTATTAGTCCCCCAAGTCGCCTGGACCACGGAACGTGCGACTGAGGCAGCAAAAGTTCAAAAACTACTTTGTGAATATCTGTCCGAGAGACTAGACAAGATCAAAGATGCCTATGATGGAAAAAGGACTACAGAGGCCACGGATACCCAATCAGTTCACAAAATGCCTGTGGTTACAGTCAGGCAAACATTCCAGGTCATCGTTTGGATGATACAACTGCTTTTAGAAACCCAAAGTCATTCGCCCTATTCCCTCCTCCACCTCGTTGATAAGGCGCACGTACCGGAGGCTTTTTCTGCAGACAACAAGCTGAAAATTGATCATTGGAATGGCACCGTCGTCGTGAATTGGCCCATCCTTGACTCAATAGAAGGCGAGAGGGTTCCTTTCCGGGAATATGTGGACAAAGTGAAACGTCGCCTGCTATCCGACTGGTCCGAGACTCCCTTGCCAGGCTACCCCGATTGGAGGTTGTTGCAAATTTTGAGTGAAGCGGTAGTGGACGAAAACCAAAGAACGGCCAAGGGGTCGTAGATTACTTACGAATTAGAGTAAACTACCTATATACATACTTCTATTAATTATATGAAAGTTAACCCCGGGGTTGTTAGACGGATTCTCGCAAGTCCACATCCTCCATCCTTGGCTCCGATCCATTGTCCGCGTATTGGCGCGCCGCGGCAAGTCTATCTCGCTCAGCGTCAATGAAGCGCTGTGGACGCTGAACCTGTGTTGCCTCTTTATTCCGACAGACGAGGATCATCGAGTTGTTCTCTCGATAGAGTTTATCAATATCCTCCAGATGTCGATTTGCCGTTTCAGGATATATCGCCCAAATCAGCTATAGGTTCCCATGAGTTTCCTGGGTTTACTAAGAAATAAATTGAGAACGTACGGGAACGAAGACAGCATTGAAGACCATCCAAATCAAGTAGAATCTCCACCCGAGACTGGCAATTCCTGGGGGTGTAATTTGAACGACAACATAATTGGATATCCTATTCTTTGGTCAGAATTAGTGTTATAAAGCCAAGAGAGTCACGAACCAGTTAGACGCAGTAGCCAAGGCTGCACCCTTCGTACGCATCGACAAACTATTGATTTCCGTGGGGTATAACCATGGGACACCCTATCAAACGGATGGAATCGGTTCATCCACTGATATGGATAGTGTAAACGTACCTGCCAGCAGATGCCAAAGAATAGGTAATAGAGAAAGAAGAAAGCGGTCGCGGCTGCGCCAAATTCGTGACCAGCACCATTTGGATCGTCAGCGTGGGCGAGAAGACCAGAGATGCAAGCATAGCAGACGAATTGTCCAGCTGCTCCCCACATCATGAGCTTGCGTCGACCAGCCCTCTCAATAAGCACGAGACCGAAGAAGGCAAAAGCGAGGTACGAGACGGAGTTGCACGCAGCAAGGAGACGTGCAAGGTTGTTCGACAAGCCAACGGAATTTTGAAGCACCAGAGGAAGGCTGGGAAAGCATTAATTGATCATTGGTCATCGAAGGGACTGCAAGCGTGCTCACTAGTAGCTGGTGACGTTGATCCCGACCAGTTGCTGCATCCATTGAGTACCTGTTTGTCTTAATATCAATATCACCTATAAGTTGCGCCTGAAACCATCGCTTACCGGCTCCAAGCAGTAGTCGCCGCATCATTCCCGTGTTCCCTGTCCGCCCATGGAGGATATCAGACCAACTAGGGGATGTCTCTTGCTCAATCCTGACAGCTTCAAGAATCTCGTCCCTCTCAAAAATGATCACTTCGTCAGTGGCAGTGACCCCGTTGCCTTCCAAGGCGACGAGGATATCTACACCTTCCTTCTCTCGGCCATGAGCCAGCAGCCAGCGCGGACTCTCAGGTAGCCAAGGAACGGTGGCAAATAGGATGAGAGAGAAGACGAGTTGGAACGCAATAGGAAAACGCCAGGCAACACTCCCAGACAGGAAGCTGAAACCGTAGGTCATCCAGTTGCTTAGAGAAAACCCTGCGATGTTCATGCTATCTCGAGTCAGGCAGTGAAACAGCGTGTGAGGGAAAAAAAACCATACATCATTCCAAACACGACCAGTTTCCCTCGTAGGCTTGGCTTCGATGTTTCGCTGGTCCAGACTGGAGCAGTTGCTGTATTCATGCTGGGTAAGGGTTATGCATTTAATTGTGGGACATGTGAAGACATGAAGAGATTGCCCACCCATTGCCTACGCCTGTCAGTGATTAGAGCATTAGCATTCCAAGCGTAAGTAGTGGCACTTGAGAACACGAACCTGTAATGAGCCTAGCCACGATCATCTGAGCCACGGAGTAAGAGCACGTCTGCAGAATGGCACCGATTGACATTATAGTCACGCCAATCAAGAAGGTCTTCTTCCTTCCCATAGATTCTCCTATCATCCAATGAGATCTATCCCAAAATCGCACAAGGTGGAGAATATTAGATTACCAACGACGAAAGCGGTCATGGCACCGAAGAAGCTGATGGATATGAGTCTTCTCCGTCAACGTGGATGAAGAGATGTCTAAACACACCAGCCAATATCATAGAGCGAAACGATAGTCCCTTGAAGGTTGGGGTCGGGATTGCCCATCGTCTCAAGAAAGTCCTGAGTGACAATGATGCCTCCAAATACACCCTGGTCGTAACCTGTGGACGTATGGTCATCAGCCTGGATTTGGGTGAAATTCAATGGAGCGAAATACCAAAGAGCGTCATCGCTGTCGTGCATGCTACCGTGACCCAGGCGTTTAGCTTGGTACCAGTCATGCCAAAGTATGGTGCTTTATGCTTGACATCGGGGTCCTGCTTCGCATCCAAGGCATCCTCGCTGGTAGAAATGGTAGGCTTCTCCGTAAGTTTCTCGTCGGACATGGCGGAAAGGGTACAAGAAAAGGGGTTCTCACTCAGACTCTCTATCTGAAAGTGGGGTATATGTATATCCAGAATTCGACGAATTCATGGCAGCCTCCTCTCTGCGTTGGGTAGGAAGCGAACATGATCTCAGCTTCTGGTCGAGTTGGCCACACGGTAACTCGTCCCCGCGCTAACGGAGTAGACCAAAAGGGGAACCTACCCCACCGGTCCGCCTGAACCGTTCCTTTCATGGAAGTGCTGCTCTCCGCATTTTTCAAAGCTCCATCGCCTGAACATTTTCGAGTACAGAAAATATGGAACTGGTAGCTTTGACGGCACGTTGCGCATGATTTTGGCGCAATAGACATAGGTTCACCTCCCACGCTTCTCCCGTGATCAATATACTGGAGGTCAAACTCCATACCCATTCTAAAACTGGTACCACAGTTGCTCGACGTCATCTTCCTCTAGGATTTGCATCAAGAATTCTGAGAATGATTCCTGCAACGTATGAAGAACTCGGAGCGGAGTACCCAGTTCTATGGTGGCAGATCTGCTTCACCCCGAATCGCAAATCACCACAATTTTTATCGTGGTCAGATGCACCATGGATTAGGCCGCTCGTCGGTTCAGAGCGCCGATGGTAGTAAACACCGATTTAGGAACAGATGATACGCCTCTCGCGTAAATCTGGTTTGTGAAAATCTTGAGAGGCGTGATTAGCTGCACATTTTCTACAGAAGGGTGAAGTCGACTTACCAACTCGTCATAGACGATGGCTGGAACTTTTTTCTCGCAAAGAGCAGAGCTGGGATGGATTTTCACCGTCTGAGTAGGAAAGAATCAACATTCGGTCCCAGACGCTTGTTGAGAGAGGGTACTTACCGAATGACCCATCACCTGCTTGTAAGAACCATCGGGCTGGAGGAACGCCGAATTCTGTACCAATCCAAAGGCAAGGCTTCGCAGGACAGGCTCATCCTTATCTCCGCATGACACCTTCCAATCGATTTTCAATCGCGTGCAAACCTGTTGCAGTTGGTCTCGAATGTCAAATGCCTCCAGAATCGCTCTCTCGTTGAGGAAATGTTTTCGACACCAATCTCTGCGTACAGCCTTCGGTGAATTGTTGCTACTGATATCGGCGTAAGCGCGAAGAGCATTGAGGACGGTAAGGTGGTCGCCTGAAGGGGACCTAAACTTCTTGCGAGCCTCCGCAGCCGTTTCGCGCTGCTCCGTAATGTCCACAAAGAGCTTTGAGGAAGCCGAAAGAACGGAGATTATGTCGATGACTTCATGGATGCACCCATTATCCTTGGCTGCAAGAATGGCACGAGCATAGATCGGTTCAAGGGGGAAAGCGGCCATCTGACGTCCTAACGGGGTCAATTCTCGATTCCTATCGATAGCATCTAGCAACCAGAGTGTTTTCAGGGCCGAAGAAACTATTCATAGGAAGGCCTGGGTCAGCATTCGGGAGAATCACTGTAGGTTGGAATCTTACCCGACTCCATATCCGGCATATCCATTAAATCCAAGTCTTCCAGGTTCTGCCCGAGGCACTTCAGTTGGAGCATACTCGATGTCAGACTAACACGCATGATTTCAGGCTCAGGTGCGACCGGCATCTTCCTGAACGCGTCTTCCGTGTATAACCTGAAGCACATGCCAGGGCCCTATTCTCCGGTCAGATTCTTCACTCTGGGTGTCTTTTTTGCTACGCTTACCTCTCGTCCAGCACGACCCGACCGTTGTGTCGCAGATGATTTGGTTATAGGTTTGGTCATCAAAGTATCAAAACCTGCTGCGGGTCAACCAAGGATCAAGCTACAAGTAACAAGGATTTCTCACCTCCTCCTGTATTATTGGCAAGATACCTCTTTTCCTTACACATCCCAGTGTCGATCACATACTTGACACCCGGTATTGTGATAGATGTCTCCGCAATGTTCGTCGCCAATATACATTTCCGGGTGTTTGACGGAGCGGGATGAAAGACTTTCGCATTTTGACCTGGTGCTTGAGCCGCGTACATGGGACAAACCAGAACCTGGATCAAAGGGATGGTTTAGAAGGGGATTACACCCGCTGAAATGGTCGAACATACATCCTTCTCGTCTTTAGGTAGCTGTTTGGCAAAAAGCTGTATTGACTTTTCCAGGCTCTCTATATCCTCCTGACCTATGGGAGAGCCTCAGTATAAGATAAAGCCTTGCACCGTCAGCAACTGACCTGGAAGGAAGACAAGAACATCCCCAGGAGGCTGATCTAAGTGTATCTGGAAGAAGACGCGCATGGCTGAATCGAGGTAGTCTGTCTGCCCCTCACGGCTGTAGTGAATTTTGACGGGATGCTGTCGACCTTTGACGTAGATAATTTTCGCTCTGTAGATGCGTTCTGAGGATTCCAGGCAAGCACACCTGAAACAGGCGAAACACATACCCGCTAAAGAACCGACAAAACTTCTCCGCGTCCAGTGTAGCACTCATGATTACAATCTTGAGTGGGTTCACTCCTTTCGCCTTCTCTTTCTCTTTTCCCTTCCCCCCTTCGTTCGCCCCATTCCGTGCCCTCTGTATCCTCTTCAAATTCGCAATGAGCAGGTCTGTTCTCAACGTCCTCTCGTGAGCCTCATCAACCACCACCACGCTATATGCGCTAAGTATCGGGTCTGATAGCAGTTCCCGTACAATCATACCGTCCGTCATGTACTTGATCTTTGTCGCTGGGCATGACTTTTCATCAAAACGGACTGAATACCCAACGAGCGATCCAATTGGTCGACCTCCGGATTCAAGAGCGACGCGGCTAGCTAGTGAAGTCGCTGCCACCCGCCGAGGTTGAGTGACCGCGATCTTGCCAGAGCCTGCCAGGCCAGATTCTAGGATGTATTGTGGTATTTCTAAAAGGCGATGTCAGTGCGCTGACAGTTTGCCTGTAAGACCAAAACTCACGGGTTGTTTTTCCGGATCCAGTCTCTCCAAGCAAGACTGTTACGTCGTTTTTGCGAAGCTCTTCTATGAGAGCATCTCGTCCTAATCAGAAGTTGGTTAGCAAATGCATTTTAACGGGCTCGATTCTGCTCACCCTTTGCGATAGGCAACTGTCGTCGTTGCTCCTGAAGAGCTTCGCTTGCTTTTTTGGATGCGGGGTGCACATCAGGTAATTTACTCGAACTAGCCTCGACGTCCGGGATGGATCCCTTCAACGTTTCTTCACTATCCGAAGGCTTGACCGTTTGAGGTGATTTTTGAGGGGAGTGGAGAGGAGGTTGTGATAGATCCTTCTCTTGCTTGACCCGAGCACTGTTTTTATCAACTCCATGCTTGTGTTTCTTCGGGCTCTTAGGAGCACCATTCGTAGCCGTCAAAGATCCAGTATTAGCAGTCTTGGCTTCCGTTCGTGAGTCTGTAGAATATTATTGCCAGGATGGGGAGGTATGTTGGGAAACCAATTACCTGAGGTATCAGCCGCTGTGGAAGATTGGGAGGTAGCAGGTGGACTTGAACCGACTTCAGCTCCGTTTGCAACACCGTTGACCAAAGAATGTCGCCGTTTCTTGCGTTTATGTTTTCGTGGGCTCTCCATGGCAAGACTAATTGCATCTGCGACCTCTTTTTCTTCCTTCTCCTCTTCATCTTCGTCCCTTTCCCGCTTCTTGACGTCCTTCCCATTGAGTTTCTGCTCCTTCAAGGGAGAATTTTGCTGCGAACTTGAAACGGGCGTGCTCGCGGTAGCCATGGGGTCTCCAGAGGAGTGGATGTCAAAGGGAGACTGGGGCTCAACATGTCCATCGTCGTGTTCTGGAATGTCATCGCCGGGTTGATGACTGTCGACTTCATGATTGGCGCTGCTCGAAGTGGATCCATTGACGCCGTTGACGCCGGAACTAGAGGACTGAGGAGTCTCAGCCGTCCGTGTGGATTGCCCCTTCCCTTTGTTCCCTGCCATTCCATTCATTTGCATATTTTGAATAGTCTTTTTCTGCTTTGCACCCTCCTGTAATGCCCTTTGCCTCTTCGCCAGTATCCTGCGTTTCCGGTGTTCTTCCTCATCCTCATCGCCTACGTCCACCCAGGGAACCTCCTTCGACTTCTTGGATTTCTCCACCTGTGCTAGCCATGGAGTAGCCGTCTTCGGGTCGACAAGAGTATGGTTTTTCAGAAGCCGGATTTTATTCGACTTTTTTGGGTTTAATGATGTTTGACCAAAAGTCCCTGCAGCAAGTGCGCTGGGCATAGATCAAACAGGGATGTCAGCGACCTTCAGCAGGCTTTTGAGCGTTTTCAAGATACAGTCAGTGTCGAAAGATTAGCTTTACGAGAAAAAAGTCGTGCTCACTGCGTGGGACGACGTTCAGAGCAGTCTGGTTGATGTCGAGAGCATGAAAACTTTGATCGGACCCTTGACCGGCAGGTCCGGTCCGATGACCGCACAACTGCACCCTTTGCGTTTGTCGCCCCATTTGCAACTCCCATTTGCTTCGCTCTTGCCCTATGGTCCTCAAACGCAAACGCGAAGAAGTTGAGGATGAAGAGCCCGCAACACAATCCCCCGATGTCTGGTTTCCGGACGGAAATGTGATACTCGCGGCTGAGAAAACACATTTTCTCGTGCATCGCAGTGTACTGGCCATGCACTCCGACTATTTCAGCCAAATGCAGTACGAAAATGTGGACTGCCCAATAGTAACGCTTGAATGCTCAGCGCAAGATCTTCAACATCTTCTCCAAGCCATATATGGACAGTAAGTTCCCCGGTTGGGGACATCATTCCCTGCTCTGACGGCGGGTGCTTGACAGATCACTGCACTCGGGAATGACAATCCCTCTCCCCAGATTTCTGGCAGTTCTGAAACTGGCCCATCGTTATCAATTCACGTCACTTCGAAATCAGGCGCAAGCGATTCTAGCCCATGAGTTTCCGACCGCACTCGACACTTGGGACGCTCAAGCTCGCTACTCTGTCGTCGAGAAGGAGGGTGGCTTATTATATATCACGGACGTGCAGATTCTCAAGGCTGCCAAAGAAGGGTCGTTCAAGCGGAGCCTGCCTATTATCTTTTTCGGACTGATTTGGGATAATTATCTAGTACGTGCGTAACATCTGCAAGGCGATGAGCTTGTGTTCAGACGCCCATCTTCAGGAAACCATTGTCAAGGGAGAAGCCCACGCTGATGGTTCACTCATAGAGTTGTCTGACGAAGACAAGCTTAAATGTGCAATGGGCTACGAGAAAGCGACTACCGCCAGTCACAAAACTACATATGCCTGGCTGGACCACATCCCTCAGCCTACATGCTTAACGCCGAAGTTGTGCACGTCACAGACCCAGAAGCATTTTTACGGAGTTCTTAGAGAGGTGCTAGTGGAATCCCAGATTTCCGGGCTGGATGATTGGGATGACAGCATGGTCAAGAAGAAGAAATTGTGCAGCGTGTGCGCTGCTTATGCAAAGGAGGCACATAATGCAGGAAGGAAGGACTTCTGGAGCCAGCTCCCATCGTTCTTTGGACTTCCGCCATGGGAGGAACTAGTTGACTTCGAGTAGGTCGAACGCGTAAAATATCTGCACACATTCTGGAAGACAATGTAAGCCCGTCGATTTACCTCATTGGCTATCATCAGGCTATTCAATTGCCCAAAGCCTCTATGATCGCTACCGAAACCGAAACTGTTGTGGCCAAGCCAGGCAAGGGAGCCACATCAAATAGCGATCAGATGGGACTTTTGAGTCGTTCACGCCGATTCACTGCCTATCACCATCATCATTCTTTGGCATCTCTTTCCTCTAGGATAAAACAAACGAAGTACAGACCCGTACTTGAGTATTTGCTATGCGCAAGCTCTTGAACCGTGTCAAGGGAAAGAGTAAAGAGCCAAGATCCACCGAATCACCGAGTGGTATCGTCACGGCATCCACCAGGGGCTTCCCCGATTCGTCATCTAGCTCTCTCCCCTCCTTATCGCGTAGCTTCGACTCTGAAGCAACAGCGAGACTCGCTATAACAGGAACTGAAATCCGAGCAGGCAAAGATGTCAATATCACCAACATCGGGAATCTGACTGTGCACGAATATACATTGGAATCACAGCTGTCTGAGTTGGTAGGTGGCCTATTCAGTTTATCAACAAGGTTCTGATTTTTGACCATGATTCAGGCTAAACTGAAAGCAAGTTTGAATCCGATCGATTCAGCTGCCTACGATGCGTATGCTTCAGCAGCAGATCAGCGATCTCAATGCTTTGAAGGAACCCGCGTCCAACTCCTGATGGACATCGAATCCTGGATCCAAAAAGAGGACACCCAAGCACGCATATACATTCTGGATGGTGTGGCTGGTATCGGAAAATCGACCGTAGCGCAGACTATTGCTATTTGGGCAGCGAAATCTGGAATCTTAGGTGCTACTTTCTTCTTTTCGAGGAATGAAGATCAACGGAAGACCGCGAAACATTTCTTCTCTACAATCGCCTTCCATCTAGCTCTCACAAATGAAGCATTTGCTCAGAAACTAACGGAGATCCTGAAGGATCATCCAGATGCCGCTCAGAAAAGCCTCTCCCAGCAATTCACCGTTCTTGTCCTACGCCCGCTTCAGGAGCTGTCCTCAGCAATGGAAGCACCTATTCTCATCGTCGTTGATGCGCTAGATGAATGCGATGTTGACGAAGCGCGCACTGTCCTTACCCTCCTTACCCAGACCATCAATAACACTCCACAACTCAGACTCTTCATCACTACTCGCCCAGAATGGCATATCCGGGATGTGCTGAACCAGGAGAAAAACCACGATATTTTCCGCCTGCATGAAATCGAAGACTACATCGTAAAATCTGACATCCGACTCTACCTCGATCATTATCTGTCAGCGGAGCGGATACAGCATTTAGTCCCAGGCATTCGGCCACCATGGCAGCCAACCGAGAAGGAACGAGATATGCTCTACGGAGTCTGCGGAACACTCTTCATCCTCGCGGCGACTGCGACCAAGTTCATCCTAGACAGTAAACGATCTGATCCCAAAAGGCAGATTTCCAGGTTACTCGAAGGGGTGTCGCCAGAGAATTTTTCTGGTTCAAAACGCACAGACACCATGGACAAGTTTTATCTCCACATCATCCGCTCCGCCCTTCCGGATGACCTTGATGAGGACGATGATTGGTTTGACGACTACCAAACTGTCGTTGGTTCGATTGTCGTCCTTCAGGACCCACTCCATTGTGTAGCGCTTGCAGCTTTGCTGGATGTTACTCCAACCTACATCGAAAGAACCTTGCGGCATTTGCATTCCCTCGTTGCTCCAGTTGGCCCAGAGCTAGTCTACCAAGTGCATCACAAATCATTCCCCGACTTCATTACCAACGAGGAACGCATCCGAAAAGCAACGAAGACGATGCCTTCAGACGACGCGATTAACCACCATTCATTTCGCGTTGACGAACGCACACATCACACATTCATGACAAAGCGATGTCTTCGTGTTATGAATATGCACCTCAAACGTAATATGCTTGAGCTTGATTCCGAAGACCAGTATAAGGAGGGACAGGAACTCTTGGAGATCATTCAGAACACTGAAGTCCTACCAGAACTCGTATATGCGTGTCTACACTGGGCGTCGCACCTTGCCTGGGGCAATCTCGACTCAGATATTCAGCGTGACCTAGATCATTGGGCATCTCATCACATCCTGAGCTGGCTCGAATCGCTGATTATCATCGGGAAGATGGATTCAGCATATGCAAGCTTGCGAAAGGCACACGGGGTAATCGTGAGTGTCAATCCTTTCATTCGAATGGTGAGAGTACCGAGCTGATGAACATGTAGACCAATGTTCCAGATTGGCTCGGTGGATGCAATATTTCGGTTCTTCTGGACGACGTCACGAGGATCATTCAACGTGATGGCGAGATTCTCAAGTTATCTCCCATGCACCTCTACTTGTCCAGCTTACCATTCGCACCACCTGAGAGCGCTCTATGCAAACAATATCCTTCTAGGGATGGTATCACAATCAAGTCAGGTATCGATCAACGATGGAGTCCTGCTATAGCGACCTTGGTCGGTCATTCTAGATATGTCGAGTTCGTAGCATTCTCCCCCGATGGCTTGAGGCTCGCATCAGCTTCCAACGATTATACTATTCGCCTCTGGGACGGAAAGACAGGTTCTCTTCTTTCCATTCTCGAGGGGCACCGTGCAGTGTTAAAATCAGTGGAGTTCATAGACAACGGGTCAAGGATTCTATCATTTCCTAAAGATAGAATGGAGACAGCGCGTCTGTGGGATGCCAAGACTGGCACCCCATTGGCAACGTTATCTGGGCATTCCGACTGGACTACTTGCTTTGTTACTACAACAGATGGATCTAAATTTGCCTCCGGTTCTTACGACCGCTGCATACGCCTATGGGACGGTAAAACAGGCGCAAATATATGCATACTTGAAGGGCATTCAAGCAAAATCGCTTCGCTCGCTTTCACTCGGGATGCTTCTCGACTCGCCTCTGCATCGGAGGATTGCACGATTCGTCTTTGGGACGTGGAAAGGGGCGTTTGCCTATCCGTCCAACGAGGCCATTCTGACTGGCTCACATCGATTGCATTCAACCACGATGAAACCCTGCTTGCTTCTGCATCCCGTGACAAAACCATCCGACTATGGGATGGAGCTACAGGCTCGCACATTTCAACTCTTACCGGACACCTGAAAGAGATTATTTCTGTACGATTCACCCCAGGAACCTCGCAGCTCCTTTCCAGTTCTGGTGATAAAACGATTCGATTGTGGGATTGCATGAATCCTGGTTCTTCCCCAGTCATCCTCCCTGTATATGATCATGTTTGCTATGGTCGAGCTGATATCATCATCTTCTCAGATGATGGGCTAAAACTCTTGACTGTATCTCATCCTAATCGGCCGCAGGTTTTATTGTGGGATTGCCGAAATGGAACCCTCATTGCTGAGCTCAACGGACACTCAGGTAGAATCACCTCTGCCGTATTCAACAGAGATGGTTCAAAGATAGCTACCGGATCAGGTGACAAAACTGTACGATTGTGGGACGGCCATCATGGCACCAACACCGCCGTTTTCCGTGGCCATTCACAAGGTGTTGAATCTGTTGCCTTCTCAAGCGATGGGTTGAGAGTGGCTTCTTCGGGCTTAGATAATACCGTTCGCCTTTGGGATGGTAAAGCAGAGACTTCAGATTCCACGGGCGGCCCAGATAGGCACTCGAACTGGGCTCACTTTGTGAGATTTATAGACCAGAGACTTGTGACAGCGTCATGGGATGGGCTTATTCACCTCTTGGACTATGAGGCCAACCAACATACAACACTTCCAGAGGATCATCCTCACCAGCCCTATCCAGTAGCAGTTACCGGTGACGGATTGAGGCTCGCTTCAGCAACCTACCGAGAAGTCTGGCTGTGGGACACCGAAACCCAGGTCTGCATTGCAACATTGACAGGACATTCAGCCCTGGTCTCATCTGTCGAGTTTTCGAAACCTGGTACAAAGCTTGCAACTGGATCTGAAGATGGAGCACTTTACCTCTGGGACGGCAGGACAGGAGCCCGATTGTCCAGTCTTGCAGGCCATTCGGGATCGATCATGGCCCTTGCATTTTCCAACGATGGATCTAGGTTGGCGTCGGCGTCAAAGGACAAGACAATTATGTTGTGGGATAGTGAGAGTGGCAATCATATTGCAACACTCACCGGCCATTCAGGCAGTTTAAAGTCTGTCATATTCTCTGCAAACGGGTCGAGGCTTGCATCCACGTCCTACGATTGGACCATTCGACTTTGGGATGGCATATCTGGAGTCCACGATGACAACGCCCTACTGAAAGGGCATCAGCAAACGGTCAACTCTGCCGAGTTTTCCAAAGATGGTGCTTCACTCGTATCCACCTCAGAAGACGGTTCTCTGCGTATCTGGGATACCCAATCAAACCAATGTACTGCGACCATTCAGAACTCCGCTTACCACATCAGATTGGCCTCGCTCTTCCCAAACAAGTCAGAGGCATCTCAATCGGCACGGCTGCTAATGCTTGTTCATCGACACCAGCCCAACATATCCGGGCTAGTTCTCGCTAGTGTATGGATGGATGGTACATGGTCAACTTCACCTATCTGCTGGTTTCCCCCACAATTTGCTGTTGTGTCATTCACTCTCAACGATAATTCATCTTTAGCTGCCGTAGGATGTAAGAATGGACGCGTTCTAATTTTTGATTTATCTCATTATTTGTAACCTTGCACCCCTTCCTGATTACCTTCTATACTATCTTTCAGATATATTAAGTATGATGGATCCCGTTATTCAAGTATCTATGTACGATGCCAGTCTAGTAATATACCTTGAGGTTACGGCACCTCCTCAGCTACTTGTAGCCTTGTCAGTGACACAGATCTCGCGTCAAACTTCGGATTGTATCAAACGAATGGGCGTTCTGGAGATACTATCAGCCTAAAGTCTTTGGGGACCGCGGGCCCGGAGTATATCCTACCTGCGGGCGAAGTCCTCCAGCCCTCCATCCAGATGGCTGGACCATTGTTCAGGCTGTCCTTAGGCACACTTCGAGCCATTTCTCGATATACTGTTGTCAGTGTTTTCGGTCTGTCCAATCGTCTCACTCTTGTAGCTAAGACCTGCTAAGACTCAGGAAAAGTCTGGCTGAGTAAAATTTCATCCACAAAATCTTCGAGGCAAGGTACTGATGCGCCACGGTAAGAATCCTGTTCACACTGAATGTCCGATGGCTATCAGCCCCAAGCGCTCAAGTGGTATCAATCTGATTGATTTACGCAGCTCGGGGATCCAGAGACCGAACAGGATCAAGTTGCACGAACCTCTTCAAGGACACTATAAGCCAAGTGATCACCATTGCCAAGCCTCTTGGGGTTCGTGTGTGGCGCAAAAGACTAGATGGAGACTTCAAAGGCATGGTTCAGGAACGTACGAAGGAGAATCCTGCTACACTTTCAATAGCAGCTATTTATGAAGTTGGTAGTCGAGAGTGATAAAAATCGGGTGGGTGTAAGCGATTGGGCTGATGAAACTGACAGGGCTCTGAGCGAATGAATAAAATGGTGACCTTATTCTAAAGGTAACAAACTACCTTCATAATAACCCTTGTCTTCGACCCAATGTCACCCCAAATTCGAGATATCACACCATCCTCGCCGTTTTCTGCCTCTATATGCGCCAAGGATGAGGTGGTTTTCGGCGAGAAAGTCTCTCTAAACATCGCTCTAGCCAACCAATTTATGGCGAACAATGCTTCCGATGCCTGGGTACTGCAATGCAACAACAAGACTGCGCCCTACTTCGCCAGCAACAACACGATCGAAACCTGCTACGACGATCATGTCACCCTGTGCATCGGAGGTCGTGACCAACAACATGCATGTGCGTTAGGTGGTCATTGCACAAGCATTGACTGGAGCGGGACTCATGCTAATGCATGCAGTTTGGGCCTCTTGGGTGGCTCGTCACAGTTTTCGGCAGGGGGAGCGAACACCATGGGATATTTCTGCTGCGGTCAGAGTGGTGGTGGATGTTTTGAGGCGGATGAGAAAACTCAATACAACGAGGATGACGATGACTTCAACAACGAAGTGACCACCAGGACCTGTAATCCGGATTTGACTCCTAATCCTGACTTATGGCTCTGTGTCGTCGACACGGCATCAACAGCCTGTGTCCGAATCAGGGACAACTCAACCTGTTCAGGACATTATTCTGACATTGATGCTCTCACATACACGCCGCCTTCAACGCACGCATCGACATCGACCTCGCCCACATCTTCGTCAATAGTTGTCCATGACAACGTTCTTGTTGACGTCGTAAGAAACCGGATTATTGCTGGAGTGTGCGGTACGGTTGGCGTCTTGATTATATCGGGTATCATTGCGTACATTCAAATTCGTCGAAGAAACAGGTCTCGAGGTGAGCTACGGATCGTAGAATAGGATCTTCCGCTGGCTGATTTGACTTCTCCAGAGACCAAATTTTAAATGAGGGAAACCTTAAGAGGGAATTGTAAGACCAAGACTTCAAGTTGGATGTTACCGAGGAGCGCGAAGATTGGGTCGTCGAATTACTTCACAACTATCTGCTTCGACTATCTTCCTATAACTAGTTTTGTATGCATATTCGACAACTGGGCCGGCGTTGTGCACATTTCTAGTAGAAAGACACGGGCTAAAACCAGGGTCGGACTTCATCCGCGTGACGAGGATCGATCATCCCAGTCACCGCACATAAATTTCCCACGCACCATTTACCTCTTGACGTTTAAGTAACAAGGCTCTTTGCACGCGTTGTTGGCATCTCTGAGGATGGTGACCGCCTAATAATGCCCTCTATATATGCCAATCAGAGGCGTTTTGACGAAGGCGCCAGCTGAAGGTGACCTCAGCCCTTACCATCAGACCTAGCAGAGTTCCCAATCTGATTCCATTACCCTAAGCTCAATCCTCATCGTTGCGTTCACACCGCATTCTAGTCAGCAAGCCCAGCTAGCACCAATACTGATATAGAGTACCTACGTAAGAGATATGCCTAGACGAATATACATGGTAGAACCGACACAAAGAACATCATCTAGATCGACTCGCTCGGAACGACCAGATTAGGTGTAGTGGGGGACAGACAGAGGAATAAGTAAATGTAACAGGGGGAATCTCTACGTGGCCAACAATAAGTATAAGTCAGAAGTAATGAGGCGAGGAAAGCAAGATAACTGAATCAGTAGTATGAAACCCCCTCGGACGAGCAGAGAGGATAAATAGGACAACACAACCCGATGACAACAAAAACACACATGGCCCTCCTATTGAAGCAGAAAGAGGAAAGGAAAGCCGGAAAAGAAAGGACTAGAATAACAACCTTCGCGGTAAATGGGTAAAGTGGTATATATGTACGATTTTGAATGATGAAAAAAGCCCATCGCGACCGGATCGCTTCTTCGTTTTGGTGGAATCAGCGACATCGCACAGCGAAGGGATGCAACAAGTGTCCATGGTGATCCAAAGGTCCCGTAAGAGCAGGAAGCGAGAGGAGCAGAGAAGGGGGATAAATTAGGAGAGGATGCGGAGTATTCGTGCCATTTGTCGTCAGCATGTCCCGTCGTGAAATCAGTATCCAGAAGTTGAAAGCAGGGTGGTAATGGCGCTATTCCAGGGGTTTGCAAACGATTTTTTCTCCACGAATCAGGTCGTCATTCGAAGGCGAATCTTCCGAATTAGCAACTCTCGTTACCAATTCATAGTATTCTCCCTCAAAATCGGCGCCGAAATCGCTCCAGGAACAAGCGTAGGTCCTACATTCCTTCTGCTCATCCCTTCTCTCTCCTGCAGATAGCTATAACTCGCGCCTCCTGCTTGTTGGCTCATCTGCTGCTGGGCTTGTTGTTGACCATACTGCTGCTGAGCTTCAAATCCTCTCAATGAGTCTTCTGCAAAGTAGAAGCTCCTTCTCCTCTGTCCACCGAGTGAATCCCTGTCGAAGTCTCTTCCATCAGGCCTGTAACCCATTCTCTCCCTCTCCTCCTCCGTCATATCGGGTGGATCGCTCAACCTTCTATGTGCCATCTCCCTCTTCCTCTGCATGCTTCTGTAAACCAAGAATCCAAGAACCAACAAGGCGATAGCACCAAGTGCAGAAACCACACCGATGATGGCATCTTGCCTACTCTTGCTTGAACTGCTCGAGGGCGACGAATCGTTCGCGGCACCGTCTCCAGGATTGTTCGAAGATCCAGAGGTATTATTGGGATCCGAAACGGCCTTGAGGGAGAAACCAGAGTTGACGTGATCGGCAAGCTGCTTAGCAACGGGATCTTGCAGACCAGTATAGAAAACGGAACTCTTAGCCTTGATGAGAGCAGCAAGGTCGTTGACGCGATCGACGGGAATGAAGGCGAGGAACATCGTGCCAAGCTGAATCGAATCCTGGGGACCCTTGTATGACGATGGAATGTACACCTGGAGTGCCCAAGTCAAGACTTGAGAGACTATATGCGCATATTCGTTAGTATAAACTCAAAGGAAACGGTGTTTGACAGGACATACCATCAATGCCAAGAGAGTTAGCGATGATGTTCGGCATATAGGCAAAGATCTGACTGCTGGCAATGTCATTCGTCACCACGAACGGCCAGTTGAGTTCTTGATTGAACAAGATACTGATCAAGGTATACTTGGTCGTATCAACCGACTTGAGATCGAGGAGTGTTTTGGGGTAGATCCTAGCAGCGAGACCGGTAGGTAAGGGAGCAACTGAGAAAGTCGTGGCAGCAGTGGGTGCAGAATCGGCCGAAGACGTAGGGTTGCTATCAGGGTCGCTGAGGGTGGTAGCCAAAGACGTGGTGGTGGGAACGGAAGTGAATGCCAATTGAGTCTCAGTCAAGACGAAGGAAAGATCAGAATTGACAGAGATGGTGGTGGTCACCGTAGGAGTGCCCGAGTCGGTGGTGGTGGGTAATGCCGAGTCAGTGGTGCTCATTGAAACTGAACCTGGGAACGAAATGGTGATCGTCGACGAGGGAGTCGAACTGGGAGGATCAGAAGTGGGAGGCAAACTCGTAGGTGGAACGCTTGTAGGAGGGTCGCTTGTGGGTGGTGGTTGCGATGGCTCTGAGGTGGGTGGCTGCGATGGCTGCGAGGTAGGGGGTGCCGATGGCTCAGAGGTCGGGACAGACGACGGAGGAGGAGGATCGACAATAGAGCTGAGGATACTCGTAATCGGATCCAAGATACCGGTCGAGGGAGAGCTTGTGGGCGGTGGCGTAATAGTACTCGGAGGAACGCTGCTTCCATCTGTAGGCGTTGTAGTGGGTGTTGTCGTGGGAGTGGTGGTAGGATCTCCGCCGCCCAAAATGCTCGACAATAGCGAAGTAACGGGGTCAAGGATACCGGTGCTGGACGTCGTAGTTGGCGTGGTAGTGGTATCATTCCCTGTACCGGTAGGGACCCCAGTCGGTGGTGAACTGGTACCAGTGTTGGTGCCAGTAGTCGATGTTGCTGGTAGGACGCTGGTAATGTCGCTAGAGGGGGAGCTAGTCGGGGCTGATGAGGTTGGCCCAGACGAGGGGCCATCACTACCGGAGGTGATGGTGGTTGTTACGACCGACGTTGCGGTAACGGTGACTTCGCTCGGGCTAGATGAAGCGCTGGTTGCGGATGACGAAGGCGCAGAAGATGGCGCAGACGACGAGTGGAGGTGGTGGCCACCGACAACGGCGCCGTTAGGCAGAGTGATGGGTGGGAAATCGAGGTCTATGCCTGGGGGGTTGAATATATCTCCACCTGTGACCGTCATCATATCAGCTACCGAGCTCATCGTTCAATTGTCGCCACTCACCACCTGGACTTGGTGGAGCCCTCTTCCTCTGCAACCTCTTTCCATGGGTGAACGTCGTCTCATGCGAATTTGCGGCTGCAACTAGCGAGAATAATAACGAAGCAGAATAAATAATAGAATATTTCATATTTGACTACTTTTTGAGAGTAGCCTCAAAGGAAGGAGCGTGGGGTCTCTGCCAGTATCGACAGAGGAACGGGAGGAGAGGCGAAGAGAAAGCTTGAGGTTGCTTATGACACGACCGCCAAAAAACAACAGAGCCTTCGAGTTACCATCAAAAATCAAAACAACTACAAACAACCCTTCACGGCTCTTGGCTTCCGTGTTTTCGCCCTGGTCAGAGCACACCGCCTCGTTCGAGTTCCCCTGTGTTATATAGATAAAACTGATTCTAATTATACTGACCTGTGTTGGTCTGCTGAACGCCTTCGAGTGAATCTTCATACGACTTGACTCCATGTTCATCCGTATAAACACCGACGCAGCAGTGGTGCCATCACCCATGTGGGCAATCCGATGAACTCGATAGATGTTCGATGGGCACTTGACATCGTATTCTCAAAGAACTTGTGTCGACGCCGCATCTCCTAATCGCCGACCATCTCTGCACTCGGCATCTCGACATGCCAGTGGTTTGTGGACATCATCTTCGCTCGCCAGCCCTGGCACATGTCCTTGGGACACCCTCCATCATCTTCTTGCATCATAAACTTGATACATCCATTCATTGGCCGCCACAACTGTCATTCAATCCATCCATCTATTATCTAGACGCCCATTCACAGCCAACCAAGTGTTCATCGAGGAGAAGCAGATGGACCCCTCGCATCTCTCCACTACGTGCTTTTCCCGATGATACGGACTCGACTCTGGGCTATTCCAGTCACTGCTCAACCTTTTCCCAGTTATACATTCCCTTTCATCGGCCGCTCAATGCTTTGCCGCTCCCGGCGAGCCAGGATCTCTGTTCCATCTCTGACTACCGTCCCTGCCAGGTCCATACCCGTCATCAACGCCATCAACCCGAAACTCAATCGATCATTCCAGCTTTGACACTTCGGCTTCAGGTTCGCACAACGCGAAACATCGATTCTGAATAAGTAAAGCAACGTGCTTGGAAGATCCAACCGCTATCTCTTTAAGCAACTCCACTACGCTTTCTAGCTCCACATCGAACCTCTTCAATTTGACGGACAAGGTTTTGCGCCAGCATCGCAGTACGCGCACTCTACACGAAAAAAGAAGCACTCTGTGGGTACCAAGTGGATGCCATCAAAAGGGTGTTGCTTCTCCAACTGAAGTGCTCATTCAATTCACTTCCTTTCAGGGTTAGCTTTTTCTGCGCGGTAAAATAGGTCAGCCCAGGCCCTATAGTCGAGCATACACAGTGTACTAGGCGCCTCCTTACACACATCTCGCTAGCGTACGGGTATCAATTGGATTATCAGTATCGTCTTCTCGTTTTCATTCTGTCAGTGCATTCCTCGATGTTGTCCCCTTCATACGAAATCTTCCAATTTATTCCACTTCCTCAACCCGAACAACTCTGGCAACATATCCCACAACTCCTTTCGTCCTCTCTCATGCGCCGACTCCGCCTCCGCCGCACAAGGATCACATAGTCCCGCGGCCCATGTACTATCCCAAGACTCCCATCCTGTTACATCCCGCTGTGCGTCAAGTGGTGCGTTAGAATCCCTCCTCGGGGATTTTCGACCGCTGGAAGAGCTGTAGTGTTGGCTCAAACTGGCTGAGAGATTCATTTCGAGTTCTATGGTGCTTTCGCTGTCGGAGTCGTTCTCCATGGTTTTGTCCAAGTCCTTCTCCTTCTCTTGTTCCACATTGCCGTCTGCGCCTTTTTCGACAGCACTGTCCTCTTTGGTACAATTCTCAACCACCTCCTCGTCGTCAACTATGTCCACCACTGGTGCCTTCCTCCTCGGTCCAAAAATCTGATAATAAGCCTTCTTTTTTGCCATCCTGCACTTATCGGTATTGAGGGCCGTGCCGACACATTGGCTGTAAGGGATATCCTGGAACCAGAAATAAGTGATCTCCGTTATCTTATCTCGCAATCGGTGGAAACCTAGAAGACAAGTTACTTGAAGCTCTGGCGGAAGAGTGATAACCGATCCATCATGACATTTGACACCCTTTACAATAGAGTCCTGGTCGTTACACATGAATCGGCTATCGACGATGGGAGATCATGTAATTACTCACCGCATCATGGCTGAAAAAAATATCCAGATAAATGAGGGGGATAATTGTAGGCATTTTGCATTCAGTTGCCAGCATCAGAAGCTTAAACGCGATCGCTGGACACTCTTCCGTCTCAACTGCCAAATATTGGAGCTTGGGTGCTTTCTTGGCTCGATTGAGCTTCTTCCACTGAGCATATTCATCTGGATATTCTTTGTATAGCCTTTCAGCAGCTTCTACGCGCAGATGGGCAAAGCCATATTTGTCCCCTAGACGGATCAGGGCTGCCAAGATGGACAGCGGAAAGCGACCCGCATTTTCGTGATAGAAGTTGAGGAGATATGTACTATACAATGTGTTAGAGATCAATCATGCTTATACACACATTCTGAGGAGACTCACGTATCGTAAAGCGCGTGCAGAAGATGGTCCATATCCTCTGCCGCATCCCCACTCGTCCTTAACACCTTCACGCCGTCTTCGCGAACCACGCTCTCTGTCTCCACCACCCTCTTAAACTTCTCGGAGTTTCTCGTCAACATACCCAGATGAACGCGAAATTCGGTGTCTTCGACTTGGATAACCAGGTTTCCATCGTCGAACCACAAATCCGACTTTGCTACAACCTGTTTTTGCCCTTGTCCCGCCCTCGGTGTCGAGTCTTTCTCTTCATCATCTTGTAGTTCAGAGACTTTTCGCTTCTTCTGAGAAGGCGCCTCCGCGTCGGGAGTGGGCGTTTTTACCGTGGGTGGGACCTTTTGAATTGCTATGGACGCGTTGGGCGACTGGACGACGCGACTTGGGCGCTTTGAGTCACAGCCACCTCATCTTCTCATGCTTACTTCAGCATTGATCGTATCAAGCCAATTTATAGCACCGCCACCTCCTAAACGCGACTCCTCCTGAACTTGAACTCGAATAAACTTTGGTGAAGAAATACGCCTCGTTGTTTATTCGAACATATGGGTAGTCACAAATGAATTGGTCAAAGTAACAAATAAGATGCTAAACACTCTGCACTATATGTCGACCCAAGTCTACAGCCAAACGGCCCTCCTCAGGTTTCTTTCCTCAAGGTATCCCAGTCAGGGAGTTTGAAAAACGATGGCAACATACTCCAGAGCTCCTTTCGACTCTGATCAAATTCTACTGCAGCGGGTGAACAAGCAGTGCATAAGCCAGAACGTAACTCAGTGGGGAGTGGGAGTAGCTGTGGGCGAATGCCTTGCAGTTGATCGTCGCCAGCTCGGAATTCCTGGGTGTAGATGGCGAGTTTTGTCTTGTAGCACAGCTCCTCAGAACCTTTGATCAATGTCTGGAGGCATCCTGGTGCTGGTACGCTATTCAGTGCTGACCATCCCTTCGTGGACAATGCATAGCGCAGCCGAATAAGACCTGTCGTGATTCGCAGGCGTTCTTCAACTGGCAGAGTGATTTTGGACCCGTCCTTTGGAGTGTATCCGTTCTCGATCTCTTCCTACAACGATTTGCATTTAGAACCATAGATCTCTAGTCAGTATGCAATGAAAAAGTACCAGTGAAAGGACTGAAAGAACGTTGAGATAAAGGGCGGGCAGTATAGACTTCATGTTGCATTCTTGAGCGGCAGCAAGGACTTTGAGGATAACGGTAGTTGCGTCTTCGTGTTCAATCACTTTTATTGTAGGTCGACTGCGAGATATCCATTGATCATACGTCATGGGCCATTCCTCGTGTAATCGTTCGAGGATTGCTTGTCGGACCTTGGGAACGCGATATTTGTGACCGAGGCGAATGAGAGCGACAATGTGAGGTAATGTTAATTTAGCGCTGGATCGAAATGACCTGTCAGCAGATAAGTCAGAAAAATACGAGAATACTTGAGTTGTATGCTCATACCACTCGTAGAGAGCCTCCAGAAGATAGTGGAGGTCTTCGGCTGTTTCAGATAGCTCGACAATAGGACAGTCATGCTCAGGATAGGGCAATTCGCGGAAGGCCGTTGAGTACTTAGACAGAACGCCACGATGAACGCGAAATTGGGTTCTTTCAGCCTCAAGGATGACATTGCCATCGTCGAACCAAATGTCAGATTGAAGCGTCTCCTCCCCACTCCCTCTACCGCTCAGCAGCGCCCTATCCTCCATATCCTCTCTTTTTCGTTTGATCAACAACTCAGGGCTAATTCCTTCGTCGGGTCTGCACGATGTGCCTCTGCTAGAGCCTGGCATGACCTGTATCTTGTATCAGAGATATGGACCAACAAAGGCGTGTCAGGGTCCATGTAAAAGTAGAGCTATAAATGAGAAACGGGTGGTCACGCGCATTGATCGCCACAATTTACGTTTTCAAGTTCCCCGCTCGTATATCGAACCAAACAGACATTGCACTTTCATAAAAATCTCCAAAATCTCACGGAGGTGGAGTATGCTATTCCAAAGGCACATAACTAATGCTCGCACAGCGAGAATTTGTGCATAGAGAAGGCTTTGTCTACTCCTGACTGCCACATCATTCTCTCCTCCATGAGTTCCACCCGGAGTTCCTTGGCATCTTCCATTCCCAGAGGGAAGTCGTCAACAAAATCGAAAATCCTGTCCTGAACTTCGACAGGTAGACTCCCAAGATTTGCCCTTTCCCGAGTGTTCTTGACGCCTTCTTTCACATCGTCCATCCACCAATCCTTCCTCTGCACTGGCACGTTCGCAGTTGAAATCACTCTAATATGTGGATCGACAAGGAACAAGGCCAAGATCTTCCTCCAGCCCCTCTGCGTCTTATCCTGAAGCTCGAATGGTTGTACTTGATGTTGTAGAATATTTGGCCAAGTTAGGAGCCGTCCTTCTGGTGTAAGAGGTGCTCCGATGACTTGTACAGAACGACCATGTCGGCCACATCCGAACACGGCCTCGAGCCAATCATGGTGGTCTTGAGGGTACGAAACGCCCTGATAAGATTCGCGGGAAGCTTGCTGCCGGAAAGCCAGGCGAGATTCGGTGATATTGTAGCTGTCATAGTAGTAAATGGCAGATGCACAAATATGTTCGTTCTAGAGACAATGGTCAACGTCGTTATGAATGGAGAACCAATACCAGCATACCAGTTGCCCCTCAACATGCCAGCTGCCGCCTTCGTATGTGGGCTTTTCGGGTGTCAACTCGATGTTTGCCATCTTGACGACGACCTGTAGTCCTTTGTCCTTGAAGTCCCTGACAAGGTCGACGACCTCTTTTGGTTGTGGCGGAGGAGCGAATTCGCCTGGTTCCAGTTGTACAACTTGTCTTGTCTGTCTATACCACTCCTCTAAGCGTTCATCGTAGTCCTCTTCATCTTCACCTTCGGCCTGCTTTGGCTCATCGCCTTGTGGGTTGTTCTCTGGATCGGGGTCGTAGACACATGTGGTATATGTGATGCGTTGATATTGTCGCATTTCCTTGTTCGCAGGTAGCAATGGCGTGAGGGTAGCATTCCAGAGGGGGATGGCGCGGGCAATGACTTTCCCGATGATCTGGTAGAGGTCTGCATGTCTGCCAGGATGAAGATTGTTAATGTAGCTCGTTATTCTAGAAAGATTGGTCATCAGTAATCTATCAGGCAATTCATACAGACCAAAGGGAAAATCTTACTTGACAACCCCGTTGTCATCTAGAGAGATGTCACTAGGCAGCCACTGAAACTTCCTGCTGTACACATTCACTGGCTTCCCAGCCTGCTTGCGGAGGACGACTGAGTACTCGCTCCAAGACGCCAAAGATGCGTCACTTTCTGGCGGTACGGCAATGACCTCACCTTCTCCGCACCGCTTGATACAGTCTTGGATTGCTGTGGTCCCATCTTTTATGACTCTGGACTTTCCATAGACGAGAGGGTACAGGGAAGGATGAATGAGGTCAAGAACCTTCCCATCCGAACCAGGATGCCAGTCCTTTTCACGCTCCGGAACCTCCTCTAACACTCTTGCAGCGGCCTTCAACGCCTCGCGAAGTTCAGCAGGTATAGCTGTGTCCGACTTCACGACGCAGCCGGGGTAAATGGGCAAGTAGCCATTGTTCCGGAAGTCGTCCACCTTCGTCTTGACTTCAGCGAGGACCCAATTAACCATGCTTTCAGTAATTGTAACAGGTTCCTCATCGTAATCGTAGTCTTCGTACTCAAAGTCGTCCTCGTCCTCGTCCTCGTTGTTATTGTTGTCGTCATCATCTTCGCCTTCGCCTTCATTCCCATCCTCGTCTCCCGTCAGACCACTTATCCCTTTGAGTTCGGAAGCTGCAGCCGATAAACCCGCAGTACTTTCGAGCATCTCCGCCTTCCAATTCGCCTGTATTCCCTCGTCAAAGACCTGGGACCAGATACGTTAAGGATTTAGTCACAGATCGATTTCTTGGGTCAAATGATATACCTTGTTATCCCAGCCCTCCTTGTCCGTAATTGTGTCCATATAGCCGATCATTACAAGCTCACGACAAGTCAACAATGGAAGGCTAGCAAAGTTCTTTGTTAAACCTACACAGAGCACGGCCAGTAGATTGAAATTTACGCGATTTTTTCGTCTTCGAGAGCGTCTTCATCAAGAGCATTCGGGAAAAGCGTGCTGACAGCGGATGGGTAGCGATCGGCGAGTTCGATGGTAGGCTCGTAGTTGAGTGGGTGCCCGAGACCTGGCAACAGGGAAGCATCGCCCGCATTCTCTTGAGCAGATGAGGTAGACTCTGCCATTTGGAGGGAGTTATTTGTACATGAGTGATCCAAACGCAGCACTTATACTTCGTGTACAGAGGCAATTTCCCACTCATAGAAGGCACGAGGCATCTGCCGATGGTTTGCCTTGACATGTTCATGTCAATTTAGATGACGGCAGGATGGTTATCTGAAGGGTGGGCGTCGTGATGGGGAGACAGACCAGTGATACGTTGTCCTGCTAAACATCGAGTAGACTTCTGAAACTGAAAGGTGAAAGCAAGACAGGAGGACAGGAGTTACAACTTGCATGACTGTCAGCCGCGGCTTGACGGCCATCACAACCACAAATACAGTACGGTTTTGTAAATGAGCGACGGACGGGATGGTTCCCTTAAGCTTAACTTCCATGGCGGGCTCAAGCTTCTCAGGCTCACGGAAGGCGCCTCCGTCGTGCTCCTGATTGAACTTCGCCCTTCGAGTCCACTACTTTCATTTGATAGCTTTCCTCTCCCTCTACTACTAGGCATTCCCCCATGGCAAACACCATCAGGTTGTCATCGCGCGTTACTATTATATAGTACATACGTCATTACTCAAGGAGTTCCAGTCGAAAAAAATATACATTCAAAAACACATTATTATTGCTCTAGACCTCCCCCACCAACAACTCTTCCCAAGCTGGGAGTTTGAAGTAAGCAGGCAGGACGGCCCAAAGCGCCATCTTCGTCAATTTATGCTCTTGAATCGATACTGCACATGCTCCACACAGCTTTTCGTTGAATTTAGCATCTACAGGCAGCAAACTTGGTCGCGAGCCCCGAAGAGAATGAGTATTTTCGAATTCCTTCTCGTACATCTCGATCTTGGCCTTGAGGCAGTCGCGGTTTTGAGTTCTACGACAGCCAGGTAGAGGAATTCTGTTTACAGGCGCCCATCCTGTAGTAGAGATAGCGTATCGCAAGCGGACTAAGCCTGACATGAGGCGCATTCTCTCTTCCAATGGGATGTTCAGTTCCTGTCCCCCGATATCAGCGACATTAGAGTCCAGTTCTTCCTACAGAGAACCTGTCAGAGCCTAAGTCTTGCTAAAAAGGGATAAAACTTACCAAAGAGAATAGTGAGTAGACATCAAGGTAAAGAGCGGGGAGGAGGGAAGCCAAGTTGTACGTCCGTGCGAGATATAGCATCTGGAGGACGATGGTCCGATTATCATCGCCTTCGACGCTGCGAATATCTGGCCGGGAGCGTGAAACCCAGACTTCATAGTCCGCAGGCCAGTCCTCTTGTAATCTTGTAACCAGTTCCTTTGTTAGCCTAGGGATGCGGTATTTATAGCTGAGGGATATCAATGTCGTGACCGTCTTCAAAGGCAATCGCTGGCATGATCTGAATGTCCTAGAAAACGTTCAGCTTCTCAGTGTCAGGTCTTGCTACAGCCTTACCATTCGTAAAAAGTCTCCAGGAGATACCCTATGTCTTCTGCGCTGTCGGAGAGCTCTAAGATTGAACATGTGTTTTCTGGCAGAGAGACTTCACGAAAAAATCCAGAATGTTTGGCAAGAACTCCTCGATGAACGCGAAATTGCGTCCGTCCCGCTTGAAGAATAAGATTGCCGTCATCGTACCAAATGTCAGACCGGAGTATGGATTCGGCAGAACGTCGACTTGACGGAGTTTCATCACCTTCAGCTTCCTCCCGCTTTCGTTTGAGTATACACTCAGAGGTCATCGCTCAGTCCTCGAAAGCCTACAGGGATTTCTAGTGCATGTATGGTCGTTCCTGGTGAAGCGACAAACTTTAAATTGCCAACTCATTGTCAACGTCAACCGCGAAGCGAATTCGGGTATTTGTCCTTGTTGGCCGAAGTCCTTGGTGCCCCCAAAAGGGTGGCGGCGGATGCCGACATCCCTGGTCGCAAACTTACCATTATCATGGATCAAACAATGTTCCATGCTAGAATGGAGGGAAAGTTACGAGATTGTGGGTCCGAGAATTCATCGTCAAACGGAGGTTCAACGAAACTGGACCCTGTCACTGCGAAGATGGAAGGGCAACGTATCGTTCCATACCACGGACTCCTAAGACGTTAAAATTGCATGGCCGTCCTAGCGCACATCAACATGCAAGTCCAGAACGGTGCTATCAATCGATTTACAAAGCGCCTCGAACAACTTCTTGGAATCCTCGGCGCCAAATTCCGCTGACCTCATGCCTTTGATCAAGGCGTTGAATTTGGAGGATACTTGTGGAACCTTAACAATGGATCAGAATGGCCAAAGAAAGAAATTCGCCGATAGAGCGCCCACCTGATCTATCAGCGCTTCAATGAATGCGCCACATTTCTGTACGTCACTTTCGAACGCAGAATCTCCAGCGTGATTAACCTCCTCCGATCGCTTCACGGCTGAGAAATCGACAAAGTAATGGCGAAGGGCGTCACTCGGGGAGTCTTCACTGGTATTCAACTCGGACATATAACATTGTGCTTGATGAAATGGAAGCCCTGCTATACCGTGTTCGTGCAGAAACAGTATGCCCTGCGAATACGTATATCAGTGGAAGTACGATTTGAGGAGATAGTTGGAAAACCTCAAGCAATTGACGTATGAATGTGATGAGATCTCTAACAGTCCGCAGCCGTGTATGCTGGTAAGAAGCTAGTCGCCCCATAATTAAATAGGTAACACTGCCTCGCTTTGACACGCGCAGTAGATGAGGGGACGGGTTCCAGGGATCTGACCTCCTTTGCCGTTGATTAAGCTCAACCAGAACTCCAATCTCATTCGCTGTCCTCGCTCGCTTGATCATGACTGGAGACAATCCCTCTGGTATGTCTCCAGGGATCATCTATATAACAGGTCAACTCCAGCTCAATACGTTGGTTCCGTAAGTGACTCACGAGGTCGGGATGGTCTGGGCTACTCTCGAGGGTGACTTCGTTTGAAAGGGCTCGATCTAGTAGGCCCTCATAGCTTTTGGTGGTCGTCAGTACTACTCTCGGTAATGTCAAAACGTGCTCACCTAGTATTCTCTACATCAATAGAGGTTGATGATCCCTGCCTGGATGAGACATTTGAGGAGGACGCCGACATGTATTCAGAGTCGGTTGAATCCAGGTGGACTATGGGTATCATCCGCTGTAAAGGATATCCAATATGCGAGGGCATTTCATAGTCTTCGATAGTCCCTTCGCTATCATCGGATGCCGGGTCCGAATCCGCATCTGAGTGGTCCGGCGACCGAACGAGATGTCGGTCCAGAAAAACTCCTCGTCGACGTGGAGGAGCATCAGTGACGCGGAGAGGGCTAGGGCGGGCAGGAAGGTTTGAAGGACCGGGCGATGTAGGATTGACCATGATGGTGGGTCGTTGAGCGAGAAACGTCGAGGGGATACTTGGACCAATTTCAAGACATCGGAAACCGGATATATCTTCCACTCCGCTGCCTCAGCCTGCCTGCCAAGCTTGCCGCCAAAGATTGAAAAAATCCTGCATTCTTGCTCGGTAAAACGATACTAGTCAGCACTCACTTGATCGATTATCGATTCATTCCGGTCGGTCATTGCAAAAGTGTCATATTCTGTCAAGTTTCTACCGCAGGCAAGGTTGACGAACGTGCACGTCCAGCACTCAATACGTAGCGATGGCTTCTATTTCTACGTCAACATCCTTAGGTAGCTTCGCAGCTTGAATGCATGACCTAGCGGGCTTGGGCACCGGAAGAAGCTACATGACGCGACGAATGAGGTTATATACAGTTACCCAGCAAAAGGGAGTTCCTCACCTTCTCGTAAACTTCATTCATCGCTTCGAAGTTGTCCATATCTTTCAAGAACACGTTGACTTTCACGACCTTCTCCCAGGTAGTGCCAGCGGCCTCGAGAACATTCCCGATGTTTGAAATGCATTGTGCCTGGAGGTGATGTCGCCGTTGAACAAAATCTGAGGTCATTCGATCTCCTTATCTGAGCCTCGAGGCACTCACGGTATGTTCTTTAATGCCTCCGGCGACGAGTTGACCATTCTGATCGACGGGTGTCTGTCCACTCACGAAAATCAAGCCAGGAATCTTGGTGGCATGAGCTAGGGTGAGATGAGATGGCTGTTTATGTCGGGTGCAAATATTATGCCACTTACACAGGATGTGGGGGACAGCAGGGTTCTTGGGCGAATTGATCTTTTCAACAGTGGTCATCGTTCAAAGCAAAGAATTCAGATAAAATAGAGTTCTCCTGAGGGCGCCTTTCGACCCTGCAAACCCTTTTGTACCCTCGTGCCGCCGGGCCGCTACTCCGACCACACCACCCATCATGATCCTTTGCCACGACTCCTTTGTCCAGTGACCTTCTTCCATGTGTTATCCTTCAACACATGCATACAATCTCGGCTTAAATGCTTCTTTGGTGCAGTGCGATAATACTTATGGGGACGGAGAACTCGCAATCCGACATGGCTTACTCGAACGAATTCTATGGCTAAGCCGTTTATAGAGCTCAATTCACGGTGGCTCAAACTATAGCCCCTGTGAAGTTGACCTCAACTTCGGACTGGAGTACCTCAGAAGAAAGCTTGACTTTCCAACGGTCACGAATCAGACACAATGAAGGACATCGACACGGATACCAAGGATGAAAAGGTTCTTGTCACTCCAGAAGAAGAACGCCGTCTTCGACGCAAATTCGACCTTTACCTTCTGCCACCTTTGACTTTCATGTGCGATCCTTAAATTCATCTGATTTGACTCAGACTGATATGCGCTTCTAGGTACCTATGCAACGCTCTCGACAAAGGGAATGTTGGAAATGCGAAGACCGATGGCTGGGA
Source organism: Clitopilus hobsonii (assembly GCA_015708445.2). Lineage (NCBI taxonomy): Eukaryota > Fungi > Basidiomycota > Agaricomycetes > Agaricales > Entolomataceae > Clitopilus > Clitopilus hobsonii. The sequence continues at coordinate 939,903 of CP068003.1, read as the reverse complement.
TAAAGATATTGGTTTGAAAGGAAATCAGGTATTCTTAGTTTCGATGGTCTATCTCCCGCATCTCTGACAAGGCGAACAGTACTACCTTCTTGTGATGATATTCTACGTGCGTGCTTGAGCTATCATACCAAAGTACATCGACCGATTCTTTTCAGGTTCCATTCTGCTTGTGAGTAATCTCTGGTCGCTGGCTCGCAGGTCTGAATTGACGGAGCCGTGCAAGATTTGGGACGCCGATATCGTTGCTCGTCAAGCGGTTCTCCGCTGCTAGAGTCCTCCCTTGTATGATGATTGGCTTTGTAAGTTCGCATCTACTCTCATTCACAAAGCCTAACTCAGTAAACTCGTTTCAGGGATCTATGTTTGTACCCTTCATGCCAGCCTGAGGTAGCTACTCACATCACACATGGTGGATCATAGGTCCTTGTTCGCCGGAATAGCAAAGAATTTTTCGCGTAAGTCCTCGCAGGTGACTCCAATGGTGGCTTTCTCACATCCCATTCCAGAAATCTTTGCCATACGGTTCTTTTTGGGTATCTTCGAGTCGGCTATGTTGCCCGGCGTGGTAAGCCCGATAACATAAACATTCGAAGGATCACGCGAACTCTCCTGCAGGTTTTCTACTTGTCCACATTCTACAAGCGGAATGAACTCGCGTCTCGTGTTGGCTTATTTTACGGTATGTCGCAGTGGTGGCTATATCACCTGCTGCTGATAGTCGATTCTAGCTGCCGCCTCCATTGCTGGGGCATTCTCTGGTTAGTCGCTAAACGGTCACCAGAATATGAGCATCGTGCTGATTTCCGTAGGCCTCATCGCGTTCGGCGTGTTCCACATTCATCATTCCAAGTACCATGCGTGGCAATTTCTCTTCTGGATTGAAGGTTGGTACCCATAATACCAGCTTGTCATTGGATATTCCGATTGTACATTGTTTAGGTGGAAGCACTGTGGCATTTGCAATCTTCGCACTCCTATGGCTACCTCGCTCACCATCCACATGGAAGAAATTAACAGAACGGGAGAAGGCTGTAGCTAGAGCCCGCATTCTCATGGATTCATCGGTGACTGCTGACGAAAAGCTGAACATCCGCGATGCATTCCGTCCTTTCAAGGATCCTATGTACTGGTGATTTCTCTTTCCACTGTATCTTCTCTGGCTTCTCAGAACTGAGAATAACCGCAGGGTCTGGGCTGTGATCAGCCTTTCATTCGGAGTCCCATTGGCAAGCGTCAATAATTTCCTACCACAGATCGTGGCGAGTTTGGGGTATTCCACCGTGAAGACAAACCTTTACACAGTCGCACCCAACGTTGTGGGAACGGTGGCACTTCTCCTGCTCACCTTCTCATCAGACTATTTCCGCGAACGGTCAATCCACATGTCAGTCAAAACATCACCTTATGGCTCACCTCAAAGCATTCTCACATAATCTCCCCTGCGTAGCTGTATCCCCCTAGCAGTTGCGTTGACGGGTTTCATCGTGCTTGGTTGCATCGACCCCCTCGCACACAAGCAGGTGGCATATTTTGCATGCTTCCTTTTGACAATAGGAGTTCGTATTGTCCACTTCTCTTCTAGATTTTACTTGACGAACATATCATAGGCGTTTGCCCCTTCAGTACTAGTTAGCGCATGGTGAGCCCCTGCCCTCCAGCAGTTGACAATCTGTTGCTTATACCCCGTCAGGTACTCCAATAACACACCTAGCGAATCACGTCGGGCTGTTGTAGCTGCTGTGATGGGTGAGGTCTATATTGAAGATCTTTAACCATCCTGCTGACTGAGTTCTCTCCTCTCGCTTGTTTCGACAATAGTTGCCATTGCTAACTCGGCTGGCCTAATCTCAACAAATGTCTTTAGAGCCCAGGATGAGCCTAAATACGTTCCAGGTATGCCCCACGAATATTGTGAGACCTATATCGTTGCTTAATTCAACATATGCAGCTCTTGCAACTTCAGGTGCGATCGAGATGTATCTATCAGATACGAACTCGGTTTCTAACGTCCCTATTTGTACCTTCAGCTGCCTTCGGAGGCTTCTGTTTGCTTCTTGTAGCAGGGTACGTGTTTAATATACCCATCCTTGATAATTATTCTCACATTAACTCTCATTTAGTGTCGGAACGTATATGAGGATTGAGAACAGGCGGAGAAATCGAGAACAAGGGGTGGAGATTACCGCTGCGGACGTTGACACTGAGGACCTTGGTCAGGGTCCGTCATCCCCTGCCTTTAGATACATGTATTGATCTATACTTCGACTCTATCTAACTGAAAGATATCTGTATGACCTTACTTCTACGCTCGAAGCTTGAATAACTTGGATAACTTGAATTTGAATGCATGAACGCCGGATCGGATTCGGAAGCCGGAAGTTCGTCCGTTCCAGTCACGTGCAAAGAATTTCCAAATCTGAAAGCAGCGTGCTCGCCGTCGACGACGTTGAGCACCAGTCTATCGACTTGGACAGCCTTGTTTCATCATGAGCACTGAGGCATCCTCAAGCACACCAATATCTAGCCAAGAATATGAGTCTTTCAACTCAAAAGTCCAGGTAGCGGCACTCAAGGCGACCCGCAACGCGCTCGGACTGCCCAACGACATCACCTACCACCGGTCCATGGACCAATCGTTCTCACAGGAGCTCGACAGTTTCTCATCCAGAGTCCTCTCATTAACGAACAGGATTATCAATGTGGCCTCGACAGTCGATTCCACGTCCAGCAGGTCCAAAGGAAAAGGGAAGCTTACGGCCCAGGACGATGTTGTGGACAGATTTCAATCTCTGGTTGTGGAGGCTATGGACCAGCTCCTCGAGCGAACGGTAAGATATTATCTGCTCATATGACAAACCGTGCTTATTTGAACAGGATATTGCCCTCGATGAAGTCCTTGGTATCTCCAAAGCTCCTGCTATCGCAGTGAATCCGGTGGCGGCCTCGACAAAGAAGAAGGTTAGTCTATTATTTGAAAGAATGAAGCGACACTGATCTCTCGTAGGCTGTAGGCACCACTCGTTCTGACCCTGTAATTCAACATGCTGCGAATTTGCGAAAGCCACAACTCTCTTTCAAGCGGAAGGTTGTCAATGACGATTCTTCCTGGCACCCCGCACTTCCACACAAGTACAATGCGAAGGTACCTCTCGGGTACAACTTTATTGAAGATGATACCGATTCGTCCGACGACGTCAGGGTAGTGTAAGTGAATCTCCTCCACTTCTAGAACCTCCCATATTGATTCTACTCCTCAGCCCAACGCACCCCTATCGCTACGAAATTACCCACATATCGTACCCCAGAAGGATGTTCGAAACTTCGACTCCAACACCTCCCAAAGAGTTTTCTGATACACCTTTCCATTGGGTGGAGACCGAGGAAGACTTCCAGTCGATGCTTGCGAAGCTGCGTCAAGCTCAGGAAATTGCTGTTGACTTGGAGCATCATAGTTATCGTTCTTACGCTGGGTTCGTGTGCCTAATGCAGATAAGCACAAGGGAGGAAGACTGGATCGTTGATACCTTGTTGTTGAGAGAAGAGCTGACTGAGCTCAATGAGGTGTTCACAAATCCAGATATAATCAAAGTACGTCTCCTTGTCCTAACTATAACCTTTTCTACTCACCTTTCTGTGTAGGTCTTCCATGGTGCCGAGAGTGACATCGTTTGGCTCCAACAAAATTTTGACCTGTATATCGTCAATCTCTTCGATACCTTCCACGCATCTAAGTTATTGGGTAAGCTCTGAAGAATTCTAGAAAGCTGGTATCTGATGGGCCTCCTAGAATTCCCTCGCCATGGCTTGGCCAACCTACTGGAGATGTATTGCGACTTTATTCCGGACAAACGATATCAGTTAGCTGACTGGCGCATGAGGTATGTTCGCTTCTATCTCAGCGACGCCGCTCTCTCACTCAGAGATAGGCCTTTACCACAAGAGATGATTGATTACGCACGTGCAGATACGCATTATCTGCTCTACGTCTACGATAGTCTGAGAAATGCTCTGATTGACAGAGCCCAGTCGCGAGCCCAGTCGAGAGCAGGATCTCCGATGGATACTCCTGCTTCAGGGGAATCTGCCCAGACACTCATCAGGCAGGCACTCTCTCGGTCTGAGGAAACGTCCCTCAAGACCTACGAGAAGGAGACTTATGATGAAGCAGGGGGAACGGGGAGCAATGGATGGGATACCCTTGCTCGGAAATGGAACAAAGGGGCATTAACGGCAGGAGGACCAGGGGTTGGCATTAGCGCCCTGCAGAGGAGCGTCTATCAAGCAGTGCATAAATGGAGAGAGTTTATCGCACGAGAAGAAGACGAAAGCACAAGGTGGGTTGAAACTTCTACCGATGTTTCTCCTTACCAATTCTTGGACCAGATATGTGCTTGCGAATCACTATCTCTTTCAACTCGCGGAGCAACCGCCTACGGATATGGCGGCGTTGTTGTCAATTTTTCATCCCGTACCACCTGTTGTGCGGCGTCGAGCCAAGGAGCTCTTGGAAAAAATAAAGAACGCCGCAAATCAATCAGTAGCAAGCGATGCGCAGCTGGAGCCTATGCAAGAAAATGAACAAATTTACGCCAAGGTTCCGGATATGGTCTCCCAAGAACAGGAGGCTCAACAATCTGCTCCTCAGGAATCCCTATGGTCGCTGAGTCAGTTCATTTCCTTGATTCTCCGGTTGAACTTCTAACCAACGTTTGTGGGGGGTTTCAGCGATAAATGGATCCCAGGCCCCTACTTCCACCCTTCTGGACCCTTCGACATCAGCTGCGCATCTCTCTTATCTTTCTACAAGAAGTTCTTTACTCGGAAGCGGGCTCGCATTACGACGCCCAGCCAGTAGTAATGTGTGTACCCGGTCTCCCCCGACGAATTGCCATTGACTGGTCCTCAGATATCAAGTTATTCGACTGTTCAAAATCCAAAGTTTATGGAGTTGGTCTCGCAGATCAACAGCACCTTGGTTATTGCCCCTTCAGCGCCTAAGGTACCCAGCCATGATTTCATCGCTTAACGCGACCTGATTAGACTTTTTCTCTAAGATTGCCAAGCCATCAGCCGAGGTCGTCGAGAACACTACTGAGCAGATCACGCCCCGACTTCCAGGAGTTCCTGATGTGCAGATCGAGATTCCTTACGTCCCTGCCCCCCAACGCAAGACCATCCTGGAGGAGATTGATGATTCCATTGTCGTAGTTGGCCAAGCTCGCCCGAAGAAGCGTAAGAGAGGCCCAAAGGCGCCAACAGATGTTCGGTCATCCATTGCTCAAAATGAAGAGTCAAGTCCTCGAGGCATTCCGATTTCCGAAAATCCCCTAGGGTCCGAGGACCATCAAGAGCCTTTCGACTTCTCCTCTGTACCAAATATCTTGGACGAAAACCCTGATCTTGAGACAAGAGTTGAGAAGAAACAAAAGCGACAGAAGAAGGGTAAGGCTCCTACAATTATTCTTGGCGCTGCCGTTGCTTATCTGCCTGCTCGCTTAGGTGGTAACTTTTATGGCGATTTCCCTGCTCCTCCGAAGGCCCATAGCGAGGTCAAACGCGGAAATCAGTCTCGCACATTCAAAACATAGGTAGTTTTCTATCCATGTCTGTAACCACCCATCCCACATCGGAGATGCACCAACGTTGCGGATGATTATAAACAAACTTGCGGCACCTTCGCCTACATTTGCCGGTTGATGAAGTTCCCGGCGGCTCTAAGGAAGAACGACTGCATACGTACTCGATCCTTGGCAGAAGCCTCACGTTCATGTTTTCGGTCCATTGATCACTCAATTATTTTTTGGGCCCTAGTGATTGCTGACCGCAAGCAGCAGCAGCATGCACACTTTTTCTATATATACAGGGCCTTCTTTGGCGCAAGATCTGTAGCAGTTTCTGCCTGGTTTTCTTCCTCTCTTCCTACGATTGACAACTCTATGAACAATCCTACTCAGATCTCTAACTCTCCCCCACCGAGCCTCCTCGATATCGAGCATATACCCGTTGAAAATGACCCAAGAGCCTGGTCACCGCTTCGGAAGGTTCGAAGGCGTTTCCCTTACCAGTTCCATACTGATATCGGTTTCCCAGAATGCAAGCTTGGTTCTGATTGCTTCTGCTTCCATGATTGCAGGTCTTGCAGGCAGTATACAAAATCGTAAGACGAGTGATTATATTTCTTCTCCTTCAGCTGATCGTGTCGTTTCTACGTTTAGCCGCGGTACGACAAATGCAAGAGCAGCTTCACGCTACACCTTCGCAATTCAGCCTTAGCATAGCAGTATTCATTTTGGTCCACGGGCTCGTCCCTCTTGTTTGGAGTGCCGTAAGTGAGATCAGAGGAAGAAAGGTAAGCGTTGTCTACGTATGCGATCTTCTGATATTCCTGACCTTCAACAATTGAGGCTCTCTACATTGTATCGCTAGCCCTTTTCACTCTGGGCGCCGTTGGTGCTGCCCTTGTCAAGACAATCCAACTGTACGTAGTATCGGCTATATCGACAGCTAGGCATGCTTACCGGGAGGCAGCGTCATCGCCTTTCGTGCCGTTCAAGCTGCAGGGTAAGTTGTTACTCCTCTCTCTCTCTCTCTCTTAATCAGAGGCTTATTGAGGCTTACTGGCCGAAGATCTAGCGCCGTCATAACTGTCGGTGCTGCCACGTTGGCGGACATTTTTGACCCGCATGAGAGGGGAACCAAGGTGAAAACTATGCCTTCTCGATTGACGCTTTAGGCTCACTCCCTTACGACCTGACAGATGGGCATCTACTACATGGCACCTCTTCTTGGCCCGGTAAGTTCGTTGTCTATCAGAATTGATGGTCAAATCTCAAGTAATATAATTTTCAGTCTCTCGGCCCTGTCCTCGGAGGTGTCCTAACAACAGGATTCAACTGGCGAGCCATTTTCTGGTTTCTAGCCATCGTATCCGGGATGGCAACACTGTCGTTCTTGTTGTTCTTCACCGACACTTTCCGGCCAGAACGCAGTCTAACCTATCAAACCATCCTGAGGCGGAAAATCCGACAAGCGAGTGCAGCGTCGACCCGTCGTAACTCTGTCGACGATAGCCACAAGGATGCTTCTCAAGCTCCCTCACACGGCGTCGACCTCGAGAAAGCGGAGACCTACTCGACTAGAACGAAAGTAGACGAACCAGTCATTCAACTTTCTCTGAAGGATGTCAACCCTTTCATACCTATCGCCCAAATCATGCGTCGATGGAACAACCTTGTCATCCTCATTGGTTCTGGTCAGTTCACCATGCTTCCCAGATTCATTGTACGGCGCCATCCTCACATATCAATACAGGACTATTGTTCGCATTTGGCCATCTGGTCGCGTATGCCACCGCACGAACTTTAAGTTCCCATTACGGCTACGACCCCCTTGAAACTGGAATTGTGCTATTGTCTTATGGCCTAGGTATCACTCTTTCACGTTCTTCGCCCATGCGGAGGTTGACCCTACTCCTATAGGGTGCATCGCAGGAAGCGTACTCGGTGGTTACTGGTCCGACAAAATCCTGAAGAGGCTCAAGGCTGAGAATGGTGGTGTCAGCTATCCTGAGGCGAGTAGAGTCGTTTGGATTCCTACCCAGTACAACCTGACATATTCTTCCCCGTTTTGGTTCTTTAGATGCGGTTGAAGAGCGTTACTTACACCGCACTAATCTTCCCGCTGTTCACCGTCGGTTATGGATGGTTGTGTCAACAACGTGTACATATTTCTGGTATCTGTGTCATGCTGTTCGCGTGTGGCTTCCTTTCTATGTAAGACTTGATCTTTCGATTATCGATCACCAAGCGCTAAGAGCTTCATAGATGGACTTATGCAAGCACCCTCGCGTATGTTGTCGATGCAAATGCAGGTCGTTCTTCGACCGCCGTCGCCGCAAACAATGCATTCCGCGGTATTTCCGCCTTCATCGCCACCGAGGTAGCAGTACCTCTTCAAGACGGGCTTGGAGATGGTGAGCCTTGACACGCCTTCTCCCTCAAGAATTGTCTAACTTACTTTCCAATATCAGGCTGGACCTGGACCATCTGGGGCTTCCTCATGTTGCTGAGTGGTCTTTTGACGATTCTTGTAGCCAGGAAAGGAGCAGGGTGGCGCAAGACTGCCGAGGAACGGGAAGCTGCCGCTGCGGCAGAGGGAGATGATTGAACCCCACTTTTTTTCAAATTGTAGCACCATGGCACAAGTACACTTTACTATCTATCCTACCTCTTAGAGTTACTACCTATGCCTTCCATCTTTGATTTGGATGTACGATTACCGCCTGCTAGCGTTGACGACCATCATACCTTGGATTTTCATAGACGTAGATTACTTTTGTTTCTTCTACCTGTATTCCGTATCGATTCATACTGCCCATGTGTCGTCACGAAGGGCTACAGAGTCACCTAAAGGGGATGTTCCTGCGGAAGAATCTAATCAGATTACCAGAGCCAGGACCATCAGGGTCTTCGGAAACACTACACTATCCCCCGCATGGTTTCAACCTTCCCCGCCTTGCCTGGTGCCCAGCTAATTCACCGTCTTGCCTGTCGCTACTCAGACTATTACTTCCAGCTCTTCAGTGCAGCATGACTCAAGTTCCAAGAAAGGATATCTTGTAGTCTTGTGATTAATCTATTTGGTCAATAGATTCTGATAGCTCGCAGAGTCGCCGTACTTGTTGATGACGAACGTCAAGGCGCCACTCTGGCTGAAACGAGCCAGATTCGCAAAGGGAGTCAGGCGTGGAAATGATGGTTTTCCGTTTAACCGTACCATCCGAGGGCTTTGATTGGCTGGCAGGTACGGTTATTACCTGAAAATGATGACACACCAGGGGTGCCTCAACGCGGATATGGCGGATGAAGCGCTTGTGGATGTTTTTGCACCGAGTGATGACATTTCACATATAAAATCAGGATCCTCGAGAGTCCTGAGGGATCCCACGCTCTCCACGCCTACGTCGTCGATGTCGACGCATTCCCAGCAAACTGTTGAAACGCATTCAGCGTCAAGTGCAAATTCAACACGAAAAATGTCCAAAGCACCGGCACGGTCTAACTTCACCGACCAGGAAAACGCGTTCACACGGAAGCTATACCTGAAAGTGTTCGTCGGAGGCTGCTTCTCTGTCATCCTCGCCATCTTCGCATTCTTCTCGATCTATTGGGGTGCCTTGTGGAAGAGTCCAGTGAGGAATCTCGACGGTTGGGTCATTGTACGTGACATCAAATGTATTTTTGGACATGCTTCGATGATTAACGTTTGGGCTTCTCCAGGATTTTGATGGGGCGCTCGTTGGCCAGAATGTCGTACAGGCCTTGACATCAGCTCAAGTGAGCCACCAGGGGAAAGTGACGTGGTCCTCCGTACCCGCGAGTCAATTCCCGAACGGCCTTGAGGATGTTGCATACCAATTACGAGAACAGAAGACCTGGGTCGCCGTTGCAAGTTAGTCCACGAATTACCACTGGCCTTTTGTGAAACTTACACCTCTCATAGTCCATGAAGGCACCACCCAACGGCTACAAGCATCATATACATCCCCCAACGCATCCTACGATCCCACTTCGGCCATAACCATCTATGGCGTAGAAGCACGGAACGAGAATGCCTTGTAAGTTACTAGCCTACTCTACGCAGTCTCTGTACTGACCTGGTTTCCCAGCCGAAGTTTAATAAGACCATCTGCTGAAGCTGCCCTCCAGCAGATAAGCCAGAAGTTCGCTACCCAAGCTGCTAGTCAATTGCTCGCAAGAAACGCCAACGTAACAGCAATTCTTGCAACTTCCCCTCAAACATTGCTCAGCCCCATCTTTTATACCACAAATAATCTCATACCATTCGATGTACCTGTGTATGTCTTACTTGCGTTCATCTCCCGTGAACTCTATCTGACACATACTTCTACAGAGCCACTGCTATCACGTTTGTTGGTCTGATTTACCAGCTCATCCTATCATTCTTCGTTGTGGTACGTAGCTGTTTATGCCTGGCCCATTGACTATTTAACCAATCCCTCCCTACAGATGATTGGGGCGGGCGCTCGTGATGCCTCCGGTATCAACCAAAAGCTGAACTTGAAGTCCCTAATTATTGTCCGACTCATTTCATCATTTGGGGCGTATTTCGTTCTCTCTGTGGGTGCTCTTTCCTTCAGACATTTCCCCCGCCATACTCACAACGACACAGCTCTTCTACGCGCTCCTCAGCTTGGCATTCCAAGTCGACTTCACACGAAAGTTCGGTCATGGCGGCTTCGTCATCTTCTGGATGCTCAACTGGGCCGGCATGCTTTCTGTGTAAGCTCTACTCCCGCTCTACGACTTTCACCTCGCCTAACAATTCTCTTAGCGGCCTCGCTCTCGAAAGTCTGATCACCCTCCTTACAACCCGATTCATGCCTTTCTTCATGATTCTCTGGATCATCTCCAACGTCGCCGTCTGTGTTCTGCCTATCGAGGTCCTCCCTGTCGTGTTCCGCTATGGCTACGTCGCTCCATTCTACAATGTCTCCCGTGCAGTTAGGACCATCGTATTCGGCACCAAGAACCAAGTTGGTGATAACTTCGCTGTTCTCATTGTCTGGACAATTATCTCTTGCATCTCCTTGCCCATTATCCAATGGTTTGTTAGGAGAAGCGAGGATCGACAGGCTACCGTGGCTGGTGGCCCTGGGGATCGAAGCAATGGTGTCCCCCAAACAGAATCTGAGGCAACACGCTCCGCCGCCGATGATTTAGAGAAGGACCTCGCTGACGGCCGCTGACGCCTTTTCGAGTCACCTACCGCTACCCTTACTACCTAATTCTAGCAGATATCTATAAGTATTTAAACTAATTCATTGCCTCCGACAAGCCATCTATCTTGATCAATACCCTTACTTACCATAGTCAGTCACTGGCAGCTCCCGTACATACACCATGGTTTTGATAAATTCAAAGAGAGATCTTAAATGGACACGACTGGTTCTCAACATTGAAGTCAATGATGCTGCTCGCCAGAAGTTACATGTACACAAACAAAAAGTTAGGGGGTAGAAGGGTTTGGTTCCTGCGGTCGGGCGCCAAATTTCTTGTCAAGATGTGGTTTATCTCTTTACGTTGATATTATCATGTGGGTGACAGGGTTATTTAGGTCGTATTGCGATTCTAGATCCTCATAGCTGTCACAGCGTGTGGTCGACGCCCGCTAGCTTACATTAGAAGACCATCACAGTCCACAAGAGCAACCAAGGCAACAAGCCTTGCTCTAGCTATCTATCCAATCAATGGAAGCGGCACAACAATCAGTCAAGGCAGAGTATTCGATTTGCTCAGGTTCTACGAGAAGACACGAAACCTGGTAGATTTGTATTGAGTGACAAACGTAAGGACTAGTCCTTGACTGGGCGGAAGAACCATTTGGCTCTGTCTCCCTCGAAATCGATGGGGACAAAATGTATCTGCAGCTGCGGTCTATTGTAAGCAAAAGAGTGTTAGGATACCTAAACATCTCGCTTACCTGATCCTTATGAAGTCCAACATGTACGTCCACGCCAATAGTGTGATAATTACCAGGCCTGATGCTGGTGATACATAGATTAGTTCATTTCTAGGGTCCGATGAACGTCTGGAGTCCTTGACTCACGTTGTAAGATAGCCATCATTAGCGGGCTCAACTTCCAACTTCCATGGTATAGATTCCGGAGAAACAACCACGTTTGCGTGAGCTTGGATATTTCCATTTTCAGGTCCCCAGGAGAAGTTTGAGGAGACTATAGCGCGAATGTCATAGAGTCCATCCTCCGACATGTCTGGGGCTACGTGCCACTGCGTTTTAAAAAATAAGCTTATATCTAGGAGAGTTTGACTCGAAAACTTACAATATCTGAGCCAGTGGTATTGGATCCAACCTGAATAGTGACGGTATTATAAACCCCACTTGAAACTACTAAGGCAGGGTCTTCGGAAGGAGGGTCTGGGTATTTGGTCGAGACAGAGATGATCTGATATTTGCCCTCAGGGATAGACATGATATCGTGCAAGTCGGTGAGAGTAGATGATCGGTAGGTGGCTGGTTGAGTTTCTGGTGAGCATCCTAGCTCATTTTATATCTTCAACGAGCTGTCACAGATCCATATTTGACTGCTGAGCTTCAATCTCGAAGAGGGAGCCAGACCTCATTTTTCTGATGGAATGTTAATTTCGTAGAACGTGCGTTGACAGCTTGAATACAGGAGGTAATTTGGAGCTCAGTTTTGGAGCTTTTAGAATGGCGTAGAACGCCACATGGTCCATGTGACCTTCCTTGGAAGTGGATGCAAGCCAGAACGAAAGATCGAGAAACGACTCGGATATCAACTTGAAGGCCATTCAAACCCGCGAAGGTTTCCCTCCCAGAACGCAGACGAAATTGTACCCAGTAGCCCAGTCTTCGTCCAATTTCTCTGCTGCTCCCAAGACACAGCGTGGCTCGAGATCAAGCGGCGGTGGCTTGGAAGCATACTTCCTGTCAGAAATCAATCCATACGTCGAATGAGCCATTCTCGCTCTCAATAGAGGTGATCATGCGACAACGTCAGCGCCGCAGAGAGGACCTTTCCAGTGCTCATGCTGGGCAATCCCGTATGAGTCAGTATGACGCCATTCTCAGCGTCTGTCGATATACTTGATTCCGAGTCTTTCACTATCTTTAATGAAGGCTCCTGGAGTAGATACCACATTGAACATGATCAGGAAGTCGGAATCCACAGGCGACGTTCGAGAGGCGGATTGAGATTGACGTACTCCTTGGAACAAGTTCTGAATGTTTCTAGACGTTCAATATCCATGGCGGTTAAAGAGTGGAAAGGGACCTTGAAGCTTGGCGTTGTGGCGAGAGTCGGAGAAAACATATCTCGGATAGGTCCGAGCATGACGAGCGTCACGATTTTTGGGCCCTCAACAGGGTGAAAACACCTCTGACAATAATTCAGTTCCATCATTCAAAGCAAGCTCCTATAGATGTCACTAGTCCGTGTTCACCAGAGCTATCAATATCCCAAGAGCGTCTGACGTCTCTTGACCTACGGTCTCTACCGAACAAAAAACCTAGGCCTAGGTTTGGGTAGTAGGGCTTAGCTTCCTCGAACGATGTCGTCTCTGATATCCTCATACCCTCTTTGGGTGGGGGTGGGGTGGGGGTTTCTCTTGGTGGTTTAATTCCTCCTGTAAATTCTCTGATGCCTGTCGCCTAATCACCTCGAATATCAACAACTCAGTCTTCACCATATCTTCAGTCAAGCCATCCTTTCAACGCCTCTATAACTCGGCCCTCAACTCCTTTCGACCATCGCCAACTAGTTGTTGTCGCTCAACTAGTGACTCCGGATACTCAGAGAACTAGTGGCTTCGCCCTACGGTCGTCCTCAACACCGCAGCAGGGATCCCAGAGTGTCCCAAGACTCTCACCCAACCTTTTTGCTACCACGCCATAACAAACACTGGAACGTCGTTGACTGATGGTTTGTTTTGGATGGCACATATGTATACCTCCCTCACCGTGGTCTCTTGGCGGCGCCATGCATGGGTTGCATGACACACACTCTGCCACAGTCAGTCTCAGTTGCAGGACATTTAATGGGGTGCGATCGCTTCAATTCCCCTAGCCGTCATCTGGTAGGAGGTAGCAAGCAGCGCGCTCTTGGAGTGATAACCGTCCAATAAATGGTCTACTCACATAAGCCCAGCCTGATTACCTCGGTGGTATCTCCTTTTTTCATTCTCCCTAGTTAGCGACATGCCTGACTGTGCAAGCGGGTGCACCAGAGGTCGGAAAATTACGTTATGCTGCGCAATTTTGAGCTATTTCGCCCGCTCGTGTCCTTCGTGTCTGATTGTAAACAGAAAGTGGGATTGGCTTTTTTGTGGAAGTTTCGTCATATTTTTTTGACATAACACGAAAAGAGGTTTGTAGTCTTGTATGGTTACAGTATAAACTACACTGCTGTTTTTAACCTAATGTTGTGGCGTACAGCAGCGCTGTCCCTTGTAATCCATCGAAGCTCCCATTGGGAAAATCAAGCGGGATGGTATGTTATCTCCATCAAGCTTTAGTTCGAGTGTCATAAACAACAAATCTCGGGTTCTCCCGAGGCTGTTCTGAACCAACAATCCAGAGACATGAGCACGTTGTCACGAAACTGTAACCTGAGCATAGGCTTGTCTAGCAAGGGATACATGAGTTCGACTGCTATAAGTGTCAAAGCTATGACTATCCTGATCTTGTGGCGCAATGGCTTCGGGCTCGCTCAGAGGACCACTGCAATCTGAACCAAAATACTAGGGATAGGGCGGGATAGGAGGGGCTCGGCTTCCACGAACAATGTCGCTCTGATATCCTCCTGAATCCTCTCTGGTAACCTCCTGGTAATGCTCGAATGCCTGTCGCCTGGTCGCCTCGAAGATCAACAACTCAATCTTCACCAATCTCGTGTCCCAATCAGAACCATAGTCAAGCCATCCTTCCAACCTCTCTCGTGTCGCCCTCGTCCGCTCGTCAACCATCGCCAGCCAGTTGTTGCCGCCCAACCGGTGACTCGGAAATCCAGAGAACAGGTCGCCTCGCCCCTACAATCATCCTCGGTACTGCGGCGGGGATCCCAGAGCGTCCCGAGGCTCTCAGCCCGCCTTTTTGCTACCTCCCCATAATCGGACACTGGAATGTCATCACCAAGCTTTTGGCACATGATGAGTTGGCAGTCCTCACCGAGGTTTCGAGGAACGATGCACGGGTCGCATGAACCAAACCGTCAGCCGGAGGGGGTTCCGATTCCAGGGCGCATTGATTGAGTGCGATCGTTTCAGAACTCATCGCCGTCGTCCGGTAGGAAGCAGCAAGCAATACAACACTAGGAGTGACAATTGTCCACCTAAAGGCCTATCCATCCATGAAATGCCGATTCCCGCTCTCATAAAATGTCTCCTATTTCTTTCAAGTTCCTTGATACGCCTGACTCGGCATGAAACTCAATATTTCTCAATACTTCTCATGACAATTTCGGGTATCTCTACTCTTAAAAAGAAAACCCAGGCCTAGGTTTGGGTAGTAGGGCGTGGCTTCCGCAAACAATGTCGCCTCTGGTATCCTCATCCCGCCGCTTTGGGGTGGGGGTATCCCATGGGGCTTTTCCCTCCTTAATGATGCTCCGATGCCTGTCGCGTATCGCCCAATCGCCTCGAATATCAACAGCTCAATCTTCACCGATATCGCGTCCGTATCTTCAGTCAAGCTATCCTTCCAACCGCTCTGTACTCGACCCTCAACCTCTATTTCAACCATTGCCAACCAGTTGTTGTCGCCCAACTGGTGACTCGAATACCCAGAGAACTGGTAGCTTTACCCTACGACTATCCTCAGCACTGCAGCAGGGTTCCCGGAGCTTCCCAAGACTCTCGCCCTGCTGTTTTTGCTATCTCCCCGTAATGAACAACTGGAACGTCATAGACCGAAGTTTTATCTCGCCGTGGTACCCGAAGAGGAGAGGCCTCTCCGAGGTCCTTCGACAAGCATGGGCCGCAAGCCCCGGACCTCAGCCACGGTCAGTCTCCGTTACATGGCATGCTCATGGAGTGCGATCGCTTATTCTAAACCCCTAGCCACCGTTCGATAGGAGATAGCAAGCAGTGCAAACTTGGAGTGATAATCGTTCAAAGAATGATCTACCCATAAAGGCGATATGGAACCCCCTCGTTTCTTGGCAGTTGTCGTCCTCTCTATGGTCAGCATCTATGCCCGACGCCATGGTCTCGGGGGACTTTCTTGTTTTCCTTCGCTTTGCTCGTTTTCTCTGGTTATCGTATTCTCTTCACTACGTGACCCAGATAATCTTTTGTAGTATTAGCATGCATGTACTATACCTTGTGCTTTTATTGTGAATAATGCCAAAAAAAATGGATTGGACAAATATGCAACTTGCAAGACGCGTAAACGTGAAAGCTCGTTGACCTCCGAGTCGCGACTGACGCGTGTATCATGTAATCCTGCCACTGAGCTGAGCATCTCCCACCACCACCATCACAAAGGCTCATCGTTTGGCGAGATGGCCAATGCTAAAGCACTCGCAGAGAAAGAGAAGGTCAGTCCGAGGCAATCTGGCGTTAAGGAGGTGCTCATTGCTTGCAACTCAGGGAAATGCTGCCTTCAAAGCCGCCGATTACCCAACCGCAATTGGACACTACTCTGCAGCCATAGTCGCCGATAGAAACGACCATACTTTCCCTCTGAACAGAGCTGCCGCATATCTCAAGCTAGGCAAGTACGTTCTCTAGCCTTTCTCGTCTCGGTTCTCTATATTCGGTTTTGCTTTGGATCGTTTCTTTGACAAGATCAACACTGACTTTTTGCTCAATTTTGCCTTACAGATACGAGGATGCAGAACGTGACTGTACGACCGTTCTAGCACTCAGTGCTCTCAATGCCAAAGCTCTATTTCGACGTGGTCAAGCTCGGGTTGCTCTAGGAAAATTGGACGAGGCGGTTTCTGGTGTGTCTCCCTGCACTTTTGAGTCACTTCACGATGGCTGATGGTTTCGAACAGATTTGAGTCAAGCTTCAAAAAGAGAACCAACAAACGCTGCGATCACTGAAGAGATCAAGAAGGTTGAAGCGCTTGCCACGAAAAGGAAGCAAAAGGTACGTTCAACGGGAATGTTGATAAATTTTTGACTCTCAAGTGTTACTTTCGCGTCAGGCGCCAGCAAAGCCAATCTCTGTTCCTACTACACCTCCGGCTATCCAGAAGCGAAGACGAGTACCAATTGAGATAGTTGATTCATCAGCTGCACCTTCTGTATCGGAGCCCTCGAAGAAACCGGCTGTCCAGGCTGGTACAACACCTAAGCCCCAACCCACATCGGCGCTTGCTAATGATCAGACACGATCCGGAGATACCTTGAAAGCAATCTCTTCGCGTCCTCTGGACAAATCTTCCGCTACTGCACCAAAAGAAACGCCTAAACCAGTCATTCCCCCGGCCCAGACAGCCGCACCACCCAAACCTACACCGACACCTGCTGCCCCTGCTACGACCGTGCCCACCTCACCCCAACCCGAACAACCACGCACCTTCAAGGATGCCAAAGCAGCCCGAGAAACTACACGTCCAAGTCGAGTAGGCGGTGGCATCTTCCGCGCTTCCGGTCAAAATACTATATTCCCAACTCGGGAAGCAACTCCTCCAGGATCAACACCACCATCTTCAAAGGAGCCGAAAGTAAAATCTACAGCAGAGCAAAATATGGCGAAGGAAGGGACCAATCCAGCTGCCTTTTCTGTAAAATCGGCTGGACTTGGGAGACCTGCGACATTGTTTGATTTTGCGAGGAGTTGGGAAGCTAGACCTGCCTCTGTGGACCGATGGGCTCTGATTACGGTCAGTCGGTTTTTCTGTCTCCAAGCTTTATCCTAACTGTCATTCTAGGCGATTCCACCCCTCAAAATCCCTGGCCTCTTCCAGACCTCCCTTGAAACATCGCTCTTAGTATCCATCCTGACACTATTCACAGAAGTTCTTCAAGCGACAGGCACCTCTGGCCCGCAAGGCAAACTGATCCAGGAATATATGCGTAGCTTCGGTGACGTCAAGAGGTTTGAAACCGTTCTGCTGTTCATGAGTAAACCGGAGAAGAAGATGGCTATTGAAATCTGGGAAAAGTTAGGCGTAGGGAGAGAAGATGTAGGAAGTGCATGGAGTAGGATCTGGTCATAAGGTAAATCCGTGATATGCCCCTCCGACACTAAGGCTGACTCCATCATAGTAGCACCAATGTATTCGCTAGCTTATATGAATGCGGGAACCATGCTGTTTCTCGACGTAGCCAGAAGGCGCAGAGCTTTGTAACATCTCCCCAGAGTCTTGGGGCTTTACTCTTTAACTCAAGAAGTATCTCAAGAATGCTTCCGTTCCCGGGCAGGACTCAGGGTAAAGGAGGACACTCGCGATGGTGCTCGATATAGCCCCGCCATGGGAAGCTGATCGATTTGGTAAAGAACACCCTGTCACGCGGGGACTTTCTTCGTCAACACAGATCACAAGATTGCGATAAATTCTTGCTCCTGCCACAGAATTGACGCTGTACTACAGGGTACCGAGACTGTCGAAGGGTATATATGCCTCCAACTCCTACAAGGTCCTAGTACGCCATGCAAATCATACACTCCGACCCCTCCAGTGATCAAGAACATGCCTATCCCCCACGTCCACTGCCTCGTGGCATCCAACCAGCCCGCAGTTCAAACAATGCCTATGGATTTCCCCTTCCTGGGCCTCAATCCCCCACCGCTGCAGAAGCGACTGGCAGACATTATTTTGTGGATGATCGAGCCTGGCAGGATATCCAGGGTAAGATTCAGTAGCCTCCATCGCATACGTTGGCTGAGCTGACAAATCTCCTCCTAGACCACGGTGAATTCGACGACATTGTCGTTGGAAGCGGTTTTTGTGCCCTTGCCTATATCGATGAAGCGCTTAAAAGAGATCCAGTGAGAAGAATTCTTCTTCTTGAGCGAGGAGGTAAAGCAAGCTCTATCCTGGGTGAAGATTTGCTGATTCCTCCCTGCAGAACTCTGGCTTCCCGACCATTTTCAGGTGAGCAGTGCAGTGTTTTTCCTTGGTTGCCTGACTCACGTGTTACACCCTCCAGACCCTCCCATTTTCCTTCAAGGAGTTGTACGGTCCATCATTGACCTTTCCCTGGTCACTAACATCCAAAACACGCGACAGCCAAATCCAGGTCCGTATGACTTGACCCCGTATTTCTCGCTCTGACTCCCTTGTAGTATCTCCATGGTTCATGTCCCTTTCTCGGTGGGCGCAGTATCTTCTGGTCTGCCTGGTGCCCCCGAGCGTTCCATAAGGAATGGAACCTGATGCGGAAATTCCCTCCAAGCATTGTCAAAATCGCCTCACAGGAGGACTTCTGGAGAAGAGCAGAAGAATTCCTCCATGTCACTCCAGCAGCAAGCCTTACAACGCCCATTTTCCACGGGCTCCAGGACGAATTAGACTCCAAATTGAAGCTGGGAATTGGTTCGATAACAGCAGCTGATTTTGCCATTCCCGCCCCTCTTTCACTCCGAAACAAGGCTTCAGTTTCTGGGTTGTCATTCAACAAATTTTCCACACCGGGACCCCTTTTGAAGATTTATGGACGACAGCTAGAGCTAGCCAAATTGGGTCGCGGCAGCCCACTGATGATCGCCACAAACACGATCGCTGAACGCTTCAAACTAGATACAAATGGCACGAGTTCTGCTCACCCTCCGATCGTTCTCCATACATCGCGTGGCTCGCTTTGCTTTCCCAAAGCGAAAACCAACATCATCCTCGCAGCCGGAGCTATACCTAACACGACACTACTCATGAACTCAGTCAGATCATCACTTCATGGTCGAGCGGGTTCTCGTCTCGCAGGCCATTTCATCTCCCACATTGTTGCCAGGTTTCCTCACAAGCAGCACAGAGAGGGACATCATTTGAAGATCGGAGCAAGTTACATTGCTGGAAGATGTCCCGAGAACGACCACCAGTACCACATACAAATTACTGCAATATACTCTCCTCGTCCCGATGCAGATGCCGAGGACCTAGATCGCTTTTCTCCGGATTCCGCGGCAACTGCCTCTATGGCACAATTAGAAGGCTCTAGTGACCACATCGTCCTTGGTAAGCGCAGTTGTGTACGTTGATATTATATTTGACCTTGCTGATCTTATTGGTAGTCTGTGCCGCGCTGGGTGAACTCTCAGAGAGCAATCCTCGCGCATGGGTGCGACATGATCCTAATAACCCAGATGTAACCACGAATGTGAAGGTTCAACTCGACATCTCGGATGCAGATTCGGCGCTATGGAACCTCATGGAACAAGCTACGTATGATGACCGTTGCGTGGCCCTGTCCTCTAGATGCTAATCCTCTTCTAGATACGATGCCATCAACGTCATGGCTGCAGACGAAAATGAAATTGAATGGTGGCACCAGGATGTTCAGGGTGACGAGGGGAGCTGGCAGAAACACCGACCGCCTCAAAGCCAGACTCGGAAACCAGGAGTCGTACACGAAACGTCAACGCTGTACATGAGCGACAACTCGGAGCTGGATCAACACGCTTCAGTAGGAGCTGACTATCGGCCAAGAGGTTGCAAAAATGTTTATGTGACGGGTGGAGCCCTCTTTCCCTCGGCAGGTTCCTGGAATCGTAAGTACTACAGTCGGCAACCATGCTTGTATGTGTATTCACGGGGGCCTGTCTAGCTACCCTCACTATATGCGGTCTTGCTCAGGATCTTGCTCGAAGATTAGTTCCGGACAACCAGGGGAAATGAATAGACCCGATCTTCGTAAAGCAGGCTAAGAGCTGAAGGCAGCTCTATCACACTATGCAATCGTTACCTCAAAATCTGTTTGTCCCAAAATTGTCTCTAGAATCAAGTGAATCAACGATTTGAGGTGCAACAGCAGTCATTTCAGCGCTATCTTGAAAGGTTTACACATTATCCCATCCATACAGACCGTTGTCCTTCTATCACACTGTCATCGTCGTACGTGGTATCACTAGCATGATGTGGCACTGAGAATAGCGAAGATAACAGTAACCGCTATACCTGCATTGCTCGGTTGGCCCATTATCGGATCGAGTAGCTTCATCCGGGTACGCTTAGACCATAACATCGTGATCAAGACTACGACGACCTCTTCTTCAGATACGCCACTCTCGACGATGACGGTCGCCGGTTCTGACTTTGCAAGCAACTTAGAGTTGTGCTGGTGAAAAATGACGATAGGACTCTTGTCGACTTCTCCCAAGTGAACTCTGAACGCCTGAGGGCCCGGAAGTTGGCATTTAGTAACGAATCGGTACACCAGAAGACAAGAGTGTTGCTGACCTTCCAGGTTCTTGTTGGCTTATGGTAGCCACTCCGCCACTCTTTGTCGTCTATGGTCCATCGCCTCACACTCTGCCATCTGGACATGGGGCACTGGTCAGAAATATTGATGAGATGAAGCAAAATAAGAACGCACTCATAAATTAACTCGGACTTTCCAACCGAAGGAATCGGATACCTTCCGCTATCCACTTGGATGTGATCGACTCCCACTTCATGTTTCTTTCTCCAGTTGATGACTGCTGTTTTGCCGCTAGAAGAGGTGACTGAAGTCGAATCTGGATCCTTCTTGTTAAAGCCTGAGGACTGAATGGTGAAGGTAGTCGAGGAGGATGGGCTGCTCAAGACAGAACTGAAGTAGTTAGCCTTGTTACTGAAGCTGTATCGGGCTGCCATGAGTAAGAGGGGCTATGATCTTTTCACTTGTCGATTTCAGCCCAGTCTCTGGGGCTTTATAGTCAGATTCTGGGAACGGTGTTGGGTTAGAATATGCTTCATGAGAATGACAAGATGGATATCAGTACCACCACCACCGATCACCAAGGAACAGCCATTCTGTAGATTGAGAAAGCCAGAACGAACGAAGTTGTCGATGTGGATCAATCAGGCACTGCTGATGAGCCACAGACCGAGCTATATTTACTAGGCAAGAACAGATTGCAGTGGCGTCTCTGTGCGACTAAACGCAAGCGTATGACATGCTCATGGGCCAGTCTAATGCTATATCGCTGTCGCTCGACTGATCGCTCCACAATCCACCCAGTTTTCCATGGTCTTCGGGCTTACACTGACAATAATCAAGATGTGGGAGACGCTGGAATATGATAGGGGCAACTCAAAGAGCAAAGCATCACAGAGATTCCTGATGAACTGTTCGTCAGGAAAGATAGCATCTAAGCGTTGTCTGGGCAAGGACAGAATCCATGACTGTTACAATCCAAGCGACACTGTCAGTTTCCCAGTGCCGTAGGCATGTACCAAGCAAAGATTGGAAGATTGCGCGAAGATTGTAAGAGCTGGCTAATCATCCCATGTTGAACGGCCTCACGGTGTATGAGCAAACTTGAATTGGCGCCCATGGTATACGGAAAGATGGCCTGCCCTAAACACGTCCTCTGACAGCTGCCTCGGCAGAGGCCACGGGACTGGCAGACCTCACAGATTCAGCATGCCAGTGTCTGCATTAGCATCAAAACCGCCTTCGAGAAGACTAATTTAACGCAAGCCTGATAATGTTGTGGCAGCAGGTAGCTAGTCAAGTTAATTGACCGATCTGCCGTCGAGTTTTCGGCTGGCATGGCCAGGGTGTGGTGCCGTGGAATCAGGTATGGAGCGGAACGTGTACTTATCTAAATCAGACAGCAGGATGGTCCGCCCTTGGCCCGGTTTAATCACCACTCAATTCAATCGCGACTTCTTTCAATATGCCTTGCGGACCTAGTAATTGTCATCGTGATGGCACATATAGATAATCTTGCCAATATCTCGAGCGATGCTATTACAGATTCCCCCTCCTACTTTCACCCTGTAGCAGGACCAGCAACCATAAAGGAGATGCCTACAGCTACCCTTCCTTCAGAACTCCATGACCAAATCATTGAGAATGTGCCAGATCGCCGCTCTGTAGGCCAATGTGCTCTCGTGTGCCGCGCCTGGCTGGACAGAGCAAGGTCAACAGCATGGTCCAACACCCCAGTAATGATCCATCTTTTCCAGCCGGAATTCGTTCGCCGAAGCCAAAGGCTCGCTTCAGTCATCGCAGATCCAAAATGCACATTCACACGTCACCTTCGATGGCTCTGGATAGGAGGGCTGGATGGTTATTATGGTTCATATCAACAGGAACAGGCGGTCTACCAGATACTGGACCATCTTATTGCCCAGATCTCAAAGAACGCTGTCAACTTCACGATACTCACATTCGACAAATTCTCCTTCGGTCGGTTGCAACACTCAAGCATTGATACTCTCCAGTCATTTCAGGGCACAGTTCAGCTGTCGTTCAGACAAGTGTCTTTCCCCTCTATGACTACCCTCTGCGAATTTGCAGCACGTTTCCCCTTGCTCCCCACTCTTTACATTGAACTCTCTCAACCAACAAACCGATCAGCATACGCACCTCATAATCCCTACCAGGACCTTTCCCAGGATCAGGTCGTGCTCGGTCCTTCGGATGTCGCTTTCGATTCGCTGGTGCATCTCAAATTGAAGGTTGGCCCATCGTTTTGGGACTTCGTCCCCGCCTTTCTACGCCACCGCTGTTGCATCCAGGAGTTGACCCTGGACAACTTCGCAATAGAACATTTAGGGCTTGCAAGCCAAATGCTCGCACACATTGGTGGGACCCTAAGGGTTTTGAAGCTGAGTCCATCCAGTATAGCTCACACGTTCACTCGTAACTACTTCGGTAAGTAGGAGTGGGACCATGCCATTGACTAAAGACTTATATCGCCGCTTAGGAGGACCAATTCCCCCGCTTTCTCTGGGACACAACACCAACTTGACATCGCTATCCATCAACGACATCAACGTGCAACAGATTTCTCCTTACCCTACATGGTGGATAACGAACCTCTTGTTCTCCATCAATTCCCAGGCCCTCACGAACGTCGACCTCACATTCGAGTTTGACGAACCATCCAATTATTGTTTCAATCAACTCGAATGGGAATTATTGGACAGCATTAACCTGGTCGAGAAATGTGCTCACCTTGGCTCTATTAAGCTGGATCTTCGAGTTCCATTTATCCGATGCTTCGATTACATGCCAGACCTAGCATCAGTGGCGAGATCGAGGCTACCCAAGCTGAGAGGAACAGGGAAGCTCGAGGTAGTGAGCTCGCCCACCGACAGGTTCTCAATTGGCCACTACTAGTAGTAACCTCATTGTATAGTATCCACTATCATGTACTCTTACATCTACCAACCTCCGATTTGATGCGACCATGTCCCTGCAAATGAGCGTTCTGAAGTCTAACAGAGCTGCTCGTGGGCCAGTGACTCGGTCAATGATGGGGCGACCAGAATAGAAATCTGTTATTCTAGCCAGCAAAAACAGATTCCCCTCTAATCTGGTCTGGTGGTGCCGAATTTAATCGAACCTTCGGCTCTCGTGTCATGTGGCGCTGATACTCCAGCGTATATATAGTCTTACCACGGCGGATCACAAAAACAATTCTTCCCACCACCACAGCGATGCCTGCAGCCAATAATCTCCCCTCAGAACTTTGCGACATCCTATTTAGCAAGCTTTCAGATCACAAGGATGTCAACCGGTGCGCCTTGGTGTGTAAAGCTTGGACAAGAAGTGCCAGGCACGTTTACTGGGGAAATAATCCCTTCCTCATCGCCGTTGGAAAGCCCAATCTCGTTCGCCGTACTGAGAATCTCTTCTCACTCATCGCAGATTCAAGATACACCTTCTCTACGCATCTTCGTTGGTTGTCGATCGTTGGTCCTGATGAGGACTACATCGATCGAAGGGATGCGGAGGCCCTCTATCTCAGGCTAGACCACTTCATCGCACGCATATCGACCTACCCCATCCCCTTGACCACCCTCAGTCTTGAAAGCCTCACTATCACTCGCATGCAGCCCAAGAGTATTGAAAGGCTAGAATCGTATAGCAATATCGCTAGACTATTTCTAACATGGATGACTTTCCCATCAATGGAATCGCTCTGGAGATTTGCCGCTCGCTTCCCTTTGCTGGAGGTCTTCAGTGTTGATTCCATGGAGCACCCAAGGCAAAATTGGTCGGCTTCCCATGATATTGCACGAATGCATAAAAGTGCTCCAGAGCTTGCGTTAAACTCGCTGATCGATTTACGAGTTCAGCTTTATCATTTGCGGTCGTTCTTCAAAGACTTTATTTTGGCATTGAGGCGTTATGCATGCACCGTGAAAATCCTCTCAATTGACAATCTAGGACATGAGCAACTGGAGTCGGCGGGTCAATTGATCGAGCATGTCGGTGCTTCTTTGGAAGTACTAGAGCTGAATCCGGAAGGAGATTCCCTGATGTTCATGCCCGGTGAGTGCCGCCACCAATATTGAGCCTTTTGAACCTGATTCGACCCTGTTTAGATTTCTCTCCCCCGGCTATTTCTCTAAGACATAGTACCAACCTGGTATGCCTTAACATTGGATGGAGCTTTGTCGAAAGCCACGGTTCATATCCTACGTGGTGGCCAGCGCTTATGCTGAACTCCTTAAATTCCCCTGCTCTACGGAACATCAAACTCGGATTTGAATTCGAGGAAGCTACCGAGTGGTGCTTTGATGAGGTGCTTTGGGAAACACTAGACAATGTCAATCTTCTAGAGAAATGCCCTTCACTGGAACGCGTTATCCTGAACGTCTATTCTTCCGACAATTACTACGATTGGAAACCAGACAGAATCGCGGATCTTGCTTCAAAGGCCAAGTTGAAATTACCTCGGTGGGGGGAAATGGGGAAGCTCTTGATATTAACACCGGTAGAGAACATTCATAAGCCGTTACGTCGTTTAAAACGTACTCCTTTTAACCCTCTTTGAATATCCTCGATAAATATGGTCGTTATCGACTCAGAATCAAATGTCTTTACACATATACATTGTTTGGATTCAACTTCCTTGCTATAATAATATACTACTATGGGAAGAAGCAAGGCTAGCTCAAATTTGGAAGGGTATTGAGTAGAGCTAATTTCGTGGGCTTCATTGTGAGGTAAATCCACCTGTAAACTGCCCATAGTAAACTGTTGTAATCACACCGAATTCGCTCGAAGCTTCCATGATCATGTGGACCGGCTGTCATCGGAAACTCAGACATATATATACCCTTATTGAATCCTGCTGAACTCCGGTTACTCCCTTCCATTACTTCCCGATTGTAACGTAGATGCCTACAGCCTACGATCTTCCCTCAGAGCTTCGTAATAAAATCATCGGGAATTTGTCCGATCGTGGTGACATGGACCGATGCGCTCTAGTGTGTAAAGCTTGGACGCAGAATGCAAGGCATGTCTACTGGCGAGATTATCCTTTCCCTATTATCGTAGGGAATCCACAATTCATTGGTCGAACTGAGTATCTCATGGGACTCATCTCAAATCCAAAATGCACCTTCACAGTTCACCTTCATTGGATCTGGATAGTTGGCCCAGACAGGCGGCCTACTTTATCGGGGGAGGAAGAAGCAGCCTACCGCAGGCTTGACTCTATCATCGCTCAGATATCATCGCTATCCATCACCATGGACACCCTCAGTCTTGACTACCTTACCATTTCCCGCATGCAGACCGCAAGTTTGGGGACTCTGATTTCATATAGCGGCACCATCAAGAAGCTTATCTTGAGGGGGGCTTCATTCCCTTCAGTTCCGATGCTGTGTGCCTTCGCTGCTCGCTTCCCTTCCCTTGAATTCTTCCTTGTTGAAGCTCTCACACCTGGGCAGATGTCCTCCTCAGTGGCATCTGAAGAGCTCAACCAAGTAATCAGTTGCCCTTCAAACCTCGCCTTTAACTCGCTGTTCCTTCTACGAATACACGTAGACCCGTCCTTTAAGGACTTTGTCCTGGCTTTGAAAGGTCACCCATGCACTGTTAAGTGCCTAAGACTTGAAGGCTTCACAATCAAGGATCTGGAATCAGCCAGTCGACTCTTCGAGCACATAGGAGGTGCTCTCGAATTATTGTTCCTCAATCTGGCACAGCTGTCTCTTCTGTTCACACATGCCCTCTCTGGTGAGCAGATAGTCTTTGCGTATATGTTCATGGTTCACTCACGAATCTACCCAAGGACCACCAACAGAGTTGAGTCCGTCGACCATACTTCTCGGGAAGAACACCAACCTGACGCGGCTCTCCATTGGCTGCATTCATCTCGATTTTATCCAAGCTCATCCTACATGGTGGCTTGTGCGCCTTCTGAGCTCCCTCAATTCTCCCGTACTGCAGTACATCACATTCGTGTTTGATTTCGATGATACCACGCCATGGTGCATCAATATGCTTGACTGGCAAGCCCTGGATGGCGTCAATTTTTCGGAGAAATGTCCTTCGCTTGTATACATTGTCGTCAATGTTCGTTCTCTAGAATTAGCTCCCAGTAACGGAAGACAGGTACCGGATCTGGCTTCGATCGCGCGGTTGAGGTTACCCAGCTGGGAGAAAACAGGGAAACTCGTGGTATTTGCTTCAGCTTCGGACAGAATGTCTCAGCTCCGCTTCTAGGGCACTGTTTCTAGTTACGATTCTTCGAAGATGGGGTATCTAGGCATTTCTTGACCTATGTACTGAGCATGGTATTTAGATGGCGTATTTCGAATGAGTGCATTGTAGAGATTGCTTTTCATGACCTTACCGGATGTACGAGTTTGTTGTGAGACCATGATACCTACCTTTTTCCAAATGGGATCCACAAATTGTCGTCAAAGATTCAGAGCAAAAGTTGTAAAGTGTGTCACGGTGGTGACCAAGCTCGACCGCATAAGCCATCGGGCACCTCGGTCCGAGCATCCACTTGATCATCTGTACCCGCGTTTCCGAGCTTGCACTCCTTTCTTTTGGACTCTCATGTCTGGCAAGCCTCAAGATGCCTCTGCGTCTATAAGTTCAGTTGATCTTCTCTCTGGACACCTTGGACACCTATCAGAGCACCAGCAGGAGGCCTTTTCATTGTTCAAGGATAGTCTCTCCAAGGCGAAGTTATACACGCCCGCTGGAGAGAATCAGAAGCCAAGCCATGACGACCCGACTTTGCTGTACGTTTCCAAACCATGTAGCACTAGACACACTCAGCTTACAAGTACACAGGAGATTTCTTAGAGCTCGAAGTTTTAGCCCAGCCGCCGCCCAGAAACAGTTCTCTGACGCGGAGACATGGCGCAAGAAGCACGATGTAGACAGGCTCTACGCCACTTTCGATCCTGTGGAGTTTGAAGATTCGAAGCGGTTCTACCCTAGATGGACTGGTCGGCGGGATAAGGTGCGTTGCGACCCCAGTTCAGTCGACTCCCAGATGTAACGCTTAACCTCTCCGTCCAGCGAGGACGACCACTCTACGTATACCAGATATCTGCTCTAGTCCCGCTGCAGAAGGAGCTTAATGCCGTTCTGGATGAGAGGAGATACCAGCGAATGTGAGCTCACGCCTTCAATCCTGAAAGCATGTCTTGACCTTCCCTGCAGAGTGGCATTGTACGAACTCATGACCCGATTTTCATTCGGTCTCTGCTCTCATCTCCCTCACGAATCATCGCCAACCCCGATATCAGACACAGTCTCCATCATCGATCTTGGCGGAGTCTCGTTTGGCTCCCTTTGGTCTCTCCGAAACCACTTCCAAGAATCAAGTAAACTGGCAACAGCCAACTATCCCGAAACGCTCGGGATGATAGCAGTCGTCAACTCGCCGAGTTTCTTCCCAACAATATGGAGCTGGATAAAGGGCTGGTTTGACGAGGGTACGAGGAATAAGATTCAGGTTCTCGGGAAGGATCCTGGTCCGAAGCTGCTGGAATTTATCCATGCAAAGGATCTGCCGAAGATGTATGGTGGAGAGCTAGAATGGACCTTCACCGAGGAACCTAACATGGATGAGGACGCGAAGAAGGCACTCGGGGAGATGCCGAAAGGACCCGCTGTATTTATTGATGGGGAGGTGAAGAAGCCTGGGACGGAGTCTGCTTAGATGGGCGGAATGTTAAATTGGTATTGATTCTGTAAGATATAATCAACTAGAGTGTACTGCAGGTAAATTTACGATTTCTATAGTGTTCGCTGGTCGGCCACGCGATTGTGGGATATATGAGTGGGCTACTTCTCTTTCTCCTCTGTTGAAGGCCGTGCTGTCGTCGCTGAATCTGATTCCTCCGTAGCCTTGAGGGCAGCACGACGATCCCTCCTCCGCACATACACTTGAATCAAAGGGATTGTTACGCAAGAAATAACAATCCAAACGATCAGGACGGCAAAGTTTGTGGCCACTTGATTCTTTGTGCCGAAGACGATCGTACGAACGGCTTTTGACACGTTATAGAATGGCGCAACGTAGCCATAACGGAAGACGACCGGTAGGACTTCGATAGGGAGGCCACAAACCGCGACATTGGAGATCACCCAAAAGATCATAAAGAAGGGGATGAAGCGAGGTGTGAGGAAGGTGATGAGGGCTTCAAGTGCGAGACCCCTGCAGGAAAACGATTATAAGTCAAGAGGTACGCGGGGAATCTAGAACGTCGAAGCTCACCCGGCTAACATTCCAAACCAATTCAGCATCCAGAAAATCAAGAAACCGCCATGTCCAAACTTTCTCGTGAAGTCCACTTGGAACGCCAAATTCAAGAGGGCGTAGAAGAAAGAAATGAAGAAATACGCAGTGAAAATGGAGGCGAAGCGTACTCTGATTAGCGAGAGGGTAGTAAGTTTGGGGGCAAGACCTGACTCCATTCGCGTATTCGTTCCGATGAGCACAACGAAGAACGAGAAGATGAGCTGATAGATGAGGCCGACGTATGAGATAGCTGTCGCCACAGGCACATCGAAGGGGATAATATTATCGATTGTGTAGCCAATTGGGGTCAATATTGTCTGGGGAGAAGACTGAAGGATATTGTTTACGTTCGCCCCAGACGCAGTAAGTCGCCCAAGGGAGGTCTTGGCAAATTGGTCGCTGATTTCCTGTAGGGTGGTCTGAACCGTTGGTCGGATGAGATTGCGACTACAGGTATTCCATGAGAACATGTGAGTTTAGACTGATAAATTACTCACAATGCGTTCTCATTCCGTGCTTCTACGGCATACACCGTCAAGGCCTCGGATGGAGAATAAGAGGCATTCGGCGATGCCAAAGAGGCCTGCAGTCGTTGAGTTGATCCTTCGTGAATAGCTACTGCTACCCAAGCGTGCTGTTCTCTGATAACATCTCTTAGATCTCCCAAACCTCCTGGAAATTGGCTGGCTGGTACGGAAGTCCATGTCACTTTCCCGGACTCCGTGACTTGACTCGAAGTTAGCGTTGAAGATACACTTTGTCCGACAAGGCCGCCATCAAAGTCCTACGCAGGAAAAATTAATTAATTAGATCACAGTTTCGTCAAGACAATCTACTGTGAAGGTAACGTACCACGACCCATCCTTCTAGATTCCTCACAGGGCTTTTCCAAAGAGACCCCCAATACAGCGAGAAGAAAGTCATCAGAGAGAGGATGACGAAGACACATCCCGGTATGAATGCTCGAAGATATGCCCGCCTGGCGGCCGCAACCTTCTCATCGGTGAAGCTGAAGTACACCGTTTCCTCGTCGTTCGTCGACCGTGTCGATTGGCTTGATATCGAAATTGTTTCTGTATCTCTGCCCATGGTGAGAATCAGTAGCCGTCTTCACACGTCCGAACCCTGGGGAAGTTTATGAGCGACTCAACCACATTCCCGTACAAAGTCCCGGTATATATCTCATGTCGGCAGGTGCTAATTCCTTGACAAGAGGCTCTGGCGATTGGAAACCTAGTTGCCGGTAACTGCTATACCCGCCCAAGCGTGTTCGGGCGTGCCTCGGTCATCATCTAAGCCATCAATGACAAACCTCACGGGCCAATCAGAGCTGCTGAATTGACAGCTCGGATCAAGCCGACACTAAAGATAGCCAGTCTTGCCCTCAGCTGCTCTTCACCCAGACCACGACCATCGCAAAATCGTGGCCAACTGACGAATGCAAGCGCAACACAGTGAAGTAATCAAATGAACCAAGCACACGCCATTCATTTCTGCTGGCACTTTACTCCCCTCAAATACCGGATATAGCTTCTTTGAGCTCCCGAATGGCTTCTCGCACCACCTCCGAGTCGACAATGCCATCGTCCCCTCGCTGCTTGAATCATTGGGCGATGTTCGTGCTTCGACAACTCTGGAGTCAGAATCTATATGAGCCCGTATAAACTTCCGCTGTACACTCACTCTCAGAGCTGCAAAGTCGTAGTAACGACGGAAATCGTCCACTGACTGGTAGCCTGCATTGCCAATGTGACACGCCAATCTTCACCTATATTGTCACAGGACCATCCTAAGGTCTTCCGACAATGACGAGCCGTGACACCCTTCCAACAAGCTTAGTCGCTTTCAACTTTATATGGTAAAGAATAGAGTGCGAGCCGAACCGCTCGCTCTATATCACAACGCCGTTGGGTTGAAGTTTATTTCTAACTTGCTATCCCTGAGGCTCAAACTCGAAGATCTGGCTTCACAGCAGTGCTTGGGCGCTTCCGAAATAAAGTATAATCTGACTGGGTTTCGATTTGTGACCCGTATTCAGCCAACATAGCTACACCAGGTATACTCAGAATGAATCGGAAGCGACGGCTTCAATCTCTACCTGCTGCTGTTTGACACATTCTCAATAACTTTGTGATGCGATTCCGCGGAGACATCAATTATCTGAATAGTGCTGTTGTCTTTTGAATAGAACAAGAATGAATCCGAGTCAGCAATTGCTGTTTCCATTCTAGAGTTCTCACCGAGCAATAATGGTATATTCGTTCTCGGCCTGAGTTGACCGTGAACAGGCAATATAAATGCTCTCCAATATCCTGATATTTCATTAACTCAACAATGTTCTCAACTCAGCTCAAGCTTGCTCTTTCCCTTGGTTTTCTGCGCTCTCTTGTCGCCGGCGCACCTACCGTTGACCCCCTGGTCGTTGGCTTCACGTAGGTATCTTAGCATCTGTCAAGGGTTGATCTAACCCGACACTTCTCTCAAAGTAATCCTACCTATACCGTGTGCTCGCCTGCAATTTTTACTTGGAGTGGAGGAACGCGTAAGTGGTGTTCTTCCAGATCATTTTATGGCGCACTGACATCCTGGAATGACAGCGCCATACACCTTCGTACGTAGTTCAAACATTCTAACCTGCCCGTTGTCACCGATTTACTGTTTTGTCTCTCCTTTCCATCTTAGAAGTAAATTGGCTGACTATGACGTGACGAAATCTTGGCTCACTGGCTATATTTGTAGTTTCACCTCGCCCGTAGACCCCGATGCAGCTCCATACCAAGCTTATGGACCATGGCCCAACACCAACTTTGTTTGGGAAGCTGCAGTTCCACCAGGTCAGAATCTCCCTTTCTTACTGAGAGAGTGTCCATAATTTACGCTATTGTCAATCAGGCGACCAAGTGGAACTCGTTATCGAAGATTCTACGGGAGAAATAGCCGTCTCGACTCCTTGGACCATGACAGACCAATGTACGTTTACCACATGCGTCATGCATTGGACCATTCGCTGAGCATAGTTGTGTAGTCGATAAGCTTTGCCTTCCCGATCCATGCGTTGGTGGTCACGGAACTGGTACTTGCCCCTGAAATCAGTAATTTGAAGTACCATGAACACTGCATCCTCCTATGCTGTTCCTTCGTATTGTGTTGTATTTCAATATTGTCGCACTTGTCTAAGACTTCCAGACTGGTGTGATGGCGGTTGATCTGAGCTGGGACAAGATACAGGTTGCCGACGGTTTCAGTCCGTCTCAGCTGAAGCTATTTGTAACGGTAAAGCGAAAATGATTCTGAAAGTTGTCTGATCCATCAGCGACCGAGCGCAAATTTAAGAAAAGGACTTGCGATCATAACACAAGTATAGTCGTTGGAGTAAAGGAAATATTTCGATTGCGACCATCATAATATTTGATGACAGCCCGTGGGCCAGGAACATTCATGACGATAATCATAGAAATCTTCAGTCGATCAGCACGTGGAGGTCCAAGCACTCAGTGAGTGAAGACCCCTAGCAAGGCGGATCTGCGCGGCAATGGGAGGGTATGTGCACAGGATGCGGAGCAGGCGTGTCATCCGCGAAGGCGACAATTGCCTACAGGACCCCCATCTTTCAATGAAGGCAGGATCCTGGATGTGGGCCCAGCGATTGCCTTCCTGGTCGCAATAGTCATCACTGGGACCGTTGGACATAAGCTGATCCAGAGACGAGGATGGCGATGAACGACAAACTTCCTCTTCAAAAAATTGCAGAGCTTCCGCAGCAGTGAACCGGAAATCAATGTCGCGACTCATCATGCGATCCAAGAAAGGTGCAAGCATGGGAAGCGCAAACCTGGCCGGCTGTGGAATGAATGAGTGTCTGCTCTTCTGATCGTACTCTTCCTCGCACCTCCACAATGTGACTTAGGGCAATACCCAATGTACAGACATCCCATGCAAATGGGTTGAAAGTAGGCTCGCCTTGGCTGACGTCCATTGGACGGTAGAAGTCAGTACCGCGCCATGCCTCGGTGAATGGGATTCTACATTTCTTCACACAAGTGTCCTTTGGGAACCAGATCGAATGGTCAAAGTCGATAATGCAGGTCAGTAACACCCCCTCGTCCCGTAGATCATACCGACGCATGTTTCGCATATTGTCTGATCTCAGGTCAAAATGATTGACCAGTGTATTCTCGATCTTCAAATCCTGATGGTCCTCGTCAGAAAAATCAGATATCAGGCACAGATGGCTTACTCCGTGGAAGATTTTATGTTGGTGGAGATACACCAACCCCTTGAAAGTACGTCAGTATGGCTCAAGTTCAGAATAAAACGACTTGCCTTTAAGAGGTCACGGACAATGGGGAGCACCTGGTGTACTATGTACGTAAGAGGATGATGAGGGTTAACGCCCCATCTAAAGAGTTTATCGGACGCAAATATAGACAGAGACTTGAGCAGACGTACCGTGGCATAATAACGACGCTCATACCGTCTGAGCATGCGATGATGTTCAACACAGGTATTACGTGGTTGAACTCATCTTGCTCGATGGAGCTTTCGTTTTGAAGAAACCGGAAGATCTTGCATTCTTCTGAGTCCGTCGAGACAATCTTGAGTGTACAGTGTTTGCCCCCGTCATTCTCAGCAAAGAAAACTCTGCACTGTGAATTGTGAGATTCTATCGACGCCGATATTATTCAGATACCTACGCCAGGTTGAAACCAAGCCTCAAGAGGTGGAGTGTTTGCGTCGCATTCGTAGCCACCGCTCCACCCCAAATAGGCATGCGGAAATGGATTCTCGTTCACAGGTGTGACTGGTGGAGCGGGCTTGTACTTTCCGTCGTTATCAAGATAGGAGGCAGGAAAGCATACGTCACGGCGAATACGGGATTCTGTGAGCGGGGCAAAGATATAAAGATAGTACCCTTTTTCGGAGAACCAGTTTCGAAAAGGAGCCGAGTCCCATATGTTGGCATGTTCCGGTGAATCGTCAGAAAGTTGGAGTAATCGGTCAAGGGCCTGCTCGAAAGTCTACATTCGCGGTGCATCGACTCAATATCAGCCGATCATTCACATCTTTAGGAAGGAAATCTGGACACTCACAACGTTTTCGAGTGACATACTAGTAGTCCCAGAACTGAGAGATTGATCTAGGAGTGGTATCGCCCGTCCGAGTCAGTACTACTACTAGTCGCGGTCGCGTTCAAGTTCAAGTTATGGAAAGTTCATTCTGAGCGTGACATGTGTCATTGGGTGTGACACGACGCGACTGGACTGGTTGGGATATTCAGAGAAGAGAGCCTCCTCGAAAGTGTGGTAGAGTGCGTTTGGGGGTTGGAGTAGCCCGCGCCATGCGGTTTGCATTAACAAGGCTCCCAAAAGAGATCAACTGAATTCTCAAAAGGACTGGATGGGCATTTTGGGTGGTCACGTTGATGGGTGGCATCGTAATGCCACTATCTAACAGAGGAAATCGCAACGAAGTATAGCATGAGCCATAATAGATTAGGAGCGCCAAAGCCATCTAGTCTACCATAAATATCACTCTAGCACCAGATATCGACAACTTAGCGAGGGCGACCAGGAGATCAGGCGACCAAGCAAGAGGAGAAACTCGTCGCCATCTAACTCTCAAAGTTTAGCCTTCTCACCCTCCTTCGCCGCCTTCTCATCCACCTTCCTAGCTGCCTCCATCATCTCCCTAACCTCAGTCGCAGCCTCCGCCAACCAATGCTTAAACTCCTTCGTACTCTTAATCTTCTCCCCATTATCATACTTCCCATCCTTCAAGCTCGTAATTGTCCACCTAACATAATCATCCCCAATAGCATAGCTCAAGCCATACCCATCAGGGACGACCTCTCCATAACCCCATCCATCAAAGTACGGGCTCGAAAGCTGCGAAGTCGAAAGTTCCCAATGGTTAGACTTGCTGAACGTCGGGTCGTTATAGATCTCCGGAACGGCCTCTCCCTCCTTCAAGGACTTCTTCAACCCAAACAAGTGCCTATCGACACCCTGGGCATCGGCAGCCCATGCGGAGTATTGGATATGTCTAGCAGCAGCTTTCTGGAAGAGAGTCCTAAGCTTGACAGGATCCTTCGTCGGTCCATTCTCCAACATCGCCCTAGCCCATTCTCCGCTCTCATTGCTGGCGCTCCTGATGACCTCCGTTCGTCCCTTCTTGAACTTCCTAGTCTGGCAACTCTCATAAGTGACACCAGGTCGGCCATTCATCTTATGGAAAGCGAGCTGCTTGACGAGCTGAGCCCAAGCATCCGGGGACGTCTTGTGCTTCTTCATGAAGGACTTGCCGTAGCCTTCGTAGTGTAGGACATCAAGTTGGTGTGAACCGATGAGCTCATCGAAGCGCTGTTCAGCGGCGTTGATGAGGGAAGTAACGTTGGAGTCAACATTGAACTTGAGTTCGGCGGGAGCAGGGAGGTCCTTGCCGGTAGTAGGAGTACCAGCAGGGCCAAGATCGGCCTTGCCGGGTGCTAGGGTGGCTAGCATGAATTCGTTCATGCGAAGAGTAGTTGTTCCGTCCATGCAAGAGTGCTCGCCGAGGAAGCCAGAGCGACCGTTCTCATAGACGATGACTGAGATGTGTCAATGTCAGTCCTTTGATGGCAAGATATAAATCTCAGGACAACGTACGCTGTTGCTTGTCATACCACCTGTTCCTGCCATCTCCCGTCCAGGTGGCCCAGCTGAGATCTTCCCTCGTGACGGGTTTGGTATCGTCAAGGCAAACAAGAATCATAGCACTGTCAATCTTCCTTGCTAGCTCAGCATTGCCGGGAAGAGCGAGAAGAGCTTCTCTAGCCTCAGTCCACTTATCACGGTTATCCGAAGTAAGGACACCGACGGGGGTCGAGGCGGTAGGTCCAGCCTGATCAATGATGCGCTGGAATTGACTGTCCAACCTCTAATTAGCTGGGAAATCGTAACGTAATGCCAGAAAACACGTACACTTCAAGTTCGGCAGCGGACAGCTCCTTGCCAGTTTCCGGATGAGCCAGCGGAACGACAAAGAATTTGTTCTTCCTCAGTACCACAATGTGGTTATTCTCCTTCGGGTCGAACTTTCCCGCAGTATCTGAAGGTTTTGTAGGGTATCGTGAAGTGTGGAATCTAGAAACATCGAGAGCAAGACCGAAGATTAATGTCGGCTCGCCGAAATACGGGGTTAACCGGCGTGAGGTAAAGGGCACTTACAGCCACTTGTTCGATTCCATGCAAAGCGGGGCTCCGCGAACCTTGTCGGGTTCCAGCTGACCGCTGCCAGGAGGGAGTTAACGATGTGCTGGCAATCCGGGATGAGTCCAGACACGTACCTTTCGACCAATTCCCTAAATGGAAGCATGGCCTTGATCAGCGCGGCAGCTCTCGAAGGGCCTGTTGTCCGCTGACGATCCACGACGTGCACGAAGAAGTAGCTGACGAACACAACAACGGGATCCCTGTATCCCATGTATGCAACGTCATTCCACCATTCGCTGAGCCAGTTGTCACCCTTCTCCTGCGCACGCTGTTCAAGCCTCTTCTGAAGCTCAGAAGCGATCGGTGACTTGAGGAACTCGTTTGCAGTCGCCTGCGTATGCTTGAACTGGTCCTCGGTAATGAGAGGCTTCACAGATTCCAGGTATTTTGAGATAGTCGAGGAAAGTGGGGGAATAGGTAAGGAAGGTAAGCTTGCTTGGTAGCGAAGCATAGCTGGTTTGCTGGGATCAGCGGTATACGTGTGGTTGCCACGAGTGATAGTACGGGCGGCAGCAGCTTTTGACGACGACATGGAGACCGAACGAGAACGAGCAGCGTTAGCAGCGCCTACTCTAAGCATTGGTTAAAAGGCAAAGGACAGAGCAACGTCGAGGAGCCAAACTTTTGAGGAGCAGCCAACGTTATAACCGGATATGCCGGACCCTGAGCTACACGTGATTGTCATTCCAAATATGGAAACCCTGCATATGTGGGGAACCGGCTGCATACGCCTCTTGGTCCGGATCCAGTCCAGTCCTCAAGGTTACCGTCATCGATTCATATGGACAAGTCAGTAAAACTCCTGAGAGGAACCTTCGTAGACTGTCCAAACTGCGGAGATTTAAGGATCTTGCCTGATCATCTTCTCGGTGGGTTAACTTTCCGGCTTTCTATTGCCATCCATCAGGATGAGTATCTTACTCAGGAAACTTGACACATTGAAGCTATCGATGAGCAAGGCTTCATCAGTCATCTCGAGCCAGCGGACTCTACTGGATCTAGAATCTTGGCTAAGGAACACCCGGACAGGCTGAAGGTTATACTACCCTATGGCTCATTCTTCCTGCCCACGTTTGTCGACCTGCATCTGCATGCACCTCAGTTTCTCTATCAAGGAACCGGCCTTCATCTCCCTTTGATGAAATGGCTTGACGAGTATGCATTCAAAGCTGAGGAGAAACTCGATGCCGATCCTGCTCTTGCACGAAAGGTATACACCCGCTTGGCCGAAAGGCTGATCGAGAATGGGACAGGTACCGTCCTATTCTTTGGTACGATCAAGGAAGAAACGAAGTAGGTCCTATGTCCATATGTAAGAGGTTGACTCACTCACACATTCTAGCTTGATCCTGGCCGAGGTGATGCAACAGCACACTATCCGGGCCTTCGTCGGCAAACTCTCTATGGACATCTCATCTCGACCAACATACGTCGAAGCATCCGCCACCGCCTCCCTCAACTCCATCACCTCCTTCATCTCCTCCTGTCAATCCCTCGTCTCCCACCTCCCCCCTCATCAACGCTTCATCGAACCAGTAATAACACCCCGCTTCGTGCCCACCTGCTCAAACGAACTCCTCACCTCTCTCGGTCAGCTAAGCCAAGAAACCGGAGTTCGTATTCAAAGCCACCTAGCGGAAGCTCACGACCAAGTTGAATGGGTCCGAAGTGAAAGAGGAATGGAAGATCTAGACGTATTCAAGACTCATAACCTCCTTACCCCTCGGTCAATTTTCGCTCATTGTACTTACCTCCCACCCTCTTCCTTATCCTACCTAGCTTCCTCGCCTGTCTCATCTTCGATTGCTCACTGCCCTCTCTCTAACGCTTACTTCTCCGCTCTTCCCTTCCGTACCCGGGAAGCCATCGACCGGGGTGTCAAAGTCGGCCTAGGAACGGACGTTGCAGGTGGCTACAGTATGGATATCATGTCTTCCATGAGATGGGCTGTTGGAACCGCTCGAATGCGGGAAGGTCATAGAGTCGAGGAGAAAGAGCAGACTGAAGAGCAGAACCTATCAATTGACTGGAAAGAGTCCTTGTATCTCGCTACTCGAGGTGGTCAACGAGCTCTTGGGTTCGAGAATAGAGGGGTTTTCCAAGTAGGAGCACCATTTGACGCTCAAGAAAGTACGTCTGGTCGGATCATTACCCTCACACTAACGCCCGCTAACCCGATCTCCTGCTTTCTTCAGTCGAGGTCTTCTCCGACGACGGCTCTGGTGTAGGAGCCATCGACATTCTCGACGCCGAGCCATATGTCAGCCTCAACATTGAGTTGATAGAGAAGTGGTGGTGTCTGGGCGATCACAGTAACCGAGTTGGGGTGTACATCCAAGGTCGACAACTTTTGTCGAAATCGTGAAAGTTCGTCATGATCATTCGGTCCAACCTACGCTACTGGGGTAAGTACTACATATCAGTATCAGTGTTATACTACTATATGATGAAGAAAGATGTAACTACGAGGGATGTATGGAGGGAAGGTATCGCAGGGGAAAAGAGGTATGTAAGTATGTAATTGTACAACAGGAGTAAAATCGTAAAGCAGACAGCACAGCGTCTCGAGGCAGAAACAAAAGATGAGAGTCAGAGGAAACAGACACGAGCCCGCCCATCAGAACAACCTTGGCCCTTCAGGATCATGCAAACCTTTAGTCAACGGGTCCTCCACCTTCTCCGGTACAGGCACTAACATCGAACTCGCAGGCCTCATCTTCGGATCCGTCCACCCCTTAAACCTCATGATAACCGGCAACTTATTCCACCAAATCTCCCTCATCTCCACATGCCCCTTCTCAAACTGTATCCTGCACTTCTTACACACCCTACTCCTATCCAAATTCAAAGCCTTCAATTGGTCATAGAAGTCCGCGTAGCCAACCGGTTCAACGAGGTAGACTTGGTCGAGAAGTTGAGCCACCATGGCTTTGAATGCTGCGGCGCATTGGGCTGGTTTGGGTTTGAGTGCTCCGACCGGCGCTTTCCCAACCATGGAGGGAAGCCATTCCGGTGCATCATTACAGCCCTCTCCTAAAGAGCGCATCCAAAGAAGCATCTTCCTGGTCGAGATGAATGAGTGTTCCTTCATGATCGCAAAGGCAGGTGCATCCGTAGAATTGATCGTCACTGGCTGTGGGATATGTTGCTCATAGTCTAG
Source organism: Clitopilus hobsonii (assembly GCA_015708445.2). Lineage (NCBI taxonomy): Eukaryota > Fungi > Basidiomycota > Agaricomycetes > Agaricales > Entolomataceae > Clitopilus > Clitopilus hobsonii. The sequence goes on along the minus strand of CP068003.1, from coordinate 900,330 downwards.
GGGAAGGTTGAACACTTCATGCGCGGACATGTCGTTGACCAGTGTGGCCATTGCCACTGGGAGAATGTTCCATGCCTCGACCCAGCGAGCAAGGTTGATCACCTCGGCATGGTCGATGCGCCAGTTGGCTTGTCGGATGATTTTTCGTGCTGCATTCCATGCATCAAAGGTGGAGGGGTAAAGTCGTTCGAGGACCATGAGGGCCTTGATCCGCATTTCATATAGCCGATATGTCGAGGCAAGACAGAGAATGCTGGAGAGGTAGCGGTAGTCTTTTAGTGATTGTAATGGGTATCTATGGTGGTACATCATCAGCTTGCCTCTCGAGATGTTCAGTAGATATATCACGTACGGGGAAGGGTCGTCGTTAGCCAGCGCCTTCAAAAAGCAGTACACATAGCCTGCATTATGGTCATACGAATCTGGGAGATTCACAACCGGGCAATCGTCAATAATATCCACCGAATCATCTCCAAGATCAGTCAAATAGATATCCGCAAACGTAGGACATCTCCTAGCCAGCCTTTGTCGATTGTACTTGAATGCTTGTGTAGGAGTGACAAGGATAACATTAGCCTCCTCGTGTGGCGGCCGACATCGGTCGTTGATGAGCTGAGAGGGTATCGACCGTTTGTGACGAATGTAATCACGAAGGTCACCAATGGAGTCTTGCTGCTCTGTGATAATTGGAGTCTCCATGGCACACTCGAGGCTGCGAGTCGAAGCTTAGAGCAAGGTGAATGAACAAAAATCACCAGGACATGAACATGAGGAGGACATGAGCAACCGTGGGAATCTCTTGCTGTACTTGAAACGGGCGCTTACCGGCTTATCGGCTTCTTCAAGCGCTCTCTCAGTCAGTGTTGGCCACAAACCTCAAAGCTTTAGAAAGGCCGCTGCCTCTGCCTTAGCCATAATATCAGCAGCCTCTGTTACCGCAACGATTTACCTTTGCATGACGGAAGCCAGATATGATCGACAACAAGTTCCGGTCCCCAAGCCAGATTAGCATGTCGCCCAAACGCGTCTTAACCTCGCAATTTCCAGCAAATTCAACATTCGTCGCGATTTAGAAGTCATGTGGGACACAGAAAGATAGAGTTCGCGTGGAACCTACGTCGGTTCGCAGAAAAGTTTCCTTGAGCCTGGCGCCAAGACCACCCACAAAGCGCATATCTGTCGCCTCCACGTGATGCCACTCAGCTTCCTGTCTTCCCAACACCCCATCGAAGTCGACGCCAAGATTCCGCTCTGCCTCCAATGGAGATGCTAAGAGCTCGATAGCTGTCCTCAGCTGTAGCATTCTTTCGAATGCAGGGAAATGCTCGCATGGTGGCTCTTGCCAAGTTTCTGATAGGTCGATTTGAGTATGAGAAGCAGAGTATTTTAAATCGAGCACCCGACATGGTCTACCGCCAACGCTCTCTTCACCAGTAACAACCAGAATGAAGAGCTTAGGCTTTGCAGTCCTCGCCCTAGCAGCGACACCTTACACAGAAGCCGTTTTCTCAATCTTCAACAAACTCACTCCTGCGAAATACGAAGCCTCCATCAAAATCGACAACCTACTCGGACATTCCAAGAAACTCTGGGAGTTCGCACATCTCCCAGGAGCAAGTGGAACAAGGTCGTTTGGAACAGTTGGATACAATGCTTCCGCTGACTACTTGGAGCGACTGGTGAGTGACACTGACAGGATCTGTCAAATGACGATCGAGATCAGAACTGACTGACTTCTGCTCTTCCTAGGCTAAGCAGCATGGGTACAAAGTTGAAAGACAGACCGTCTTATATCCAGCGACAACCATCCTCGATAACACTTTGAGGATTGGGGCTGATGATATAGCCCAAGCCGAAATCACCACCTTCCAATGTTAGTATTCCCTACTGATCTTCCTGGAGTCACCTAGAACTAAACCTCTCCGAACAGTTTCCCAGTCAGTCAGCCTCACCGCGCCCGTCGTCCTCGTCCCTGGTCTCGGCTGTGACCCACTCAACTACACCACAGTTGACGTAGCCAACAAAATCGCCCTCATCTCACGCGGAAACTGCACTTTCGGCGAGAAAGGTCTCATTGCGAAGGCTCAAAACGCAGGCGCCATCATCATATACAACAACGTCGCTGGAGGACCCGTCGGATCCAGACTTGACCCCGACTACGAAGCCAACCCCGCCGCGTTGTCTATCTCGCAGAATGCTGCATTACCATACGTGCAGAGGTTAGAAAATGGAGAGAGCTTAGAAGCGACTCTGGTGATCAACGTGATTAATGAGCAGAAGGCGAGCGATAATGTCATTGCGACTACGAAACAAGGGAACCAGAACAAGATCTTGTTGGTCGGGTCTCATCTGGATTCAGTGCCAGCAGGTGCAGGGATCAATGACGACGGGGTAAGCTCGATGTCTTTCCCACCGCTTCAAATGAGAGGCTGACTGCATACACAGAGTGGCACTGCAGCCAATGCCGAGCTCCTCATCCAACTATCAAAATTCACAGGTCTCAAGAATGCCGTGAGATTCGCATGGTGGACCGTCAGTCAACTCTTTCCCAAGGCTTTACTTATCGTGCTCACCCACACCGCAGACCGAAGAACTGGGCCTCATCGGCTCCCAGCATTACGTTGACACCCTCTCAGCTAAGGAAAAGAGCAAAATCTACGCTAACATCAATATGGATATGATTGCAAGTACCAACTACATAATAGGTCAGCGCGCCTATACATTCATCTTGACTTCTTTCTGATCAACTTCCCGTGATTTCAGGCGTCTATGATGGTGATAACTCTGGAGGTGCCAATACCGGGAAACCCACACCTCCCGGAAGCGGAGCTCTGGAGAAACTGTTCCAGGACCACTTCGTTCAGCAAGGCGTCAATTGGACTGCATGTATGTATCTATTCACTGCTGGCTATTTGCTCGAGCCTGACCGCTGTGGCCGTAGATGCTTTTGGCAGTGGTAGCGACTATCGTCCTTTCCTCGATGTCAGTCAACTCCCACGCCCAGACCAAACAACCAGCTGAATCTTGTGCACAGGCTGGAATCCCGTCAGGAGGCGTAAGCTCCGGTGCGGGTGGACTGAAGACTCAAAAGGAACTAGAACTCTTCGGTGGTCAGCTGGGCATCGCATAGTCAGTCCTATGCTCCTCTCAATCATAGACCTTTCATTGATCCCCGTGACCTCTAGCGACCCCTGCTACCATCAACTCTGCGACAACCTGCAGAATCTCGACAATCGCCCATACCTCTGGATTGCAAGAGCAGTCGCTGATGTTGTTGCTCGATTGACACTGAGCGATCCCAAGATTATTCTTGCTGATCCTCTAAAACCCACATCAAATGCGAAGGCACTACCAGAGCACGTAGCTGATCTTGGGGACGAATGTCATTCGCATTACGAAGAATTATAGGTTATTATTCAATCGAAACAATTGACATGTCATTAGTGATTACTATATATATAGCTAGCATGACAAGCTACCAGTCGCAGATTGGATGAAATCGAGTGATGAAGCAAAGGATGATCTATTGATATTCCATTATTGTAGCACGGTCACCTTGCAACTTGACGACTCGGCCAGAGTAGGGGCAGAAGTTACCATCGCCCCTCACACCCATGGAAGGGACGGCAAACACCATTTTTTGTATAACGCTACGTGAACCTGGTTGTTGTGGCTCAGCCGACGAGGCTATCTCGTTCAATGTTAACCATTTGACTTCATCGTAGTGGTCCAGTAGACAGTCATATCGCAGATAATAGTCGCCGAATTTAAACGCAGCTTCTGGTATGAACATCTCTAGATGCTTGCCACTAGTGTAATCCAGCATAGGCTCTCGCAGAGGAAGGTGGATGGCTGTGTAGTCAGAGTACGACATGCCCTCAGATGAGGGATATTCGGGATCTCTAGCCCGTTGAAGTTCGAAAATATCATGGTAGTAGATGATTTCTTCGTCTTCGTCTTCGTATTCATCGATATTGACTCGAGACACCACTGCAATCCATTTCTTCCCGTTTGCAGAATTATTCAGAAAATCCAAACGGGCAATAGTTGACTCCCGTGGATGCGAAGGCAGTGGGAGGTAAAATTTTTGTCGGAGTTTGAGATTGTCCTTTATTCCACCAGGCTGGGTCGACGTTGCTTGCCAGGCCTGCACTTCCCCAGAGTCGTTGAGGAGGAGGATGCAATCCCCAGCATCACAGATCTTCGACGTATATGAGTGGAGAGATATGCTTAACGCTGGACTAGGACGTACAGCTTCAAACTTGGCCCCTACATCGACGGTCATGCATGTATCAAGCTGCACATTCCAAATAGCAACCATATTACCCCAGTGAAGCACGATCTCATTAACGCTATGTCCATGGAATACTTTGATTATGGTCTGCTTCCAGTCTTCTGGCTCATCGATTTTAGGATATAAGGGGCGGAACTGTGGCTCCTTTTGAGTCGGAAAAATCTCATGAATCGCGTAACATAGCTCTCTGGTATATTAGAGTCAGTATCCATGGTTCGTTTGACAGAGATATAGCAGATAATTACCGGTCGTTCTCGGGTGTTCGTTGGACCAAGATACGCAGACCCTCTCCACAAGGGGTAGGGAGGATGGCAGCAAATTCTGGGTTGATATCTTCTCCTAAATAGACGGATGCTAGTTGTTTCCATCCCTCACTCGGCTGGCATGAGGGTCCCAAGTCCCAGATGGATAAATATTCTTTCGGGCTGCCCACGATGACCAAAAAGAAACGACCACCAGGCACCAAATAGCCATCCAAAAAATCGGTCCATCTGCGCGGCAGCTGGCTGGCATGAACCTCGGATTGACGGTACACCTCCTCCGCTGAGATGTAGTCTCTCAGCCGGAAAACGTTGTCAGCACCATTCGCCAAAGAATGGCAAAGCTTGAATGGGCGTAGTGCGGTTTCCTCTAGCTGTAATGGTGATAACGTCTCGAAACTGTAGGAGGGCCGAAATAATCGATGCGTTTCACACCGTTCGCGAAGTACATGCAGCCAGATATGGCGTTCACGAGTCACGAAGTTCAGAGTCTTGCAGCTCTACGTTGAGTCATACAAAACAATGGTGAGCTCCAACTGGTACCTTGATATGTTCCGAACCATACCTGTCTAAGCGAGAAAATATCAAGAAGGTCAACGTTCGCAATAATTAGTGCCAACACATCTTGAGGCAGATCCAGAAGGATCGTGTGTGGCACCGAAAGAGTAGTGGCCATGATGATGATGGCAAGGGCTCAGGCAGCAGGGAAAAAAAGTTTGATATTCATCTTTTCTAGCATGGTACCTTCAATGCCTCGGCCGCGGCAACACCGGCCCCCTCTCGTGAGAGATAAATTCGTACCCAGGCAAACTTGAACCCATCAATGATAATGAGCTCCACTGTACGATTGATAACATGAGTAGACTCATGTCGATCCTAGGCAACGATGATTCCCACTGAGAAGCAACACAAATGCATCGACAACATATTTTGGATACAAAGTACAAGACTCGGTTACTATGAGGTCAACTTCGAGCATCAAATACCCTTATAATCCAACACAAGTGCGCTTTCACCCTGCAACAGGATTAGACGTCCAGAGTATGGGCAAAAGACATCACCTCCCATCATGCTATCCCCACAATCTGTTGCACTCTCGAAAAGGGTCCTGATTTTAGTTAATCCCGGTGTTGAATCTGCCGTATTCTCCTCCTCCCACGTGTATCTATAATTCGTGGGGACCTCCCTAACTAGCGCGCGCATCATCTCGGACCGTCGCAATTTGAGATAATCCAGTTGAATGTAGTTCTTTCCAATCTTGTATCCGACATTCGGAGTATACCATTCGGTTGTCCCTTGACGGGAGAAGTCCAAAGTAGCGTCGTGAGCAAGGACAGCAATCGCCGATAACGAAGACCCGTCCGGTCCTTCAACTGCTTTGATTTCGAAGAGGTCATTGTAGTAAACGAACTTCTTTTTGTCGACCTTGGAAATGATAGATAGATATTTGGGGGTTTGGGGAGAGCTTGGAGGCACGACAAGCACCTGGTCCGGCGTGAACGGTTGTGGATGGTCGGGAATTGGAAGGTGCAAAGTCTGCTTAATTGGTAGAATAGACGTGTCCTCATCGAGCTGGCTTGTAGTAGGCGCCTGCCAGATACAAACTTCCCCTGATTTCCTAGTCAAAAGGATGAAGTCAGCTATGGCGCATACCTAAAGTGTCAACGTAAGAAAAAAAGAAGATTGATAACGACGCAATTGCTTCTTACTTTATCGAATGAGCCCCCAACATTGAAGGTTATGCGTGTATCAGTGTCGATATCCCAGATGGTAACCTTCTTCAGATAGTGAAGGACCACCTTATTGGGTTGATGTCCATGAAAGACTTTGTAAGAAGTCGGAGCGGCTTTTTTGAAGAGAGATGTAGAGATTAGAGTTTTGAGTTTTGGTTGTTTTTCCAGTGGAAAGATCTCGTAAACTTCGAAACGAGGTGGCCAGATCCTGATCAGGAATTTGAGAACTTAATGCGGGGAAATGGAAGTGATTCTACCTACGCGTCGTCCCCAAGGTCGATTTGCAACAGGATGCGAAGGCCCTGTCCACAAGGTGTGAAGAGCACTGCGAGAACATCAGCTCCAGCTCCTGAAGCCCGTACACAGGCAATTGGATCGCTCTTTCGAATTCGTTGACCAGGTGGACCTAGATCCCAAACTGCCAGCATAGATTCCTCAACAACCATAGAGGTGATAAAGAAGCGGCCGCCAGGTACCAGAGTGCTGCCTGCGAAGGACCTTAGCATATATGGATCTTCCCTGGGCTCCTCATCCTCATCCTCTTCCGAATCGGGGCCATTCATTGCCTCCTCAAATGTCCTGGGTGGCTCAATTGAGCCACGACTTTGAAATAAATTGCCCGTGTCGTGTGCAAGAGAATGTGAGAATTTCAGGGGTCGAAGCGCTGCGGCCTCTAGTTGTTCATTCGTCATTGAAGCGACCGGGTAAGAGGGTTTGAAGATTCCATGGACCTCACACTGCAGACGTAGCGCAGTCTGCCAAACTTGTCGTTCCCTAGTAGACTTCTCCAGAATTTTGCATGTCTAGTTGGTATAGAGGAAGACGGTCAACTATGAGGTCACGGTTTTCAGCAGTGATTGAATACCTTTCTTAGCGACAGGATATCAGTCGGATCGATATTTCTTAGAATACATGCGATAACACTAGGTGGTGCGCCTACAAGGGTTGGGGCGTGGATTGGTGACATGATGAATGCTGGAGGATGGTGGGGACAGTTAACCGTGTAACCATGACGCAATTGTTGACTTTGACCTTTAAGGAGATAATAGGAGAAATCAAAGTTTCGCAGCAATGATACTTTGACGCAACTTTGAACTGCTTGTAACTCGGCTTCCACTACGTACACCTCGTTGGCTTATGTATAGGAAGTTGCCAAATAAACGGATGTCATACCACTGAGGCTGATCAGAAATCTGTCTACTATATGTATTACAGGCTATGATATTCACTCAAGCACGCAATTAGGAAAGTGCACTAGGTGCATAAGAGAATACATAAGCAGCATCATCAACCAGATGTACAACTCGGCCAGAGTAGGGACACATGAGATTATCACCTCGCAAAGTGTCAGTGTCTTCACTTGAAGCAGAAATCAATTCCCGATGCATCTTTCTAGGGCGTGCTGCCGCGCCAATTGTCCCTTGTTTCTGATAGGCCTCTGTTTGTGACTTGGAAGCCACTAAGTCCTTGGCCCACATCACCCTCTTTTCACCGTCTTGCATCATATATTCCACCTGTATGTAGCGGTCCCCAATTTTGTATCCAGCCTCTGGTACGAGTGGATCAGGCCGCCGCTCAGCATATTCCATGAAATGATCACGGAAAGGAAGGTGATTGACTGAGAACAATAGACCTGGAGCTGACGAGCCCTCCGACCTTCTCTCCGCTTGAATTTCAAATAAGTCGGTGTGATAAGAGAATGCTCGACCGGTGGTCAGGTCATTGACTCTTGAGGTCACTGAAATGTATTTCGGCGTTTCCGGAGAGTTCGGTTCCATGACAAGTAAATGTTCTATCCTTGACTCCGGAGGTAGATTGGTTGATGGGAGGCGAAAGGTCTGCGTAGCCGATAGACTAACCGTTGCTTCGCTGAAGTCACTCGCAGGAGGTAACTGCCATACTTCGACTTCTCCGGACTTGCTGAATAGAAGAATATAGTCTTCAATCGCGCAAATCTACAAGCAATTTAGCGAGGTTTGCCTTTGAGCCGCATAGGTACCCACTGCTTCGAAGGCCCGGCTTATGTGGAGGTTTATGCGTTTATCAGACGTAATGTCCCAGACCGTGATATTCTTGAGGTAGTGGAGGACGATCCGATCACCAAGATGGCAATAGGCGGCCTCGTAGCCTATCCATCGCTTTTCTACGAGGATGACTCCAGAGGTCAACGGCATAAATGTTGGCTGTTCTTGTAGAGGAAAGATTTCGTAAAGTTGGAGAATTGGCGCCACTCCGCTGCATCATAAAGGTTGAGAAGAAGGTAATTGAGTGAGGCTATGAGGGAACCCACTATTCAAAACTCGGCCCAGTCTGTAATAAAATACGGAGACCATGACCACAGGAGGTAGGGAAAATGACAAGGAAATGTGAACTAGAGTCTTTCCCTAAGCAAGTTGTTGCCAGAGTACTCCAATTAAGGTTCAGTTGCCCCGTACTAGGTCCTAAGTCCCAGATAGTGAGGATCTCTACCTCAGCATCGATAACCGCCACAAAAAAGCGACCGCCAGGTACCAGATACCCATCCCGGATCTCTCTCAGGAGCTCGATGTCGGAAGATTTCGTGATTTGCTGGTAGATATCGGAGCGATCGAGTGCTTCAACGACTGAGATTTCACCCATCTTGTGGAATATCTTGCCATCCTCGCGCGCGAGGGAATGAGCTAGTCTGAAAGGCACCAGGGTGGCCTTTTCGAGTTCGTTCGGCGACATTGTTTGAATCGACGAGTAGAAGGGCCCAAAAAGTCCATGGTTTTCACATTGTACAAGGAATACGGATCGCCAAATGTGATATCTGTGGGTTATTTCATTGATGATCTTGCAGGTCTGCAATAGCTTTGTCGACGATTATCGGGTGGCTATCATCGGATGACATACTCGTCGAAGAGATAAAATATCTGGTGCTTCAAGATTAGTGAAGATTAATGTCAAGACATCTTCAGGAAGTTTCGAAAAAGTTGGATGAGAAAGTGGATGCATGTAGGAGCTGAGTACAACAATCGGAATCAGACAAACGGCCTGTCCAGCATCCGAAATGCGTTCCGATCATGGCGATGGCGAAACGAAACTCACAGGTTGTGATTTGTACAGATGTGCACACAGAGTTTTAAGTAAGAATGTAAGATATACAATGGGTAAGTAGTGGTAGTGATAGTCCTTGTGTCCAATTGTGAAGTTGTCCGTGAGAGTATGTAAAGTCCGTGTCCTAATATCCGAGTCGAAAACAATGTCAAAGTCCAATTGCTCAAAGTCCTTGACCATCTCTGCAGGGTCCCTCTCCATATCATGTAGACATCTCTACTTGAGAAAACGAAAGTTGCGGTAAGGGTGTCCACTGATCATCATCTACATACCCGGTGGGACAAAGATCCACGATCACAACTCGTACTAGTCCTCGTTGTGCCAGGGAAAGAACGACGCGGCCACTGAAAGGGCATACCCAAAAGCGTGTAATGGCCTCCCGCTTCGAGACGATATCGGATAGCGCTAGTAGGCGAATTTGCTGCACCAATATGTCCCTACTACGAAGGCCCATACGGCGTGCCGTTGGGGTGACCAACATACGGATGTGTGACTTCTCCTTCGAAGTGCCCATGATTGAGGTCTGAAAGTAACAATCATTGGCCTTGAGTCCAGTGTTCTGATTCATTTGCCATCTAAGTTTCCCAGCAAGTGATAGCTTGACCGAAGTGCTCGGGTGGCATCGTCTCAGGTAGAACTGCGCCGACCCGAGTCTCCAGTACTGAGGGGTTGAGCGAAGTTCAAATACATCGTTGAGAAGATATTGCCGTGGTTCCGAAACCGAATAGTACTGGACAGAAATGTACAGTGTGCCCGAGTTCTGCGGGTCCGAGACTGTTACGTTGGATGAGTGTGTACAAACCGGTTTCGAAGTTGTGGCGAACGGGATCAATAGTTTGTGTTGGAAAAGGAGGGGGCCTCCAGTCGTTAGTCCATCTTCGCTGGAAGGGAAGGACCATATAGCTACATCCGTTGTTGTCACGAGCGCAACATGACTCTTTGTCGCCATAACCTGTGCATCAGAGCAGAAGGATCAGCCATGATTCAGTATCTCGGTGGGTGACTTACGGCAGGGTAGGAATTTCCAACATCCGTCCGAACGACTTCGTTATTCTCGTAGTTCCACGTAATCACATTATCGTCCAGGTGGAAAAGGAATTCGTCAGGTCGATGCCCATAGAAGATTTGGATAGTTGGGTCGACGCATAGCTCAGCTACCTGCTTGAAGACAGGTTCCTTGTCTCTCGGAAAGATTTCGTACAGCTGAAACTTTCCAGGTTCGGTGTTACCTCTGCAAAGACAAGGACAAACATCATCAGAAGTCGAACGAACCATGGGACATAGTAGGCTCACAAGCGTCTAAAGGCATAAACCAGTACTAATAATCGCAGGCTCTGAGCTTTCTTGCAAGGAAAGGCAGCATACAGGCCCAGCTTGAGGCCTGGTTCTTGAAATTGATTAGAAACGAGAGGAGTAGGTCTGTCAGGGCCTGAAGGATCAATATCCCAGAGTTGGAGACGTTGATCATCATCCAAAGGTGATATTCGAGGTTGGGCAGTGGTTACTAGATATCGTCCTCCAAGAACGGGAAGAACGCGCTCGAAAACGAGATCTGGAGGGGCGAGGATGTCCTTCCCTTGCTCTTTCCCGGTAGTTTCGAGAGCCGGGCGGAGGGCAATGTCAGAAGCAAGAAGCTCAGTTCGTTTTTGAGAAAGGATTGGTAGACTTGGGTTCAGAAGTGCCTGGCGGAAACAAAAGGACCGCATCACCACTCGTTCAATTTCTTGGGCAGAAAGTGACATCACGTCGTTAGACTTGGTCAAGATGTCGTAGGTATGTTCGCTGAGGTTCCTTAGAGCTCTCAACCAAACAAAGTGCTGCCGACTGGCAGCATCCATTCTTCTGCAAGTCTGCGCGTGGGATAGTCAGGCTAGGCAAGATGAAGGAGGTCAATGGTGGCTCACCCAGCGGACGGAAATGATGTCTTCCACATCCAAATAGGCAAGAATCTGAGCGTGAACTTCTGTAGGAAGTTCTAGGAATTTGTTGGGAAGCCAGTCAAGCCGGAAAGGGGATTCGATATATCGGTCTGGGTCGGCTTGCAGTTCTGGATTGGCCGCTCTCGTGGTAATCCTTCGCGCCCATTTCGTCATTTTCCCTGCGATCACGTCGAAGATACCCCATGCCATGTTCAAAAGAGCGAGCCACGCCGGCCCTAGTCGTTGTGGAGGAGGATGAAGAGGACGGGACGCATTACATGGTGTTGTTAGGAATCTACAACCCTGTCCACAGAGGCTGTGTCGCACCAGAAAGGAAGGTGGCGGGCGCTATACCATCGGAACAGTCACTGTGGCCATTATATATTTCATTCCATGACTCTACTACACAGCGTTACAATTAACTTCTACAAAAAACTACTACATAGAACTAGTTACTACTATTACACAGACTATAAGCAACGAGATAAATATGCAAGCATCCTAGGTCCAAGAAGTGACTTTTCCTAGTTTTGGTGTAATATTATCCAGGGCAGTAAAAGATGACATTCTCTTCAGCTTCCGCTGGACAACATCTTTCGTCGGACTGGGTTCGTCGCTAGAGAGGTCACAGTCGTCGTACATCCGGCCGCGACCTTTCTGTAGTGCAGGAGACGCCAGTCCATGAGGGGTAACTTGTCCTAGATGAGGATCATCATCCGAAGAGAGCTGGAGTGATTTGTTGGGAGCCTGCAGCTCGAATGGGTCGCTGCTGAGGCTATCATCCGAAGGTGGGCCGCAGAACACGTCGTCCGAATCAGCACGCTTCTTTGCAAAAGCATGTGCTTTCGAGGTCGAATTACTGAGCTTGAGGATTCGGTCGTGCACGGGAGTCTGGGGATAGCGATGGGTATCAAAACTGACAGATGTTCGTAGGCGACCTTGACCAGGGAGAATATCCCGGAGATAAGGAAGCTCGACGGCGTCGAAGACAGACCGTTTTCTCTTGAGCGGCGATGTTGGTTGAGGGGGGAGAGCTGCATCGGAGAACAAACCAGGGAGGGCAGAAAGCTGCGTAACAACAAGCTCTCGCTCGTCCTCACTGTCTTCGGTCACTTCATCAAATGGCCGCTTGCCCTTCTTCAAAGGCGATGGACGCTCCATAGCAGGTTCGTCGCACGCGCGGCGTTTGCCCAGAGTGGATGATTTCTGGCATGGTGATTGCATGGCTATCCGCTCAACAATGGGTCGGAAGACATATTTTGAAGCTGGCGACATGTTCTCCTTGTCGCGGTCCACCCTGCGCCTTTTGGAAGGTGAGTCACGGCCTGGAGTGTAGTATGGAGTACGTCGAGGGGTATGTGGTGTTCGGGATGTCATGGGTGAAAATGGGGAGGAGGGAGGTAGTTGAGAAAACAGGGAAACCTGAGGCTTGCGGGTACGGGTAGGTGTGGAAGGAGAAGAGGATGGGAGATCTCTGGTGGGGGTGGTAGGCGTAGACGGTCTGAACATAATTGGTACCTCGGGCGAGAGATCGACTGCTTCCGCGGAGGGAGAGGCGACTTCCGGCTCGTCCGTGCAGTCGCCAAGTCCATAAACGACTCGCAGTGCCACTTTCACGTCCTCTGGCCACCCATCAGTTGGCGGGGAAACAGTGGAGTAGGTAGCATCCCAGAATTCTTGGAATGTGCTGGTCGTCGCTAACTGTATAGCCTCTCGGCCAGATAGCGGGCTGGCTACAACGGGCCCTATTATTGCTAGATTGTCAAGACTTGCCGGTAGGCTTCGAAGTCCAACGAGCAGGACCTCATAAAGAGGAACAATCTATCACACGATTAGCGATAAGCAGCTATGAGGATCAGGGTTTGACCTACATCGTATTCAAGTTCATCTTGACTCCAGGCGGAAGACTCGTCCTGTAAGCAAACAGCGATGCCTCCAGACAAACCTCCGACAACCGCCTTGAGACCTTCGCCAGAGTAATCTCCAAGAATCTTGGCAACGGCTCGAACGAGCCAGGAATAACGCACTTTCTCCGCCACAGATGGTGGATAGGCAACGCGCATTGTCTCGTTAACGAGTTCCAAGACGGCCCCTGGTAGCTGGATATCGAACTCACTGGCGAAAGTGAGCAACATCTCGGCTAGGTAAACGCATCCTGGTGCTGATGCCTGATTCGCTGCGCTGACAAGGCTGGCCAGCTGGGAAAGAACTTCAGGCGCATCAGAGCCATCATCAAGAGCTTTCGCGACCGCGTGTTCGAGCAATGCTTGCCAGACGACGACATCATCCTTGGTCAGATCGAAGGCATTGTCGGATCTGGTATCGCAGGTAAGCCCAAGCAATGAACCAGAATGCATCACTTACAGGAATGGAAGGGCCAAAAGAGCGATAGCACTCTCGAACTCGGACTCGCCCACGACGTCAATCCATCTCTTCCCGAATATTGCCCACACGCAGCGTCGTTGCTCAGCATCCCACTTCCATCGCCATGGAATCTCACCCTCCAAATTCTTAAAGCCCCAGAACTCTTTCAATTCACCGACTCCACAGACGCTGAGGATGTCGATGCAGAAGTAAACCCACTGCTCAACTGAAGAGTTGATGGCGGCCGAGACGACAGACTCTTCCGAGGTAGGGAAGGTGACAAAGTCATCCACGTTGTTCATGAGAGCGGACAACAATCTCACTCCAGCAAGCTTCAGGGTATCCGCCGACATAACATCTCTCATGGTCGCCCAAAGGTCCATGGCAAGGTCCAGCCTCATGGAAACGAGAGCGGTGGGCTCAGCCGGTTTGGCAAGCATCTTCTTGGAAATAGCTTGCTTTCCGGTTCGAGCCACGGTCAAGTCGAGGTCTTGGTTCTGAAGAACAGTTTCGATGATGACATCGGCAGCTCGCTCAACAAAAGCGACAAGAACATCATCAGAAAGATCATCAGCATCTAAATAGCAAGGTTAGTGATGCTGCATGCGAACCGTGAAAGAATATATTACCTCGCAAGGAGGCGATACAGAGTCCAATCAAATTGCCCCAGATGCCAACGAGCTCCTTCCACATGCCAGTTTTCCACTCGCTTTCATTCTCCACCTCGTTCGACTCCCACATTGCCTTGCTCCCAAGGATATATTTCCATGGCTTCAACATCCCTTCCCAAACCCACAACCCCTTCCATGCACCCAAGACCCCATCCTCATCCGCCTCGGAGCAACCAAGCGAGAAGTCCACCGTATCCAAACGCCTCACATCATCCGCCTTCCACATCTCCTCATACACAATGTTCACGTTGTTCGCCATTCCCTTCCATTCCGCCGTCAACAGTCCGGGGTATGCACTGAAGAGACCTTGAGGCAATAAAGTGGGCCGACCAGTGTCCTTGTCATTGATAATAACGTATGCAGGGTTCCGAAGAGCGTCTCTGAACCTATCCCATTTCGGTGAGCCGGGAGTAACATTTGCGAGAACCTTCATCAAATCAAAGGCTTGACCACAAGTAGTGGTATCCCGTGTGGTCATCGCATCCAGAACCTCCATACTCTTGTGTAAGCCATCTTGTCTCCGCCTGAGAGTGTCGGTGTTATCCTCCTCTTCTGGGTAGACGTCCAGTGCAGGGTTGAGAAGACCGGCTACTGTGCAAATGCCAGTCTCGATCTCCGTCACACTAGAGATGAGGTTCCACAGCGCTTGCTTGGCTTTCACACATTCAGCCCTGGTCTCCTCGCCTTCCTCTTCTTCATCGTCCAGGGTATCTTCACCAATGTATATCCAGATGAACGCTCTCCACACAACGCAGGCCAGCCCTCTGACTGCACTCTTCTTGTGACGCATGGCCAAACCCATCATAGCTCCTAAAACCCGCGTCAGCTTGGCGTCCCTCTTGAGTTCATCGCCTAGAAGCACAATCAGTGCACCAAGGACGGACAAGGCCCAAACTGGACCATGTGCGGGATGTTGGGGTTCTACTGCCTGAAGTGTGGTTCGTAGAGTACGATAAATAGCAGAAGTGGCGTCTGACTTCGAAGGCGAGTCGTTTCCAGACTTCTGGGGAGAGCTTGGGTAAGGGGAAGGCGTCATCAAGAGTTCCTTGACAAGCTCGCTGATATCTCTGAGGACCTGTTTGTGCTTCGAGGAATCCCTCAAGGTAGCGCAAGCGAAGGCATATCCACCAATTGCATGACATGCTTGTATGCGTAGAGTTAGAGTGGGCGCGAGAAGGTTGCTGAACACGGAGGTGAGTAGCACATGCGGTGCCTTTCCGAAGGCCGGAACGAATAGACTAGGGAGGTGCAAAGCGAGATCATGAATAGCCTGGAAAAATATTAGCATTGGTAAAATAGTGGCGGGGAGCATATACCTTGAGTCCATCAGCAGCAGAACCCTTCTTGCCTTCTTTGCCAAGCTCTCCATCAATGCCTCGAGTGAGAGCATAGGATATGCGGTCTGCGGCTGGAGCGAGAATTGCAATAGGGAGACGTTGAGTCTGGATGAGTCCTATTGCTAATGCACAAGTCTTCCGCGCATTCAAAGAAGGTAATTCAGGAGCGAGAGGGATGGCCAATACAGCGGTAAACATAGACCGTATTTGCTTGTCTAGAGGAGAAGAAATTAGCGTTTTCAAGCGCATATAATCAGGTGATGCTGACCCGAGAAAATCTGAAAGATGGCAGGCGTGGTGAATGCGACGCCCAAAAACCGCATAACAGCATGCGCAGTGGTACACATATCTCTAGCATACTTGATTTGGTCTTCGTTGAGTCCATCCTTTCGTTTCTTCTTCTGCGGCGTATTCCTCGGTGAAGGTAGAAGGACCTGCTTGGTACGCTCTGACTCTTCCTCAACTGCAGGTGTGATTTCCGCCGTCGCCCTTTCCAAGTCGCGCACCACTGCTTCGGAGAACGCATGTTTGTTCTTCCTCAGAGGTTGGAACAGAGGCCACGATTCATCGCCAAGGTCTGACTTGCCCGCAAGTGCTGCCCTCAGTCGAGCCGTAAGAATGCAGTACGCTTCAATAACTTCCTTCAGGCGATTGTTGGACGCGTCAATGAGGCTGTTATCGGGCTGTATGATTCGAGTGACTGGATATGCGAGGTACGCAAGGTCGCAAAGCGGGTCGTTAGGTTCCGGAGTCACTTCGCGCTGTGGTGACTCAGGTGGACATGGAATGCTACGAAAGGCAGACGACTTCTTGAGTATCGACTTCGATGCCTTTCGCTTCAGCGACGTTTTTGAGGGCGTGGTGGGCGTGACAGACCCCTTCAACGTCAGGGGTTGTAGGATATGGATTTCGTCGTCCTTCGCAAAGACGACACGCGACGAGGGGTCGATTTCGCGGTTCTCCTTGTCCTTGACGCGGTGCCCTGTGCTGGGCGGTGTCAAGAGAGCCGTTTTATTTGTCATTATAGATAGTGTCGACGGCGAGTGAGATAAAGAGGGTGAGCCACCAGATGACCCTCCGTGGCAGGGGAGACGCGGAAAACAAGGTGTCACACTCGTGTGACAACGTTACCATATTTGTTTGCGACGCGTCTCAACGGCTTTATTGACGCGTCGCATCGTTTATTTGGCTGACGCGTTGGTCTGCTTGCCATGTGCAAGCTTGTCTGCAAGGCCCAGACTCCCAGAACCAGTCGTGTTGAGCGTGCTTCCTACGCTGTATTTACAACTACTTTTCCTCTAACGAGGCCTCTCTACCAGATTTGTCGTCTACTCCCTCCTCTCGAATGGTCGCCACAGGCCCTTTGAAGTGATGTCGACCCCAGAGACCCCAGACGACCGCTACAATCAGGGTAACTCCTCCAATCGCGACAATCGCATAATTCCTGATGAACTCTTTCAATTATTGAAGGCTTGAGAAGGCTAGATGAGGACTTACATATTAAGCTCGTTCACTAATGACATAATTCAGAGTGATCAGCTAATGTGCCGAACGGGAGTGCGAGAAGACCTACCTGGAGTCGTTGTTGGCAGGATGAACAGCACGCAAACGAAACAGGTGAAAAGCATGCTGATCAAATTGATTATCCATGACCATTTCCCCAGCGAAAACGGCCCCTTTTCCGTCATCCTGCCAGACTTTGCATCAGTGCGCGTTGCTGTCCAGACCAGGAAAGTGACTCACGAGCTAAACCAAAAGACCCTACACAATATCGGCATATTATACGAGAGCATGACCGCAATCGCAGCAGAGCTCAAGATGGCGCCAAAAGCAACGGTCGATCCGATATACGCTGCACTGATGATACAGCCAACCAGAACGGAGAGCCAGACACCATAAACGGGTGCCTGGAACCGATTGAGGTAGGTAAACCTGTGCTTCATGGGGAATGCATTGTCTCGAGCGAGAGCATAGAAGAGTCGAGAAGAGGCCGTGAAGCTTGATTCAATGATTCAGTGCCAATGACTTCGCAGGGAAGAAGACAACTTACGCAGTGATGGCAGCCAAAAACTGCGCTAACCCGACCACAAAGATACACAAGCATGCCAATCTCTTCCCTGCCGCATCGTAGAATATCTGGGCTATCGGAATAGCGAGACTCGTCTTCTGTACAGATTCGATGCTTTGAATGGAGAAGAGTAGGGAGAGCATGTAGATGAGCCCAATGAACCAACTTCCGATGATAGAGACCACGATTGCGATTGGGGCTAGGATCTCTGCGCGGTGTGCCTTGGGTGAAGTAAGTTCAATTAGGCAATGAGTTTGAGAGCGGGAAAGCTCACCTCCTCAGCGACTTGCGCAGCAGTTTCACATCCTTCCAGCGTATACACAGCCTGCAAGAGACCAAGAAGGAAAACGAATCCTTTGTTACCCCATCCTGTAAAGCTAGCCGTCCTCAATCAGTTCCTCTCTTTACTAAGCTCAGAAGGCACACCCACTTCTCAAAATCGGTGAACACGAAGTCGGCCGTATTCTTATGCGGCGCTTTGACCAGAAGAGTGATAACCAATACGAAAGTTCCACCCAACGTCCACCAAAGGTTGAAGGTAGAAACGGCGGAAACGGCTCTTGTTCCGACTGTATTGACAATGCCGCTGTATAAGCGAAACGGCTCAGTAATGAACGCATCAGCTGTGGTGGGAACGAAGGACCTACCTGAATATATTCACCCCCCAAGCCATGGCGGCAATCTCAAGCCTGGTGAGAGTTTTCCCAGTCGATACTTCAATGAGTGATGCAAGGTAGAGAGCCGTGCTCAGGTTTCTGCATTGTCAGGGTTAGTCTAGTTCACCCTGATGTTGAAGCTGCATACCCCGAAGTACCAGTAAACACCTAGTCGGATGGGTTCAGTAACGACTGAACCCCGAAGGCACCTGACATACGCACCATCGCAAACGAGTAAATCCAGCCAGTGAAGAACCCCAAGGCCGGAACATCAGGCTTCAATCGACAAACCCAGAAGTACAGGCCACCCATGGTCGGGCTAAGAAGACTGTCAGTCAAATCCAGAGAGTTTTCTTTGCAGGAACTTACAAGGCAGAGCATATCTCGGCCAAAGCTAAGGCTATCAAGAGCATGAATATGGAGACGATGTTCCATCCCCAAAATAGTCCGACTGGACCACCAGAGAAGAGGCCGGTTTGGTAGGCGGAGGACATTCCTAGATATGAAAGTCATGAGTTCTCGGTCGATAAGAGTGAAGGAAGTCCAAATACCTGTAAGGATTCCAATAGCTGTAAAGCTCATACAGACGACTCCCAGAAACGCTAGATATCATGTCAGGATCACCTCCTTCACCAAGTTATTCAAAGAAAACATACACATTTCTCTTCGAAACTCGACCTTATATCCCAACTCATTTAACCTCGTATTTGCCTGTTCATCGCTACTGATCGCAGCCTTCAGTTCTTGCGCCTTGCTCTTCGAAGCCATCCTTGCTGATATCGTGGTCGTAAGAGAGCAAGAGGAAGCACGGGAAGCGCAGGCCGCAACCTGAACCATGCATATCTGCTCCTGCCCACGGGCCACATACGAGTACCAATCATGTGTTCCCAAGACCCGCCGCTTCAAGACTCCATCATATAACCCAGCTCCCTAATAGAAATAAGGTAACGTTATCGTCCATTCTACCCGGATAAGAGACGTGGTCACCTGTGATCAGATGATAATTGGATCTTGGCGCTACCTTTCTAGGCGCTCGGGAAATGTCGACAAGAGGGTGGAAGCCTATAAATAGATTGCATCAGCCAAGGATCTTGAAGGGGCTGAAGAAGTGCGCACCCTTTGCGGATTGTGTGATGCTGGAGGGTATGCTTGGAGAAAGGTGGCGAGTCTAACCATGAAAAGCGTTATTTGAGATCGCTACGCGTTTCGTTCTGTATGTGTGGGAGAACAAGATTGATACCGCATTCATAGAGGAACTGCAGAAACGCTTCAGAGCCTCCTTGATCGTGCTTCATTAAGAGGTACCCGCGAAGGACTGCACTCGGGTACTACACGTTCATTACAATTAATTATTGGAGTACTGAAGAGGGTAGGCGACGTCAGTAATCGATCAGAAACCTGTCTCATGCGTGACTCAATGACTCACCAAGATATTCCTTTGCTTCAAGATTATTGCTCCGCCCTACTGTTTACGCAGCGGATCGAGGCTAAGAGTACGCGAGCAGGAAGCAGAGGATTGAAACGAAATCCCATCCTCAACCGGTGTAAGAAGCTCCCAGAGGGAAGAGGGTAAAAGTAACGAGTTAGACGACAGGCGAATTGGATTTAGATGTGATACCTTGGAGAGAATGTATTCTGGAAACTTCCTCGCTTAGAAACATACCGCCTGTCCTCGCCCCACCAGACCTCAACCTTTCGTATATGGATATGATATGATGTGCGCTCTTCATATAGGACATCGAACAGGGCCAAGAGTTCGGTATGAGACAACGCCTGTGGCGTGTCCGTTACGGGCTTCCAAAACGCCGTAAAAGCACTGGAAGAAGTGAACGAGGCCCTGCGGATAGGCTCATACAATTGAACACAGGTAAAGATAACACGTCATCTCAATAACACCTCGTCACTTATCACGAAAATCGTACGAGAGTTATTCTGAGCTTGAGAAGCAAGTTGCCGGATTATAGCCTCCCGTACGGGATATGCCACCCGTAATCTTCCTATGCAGGCCAAGCTGCGGATATACATTTCCCGTGAAGGCAGTTCTGCTGGTGAGTCCAGTGCGTAATGAGAGTCGATCGAAGCCTGACTATCGCCTCGAGGAACAAGGCCAGAGTACACCGGCCCAGAGGATTGAAGCGCGTTTCGAGACACGGCGAGAAAGTGCTAGAAAGACGAATATGTCATGGAGCCAATAATAATATGGAGATTGGTTAGTTGGTGGTGACGCCAGGCCAAGGGCGGCAAGTTTAGCCCTGTGTCAATGGAGATCACAAGGGCAGACTCGGGTTAGATTATTGAGATAGAAGCCTACCTGGTAGGGTACTGTGCGAAAGCTGCTGCAACACGAGCAAAGGCTTCACGAAAGCCCTTGCGAGCGCAGCGGAAAGAGAGGAATATTTGCTGAAAAATTTGCTGAGAAAGCAGTGAAAAGCGCACATCTGACCCACTGGACATGACTGTCCTCATTCTTCGGCGTTGAGAGGGACCGTTGAGCCGAGCTGTGCAGAGGACGATCAATGATGCGGATATCTCCGTTCGAACCGAAAAAGGCGGTGGAGGTGGATCCCGCCGTATCATATAAAAAGCCGAACAAACGGTGCTCATCGTCTCAGGCCATTCCCTCGCAAAACAACTCGCAAACACACTTACGAATCTTAACGAATCCAAATCTATCTACCCAATAACTCTTCGTTCTCGCCAAAAATCATGTTTTCTCCTGTAACCACTTTCTTCGTCACCGTTTTCGCACTCTTCGCTCTCGTAGCATCTGCACCGCTGAATATCCGTGACGTTTTCGTGCCACCTGTTCTCTACCCTAAGGAGGGAACTGTCTGGAAAGCTGGATCAAAGCACAATGTCACCTGGTGAGTTTGGCATCGCGCAGTCTCGTTCCAAGACTAATAGAGCTGCTTTTAGGGATGTGTCGAACCCTCCCGCTCAAATCACCAACAAGGTCGGCCAAGTCGTTCTCGCAAAGGGTGATTATCTAATTGGACTTGGTAAGTTCGGATATTTGGGGGGTTGTTGAACTACAATCTGACAGTAATCATAGACCATCCGTTGGCCTCTGGCTTCGATATTCTCCTCGGCCGTATTGAGGTTCAAATCCCCGCCGATACCGCACCAGGTGATGACTACTCCGTAGTTGGTAAGTCTTCCGTTCCGTTAGGTGTAGATGTCGAGTTCACTAATATAATATTTGACAGTCTTCGGTGACTCGGGAAACAACTCCAAGAGGTTCACAATCACCAACTAAATGCAGGCACATAGTGCCGCTTATGCCAATCATCCAGCACCAAGGTGACGACCATAACGACCAAATCATAAGGACTATCATTTTGTACCATCATCACGGACCTTCACGGACTCGATTCTCCGCAATCATCTTTCGCAAAGCATTTGAACATTTACTCTTCACACATCATGGACTTTGTGCTGTACAAAACTTCGTTGTGGACATGTATCATACATAGTTGGTTATCTACCGTACTCTAATATCAATCTAATTGGCGGCGCTCTGTGCCACGTCTCATCATTTCTGTCCAACTGAATGTAGCTTCGAAATCCACACCACCATAGAGACAAATCCGCCGTGTCCATGTGTGTGCTCTCCTCCCCATCAATCCATCTTGGCGGTCATCATGTGATGTTCTCTCAGCCGACCTAGTACTTAAATATTGCTGGCTTCCTAAATGGCCTTTCCTTGACGGTTTCGCCCTATTCTCCCAGGTTCGACGTCCCCGAAGCCTCAGACGACCTTGACGATGTTTGCATTCACGCTCCTATGCATCTCGTTCTTGCTCTCGTTCGTCCATGCTTCGCCGCTCAGTCTTCGGACTGTCTTCTCGCCCCATATTACCAGCCCCAATAAGGATAGCGTGTGGCCTGTCGGCACCAAGCAATTCGTGACCTGGTTAGTACTAGCCCATCTCGCTTCTACCAGACGTTTAATAAGAACCATCCAGGGAGACCGACAACATCCCTCCGGACTCGGAACTCACGAATCCCAATGGCAAGGTCGTCTTGGGGCACCTAGGATCAGACGGGAGTCTGAATTTGGACCTTGGTAAGTTGCTATCCACCTCGCTCGTCCTGTTCGACCCGCGAGGTAGCGTTTAGGACCCTTAGGAGTCGATGCTTATCTTTACCCGCCCTATCCCAGATAACCCGTTGGCACAGAACTTCAAGCTCCGAGCTGGCAAGATCCAGGTGACCGTCCCTAATGTACCTCCTAGGGAAGACTATATTGTCGTCCGTGAGTACCTTAAGGTGCACTCTCCATTCTTCATGCTCAACGGACCTTGCAGTGTTCGGAGATTCTGGCAACACCAGTCCCACATTTGCCATCACCAAGATCACTGGGAACAATTCTGGTGGTTCAACTTCTGGCGGAAAGGCAACATCTGTCACTGAACTCACGTCCCTCATCACGACACCCATCCCAATCACTGGTCCTAGCCTCCCAGTACCGTCAACCACTGGCACCGCTACTACTACAGACGTGCCATCTGGGAGTGTGACAACCAGCTTGACATCGTCCGCGCCAACTGCCACTTCACCTGCCACATCATCTTCCGGAAGTCCTTCTGTTGCATCCTCTGGTGCAGCTCCTTCACCCTCGAACTCTGCATCTTCATTCATCCAATCTGCTGGAATGAAGATGACGTTTGGCATGGCCTCGTTCATCCTTGTCCTCTTGATCTAAGCGCCCGTCTACCCTGCGTTCGACGTCTACGTCCTATTTGGGACGAACACGTTTACAATAAGTACCGAAATCACACTTTAACTTGTTACCCAGGGAGATCCGGATACCCCTGTTACTTTCTTGGATTCAGTACCCAAGTGCTTTTCATAACGAACACTCTTCAGACCGTCTTACGTCGAGGTCACTTACATTTACGTACCCACTTCACGTATCTATCACGCATCTGTCAACCATGTACTATACAATGAGCATCGCATTGATATTTCATTTCTATCCAATGACACCCGAAATACAAGGAAATAGCAAATACACAGGCGAGGCGTAGCCTACAAGCCAGTGCATAGTGAGAGACACACCGGATCTAATAAACAAAATGAGGAATACAGGTCGTGGGGAGATATCCAAGTCTAATAAATGTTGCGTCGCGTCGGTGGCGTGTCTAAAGTCGTGATTACCCTGCCTGGTGCATGGCAATTGGCATACTGCTCGATCGTTAAACTTCAAGTTCAGCGAGAGGTGGTCGGGTGTTGAATAATAATGGGAGTCGTAAAGGTTGGTGGTGGTACATGTACAGGGGTAGATTCCGGGGATTCTTCTATAGTCGAGGTCGCCGAGGACGCATGGATATGGGACGGACCAGCGTGGTCTAGTTGGTATTGACGTTGAGAGAGGAGAGGATAAGAGGAGAAGGAACGAGCAGAAAAGTCAGCTTGATATAGGTGAGGCAGCCATCAAGGCGTCGACCAAAGCTTCTAGAAATTAGCTTAAGGCGACCAGCCCTTGGCCATGAAGTGCCAAGAGACCTTCAGTTGACCGGTGCTCAAGGAGTCAAGCTTCTGGAACAATGAAGGTGACATGTCTGTACGGGATGAATGTAATTAGACGAGATGAAGGGAGGGGCTTAAATGAAAGAGTGGCTGACCAATGTCTTCTGTGCCACATGATTCGCAGCTGTCCCTTGTCATGCCGTATGCCTTCTTGCCGTTCTTCGTGTTCACGATCTCCATCCACTGTATTAACGAGGGGATGTCAGTATATGCGACCTAGGGGATGGCCAAAGCAAGCCTCAGGAAAGGAGAGACGCCACACACCTGATCACAGTTATCACCACCGTTGGAATCGTAACGTTTCTTCGAAATCGCGACAATGGCGTCGCTATCCTTGTTCCATTTGCCGCAGTTGCCCAAGCCTGAATAGGTTACAACAAGTAGTCAGTACTCGCTCGCCGTCGACGAAGCAAAGAACAAAGGCTCTTACCGACGTTGAACCACGTCCCCTGTCGGGTAAAGGTAGCCGAGATTAGATTACGCTCGGAACGCGTCAATGCGAACGGAACTCACCCTTCCGGTGTGCGTTACCCTCTTCTCGAGGTCAACAGTGAGCTCAGTATCGTTGGCGATAGGTGCACCCAAGACCAAGGCGACGAGCGCGAAGACAGAGAATAGGAAGAGCGCGAGTCTTGAAGTCATTGTAATTGTTTAGTAACGCGTCGACGACCAAGGACAAAGGAAACAAGGGAATAGGGAGGGCAACCGGCGTAGGGGCGGGCAAACTGGTCGAATTTTGAACGCATTTCGGGGCCCTTTTATAGATGCAGGCTGAGGCTGTTGGTTAGGAACAAAATAATAAAAGACAACAAATATCGGCGAGGCAGGAGTAGGGTACTAAGCAACAATAATTTACACGAGGACCACGGCCTTGTCAATTTTGGACAGTCCATTTCCGGAGAAATGGTACATGGTAACCTGGGAGTTTGAAGGTTTTTAGGGTCGATGACGCAAGGCTGACATCTCGAAGGTACTGAAGAAACAAAGCGATCTGTCGGGTATACCAACTGGCCCATGGGTCGCTTTGACCAGGTCATGCGCCTTTTCATCGCTTTTCGTCGAGTTCTAGAGCTCGTACGCATCGGAGGACTTCGCAGAGTGGTTCGCAACCCAAGATGGCATGAGGACGGAGGAGGTCCGTCCACGCGCCGTCTGGACTCAGAGCGTCCGCGGCAATCCACGTGGTAAACGTGCTTGATATTCGGCCGTTAGCTTGGATTTTGGGTTTGAGCTCTCGAGAGATGTCAAACAGCCTCTTGGAGGGCGCGACACCTGGTAGATGAAAAAATTTCTTCGACAACGCAGTAAAGATGCAAAAGCCTCCGCCTAATGAGGCTGTTCGTGTGGTTTATCTAATCATCGGGGATTGCCCTGATCGTGATTGAACCCCGAATTCTCGGCAAAATCAGGCTGATTTTCTCTTGGATTTCTATGATGACCTTCCAGCTCTCGAAGGGCAGAGGGTGATTATTGAACCTTGAAAACTTCCATTCCTTTCCACATGCTCGTTTTCAGCGTTGATTCTCAGGTCAATTTGCAGGTATACAAGGGAGTCAGTCCTTCGAATTGGCACATGTTTTTCCTCATGTTGCATTGATGGGCTTTGGCCATGAACGAGGCCGACCATGAGTTTCGGTTAGCCGTCTGCCTTGCCGCACATTCAGGATTAAAAATCTCATGCCGAATCAACAGAACGAAAACGAGCGATTCATTTCACGTACATAGGTCGGCCCAAGCATTCATCTCCGGCCTGATAGAGTTCAGCGACGCATGCTCACGACATACAGTCGCTGTTGTCGACAGAATCAGGCAGGTAGATACGCCACCCAGAGCCCATTTTGGATCCGAAGTCAAGGCACGCGTTATAAACGTGGCTCGCACCTGGATTCACGGCGTCGTGTCGGGGATCCCTTCCTCGCTTTGACCTGATTCTCATCTTGTCATTTAATATACGTCAGACATAGGCACGAGGGATCAGAGCTCTGGGGTAGCAGATGAACGGATGGACAAAGCGGCGTGGAGTGCGTAATAATTCCCGATATGCTCCAAAGACAAGAAACCTCTGTGCTCCTTACATGCGCATAACACGTGGAGAGCGTGGCCATTAGAATTTCGCCCTCCAAAACCTCGGAGAAATAACTCTCGATGACATACTTTGAGCATCATACCCCTTCCTCGACGGAGCTTCTCTGGGCATCTTTTTGTCACAAGATCGGCATACTTAGGTGTACTCTCCTGGAGTCAAGATCTACAGGATGGCCTCACGTTTCGGAATCTATTTGCTGCTATTTCTTTGCTAAAAGGTGTATGCTAAACATGCGTCAGATAGAAGATTGTAAGAGGTCCCGTCCACCCCAAAGGCGGCGCAAAAAGGTGGCTGGCCCTGATACCATGCTGCAGCGAGGGTCCCTGTGTGGGAACTCATTTCGTCCCCGCATCGGCCTCTCAAGAGGCGTGGTATACGAGTTAGTAGGAGCATGTGCTTTATGTATACCCACAGAAAAATGAGGAGCCTGATCACGCACAGTCTAGAACGGGTTGACCGAAATCAGGCCAATAACACAGGCCTGGGCCCTGCAACTGATGTGCGAATATGTTTTGAGTGCGAGTAGAGTATGATATGCTTAGATAGCGCCGTAAAATGGCTATATCAAGTCTGTACTGCAGCTAGCAACATCAGATTCACGTCCGTCGCGTCCTGGTCGCGTCTTCAAATTGTGAAGCCAAGCTCACGTGATAGCGCCGACCTCGTAACGTGACTGGCGTCTGTTTCGAGATGGCTATTCTTAGTCGCCGACGGTGATCTTCAAGCTCGACGACGACATTGCTTTTGGCGACTTGGCTACTCATATCGCCACGATCGGCGACGGCGACGTTCCTCTGAACCTTCTTGAACCATATCATCAGCGATGGCTGAAGGTCAAGCCTTCGGGCAAGCTCTCCCGGTACGCTATCCAGGGTTTTCAAATGATGAGACGTCATACACTCTCTCATACCGAGCTCCAGGACCAATTCGAGCGACTTACCGGGTATTTCGATGCCCATGTACAAGCTTTGGGTGATGTGAGGATGGATCAGCTGTTTTAAGTGCATTTATGCTAAGGATGGCACAGGTTCGAGAACTATACACAAGCCGAGTTGCCCTAGAAAGGGAATATGCCGGGAAACTGAAAGCACTCGCTAGAAGGGCAATAGAGAAGAAGGAAGCGACTGTAGCTTCTCTCATTGTGGGATCTGAGCCAACTAAAGCATGGAACGAGGCACTTCTGCAACAACAGTATGTGGTTGGGGCTTGATTCGAGCTCGGACGATTAGACTGAACTGGCGCCTTTTACCAGCACACTATCTACGGCCTATACAGAACTCATGGACTCATTGATTAGCACAGCCCAGGATCACGTCAACCTTGCCGACACCCTATTCACCCAAGTTGTCGATGTATTGAGAACTGTTGAGAAGCGCAGCGAAGAAACGAAAAAGAAGGTCCGTATTGTCGTCTGGAAATTTGTACAAATGTTGACTGGGATGACCCCAGGAGCTCGCCTTCTTCCAGAAACTCCTTGCTGAACGAGACCATGCCTACAATGAACGCAATAAGGTCAGTGTCTTCTAGGCGTTTGAGAATTACCATTGATGTTACACACGCCAGACCAAGCAAAAGGTCCGTCCGTTCTCATAGGAAACTATAATATCAGTCTGATCGATTTCTATCCAATCAGTACGATGAAGATTGCATGGAAGCCGAAGCCGCTCGCCAAAAGCAGGTAATTACGTGTATTCTCCGTCAATTATCGCCTTATGAACAAGGATCCACGTCCCTGTAGGGTCGAGCTCAGGACGATAGGCATGCAGATCGGGCCGCTAAACAAGCGGAGAGCCAGCGTACCGATATGTTGAACAGCAAGAAGTAAGCGCCATTGACATTCGATCTAGCGCCCGAACTGAGCAGTCGATGGTCAGCACCTATTTGATCTCGATTGCCGTCGCAAACGCTGTCAAAGGTCACTTCTATGCGGATGCCCTCCCAGAACTCGAGAATGTAAGTCACATTTTGGGCCTGGTACCGGAAGGATCACAAATCTCACCGTGAAACCGTAGCAATTTCGTGCGTAATATGTACTCGGCGTTAGCATGCTTTTACTCCTGTTGACGATACTACTAGAACGCCTGCAGACCCGGCTAACTCAACGCTTCGTCAAGATATTACAGCATTCACAGCAAATTGAGTTGAGCCACCTAGAAGCCATCAAGTCACACGTCAATAGGGTCCAAGGCGCGCTCGAACGCGTTGACACATCGAAGGACCAAGATATCTATATTCAATATAATATACGGGTCTTCAACATACCAAACGACTGGGCATTTGAACCTTGCCAATACCACTACGATTCGGTCCGCCACATCCATGCTGCCCAGAGTTATCAACGCTGATGCGATCTCGTTTAGAGCGAAATGAACGTTGACCCTTTGCCCAAGGTGTTTTTACAGAATAGGTTGGCGCGTGCTAAGTCGAAAATGGGTGAACTAGCATCCCAGCGGGCCACCAAACGTATGGCAGTTGACTTGTGATGGCCGTTATCTGACCTATGCCCTTAGGCAGGGAACTCGATCAGCTGAACACGCGAATAAACTCGTACAAACCTGATCACAGTCTGGGCAATATCGATGAAGTCTCTGATGTCAGTCGGCTCCGCCCTGGGCAAAACGTTGCGTTATTGACCTATACTTGCAGAGCTTCTTGGACACTCATCATGAGGTTGCATTATTCGACACGAAAGACGTTGGGCTCCGTTCGGAGGCTGAAACGATCGTGGCCGCGATCGGAAGTGAGTATGCTGATGTTGACGAGGACCAGGACTGAACCAAGGTGAGCAGGTGACGAAGGAAGTCAACGACCGCACCAGTTCAAGAGCTCCACATTCTCTATCCCAACAACGTGCGAGTACTGCAAGGTGAGTGCACACCCCCGGAACCGGAGTACATCGACCAATGTAATCTTCTAGACTTCGTTGTGGGGCCTGACGAAGAGTGGGAAGACCTGCAAACTCTGTGGGGTGTCAGTACACACGAAATGCGAATTAAAGGTGCCGTCCGGACGACCTACTTACTTATCGACGTTGAGACGGCCGCACTAGATCCCCGCAAACTGCGAGAACGCTGACCCTCTGGCAAAAATGCCTTCTCAGTTGTCCGTACCCCCATCCCGTACCGTTTCGCGAGGTAAGCCGTCTTGTCTGAGGGTTGCCATGGGCTAATGTGTTTAACGCGTATCAACTTGTCCAGTGTCGACCTCGAGCCAATCAACGGCTAAGTCGACTGCTTCCGAAGATGTGGGGGATTCTTTGCCGACTGTGAAGATGTTGTTCGACTTTGCGGCAACGTCGGCCTTCGAGTTGACGGTTTCAGGTATAGCCTTCCGATATATTTTGCAGCTTCCAGAATAATGATGTTGGTTCCCAGAGGGTGATGAGGTCAAGTTGTTGGAACCGGACGATGGATCCGGGTGGGTGAAAATAGTGAATGAACACGGACAAGACGGCCTAGTGCCTGCCTCGTACATTGAACTTGCTACCAGTGCCCCTGTCCGCAAGTCGGTAGCCGCCCCACCTCCAACAGTACGAGCTGCAAGGTCTGGAGGTTATGGTGAGTGTTGAAATACCAATTTAGAGAAGTCGGCGGCAAACTTGACTGGTTGGATAGTTCGCGCTCTTTATACTTACGAGGCCCAAGGACCTGATGAATTAAGTTTGGCGGAAGGGGAGAAGATTGAGCTGACAACGGGGCCTAACGGAGGCAAGGCCTATGGCGATGGTTGGTGGGAAGGTGAGCATGTGTGATCGCTGGCAATTTCCGCTGTACCCACATCAGTTGACAGGAATTGATTCGAGGGGAAGAAAGGGCATTTTCCCTAGTAATTATGTGAGATATCTTCATATTATAATATTTGGCGTCAGTCGCTGACGTTGACACTGGAATTAGGTCGAGGAGCTGTAGAACGTAGATAGTATTTTTAGCGTCGTATATCCACTTCGGAGGTTTTCCTTATGTAAAGCTTAAATTTCTATGGGGCGCAATGAATTGTGGCTGCGCAACAACCCGCGTAAGGTTGGCGAATACTCTTACCTCTCTAGCCCAGGGACATCAGTAATTTGGGCCGAGATAAGCAAGGTCGCCGTGAATGCATGACCAAAGGAGTGCCTGTCAAGTGATGCCAATTGAGCCCGTGCATACTATATCCGCCAGAAGAATTGAACTAATTCTGCGCATCAGCGAGATCAAGGCAGCCCTTTCTGAACGAG
Source organism: Clitopilus hobsonii (assembly GCA_015708445.2). Taxonomy (NCBI): domain Eukaryota; kingdom Fungi; phylum Basidiomycota; class Agaricomycetes; order Agaricales; family Entolomataceae; genus Clitopilus; species Clitopilus hobsonii. The sequence goes on along the minus strand of CP068003.1, from coordinate 870,119 downwards.
ATTTGATGTTGACGATCTCAATCCAGGAGCCGGACCATAGAAAGATATGATTCCGTCTAACGGAGCTACTTGAAAGTGAGTCGGCCCGTACTGGAGCTCAAAAACGTTCACTTGGAGCCCTCCATTTTACACATAGGAGATACTTTGAGGTCAGTAGGGACCCACAAGGCCCGGAGGGATTTTTACTCAGAGACCCGTCGTAATTATGCTAATTGGGGACCGTCGTGATGTGAGCAAACCCTTTGGTGACTTTTCGACATGGGTGAGAGACCAGGGCGTGACAGACGGAATCCACGGGCATTCGTGCATCCGTGCTGCTGCTCATAAACAATCGGATTTTCCAGAAGTCATCAGGTAATAGAAGCAAAGGCGCATTTTTTCATCGTGGTCATGAAGAAGGGAGCGATGGGTTGGACCATGGTGAGGAGCAGTTGAGAGTTTTTTGACGCCCTAAGCCGTAAGTTTTGAGCTAGAAACTTGCCTGGGAGCCGGCTCTTCCGTGCGATAAGTGTCAAGAATAGACGCGACACTACTATTATCCCGATGCGAGTGACATTGTTGAGGCGGATGGGCAATCCGAGGCGTTACAGAGTGTCAGCAAAGCATAACAAAACGGGGTGTGTGAGTGCGCTGCCTATTCCGGTCCCTCATACCCGAGGAAGAGGACGCGTGGACGAATCCCCGACGTCGAATGGGGCTCCAAAGAAGGGCGTACAAGACGTGCCTATCAATCGACCAGAAGTGTCCAATGTTTCGATCTTGTAATCCCAGTCAGGCAATTTCACAGGGTTCTACACGCGTTTTATCATCGAACATATGATTCACACATCGATTGAATTGTGCTTCAAGGCGGGCAAAGCACGCGGTGCATGTTATAAAAGCTTGAGGGAATGAGGATTTGAACTCACAGCCCAGCTAGATCTGTACCCTGATGCGACAACCCAATAACGCTCGGCGATCACAGGAATAGGGTGTTCTAGACTATCGCCAGTATTGTCGCCCATATTCTTGGAAGGCAACAGCCGCCAAGGGCGATATCCCAATACAGAGTTATTAAACCCAACGCTTATATAGGCGAGTAAACACGTTTTTTGTTACCGTGTCTTGCGTCGCCGACTTTCGGACAGAAAGGCCCTTGAACTTGAAGTTGCCAGAGGACCCCAGCTGTGCAATTCAAGCTTTCATACTCATATCGACATCACCCCACAGAAGTCATAGGCTCCAGGAGTCTAGTTTCTGTACTAGCTAGCGCCGCCGTCTCGGTTCTTCTCTGGTTCGATTCCGCAGCCAGCCCCGTCTGTGTTGCCAAAGTCAGCAGGTACACCCCCAGCAGCTAGATTTTGATGGCCCAAGTTGCGACAAAGCCTGCGCAACCTCTGCGGTATCGTCATTTGTAGTCTCATCTCCGAGTACAATCACTGGTCAACGATGTACTTCGTCGAAAGACGGGGCGGTACTCTTGCGATGGATGACTACAATGACGATTCCTTCTTGAGCGTTGCCTGTGCCTGTAGCTTACTTGGAGTCATCGCAGACTTGAGCTTGTGCTAGATCTTCCCATCTTCTTCTCTTGGTGTTACTTCAGAGACAAAGTCAGGATAAGCCTTCTCAGCAGTATCTTTCTGGAGCTCCTCTTCGAACGAGGGCCTCGTTGGGGTTGGCATGAGAGTCCAAACGCAGTTGTTGCTTCCGCGAGCAGCATTCAGCGAGCCTGTCTGTGAGTGTCGCCTGCTGTGAGCAACTTCAGGCGAGCAAGCGGAAGTATCCAGAGGTGCTTCTGTGTCTGCCATCGCCTCCTAACGTGGTGGTATGCAATAAGAAGGTAAAATTGACTTCTGCTCGTCTCTAACCACACCTATAGTGATCCAAACATCTTTTCGGAGACACATCTATTTGCCGTTTATTACCTCCGCGAATCCGGGTGGTCAACAACATTCATGCTGCCACACGTGACCTTCTTTTCCTTGTTCACACCTTTTCGAAGCACTGCAAATGCTAAGTCTTTTTGAGCAAGAGGAAGTTGGCAAGGTGCTATGATGTGCGTGGAAACGACGTAGCAAATGCTCCTGTGCCAGGACAAGGATCACAACAGACCCCGCTCGGTAATCACATTCTTTGTTTATGCATACGAGAGTTCTACAAGGTTCCCATCTACGAGTGATAAATAAACTACTCCCCGTCGTTCGTCAAGACCTATCGAATATACCTCATCAAGGTGTACACCAGTTGGAATGTCGAGGGCACACGAAGAAGGGGGCTGCTTATGAATGGGATCAAAACGAAGAAGAGTGAGAGATGGGTGGGTGGATGCATTATCCGAGTCGAAGCGTTCATCTGGGTAAAAGATCATAACCTTGTATAGGCCAGAACGAGACGAGGCAAATAACCAAGGAGCCTTGATGTTGATTGAATGTGAGCCGACTTTACCAGGCAAGCACAACACCCTTGGCTGTTCTTCGTTGGCTTTTTGCCTAAAGAACGTGTTTTCATCCTGTGAAGGATACCAGGCATTGAAGGTAGTCATCGAACGAGTACCGGTTGCGGAGGCCGAATAGGAAATGGCCATTGTCTGTAGGCCACTCGGTGAGAGATCGAAGTCGACCGCCTCCATATCATAGTACTCTTCTGCACCGAGCACCGTTTTGACAGAGATAATTTTATCAAGATCCAACGTCCCAGAGACGTCAGATTGATCTGGTGACGAAGAGGGTAGCCGTTCGGAAGGTAAGTGGTAGACGTTACATTCCCCATCCTTATCGGTGACGAAAAATACCTCATTTCCGGTCACGATTGCCTGGAAATGTGTTTGAGGCGTCTGCTAGACATGAGTTGTTGCCTTGATCATCGTCGTTTGTCATTGGAGGGCTCACCAGGTGTTGGTCGTTTGGTTTAAAACTCCAAACTGAGTGACTATACCTCCTGCTCTGCAGGCTGGTGATTTTCGTAGAATAGGATTCAGGGTGCTCTAACACTTCACCGACACAGTCTCGGGTGATGTACAGTGCCTCGAGTCTACCAGTCGGCATTGCAGATCCTCCTGCGTATATGCACTCTAGCGATGGTTCTCGATCGAGTCCGTATTGAAGGGAAAATATACGTAGGTTGAAACTATGATGTCTGGTGTGGTGGATTAGTCCTTGACGGCGGTCTACGCAAGTTATCACGCTTACCCTCCAAGTGCATTGGTCGACTCTGTCGCCAAAGCGATCAAGTGTTTGCCAGGCATATCATAATGTGCATGCCTTATGATCTTGCTACCTAGATTGAATCCGGCTATTGGATATCCGACATCCATATCGCACACTTCTAGTTTAAAGAGGAAAGAGGGTTCGTCTTCTAGATATCGGAATACCAAGCCAGTCATAGGAACGACAGAGAGAATTGCAGGTGGTGCAGGCGAGAGGAATGGGAGATCGAGGCTTCTCATCTCACGAAAAGAAGGCTCTCCCTCAAACCAGGAATGGTACTGCCTCCAGCTCTTCATGCCGATATCAACCAGCTCTTCCAAGTTCAGTTTAGTTAGATCTGTTCCGATCGGAGTAACCAAAGAAAAGCTGCGAGCTTGATGATTAGTGAGGGCGTCCACCCATGCAATTTGCTCTTTGCGTAGTTCCCGAAAGGCCCGACAAAGCTATGGATTATGAGTTTGCAACGATTTAAGTGTGTTGTCAGGAAGTTTACATTGGTAAATTCGATGAACTCGTAGAGGGTAAACTTGGAATACAGGACTATCTCAATGATCAGTTCTGTCGGTACCGTCTCTGCTGGCCAACTGACAACGAGGAATTCAGGAGACAACGTCATTGCAGATGGCTGCTATCGCTGAGATCAGGGGAGGATTTAGTGAGAGAAGGGGATCTGAAGGCTCTCTGAAGTAATAAATAGTTGATGTCGGCCAATCTGATGGTATGATGACTTGGAGTTTATAGACGCTCAAAGCACCACACCAGTTTGTGATTAGACGCCCAAGTTTACAGTGAGCGCCCATGACGATCTGGTGTGTAGTTCAGTGGTTCCCTCAAACTTCTACCCTGAAACCAATAGTCCAGCGGGCAGAGCCTATAAATTTGGAGAATCAGAGGTCACAACTGTAGATATACTTTGGACCCGAGTGAGCCGAATAAACGGAACACTAGGGAACACCTAGTCGGCGGTTACTAATTATCAATACAGATCCCCAAAGAGAATCGACTGGAACTTCAGAGCTTTGGGATGGTGAACCAAAAAGCTCCAACATAAATTGCTATTTTCTCTAGTTCTTCACGAAGTGTAACCTTGCATGTCCCGGAATAACCAAAGAAACCAAAAATAAATCTAGAGTGATAGGAATCGATTTGGCGAATGGCATCTGCCATCAAGCCCGTCTTAGCCGAGGTTCGATCTCAAAGCCTCTTGCACGTCACTTCCATCTCTACCCGCAACTGAGCAACGTCCATCGAGTTCTCAAAGTAGCCTCACTCTGGGTTTCCTTATAATGGGTCCTTTTCGCAGTCAACGATTTCTTTTCGTCCCTACTCCCTTCCTGCTATCTCGATGTCCGACCAACTCCTCGATACAGCTTCCAAACATTCCTGGTCGATCAGCTCTGTTGCTGATAGAACTTGGAACAATGTGCTAGAATCAGCTATCAAAACTGGCTGGGGCCCAGTCACTAGGATGGCTGAAGGTGCCGTCGTCGCGTACGTCGTCAACTCCTCCTTCGCATGCCTAGCCTGATCTTTAGACTACAGGCTAATGCAGAAAATTACGTACGGAGAGCTCCGTGTCCTCACCGTCAACAACATCTACAAGTTCCCCGCTCATCCCGAGAGAGAGGGCAAGGGAGATAATGATAAGGACAAAGTTGGACCCAAGGCCGAACTTCGCGTCGTCAACGATGTATTTTGGGTTCGTCTCGCTCTCATGGGTGATCTCGGGTTCGCAGAAGCCTACATGTACGGCGACGTCGAATGTGATGACCTTGTATCATTATTCCTGGTAGGGAACCTGTTCTGCCCTACGCTCTTCGGAAATACTGACGAGAATATATGCTAGATGTTCCTAGAGAACAGAGAGAACCTAACCAACATGAACTCGAAGCTCGCCTACCTCTTCTCAATCCCGCAAAAGCTCACTTCTTATCGCTTCCTCAATACTCTGGGCAACTCTCGGTCTAACATCTCTGCTCATTATGATATTTCTAATGAAATGTTTGCCGGTACGTGTTCCTAGCGCATATATCCAGTCCTTGTCACGTCTGACTGACTATATGTGCCCCTTCTAGGTTTCTTATCAGAAGATATGACCTATTCGTGTGCCATCTTCGAAGACCTAGACGGTGATCTCAAAAACGGACTTCCTCAAAGTAAATGGTCGGGGGGCCAGAACCTCCATCGTATATCTCCCCCGTCGGTACAAGATAGCAACGACGTCGAGTTTGAGAAACCACACCAAAACAACGGTACCGCTGTCACCTCTTCTCCTACCTCTCCCACAACCAACGGCCATGTCAATCACGTCAAATCTCTTTCCTCTGACGCCTTCTCTTTCGACTCTTCATCTTCCGAATCCTCGTATCTCAACGCTAATGGTAGAGATGAGCTACACGACGCGCAGATCCGCAAACTCACGCATATCATGCGTAAAGCCCGCATCCTCCCAAACCAACGGATCCTCGAGATTGGTTCAGGTTGGGGTTCTCTAGCAATCTTGATCGCTCAAACCTATTCCTCAGTCACCATTGATACTCTCACATTATCTGTTCAACAACAGTCTCTTGCTCGTCAACGCATTGCCCAAGCCGGCTTTGCAGATAGGATAACAGTTCATTTGATGGACTACCGAGCGATGCCGGAAGATTGGGAGGGAAAGTTTGATAGGGTGATTAGTGTCGAAATGATCGAGGCGGTCGGGAAGGAATACTTGGAAACTTATTGGAGAATGGTAGATTGGGCGATGAAGAAGAAGGGTGGGGTCGGTGTTGTACAGGGCATTACGATACCTGAAGCTCGTAAGCAAAGTACTGGAAGTCTTGGAGGCGATTCTGACGCATATAACCAGGTTTCGAGAGGTATATGAAGGAAATTGATTTCATCAGGAAATGGGTGAGCCTTGTCAGGTTTCAACGCGCATACAGTCACTGACCTCCCTATTAGAGTACGTTGCCTCCCTTACTTTGCTTCTTCCCCTCGTGACGCCTTCCGTGTAGTATTTCCAGGCGGCTTCCTCCCAACACTGACCTTCCTGATCAGCACGCTCACCTCTGGCTCCTCCGGGAAACTCATAGTCGACTCGGTGTCCAACATCGGTCCCCATTACGCACGAACATTAAGGGAATGGAGAAGAAGATTTCTGGATCAATTTGATGGGGTTATTAGCGATGCCCTTGGGAGAGAATATCCCGATGTCATGAGCGGAGAGAAGGGAGAGCAAGAGAGGGAAGTCTTTAAGAGGAAGTGGCTTTACTACTAGTAAGCTTTCGGTGAACATATTCGAGGAGAGGCGTTGCTGATGTCGCCTACAATGTAGCTGTTACTGTGAAGTCGGTTTTACGACGAGGACGTTGGGCGGTGGGTTGTTTTCTTTCGTTGTAATGCAGTTATACTGAGACGGTGGTATTTAGACCATATCATTACATTCACCCGGGAAGGATATCAGGATTTTGGTTGCGACGTGTATGAATAAAAGTATATGTATGTGAGGTCCAATATTGGCATTAGCGCCAAAGTGCGAGCAATATATAGAAATAACTTATGCATGCGTGTACAAGTGGATAAATGCGCAGTAACCGTGTTTGAGTCTTACAAGATCAAGTCCTTCCGTATCTCCTCAACCTCCTGTGAACTCATCCTTCGTTCCCAATCGTCAAAATCTCCATCTCCCCCCGCTTCTGATGGTGCCTCTCTCCTCTCCATAGCCCTCAGTGGTAGTGGCGAAGGTGTATGAGGTATCTCCAAACTTTGGGCGCCTCCTTCCCCAGGTTGAGACTGATTCGGCGAAAGCATGGAAGGTCCAATGAAGGAGGTCGATGCAACCCAACTAGATATCCTTCTCCTCTTCCTCGTCTGCGTGTCCTCCTCCAGGCTCTCCGGGCTTAAAAGCGCCTCCTGAGACGCCTCCCTGCTCCGCTCATCTCCTTCGTTCTCTTCGTGGTCCGGAAAGGATTGCGCGTGTCGTCTTTTGGCGGTAGATGCATTCGAGGACTCCGATGCCCTTCTCTGCGGAGTGTGTGTATGGTGTTGATACCCTGGGCTACTAGCAAGAAGAGCTGCACCCAATAGACTTTGAGGTAAGATATCAGACGACGCCTCCCCAACTGCTCTCATCGGCGGTGATTGTGAGTCCAGAACAGTCGTCATAGCCGTCACCTGAGACTCCGAACCCATCGACAAGCCATCTGCTAAACTCCCACCATAGACATCTGTCAGGCTGAGGAGAATGGTCTTCAAATCAGGTGGGTAGTACTGCCTGTAACGTTCGATACCGTGGTATGTATCTCGCCAGAAATCTTGGAAGGCAACAGCACCGGAGGAGAGGCGAGCAGAGAAAACAGTGACGAGAAAAGGGGAGATGGCGAGGAGAGTTTCTAGAGCGGTTTCATGATGGCGTAGAGCGGAGAGGACGTCGTTATAGAATGTTTGCACCTATGTGGAGAGGTAAGCTGCAAGCTGGCACAAAGGTAGAGGGAGGACTGACAACTCGATTATACTCCACTGCCAACATACTTTGTTCATCATCGACGATCCATAGCTGAAGCGACCTCTGGAGTGCGGCCAGAAATTGTATCACAACTGGAGGGGAGGCTGCCGTCAACAATTCTGCTGTCCGCGAGACGATGTTGAGGCAGGTTGAGAGATCCTCTGGTCTTGGCGGATAGTGTTCGCAGAGTGTTCTATCTATCAGTGTAGCAAGACCTTGAGGCAAGGCGGATAGCCCGGAGGGATCGACATGTGCAAGGATGGCTCCTACGACGCTGGGGTGTTGCAACAATCTGGACGCGACTTGGTCAATTATGCGGATGAGGCTGGCGTTATCGGATCCACATACACTTCGATGCCTGTGGTCTCTAGGAGCCTTTGTATGACGACGTGTTGCCTTGTCAAAGTGACTTTTGCCATTGATATGGCTTGGCCAAACGTAGCTCTCCAGGCTCTAAGTTCCTCATCGCCGATCTTCCCAAACCTGTACCATAGCGGAATTAGTTTCCATCCGTTCGAGGAGACGTGTATACTCACCGAAAGGCACTGTGAAGGAGGGGAACCAACTCTTCCCATGTGTCCACTGCATCCGGCTTGCTCCATTCCTTCGCTACGATAAGCCATAGCTGCTTCTGCGCTAGTATGTTGCTCTTCCCTGGGCTGTATACCGAGACGACGTGAAGCAAGGTCGGAATCTTGGCTGAAACGACATCTTGACATAACTTGCTCCAAGCATCCTTCACCACTTGATCAGTCAAGTCGAACGGCCTCTCTAGCAATGCAGCTAGGATGACTTGGGCTGGTCCGGGAGCCCACGAAGATGAGTACACATTCCTTGCCATCTTGAAGAGCTTCTGTACCAGTAGGAGACGCCTCTGCTGATCACTTGCGCTGGCATCTTCATGTCTGTCAAAGAGCTGGACAAGACAGGACGCAATACGGCTGGTTGCAGTTGGTGGTGCAAGGAGGTGACTGGAAGCTTGACTCGGGATAACTTCGCCTTGGCTGAGTAGTAGCAATTGCCAGACGTCTAAGAGCGCTTTCTGTAAAACGTGTAAGTGGCAGTCACCAAAAATTAAACTAGAACTTACGGAGATGGATACACCATCCTTGCCAACCACACGCTGTGCTGAGGCAAACCAAGCCGTCATGAGCTCTTCCCAATGCTCCTTGACTTCCGCTTCCGAAAGTTTCCTGACCAACATCAGGTCCACTGACAACTCTAGCTTCGCTACACGTCTGCGTAACTCCCCTTCCGTGGCTTCCAGGACGAGTCCATTGAATAGGCCCAAGGGAGGTTGACCCAGGGTCATTCCAGTAGTGGAAGGACGAGTGTTGGACTGGGCTCCTACGCCACTGGTCAAATGGCGGAGCAATAGTAAACCCTCCTTCGGATCTGCGTCCTTCTCTCCGGCGACCATGCTCGTCACCGTCTTGATGGCTCTGGTGATATTTGCAGATGAGATTTCGGAGGGAACAGCAGCATCATGAGCGAGCAGCATGCCGACCAAATCCACTCCAATCCCATCCTTCAACTCTTCCGCCACAAGAGCAAGGCTCCTATCCACAGTTTTCCGCGTTTTGAGGCCGTTGTCTTGGACTGTGGAAAGCAATCGGGTGAATGCCCAGACGAACGCCCGCCAGCCTGCAGAATGAATCTTTCGGATAGTTGTCGAACGCATCTTCAGAGCGCCCTCGAAGATGACTGCACAAAATTTGACCGCCTTGGGGTGGGTGAAGATGGTGTCTTCGAGGAGGACAATTATGCATGCTGCAACGACGATGCACCAAGCTACCTGTAGACGATCACCAGATGCAAAGGAGTCGGTTACGATTGTTGGCATGCGTCGCGTATTGTTGGTAGAGTCGGACTGAGTTTCGATGAATGTAAGGACGGCTTCTTTGACGGTGTCGTGTGGGTAAGTAGGCGTAGATGAGAGCTTGGAGAGAGCAAAGCCGCTGAGGGCGTGTGCGGCGTAAAGTCGCAATTTGGCATCCTCTCCACATAGATGCTGCAAAACTTGAGGGAGGAAGTCGGCCAGATGGGGCGCCGAGCCGAGTCCAGGCGATTTAAGCAGGCCATGAATCATCTAAAAATCTCATTAGCTTGGCCGGATTGGTGCAAGCAGGAATTACCTACCTTCATTGCATCCAATACGTTCCCAGCTTCCTCATGGGAAAATGCATTTTGTATAATAAGGGCCAGCTTGTCGCTTTGAGGCTGGACAACGGTTTCAGACAAGGACTGGGTTTGAATAACCCAAGATGCCAGGCGTCGTATCTTCAATGGGCTAGGCAGCCTGGGATCTTCTACCTTAGCTATATCGACGACAAGTTCGAATATAAGTCCAAGGTCCTCGTCTAGAAACAGATCAGCTATTAATAGACAAAAGAAACAAAGTTGGTCAACGAGACATACCGGTAAACAAGCGATGTAGGGTAGGGAGCGCAAATATACTGGAAACCACACCAAGACACGTTTGACACAAGGCGCTTAGAGCTTGTGCACGTTGACAATGGTATTCCGACGTCTCTCCCTTCGTAGAACTTCCGAAAGGGTTGAGAAATGCAACCTGGAGGTCGCGGCAGAGGGCTTTCACTAGAAGTCTAGAATCCACGCGGATGCGATTCAAGGCAGATGGTTGGGTCTCTGTGTCTGATAATGTAGATGCTATATTCCTGATTCTGGCATCGAACGTATGATAGGCGTCAATGTAGTCGTGAACCGGGGTATATGAAGTATGTTCGTCCTCAAAAGACGCAATTAGAGTCTCGTATGCAGAAGAAAAGTAGGTCGGCTGTTCAAGTGGCGATGGCTCCGGTGATTTATATTTGGGACTAGTCGCTTGCATAGACTTCTGGATTCCCAATTTGGGTGTAGAAGAGCGTTTGCTTTCATGTGTGCTCTCAGACGTGGTGAAGGAGTTTGCTTTCCGGCTATTGGCTAAAACATTTTTGGACATTCTTGGAATTTGAAATTTGCCTCAAGCGCATGCGCCACACCTCGGAGTGCATGCAATAAGTCCACAGAATTCCAGCTTTGAGGGGGCGCCTGCAGGCAGTCTTCGATCTGCGCTTGATGCTGCAGCTGTTGGTGTTCAGGCAGGCGATTTTGTAGTACAACCCAGCACCAGCTTCAAATGCACTGTATATCAGTTTAGGGTCAAGCTTCAGATAATGGTATGCCTCGCACCTGCTGGTTTATATACAGTTATCAATGACTCCTCCTGCCTCCTCTACTCAACGCGGTGCATGTCGGTGCCGGTGAGCACGATGTCAACGGTGATGGTGAACCAACCGACGTCGAGCGCGTTTGACTCGGTTGACATTGTTCGGTCACACTAGCGCGCTTGTCACGTCCTCCCATCAGCTGCACGTGGTCGTTACGGTGACTCCATTCTCCCACGGGTAAACCGGAGGAGCTCCCCTCCGAAACCCATTTCGGGCGGTACAACTTGGTCCACGAGGCATTGGTGCTTTGGCGGCGTCCCCTGTTCCTCAGCCACTCTTTCTTTATGAAGGTTGGTGGGGTGTGGAGGTGGAGGAACAACAACCTGCAAATTTTTCGAAGCTTAGAATATCTCCTAGAAGTTCTCATCGGTCAACATTCGGCCAGGCTGTTCGATTCTGGATTTTGGAGTTTCACGATGTCTGGTCTTTTCACTGTGTAGAAACGGTCACTCTCGGACTTGGCACTACTTCCTCTGACGCTCTCGCTGTTTTGTTCTTTGAATATGGAAAATCTGGCTCCCGAATCGCAGAATACCTACTTGCGCGTCCATTCATGACTCGGGCTTGGCTCTCGATCAAATGGGCGCGACGTTGCTAAACTCCAAAACATGTACCTTGTACAGTACTCTATTCAATTTCAAGCACTGGATCAAACCTAATGAACCGGTCGGTGTCACACTCCACCCAGACACCGGACTCGATCATCACATCGGAGGCCAGTGGTCCATATCATAACTAAAGAAGCTCAGAAAGTTTTCTCTTCAAGTCAGCCCTAACTAGAATCTCCCACCTCCTTTCCTTTCTACCACCACCTGACAGATCATCCGTCCCATCTCCTGACGCTTCATCTATTTGTATATACTTTCACCTTTGGCTTGTTCAAGGCTGGTCCGAGATCACGATGTTCAACTTTATCCTTCCATCTATCTTGACGTACACCGTTCTTCTCTCTGCAACCATAAGCTCCACATCGGCAGCCACCGTATGTCTCCCTTGTCAAGTCGCCTATAGCAACCTATGGTATCCCGGCCTCCCTCGTCGAGAGGTTTACGCACCACACATCACCTCTCCATCAACGGGTACAAAGTGGAAAGCTGGATCATCGGAGACGGTTACATGGTAAGAAGCGCCTCCTATCTCCTTGATGATTATCTTGGCTAATGGCTCGATCATTGTGTCTAGGGATACAACTGGGATACCCAGAGGCACACGCTGTCGCGTACTCCTAGGCTACCTTGAAGATGGAAGTACGAATGAACATCTCCAAGGTCAGCCTCCCTTCACCTTCAAGTTCCCCCAACGACTTTTCCCATACTGACGTCCCGACCTCAACAGTCAATTCTCCTCTGGCAAGTCCAGACCTCTGCGATTTATCCCTCGGACGAGTCAACATCACCATCCCGGCTGACACACAACCACGGGACAATTACATTATCGTTGGTACGTACTTATTACACATCAAGGATACTTCTTTTTGGAGTACGATCCCGAAAGCATCGCGCTCACCGACTTATTTTGGCAGTTATGGGCGATTCTGGTAATCGCAGTGAGAAATTCACTATCGAGAAATAGCTGCGCATGGCGGGCTGGAGCTTTCGTTCTTTCTGGATGGAATATTTCGTACTGGGCCTCGGGGTTGTTGTGGTACTTTTCGTAGAATACTTGTACTTTACCTGTTAAATTAGCATCACTCTTTCCTTTCATACACGTATAGCCGGTAATTAAATTCGGCCTCGAAGAGGCTTTAGAGTGAGGCGACGGTCGATGGAAGCATCTTCTATGATATCAAGTCAATTTTTCCTGCAATATGAACGAGTGCGTGTGAAGTCGAGACAGCCCAGTATTCCTCGAAAGCTCATTTGCGTAGTTTTCTGGTCGACACTGTGTAGGCCAGCGCAAATATCCAAACTACCCTCGTTCCTCCACGGATCGGGCTCTCTTTTCCTATCGTTTCGTACCTCAAAACCGCAGTTCCTACTGCCGATAGATTCCCGTCTTTGGAGTCGAAGCTCTCGCAAGCCATGCTCGACGTCTGGAAGACGTTTCAGCATGTCTTCAGGACAACAAAAGGTGGAGCTTAGCAGTAGAAGACGTTATGGAAGAGGCTGGAAAGCGGGCAAACCACTCCGCTCTTCCCAAAGCTTGCTTCGGACCTCCCCGTCTTTCAGGTCCGCTCAAGCAAGGACAAACCTCGTTTGACTATACCGGGCGGAAGAAGCACTCTCAGGGCACCTCGTGGCTAAGAGAAGTGCTCCAGCTCCAGTTGAAGCTAAATCTAGTGAGGGAGTTGCCTGATTCGGTCGTACCAAATTTTTGGAGGCTTTGAACGTTGGCCGTATAAAATCAGAGTTTATTCTCGTTCTTCAGTATCCAACTCCTTTTCCTTATTCTTCGACCTCGGCAGTTACCAGAATGTCCAGCATCCTCTTCCACATTCGCTGCTTCCAAGTGTTTCTCCTCATCTGTTGTTTCGGGATCGCACAATGCCTGCCGACTGTCGTTGACCAGAAGGAATTCATCATTTATAACCCTCAAATTACCTCTCCGAAGAAAGACATGATCTGGCGCGCTGGTGCTTCACATGAAGTCACTTGGGGTAAGAACAAAAGCTGAACTGACTGAGTGTTGATTACTGAAGACTTGTTCTCAGAAACTCGAGACATTCCTCACGAGCTCAAAAACTCCAAGGGCCGTATCCTCCTAGGTCACGACGGACGAAGAAGTGAGAACCTCGACGTTGGTGGGTTACTATTTATTCCGCTTTGAGAGGACAATCGCTGATGAATCGATCTAGAACACCCTCTGGCGATTAATTTCCCTCTGTCGGCTGGGCATATCAAGGTAACCGTGCCACATGCAGTGAAGCCTCGCAATGACTATTTCATTGTTTGTAAGTCCATCCTCCGGCGCTTCACAACTTCGTTGGACTGACCAAAAAACCCATTCTCCTCGCCCAAAGTATTTGGTGATTCGGTATGTTCATCTGTTCCTTCAGAGTTGCTAAATTTTCATCTCTATCACAGGGAAATATGTCTCAAAGGTTCAAGATTGTCAACAACGTGTCTGCTGTTTGAGCGTCTATAGGGTTCATTTGGCATGTCAATACTTCCAGCGCCACGGATTCTACGGACGCTTCATTTCATACCTTTCATGCGACTTTACAACACCTGCAATTTTGTATCTTGACATCGCAGCATGCACATGCTTTTAGTACCTATAATCACTATCTTATGGCTTGAACGACATAAAAACATCCAAACAACTCGAGATTTCTCCATCGTCATCATGGTCGAGGAAGAAAGGCAGAAAATCTCGGCCCGAACCCGAGTACCTGATCGGCCGACCAGTGGCAGTGTTTTAATAATTACTCGTATTTATCAAAGGCTTTGTCAAATTTGCGCATTGAAGCGCTTAGCTGAATTTAGCCGAGCAGCGTTCACACCAGCTCACAGCACTCCTTTGGCCTTTGCTAGTACAAAAAGACCTTTATAAAGGTTAATTCCTCGACAAGACTATCCAAAATCACCGCACCTTGGTACCCCGTCAAAATGTCTCCCCCCATGTCGTCTGGTAAAGGAAAGGACTCTGCTGCAGCCCGTGTCCTCGGCTCAGGAGCCTCTGGTGAGTATACACGTGCAACGACTTGCTAGTTAGTCACTGATGCTTCTGGATGCTAGGTATTGCTGAGCTGTTGGTGTTCCACCCGGTGGACACCGTCGCCAAGCGGCTAATGAGCAACAAGGCCAATGTGAGTGCCCACGCGCCTTCCTTGCATGAATGTACTTTCTTATCACACCCTACCCTCACAGGTCACCTTCAGCCAACTCTCACCCATCATCTTCAGGGAGTATGCTACGGCCAGCATCCCCAAGAAGGCCCTCTCCCTCTTCCCCGGTCTAGGGTACGCAGCAGGCTACAAAGTTGCCCAGCGTATCTACAAGTTCGGTGGTCAACCCTGGTTCAACGACCTGATCAACCAGAACTTCAAGACCAACTTCAACAACACCTTTGGAGAGCGGAATGGCAAACTTATGATGCAGGCTTGCGCAGGAAGGTAATTAGCCCTCTCTCTACCTCCTGCACTGAACAGCTCGGCTGATCTTGCCTTTCCACACTAGCTTGACTGGCATCGGTGAAGTCGTAAGTTTTCACAATTCTTGTTTTACACGGTCCTGTAGCTAAAATCACGCGTCCTAAGGTTCTTCTCCCGCTGGACGTCCTCAAGATCAAGCGTCAGGTGAACCCGGAAGCCTTCCGTGGTCGCGGCGTCTTCCGGATATTCGCAGAAGAAGGCAGGAACCTCTACCGGGGATGGGGCTGGACAATGGCTCGTAACGCTCCTGGGTCCTTTGCAGTATGTTTCCTCTCATTCACATGTCATGCCCACTTACTCAAGATCACAAATTCAAGCTCTTCGGTGCATCGGCCGTAACGAAAGACTACGTTCTCGGCGTTAAGGACTACTCAAAAGCAACATGGACACAGAACTTCATTGCTTCTATTGCCGGAGCGGTTGCTTCTATCACCGTCGCCGCACCTCTGGATGTTGTTAAGACTAGGATACAGAACGCCAACTTTGAGTCCAAGGTCGGAGGCTTCACAGTTGTCAAGGAGCTGGTCAAGAATGAAGGACCGACAGCCTTCTTCAAGGGTCTGACACCTAAGGTACGTTCATGCCCTGAGATAAATGCATCACTTTGACTGACTGTATGCGCAGATTCTCGTCGTTGGACCTAAGCTCGTGTTCAGCTATACCCTCGCCCAGTCGCTTATACCCTTCTTCTCCAACTACGTCTAAGCACCTATACTGCTAGAACACTTTCTGCTTCTAGAAAAGTAGACTTCTTTGCGGGTTCAATGGTCTAGACCATAGAGCAAATAACGCTACCCTTGACTCGGGGTGGATTGGATAGGACACGCCGATTTAGAGCCAACACGATCTTTTTGTTGCCGATATAGAAATACACTAATGCCTACTTATGTTCTCGTTTTAAGACGAAAGAATAGTAATGATTACTCTCCCAGCTCTTTACTCGATTGTGACTTTGTTCTGTTAATATGGTCAATGGAGAGATTGGTGCAGCATTGGTGGGGAGAACGTACCTTGTAGAACGCAATGTAGCCTTCGATGTGCTTGGCCTTATCGAAGGTCTCGGGATAGTACCTGCACAGGGAATCAGATGAACCCTCACAGTGCCTCTGCGCCTTCGAACTCACCAAGCAGCATCCTTGACAGTCTCATCACCAATCTTCACATCATAGTAAGATGCTGTTCCCTTCCACGGGCAAACGGTGCTACACAGGGAAGAACTAATCAGAATTCATTCTTCGTGGCAGAGACAATGCGCTTACTGAGTATCAGAGCCATGGAAGTATTCCTTGTTGATAGCACTGGCCGGGAAATAGTGGTTATTCTCCACAACGATTGTGTCGGTAGATTCGGCGAGGGTCTTTCCGTTGAGAGTGACTTTGACCATTTTGTTATTGAATAAGGTTCTTGTCGTATGTATACGTGCGATTCGAGCGAATGAAGCGAATGCCAGTGCAGGTGAAGCGAAGGCTGGTGCTGATGACGGAGGCAAATCACGACGCGGGGTTATATAGGGGCTCCACCTTATAAAGCGACGAGTAGACAACATGACCTGTAACAGCTATCACCACTATTTGCTTGATCAGCAACGACGAATAGCTGACTACGGGCACCTGCTGAATGAGCAGTCGTTGTTCTCCAGCTTGCTAGAGTGCTAGTTGCTTGTTCAGCCTCCCGCATAATTAAGTTTTCAGGAAGGTGCAAAGGTGGGTGATGACGGGCACACAAGGCTATGATCAGTGTTCTGTAATCGAAGGAGGTTAGGCTGCTCAGGGCAACATACAACGAAGAAGAGATCACCTGAACATTTGAGCATGCACCTTCGAAGGGCTCTTGCAAATTGCCTTTGCGGAGAAGCTGGATGCTGTTTTGATGACAAACCACAGGGACCTTGAGCAGCGACGGGCGTTCGCCGCGATGATGGCTCTTCCCCGAAACCACCTCAGCTGGAATCCTCTTCATGGGTCCGTCGTACAAGAAATCAAGCCTAAGTCGACAGAATACATATATCTCAACCTATACAGTCGAACGGGCCCCGATGAATAATCTGGGTAGAGGTCGTCTGGGAATTTCGGATGACGAGCCGAATGCACTCTGCTCAGAATCTCGGGGCAGAGGCACCTGCTATACTCAAATTGGTCGTCTTCCTTGGTGACACTCAAGCGCCAACGAAGGCTTTGTGTGCTATTGGGAGTTAGTTTTGCTACCTCGGCCTCAAAAGACGAATCTACATCGCTATATGCTGAATTTCCGCACCGCGTCCAGTCAAGTAAGGTATCTTTTTAGTGGCTTCACTGCCGGCCGAAAGGCCACGCAATGATTCCCGCTTTCCTGGACTATCAGCGGCCAGCTTGCGCCATCGACTTTTGAATTTACTCTTGCCCTTTCAAATGGCGGACAACTCTGGTGGCTCGGGCCGTCTCCCAGACTAATCACTCGGATGGCCTCCCGATCGTGCCTTATGGGGAGTTGAGGGTCCCCTTTACCGCATAGCTAGCCAATCAACTGGATTCATAAATTAGGCGCTCTGAAAAGCCGGATTAGCGCCCAAGGATCTTTGTCCGACGCTTACTAGCATTGCCAACAAGAAGGCCCGACGATGTAAACATTTCGCGAGTGGTGTAGTATCCGCAGCTATTGCATAGGCATGCCTATAAAAAGGCTCTGGGCTCGAAGCTAAGAACAGTATCAAGATCTTCTCTACTTCGACAGCACTGAAATCTACCATTCAAATATGCCCTTTTACGTTGTTACTGGCGCCTCTCGTGGCATTGGTGTATGTCACTTTATATTCTCAAACTTGCAGCGCATGTCGTACTTAACACCTGGATTATAGATCGAATTTGTCCGACAGCTTGCGGAAGACAACACCAATACCGTCTTCGGTCTTGTACGCAGGCCCACCGCTGCTACAAAGCTGCAAGAATTAGCTGCAAAGAAATCCAATGTCCATATTATCGAGGCGGATATCAACAACTACTCTGGCTTGAAGGTAACGTCTAGACCAAGCCCTTGAGATATCACTCACCAAATCTTTTCAACTCTGCAGACTGCCGCTGAGCAAGTGTCAAAAGTCACTGGAGGGTCTTTAGACGTCCTCATCAACAATGCCGCATATATCGACTTCTCTAACATGCACCTCAAGATGGACGAATAGTAAGTACGGCTCGTCACCAGAAAATTGGCCTCCTCGCTCAACATTTGACTGGCTTAGCGATCAAGATGTCCTCGCCAGCGAGCTCCGAGCTAACGTACGCTGCCCTTCCAGATCCTATCCTACAAAGTATCTAACGCATCGTTCTCTTCTAGTTCGAGACCAACGTCATTGGTACCGTCAACACCATCAACGCTTTCCTCCCTCTCCTCAAGAAAGGCACCACGAAGAAAGTCGCTACCATCAGCTCAGGAGTAGGCGACCTCGAGCTCACTCGCGCCACTGGGCTCTCCCTTATCGCTCCCTATTCTATCTCCAAAGCCGGTGTCAACCTCGCTACTGCGAAGTATGCGGCGCAGTATGAGAAGGATGGATTTATCTTCTTCAGTACCTCCCCAGGACCGACAAACTCCGCTGGGGAGGATTTTAAGAGTGAGTGCCTTGCCCAAGTAACACCAGAATCTTAGGTCTAAAATTTTCCACTTTCGTCTGTAGTGGCTCGACCAGAACATTTGAAAGCCTTCGGAGAGATGTTCGGTGCCTACAAGCGTGCGCAACCTAACTGGAACGGTGCTATTCACACTACAGAGGAGAGCGCCAAGAAGCTCCTCAACGTTGTTGCAAACATTACGGCAAAGGATAATGGCGACTTCCTCTCTCAGAATGGCGACAAGATCTGGTTCTAGGGTGTTTCTGCCGAGGTAATTTATTCGTATCGCATTCCGTGTGTTGTCCATGTTCTCTGTAGCTTTCTGTTCACGTTCGCGTACTATGGTTATTAGTTTGCTGCTATATTTGGATGAAGCCGTATGTTACCAGCAATTGACTGAGGGCGAAGGGTATTCAAAGGGTACAGGGCACTCAACGGTAAAGGGCATTCGGAGGGCATAGGGTGTTCAAAGGGGAAAGGGTGTTTCGGCATTGCGTGAGCAATATGTGGATGCTGATCACCTTGAATCTGGGACTATACAGTTGCGATAGGCGAAGCAAGCTTGATACTGCGCCACAGTTCCTCCTTGATTGGCTGAATGGGAATTGACCAACTTTGTCCTTAGAGTCTGCGCATCTTTTTGACCTCCTGAGTGGCCCTCGCCACCTTCCATGCCAGTCGGACCAGCATGCCAGTGGCGCGGTCACGGTGGAGAAAGCAGACGCGTGTCGTGAGAAAGTATGAGCCCAACTTTGATCTCACAGACGACCATGTGCTCCCTGTATTCACTAAGTTCCGGCATCCTCGATGGAGGTCTCGCAGCAGTCGAGATATCAGCAGTCCACATATCATCGTTATTGATAGGCTGCGGATACAAGATCACGAGGACTATGGCGTTTTGGTAGATAAAGCGGCCAATTTACGGTCAACATACTACGCCATACTACCACTAGTATTCCACATTCCAAACTACCATGTCTGTGCCCACATCTTCCAGCGATGACAAGCAGTATCGCCTGCCAACCAACGTCAAGCCTGTTCACTATGGCCTCGTCATTCAAACCGATCTCGAGAAGCTGGAGTTCAATGCATATGTGAAGATATCGTAAGTCTCGTACTCCATGGACGTGGTTCACTGGTAGATTCACGAGCATTCCCTTAGACTGGACGTTGTTGAACAGACTTCTTCTATCACCTTCAATAGTAACGATCTTGAGCTGAAAAGCGTGTAAGTACATTGAGCGAAGCTGGTAAAGCTGACGCGTCTAACATCGGTCACCACCTAGCTCATTGTCTTCGGAGGCTCTGGGCACCAGTCTGAGCCCGAACAACCAGATCATCGACAAGGAACAGCAGCGCGTAAAGTGCGACTTCGACCAGTCGCTTCCGGCTGGCGTAAAGGCCGAACTCAAGATACACTTCTCTGGCAAGCTTACGGGCAGCATGACGGGATACTACATCTCTTCCTATCAAGTCGATGGGAAGAAGAAGTACTACACCCTGACGCAGTTCGAAGTCAGTACTGTATGCGTTAAATGTGGTACAAAGCTGAACACGTCTCTCTTAGCCAACTACGGCTCGTAAAGCCTTTCCCTGCTGGGACGAGCCACTTCTCAAGGCGACTTTTGCGATTACAATGATATCTCGCGAGGGTACGATCAACCTGAGCAACATGAATGTATCCTCGGAAAAGACCGTCTCTGAATCTCTCTCCGAGGTCGACAAGGATCTTTCCTCCCTCATCAGCGGTCTAGAGGGTCAATGGAAGATCACCAAGTTCGCCAAGACTCCCATCATGTCGACTTACATTGTCGCATATGCGAATGGTGACTTTGAGTACCTGGAGGAATCCGTCAAACTGCGGGATCGAACTATTCCTCTGCGAATCTACGGTACGTTCTCAGCATGGTATAGTTATATTATTGCTGACTCGATCTACCTTAGCTACGTCCGATAATATTCATCAAGCGAAGTTCGCCTTACAAGTCAAGAAAGACGTTCTCCCTCTCTACGAGGAAGTCTTCGATGTGCCATTCCCACTTCCCAAGCTTGACACCCTTGTGGTAAGTCCCCTTGTTTTCCTTTCGGTGAAAAGAGACCTCATCTCTTTTCAAGGCAAGTGATTTCGATGCAGGTGCGATCACCAGTCTTACATTTGAATCATTAGGCTCACGATATGGAAGGTGCGATGGAGAACTGGGGTCTGATCACTGGTCGGACGACTGCATTCCTCCTTGATCCTGAAAGAGGGGATCTGGCTGCTAAGAAGTCTATCGCTCGGATTCAGACTCATGAAGTTGCTCATATGTGGTATGCACCAAAATCGTAAGACGGTGCTTTGGAGTACTATATTGATGAATTGCATAGGTTCGGCAACATTACGACTATGGAGTGGTGGAACTACTTGTATCTGAATGAAGGTTCGTCGCTTTGACTATATGTGGGAAGTGTTGATCTGAACTACATCTTACAGGATTTGCAACCTTGGTTGGCACTCTTATTGCTCCAATTCCGATTTTAGGCTAACGGAAAATAGATGGGCGATATCGTCATTCTGGGAAAGTCAGTCATCTCGCCCATTGTCCTGATAAACCGGGCTTAAATAACCAATATTCAGGATCTTCCCAGAGTGGAAAGTCGACTCTACTTTCGCATCCGGACAATTGAAGGCTGCCCTTTCGCTCGATGCCAAGCTATCATCCCACCCAATTGAAGTGGACTGTCCGAACGCCAATGACATCAACCAGGTAAAGTTCCTGATTTATGACTTTCGGACTCTCCTAATTGGTTGGTAGATCTTCGACAATCTTTCCTACTCGAAAGCTGCATCAGGTTTGTTAGAATCATCTTGCCATTATGTGCCCTCTTTGACTCCATGATGTAGTCCTCCGCATGCTCTCAAACTATGTCGGCGAAGACGTCTTCCTGAAAGGCACCTCTCTCTATCTCAAGAGGAAGCTCTATGGAAACGCGGTTACCGATGATCTGTGGAGGGGTATTGCGAAGGCCGCAGGAAGGGATATTGTTAGCCTGATGTCTAACTGGATCGAGAAGGTAACACCATATCTGCCCAGAGTCTAACTCGTTGATCGACAATATGATAGGTGGGATTCCCAGTAATCACAGTTACAGAAACTGGGGCGGGCAGTATCAAAGTCCGTCAGGATCGCTTCCTCGAGAACGGTCTGGCTGATGAGAAGGACAACCAAACGATTTGGTATGCGACCCTACGCTTCCACCTCTCGCTCATTTCTAACAACCTTTCCACAGGAACGTCCCTCTCGGCATTCTATCGGTGGGAGAAGACGGAAAACCGTCCGTCGACCAAACCGCTTCTCTGACAGAACGGGAGCAGACATTCAAGGTCAACACGAGCCAGACTTATAAGCTCAATGCTGGTACCTTCGCTGTTTGTACGTTCGCTCTTCCCCTTCGTATAAGATGTGCGATGCTGAGAGGTTACTTTCTCTTGATAGATCGTGTCCTGTACACTCCTGAGCATATGTCCAAGCTCGCTCAAGAGGCTACGAAGCCTGACGGCCAGGGCATTCTTACTTTGAATGATCGCATCGGCCTGCTTCACGATTCCATGGCCCTTTCTAAGGCTGGCCTCGCGAAACTGAGTAGCGCTCTAACCTTGATCGAGGGTCTAAAGGGGGATACCGAGTGTCTGTACCTTCACCGGGTTTTTACTCACTTCGATGCTGACCCCGAAGTTCACAGACCTAGTTTGGTCTGCGATTGCCGACAACCTCTCTGAGCTAGTTTCTATCTGGTGGGAATACCCAGAGATTGTACAGGGGCTCGATGCTTTCCGAAGGGTTCGTATCCTTCCTATTTGAGAGACCGCCTGCTGATGGCTTTCAAGGAACTCTTTGTCCCTATCGTCGAGAAAATTGGATACAGCAACCAACCGGGCGATAGCACAGACACCATTCAGCTGAGAGCCACGGCCATCACTCAAGCAGCTGAAGCTGGAGATCCGGGGTATGATTGTTCGGTTTTGCTTGAGATACGAAGCTGATGTCATGCAGTGTCGTGAAGGAGTTCCAGGCCCGCTTCGATCACTACCTGAAAGCAAATGACGATTCGAAGATTCCTGCCGATCTGATCAGGCCTATATACAAAGCAGTACGTGCTCGTCTCTACTCATGCAGCTCAGAAGATCATCGAGTCTTGAACCGTTTATTAGGTTGTCCAACACGGTGGCAAGGTGGAGCACGATTCCATGCTGGAGCTATATGAGAACGGAAAGACCCCTACCGGAAAGATAGCTGCAGTGTGAGTTCATCCTTGAGGCATAGTCTCGACCTCGACTAAAAATGCACACAGTATCGCCTTGGGCTCGACGCAGAACCCTGAACTCCAGGACCATACTTTCAAGCTGATTGCAGAGAAAGCTCGAGACCAAGACGTCATCTATTTCTTCCTCGGTTTGTCGAAGAACTTTGCAACACGAAGGGCTCTCGTGAATTATTACAAGGATAACTATGACACGGTACGTCACCGCAGGAATTCAATGTCGATGTGTGCTCCTGCTTACTTACGAATTCTCTCTTAGCTGTACAACCGATTCCAAGGCAGTTTCACCCTCAAGATTATCGTCGAGGTAAATGCTTCACGCCTGTTCCCACTCAATCAGTCGATTAATCTGTCCGAATGCAGGTTTGCTTCGAGAACCTCTCATCCATCAAGGATCACGACGACGTTAAGGCATTCTTCGAGGTCTGCATTTACAGCTAAGGGTTATCTGACGGTGCTAATAGTAACGAATAGGGCAAGGATACCTCGAAATTCAGCATGTCGCTCCAGCAGCGTTTGGAAGGGATTAAAGCTAAAGCCGCATATATCGATGTGAGTCGCTTGGGGTTTCTCTCGATCGAGAGCTAAGCTTACCTTGTTCGTTCATAGCGATCCACTGAGGACCTGGAAGCATGGCTCAAGAATCGAGCGCAGAAATAACTGTATTTACAGGCATAGGGGGGGAGTTCCAAATGCTAGACCTCCCGTGTACGATTACTATCAGAATTTTGAGGTTGAACCGCCATGCACGACTTGAGGACCTAACACATATGTGGCGTAATTCTTTCTGTACAGCAAGCTCTCTAGCGTAACGGTAACACGCTCATTGATAGACGATGTTTAACTCATCCTGAGAGAACTGGGTTCGACCCCCAGATGACGAAATTTGGAAGTTTTGAATGCATTTTTCCTCTTCTTGTTCGCCACGATCGCGACACGTTTTATGGTCCGTCTGATTCTCAAGCTCAAGGGCAAAGTTCCCGTCTAACTTTCTAAATTCTAAGCGTGGTCCAATGTCGAAAGTCGGAGCAATGCTCAATCTGATGTAGCTCGAACTAATATTGACAAAGAAACGAGGTCAATGAACAGCTCTTTGGAGCAAGGGGAGTGCACACTGTTCAGTGGTTCAGTGCGTGACAAGCAGGTTCGATCCCTGGATGAGGAATGCTCAGATGCTGAGGCTTAGAAATTTTCTCCTTTTTGACCAGGCCGTATCTGACGACCTAACGCCATTCTCGAGAGTAAGGAATTTAATTCATTCTCGTGTGAAATCAGAACAACCCGAAGGGGCCTGTTGGTTATCACAAGGATCAGGTGTATTCATTCCGGCGAGGCTCGATGGCGTATTGGTAGAACGTGTACAATCGGGTTCAAGTCCCGTACATCGAGTTAAAGAGTATGTGACCCATTTTTTTCCCTGTCTGGAGCCATCGTAGTTCAGTTATGAATCTTGAATGACTCACTGGGGCTTGGGTTTAATAATTTTAAAAACACAGTCCGCCCCATAGAGAATATGTTTCAACACGATATAAATTGGGATCATCTCTCCACCTTGGCCTCAAACATTCTCGATTACCACATCCAGTAGCGCACACCTCCCTTCCTCCACGACTGCTCTGACCGCATCCCTAAATACTCCCCCAAGCGCACCCCTCGTTGCATCCTCACCCTTCCCAGCCGCCGCCTCATAATACTTCGTCTTCTGCACCGGAACCCCATCAACCTCAACCTGCTCCCCAATCGCATCAAAGGAGATCTTCGAACCCCATAACCAAGGTTCTTCCTCCTCCACACCGTAATCCAACATATCAGGTGCTATAGGATGATATGGCGAGGAAGACGATAGCTTCCGAACCCAAGGTGCATTACCACCGCTTGCTGATCTTGCTATCCCGACGTAATCTGGACATACAGGTCCGAATCCGACGCTAAGTGTGTCCCCAGAAGGTCGAGAAGAGAAGGAGGAAGGAGGGCCTAGGTGCCCGGTACCGTGACCGAAAGGATGAACGGATGCCATTGAATTTCGTGGTGATTTCCAGCCTGAATTGTTCAGGACGACGGTGAGGAATGGCTGTCGGCAAACAACGTACGTGAGCGGTGATTCGTGACACGAGGGGATTTTGGAAGAAAATATATCAGCACTCACGGTATTATACCTCCTCGCCATCCAATACGCACTCCCAGGAACTCCAAACAAGAAACTCCCATCTCCAACAATCAGGACGATCAAATCCCATGGCTTCCCATTCCCTTCTTTCTCAGACTCAAGTACCTCACCAGCAATCGACGCACCCACAGCCGCACCCAACCCCCACCCGAGACTACTCCCACCACTCGTAATCATCTCTCCAGCTTTCGTAGGTCGAATGTGGTTCCACGTCGCGGGGAAGTTCGAGATAGATTCGTTGAGGTATAGAACACGGAGAGGTTTCTCTTTGTTGGTATTGATATGCGTCGGGGAAGACCAATTGTCCGTCGTGGATTTGAGTGTAGACATAATAAACGGAACCGAGAGAGAGACAGGTTTTGAGTTGGAATCATGCGCATATATCGACCTTTCCACCTTCTTTAACTCATCCCGCGTCTTTTCGAATGCCACTAATACCTCCTTCCTCCTGCTACTTCTTCTTTTGAGGATTTCATCCGCGGAGATACTCACCACGATCTTTCCTGATGAGCCACTTTCCTGTTCAGCCTCAGCAAGTTGCGCTAACCGAGGCTCCTTCTCCACCAGCTCTTTGTTGATCTGCGACAGCGCAATTTCAACATCTGCATTGACCAACAGAACGTCCTCGTCCTCTAATCCCATATCATCCAATAGATGTCGATTGCCCTGCGTTCGCCCCAGAACATCTCCAGAGTCAATCCAAACAACCTTTTTACCCTTCAGCTTCTCCTCCCCCACCTCATTAGTCAAATTCGCTGGAATCCACGGAAGCAGACAATCCAGAATAAGGATGACATCAGCCGTTTTGAGGTACGGTGAATGAGTTCCAGGAAAGCAATACGTGATCCCTGCATGATAAGGCTGGTCCCAACCTATATTGACAGTGATTGGACAGACCTGGACCACTGGAATAGCGAGGAGGGAGGCGAGCTGGGAGAGGAGTGGGACGGCGTTGGGGTTGGTACCGAGAGATGAAGTCAAGATGAGCGGGTTCTTGGAGGTGAAAAGGAGGTTGACTGTATGCGCAAGTACTGTTGGATGTCGGGGTCAGCACCATGGACTCGACCATTATTCAACCTCTCAACCTACCTTTGGGACTCAACCCACCCTTCTCAGCAATGCTCGTCACTGCCTTCTTCCCCGTCTCTTGTTCCTTCCTATAAACCGCTTCGCCAACTTCAGCCTCCATAACCTCCCTCCTAGCCCACACATAAACCGGTCCCTTCGGTGCACTCTTCGCAATCCCCAACGCTCTTCTAACCACCTTCCCCACCACTCCAGGCGACTCAATCTGTACCGTATGCCTCATATACTGCCTCAATATACTCGGCTGGTCAGGTATATCCTGTATCCACAAAATCCACTCATTCCTAGTCCCTCTTCCGCCCTCGTTATGATTCGTCACAGGAGATGCTCCGGCATAGATAATGACAGGCACACGAGCCCGATCGACGTTGTGGATTGCACCAGCTAAAGCTTGGGTGCCCACGTCTACGTGGACGATGACACCTGCTGGTTTACCTGTGACTTGGGCATAACCTTGAGCACAGGACAAAGCAACCATTTCGTTGGGACATGTGATGATTTCTGGGTTGGTTGAGGTTGGGATATTGGTGGATCGTTGGCGTTGAAGGTCTTCGAGTAACCCTGGATGGTCCGAGCCCCAGTTGACGAAGAGGTGGGTTATACCTGCGTTAGAGAGGGAGAGGAGCAAGAGGGAAGATGTCGTGTATTGAGGAGAGACATTTGTTTCAGGTGGCATGGCTTTTGGAGTCTGGCTGATCCAGATACTGGATTCCTGCGAAAGAATCTAGGTAAGGATAAGAATTGGCTGAGTAGATATACTCAGATATACGTACCACATGCGCCGAGTCAGCTGCCCATCGCCACCTTGGTCTTTCCTAATACATAGCCCTTATTCGGTGGACCTAGTACGACTGTAGTGGTAGTGCTGAGCGTAGCTTGCCCGATGCCATCGTGCAGGAGAAGCTGATGCACAAAACTTTGAGATCGTGATCGAGGTGAAGAGTATGAAGGGAAGGAGTATCAACCGGCGTGGGAGGACCGGCTACGAGTTCCGAATCGCCTCTCTCACTCAGGCTCGGATTCAGCTTCCAACCAGGGCAAAGGCTCACAAAGGCTCTGAAGGTCTAACGGGGAAGCTCCGATGAATAGATAGTACAAAAAGTGGATATCTTTCGATCTGAGAGCTCACCATCCGGGAATCGGACCCGCGTCTTCGCACCGGGAATTCTGGACATCCAAATGCCCCCACTGATTGTGCGCGTGCTACCGTTACACTAGCGAGCTTTACGACGACGCTCAGCTTCTTCAGTTGCTGATACTGATCGGTACCAGGATCAAACAAAGAAAGGAAGAGGAAAATCACGATCTAGGATTTTCATTCAGTCTTCGAAGCTCGCAGGGGCAACGCAGGGGTTAAGAAGAGCCTTTGAAATGAACTGCGCGTGCTGCCGAAACACTATACACCCTCACTGGGCCTCTCCACTGTTGCATAAATCCCCCGATATGGCCTATACCAGCTGAGTCATCCAAAGACTCGAAACTAATATGCCCATGCTACTGAAAAACTGGTTATCGGGTCAGAAAACTCACATACACTCCCTGCAAGAAGGGCGAAAAAGTTTGATTGAACCATGGGGCAACCAGGTATTGGTATGTTCAGTCTGGGAATCGAACCCAGCCCTCGCACTGGCGAGAAACTTACTACCAGAAGAAGAAAGTCAAGTGCGTGTGCGACCGCTACACCAAAGGAACTTGCAATATCTCTATTATTTCACATCTATGATCGTTATCTCACCAGTGTCACCGCTGAAAACGCGTGTGATTTGTAGAAAAAAATTCTCTCGCGATGGTTCAATAACGTTCATTCTGGGAGTCGAACCCAGGCTTCGCACTGATGTACAATGAGATCCACCCGGACGTCGAGTGCGTGTGCTACCGTTACACCAAAGGAACTTGGAATGGTTTTCTCTATTCCTGTTATACTTCCGAGTCACTTTCTGTGGGCGTTCCGAGTTACCAGGGATATAGTAGGCCACGACGCGTTGTGGCGCAAAATTAGATGCCATGACACTTTCACCTGGTGTGAATGATCAACTTCGCACCACTGATTAGAACTCCAGTGCACACATGTACGAAGGCGAGGAGAAGGTTTATCAAGCTCAATGGTTTAACGGTACCACTCTGGATCAGCTTCTTCGGTTGATTCTTAAGCTGGGGTTCGAATCCCGGGGAGCGATTGATTGGTCATTCTTTAGATTTTTTGGACTTTCCCATTTATTGAAAGAAAATTACTCTATAATTCATATGCTAATCCGCGAGTCGGTCTGAGGGAGAACATCGGCCATTAGTCTGTCGAGAACCCACACTTGATTCGTGAGATGGCGCTTGAGTGGTACATTACGCACTAGTACTGAAGTAGTTGTCAAACGTTGGCGTTATTCTGGTACTGCATCTTTTGTGTGTATTATTTACCTTCTTCCACAAGCATCCCCACTGCCCAGACAAATCTGAATATTTGCTATGGCGCAAACCAAACACTATAACGATTTCAATACGATGATGGGCAGGAGCAATGATTAAGCTCAGTAGGCGACAAATCTACGAAAAAGAGAGGTAGTTATAACGAGTTCGTTGGTGTAGCGGTAGCACACGCACTTGAGATAGGGCCCAAGTCTCTCATCTTACCTGTGCGAGGCCTGGGTTCGACTCCCAGGAGGAACCTTCCGCGACAAAAGTTCTGTGTACGATTTTTTGGGTCGTCAGAGGGGTTATGAGCTTCCCAATGCTAGCCATCAAGGACAGAATCGGGTAGGTAGGGTTAATAAGTTGAATTTGGGCAATCTAGATAAAACATGGAATACATTTCTCGGCGATTGTGCTCCTGTTTGACCAATGGGTGATACAGCCACTACTTCCTCCGTTCATGCACCCAAGCTGAGAGGTCATCGGTGGAACGCTAGGAGGATCTACCATCAGGCTATTTCCTACGATAAAGCAGTGCCAAACTTACCGCAATGTAGGCAGCATGAGACTTGATCCCATCCAAAGTTTGTTCAAGCGACATGCTGAACTTCGAAGTATCTTTATCCTGAAGGGGACTTTGTCAACGGCCTGTCGTCAATCACAGAGTTACACCACTTACTGCAAAGAATGCTTTGATCTCGTCATAGTCTCTGGTAGATGACAATGATCCAAAACAAGTCTGAAATACTCTTAGGCTTACGAAGGTGAGATGGCAATGTCTGGACTCACCTCTACGAGGTATTTGAGAGTAAAGTTTCCCTCAAACCGTTTCAAGAGCTGCAAAGTGAGAATCATGAGCACCAGTGTCACCAGAGGAACTGGGATCCGATCACCGTCTGGTAGTTATCTCTCAGATAGTTTGCCAAAGCCCTTCTAGTGGCGAAGTTTCTCTTCAGCCCGCTGCAGGCTGCTACGACATCTTGATCGCGGATTTTGGTAGAGATCAAGTCGAACGCTCGCTGCTGAAGCTCTTGGTCTTGCGTAGAGCCGAGCGCAGTCCTATCAAACCTGTTCAGTGGTTGACATACCGTCAAGATTGTAGACTACCCACACTGCTGCTACCTTTCCCGTTGGTGTCTTCCCTGTATCATAGAGGTCTACCATCGCGTCAAATTCTTCGTTTCCGCCATGGCGAACCACCTTGCAATGACACCATCAGTTTCAATTGTACCAGCATTCGTCTAAATCTCAGACTCACGGTGGCGTAGATGACCTTCTGAAGGTCAGCAGGAATCTTGGAATCATCCCCGGTCTTCAAGTAGTGCCCGAATCGATCTTTGAATTCCTTCAAGACGCTTGGATATTGTTAGCTCAGAGTGTCCTTGATGGTAGCAGGGTCCGTACCTTGGATCGTTAGCTGCCGCAGCCTGAGAGACGGCAGTAGACCTCAAGGCAATAGTATCTGGTACATCTCCCGAGCGATTCTCGTAGCCAAGTCTCTCGATGAGAGGAACGAAAAGATCCTACGAGAGCAGTCAGAACCAAGGAGGATACAGTCCAGAAGAGTGGACTTACTCTACGGAAGCCATTCAGGGCATCAACAATATCTGGATGCTCCCACCAGATGGAGACGAGCTCGGATAAATTATCCGCGATTCCTTGCCAGACGAGATCTAGTAAAATTTGTGTTAGTAAACTCGAAGCAATTACCACTAAGGGAAACGAACACTCAGTCTCGTTCTTCAACCCATCCACCAATGTTAAGGCACTGCTTAACTTCGCTAATCCAGCCTTAGAAAGAGCCATGATATCGTGCACCAGCCCGGCGCGGTCGTTCAGACCAAGTATACCTTGACCTTCTGGCTTCGCTGCCTCTTGGGCAAGCTTTGATGTATGCTCGGTTGTATATAACACACGGTCTATATACCAAAGTCGTTAGCAAGACCTGGCACCTAGAAGGAAACAGAAATGACATACAAACACCGGAAGTACCACCGTTCAGCTTGTATGGCTTGCTAGTGTCCAACTTGAACGTCTGCTCTCGTTCGGTTAGAAGCGCAGATCTATCTATTACAGGCTTCCCGTCTGTATCAATGGAGAGAATGCTCAGAGGTACGTTCCTAATATCGGATTAGCCTTATGCGTCTTGCGAGTCCATTGGTCACTCACCAAATCGTTTGATTCTCTTTCTCCTCAGCCAGACCCGTCTCCAAGAAGCGGTCCTGTCGTACTTTGATGCCATCTGCAGTTTCCGTGACAGTCAAGACCGGGAATCCTATCTATCTGGGGGATGAGGGAGTGAATCGGAACCGTTTTGGAGATGTAGTCACCTTCTCAATCCAGTTGGTCATCAAACCAATGATATCCTTCCCAGTGGCTTTGGCAACACCATCCCATAAATCCTTCGTCACTGAATTGCTGTAGAGCTTCTCTTTCAAATAAAGCGAGACTCCTTTCAAGAAAAGGTCTTCTCCGACGTGTTTTGAGAGCATGCGCAGAACTGCCACCATTTTGATTAGCCAGATTCGGTAGGGAAAGGAAAGACGTACCTGAGGCTGCTTTCGAATAAGAGAGGTCGTCAAAGATCTGTTAACTGATGAGAAAGCATGAGTCTGGAAATGGTCAGAGGACCTTACCTGATTGATGTGGTTTGCATCAGGACAGTCAACCTCAATCGGATGGGAAGACAGTTTCGCATCCAGAGCTAGAGCATGGGTTAAGTGATCCGAAATGAAGGTAGAATCGACCTTCCAATCAGGGAAGATTCTACAGTTAGATGTCAGTTTAGAGCATTTGAAGAAGAGAAACGACGCTGACTTGTCTAGAATAATAACTTCTCCCATCTAACAGCAGTTAGCCTAGAGTTTCAATGACACGATTTCACGCGACGAACCAGTGTAGCAAAACCTTATGGGAAGGATTAAGGTGAACTCAGAATTCTGTTTCCAAAAGTGACGAACGTGGCATACCTTCATTTAAGTAAAGATAATTCCACCATTCCATGGTCGCAATGTTACCAAACCTAGAGAGGCGAATTCACCAATCGTTCCTTAAGAAAGGTAAAGCTACGGACCACATATGAGCAACCTCGTGGCTCTGCGTCGAAGCTACCCATTGTTTGGCAGTTAAATCGGCTCTGTCGGGATCCAGAAGGAAGGCAGTCGTGCGTCCAGTAATCAGACCCCAGTTTTCCATAGCGCCTTTCCCGACATGAGCGCAATCATCAAAGAACAATACACGAGATCTCACCCGCATCGAAATCAGTCGCCTTGATGTGAGGCGAGTGAGTGAGAACCCTTATTGGTAGAAAGGACAGGATACCACTTACGACGAGAGTATCAAGCTTCGGAAGGGGGAACGGGACGTCGAATACTTCCTCGTAGATAGGCAACACGTCTTTCTTGACTTGGAGAGCAAATTTGGCTTGATGAATGTTATCTGCAGTCGCTACAAAGTTATAGAATTTCAATGCATGCTCCTCAAGTCGAAGAAAATCGAACGTACTATAGATACGCAGAGGGATCGTTCGTTCCTTCAGCTTGACCGAATCTTCCAGATACTCGAAGTGTCCATTTGCATAAGCAACAAGGTAGGTTGACATGAGAGGAGTGGTCGCGAACGTAGTAACCTTCCATTCCCCGTCCAAATCCTTGGTCAAGGAAGAAAGGTCTTTGTCCAGATCAGAGCCTAGTTCAGTAGTCTTCTGCTCAGAGACTGCGTTCATGTTGCTGAGATTGACAGTATCTTCCCGAGAGATCATAGTGATCGCGAAAGTAGCCTTGAGAAGGGGCTCATCCCAGCAAGGGAAGGCTTCTCGAGCCGCCGTGGGCTAATGAACAGTCCAGTTAGAACAAAGAGCAAATCACAAAGCAAATTGACTGCTGACCTCAAACTGCGTGAGCGTGTAGAATTTCTCCTCCCCGTTGACTTTGTAGGAAGACTTGTAGTATCCCATCATGCTTCCTGTGAGCTGTCCAGAAAAGTGAATCGTGAGCTCGGCCTTAGACCCAGCAGGGAGCGATTTGTCGAATTGACAAGTGACGCGCTGCTGGTCTTCGTTCACGGTTTGGGTGCTGGGCCTTATAACCGCCTCCAATGAACCAGAAGACAAAGTCCTGAGATAACCCGCTCTTAGCTTGAATCATGCTCCTCAGCCTGATTATACGACTTACACGCTTGTCAGCTCCAGATTGGCGCTGTTAAAAGTAATAGCAGATGTCTCATCGATGACCTCCAATCTAGCATGAGCCTCGTCAGGTTTAGACGCGTAATAGTCCAGAGTTATTATACATACGATATCTTCTCGTACGCGCTGAACTCTAGCTTCTCGAGATCGGTCTTGATGACGAAGTCATAGTGAACAGGCTTGACATTGGTCGGCAAGCGATACTGCTTGTCGTCTCCAGAAGGTGTAGAGATTGCCTCCGACATGGTACGGTAGTTCAATCTCGACTTGGGATGAAATGGTGTAAATTGGCCGCTGAATCACCACTTTATCTATGAAATGACCATCGTCCTCGTGACGCCAACATCAGCTCATCACCAGTCTAATTATACGCCGCTGTCCGCTTCTGTGATGCTTCGTTTGAGTTTGCCATCGATTGCTGAGGCCGAAGGCCCTGAGGAGAAGGAGCACATGGAAAGAATCCACTGGCAAGTGGCGGACCTCTTCCGCGTCAATGCGCAGCTGTGTGACGAAATTCGCACGATCTCTTCGGGATTTCCCTTTCTGAGCACTACATATTCTTCGTATTTTCTGAATAAATTTAGCTTGTCTATACCGCAGCTGTCCCACTTGCAGCTGTCAGTGATTTTCCGCATTCCGCCCCCACCAATGTACGAAATACTATCAAGTTGATCAGAGACATGGCCTTTCACCTTAGCACTACAGGCTTTACTAGACCGACCAACGCTCCTGGATCTACTGTATTAGTTTAAACTTGCCCCCTTCAAACCCCTGGTTTAATTCCAGACTACTACATTTCTAGCATTATCGCCGATGAGATCAAGAGCTGGTTGGAGTTCCGAGTTGTCCGTCTGTTCGTCACGACGGGGGGTAATTTCAACCTTCTCCAGTCCTTGTGGATTTTCTATTCCACGCAGGACCTCGATTATACTGCGTACAGGCGCAACCAATCTAGCGAGGTTTGGCAGACATCCTTCAAGAGCGGCCGAATTGATGACCTCTGCGTCTTCAGATGTGATTATGAGTTTCGATATAGAGGGATGGCGCTTCAAGAAATCACGGAGGATTGTACTCGTTAGACCATGATACTCATTATGAATGTAAACAGTGGATAAATCCGGGAGGTCAAGGATGGGTAATACCTGACCCCAGTCGAGGAATGGGATGTCATCCGAGCGAATATGTAGAGTATGGAAGTTTTCAGGATCAGGAAGGACGATGGTGAAGCATGAGGGGGACGTAGCCATTCTCTTCACCATAAATGAGGCGCAGTTAAAGTCGAAGCCGGTGAGACCAATTGTCACCCATGTGTCTCGAGCTGGTGGATGGGATTCGTGAGTCCCCACTGTGCGCGTTGCAGGATTCCTGTATTTCGACATGGTACGCCACGCATTCGCGCAGATCTTGATTCCAGCAGCGATGAAATTGTGTTGCACCATCGATGCACGAGACCGCCAGCGTGATGGTTGTTCATCATTCCGATCCCATATTGACCTTAAAACAGCTGGGTGTACACCATTAATGAGGACAACCGTTTGTTCTTCCCTAAGCTTTGCTTTCCAGAAACTTTTGAAAAGCTCGCCATGGTGCCAGGTAGGATCAGGCTCGATGATAGGCCACCTACTCCCAAGTTCAATCTTGGTTGTGAACCCCGAAAGGTTGGGTAGATTTAGCGTAATGATGGGTATAAATTTCCACTTCTCGAGTAGATCACGGGCTCGCCAGCCGTAATTCCGTATTTGCCTCAGATGGAGCCAGCCTCTGAAATTCCAAGGGAGGAAAACAGAAAGTTCGGTGATGGTGGCAAGATTGGCTTTGAAAGAGTCTTCATCGTCAACCGAAAGGTCAACGGGAATTCCGAAAGAAAGTATTCCAGCTGCTCGATATTTGCGCATGACCCAGCCAAGCGTGAGGAATCTCAACCGACGGGAGACGGCAAGGAGGTCGAGGAGGGCGTGGAAAGAGGTGAAATTGAAGATCTCGAGAAGGAGTTCTATGGGTAATGTTGCTAGCGTTTGTACATCATTCTGGGTGATGCCAGGAGGATCCCGCCCGGATTGGCGGGTTGCTAGCCAGAAGTTAAAGAGCTTCATCCCGAACAATTCTGGGGACGGAAGATCGTTCTGACAGTGGTTCCTCGATGGTATTTATAGTCGTTAAGGCAGTGCCTGAAGATCAACATAGGTATCGCTTGCGAGAGAGTAAGCATCTTCTCTAGAAATGGGTCAAGACTCGATCGACACAGCTTTCGCCGCGATTCACGCGGGCACAAGTACACTAGTCAACACCGAACCAAACCATATAGGATTGCGGAGTGCACAAAGAACTTCCGACCGAAACCAAAGAGGGCTTTGGTCAAGTTCCAAGGACGGCAAGTGAAGGCAGCTTGCTAGAAAGAATACAATTATACAAGACATTACAACCCAAGCAACAGAAATCACTACCGCCCACCAACCATCCCAGTCCTCATCCCATACGGACCATTCATCCCAAACCCAACACCCGCAGCTTGCAACCCCGCACTACCAAGCCCTCCCATCCCCATCCCAACACCACTATGATTCTGCCCAGAACCAACCTGCTGTCCATGACCCATAGCAGTTCCATGATTATGCCCTTGAGTCCCATTATTCATCTGTGCACTTCCTCGATCTTCTCGCTCTGCGATAGTTACTCCCATGCCCATTCCGGTACCCCCTAGTCCACCGTGACCGTTCACGCCGTTTTGGTTGAAGGTCTGTCCGAGACCGTAGAGTTTCCCGGAGAACTCGTGGTCGTCGATGGAGTCGTTGAAGTATTTTTCTCGGAGCTTGAAGAAGGCTTGGGAGGTTAGTAGGGAGTCAGTCCCTGTTGATGGGTTCGTCGTTGGACGAGGGATCTACAAACAATGGTTCAAAATCTGTCTCTCGTGGAAGAAAGATATGGCAAGCTTACGCCAAGTTCTTCCCCTAGTTCGGCAAGACCACCTTTTACTTGGACTCCTGCACTATTTGCATTACCCTTGACGACGTTATTACTCCTCATGAGATACTTGAGGTCATACACCGTCGGGAACCATTTTCTCAGCAGCCCAAAGAACTCGTCCTCTGTTGTTGGTAGTGATGACGCTGTGAGCAAGGAGACGAAGTAACCGAAGTCGTAGCCACTGTAGGTTTTCGTTAGAATGATTCTTGGACGACGTATCGGTAGGAATAGCGAGCCCACCTGTGGAATCCTATCCATCTCACTCCCTCCTCCAGCACGAGCCCGCTCGTGATCATCAGCTCTGCAAAGTCGTTCGGCAGAATCCCTATGCTTTCGTGTTGTGCGAAATCGAAGCCACATTTTTGTAGGTGATCCACCGAGTCAGGAGAGTAGATGTCGTCGCTGTTAGACGACAGAAGTCAATATAAGTACAGGAGGGCAAGCCGCTAGCCTAAACTCACTTGACACTAAATCTAAAGTTGAACTGCCATGTTCCGCCTTCTTCTGGTGTATTCCCCTCCTCATCAGCTAATGTGATGCCGACCTGTATGGGATTTTAACTGGGTGTGAAGCAAAACCAAGGACATGAGGTACAGACCTGTATTATCTTTAACAGATCGACATTACACCTCATAGTCTGGTAATGATAATCGGACGAGGTCTTGAACGACCCTATTGGGCGTGCCACAACACCAGGGAATTCTGTATCCTGCCAAGGACAGCAAAGAACAGATCAAGAAGAGTCTCTTAGCATAAGGAGTGGTTTAGAACTATGAATACACACCATGGCGATGTAATTGTACTTGTCCACCAGATCCCTTATGTTCCGCATCTCAGCCTCCAAATTCGGCGCCCAAACTTCTGTGATTTGGGATAGCTTTCCTTCCATTCTTCACGATTGCTAGGGCTGTAGGGTTCAACAGTGTTAAGATGCGAGACTTTCCTGACTGTAATTTCAGCCTGCCTTGCTCGAGAGTAGTGGCCACCGTTTTGCGATGTTCGACGCGTCCAGATGGATGCGAAATGATGGAGCAAGGGATGCAGGCTCTCGTACGGCGACCGCTTGGATTGAACACACTTCTAGGCCAAGAAAAATCGGTATTCTGGAAGGTTTTGAGCGAGATTTGTCTGCGCTGAGTATACTGAGGAGGCAGACGGTGGCCTTGGGCGTCGAGCGTCGAGCTTGAGATTGCAGTTGGCCGTTTACGTAATCAGTCACTGCGGCGGTTTGACGACTTCAGAGCTTTCTTTTCCTGCAACCCCTTGGCAACCCCTGCAGTCTGCTCGAGAACAAAGGCCAAGTTCGCTAGCGACTGGCACACTGACAAATTTCATTCAACCTGATGCATTTTTTCAGCTTTTCTCGATGAACAACCACGGCTTGATTGGACATTCTACTATTGTGCTAGTGAATTATGCAAGTGAATAAGTCTCTATCTGACTATCGCGGTCGTGGAATTCCGAACTAAGGCTTTGGGCTGAACCCTTTATTATATCTATTGGAGTAGTCATACCAATGCGTCGTTCCTCCCATGAAGTCCATCATCGCTTGACCTAGTCCATTCACGCCACCCAAATCCTCCGCGGAATCAGCATACTTGATCCTCAACTTCTCCAACATCTCCGCAAACTGGTCCTCTAAATGACGAGTCAGGCGCTTGACTTCCGCAACTGCTTCAGCAGGGTTCATCTGGTTGCTCTGCATGAATACGCAAAGAAGATTACACCAGATAAATCCGTCGGCCGGCTGCGGAGTGCTGCTGTCTGCACCTCGCAATTCGTCCTGGAGCTTACGCTCCTTGCGGTAGGAATACATGTCGTTCACCGTCCCCTGTTGGAAGCAGAACGTATTCTGAAGATCGATCATATCCTGATCCGAGAATATGTGCTCATGATCAGGCACAACTATTTCTCGAGCCCAGAGCTGCCCAATCAGCCCAAACCTAAGAGATAAATATTATACCAGTGAGTGGTGGGCTTCCTCTTGATCTAAACAAAATGAGTTACAATGCACCAACATCTCCAGCTCGATATTCCAGGTACGCTTCAGCGCCTTGATCAAGGACTGCTTTCCGTTCCTTCTTGGATGCGGACGCCCGAAGATACATGCAGAAGGCTTCCATGTATCTTTCAGTCATCTTTCCAATCCCCACAACGCTCGAAGGAGCCCCCTTGGTCATACGAACTACGTCCACCACGATTTGTTCAATCATGTTCAAGTCCTCGGGTTCATTGCCTCCGGAAACGTACGCACATAATCGAGTGACCATTCTCTCGCTCTGCAGGATCTGATTGAGCGTTGCCTTAACCCAACAAACCCTGGCAGTACTCACCTCCCTAGCAAACATACACTCCACCATGTCGTCGTATATCGTGATCATTGACATCATCAAGGCGTAAAGCTCAGCCCGATCTTTGGGAGCACCATAAACCATCAAGGTAGACCAATCTTCGATGACCATTGCTCTGTATTGTTCCGCATGCTTCTCGGATGGAAACGGCCAGCGGTCGACCATCCATGCTTGAACGTTGGCCTTGATTTCCTCCACATCATCGTGGAACTGCCATGGAAAACGTGTGACAAAGTTTGGATGTTCTGCGAGAGGATCAGCGGATTCTGGTTGAAGTGAAAGAGAGGCCATATGGATCACTGGTCGACTGGTTCGAAAAATAAAGGAGCGATGCTGGATATATATACATATTTAGGATGTTTATTAACGAGTATCTTCGACAGGTTGACTCCAGAACCACCATCCAGGGTGTCAGAAAGGATTATCGTTCTTTTGACGGGACGCACATGGGCCTAGCAGTGGAGGACAAGTGAAATCAGTTAAATTAGATTATAGTCTTATGCCTTTTGGGAAGCTTCTAGAAATCCCAGAGTCCCATGTCCAACTAGGTTTACAGATTTTAGATAGTCAAACTAGAGTGGATGTCGACTTTACCCTGTCGCAGCTTTCACTAATTCGCATTCAGACCTCCAAAGCCTAAAAAGCTTGCCGACGACAATGACAGACTTCTCGACGGAATTATAGCAGGCAGCTCGTAGGCTAGAAGTTTGCTGAAATGCCTCCAGTCCAAGATACAGACTGACGGGCTCATCAACAGCGGGCACCCCAGAGCGGGAGCTGGAAGGTCGTAGAAGAGTGCACGCCTCTCAGAATGTACAGGTGATCGACAGCTTGAACGAAAGCCAGATCGGGTACGGCGTCGTTTCAATTTTTACTTTAAACATGGTAAACTATCGATTAACTCGTTTTAGACTCTGAATCTCGCGCCAAGGATCCTATTGACCTGAGAAACTAGAGGTACTTGGGCACCCTGATTATTCGCAGGCCAGGCGGAATTCAAGGCGGGAAAGGTAGTCATGATAATCCTGATACAAGATAGGTACTGTCTACAAACAAGAAACGGATTCGTCAGGGTATCGTCAAGTAAAGCTATAGCTATGCGTAAGTAGGTAGTTAGACTTTGGGTCAAGTAGATAGGCAATCCGAGGTGATGTGTGAGTGGTGTGGACCAAAGTCATATATATGTAACGTAACAGAGAAAATAGAGCAGATGTTTTGTATCGTACAAAATAATTTTCCTAGAATAACAACCCGATCCCAAAGCTCCAACGACGTGGATGTACGGCAACAAGAAGCAGTATAAACAAAGAAAATGGTGTCCGTTAAATGTACAAGTGCGTGAGGCGGTGGAGGCACCGATAAAGCTCAGAACCAAGCCATATAACTCGTGTCCTCCAATTGCACAGCCAACGCTCCATAATCAAAGTTGAACTCTTCCTTCCCATCCACCCTCGGAGTGTTCGGTACAAACAGCTTCTGCCTATCAGCCTGCAACTGTTGAGCCGTAGGCAAAGGCTGTGGTCCTCCTCTCACCACAGGTTCAGCCCTGTGATCCGGACTAAGACCCTCCGTGGGACCACCATACTTGTAGACGTCCGGTAGCCAACTTTCTTGCACATTCCCATTCAACGTCAGCCGGCTCATAGAAGGGAAGTGGCTCGACATCGGAACTAGTGGTAGTGAAGGGGCACTTCCGTGGGCCTTCATCTCTTCCGCGAATCGCAGTAGGGTGTGGTGCACGTTTTTGAATGATAAGGGTAGACGAGCTTGCTCTCCTGGTCCGAGAACTCGGGGGTAGGGGTTGGCGCTCTGATGCTCGTAGGATGCTGGCCGGTGTTGTTTCAGGCAACCATGGGATTTCTGGGATAGCTTTTCAACCAGGGGCTAGGGTGGGTGTCAGCAAGATACACAGAAGCATGGTCAAGAAAACACGCACCAAGATTTGACTACTTGCGGGCAGAGAGGATGACGCCCGCTTGAACAGCTGGACAATCCTGTCAAGCTCGAAGGCTGCACTACTGGCGAATGGAGTCAAGGGTGCACGGAAGACAATGAGCGCCAATGTGACCTGTGTAAGGGTAAGATCATCAGCGCGTGGAACGAATGTGAGTGCTAAGTGACTTACTGCTGCAGAGTATGCGTTCAGCCAGAGATGCAAGAACCTTGCACTCAATTGCGGTTCTTTGGAGAACAACGTCTCCAGAGCATTGGTCAAGTTGGAAGCACCAAGGAATGTCGCCAAAACCGAGGGAGCATATGGATGGTTAATATCCAACGTCTCCACGCTATTCATAGCTTCGGTAAAGTATCGCCGATGAAGTTGCAAAAGAACTTATTTTCAATTTTCGTTAGCTTGGTAGTAGGTACAGAATAAGAACAGGCACGAACCAATTTCGCGGCTGCTTGCTACCATTCCCCTTTGCATGGCCAAGAAGGACGGGTCGTCGTGGGTTTGAAGTCTCTGTACCCGTAGAAGCTCAGGAATGTCGAATTCCCTGACTTCATGGTCCAGGTCGAGAATCCGAGCATAGTTTGATGGAGTAGCAGTGTTGACGATGGCTTCAAGAACAGGTGTTATGCACTGAATGAAGAACTTGTGTTTCCAGTCATGGTCTAGACACAAAACCGTCATTAGTCCAATGAACAATTCAATTAAGAACCATGACGTACAGACTGCCTCTTGATTCGGAACATGATACCCAGTGCCAAAGAACGAAGGACTGCGAACATCAACATGTGACAAACAGATTGAAGGTGGTCGGCCGAGTGATAAGCTCTGTATCACAAAGTCACAGATAATCCACACAAACGACCCAAATCCGGACATACCATCCTCGCATCTATGTTTAGCAGCTCCCAGAAGATAGCCCTGCGGCGTTCGTCTTCTTCGGGGATACCCCTCATTCTGGGACTTTCGCGGTCTGTCGGAGACAAATATTGAGTATGCCATGAGAAGATTTGCTTTTAGCTGGCACATACGTAAACCCAACTACGACAAGCATCAGTTATATGTTCCAGTACGAACAAAGAGGAAGTGAACACGTACTCCTTGAGCGAGCTTGGCTACAAAGCCCATCAAATTCCAAGCATAACCAACTGCCTTCCTGTTGTCCGAGAAAATCAGATGCCACCAAATCATGTAAAACTGCGCACGCAGAACGAAAATCCGTCAGCCAAGTGAGTCAAAGTGACGCGCAAATCCCTAGCTAACGGAACTTGCTTACCAGTGTATGCAATACATCGAAGTCTGGCTCCTCCATCAACGGAATCTCACAGACCGCAGCTCTTGCAAGATGATGATACGCTTCGCCGTGTAAATTCCCGATCGGCTTCCGCAGGTCCACAATAGACCCCACAGAGAGCATCATCAATAGCAGTGCCAGCCGACGGGGTCGCAATTCCTCGATCTCACTATGGTAAACATGATGAACAAGGTTTTGCAAGAACGTTTCCGATGCATCAAGGTGGTACCTGTAAAGAGAAGAGAGGGGATCAGAATCTGATAGGTCACATCGATAGAAGAAAGTATGAATGAGAGGGAGGTGTGCCTATGAGTCCGAGGTATACGGAGCGCGCATGGGCAATGAGGCAATAAGGGAGGCAGCAAGGGTGGTGTCATTCCAGAACTCCACCAAATCGGACCTCACGGGCCCGGTGATTGCGGTCCCAGGTGATAATCGAACACCCAAGACCGCCGGCGGGAAAGTCTAATAACACTTGGTGTAGGCGGAAAAGGTGCGGCAGAAACAGGAGTGGAACGGAGAAATGGGAAAGGAGATAGGTAGCAGAGAATAGAATAGATTACTCACTGCCATAATGCATTCTTTTGGGCTTGAGCACATGTCGCTAAAGCTTCCTCCTGAGGGGGCAGTGCATCGCGGATGGACTGACGAATTCTTAGATCAACGGCCCATGGGAATGGGAAAGTTGCGCTGAGTTGTAAGACGTCTTTGGGGACTTCAGGAGGACCAGGTTTTGACCTCGTGGGGCCCGTTTTCTGAGGGAGAGGCTTCTCAGTATTGGGTGGTGAGACCGACCCTACAGGGCGATAGGGAGGTTGAGAGACCACAGGTGGAGGACCTGGGGTTGGAATGAGATGTGGAGGCTGAGCTGTGCCATATAGGTCTTCGGAGGTCTTGATTCGTAGGAGGTCGGATTTGAGCAGAGGGTGTGGTTCGGTCGATACTTTGGCTTGAACAGCAGCTAGAGCTTCTTCAAGGTCTCGTACACGGTCGGTGAGGGTAGTTATTTTTTCGTGTAGTTGTTCGGTGTTGGCGAGGATGAACCTGGAAAATCTGTTAGGTGGCAAGTGGTAGCGATTAAGAGAACCCTCACCGACTGCCCCTGCCCGATGTCAGAGCACCTATAGCACCACAAACGTTAGAGAACCAATTCTATCCATCGTGAAGTCCATGTACCTTCTGGACAGAGACTGCCACAGCCTCGTTTGACGCATGACTAGATTTGAAACGAGTCAGCCAGATTACGAGACAGCACAGCGAAGAACGAACCTGGCATGGAAAGACACGATCACACTGAGCAATGTTAGAAAAAAGTAATTGAAGTTGTTATAAGAGCCTGCCTTGAGTTTTAACCTGATTGACCAAAATATGTGGGTTCATCTCTGATTAGGCGTAATATGGGCGCGAGATTACATACCTCCGACATTCTTTGCACGAGAGTTTCCTGCCCTTCTCCTTGTTACTATTAGGATTCAACGAGTTATCTTGTGCTCTCGACGACGAGGACGCGCCATGTCCAGCGTTCTGGTGGTGGTCCATTGAATAGTCAGCAGATACGGAAACGAACGCGGGCTCGTTGTTGTAGCCGGCGGCAACGAAGCCGCTCCGTTGACGTTTGACACCATGAGGGTTATGGCCATCTTCATCGATATCCATTGAAATTCGTGAAGGCGAAGGATTGTCGTAAGGATTGCCTCCAACCATTGAGCTGGAGAGGGTAAAAGGTGGAATTTCAAAGAACCTGGTAAAAGCCTTGCCGTCCTCCTCAAAAGCGATGGTTTATCCCCGTGACTTCCGGGGAAAGGCACCGAACCACAATCCCACGTTTTCAAAATTATATCAACTTTTGGCCTCTTTTGTGCGATCGTGATGCTCCTCGAGGACCAAATTTTGTTTTGCGAGCAACACGGATTGCGAAACGTTCGGACTTTTTTGAGTCAGA
The DNA here is from genome assembly GCA_015708445.2 of Clitopilus hobsonii. Classification (NCBI taxonomy): domain Eukaryota; kingdom Fungi; phylum Basidiomycota; class Agaricomycetes; order Agaricales; family Entolomataceae; genus Clitopilus; species Clitopilus hobsonii. The sequence goes on along the minus strand of CP068003.1, from coordinate 826,895 downwards.
ACGGCATTGCATGGATAATCAATGTGGTAATAACAACTACACGAGGCCAAGATACACGTACAACAGATTAAGGGATGGAAATCGAAAGCAAAGCACGGTATATCACAGATCAAAGTTTCTACAACTGAGCCGAACAACGGGGGTGGGATGGGAATACAACATGAAACAAGAAATACACCCCGAGAAAACGTCAAGAAAAATCATATCAGAAGAACGACATCCAAGGCTGGTCGCTCGATGAATTGAAAGCACCCAACTCCAAGTTTATCGAATCCACCGATATCAGCTTCGAGTTCGATTGGATAGGATGCGACTGCGGCGGTCCCTGACGTTGAACCTCCTGACCACCATTCAGCGGCGGTGGCCTTTGAGCTGCTCCATTCTTAGTGGGATCAACCGTGTGGGACTGTCGAGGGGATGGATCCGTATCGTAGTCCTGTGAGTACAAACTTGGCAGGACCGGAGAACCAGCACCCGTATTAGGTGGTGGCGGCATCCAAAAATGAGATGGTGGGCAGTGTGATTTCGCTGTACCTGAGCAATTGCAGGGCTTGCGGTTAGGGAACATCAATTTGGCCCTCTCGTGAACCTCCGCAATACATTGCCGGAGGCTGCGATGTGTCTTTGAGAATGGATCGGCGCCCGAAGGAGGCGCTGGTGGTGAAGGTGACGCCACGAATCTTCCATTCGTTGTCATTGAAATATCTCCTCCATAATCGTGTTGGTCCAGCTGGTCCTCTCCAACAACGTGCCGAAGCATGAGCTGGACTTCCTGCCCTTCCGACCATCGGTTGTAAATGTCATTTGCTTTATTGACCATCGTTTCAAGTATCGGCTGCAGACGTCAAGTGAAATGGCCAATGAATAGAAAAAATCGGCAATCATGATGAGCGAAAACTCCAGGTAGCGGAGAGGTAAACCGGCGGCTCACAATGACTTGCTGTGCACGTGGGCACGTATCCTTCGCTAGTTTAAACAACCCTCTTGCCCTTTCCAATTCCTGCAGGACTGCAGGCGATAAGCAGGTAAACGGAGCCCTGGACACGAGGAGACACAACGCGACCTAAAAATGATTTTTCATCAATTTTTGTCCTTTTTCCATGAGATCATGATCAAACATGCCCACCCACGAGCACTTGATCATGATCACGCAAAACGGGTGACGTACCGCTGCAGAAAAGGCATTCGACCAGTATCCGAGGATCCGCGCGGTTAGTTGAGGCTCACGATGGTAGAGATCCTCCACAGTGGCTATCATTCTAGAAGCACTGAGAAACACGGCGACGACAGACGGCGCGTACTTGTGCCGGCGGTTGAAGGCCTCTTCTGGGCCGCTCAGGGCACGGGTAAAGTACGATCGATGTAATTGCAGAAGAACTGAATGAATCAATGGGGGGCCGGGTGAGCAACATGTTCCGCAAAGATGGCAGTCGTGGAAACAACGCGGGGAGGGAAACGTATGGCGAGATGATGATTGAATGAGCACGAGTCGTACTCACCAGCTTCTAGCGCAATAGCAAGTGATGCCTTTTGCATGTATAGAGATCGGTCTCTGAGTACCGCGCTCCGTAAGGGTTGAGGGAATGAGAAGTCACGTATTCTTGTATCAAGTTCAATCACGAATCCATAGTCGGCGACGGGTTGCGATATGACATCGAGTACGGGTGCCAAACATGACAGATACCAAGAATGTTTCCATTCCTGATCTGTGAGAGACGTCAAGTCGGGTAACTGATCTGTAAGTTTTCAAGATGACCTACATGCATGAAAGCTCAGCAACGGATCGGTCCCATAGTCAGGTCGATACGATGGCCGCGGGCAATCTTGATATCGGACATTGAGTGAAGGAGGTCGGCCAAGCGATAATGACTGTATTGGCAGGGGTATTAGCCTCCAGCGCCTACAACGAAACTGATAGGCTATCATCACTCACCAGGCGAGCATCAAGATAGAGGAGCTCCCAGAACAAAGATCTGCGTTTCTCCACCTCCTCCGGAATAACTTTTGAGCCTCCTCCTCCACGATCTGCATACAAGTTCAGGTCCAAGGCCTGGGGTAGACGACAGAGAAAGACGCCACTTACGGAGGCCGATCTACAAATAGGAGAGTCAGCATCAATGCACTATCAAAAGGACAACCGACAGCGACCCCAGATGAAGAGAAGAAGGAAAGAAAATTCCACCCCCATCTCCACCATCGGCATAATGCGAAAGAATTCTGCCAAAAAGACCACTACTCACACTTTGTGCCAACTTCGCCGTTAGTCCCATCAATCCCCAAGCATACCCGGCCGCCTTCTTCTTATCCGAAAATACCATAAGATACCAAATCTCGTAAAACAACGCCGTAATCGTCTCCACGTTAGTTTCCTCCATCACAGGAATCTCACATAGCGCAGCTCGTGCGTATTGATGATATTTCTCGGCATCGGGCGAGTCTGGCCCTCTGTGTTTGATGTCTACTAGGCATCCGACTGCGAGAATCATGTACAGAAGTGCGAGGCGACGAGGTGAGAGGTCATCGATAGGACTGGTGTAACAGTGATGTGCGAGGTTGGGGAAGAAGGTTTCGCTGGGGTGTGGGTTGTATCTGGATGGATATTAGGGTGAGATCAAGCCTCAAGTTACGTTTCACGTACTGCCATAGTGCATTCTCTAATGCCTGCCGCCATAGATGTTCCGCCTCGCCTCGGTCAGGAAGCATCGACCGTATGTAATCTCGCAACTTGAGGTTGGGTTCCGGTGCAACGTTCTCCGGTAGAGGGTAGGACTGACTCAGACGAAGCACTTCAGCGAACATTTCGTCGGAAGTTTGCTCAACACGAGGATGGGACTGGTAAAAAAGTCATTGAGCATGGTCGTACAGACAAAAGCGTGCACACTCACCACAGATGCGGCAAGCTTTGGCTTGGTCTCCGAATACTGGTCAACCATCATGTCACTTGAATGATTGTTTGGTGTTTGAGCGTTTTGGTAGGACGACGACGATGACGAGGGTTCTAGAGGACCTGCTTGCGTGTTCCCATATAGTACCATCGTGCTCTTGATTGTCAGGAGCTGCGGCTCTAGCAGAGGGTGCGGCTCGGGCGAGCATTGTGTCTGCAGTTGGTCAACAGCTTCCTCGAGCACTCGTATCCGTTCGCTCATTTCGTGGATCTTCTCGTGTAATTGCTCGGTGTTGGCCAAGATAAATCGGGTCCCTTTTCCCGACACCAAGACACCTGCCATAGATTCAGTCGTCATAGATCAATCTAACAGCCTCGTTGCTACTCACCTTCGGGACAGATTTCTGCACATCCTCGTTTCTGAAAAGACGAGGAGTCAGCCACAGTTATTTCGATGCAGACTGAGCGCTTACCTTGCATGACGCGCAAGGAAAATTGCGGTCACACTGTGTTCAAACCGCATAATGAGCGAAGATTCTCAGGGTCATAGCAGACGGCTGCGAAGGCGAACGAACCTTCAGCTTCAACCTGACAGGAAAAACGCAAAAGTCCTCAGCACGTTTGAATTAAGCATGAGGCCCAGGCACCGAGATACGCACCGACGGCATTCACAACAGGACAAGGGAGCCTATTAAGATCAATCAAGAGGTCAAAGATGAAATATGTGTAAGAGTGCACTGCGGGCGTACCTTCTTGCCTCCCGGTTTTTTCATCACATTCCCCTCTGTAATAAATATATGATCGATTGGTTGAGGTTGAACAGGGCCATTGTGGCTCAGGTCATCGCCAGCTGGAGACTTTCTCTGTCTCTTGAGAGGGCGAGGCTCGTTTAGATCATGAAGGGACGACTCCTTGGTGGCGGAGGGGGCCATAATTGAGGGTTGCGTGCGATTCGGAGGAAAGCTGAAGTGGTAAACGGGTCAAGGTGATATAGTTTACCTGTATGCTTACCCGTGACTTTTGCTGACCAAAACCCAAAACGGGATACTAAGGAACAGAACAACGACACTCCCATCATTTTGATCTCCTGCTAACTTTCCATGAGGACCCACTGCTTCTTTTCACTCGGGATAACAATGTCCGCATAAAATGAACATTCTATGCGTGGAGTGACTCGCCAGTACAAAGACAAAGTCACAAGAACTGCCCCCTTCGTTGTAGTTTTGTGTGACGAACAAGCATTGGACCAGGGGGAGAGCATCTCGAAAGGGGTTATAGTCAATAGACTCACGCCACAGGGTATCAAAACCCACGCCACAAATGAACTCCTTTTGGCATTTTTGGTTCCTTTTCCGGCTCCCTCTCCTCCTCGCTTTGAAGGTCAAGATCCATAGCAAACTCTGCCATGCATGACTCTCTTCAACGGCCATTCTCTCCTGCACAAGTACTTTTGAAAATTTTGTCCAGCTCAACGCACCCCAGCAACGCAGCATCTCAACCTACTCTGGTCGCGAAAATCACGGAGGGTGCCGAAATCTAGATGCTGTCTGCAATGTCGAAACATGGAGTGATCTTGATCGTATGTCCAGCCCCATCTAACCACCTGTGTTCTTTGTCTGCCACGATCTAGCTCACGCGCCCAAGAACTCGTGTGGGCGAGGTCACTCAGATTTTTCTTGCCATTTCAGCTGCGTTCAGTGCATTTCAGACCCCATAACGGTCGAAGGTAATAGGAGACAGGGTTGACTCGATATCTGACGACACAGATGACTACCAAGAGGCTTCAGGGTCGTTATGCCTCCAGATCATGGTGACATCAAACGCTAATCTCTGTGGGCGACCTGGTCTCGGCCATCCCTGAGGTGTGCCCGCCGAAATCGGTTTGCACACTTTTGGGGCAGCACAAAGTCGACCCTGGATCCTCGTTCCTCTTTGACGCTAACAATGCTGTCATTGGACAAAAACGAGGATCGTCCTCTGCATCTTCGTAGGCTGCGGGACGTCCACCTTCAATTGTTTCTTGCTTGGATTTTCGAACAAATGCTGTAAAGATGTTTACCTCATCAAGCTATATATACTTTCGAGCTCAGCCCGGGCGCCGCAGAATCAGCTTCCGGCTGCAAAATAATGTATATCTTTCCAAGAAGCTCTTGATACAGGCATCAGAGGTGATGGAGCCTCATCGAGCAAGATTATCCCAGCGCAAACCCTATTCTGAGTATTCAGTCCACCGGCGGATGCCTCAACTGAGCTTGTAGGCATGCAGCGGGCGACTACCGGATTATCGCTCAGGTTCTATCCACGAAGCTGGGGGATGGCCTCTCAATAATGGAACCCCGTGAAGATCACCGCCGTACCGCCAGCTATCCAAAACTTCCAAGACAACCATGCGCGGACGTCTACATAAGTACCCTCTTTCCGTTCCATATCTCTCCTCCCCATCTCTCCAAACCTCCTGAAAATCCGCACATGTTTCCTCTCTCAATTTTTGGTCGAATGTCACCGTCTTCTTCCCTCTTGGCACTGCCATGATGCACTGATGGCCACTCTGATGGCCGACTCCAACGGTTCCCAGGCTTTCCGCGCTCAAGCGAACAGCCATCACGAGGAGCATCACGACGTCCTCGACAACAGCAACGACGAGCGACCCAGCGCAAGGGTCAACAGCTCTTCCTTTCCCCTTGTCCCGTAGCCGCAGTTAGTCTCGACTACCAGGAGTTTTTCGTTTGTTCCTCAAATTCGTCCCTTACAACGACATATTTGAACCTCTCTAAAGCCCTCTTATAATCGGCTACGTTCATGTCCCATACCGCGAACCACTTCGCACACGTTATGAATCCTCCAACTCCTCAAATTTTCACTGCGACGTCCGCTTATTCATTAGCTGGAGTTCTGGGAGTCTACTTGGTAGCTTATCTCGGTGCGAAGGTGTGCCTACCTAAAAACGCTAGGTGGCAGGATCGATATACCTTCATTTGGTTGGTGAGTTTGTGGACAATGTCTTCGTGACGTAGTTGGTTGACTCGAAGAATTCAGGCATTCGATGCGCTGATTCACTTCTCGTTTGAGGGATCTTTCCTATGGCTATCTGTGTTTGGCCGCCAGGTTAATACCAGCACAGGACCTTTCGCTGAAATGTGTACGTTCCTTCCGTTCCTCGTGTTTCCCTTTCATCTCCCTGACGCCCATCCTTCTTTCCTCTCCATTCTCTAGGGCGCGAATACGCAGCAGCCGATTACCGCTGGGGCGTCTCCGACCCTACAGTCGTCTCCCTCGAACTACTCACCGTACTTGGCGCCGGTCCTCTCTGCTGCTACATCCTCAAGCAACTTTCCTCCAACGACCCAGCAAGACATTATTGGATTGTCGTATTAAGCACTGCTGAGCTGTATGGTGGTTGGATGACGTTCTGTCCTGAGTGGTTAACTGGAAGCCCGAATTTGAATACGTCAAACCCGCTATATCTTTGGGTGTACCTTTTCGTGAGTCTCTTTCACTTGATTTGTTGATTTTCCTGCTGATCGGATTATTCTGCTCGTGTGATAGTTCATGAACGTAATGTACGTTTTGCCCTCTCATTTGAGATCGAAACTCGCCTGCTCACATACCGTTCTTTCCTCAGCTGGGTCGTCGTCCCCATTGCACTCATGGTCGATTCCTACACCAACATTGCCAGCAGCCTGAGGGCAGCTCAAAAGGTCAAGAAGAATTAACATCCCTTCGCCTACGACATACCACACCTTCGCATGATACAGGCTCGACTGGACTAATAATACGATGGAACTCGCAATCGGCCCCTCGGATAACGGTATATCCACATACCTGCAGATCCATATACCTGCACGACATCTGTATCCGTATATCTCCCACATCTTCCACAGCTATTATAAGCTGTACATTTACTCAATACCGTGCCTTGATTAGATACCAATGGAACACTATCCTTCTGATGCTGAACGATCAACTCAACCCATGATCCATGATCCATAATTTCCGATAGACCGCCTCAAAGGAAGTCTTCTCTCCTATCTGTTTGATCCACTTCAATTCATTCGATGTATCAAAAAGAGTGATGTCCCGAGATTTCTCTGTCTATCGTCCTATTTCGATCTTAACGGAGGACCACTCGATCTTACCGTACTTGATAGATAGATTCCTGAGAAGCTGCCACCGCCAGTGACAGGAGTTTGACAGAACCTAGTTCTTTCTGCTTCGTCTTCGGACCGACTTACTTTATCTTCGCTTCGTCAGCTCTAGGCTAGGAGACCGATTCGTATCGGCAACTCTGCTAACAGGACTATACGAATCCCATATCGGCCTCGATGTACTCCTTCTCACTCTTCACTTCAGCACCTCTCCTTCTGACGATTTTCAGGACCCAACACCTGCGAATCTGACATCTATGCAGGAGACCAAAGGCTTCTCTGATGTCAGTAATTCACTGACGGACCCAGCTAGGTCCGTTCTGATAACGTTCCAAGATTAGAGCAACTAGTCGATCGTGCGCCGCCGTGCCAAGATTTCGGTGTTCCCAAGTTAATTATCTCCTCATCCTCCGTCGAGGCTTCGTCACATTGGCGCTCCTCATACGGTAATAGTTACTGGCAGACCGCAAGCACGTTCGAAATATGACAGGTGATCATGGTGCAACCAAGGATCCGGATGGTGACATTGTGCTGGCTGGCTAGCTTCATTTATGCCTCTGGAACGTTGTTATCGCATCCGTCATTATTCTGGGGTATCATTATTACATTATCCGAGTAGTATAATAGAGAACGCGGTGTCGGGTGCTTCAGCAATTTACGATGATACAGGCTTGTTGGCTTCCTGTTGGGCTTTACCCTTCTCTTGTTGAAGATTACCTGTGAAAGTCGTTAACATCTGAGCATTTCTCAGGACATAGAGCTTCTTACCAGCAACTTCCTTGGCCCGATCTCCGGTAACGGCACCAATCACAGTGTCCTTGTATCCTGACACTCGATCCGAAGCACCTTCGACATATTGCTGGGCTTGAGCAGCGTTATACTCGGCCTCTCCTTCTGCGTGCTCTTTTCTTCCGGATTCCTGCCATGAGGTGGATCCGGTGAGGTTTCCGACAGTTTCCACGACGGTACCCTTGACAGAGTGGTATTGACCAGTGAGTTTACTAAATAGTTTTGGTTAGCATTCCTCCTCGACTCGGATGAAGCTGAAGGCCTTCACTTACTCAGGTTGACCAGATGCTGAAGACATTATAGATGTTATGTGAGTTTGTTCTTTATTTTCGAAATTCTGACAATGGCAGCCTATATAGTGCCGGACGTCGTTGACGTCGAGCCCGCAAAAAGTGTTCTCGAGGCGGGATGACGAAAATGACGTCACTTGGCTCCCTCTGAGTGTGACGTCACTAGGGGTTGTGCGCTTTCGTCCTTCCGTCTGAACAATGACGGAGGCTGGAAGGCTGGAAAGCTGTAGAACACGCTTGTCAAGCATTACTAGCTCTCTGTGGGCTCTGAATTCTGCACTGGTTCACCTGGCTTGACTTGCTGAGAAATCCCAACCTTGTAGCCACACTTTCGTGTACACGATGGCGCACTTGTCCTCGCCGGCTCATAGCTTAAAAGACTACTTCTGGCTCTAGACGCAGGGCTCTCCTGTGTTATCCTACCCATTGCTGGGGAAGAAGCACGGCTCAGAACGCTCGAAGGAACGACGAGGAGAGCTGCCTGATGACTCACGACTGAGATGAATACCTCCCAAACATGGCACCCTCTAAGTAGAAACCGGTCCGAAGGAATGTATAGGTTACTCGCTTGAGTGGGTCCATGTGTGTATCTTCCTTCGCACCAGGATAACGGATCATACAAAAGACCCTGGGGAGCCAATCAAGTAAAATGCAGTCAACAATTGTCATGCCGATTTCCCTACCTGAATGAGGCTGTACACACCTTGAAAGATCTCGAAAAGTCTATATTCAATGATGATCACGGTCCGACTTTCCCTCGTGGTGGCGCTCCGAGATTGTGGAGAGTGCAATGAGGCGCAATGAGGCGCAAACACGCCTACAATTTCCGAGAACATGGCACCTTGGAGGTCGTAGCACAAGGATCTCAGGATCGCAGCATGGATTCTATCTCCTCGGACCGTGTTTTTCTGGCCGCCGACACACTAGTCGGTCTTCGAGCCGCTCCGTTATGTATTATCAAATCGGTGTGTGCAGGAATGGGCATACAAGGATCACCGCAAAGTAGTGCTCAGTAGCGCCTCTCGTCAGATTAGTCAATTTACTTGAGTCTGAAGACTGCAGTGGCTGAATTGAACAGAAACGTGTGTATTGACCCTTGTGAGCTCTTGACGACGGCGCCCCACTGTGGCTTTAGCTCAAAACTCTCCCCGGACGTCATAGCTGAGGCAGAATTCACATGGCTGCCACAGGTCGAATCGCCTCACTTCGCGTCAGTTTTACCCATGACCTCGACAACCTTATGCAAACCTGGACAGTGAGAATAATACAGATGGTGCACTATTGACGTCAGGATGCCAGGGACCGGAATTATCGATGACCATTTGATCGAAGATAGGCTATCTGGACTAGAAGAGCCGGAGAGAACCCACTGAGAACGACGGAGGAATGAGGGGTGGGAAGCTGGTGTGTTTTAGCCACCTGATTACCCCGTGGAAATCCCGCTCTCAGCCAAAATCATAATTCTGAAGGCTGTCCGTCTGCAATAATAGATCTGGGATCTCTGACCAGTATGACGAAGGCAGGGAAGAGGACAATTTTGGAGCAATGTATTGAATGATGCATGAGGAGAGCTAAATTTGAAACTAGATCAAGGGGAATCATCGAAAGCAGGAAATGTGTGTCTACTGTCGAAACGCAGATTACAATACAGTTTGGTGGTGCGCAGAAAGTAATGGATACAGCAACAGTCAATTAGTCGAAGGATGGGCATCTATCTAACAACGAAGGCAGAACTCGAAAACAAATGCTACAGTAATTCTTGTGTGATAAACGAATGGCAAACCTGATATGTACAAGAATGCAATCGTAAAATGCAACGTGTATGTCATGAGATAGAATGGTTAATGAAGCAGGTCTGTAGCGAGTTGTCAGCGGTGAAGTCCCCAGATATGATAATATTACTCACCAAGAAAATAAAACGAAACGACCTCAATCACACCCCTACACCTCTCTCCAAATGAACTCCCAGTTCACGTCTGGTTCGACTTTGCACATCCCATCCGGCATTGCTCTTACCGCCGTTCGTTCGTACTCGTGAACGAAAATAACCCTTGTTATATTTGGGATATATATCCGCAGCTCACTCGCTAAGGCACGAAACGCGGGTGGCGAGATCGGTGGAGGATCCCATTCGGATACGTCTAGCTCAATGCAAGTTATTCGCGGGAGACGCATTAGGAGGCCATAGAATTGAAGCCGCTAAAAAGGAAATTTAGTGGAGGGCACTTAGGCAGAAAATGGAAAGCTTACCTCCTTGCCCATAATTGGGAGTACCAGTGTGCCAAGATATCTGAGACTCCTCGTCATTGCCTTGCTCTGTACGACTGCACGCAACATTTCCATCGCGAAGCTTTCGCTGTACTCTGAGTCTGAGAGGTCCAGAGAATGCAGTGAACGAGATGACAGCTTTAGTTTGGAAAACAGTAGAGCCATCTCTGCACGCTTCTGGGGGAGCGTCGAGGAAGAAAAGCATGTTTTCAATCTCGTGACTGGGCGGCCAGGTACGATGGAGATAGCGGCCTCCGAAAAAGTGCATTCGAGAGTCGAAAGGGATGGCAGGGAGGTCGAATTAAGAGCGAGCTTCCCCTTTACATCTGCCGCTTTCGGCGACAGAGGGGAATCAGCTGGCTCGGGATTATTAAGAGTGGGTGCAGATAAAGGTTCGCTTCCAGATGCATTTGTGTCGTCAACAGTGTGAGAATCGTGGTCTGTCTTACGTGATTCATTATAATCTATTAGATAAAGATCGTTGAGTTCGGTCTGAGTGTTGAGGAAAGCAACGAGGTGAGGATCCCAGTCAAGATCGCAGTGAAAGTGTCGAAGGCGGAAGGTGCAACCGTCCAAGATCCAGGCGACGTTTCTTTGCTCGTAATCGTTCACGTGTATATTCAGAAACCGCAGGTGCGTGGTAGACTGGAGGGCTCGAGAGACCAGTGACCAATAGTCCGGCGGAACCTCGACCTGGGCCTCGTCAACTAGGCTTGATGTTTCATCGTCGCTGTCGCTTTCCGGACCGGGATCGGGATAGAACACAGTAAGCGCATCTACGAACTCAGCGAGGCGAGGGTTGGTTGCTATTGCTGTGCAGACAGACAGGGTATCGTCGACGGTGCGCACGTATAGCGTATTGTATAGTGCGCGTTGGGCGACATGTTGGAAGGCTTTTGAGACTCTGCAGAGAGAGGCGATGTCGGCTCGGTTTCCGGTGTATCTGACAATGTCGCGGTACACTTCCAATGTCAGGTTCATCAAAGGGGCTGCGGTTGCATAACCTCCAAGAAGGGAGGCGTTAGCGAAGTGTCGGAGGAGCACCATAGGAAAACGCCAACTCACAATGATTCGGGCCAGATATTCGTCGAACAGGCAGTTTAACTCCAGCTATAAAAGCAACACCTGGTCAAAGTCTGGACCTGATGGAAATCGGCTGTGAAACAGACTAGCACTATTGCGGCAAACGCTTCAGATTGAGTTAGGGTGCCTGAAGGCGAGGAGGACTTGAGGCGTTGGATGAAGCACAACGCGTGTGCTGAGTAAAGGGTTCGAGAGGGAGAAAGGGTCGTGACCCGGGAAGGGAGTCAAGTTTAAATATTACGCACGTAGCAGAAAAATAGAGTGGTGCTTCTTTTGACGCTTCTCATATTTATGCGAAGGGTATCATTATCAAACACTGCCCACCAAATTGAACTGGATCGTGGAGGGAAATCTCCACGTACGGAGGCATTTCGGCGACATGGGAGATCGCGATTCTCCGGTTCGTTCATGGTGGGTAGGATATTGCTGGAAGTTGACGCTGCCAAACAAAGCGCACACATGGATGGCAGATCCGTGACGGCCTCTGGAGACGAAGCGCCAATTGTCCTCATAGCCATCGAACTCGCTTCAGCGAAGAAAGTTGAGATCGAGGGGCAGGGTCTCTCGCCTAACCACTCATTCTGATTCACCGCCTGACGACATATCCTTTATGGGGATCGCCACGTGGCTCCCATGTGTATCTCTTTTCGCGGGTTGTTTAGGTAGTTCAGGCTAAGTCTCCTTCCGGTCGATAGGGTCGATAGGCAACCTTGACAATGAGGTCAACGTTGGACGAAGAGAGATAGAAAGGGATGGAAATTCCAATGGTGGTTCCGGTGGAGTCCTCGGCCAGTGAAGGCAACCAGGAGAGCATAACCTTGGTACGGCGTCATGGGACCAGAATAATTGCTCTGGAAAATAAGAACCACTTGTGTGCTGTGATTTTACCATGGGAAGAGGGTCAAGCCATGGCTTCAATGCCTGAACTCTATCATAGAAATGGCCGAATGGGAATGTGTGCCGTTGACGACCAGAGCTCGGGCATGAAATGGGCGCGCAAATCCGGGCTTAGGAATCGGATACTTCCAATATGAAGCCAAACGCTGTACAGACGAGGAGGGTCGAAAGAGAGCCTGGAGCACGGGACTCCATCTATATTAACAAGAGAGCTCTCGTCTCTGTCCAAGTCTCTTGTGATTGCAATGACAAGTGAGCAACTCGACGAGTACCACCGGCTATTATCCCGACAACCGCTTTAAGGTGGATTGTCCCAGTCACAGGACACCGAGGGAGTCCACGCCATGGTTTGGGGTGCGATAGGCCATATATTGAGTATTGCACAGCGCACGAGAAGGGTCTTCCGATAATTTCAATATGGGCGTATTGATTGTCACTGGCCTTGAACCAATTGAGAGCCTCGTTCTGGCAGGCCTGTGCGATCCGCATGTGAAGGCTTCTCATGCTCTGGCCGATATCGGTTTCCCTGCTTCCCGAGGTTTCTTCTCTCACAGCGAGGGTGCAGTTGATGCATCAAAACCTGATACATCTGTTTAGCCTTCGAAGGAAGAGCGGAAAGAGAAGATATCAAGGGTAGAGAATTGTATTGCCATAAGGAGGCTCCAATGCGAAATACTGGGGTCATTGAAACGGAAGAGGCAGGTGAAAACAGAGTGCTTACACGATCGCGGGAACTGACTTCATCGATTCCAAAGGCATATCCTTTCACATGCGCCTTCGCTAGATACGATCCTCTGTTCAAGCCCCCGGTCAACTTGTGACGCGTGCAGAGACTCGGACCGTATGAACAAATTTGTTACAAGCTGGCCGAGGAGTGTATGGCGGATGCAAGGGTGGTCTTTATGAAAAGGGTATCATTTCGTGGCGTACATTGTCATTATGTTACATCGTTGACTGTGACGAGAAAGTCGGCTAGAAGGTGGGTGTAATTGAGGATACAGGATGGTCCTGCTCGTTCCCATCATTCCAACTTTTCTAGTTCTTCCAGCCTTGATAACACTACGTCTTTGCTTGTCTCTTCTATCTCGCCAGCTAAAAATATCTCATCGAGAATAGCATAGACCTGGGCAAAAGTCAGCTCAACCGCGAAACCTGGCGTTTGCAGCGGGAAGACGTGCCTTATAGAAGTTGAATACCAAATCCAGCTCACACACGTTGTCGAAAAATGAGTCTAACCTCTCGTAAGTATGAAACGGGAACCCGAGACTAAATGATCAGGAACGTGCCTAGAATCTCGACAAATAAATGGATAGCCTCAAGATAGGCTAGCTCGTTGTCATTGGCATCCACGCACAGGCAGAAGAATAGACCGGCGTAGCGTCGGTACACAATCTTGTAATTTCGGAACTGAGCAGGCCGTCAGTCATGCGCATGGGTACCAGGGTTTGACATGCCACTTGCCTCTACAAAGTTTGACTGGTATTTCTGGTCTCTGGGTGCCACCAATCTATGAACCTCCCCTCGTAGGCGAACCTGAAAGTGTTGGTGCCAAGATGAGTGGAGTGGCTTGACTTCGGCTGGTGGCAGGCATACCTTCTCGTCGTCGTCGTACGGGACGTACCATTTCGACAATCTCGTTTTCCCTTGGCGGTTCTAGCGCTGCAGTAAGCTCCCTATTGTCGTCGTCGTCGACGGTGAGCACGGACCTGCACGAGAATGAATCTGATCATGGTCAAGGACGAGTTTGTTTGGCAAGACCTGTTTGGGCAAAGACTGCCACACAAACAGCACAAACAAAGCGACAATGCTCGATTCTGATTGGCTTGTGGCTCGCCACCCACGAAGGGCGTGTCTATCTCAGTTCGGCTCTCAGCGAATCCATAGCACACTCAGGTAAGTAGATACTTCAAAAGTTACGTTAATTAAAAGATACTCCAGATGTCCAAAGATAAATTGTTTACTGCTCCTTACAGGCGCCACCGCTCTCAAGCTCAGACGACCCCAATTATTTCACCGACAATACTCTTGAAGGTTTTATCCGGGTCGAACTGTGCCCGCACTTTCGCAAAGCGTGCCAAGCTCTGGAACAGAGAGGCGTAAGCAGTATCCGTAATGAAAGAGGGTCATACGTACATCTTCATCTAGATTCTTGACGGCTTGTGTGAAAACGCTTCGAGTATTCTTGGTCCAGTGCGGTCTTACGGGGAACTATGAATGATAACACAATTAGCTACCGCCGATGCAGCATCAGCTTCCAGTGAGAACAAACCTCGTCAATCAGAGTCTTTGCGAGTAGACCATACCTTCGGGAACAGTTAGCACGTCGAGGACATCAAGCAGATGCCGCGGCACATACCATTCCTCGTTGTACCTATGATGGTCGCCAGTGGTAGGAACAAACGACGGGAAATCGAACATCATTGCCCCCTGTAGAACAAGGACCGGAATTATCAGCGTCATCCGTTCGGCAAGCCGATGATAATCTCACCTTTGACCAATCTGCTTGCCTGCTACCGACACGCGCAGTGGTTTGACCCAGGAAAGAATCGAAAGGTTTCCCGAACTAAGGTACGAATCCCATTCAGTTTTCCTTTTCAATGCATCCAAATTTTTAGGTCTGACCTTTATATTGATTCCGCTGTTACGTGAGGGGGTAACACTCAGGTCAAGATCTTTGGACCCCAGGATCCATACACACACACCTTCGATAGGTAGAAGTAACCGCCTTCCCATCGGCTGCAGATTGATCGAAAAGCTGGCGGACGCGCTTTAAGACCGCATTTGCCTGGGTGATCGGCACTGCAAGTTCCAATGTCTTTCCGTGAAGGTCATAATCCCATTCCGGTAGCTGATTCGGATAAAGCCCGCCAATTAGAACGTCATACGCGTACCCATATACTGGCCAGAAGAGCAGGGGTAAGTCGAAAGTCTTGTCTGAAAAGGAATCGTCGGTTATTCTAATCTGTACTCCATGATCTGAATGACATACCGTGGAAGTTCGGAGCACTCCAAAGACCGAAGAAGATGGCCTCGGTCGCGAAGTTCGCCAAACTGACGTTCTGACCACCATTCAGGAGGTTTCTGGCAAGATTTCCCTCTGTTTCCGTGACGGAAAATGTGGACTGTGATTGCATTAAGGAATGGCGACTGAAAGCAGGAAGGTCAATTATTCACCTGGAACGCGGTTCCGATGGTGGACTTCGGAACAACCCCATAGGTTCTCAAATGGAATTTCTTCTGACCTGCAAGGGGATCAGCAAAAGACTGAAGTTGTCCAAGACATCACTGACCGGGCCACCACTGAACCAGACGAAGTTGGTTAGACTCGGAGCTTTCGATGATGCATGTCAATGCTTACCCAGTAATTGGCGGTCACGTATGGGGAAATCTCAGCATAGATGTCACCATTGAGGACGTGGTCTTCATCGAGAATTGTCTGGTTTGCAAAAACCTTGAAGTCTGCAAGAATTGAAATCTTCGCTCTGGCGATGACACCTAAGAGGCCGAGAGAGGTGGTGGCCGCAAGCCAGGTATCGTTAGTTTGGTCCTTCTCCAAGTGAACAAGATCGCCTAGGGACACTACTCAAACACACCCATCGTGGTGCAACGTGGTAAGCATACCTTTGCCGTTGATTATGTCGAAAGCGAGGGCAGCACTGGAAACTTGAGAATCTTCTCGCAGCGAGGATCGGTGAGCGCCCATTGCCATAGCACCAGCTAGTGAAGGATTAGAACAATACTCCCCACGAAGACCACACGTCGTACCAATGGTAATATTCCAGTTGACTGTTGCGCATTTAAGTGAATGTGGGATTTGACGGAACCAAGGTGCTTACCGAGAGTATATCCCAGAGAGGCTCCTCGCTGGTGCAACCATTCCGCACTTTCATCTCGTTAGTTGCTATTCACCAATACATTCATCAAGTGGCTCACAGGTGTGGGAATGTAACACCAGCCTCAACAACAACGCTTCCTGTCGCGCCATTGAGTTGCAGGTCAGAGATCTGGTTGACAGCGTCGGTCTTGATAATAATAGTGTTGGGGTCGTCGGAGCACATGGTGTCATCTGAACAAAATCAGCGTCCGAATCGTTTCTCTATGAGAAGCTTGTCGAGCTTACACCACATATGCCCATTCTACGAGAGGTGTGTGTTAACAAGAATGGTTTGAAGGTTGAAAAAGAACAACGCTTACGCCACTGGCACGAACTGGGATTCCCTTGCTATTGGCATCTTTGACGATGGCTTGAATCTCGTCTACAGTCGACGGGCGGTATACCTGAGCAACCTGATTACATGCGGGAAAGCCAGGTCCGTCAAAGGTATAGTACGGGTCACCTACAGAAAGTTCGCCAGTCTGTGAAGAATGCGAGAGTCACAACACTCACCTCTGCAAGCATGCAAGAGGCTGAACAGCCCAAGAGCAACAGAGATGCGATGCATCGCGAGTTTGTATGTCTCAACGACAACGCTAGCCGCGATGCCCACCTCAGTATATATATTGAGCAGACAATTGCTTCCAGAACCAATACATTCCATGTGAGGTTGCTGCCGTTGGAATGAAGTAACGTGCCATGTGGATGGGGGACCGAAGAATGGTCACCTTGAGGGTGCAAGAAGTCTGTGATTCTCTAAATATCTCACAGAAGGCCTTCGTTCAGTCTTGAAGGCGGATTACAACGGCCAACTGCCGCCCCGGCCTTGATGGAAACGACCAAAACTGGATCATCTGCCCAATAAATTGGACACGTGAGGTATGTGATCTTGGCTTGGCAAAATAAGCAGTGAGGGGAAGAAGGGTCCCAGAGCGGGGAAGCACTCGGATCCTCATTGACAAGGGCGCTCGTCTGGAAAGCCTCTATTTGATTGGCTCACATATAGCCTGAGGCTCGCAACTTTGCATCACGGCCTTCGTCACGAGACACAATTGACCTATGGAATCATCAGAATTGTGTTAGCGTGCCCATTCAATGATATCCCGTGGGATCCTCCGTGTGAAGCCTGCGTGCTGAGAGCTCAGATATCGGGCTTTCAAGTCCGTCCCACTTGTCCGCCGACACAAGATCTTTGTACAGGCCCTTGTGAGGGTTACCCACAGAATGTCCTCCTAATTCCACAACGATGGCAACAGATAGACGCTAGAGGTTTGCATGATCCGAAGTAGACCTCAAAAGGCTCGACAATGAGTGAGGCTGTTGAGGATTGGTGGACGAGATGGGTGGCGATGACATATCATTGAGGAAGATAGTGACACTATGCGAGGTAGGAGTTACTGCAGAGCGAACGAAGGCGAAGGTGGTTAGAAATCGGGTCAGCAACAACTGGGGACACAGGCATCTTGATCACTGACCATCATATCTCCAATACAATAACCAATGCACGATGTACGTTTGAGAGGTCTACGACCTGGTTTATATCACCTCGCCAAGCAAGCCGAAATAGTTAGGAGGAGAGATCTGAAAGCCGTGTCTCACGGAAGCATTCGTGAACTATAGCGATATCACGACCGTGTGCGCTTAGGATTAGGTATGAGTAGCTTTGGTAGATTCACGGTCAATTTGCGGGTCAATGGGAAGAGAAGGAAGGATGATGCGAGTTCACTACCTGAAATCAATGACTATTTCCAAGCCCGGCACATCCGAGTAATCAGCATGCAGGGAAAGTCATAGGCAGAGACCGATGAAGTCGCGCAGACAAGGACCGATTCTATACGCTTCGTCATTCTTGTACCGGCCGAAGAAAACAAGGAACTAGATTAAACAAGTAGTGGGTGACTCCTACTGGCTGGGCCTTTTCATGGCAATTTCGATAGATCACAGGGAAATCGTAAAAGGGATACCAAGAAAGGCGAAGTGATAGGACGATTAGGCGATTGTGCCTTGTGTCTTTTGCGTCCATTGTTGGAAAGTCTGCAGGACGGTGGGTGTAATCTGACGTTTCATCGACCTGGCTGCTTTACAGAAAGCTTCTTGAGGGATCTACATATGGTTCAGATCAGCGAAAGCGAAGCATTAGAATGGAGGACCAACAAAAGGAGCATCGATATTCTCTCTCATGGTCATTAAAGCCGCCTCCTGACAGAGCGCTGTAACTTCTGCGCCTGAGCAGCCCTCACTCTAAGGATGAAAAGAGAAGATTAGAATGGAGAAACAGTTACTAGAAAATTCCTTACTAATCGAGCGATCTCTGAGAGGTTGATGTCAGACTGCACGGTCATTGTTCTCGTCCTGATTCGGAGAATTTCTTCCCGTGCTGCTTGATCTGGCGGACCAACGAAGAGGATTCTATCCAAGCGACCTGGACGCATGAGCGCCGTGTCCTAGATGACGTCAGAAACGCGCTTGTGGCTGAAGATGTTGAAAGGCATCTACCATGGCATGAGGGCGATTGGTGGCAGCAAGGATGGTTACCCCAACCAACTCGTTCACCCCATCCATTTCATTCAATAAACTCGTCAAAACACCCTCATGAGAGGAGCCTGTATCGGTCTCAGATGTGCTTCTCGATGACGCAAGTGCATCGATTTCGTCCTGTAGGGATGTCTGTTTGATGAATTTGACATGGGGGCAAACCCGGGCTACTCACGAAAAATACGATAGCGGGAGAAGCGGCGCGAGCCTTTCGGAAGATCTCCCGAACTGCACGTTCGGATTCACCCACAAATTTGTTCAAAAGCTAACGGCAGCATGTTTGAAAACTTTAAACGCCCATAGAAACAATGTGACTCACCTCCGGTCCTTTTACTGCGATGAAATTCACCCCACTTTCACAAGCACAAGCGCGCGCTAGAACCGTCTTGCTGCATCCAGGAGGCCCATATAGCAGAACCCCTTTAGGGGGTCGAACGCCCAAGCGCTGGAATGCTTCTGGATGTAGAAGAGGCCATTCTACTGCTTCTCTTAGCTTTTGGATGACATCCCCTTGTCCGCCAATATCCGAATACCGCACGTTTGGAGACTCGACAAACAATGAACGCATGGCAGAGGGGCGAACAGATGGCATGGAAGCGATGAGGTCATCTAGGGTCAATTGAAGGTCTGACATGGACCGCTGTTGATTCTGATTCTCGGTTCCACTCGTCGTTGAAGTCGCCATCCATCGCTTAATCGCTCGAGTACCACCTTCTCGCACAACTGCGCTGAGATCTGCACCAACATATCCATGAGCTTTGGAAGCAAAAGCGCGAAGGTCTTCAACTGATGCCGTGTGTGGAACGTCAGCGAGAAGAACTTGCAAAATTGCTAGTCGTGCTTCAATATCGGGAACACCTGCAGGGCATCTGTTAACCTTCAATCGTTCTCCTTCTCAATGGATAGCCTACCGATCTCTATTTCCCGATCAAACCTTCCTGGACGTCGAAGAGCCGGGTCAATCGCATTCGGCCTGTTCGTCGTTCCAATGACGATGACCCTGCTATCTCCGCCTTCTATGCCGTCGAGGATGGTCAGGAGAGTAGCAACGACACGCTTCTCGACTTCTCCGCCGGCTCCGTCTTCTCTTCGAGGGACCAAAGCATCGACTTCATCGAGGACGACAATGCATGGGCTCTTTTCACGTGCCTCTCGGAAGACGTCACGCAGTTTAGACTCTGTCTCCCCATGGTATGCAGATGAGAGCTCAGGCCCATTGATCACGAGGACAGAAGAGTTCGTTGATGATGCGATGGCGCGAGCTAAGTGTGTCTTTCCTGTTCCTGGTGGCCCGTGTAAAAGTATGCCTCGCGGAGGTTTCAACCCTGAATTTACCACAAGTGGTCAGTATGACAATAAAAAATCCCGCCAATCCAACAATTCGGAAGCTGATGCGTACCAAAGTGGTGAAAAAGCTCAGGGCGAGTCAGTGGCAACTCTAGAAGATCTCGAATCTGTTGAATCTGTTTATCTAGCCCTCCTACGGTCGCATACGCGTTTTTGGGTGAGGTAGGCGCAAGCAACTCGACTTCAGGCTATGGTCACATGAGCGATCATGAGAGGTGCTCGTCTGATCGGGTTCTAGGGTAACACAGACCTTGTGTAGTGGCGACTGCTGGGCATCGTCACTCGATTTATCTTCGGAAACGGAAATCGAGCAATCCCATCCGATGGTCCAGATAGCCGGGCGACCCGTCAGAGAAAGCGAATTCATCCCATGCGTTAAGGTATTAGCGGTCACGTTTGGTTCATGCTGAGAGAAAATTCCTTGAACCGAAAATGTTCGCCTATCCCCGTCATACGATATTTCAATTACTTGGTCGTTGGTGATGTATTTTAGGTCGACTTAAAAAGCGACAACCATCTGAGAAAAGATCAGGTGTTCATACACGTAAAGACGTACCGAGCGACTCTCGCAACAAAAGTTGGAGCCAATCACGTTGTGGGACTTTCTGTTTTGAATCCGAACCACCAGCTGACGCACGGGAAATCTCTTTGAGCCTGACCACCGCTGCCGCTTGAGCAGTGGCAAGAGAGGGAATGCCGGGTGGCAATTTGTGGGATCCTGGACCTGACAGGGGTATCACTTGAGCAGAGTCTCCTGGGTTTAGTCGGGCCGTTAATTGAATAGATTTGGACAAGATAACAGCTAAATAGATCCGAATGTGAACACCAGACAAGATATCGGATGCTTCCACGACGCACTATCTTGAGAAATGTTCAGTGACGGCCAAGCCACTCCTACGGCTATTTGTGTCTAGATCGAGGTTGTGTTGAATATCAGTTGACCAGGGAATGGCGCTACCTGTTTCATACCTTTGCTGCATCGTGGCTTTTGACAAGTATTACGTCCCCAGTCGATATCTTGCTGGCTTTGAGGATCTCCGCATGGATTATGATCCTTCTTGAAGCACGATGAAGATCCTCAGTCCTGTTGTCCGTGACGTCGGTTTTGAATCTTCGTGAAGCAATGGAGGCCATGATTGTTGTGGCCGTGATGGAAAGAAAAACTGAGAAATCATTTCTGGCGCTTGTAAGGTAGACGCCCGTGAATTTGAAGTCCGCTCGTCGCGTCTAACGGTGACAAGCGCTTGCTCGTTGCCGCCAACGACCACGAACAATCAAGCCTGCATGCTCACCACTTGGAGATGCTGGCTATGCACAAGCCTGCTGCTTCTCTCCTCAGCAGCAGCAACAGCTCCGGAAGCTGAAACCTTCGAGGAAGGATTAGTCTTGAAGTCCTTCAGAGATGGCAAGGTTCTCTCGAGGTTCACCTTCAACACTCTCCTGCGCGATGCAATCCCTCGAGAACCGGCTAGCTTGAGCTCTGATGATACCTGTAAGTCGCCTCTTGTAACGGCTGAACCTTGCTGACGGAGTTTTCAAGCACAACATTATACCCTCTTCCCTCTTGCGCTGGGCCAGATTCTCAGGGAGTACGCAGTAACTGAACTCCACCTTACCCTCAACGCAGGAAAATGGAATTATGATCGATGGGGCCTGCCTGAGGAAGTCGGTGTTAGTCCAGGCGCCGAGCTTTGGGCCTGGATAGGGGATGGCGCTGAACAAAGGTACCTGTAACGCCGCCATGATACTGTTTCGCCACTGACCATCAATCAAAGCATTGACGAGCGGTGGACTGGCCTCAGAAACGCCCTTGCTGGCCTATTCTGCGCTTCCCTTGGTTCTCTGGACGCTCAGCGCACCACGTCGCCCTCGGCTTCATTTCCACCTGAAGGAGATCTACCCAACTGGGGTAGTCCCCATTTCATTCGACATGCGTCCCTACCTTCTGAACACGTCTGTACCGAAAACTTGACGCCTTTCCTTAAACTTCTGCCCTGCAAATCATTATCCGGAATAGCAAGTTTGCTCAATCCTCATCGACTATTTGACGCCGATTGGCACGGTATGGGGATCCATGTGTTATGGCGTGAGGAGCAAGGAATCGAAGTGCGACTCACTTTCCAGTCAGTCTCTGACCCAGTCCGTGCCTCAATGGGTCGGAAGCAAGGTCCGTGTTCCGAATGAGATCTCCTGCACCATTTGCTGATCTCTTGTTCATATCTTTAGACTGGTCTTTTCGGTCTCTTTTTGATCGCGTCATCGACCGCAACTGCCCTGTCGCCCACTCTAGTCGCATCGATGTCGAGCTGCCGGTTACTGGGTTCTATACAATCGTCCCGGAGCCGACCAGGGTGGAATCGGTGAATGCGACCTTCGACGTCAAAACTCGTTCGTATCTACTCTGTGCTCATTCGTTCTAATCTTACCAGCTATTTTGACAGTTGACAAGCCCCTGGACATTGGCCTAGCTCTCAAGGATGACTTCCATTATCGTACGTCTCGCGTGCGACTGTCAATTCTCGCCACCTAACGTTCCTATAGCCTCCGACTTCGATGCATCTATCAGCCCTATCTCCTTCCTTCGCACCTTGCAAGGTTCGAGCCAAGCCCGTGGACATCTAAGCCTGGTGATTCGTAATCACTTGGACCGGCCGCTCAGCCTGCGATATCTTGAAACGATGCCCTGGCTGATACAGTTTTATCTGCATTCCATGAAAGTACAAGTTAATGGAGTCGAGAAGGGTGCGGTGCTATCAACTCTTTGAACCCTGCACAATGCTCATGATCCGCGTTCTCTATCATCTAGATGACGCAATGACAAATATGACCTACATCCCTGCGGTGCCTCACACTAGCCCAGCGACCTTCGAATGCACCCTTACCCTTCCCCCTAAAGGAAGATTACAATTGTCAATGGATGTCGCCAAATCTTTCCTCCGCTATACGGAGCATCCACCGGACGCACAACGAGGCTGGGATCTACCACCGGCTATCCTCACTCCAATTGGGATAGGCGTAAACTCTTCCTTCGGCCACTTTGAAGAAAAGCGTATCTACACTCCGGCACTCCTCGTCGATCTGGCCACACCGGACTTCAGTATGCCCTACAACGTCATCATCTTCACCTGCTCGTTGGTTGCGTTCCTCTTCGGCAGTGTTTTCAACCTCCTGACCAGGAAGTTCGTTGTCGTAAATTTGGATAATAGAAGGCAAGGCACTAATTAATGAATGCACATTGCGCAACTTCTATCTAAGATAACCTATTCTGATCGAAGTGGAGTGGCGCCCTAGCACTTCATTCACGAACTCCTTCACCTGGTGTAAGTAGCGTGGTCGTGAATTTCCTAGAGATTCCCGGGATGGCGAGTCGGATTTGAAATATTAAAACGATCACTCTTCTCTCTGTTCGCCCAACCCTGGAGAGGACGATAAGAATTCACTTTCCTTCCTTTTCCGACATCGCAATGGGTGACCCATGCTGGTAAGCCACTTCTTTCCATCCAATGGGCGTTGGCTTACAAGAAAACCAGATTATGATTGCGAACACATGTTTATGCTCAGTACGGTCGTGTTGCTCACGTGCGTGGTGCTTTGCACACTGCAAGCGCGCACCTGCTTCATCTCAATCAACATCGATTTCTGCCAGGAAGATGGTGGCTTTGGCCCGAGGTCAATTTACCCAGCCATGCGCGGATTTTACTCGTTATCGTTTCCAGGCCCAAAATAGTCTGCGATGGGCACAGCTATGGGTTTGCCTAATTTCTCCGTTATCGCAACACGAGTTTCATTGATTGAATCAGTATACCACTGCGTATTTGCCTTTCGGCTCAGTACCCAAGACAGAAGCGAGGCCTGACTGTACGGAGTTATTTCTGGCCATTGAAAGCTCAATCGTCGTGGACGTGTCGGCTTGGCGTTAAGGTTTAGGAGCCCTCTTCTTTGGGCACAACTGAACGTTACTTTATGGGGATCAAATACCTGTTATGGGTCACATGAGGCTGGTGGCAAAATCAATCGCCATACACATCGGAACGGAGAGTCGAGGAAACGTTTGCTCATGTGGCTCGTTCGGCATGAATGAGCCCAACCGTGCCTACTGGTGATGGGATTCAGTCGCAGGCTGAATCTGGAGTCACCGCATGTTACGCGTTTTAAGATTAGTGGAAAGTGAATAAATAGTAGACCCGTTTCTCCCATGCAGGACTCCAACTGCGTCGCCGACCCTCCTCCCCACCGTCGTCCTCTGGCAATCTACCATAGCTCTACCTGCATCCGAACGTATCTGACGCCATGTGTCGAAGACTAGCGTATGTTATTTATACTACGCTCGGAAGCTTCTTTCTCATGATTGTCCCTTAGTGAAGGAACGCGGTGGGCCAAATGTGGTGTTCGTCAAAACCCTTTCTCGACTGGACCCTTCATGGAACTCAACGTATCCTTTGTCAACAGCATTTCCAGCGCCATATGATCCTCGCAATCATGGACTGCAACTCACATCGATGCGAGAAGAGCTATCTACACCCGAAGGAATGCCGCACACCCTACTGTCGCTGCGTTAATGTTAGTCCCTCGCCTTCCCTACATGGCTACCCTCCGCTGACCGCCTCTCCACGATCCAGGTCTTTGGCGAAGAGCTCCAAAAAGATATCGACCGCGTCGACGACTTCTGCTGGGCATGCAAATCCGCCCAAGAACGCGCCGCCCGCAACAAAATCCTCTAATTCTCCGACGCAATGTACCACATCATCACTCAGCATTCACACTACCGCATTGTATCATTAGCATACCCCACACATACCTGTAATAATATTTGTATTAATTACCATTGGAGATATATATGTGCCTTGAGAAGTGACGCCTGCTCATGACGCCTGGACTATTGCCTGCTGACATACATGAATGATCTGCGTTGGGCTAAAGTACCGGAGGCAGCAGCTTCGAGAGGCTGATCATCTCCTTTGCCTCGTTTTCAGGGATTCTCTGGCAGCCGTGTTCACCTGACCTTTCATGGTGTCTGTCATACTAGAATAGATGGTAAATCGCGGATTCTAGGACGAGTACCGGTTTGTGGGCGCCAGATTTCCTGTTTATGATCAGCGACTCAATGATCGCGGGAAGCAGTTTTTGGGCATTAGGTAGGATCGAGATGCGGTTATAACGTTATGTAGGAGTATTATTGACGACCAAGCTCCACTGATCGCAGAGAGTGGTCTGACAAGGTGAGAAAGCCCTGTAAACCGCGGCGAACTCAGCAGAGCCTCAGATCTCTGGCCTCAGGCTCGACCTTTGTCCGTAAATGGTGAGGAGCAAGTGCAGGCCCGAAAAATCCGATTACCGCTTGGAGGCGAACAATGTTTGTTCTTGCTTGCTCTAGAAGCCGAGGGCCTCTCAAACAATCTGCGCGCAAACAAACGACTGCAAATTCTCCGACCCACCCCGAACGCCAGCCAGAACAACCAACTCACTCATTACCATGCACGCCACCATCGCTCGTCGCCAGCTCGCCAACCTGGTTCCTCCCAAGATTGCGACTCCTAATGTCGTTGTAAGCGTCTCAAGCTAGCTAGTATTCCTGTAAAAACAAGACTGAATTTATGCATCACAGTCAGGTGGTTCCGGAGCAGGCCTCGGTCCCCTCGTTGAATTCTACTCCAAGCTTCCCAAGGGACAGGCAACTGCAAGAGTCTCTGGCATAAAAGGCCGCTACTTCTCTGGCGCCAACGCATCGGGCAAGCCCCTTGTTGCTCTCATTGTTGGACTGTTCGCAATTGGCTATACCATAGACTACAACAGTGCGTATTTTGTCCTTCCATTTCTCTGCCAAATTCTCACAGCTGATTTGCTCTGTAGTGCACTTGAGTACGTGTCAACTATCTTCCGCCTTCAAGTCAGCCACTTACCTGCCCCACAGAGCACCACAAGAACCACGCACACTAAGCTGCATCTGTAATCCGTTCCATAGAGCATTCCATGTCCAGTTAGCGATAATACACCTGCTTCCCCACGCTCTCTCTGTCGGCTTCATTTCCTGTGTGAACCTAGGCTTTGTGGTGTATTCGCACCGAGAACATTGGTCACGGTACTCGCTGGATTTGGACAACATCCATTGGAGGACAAAATGGCCCACCACCTCATTCCATCCAATGTTTCACCGGACGAATTACCGTAGAGGCCCGAATAGCCAGGTCACCTGTCGGAAGACACGACAGACACGCTCCGCTTCTGTGCCTCAGAGATTTTCGTTTTCGAGCACTCTAGGACCTCAAGGGTATCGACGATCGTTGCATAAGGTTTAGTGGCAGCCCACATTGAGTTTCGCCTATCGAAGTTGGGCAACGCGGAATACCGTTTTTATTTCAAAACCCCGCAACGTCTTCGACACCGGTTATTTACTCCCGCAAAAAACGAGGCTGCTCCTCTCCAAGGAGCTTCGGCATGCCCCATTCATTTCCAGGACACTCGGCCTGAACGACCTTTGGCCTCTAAGAGAAGTGATTATCGACAATCGATTCATGGTGGCACCTAGGAAATGAATGAAACTGACCAGTACATCCGCACGTTCCCGAGTCACCCGGATGCTGCAAGACATCTCATAACGCCGAGTATGGTCAGACGATCAGTTAAAGGGAAGGGTATTTGCACACGAGCTCGAAAAGGGTGACCACTTTGCATCCGCCCAATTCGCGATTTCTTCCTTAGATTTGTTCTAAACTTTGGAGCGCATGTAAGATAACAAGTCTCGGAGCATCTTGAGCGGGAAATCCTCGAGCTAAAGGCAAGACACGCATTGACAGGGCTTCAGCTGCATATGTCGGACCAAGATCCGTTTCTTGGTAGGGCTGCCGTACAATGCTCACTTACCCATCAAGACACCTGCTCACCTGCGGCTGATCTCCACGTCCACGTTCGAGGGTGCTCGGTTTGTGGGTGAGGCTAACCGGAATGAGGTCCATTTAGGCTGCTCCAGTGTTCTTATTCTAGATTACGATCGACCGGCAGGTACAGGCGTCCTCGACTGACTTCGATCGCAACAAGGTTTCTAGCCATACGTTCGAGGGGTGAGACGGAGCAATGCCTGTCGTGCCAAAGTGTTACCCCACATTTGTCGAACGCCCAGTCCTATCTCGGTTCAGGGACTCGTTGAAGCCATCGATTCTACTCGATTAACTCTTGTGAAACGAGCTCTAGAGTACATTCACTATCAGATGGACGTGCTTCTGACAACACTACCAGAAAAGGCTGTCATTAACCCTCGTCCAAGCGCCCATTGTGTAAATATAGCCAATGATACCCAATAAGTAGGCAAGTAGGATCGCTAATGCAAGCACCTGGTCAATGTCGTTCGGAAGTTCGCGCCACGCTAAACACTCACCATTCTTTCGTCTGGGGTAGGTGCGGATCTCCGACGTTAATTCCGGGAGGCCCATGAAGTTGCAGAACATGTGTGCGGTGATAGATGGATAGATTGACCCCGTTCGTAGGAAAAGATACGAGCAGTGAAATCCGAACAGCGTCGTGTAAGCGAATTGGAATACTATAGACGCGTGTTGGTGAGTGAAGAGACGAGGATCTGAGTCAAACACGTACAACTCATCAAGATAGCCCGTTTCGCAGCACTGGCCGTTTGGCCGTAGGTGTTCCACGTCTCCCAGGCATGGTGCACATGAGCTGTTGGGCGAGAGGGTTAATACCTGGAACATGCCGTTGGGTTTGATTAATGAAAGTACGCACCGACACCGAACGAGAGCGGGGCGAGGAAGATCATTTTCTTCCTCGACATGCCAGACATGTGGTATACAGCTAGCACACACGACCGAAATACGACTTCTTCTGTGATAGGACCGGCGAAGTAATTTCGAATTCCTTGCCAGGAGAATAATCTCTCCTGGACATCGGTTCGGAGTGAAAATCTCCTCTGTAGGGGCAGGTAGCCTCCTAGATAGTAGGCGTATAGAGGGCCTAGATAGAGAACCGGAGTGACGAGGTGTGGAAGGAGGGAAGTCCAAGTTAAATTAAACCACAGGCCAAGGTACGAGGTGGTTGCATAAAGAGCTGGCCATGACTAAAAGAAGGGTACTGATCAGCATGCGAATCAGTGTATACGCTTGACGCCCTTACTTACAGCCAAGCCCCATCTTATACCATTATTGAGCAGGGTAAAGACAATGAAGCAGCACAATACCGTTGCAATGCTCACTGCCGTGATGCGTGCCCGAATGACATCTGGGTGATCTCTAGACCGAGCTACATCCGCCACTCCTGGCTGGTTACTGGAAGGTGACTTCCTAATTGACGTCCGGGTGTTCTTGGAGATGTAGATGGAACCAACATAGCATGAAGCAAGCAATGCAGTGGTTGCATGAGCATAGGAAGATGAAAGGGCTGGTATCATGGGAACGAGTGGCATGCGGAGAGTCCGCTTCACGGCAAGGAATTTGAGAAGGGTATCCTCACAATGGCTTCGACGACCTTGGGCAATGAAGCTGGCGTTAGCGGTAGTCTGCACAAAGGAGCGCAAAGAATTTGGCAGTCTTGCCGACGCCCGAGTTCACGTGACTCAACTTCTGCCTTTCTGAAATTGATGTCAGCCACAGGACGCACTATGCCAAAGCCTTTTCAGCCTCAGACCGCTCTCAGAATCAGCAAACGTCAGGCTTTGGGTGACCATGGTAAATACAGAACATGGGCTACAAACATAAACCCTGTCCTACTACGTCTCCTGCCCCCTCCCATTCGGCTATCGGCGCTTCAGCTCTCGTCTGAGGCGCAAGTTGCAGGTCCCGGCCAAACGAATCTTGGAGGTGGTGAGGAAAAATCCACAGGACCATCGATGTCATAGTAGCATTTCTCAAAGTAGACCTCAAGCCCGCTTCCAATGAGAGATGCTAGCCCATTCAGAGCTATTTTATGCAGTCTTTCATCCAACCTGAATGACACCTTCAATTGGGCCGGACTAGTGCGTTGTTCGCATTGGCATATCTTCTGGATGGCAGCGATTCTCTGGTCCATCTTTGAATACCTCAGCCTCTCTGTAATTCTCGTCGCAACTGCTTCCCAGCTCAGCTTGGTGACTATCCCTTCATGCTTCTGTTGCCACGAGTCGTATATCTCCCTCCGGTGGACGGGAGGAGTGCAGTCCATCCACAGGGTTCTAAGCTCGGGAAGATATGGGTTCCGGATGGCGAGAAAGTCCTCGGTAACTCCATGGGACATGTGGAGTTCTCTGATTCGGGGACACATTTGGAGACATTCACGTAATTCCCCTCTCCTCTCCTCTCCATCTTTGACATACAGAACAAGCTTTTCCAGATCGTGTATAGCTCGCAAGAATGGCGAGAACGAGAACTGAGACACCCCCAAAGTTTTATACTCAAAGCAGTGAAGGGAGGGAAATTTCAAACATGCAAGGAAGGGGCCCATCCAGCCATTGTACTCCATGTAAGAAATAATGGTGAGGCGACGAAGGGAAGGCAGGGTTATTATTCTGGGATCCGAGTCAAAATATCCCATAGCATCTAACGTCATGCGGCAACTATGCAACTGGCTGCCTGCAGCCTGCAGCCAGTGCAACAAATCTATTGCGCCGACGGGATCCAGAGCAGGATCTGTCTCCCTGGAAGGTTGCTGGTTGCCCAATGATAATTCGAGTAGGTTCTCCCACCGGGATGTCTTGAAATTCCTACCCACGCTCCTGATCATGGTGACATCAGTAACATCTAAGGATGTCAGAGAAGGTGCGGTGACAATTGGGTGGAAGCCGGTGATATCCTGCCGGAGGTTGCTAAATCTTGTCGGTTTGCAACCCTGTAACCGACTCGCAGTTAGATCTAGCTCTAGTTGGCGGATTCTGAGAGTTTCGAGGAGAGGAACGTCCGATGGTCGAATTAGTAAATGTTTCTCTATTATAGAACCCGCAATCCGGAGATCGATACTCTTCCAACGAAGGGAGTGTGTCATGAGGACTTCAATGATCTTTAGTATCAGAGGCTCTCGTGGGTTGCTCGCTGGAGCCCAGCAAAGGCGATTGTGATCGAGGACGGAAATATAGAGAGGACGGCTTTCCGACCGCGCAATCCAGCTCTCTATCCCAATCATCCACGTCTTCGCTTTTGCGGCGGGCTGACTAACATTCTCTGGAATGTCGACATTGAGAGTGTCCCATATTTCAGGCGATGAGATTGCTACTCGTCGCCACAGAGCACAGACATGGAGGAAGACGAGGGGTGCGTGATTTGCGTTCGCCTTTATCTTTGGTCGTTCGGGAAGACAGTGGACAAAGATTTGCCGTAATATCTCGACGGGCAATTGTATCGCAAGTCGTCGCCGACGAACCACCGGCATTCCAGACCTTTCCGTCACAGCTTCTGGTCTCTTGGCCCATGATTCAGCTTTCTCTCTCTCCAGAGAGTCAACTCTCGCTTGCAGAGTCGCCAGAGAGCGGCGTAGTTCGCGAGTCTCGCGCCTCAGATCATGGAGATCTGCGACTGTGCGATGTAGATGCATCCATACTTTGTCGTTATCACCTTCGGGTTGGGAGTCTGTATCGGACGACATTGTGCTGGTTGATTAATATGAGATGGGAAGCTTTATGAGAGGACGAGTCAGAGGGCCAACGTTCCATTCCAAAATACTCGGGTCGAAACCAGTGCAGAGGCTTCAGGCGGCCCGATTTCCGTCCATCATATGGTAACAAACAAAAGCTGATTATCATGCTCCCTGCGAAAAGGTCTACCTCCGCAGTGGATGTAGACAGAGCATAGTGTACACAACGACTGCGAAATATGGATAGTTTTAGCTAAATTTGTTACATGAGGTGGCGTATGTCATTCCTAGTTAACACTTAAGTACATTTTATTACCGTGACTATGTAAGTAGGGTTCATTCATCGATGTAGATATAGAAAGCAACTTGAACCCATCCCTGTGGCCTTTCCAGGGAAATTAACCGTCATATCCCGAAGAGCACCACAAGTTTTTCCTTGACGGCATAGGGAGATTATCGGGCGGGGGTATGTTATAGTAATCGCCTTTGAACAACACTCGCAGTCCTTGTTCCGTGAAAGGTGCAAGCATTCGTAGAGCGATTGGCCTCAACCTTTCATTCAACCTGAATGAAACTTCCTTCAATCGCGTCTGGTTGCCTGGTTTATTGCCACAAAGGCGCCCTATTAGCTCGACTCGCCGCGACAGCTCCGAATACCGAAGCCTCTGTGCATGCCTTTGGACAGCGGCTCCACAGGCTGGTTCCAACATCGTCCATTTCTCATCTTCCACTGTCCCTCGAACCAATTTCCAGTACGCTTCCTGGTATTCTATTGGGGGACTACAGTCGAGCTCCAGGACCTCCAAATTAGATAGATACTCATCGGTGGAGGCAATCAAACCTTCCGACAGTGTCACGGATAGCCGAAGCTCTTTGAGATCTGGCCAATGCTTCAAATAGCCTCTTGTCAATCTAGCATCCCTGATATACAGGTTGAGTCTCGTTAACACTGGTATCCTCTCAAGGAATGAATCGAAGGGAAGGTCGGATTCGGTGAGTGCCCTGTATTCAAAACAGTCCAATGTGGGAAAGTCCAGAGAGGAAAAAAATGAATCAAGAGTCCCATCTTGCTCTGACTCTCGTCGATACGGGTTCCGTTCGGCCTGGTTCGACTCAGTTCTTCTTCCAAATTCCGTCGTGTAGAAAATTATAGTGAAGTGCCGAAGGGATGGCATTGATATCACTGGCACTTCAGATTTTGAAAGTAGAGAATTGGAGTCCAAATCATCCCTGGAGGGATAAGGATTGATATGGGGTCCCGGCAAGATCGTCATCTGGCATTTCTGAAGAGGCGCGCCTATGTTGGCCATATGTCGTAATATGGATGATGCTTGGTGTGCTTCGAGACAATACTGTGGATTCAAGCTATAACTGCTGTGGACTGGATTCTCGTCCCCGAGAATCAGCTCAAGGAGGTTGGGCCACTGTGATGCCCGGAGGTGAGAGAGTTTCAATGGAAAGATCGAGGCGTCGCTTAGACGGAGAAGACGTAAAGTGGGTAGAGTAATGATGGGATGTCGCACACCGGCATAGGGGGAGTCCAAGACGCTGGTCGGATAATCCAGGTCCGTCATTTGGAGCTCGAATGTTTCGAGCGATGGGAGTTCTTCGGAGGGGATAGAAAGGATCTGCTGAGTGTATGTTCTCGGTAATTCTAGGTGAATATTCTTCCAGCGATTTGATACTCCAGATATGGAATCCAGAACCGCTCTGAACAGTCCTGTCCGACTGTCTTCAGCAGTGTGCCAGGCCACACGATTCTCATCAACAACAGATATTGAAAGTGGTTGTTTATCAGAACGATCTATCCAGTCGCTGATAATTGCCAAAAATTGGCGCCACCTCATCGGCTGGTACAGGAAAGGGTCAAAGTCCAGGTTAGGGATTACCACGTGAATAGTATCCCAGAGAGTCGGTGTGGACCAGGCAAGATTCCTCCAGAGTCTGCATACCCTACCAAGAAGGAGGAGAGCATTACGGGGACTCATAATGCCCTTTTCACGGCTGACTAGAAAGATCATGCGAAGAACTTCCAGGGGCACAGGAATGCCACTCCTAATTGTCTCTTTAAATCTGGTACCAACGTCTCCTGCGTAGATTTGAATGACTTCAAAGGGCCCCTGTGTTTGTGCAGTGATTTGAGCCTGCTGGTGACATAGTACGGTCTGCTGTTGGTCGAGCAATTGGAGTCTGTGCCGGAGTCGTCCAAGCTCTGCTCGTAAATTTCGATTCTCATTTGATAGGCGATGGATCTGCGAGGTGAGGCTTCGTTGAACAACTCTGTCAAAGCCAGCGTAGTGTTCGTCGTTCACAAAATGTGCCATAATTTGGACGATACTTGGGTGAACCTAGGGCACGAATAGAGAGATTTGAGAGTTGGGACACCTGGTTAATGTCAACAAGAGGTCAACCTCGGCCCAACCTTGGTCTTTTTCGAGTCCAAGTTCCCATCATCACTAGCAGCAAGACTGCATACAGTATCAAAGCCCCGAGTGAGATTAGATAAAGATTAGATAAATACTCTCTATTGCTTGCTTCCATTTACAAGTCTAAGTCTACATCAATATCAGAGAAAACAGGTCAACGTATTTGTCATGGAATGAACGCAAACAGAGTGAATCAACAAAAAAGTCCCTCGCAGGTCTCGGTGTACATTACATCGTAACCTAAAGGAGAACTGTTATTCCTCCTCGTCACCCAAAGCACGCCGTCAAATCCCTGCTGTGGGTGGTAGGCGACTGCTAGGTGGAGGTATGTTATAGTAGTCCTCTTTGAAACACACCTGCAACCCCCGTTCAATCAACGGTGCGAGCTCGAGAAGAGCTACGGGCCGTAGGCGTTCATTCAATCTAAGCTTGACCTTCCTCAACCGAGCCTGAGGAGTTTCCCCAGAACTGGAATTACGAAGCAGGCACTTGACCATGTCAACACGAGCCCCCATGTCCGCGTATCTCTGCCGCTCAACAACTTTTCGGACTGCTTGCTCCAACGCTGAATCAGCTGTAGCCCATCGGTCCTGATGGTTGTTGTCCTCGATAAACCTTCGATATATCTCCTCCCTCTCAATTGGTTCATCGCAGTCAAGTTCCAAGACCTCTATGCTCAGCAAGGACCGACCGATGGGTTTCAGGGCGGTTATGGAGATGGAGAGTGCAACGGACAGGCAGAGCTTTCCAATCTGCAGCTCGCTCTGTAGCTGTTTGTCTTCAGATGCAAAGCCATCTTTGCTAAACAAAGAAAGTATCTCGAGCTCGTGTGCTTGTTCTAGCAGTGTTAGGAATGGAAGGGTAGATTTTGTAGATGTTCTATAACCGAAAATCCGGAGCGTTGGAAAACCTAGAGATTCAAACAGATGTCTGAGGCTGTTATCCATATATGTTTCCCTTGATACAAACATGAATGGATTCCCAGTTTGATCTGGAGATTCGTTAGAATAATGACTGATTGTGAGCTGATAGAGGAAGGGCAGAGGGACGGGACCAGAGGCGGCGAGCTGCCCGGTGATAGACCCCGCTGGCATGAAATAAGTATCGTCGCCTACTCTAGGTGAGATTGTCAAGCGACAGCTCCTGAGAGGTGCGCCTGTCTCAGCCAGATGTCGAAGGATGATATATGCGTCCGAAACTCTGAGACATGAATTCGGGTGAATGGGTGTATTCTCTTCAAGTTTCCCGAGAGACAACTCAGTAAGTTGGTTCCAGTGCAATTGGTGAAGGTCAGAAGGTTGAGTTGGGAATAAGTAAACATCGCTGAGGTGTAGGGAATGTAAGGCTGGCGACGCCGCAACAACGAACTGATGTCCAATGAAACTGGATTCGCGGTGCCGAAACTGCAGGCGTAGCTCTGAAGTTCCGGCTGTGGTCGTAAGGGCTGGATTGGAAATAGTGATATCAAGGGCTTCAAGTAATGGCATACTCTCGAGAGGGAGAGAGCAGATATCCCTAATATATCGTTCAGGCAGTTCCAGTCTGAGTTTTTGCCATCGGATTGACTTATCGCGGATTCTTCTTGAAACTTCTCTGAACAGCTCGGAACGAGGATCATCCTCAGACCGACTGAAGTTCACAGCATTTCCGTCCACAACTGAGATTGAGAGCGGCAAGTTGCGAGAACGATCTAACCAGTTTTGGAGACAGTCCAGAAATGCGACCGATCTCGAAAGGTTGTATCGAAATGGGTCGTAGTCTAGCTCAGGAAATGCAACCGTAATTTCGTCCCAGAATGCTGGGGTTGACCAGACTACGTATCTCCATAGCTTGCATACCCGCCCTAGGAGAAGGGGTGCGCTGCTGGGGGCCATAACTGCCTTGCCACGACAATGCATGAGGATTAAGCGCAGCATCAGCATTCCGGCTTTTCTCTTGAAAAGCTCTTGATTCACTTAAACTCTCTTAAACGCTCTTAATGCCGTTCAAGAGCGTTTAAGAGCACTTAAGAGACTTAAGACAATTAAGAGTAGGCTACTCTTGACTCTCTTGGAGCTCTTAAACACTCTTAAATGCTCTTAAACGGCCTCAAGAGCACTTAAGAGCGTCCAAGAGCATTCAAGAGATTTCCAAGACTTTTGCCGCTTTCCTGATGCAGGACCTCGATGGGAATGGGGGTTCCGGAAGATGTTTCTCCTAACGTAAAGCTAGATGCAGAAACATGGCCAACTTCTGTATTCTTCTGCGAGATTGACTCCAGTTTTTTCAGTAGAACGCTACGCTCTTTGTCAAGAAGATTGACTTTTCGATAAAGCTGGGAGATGGCTGAACGAAGATTCCGATTTTCTGCTGACAGGCGGTCGAGGTTGTTCGAAACACCCGGATCAACTCCATACATTGTCCAACTGTTGTAATAGTAGTCCATGTTTCGTACGCAATGAGGTATGCAGGACAAAGGTAGGAGCCTGAGGTCGAAACTTGAATTGGGTCGAAACCTTCATCCTGACCGTGATCGTGGGAGAGAAGAGCAAACGGCCCGTCCATCCGGTGCCGTTTCTACATTGTGGCAATGTTTGCCATTGTTTGGGCTCTCTCTTCTCATCTTCGGCCAAAGATGGGTGCAAAAACGCCCAACTGAAGACGACGCTCTATTGTTCTGACCGATGGCGTTTACGCGACTAACCACCCAACTTGACTGTGCCCAAGGGCTGGGAATGGGAACAACGCACATGAGATAGGTCCAACTTGAACGCGAGTGGAGGTTGGATTGGGTGCATCTGGCCACGGTCGTTCAAGGCGCATGCCCAGCCGAACGACCGTCATCAGAGGTTTAGAAGCCAAGACACGAACCCGCCTTGTGCATACTCACTGTCATAACCCATCGAGCAAAGTAAAAGATGGACTCTAAGCACTTGTGCAAGCAAGCAAAAGAGAATAAGATTACAAGGCAGCATATACACGATTCAAATACGATTTTCGACTGGAGTCACCGTAGCTTTTGGTACATACCGTGAAATCCGACAGGGGATCCATTTTTATTCCTCATCATCTGCTCCACCGGAAGAACACCATAGGCTTCCCCTCGTTGATGGGGGTTGAGGTGCAGGAATGTCATAGTAGTCATCTTTGATGACCACCTGTAATCCTCGTTCTATGAACGGCGTGAGCTCACGAAGTGCTGTAGGCCTCAGACGTTCATTCAGCCTGAGCGAAACTTTCGGCCAATTCCAAGGAGCTCCTCCCTGCGCGGATTTGCTAAAAAGCTCCCGAATCAGGTCCAGACGAGCTCGAAGGTCTATGTATCTCTGCCGCTCAACGACCCTTCGGACAACGGGCTCCAATGCCGGATCAACCATGCTCCCCCGGTCCTGCTTTTCCTCGATGAATCTCTGATATATCTCCCGTCTTCCAATGGGTTCATTGGAATCAAGTTCCAGGACCTGTAAGTTCGAAAGGCAACCATAGATCGGTCTGGGGAAGTTGGTAGAAAGTGCGGTAGACAAGTAGAGTTTTTCGACTCGAAGCTCAGTCTGCAAGGGTTCCCCTGTATTTTTGTGGCTGCTCCCAATGAGCAAGGACAATGTTGTTAGCTCATGTGCTTTTTCTAGAAGTGATAGGAAGGGGAGCGAGGAGGTTCCTGGCGACCTATACTCGAAAGTATAAAGCCCAGGAAGATCCAAAGCTTTGAAATAAGATGTCAAGCTGCCATCCCACGTTGCTCTGGTTCGGTTTCCATAATCAATGCTAACTTGGTCATCTTGGACACAGTATAGAATAATGGTAAATTGATGGAGGGAGGGTAAGAACACGGGGCGGAGAGGTGTGGCTGAATACGAAGGCTCGGGCAAGACTGCCAGTCGGCATCGCCTGAGAGGCGCACCTATATCGGCCAGATGATCAAGCATGTCGTATGCATAGCCAAACTTGAATTTCTGAAGCGAGTATCGCCGTGAATCATCATCTCCGAGAGATAAGTCGGTGAGGTTGTTCCAACGAGCCAGGTAAGGCTTGTGGGTGGTAGGAAATGGAAAAACTCTGGCATCGCTCAGGCGAAGAGTGCGCAGGTTCTGTGACGCCACAGTGATGAATTCCCGGTAAGGTTCCATGGCTTGACGGTTCTCAAGCTGAAGCTGTACTCTTGAATGAACGTTCAAACACGTCAAGGCCGGGTTGGGGGGACATAAACAGAGGGCTTCAAGCGTAGGAATCTTCTCGAGAGAAAGAGAGGTGATGTCCTTTATGTAACTCTCAGCCAGGTCCAGTCTAAGCTTCTTCCATCGCATCGACTCGCCACGAACTATGTCGGAAACCATTCTGATGAGCTCTTTTCGGGGGTCTTCCTCCGGGACGACAGCGTCGCGAAAGTGCACATCCGCGTGATAATAATTCACGGGGTTTTCATCCACAACCGCGACTGAGAGCGGCAAATTGTCCGAACGTTCCAGCCAGCCTCGAAGACATGCTAGGAATCCTTCTAATCTCCAAGCATCGAAGTGACGTGGGTCATAGTCCAACCCAGTAATGCGTATATCGATTCTGTCCCAAAAGGCTGGAGTAGTCCACACAATAGATCTCCATAATCTGCATACCTGCCCCAGGAGGAGGGGGGAATGCATAGGGCTCATGATTGCCTTGCCACGACAATGCATGAGGATAGACCGGAGAATTTCTGTGGGGACTGGGATTCCGGTGAACGGTTTTCCCGTGGGTAGACGATCGATCTCAGTAGCAGCATCATGCAGTTGGTCGGAAATTGACTCGAGTTTCCGTAGTACCGTTGGCTCTTTATCGAGAAGATCTATTCTGTGAAGGAGTTGGGAGAGGGCACATTGAAGATCCCGAGTTTGATCAAAAAGGTGGCTGATATTGGCAACAACATCATTCTCGAAAGGAACGTCGCGTGTCGTTCTGTAGCTCATATCTTCTGATTGGAGGAAATACACAGTGGATGTGGATATGGTGCCAGGTGAAGGTTCAAGCTAGCTTCAATCCCCTGAGCTCGTGAGAGATTCAGGTTTGAACAGACTCGGCCGAACGGCCCGCCCACCCCAGCCAAGGGCAAGCTGTGGCAGTGTTGAGCCAGAACTTTTGTCCGTTCTCCTTGGAAGACGACGCGATGGTCATGAGGCCAGGACTCCATGATACCAAAAGATGGCCAAAGATGGCTTATAAAAGCGCAAGGAGACTCACCTCCTGAAGAAAACCTCCTTTGTTTTGACCTATGACTTTTACTGCGACACCTGTCAAGACCACCCAACTCGACAAAGGTTGGGAGTGGAAACAACGAGACCCAAAGAAGGCGAATGTGCTGGAAGATCTGGAAGGTTGGAGGAAGGCAATCAGCTTTCCGAGCGAAGTTCACGTCGAGCTCCTGAAAGCTGGGTTGATTCTGGATCCATATGTTGGATTCAATGAACACGATGTTCAATGTACGTCTCCCTGGTTCACCTCGACTATATTGACTGACTCAACATCGCTCACAGGGATTGGCGAAGTCGAGTGGATGTACAAGTCCACCTTTGAGCTTGCTACTCCAGCTGAGCACGACACCGCTGTTCTTACGTTCGAAGGACTTGATACCTTGTGTGACGTTTATTTGGTCAGCCGTCTTGTCGAACCTGAAATAACATTTCTAACGCCAATACCAGAATGGCGAGCTCCTCTTCTCTGCGGATAACCAGTTCCGGACTTGGAAGCATACCCTTCCTCTATCGTCCCCAACTCTGAGCAAATCGTCCAATACTCTCGTCCTACACTTCAAGTCCGCCAAGCTTCACGCTCAGGCTGAAGAAGCCAAGTATGGTCGAGTCAGGGCTGGCTCTACCAACCTTGGTGACCCCAGCCGGGTTTACCTGAGGAAGGCTCAGTACGATTGGAGGTGGGATTGGGTACGTCTTTTATAGTCCCAGACGGTCTCTCCAACTCATGCCTACTGTACAGGGTCCCGAACTCATGACATGTGGACCATTCCGCCCTATTACGCTCACGACTTATACCGCTGGCGCAAGACTCGCTGAAGTCTATCCTCGTGCCACCTTGGTCGAGAACGCTGCTGTCCCAAAGCTCTCGGTGAACATTGTACTGGATGCCAAGGTGGTTGAAGGCTTGAAGGTCAAAGTCAGCATTCACCCTCACGACTCCAACGCCCATGGCAAAACTACTCAGGCGATCCGTGAAGAAGAGTACACCCTGGATG
Organism: Clitopilus hobsonii; assembly: GCA_015708445.2. Taxonomy (NCBI): domain Eukaryota; kingdom Fungi; phylum Basidiomycota; class Agaricomycetes; order Agaricales; family Entolomataceae; genus Clitopilus; species Clitopilus hobsonii. The sequence goes on along the minus strand of CP068003.1, from coordinate 787,619 downwards.
CAATCAAGGGAGCCACACTTGATGTCGCCAAGTGGGAATTTAGAAATGGCGAGGTCAAGCCCTGGTGGCCTGTCGGCCATGGGGATCAGAACCTGTACGACGTGGTTGTGCAGTTGCTTGGTGCTGTAGGTGTCTCTGACCACTTTTACTCATGAGATCTGGTCTGACTTGCCGCTTCCAGGATGGCAACGTTCTGGACACTGCTAGCCACCGTGTCGGCTTCAGGACAGTGTCTCTCATCCAAGAACCCCTCCAGGAAGCAGACCAATACGGCAAAGGAACCACTTTCTTGTTCGAAGTCAATGGTGTTCGAATCTTCTCTGGAGGTCAGTGCTTATTTCTGTGTCACCCTGCGTGCCCCTATTGACCCATCTCTTCGCAGGCTCCAATTGGATCCCAGCAGATAACTTCCTGACCACCATCAGCCCCGACCGTTATCGCCGTTGGTTGACACTCGTCCGCGATGGGAACCAGAACATGGTTCGCATCTGGGGTGGTGGAATCTTTGAACCTTCCGAGTTCTACTCTATCTGTGACGGTACGTCCTCACCTCGACCATACTTATCCAGAGCAACTCGACTAACGAACCTATCTACGACAGAACTCGGACTCCTCGTCTGGCACGACTTCATGTTCGCCTGCGGCATCTACCCAGGCACCGCTCAACCCGCTTTCATCGACTCCGTCAAAGCAGAAGCAGAAGAAAACGTCAAACGTCTCCGCCACCACCCCTGTATAGCACTCTGGTGCGGTAACAACGAAGACTACCAACAAGTCCTCCAATGGGATCTCAAGCCTACCACTGACGAGGAAGTCGTTTCTGGTGTCAAGAAAGAGGAGAAGGATCGACTTTTACCGGCTTGGGTTCTGTATGAGGAGGTTTTACCCAATGTCGTGAAGGCTGTCCAGGGAGAGGATGTCCCGTATTGGCCTGGGTCACCTTATGGTGGGAAGGGTTGGGATACTTCGGATCCTACGACTGGGGATGTACACCAGTGGGACCTCTGGGGTGGGAAGGAGCTCCCTTGGCAGGATTACGAGAAGAGAGGTGGGAGGTTCATCAGGTTAGTCTTGCTCCTTCTCAATTTATGTGCTTCGCTTATGAGACGCATTGCTGATCTACATCTTCTCTAGCGAATTCGGTATCCCGTCTTTCCCTTCTATGGATACCATCAAGTATTGGGTCGGTTGTCCAGGCGCGAAGTGCGAAGACTTCTCGCAGTCGCCTGTCATGGCTCAGCATAACCGTGCTGGGTCTCATGAGAGGCGTTTCGCCATTGTCATGAACGACAATTTCAAGCTCACGAGTGATTTGGAGTCGTATGTGGTTTTTTTGCCTCACGTCGACCCCGGTATTGACCGAGTTTTCATCCACCAGACATGCGTTCTTGACCCAAGTCATGCAGTCAGAGGCCGTCAGTTTTGCGTACAGAAGCTGGAGGAGAGGATGGAAAGGAAGAGGCAAAGAATATGTACGTTCTCTGTCACCTTCATGTCATCTAAAAGAGGCTGCAAACTAACAATTACCATCTCAGACTTCCGGTGTTCTCGTCTGGCAAACCAACGACTGTTGGCCAGTCACGTCATGGGCTATAATCGACTATTTAGTATGTCCATTCCGTTGTGCCTAGTAACACCTGCTCATAAAAAGACCTTTCCAGCTCCGACCCAAGCCAGTCTACTACTCCATCGCACGCTCCCTCGCTCCTATTTCGGTCTCTATCACCCGTCGCGTTCACAAGAACCGTCCCACCGACCGTCCTATCCAGTTCTATGAATTCGGTGCATTCCAAGAAGCTGATACTGGCGCTGAACTGGAGGTTTGGGCGCTCAACGGGACCCTGGAGGAGAGGAAGGTTCAGATTGAGATGTGGTATTTCGACTTGGAAGACCCAAAGTGGTCTGAGGTCCAGAAGTCACCAGTGATCGACCTCGCTCCTAACCAGTCGACCGGCGCTGGCATGTGGAAGATCCCTGCCCCACCTAGCGGCAAGAGGACTGTGACCAGGGTCGTTGACGGAGAGGTGAAGACAGTTGAAGTGGGGAGGACGCATAGCGTCGTTGCTCACGCTCGTCTGGTGGTGGTAGGTGCTGGTCAAGAGGCGCCTCAGGTGCTTGCAAGGTTCACGGACTGGCCACAACCTTACAGGTACTACACACCTGCGGACCCTGGACTCGAGGTCAAAGTCGAAGGCGTAGATCAGGCTGGAGATGAAGTCGAGCTGAAGATTACCGTTCAGAGGCCAGTCAAATGTCTCTGGCTTTCCGCTGTGGGTGGTACGCACGTGGATCAAGCTGAGGGCGACAACGAGATTCATTGGAGTGACAATGCATTGGAGGTTGTTCCCGGGGACGCTCGTGCCGTCGTGTTGCGTAACTTGAAAGGGTGGAAGCGTGCTAGGAAGATTTCAGAGGGGAAGGCAAAGGTCGAGATCAGGGGACAGTGGTTGGGTCAGGAAAAGTCCATTGTACTTACAGAGCTCGAAGTGTAGGCCAGCTTCGTAGAGCGTTCCTCTGTTAGTTTCAACGTACAAGCCACGCGGAGATTCGATCCTGAGCTCACGATGAAGCGTTAGCCATATTATTAGCCTTTTGTAGACCGATTTCTGTCACATAGCTATCACCCCTCGGCACATGGGCCCCTGCAAACACGGCAGTTCCCGAAATACGGCGTTTCTCTTACATTGGTCAACGAGGTTCCCCAAACCAGTCAGTACTGAACCCCTCCGCCGCTTCACTTCCAAATATGCAGTCACCTGAGTCGTTGGATCTGTTCTCACAGTTCTCACTGCTTCAGCAGCAGGTCATTGCTCTTGACGCAGAGAGAACCGAACTACTTTCAAGAATGGAGGACATAATGGAGAAACTGCGAAATCCAGATCCAGGACAGCGAGCTACTGCCCTCCAACTCCCCAAAACCACCTCGAGTGTTGAAATAAACGGTGTCCCAGTGGAAATTCTTCGAAGTATCTTCCTCCATTGCCTGCCAGAGGACAGTGAGGCGGTCATGCACCCTCAAGAAGCACCCCTCTTGCTTGGCCAAGTGTGCACCTCATGGAGGAAAATTGCCTGGTCGGCTCCCGAGCTTTGGGATACCATGGAGATTATAATCCCTGCCTACAACTATGATCCCCTCTTCTACCAATATCCGACGTGGAATTCATATTACTGTGCAATCGAAGACTGGCTGGACCGGTCGAAGGAGCGGCCGCTCTCCATTTCCGTCACAGATTCAAACACCCTACATTGGGTCCACGATGATCCACGTCGAAATTTGATAGAAGAAACGATATGCTACTTATCAGCGGAATCACGCAGGTGGAAGAGCCTCCGACTGCGCATACCTGAAGAAGCCACGATCGGTATTGATATCGATACTGAACACCTCTCACTGCTCGAGACAGTGGCAATTGAGTTCCCGCATATTAATGGCGAGCTCAACTTCCCTGGACAGGACAGGTTAGATTCTCGGTATTTTGTTTATGATGAACTGTCAGCTTCTCAAAGGAGTGAAGGGGGAGGGCTTGACGCAGTGATATCAACTGCACAACTCCGGTCACTACATGTAGCACCCCTTTCTCTCCTCGACGTCGATTCGTTAGAAGGACGATGGGGCAATCTGGTGGAGCTCCATATAGGAGATGCTGATCCCGACGGTAGAAACTATCTGTCTTCCGCCCAGGCCACTTTGATTCTTGGATACCTAGCAACGCTCGGGAGCCCTCTCCAGAGGTGCCACATGGTGATCTCCACCAACGAAGCATTTGTATATGCGGGCACGCATAATTTGGCTCCTTGTTCTACCCTCGGCCTCCTTCGCCACCTTTCCATTACTCATCTTTCAGCAAAGTTCAATGAATTAAAATCTTTATTCAGGGTGCTCCAAACACCGTCTCTCCAATCTTTCACGTGGTCATGCGAGACATCGTTGGGGCGCCACTATTCGCGCTCGCCCGAAGACGAGCTCCCATTTTTTTCCTTCCTAAAACAAATCCCGAAGCTAAAAGCTCTACACCTTCTTTCTAAAGTCGGGTTCGCGCAAGTGCAAGCCTTCCTTCCGGGTTTGTTCCCGCCTCTGGAGGAACTGCACCTATCCCGAGAACTCTTGCCGCGATGGCTGAGACAAAACCAGAGAGCACCCCTTCCCGGCCTACAGACATTAGTCTTGGATTGTAGCCCTCCTCAATCAGAGGAAAGTCTTTACAGAGAATTCTATTCCGATCTAGGAGCCGGTGATGATCTGGAGCATCTCACATCCAAGCGCATTACAGCATTTAGAAACAACGTCGAGCGCGCCAGATACGCCGACCTTTACTCCAGGCTTCGACTCGTTGAAACCTGGAGTGACAGGTCAGATACGAACCCGCTTAGAAGGGTTGAGTTTCGTCTCAATGAACGACTTCGAGATAAAGCTCTCCGTAGATTGGCTCCATTGATTGCAAATGGACTGATTGTATCATTTAAGGAAGATCACTATGACGTTCCCCCACCTTAACGTATCACTGGACTCAGGCTGTCTTCACACCAACGTTTAGTTTAGAAAATGTTTGCTTCACAGGATATATTCCACTCGTCCAACGCTGTTCTTCGCTATACAACGAAGAATAGTGGGATAGCTGCCATCATTGTCATCGCATTCTATGTATTACTCAGTGAACACCTGGCTTGTCGCCAGTCGCCAGGTCGCCTGCAGTACGGAAGGAAGGTTCGTTTCGGGCGTTACCGACGGTCTCGGGACTTTCCTTCTGGATTCTTGAGAACAGACGAACACGCGCCTGGTTATCCTCCTACCATCTTCACCTAGCCTAGAATCGCTGCCTTCTGAGATGTCCGCAAAGTTACCTACTTCTGGGTCCGAACTTCATCCGTCTTCCGTGCCTCAGATGCCAGAGAGCCCGGATATTCACACCGCTGTTTCACGACTCTTGACCAGGGTTGAGGCTCTAGATAGGGAGCGGTTAGAGCTGCTCGCCATGATCAGAGGGATAACTGGTCAAATTCCAAGCATGCAACATATAGGAAAGACACCTTTCCGATCGACCAAATCATCCCAACGCAGTGATTTGCCTATGGAAATTCTTCGCCAGATCTTCATATGTTGCCTGCCAGATGAAGGCGAGGCAGTCATGGACCCTAACGAACCACCACTTCTCTTCGGCCGAGTCTCTACCCAGTGGAGGGATCTTGCTTGGTCGACGACCGAGCTATGGGATTCTATCCAGCTTCTAATACCCGCTCTCCACTGCATGCCCTTTGAATACGAATCTATGAAGTGGGACGCGTATATCGTGGCGATAGATAAGTGGCTCAGCCGCTCCAAAAATCGCCCCCTCCATATTCGCGTAACAGATGCAGACAACCTGCCCTGGAAAGATCAACGCGAGGCACTAGTTGCAGAGGTCGTACGATGCCTCGCGGCAGAGTCATGCCGGTGGCGAAGCTTCCGATGGTGCTTGCCAGGTTACTTCACGTCCGAAATTCATGTTGCTGCTGAAGACGTCCCACTGATTGAAACACTGGAAATTGAGCTACCCCAGCTCAATGTTGACCTACTTCCCGGTGATGGGCAAGATCCAGAGGCGCTAGCAGCCTCTTATGATGATTTCTCGGGCATAAATGAAGAATTGCTCTCAATTATCATCTCTAGCCCTCTCCAATCACTTCACATCGACAATATTTCTTTGTTAGGAGGTGTCAGAAAGGCCCTGAATAGTTGTAAATGGCAGGGCCTAGTCCGTTTGGACCTGGGTCACGAAACTGTTTCGCGGTGCCATTGCTTGACTCCTTTCAATGCCTCTCTTATTTTAGCCCATCTAGCCAAACTAGGAAGCCCCCTGAAATTTTGCCACCTAGCGCTCGCCGTTGAGAACGGATCTCCACAAATGCACACTGTTGTTCCTGAAATCATCTTGACATCTTTACAGGATTTTGCAATAACCTACGTCAATCCAGGGTTATTGGATCGTCTCAATGAGCATGATAAGGGGCTCATACCCCTATTTAATGCCCTCACTACCCCATCTCTCACCTCACTCGAATACAAGACATCCTACTCACTTTCCAATCTCCCGTTCCTTTCCTTGATGAAGAAGACGTCAACCTTGAGGAAGGTAGCTCCACTGACAAACGGAACACGTTTGTGGTTGGAACTGCAAGTGTCATGCCGCCTTATTGAAGAACTCCATCTGCCAAGAGACTTCTCTCAAGTTGGAATCTATAGGATCTGTGATTTCGAGTTTGCCAAATACTTTCCCAGATTGCACACGCTAATCCTCGACTGCTCTCCACCTCAGAGCGAAGCACAAATCTATGAGAACCTATATCCTGAACGTGGACCCCTTGTTCACACATCCGCTCGTGGTGCAGCCTTCAGGCATGTGGTTGAACGAGCCAGATACGAGGCTCTTGAAGACAGAATAGAGCTTATTAAAAGCTGGATCAAACAATCGGGTAAGGGTGTTCAGCGAAAGGTAGCATTTCGACTCAATGAGCGACTTAGAGAACATGCACTCTGTAGATTGGCTCCCTTAATCGCGGATGGACTTCGTGTTTTCTTCAAAGGAGGAGTCCATGTAGCCGATTTATAATTCGGCCTGTAGTTGCTGGAGGTAGGCGTGATAGTGTGTCAACCGGCTACCAGCAAATTCCCTAATACGGCCTCATCCCCGGCTTGCTGGGTTGCGCGTTATAACGCGCAACCCTTCGCCGGTGGATGAGGCCTTTATGTAATGTTTTCTCACCTATTAAATATGCCATATTTCTGACTTAAATCTCTCGCTATATCGTTATTATGGCCTCAAATCCAAACATTTATTAGATTGCGGCCGGTCGCCCGGCCGCTTAGATAATATCCAAAACCCTAAACAGCGCTGACGCGCCTAAACAGAAACCTTAAACCCGAAACCCTAAAATAGCCGCCTTCGGCGGCAGCGGCCTAACCCTAACCCCTAAACCTAATCCCTAAAAGGCTAACGGGTCTCACAGTCCGACAGGTGATGTTATAACTTCCTCATTCAGCGTTATAATGTCTATACTAGGTAACGACGCGCTGTCGCGCGTCGCTGGACACGTTATAACGTCCAGTAGTTGCTGGGCGGAATTAACACGCCTACCTCCAGCAACTACTGCGCCGCGTTATAACGCGGCTACATGGACTGGTGTTCAAAGAGGATAATTACCTCGAAGTTCCACCGCCTTGATGTACACAGTACTGTATCTTTTACTACCGCCCAAATATACGTGATCCTGGAATATTCTTGACGGCTCTGAAATCTGAATGTAGTGTATAGGAGCCAGATTCGATAGGAATAACCCGCTTGGCTCTAGCGGTCTTCATTGGCTTTGGCTATAGATTTCCCTCCCAAATCGGGCATGGGGCACCAAATAGGTGGTGGTAAACACAGTCGGTTGCCCGAGACTTGCAAGGTCAATAAACTTTCTCCTGAGATTGTTTCCGGCGTACAAGGGCGCGAATTTCACGAAGTTTATAGCTACAAGGTATGCTGATCGTGACTGTCAATGAAAGGGTAATCCGAGTCAGCGATCCGAGAACGAGTCAACTGCGGCAGTTTCCGAAGTGGGCAGAGTCGGACGTTCTCTTGCACTCTCATCTCAAACGAGACGTGCAAACGCACACACACCAATATCACTATACGACTGTTCGAACGCCGAGAGCCTCAGTGATGAACCCCACCAGATCGCTTCCTGGTGTTACGATAACATCGGCGGCCGGACTTTTTTTCTTTTTCTTCATCTTATCATCTCACCATTATCGCGTTAATCTTTCTTTATCATTTCATCATCTTATGATTATCGCATAGACCTTTAGTTATCATTCTTACAGTCTGATTGTTGACTTGCTCTCTTCGAGATCCAGTCAACCTATTACCTACTTGATCACTTGCTATTTATAGTGCTTAGCGTACTTGTATAAGTAGTAGACGACTTTCGGTCTAGCTTCCTCAGCTTGACCTGAAAGCCTATACATTGCTATTCGCTCTTACTCGATTCGCTCTGACTCCAGAGCTCTTCTCTGATCGTCATCGCTCATCTCTATAAAGCCTGTTAGAGATTATCAGTGGCTAGACCCTTAATCTAAGCGAGTGGCAACTCTTGCTTAACAAAAGGTCAAGCTGAACGAATCGCCCGCTATCCTAGCGCAGGCACCCCCAACCACAACCCGAACGTGCGGAGTACCCCTCCGTACAACACAAAAGAACCACGGAGCATAAACACTCTGTCGATAATCCCCCAAACGACACCGAAGTACATATCCACAACAAGTACATTGCCAGGCGAATCCCAGAAGACGAGAAGCACGTCTTTGCTTGCTTCTTACCTAAAGCCCAAGAGTGGAGGTGGTACGACAGCCATAGGAAGGTCAAAGGAACATCACGCATAAAGGATTCATTCTTTATCCGAAGACCTGAAGACCTTTTAAACAGACCCCCACGAGTTGATTTTGAAATCCCTGTCATCCCAACTAGCCCAGAACCCAGTCACACACCCCTTCCTACTTTAACTACAGTTGTCGCCCCTACACCAGTAGTTGCGTCCACTTCTACCCAACGAACTTCTCAAACCCCTCCACCGAGACCTCCATCTAGTGGAACCTACGGTCTTAGAGACGAAGAAGACGAGGACGACGAAGGAACAGTAGAAGCTACCCCAAGACCAAGACAGAAAGGGAAAGGACGGATAACAGGAGCAGGACCATCCATCACTCGACCCCCTAGTAGGAACAGCCCCGCTTTCGATAATCTCTTCCACCAACTCGCGAAACTTGCCTCTAGAACCCCCACACCGAAACCAGTTGAAGAAGCGGTAGACGCCCCAGAACAGAACGAATCAACAGAGGATCACCCAAACAACGACGACCAAGAAGGATCCGACGACGACTCCGGATCCCCCATTGACGAAGAACCAACCGATAATACCGAGCAGCAGGCTGTGGTATTAGGAACTGTTAGCGCAGCTGAACAGAACCCCCCAAATCAGAATCCCCCGAATCCAGAACCCGAATACCCCGACGACGAAGAAGACAAAGACATGACTACCAATCCAACCGACGCCCCTATGGGAAAACCTAGTCCATTTGCGGGAGATCGAAGGGCTGCGAAGGGATGGTTAACAGATGTCATAATGTATATCATGGGACACAAAGAAAAGATCAAAACCGACGAAGACAAGATCCTTTGTGCCCTCTCCTTCATCAAAGGGGAACCCGCTCAATCCTGGAAGATCAATTTTATTGACAAGAAAACTGCAAACGACGAAATCAGCCTTGGAACATGGGCAGAATTTGTCACAGAGTTCAAGGCGTCCTGGCTCCCCATTGATAACGAAGGAAGGGCAGCAGGTCAATTACAAGACCTCAACATGAACACGACCAAGATGGGAGTCGACGACTATATCAACAAATTCAAGACTCTAGCAGCCACAGCTAAAATCACTGAATTTAACGCGTTGAAGACCTTCTTCGAGGAAGGACTACTCCCCAGCCTGGTAGCAAAGATTCACGATCTACCAGAAAGTGCCTTCCCAAAAACAATGGACGAGTACTACAAGAAGGTAGCAGAGGCAGACTCTAGATGGCGAAAAGGACAAAACATCATTCGCCGTCAACAAGGGAAACCCCCGCTTGAGGAACCTAAAAGCGTCTTTGCTTCCCCTTCCCAGACAATCACTCTCTCTCCTGGAGTACCTATGGACATAGACGCTCTTTCTGTTTCAGAAAGAAGCGAACTTATGCACAAGGGACAATGCTTCATATGCAAAGAAAGAGGGCACATCTTCAGAGATTGTCCGAAGCGAAAGAAGAACTTCAGAGGAAAACCCAAGCCCAAGAATACCACGTCGGTTCGATCCCTTGAAACCAACCCCACTACCCCCGAGACAATGATCAGAGCCATCAAAGGACTGTCCCCAGAGGACAGAGTCAAATTCTGGGACCAGATAGCAGAAGAAATGAACGATTATGACAGCCTTTTTGACGGGGCGGACTGAATCGACGTCAGTCCCAGCCCCCATATGTATCTCCTCTATGTCACATGTCTATCACTATGAAAATTCTATGCGCCTTCCCCTCATAGTGTTGACACCGAAAGGAGAGAAAAACGTCGAAACCAAGGCCCTCATTGACTCTGGAGCAGAAGGAACATTCATTGACAGAAACTTCGTTCGAGCTCATAATCTCAAATCTCTTCCCCTATCCACACCAATCCTAGCACGAAATGTTGATGGAACGACAAACAACAATGGAACTATCACCCATTACACGGTTCTAGAATTTACTTGCAAAGGAAGTAAATTCCAAGAACGATTCCTGATAACAGGATTGGGAAAGGACCATATCATTCTAGGTTTCCCTTGGCTGAAGAGGGTCAACCCGCAGATTAATTGGACAAACGGAACATTCAAGATAAATCCCAAATTAGTTCGGTCAAACCCTTACCGAGACTGGCGAAACCGAAGAGACGCACGAAAGATAGCCAAATTACGTCTACACCCCTCGACAGAAACCAGCGAAGAGGACGATAAAGATCACTCAGAAGACTTGATAGATCGAGACGAACCACCTAAACCAGAAGACAGCGACCTCACCATAGCCTTTATAAAAGGCGAACCGATCATTGGAATCTTCTCGCATGAAGAACCCCCCTTGACAAAAGAATATCGAGAACCGACCATGCGACAGATTCGAAATCTGAACCTTTTCCGAATCATGAGACAACCAGGAACATCAAGATACCTCCCGACCCAGAACGTTTGGATAGCAGCCAAGACATCCAAGTCTCAAGAACTAGAACATTCAAAGAAAGAAACCAAACCGACGATCCCCCTTGACCAACTCATACCCTCCGAATTCTCAGACTACAAAATGGTATTCGAAAAAGAAGCCTCAGAACGGTTTCCCCCATCACGACCATGGGATCATGCCATCGACCTGAAACCCGATTTCGTTCCTCAGACTTGTAAAGTCTACCCTCTCAATCTAAAAGAACAAGCCGAACTCGACAAATTCCTCGAAGAGAATCTTCGAAAAGGCTACATTCGACCCTCCAAATCACCACAAGCTTCACCTTTCTTCTTCGTGTCAAAGAAAGAAGAAGGAGCCCTTCGTCCATGCCAGGATTATCGCTACCTCAACAATGGAACCATAAAGAATGCTTATCCACTTCCCCTAGTAAGCGATCTATTGGACAAGTTAAAAGGAGCGAAAATCTTCACCAAGCTCGACATTCGATGGGGATATCATAATGTGCGAATCAAAGAGGGAGACGAATGGAAGGCTGCTTTCAAGACAGCAAAGGGACTCTTTGAACCATTGGTTATGTTCTTCGGACTATGCAACTCACCAGCGACATTTCAAGCAATGATGAACCATCTCTTTAGAGACATGATTGACGAAGGATGGCTCATCATTTATATGGACGACATGCTCATCTTCTCCGAAGACAAGGCTACACACATTGAACGAACCAGAAGGGTCTTGCAACGACTGAAGGAACACAGTCTATTCCTGAAGGCTGAGAAATGCAAATTCAACGTCACCGAAGTCGAATTCCTTGGAATGATCATTAAACCAGGACAGATCCACATGGACCCAACAAAACTCGACGGAATTAAACAATGGCCAACACCAAAAACAGTCAAGGATGTCCGGTCCTTCCTAGGATTTGGCAATTTCTACAGACGGTTTATTGGGAAATATGCTGAGATCGCCAAACCACTGAACGACCTTACCAAGAAAGACCAACCATTCCATTGGGGACTTGAACAAGAAGAAGCCTTTCAAACGCTCAAACGAAAGTTTGAAGCACAACCGGTCCTCACCATGCCCGACCCCACGAAGCCATTTACCATTGAATGCGATGCATCGAAATGGGCCACAGGAGCAGTACTACGACAGAGAGATGAGAACGGAGACTGGCACCCTTGTGGGTACATCTCCCACTCCCTGACTCCTGCAGAACGAAACTACGAAATCTACGACCGCGAATTATTAGCCATAATCCGCGCCCTCGAAACATGGAGGCACTATGTCACAGGAACCCCCCATCCTGTAACCATCTTTTCCGACCACAAAAACCTCACTTATTTCCGAACGCCTCAGAAGTTGAATCAACGACAAGCCAGATGGAGTCTTCTATTATCACAACACAATGTGAATCTGATTCACGTTCCTGGAACACAAATGGTTCAATCCGATGCACTTTCCAGACGTACAGATCATGTTCCAGAAAACGACACGGATAATGAAGATGTCACCCTTCTACCAGACGAATTGTTCATCAAAGCCTTCGACACAGAACTCCATTCCGAGTTTCTACTACAACTAAGAGAAGATGAATTCTTTTCCGAAGCAGTCAAGAAACTGAAGGACAACATAACACCCATCAAATCAGCCCTAACAGACTGGGAAGTAAAAGACGATCTACTCTTTTACAAAAACAAATGTTATGTCCCGAAGAATGAACACCTCAGGAAATCAATCATTCAACGATACCATGACAAGCCGTCGGCAGGACACCCAGGAGTCTTCAAGACAATGGAATTAATTTCCACAGACTACTGGTGGCCACGCATGCATGGAATGATTAAAGAATATGTAGAAGGATGTGCACTTTGCCAGCAAATGAAGGTCGACACGCACAAGGCAAAACCCCCATTACTACCCCTAAAATCAACCGCGACACGGCCATTCCAAATTGTTACCATTGATTTCATAACCGATCTACCCGAAATTGATGGAAATGACATGCTAATGGTCGTGGTAGACCATGGCCTTACGAAGGGGGCAGTTTTAATTCCTTGTTCCAAGACCATCGACGCTGCAGGGACAGCGAACAATTACATCAACCATGTATACCGAAGATTTGGATTACCCGACAAAATCATATCCGACAGAGGACCTCAATTTGCATCGAAGGTTTTCGCAGAAATGGGAAAACAACTACAGATCACTCTAGCGATGTCAACAGCCTATCACCCCCAGACAGATGGAGAAACCGAACGAGTAAACCAAGACATTGGAACTTATCTGCGACTCTTCTGCACAAGTTACCCAGAGAAATGGCTTGAATACGTGCCGATCATGGAATTTGCTCACAATAATCGAGTACATTCAGTCACACGAAGAACCCCATTCTATCTAATGAATGGATATGAACCCCGATCCCTTCCCCTAGCCTTCAATAAATCCGAAGTACCAGCTGTAGAAACCCGACTCGAAGAATTAAAGAAGGCCCGAGACGAAGCACTAGCTGCTCACGAACTAGCTCGAAGAAAAATGGCTGAACGAACAACAGGAAACTTCAAACCATTCAAAGTAGGCGACAAGGTTTGGCTTGACAGCAAGAATCTCAAAACCAACTACGTCTCAAAGAAGTTCACCCCTCGGCGAGAAGGCCCATTCCGAATCACGGAAGTGATCAACCCATTGGCATACCGACTAGAACTACCCAAGTCCTGGAAGATCCACAATGTATTCCACGCTGTCTTACTCTGACCTTTCAAAGAGACCGAAGTACATGGACCTAACTACACTACCCCTCCCCCGGAGATCATCAATAACGAAGAGGAGTGGGAAGTGGAGGCCATTCTAAATCACAAGAAGTATCGGAATTCTAGAAAATACCTGGTGCAGTGGAAGGGTTACCCCACTTCGGAGAATACGTGGATACTTGGACGACAGTTCACCAACTCCAAAGACATCCTAGACGCTTATAAGAAGAAGAAGAAATTACGACAACTCCTCATCAGTCGAACCCCCGTTCACAGATACATCGATCAGCCTAGCTTTTCAACCAAACTCAAACCTTCTCCACTACAATGTCTGCCTCCACCTCTACCACCACCAACTCGGTCGCCACCAGCCTCGGCATCTGGGCCACCGACCTCGATGTCTTCATTATGAAGAACGCCAGATGCGAAGAGGACCAACTTGCGTCCTTGAGGGACTCCCTCGAAACACACGACTACCACCACCTCAAGGACCTAGTCCAATACATGCTGGACTATGAAGAATATCGCCGCAAGATGCTCTATCTCCAGATGGAGGCGAAGGTACATCGGAGGATAGGGGAGGAGATGCATAAAGAGATGAATGAATGGGACGAGAAGATGAGGGATCAGTTCTTGAAAGAGTTCTTCAAGAACGATGGAGGAGCGTTTTTAGACACTGTCTGTCCAAAACGCGGCGAGATTTTCAAAGACGATGAAGAAACAACCGACTGGAACGATGTGTTTGCCGCACGAACATGGGAGGAAACCCCCATCAAAGACCACGACATTGTCCGAGACAACGGCAACACTTGGACCACAGGCAAGAAACGAAAGGCGCAGGGCAGCTCTGTAAAGAGCGTAAGGCCACCGCTACGCCACAAACTTCGATTTGGTACGCCAGGAGCGCCCATCAACTTTCAACGAGCCCGACGGACCGGAGGCCCCCCACTTCCAAAGTGTCAAATCTGTAACGGAAACCATCATCAAACGTACTGCTCAAGATTCCGGTGCAAACTATGCCACATAAAAGCACCTGGACATTACTACGAGAAATGCCCCAGCGTGCGAAGGAGCGCATGGAGGAGGATCTGATTGAAGCCAGGTGCCTTCAAATCTAGAGAGGAGCTAATGTTACGATAACATCGGCGGCCGGACTTTTTCTTTTCTTCATCTTATCATTTCATCATTATCGCGTTAATCTTTCTTTATCATTTCACCATCTCACGATTATCGCATAGATCTTTATTTATCATTCTTACAGTCTGATTGTTGACTTGCTCTCTTCGAGATCCAGTCAACCTGTTACTTACTTGATCACTTGTTAATTATAGTGCTTAGCGTACTTGTATAAGTAGTAGACGACTTTCAGTCTAGCTTCCTCAGCTTGACCTGAAAGCCTATACATTGCTATTCGCTCTTACTCGATTCGCTCTGACTCCAGAGCTCTTCTCTGATCGTCATCGCTCATCTCTATAAAGCCTGTTAGAGATTATCAGTGGCTAGACCCTTGATCTAAGCGAGTGGCAACTCTTGCTTAACAGCATGGATATTTTTTGTTGTGTCGATTTCTACAGGCCAGTCCTGCCAGTGGCTCGGTGGATGATCATCAGTCGCTCAACAGCCAATCAGAGGGCGGGGAGGATGCCGAAGCCAAATAGTGACAAAGCCAAACCTTATTCATGGGCACTAAGAATGGCGCGGAATGTTATGACCTGGGACTGCTACATGAAGACTCCTTGTTCAATGCAATACTTATTCTCTTCATCCATTCTGTGGTCCATTGTACAGCTATCGTGAACTCAAATACGGTGGAACGTGCAGAAAGCCTACGTTTGGAAGATATGCATGGGGCGAGTTTCACGCAAAGCTTCAGCTTCAGCTGCCACAACAGTCATGCTCGAGCAATAAGGACGGGCGTGGCAACAAATGGCGGGAACATTTGACCAGTGAGTCATTTTTCTGCAGCTTGGGAAATGGACCTCTCAATAATATGACAGGGGTCAGATATCCCTGCTTCACACCCTCGGTTTTGCGGAGGGAATCACAAATCAGCGATCTCGCACTTCAAATAGACCAAGTACATACTCCAAATGAAGCCAATTACTAGCCTTATTCAGTCTGGATCGCTTTCGCCAACTTCGGTGGCTCTGATACAGTCTATCAGAAAAACAGGACTCGGAGGTTGGACAGATGGGTACGCAATCTCTTCGTCGGGGTCTTGCAACTCGAACTGACACAACTGCGATTGTACAGGACTAACTCACGACATGTGGACCAGCCCTCTCTCTTCCATATGTGGGTCCCAAAGCTGGTGCAAGTTCGCCGGGGTCTATCTGGACGCCCTGTTGACTGTACGGTCTCGGATTTGCGTCAGGTTTCTCGCTCGATAATCGCTGCTGTTCGCTCAAGATTGTATGCATGTGAAGATTCGCACTTCCAGAGTCCATTTCAGACGTGCGGTACGCAATGTTCTCGCTCATTGAAGTTCAGCTTGCTGACGCAATTGGACAGAATTGACATACCTCATGACATTTATCCTGGCTTTGGATGAATGCTGAGGTTATCCTTCTACTACCCCAGTCGAGGACAGCTCTGCGATGCCCAACTTCTGAAAGACGTACTACATATCTGGGAGTGGCAACCACAGCATGGTTTACAAGTGAACATCTACAATTTCGGACTTCCGGTTATTACCATCGGTACGCCGAGGTGTCGCTCATGGAAGTTGAGCTGGCTGACGCAACTTGGACAGGTCACAGACTGTCAGCACGGCGCCAAGTTCATTTTTGCGCATATATCTCACCCCTTCATACCTTGCCTATACAATGAAGGCATCGAAGCAGAAGTGGACCATAAACCCGACGAAGAAGACGATCACTGGTCAACTTCGTTGCTAGAAAGTCAACTATTGCTGCCCTACCCGAGCCTAGGTTTGTTAGCTGGTATGTATATGTTGCCTTCCAACGTAAATACTACTTACCCGATATTCCATCCAGCTTTCCTCGGAACCTGTGCCCTAGCCCGTCCCTGGCCCCTTCATTCTCACCTGCATCTTCACTGCACGCAATAGTACCACCCACGCAACTGTCTGGGTCATCCAGCTCGGAATCGGCACATTCCAGGGTGATTTATGCTTGTGCCAAAGCGGAAGTCTGGGCTTGTAATAGCACACTCGTGGATAGAGATGTCAAGTGCAAGGCCCGACACGACTCGATATAACATGCTTGCCCATACACGTTTGGGAGGGTTCGTTCGGAGAATTCTTACTTGAAGAGAGCCATAAAACTCGACGATTGGAGCGGCGGGGAGCCTCAGGTGTTCATGTACAAACAGAGGAGATATATTTTCAGAGGGCACAGCACAGTTCCTTGGAACATGACGACAGTTTTTCACGCACATTATGGACTTACGGGTGCATCTTACTCAGATTTTACTACCTACAACGACTACAGCGTACGGGATTTGCCGAAGTAATACCAATTACAGAAATCGATAACCACGCCACCACATCATAGGACACAGTAAGCTTGAACAACCGACAACCCTCTCCGTTCATTATCTGGATCCAACTTGTTGCCACTATGTTCGAAGACTTTGACGACTTTGACGACTTTAGCACTCTAGGGGCACATGTACAGCAAGCAGATTTGGTTGAGGTCCAGGGCCATGTAGCTTCGTACGCGAGTACTCATGGTCAAGAGATCCGCGATCTACATTCCACAGTCTCACAGCTTCAAAGGAGGCTCAATGCCCTCGATGAAGAACGCGCAAATATCCTTTCGAGGATTGAATTAACGACTTCCCAGCTTTCAGGCAAGCAGCTTATGGAGACGTCTAATGGAAACTCCAAGCAGCTGCTTTCGTTCCAGTCTGGCAGCCGTATCCCTGTCGATGTCCTGCGACATATCTTCATTAATTGCCTTCCGGACGAAGGTGAGGCAATAATGAACCCTCACGAAGCGCCACTTGTATTCGGGCAAGTCTGTGCTTTCTGGAGAAGCGTCGCCTGGTCTACACCGGAATTATGGGATACCCTCCATGTCCCCATTCCAGCTTTGGATCACACGCCAGCGCTTGACGGGCCGACAAAGTGGCAGACTTATCTTCTGACCATCACGGCCTGGTTGGAGCGATTGCGAGGGCGTCCACTCTTTCTTGCGCTGATCGACGAGAACACTCTCGACTGGACGCCTTATGTGCATGACCCGCGGTCGGCGTTAATCACTGACGCACTGAATTGTCTAGTTACGCAGTCCTTCCGATGGAAAAGTCTTCGCCTCGGATTACTCGACAGCTTTGTTTCATCTTTCCATATCCTCTCTTTGAATGCTCCCATGCTTGAAGTGTTTCACTATCAGCCACCATATCTGGGCTCAGAGATATTACTCAAGGATGTCACTCCATTGATTTTTGCATTGCCAAGTTTCTGGCAAACGGTGGGAAGTGATGCACTTTCTGTCCCGCAATGGATCTCCCGCCTGCCGCAGCTTCGTTGTCTGCACCTTTTTGATGTCCCAATACTGCCAGTGGGGGATATTCTTGCGGGTGATGAATGGAGGAATATCTTTCGATGGGAAAGCATGGTTGACCTGAGGATAGGACATGCAAACCCCCGCTACAATCAGGCTTTAACACCTGCGGCTGCCTCTCGAATCCTTTCACACTTATCAAACCTCAATTCTCCACTCCAGACCTGTCACTTTGTACTTACTGACAGGAGCAGGAATCACCTGGGGAATGCAGGCAACCAAGGCCTCGCCCTGGAGATTGCTCTACCCTCACTGGAAGACTTTACGGTCACAGTACACAAGCCCCACAGTGTAAAGACCGTAGATGATCGGTTTCTGCAAGAATTATTCCAAACCATCTCCGCTCCGGGTCTCACGTCCTTCACGTATATAACCCCGTCAAAGTCATCCTTCCCATTTCTCCCTCTCCTTACCCAATCCCTGGATCTCAGAGTTCTGGGCTTGTTCCTGCCCTGTGATTGGGCAACAGTAGAACAGAAGGTCCCAGATATCTGCCCATACCTGGTGGAGATCCATTTATCGTACAGCCTCTCTTTGTCTCTTATCCAAAAGCCACAGATAAATCTTCCCAGCCTGCAGGTTCTTGCGTTAGACAGAAGCCCTTCTCGAAGTCGGGAAACCTTCTATAAGAGTTTAAATTTTGGAGATGGGCCGTCGCCACAAATGCCATACGGATCCGGGACCTCTGAATAGGATCTAGCTCTGAGAAGGGTGATTGAGAGGAGGAGATATGCGGATCTCATGGGTAGAATCTTATTGATTGAAGGCTGGAGTCAGAGATCATCAGGAATGCCGCTAATGGAGATCGAATTCCGTCTCAACGAGCGACTGCGGGAGAAGGCACTTCGTAGATTGGCTCCTTTGATAGATCGCGGACTACGCGTTGTGTTCAAAGGGGATTATTACGATCTTCCTCCACCTTAATCTGTACGCACGTACCGTCTAGCTTGATACATGTATCCACCGACTCGTAAATAAACATGGTCATTTGCGTTTGGATTCGAAGGCCTCTGACAAGGGCTACTTCAGATTTAATTGGGTAGTCGTTTAAACGACACCCGAGTTGAGCACTGCTGGCGGGGATAGGTGTATGGGAGTCAAACACCTAGTATAGATACCTGTTTGGCGTTTTGTATGGGTGTATTGATGCCAAACATTCTACGGGTCTGGCTTGAAGACACCTGACGATAACCATAGAGTATTTTGATAGGTGAATGGTGCTGATACACCCTTCCATACACGATAGGTGTTTCTTGCATAGACGCTCAACAAAATACATTATGCGTTTTCATTCATGTAAGGATCCAAAACACCATTGGTAGATGGATGAGGGTTTCCGAGCCAAACACCATAGGTGTATCTGATCGGTGTGTGTGGCCGATACACCTTTGGCGTATTCCGAGGAAACACCTTTCGAAAAGCGTTGGGTGTATCGACCAGATACACCTATGACTAATACACCATTGGTGTTTTTATCCGAAACACCTATGGATACACCCTTCGACTCGCTGAGCGTCGAACTGAGCGAGCGATGAGTACTAGTAGAGCGAGACACTGCTCGAGAAATCCTCGCAGCAGACCTCGCCGACCCCCCAAGAACAAGTACATGTAGGTTTTTTTTTTCTCTGCCGGCAGATTGTTTTAATAGTACTTATACGTACAAAATATACTCGACCAACTATGACCTTCAGTTGTAAATCGTGACATTGATTAAGCAGGGTACTAGACTCTATTTTTCACTTTAGAATTCGTCGCTAGTCTCAGAGAGCTCGTCAGCGCAGTCCGAGTCGACATCAGTCGAAATGGTGTCGCTATCCGAGTCCTCCGCCACAGAGGCCTGGTAGTATCCGCTATGGAGGGTAGATCCATTCTAGAAATCCAGAATTAGAGGAGAACATCGGTTTTAGAAAACATAGAAACTTACATAGTACCCGCCGAATAGCCCTCCCGAGGCATGATAAGGTCCGCCTTGCATCGTCTCGGCTGATTCGGTGGGAACCCCAGACTGTGACCTCTGGTTTGATGAGAATATGCACGTCGGGAAGCGGATAAAACTGACCTCATGCGAGACGGGGTAGGATAAAGTCTCCGAGACCTTTTCCGCCAACATCTAAGCGTAAGGAGACAGAGTATGAGATAGCGAGGTATGGGGCATCGGAGAGACCATCCTTACCACTTCGACTGTATCATGGACTGAACCGAGGCGGTCATTGACAGCATTAAGTAGCTAGATATCGGTGTCAGTATGAAGCAAGATCAGTGTATTGTACAAGATAAATCACCTTTGATATCTGTCCTATTCCGCCCTCAATCTGATCCATTCTTTCAGTCAGCCGTTGGCATTCGCAACCATTCTGGTATCCCGGTAAGACGTTGGTGAGATATAGAACACCGTACAGAGCTGCTACATACCGGTTGCATGAATGGTGCGAGATCAGACTGTGAGATCCACCAGTCCGGATGCTATGCGGTCCAATTTGAGTACCAAGTATAGCTGAAGACCAGATCACTTACATCTCCAATGTTTTCAGAGTCCACCAGGATTCCCGAGGCGTCAAGAAAGCCGTCCTACATCGGAATTTGATCATAAAGATGTTTCAGGATCAATCATGACTGACAGACCAACCATCGAGGTAAGCTTGAGCGAAATAGCACGACCACCAGAAGTTCGACCGCCTCGGCAAAGTTTCATCGTGGAATAGCTTTCACCGCGTTCACGTTCAGATGGTTGCGCGGTACCGAAAGGGTTGAATCGTGCCAAAACGGAGGAAATAAGACTTGATGATTTGGGCATGTTGAGATAGCGAGAGGTAATGTGTCCTTAACGCAGGTTAAACGCACGCGAAGAACGAGTAAGGCGAGGAATGAGGATCATTCCGTTTCGCTGGGGTCCTTTTAGAGGTAACAGCACTTCACAAATCTGTGTCCAATCGGAGCGACTTACACAATCATTTCCTTTGTTCAAAACGGCATTGTGAGTATGGGTTGACGTCGCCGATCCTCGAGGTGTCTATAGTGTACCCGAAGCTGCCTGCATGTCCGAGCCCGGGTTGCGATGCGAGAGTCGCAGATGGACGTGTGGTATTCTGAAGGGCGAGCGCCTCGTGGCGATCTTCTGCAGATGTAATTGACAGAGAATGACGCAAGCGGTCATTTTGATCCCTTTCAGCCTCACCAGGGGCGATAATACTAGTGGCATCTCTCAGTCAAACGGTGCCTTTAGCTTCTTTCCTATTTGGCACGCTCTAACCTCGAGATACGTCGAATTGCTACCCGATGTCTCCTCATGGCCTTCATAGGAAACCCGAGGTCCCGCGACACACGGCCGATCAGTGTTCTGTACCAGGGAAATCACAGACAAAGACCAGGTGTAACGTCGTTGAGCGACTCGCTCATCGTCATCATCAAAATAGAGAACCCTTGTATTGGCTGTAGCTTGTCGGAGCTTTTGGTCTGAAGGTAGAGTTGCTGCTGGACAGGCGAGTAGAAGCTGCCAAAAGGGCGACCTCAAGTACCTGCCTTGGCGTTCGGAGGCGTCACTACTCATCCAAACCCACTACAAGTTTAACTGGTAAAGCATAGTATTTCTTGCCCATTAGACAGTAAATCTAACGAAGTACGAAACATCAGTATGTATCAGCATGAAATGAGCATTATCAATCAAATCGGATAGTCCAAAACGGAACGCATGCGACGGTGGGTCTAATAGACCAAGAGATGATCCCCAGCAAATCGAGTGGAACTACCGCCGAAGAAACATATCTTGGTGCAAGAAAACGACTATAGAAAGAGGAACACGGGAAGGAGGTAAGAGTAAGAAGCCATGAGTGATTCAAGTTGGTGGAAGTAAAAAAAGGGTAGAATGTCCGATAATCCATGTAGTAGGGCATATGTAGAATGAAGGCCGGGAAATATGTCAGACGTCGAGTCTGACAGGGATACGTTATGGGGTGGAGGAATATGAAGAACAAAGGTCCAGAAGCAAGTACAGCAAGTATTCCCCCACCAGAATCGGCCACCATGAGGTCAAAGTACAAGCAAGCTGGGAGCGTGAGGTCCTGGACGGTGGAGCCGAGGGATTGGGATTGGATCTGGTAGTGGCCGAACCTCCTGGTACCTGGTGAAAGCGGGTAGCGTTGCGAGCCAGTCGTGGTTGTATAAGTTGTGAGGGAGGCCAGGTACGTAGGCTTTCCGGCTGTGGATTATCCTCCTGTCACGATGGCGAGAGATAGGACGAGCGCCACCCTTGTGATTGCCATATTCATTGGTAGTTCTCTTCTTGCCATCGACGAAGCGCAGGAGTTCTCCAATCTCCCGGCTACGCCAAGATGGCACATGGGCCACTACGCCCCCATGTTCGGTGTCGGTTTCGTCCGAACTGTGACCGTCGATTTTCAGGACATCTAGGAGCTCTAGCATAGCTGCCCATGCAGGGTCGTTGGTGTCACCAAATTCTGCCTCCGCAATTTTGAAACGAGTCCTTGACCGCTACAGAGACAATCCTGTGTCAGTGCGAGCCGTTGCACTAGAACATAGAGGCTTACCGTTGTTTGACGCTTGCGTGCCCTCTTTGATTGGCGAAGATCGTCCTGTCTAGCCTTTAGGGCAGCCGCGTATTCAGCTATATTTTCAACTTCTGACGGCAGGAAATTGGAGCGAAAGGCTTGAGCCAGTGTTTCGATGCGTTGTAGGAAGTGCTCAGCAATATCTTCGAGTGGCCAGGGATTGTTTTCGTCCATTTGAGGCAGGGCTGAGGCAAATTTGACAGACAACAGCTTGTTCCATCTGCAGCGTGGTTGGTCAAGATTGATACGCAATGGCTCCAGAGGGGGATCTTCGATGCGGCCAGTGTCGAAATCTTCTTGAGTCTGAGGATCTACCATGACGTCCGCAACGACATTGACGATTTCTGGGTCGGTTCTGATATTGAGTGATTGATTCATGCCAAGCCTAACGGCAGTCTGAAAGTAAGCAGTGAGCTACATAGTCTGACTATTTGGGATAAGATATCAACACACCATCATCAAATTGCGGCTTTCGGTTCTAGGGCGCTCATTCTGCGTCCCTCGTGTAGTGGAGTTCCTTGTTGATGTTGGACGGCGCCGTTGCGTGTTGGAGATTCTGCCACGAAGCTCAGCTACTTCTGCAGTCAGGTTGTCAACATTTGACGCAATGGAAAGCAACGTAGACTCGAGATCAAAGCCTCGACTTCCACCGCTGGCAGCAGTATTCATGCCGGCTGGAGGAGCTTCTGACCCTCGTTCGATTCTATTTGCCCTGACGTCAGGCTGACGGGGATGAGTTTGTTGGAATGAGGATGTAGGAATTGTAGGAGGGCCAACAGGACTGTTTGGTGTGGTGCCTGAACTGGGAGCACGAAGTGTGTGATTCCGGGGTTCGACAGTATAAGGTGAGGGAGCAAATGAGGATCCTCCCCGAGCACTAGTTCGAGAGTACAACCCATCTGATATAGTCGGTCCTGCGACCATATCTCGACTCGAGAGGGATCCGCGAAATTGTTGGTATTGGCGAACGCGCGAAATTTGGTCCAGTACAGGTGACTGCCTGGGGTGGTTGATGGTGGAATGGGGTGGGTGAAGGGGCAAAGGCGATCGCGTGTGAGAAGCCTGGCCAGAGGCTTGATGAGCAGTGGTTGGAGGAAGAATCTCATTGACGAAGCGCCCTGAGGTATTCAATCCTTCTCGAGTGCGGCCGACGTCCTGCACAGAAGAGTACCCGGGTGATACGTGATCGCGTGTCGCCGATTGGTTTGGGTTAGGGGAGGTAGCCTGTTGGAGATGTCATGAATGAAGTGTTAGAGCGTGTGTAAACGGAGCTCACATCGTGCGTAGTACTGTTTATCGGAGTCTGAGAACGATCATCAAAGGCTACAGCTAGCGAGGAGTTTAATTGGGTGACAGCGGCTCGCAGGGCGGAGCGAAGCTCAGAGATTTCGTCGTGAAGGGCAGCATCCGAGAGAGGAGGTTCGGTCAGGCCGGCAGAAATAACTTGAGTAGAGGGTCCAGCAGTAGAGTACGTTATAGTTGAAGATTGTTGTGCCTTCTGGCAGCACTAAATGAGAGAGCGTACACGAGTGAGGAGGTGACGACTTACCCCTTTCTTATCGGAAGGAATAGATGGTGCTTCATCCAAAGCCAATGGAGCCGACTGATGTGAATGATACGGTTCACGGTGAGAAGTAGCAATTCGAACGATAGCAGCGTGGACTTACAAGAGGATCAGTAGAAGCAGTGTCTCCACCGTGCCGGACGGGGGAACTGTTGATGGCATTGGGAGTCGGGGTACGTTGGCCATCGTCCTGAGGGTCGACGTCCATGATGATGATGAGCAGCTGAGGAGGTAGAAAATTGGTATCAGAATATGTTGTAAGGAAGATGAGATGGGTCACAGGAACGTGGAGGTGAAGTTAAAGATCGGAGAAAGAAATATACAAAGGAAAGGGGAAAAACGAGCCTTACCCGATAAATAATCCCGAAATCGACATGCGCCTCCAGTCATTCCCCTTTTAAACCTCCCACTCTTTCCCATTATTCCTCGTTAGCAATGGTCAGCAGTCTGAAGCGTTTTGAAAGAAAAACAACCGTAAGTGTTCGATCACGACTGAGCGACCAAAGCGACTCACCCACGAATGGCAGGATAAGCTCATGAAGCTCCGCGGTCGCTTCTATGGCGCAACAAAGAGTCTGCCGTCCAACATTGACATTGATACACATGTCAATAAGAGCGGGCGCTCTCCTCGGCTCGACCTCATTCTCGGGGACCACTACCGACAACCCTACATTCACGATAGCGTCGTGACCGTCATCCAAGGCCGGCATACCGTCCGCTTCCATATCTTCCTCAAGAATCATAAGTTCCTTCCTGAAAATCGAATAACAGTGCGGTGGAATCCGGGAGCTTCTTGGAAAGGCGATATTGTCGTGATGAAGAAGGGCATAAGGGAGGAGCTTGTCGGCATGAAATCTCGCTCGGTCGAGATTTCCATGGCAGACTTTGCCGTAAAAAAGTGGGTCTTTTCCTCGAATTTAGCGGTTTCTTCAGCTAAATTCCTCCGTGTCAGTTTCTTGAGGGTGCTCCGACAACGAAGGAAATTCTACGTACCAAAGAACCTGTGCTTCATCAAATTCAACCCTCCTCTCACCCCACGCCGGCGCCGTTACTGCAGACTCTAGTTCTAGATTCCATGCTCCCGTTGTTGATACCATTGTCGCCAAGTTAGTCGTTGTTGAATGGAATCCATGAACACGTGTGATGTCCTGTTTGTCCCAAAGCGATGAGCGAGGTGGTGGCTGTGTCAGGCGATCTTGAGCGATCTCTTGAATGGGAGCCATGATCCAATCAACTCTCAGAGCGTTTCGTTCGTAGTCCTCACTCGCATCTGCCAGGCAAAATCTCCATTTCTCTCTACCTTGGTCGGAGACACTACACTAGCCAGCTATCCTATCATCTTTCAATGCTATGGTCAAGATGATCGAGGTGATGTTTCCCGAAATCTCCACGTGTAGATAGGACACTGACGTTCCAGGGCCGCGTCTTCACCTTGAATGTAATTTCCCCAGAAGACACACGCGTTTGAGAAAATTGAAGGTAAGACCTCCGTGCTCGGGCGCTCATCTAACTCGACGACCGTTACAGACGTCATAGTCGTCTTTCCCGAAGTTGACACGTGTGGATGGGAAGTTGACAGGTAAGGGTCCTCCATTAACCATCACGATAACCGCTACAGAAAGATGGCAATCCTCCCCCAGAATCTCCACGTGTAGGCGATATCACCAACAGGTACGGATCTCCTCCACCACCGTCGACCATCTGAGCAACTAGTTTGAAGGCGAGCTTTCCCGAGGTATCCACGTGCCAGCGAGCTGCCTTGAATCGTCTTTCTATTTCCAAGTCGAAGGTAGTTTCCCGAGCTTTCCACGTGTAGAAGGTAGGGCGATCTCTCTCGGAATATCTATGTTTGGATGAAAGGATGCCTCCCGACACATCTAACCTTCCTTTGGGACAATCTTGCTTATAGCTTGCTCATCCAGTGCGGCGTAGAGACGCTTTCAGCTACTGCCGATGCGTAGCCCTCTGTCTCATGAACAGTCTCGGGAATCTCGCCTCTCTGGCCGCCCTAAATCGGGACACTCACATTCCACCCTCTTGCATGAATATCGTGAGATCTCGATGGTATATTCAATACTTCTTCGATGCATGCATGGAAACGTTGCACTGAAATATACGACTCTAGGAGCAAAAGCAAGTTATTAAGGCTATGATTCGGAAAGACCAGGATGCGCAGGGACAGATGAAAGAACTACAAATTGTTGGTGATCTCTCTTCTATCTTTCATCTACAGAATCTTACCCTCTATCAGGCCTATACCTCACTTCAAGCGCAGTATCATAATCTAGAAACTCGTTTCAAAGAGTTTGAAGCGACAATGCAAAACGTGTGTACGCGCCTGTGTCCAGTATCTGAGCTTTCTAACCAAATTAACAAGATACCTCCAACCACGCTATCTTCTGAAACGGATAAGGCTCTCCAGCGTATCACAGAATTGGAGGATGTAAGTTGTCGAACCAAACCTTTGGACGAGACTCATCTTGATTTACTTATTTACTTAGGCAGGCAAAAGACTCCTTTCGGAACACGAGGAGCTTCATCTTCTCCAGGCTGCGAACGAGCAAGAAATCACTTCTCTCCGCAGCGTATTTGGCCCTTTCCCCACTAATCTATGGTTTCTGACATCTCTGTAGGACCGAGCTACGCTGATTCAAACTTGTCAACGCCTGCATGAGCTAAATGAGCAAGTAAGAGACGCTGCCATGATCCTCTTCAACTATCTCACCGGGCTATATACAGAACACTACAAATCTGAAAGTCACCATTGAAAAGATATCAAAGGTATGCGATTGACGACAACTTTCAGGTATAGTTGCTCAAATGTTCTAGGTCGCCGAAGCAGCGCAGATGTTCGTCAGATGCGGGATTTGTCTAACGAAATGCTCAGTCATTGTGGTGTGCGTACTCCAGACTCCAATCGAGTTCACCAACCGACACCATTTTTTGCAGGCTTGGATGTGGCCATAATTACTGTCAGGCATGTGTGGAGAAATGGGCTGGAGAAAGGCCTCCACGTCGCTTCAACCGCACGAAGATGGTTAAATGTCCTACATGCCGGATGGAGTCACCTTTACCTGCGATTCGACTTTGGCAAGCTGAGCCTCTTGCCGAGTTATGCATCGCCGAGTTTCCTGAACCAAATATCGAGGGCAGCGGTAGTAGTCCTGTTGGATCGAATAACGACGTTGTAAATTAAAGTGGTTATTCCACGGTTGGAATCCATCCACCTAAGTTTGATCCAGGACAGGACGCTTGGGAGCCTTTTGGAACGATCACTTCGCTTGTCAATGTGATATTCCGGAAACGTCATAGACCACAGCCACCATAGCATTCATCGATCCCATCTTCCACTGTCCAGTGTTCGAGGTCAACCTGCCAGATGAGTGAACAGCTCTGCAAATGTCGCCACTTTCGTTGCAACGAAACCCTTGACCCCAAGACAGGCGAGATGGGAGTCTGGCTCACCAGTCGAAAGTATCTCCATCATCAAGATCGCCAAAAAAAAGAAGACGTGCGAGATATGCTGAGAAGTCGGGAACGAGAGGCTTTGCAGACAGCTGACGCCAATCTCACAACCGCGATGGATGGCCTTTCCTTCCAAGAACTCCCTCCAGGACTCAATAGTCAGCTCCCAACTCGACAACGCCAATACCAGGTCGACAGAGCC
The DNA here is from genome assembly GCA_015708445.2 of Clitopilus hobsonii. NCBI lineage: Eukaryota > Fungi > Basidiomycota > Agaricomycetes > Agaricales > Entolomataceae > Clitopilus > Clitopilus hobsonii. The sequence continues at coordinate 759,788 of CP068003.1, read as the reverse complement.
GCTGCCTTCATATCAGGCTTCAGCAACATTATGGACGAGGTCGAGGAGCTGTATAGGCTAGCGGACGATCAAATTGGCTACGTTTCCTTGCAAGCATCGGACGACACCGTGACCAGTGCTCTTTCCAATTGCAAGCACCTACGCGAACAATTCGTCGAATTAAGTGCTCGATTCGAGGCTATCTCCCAACGGTCATCAGACGCTTCTGTTAGGGAGATAGAGTCATCGACATCTCAATGCCTCGAAAGGCTCCGCTTACGTCTGGACCATTGCGAATTATCCTGGCGCAAGATTATTCAGAAACGAGCTGAACAACGCCAGGAGCGGTTAGCTAGCGGCGTGATGGAATTCACCACAGGTAGATATTATCCACCTTTTGTTCGTATTTAGAGAACCGTCTGACGGTCTCCACAGGTTCTCATTATCAAGATACATTAAACGACGTCAGGCCAGTGATCCAGCTACTCTTAACAATGGTCGTTGTATGCCATGTTTTACTTGGGCTTCCTCGACGCGGTTGTGTTTGGATCTTCTCGGCTTGCAAAGTCATCTTCCTGTCCTTATTTCGATCTTTCCTTGGCGATGATGTGCCATCCTTCCTTCAGAATATGATCGATGGTTTTCCGCGAGATATCCGTACAGCTGAAAAGCTATTTCGACTCGATCCCAAGGCGACCATCTATGCCGCCTGCCCATCCTGCCACCACACATATAAACCCCAGATGGAGAGGGGTATACCAGTCTATCCCATACGATGCAATTACAAGAGATATCGTGACTCCTCCAGCTCCTGTGGTGGCCTTTTGTGCAGGCAGAAGAAGGTCGGAAAATTGACGGCGAACATCCCCATTAAACCTTTTGTCACCTTCGACTTCGATGACTGGCTAGCTGCCCTTCTTGCCCGCCCAGGCGTGGAATCACAAATGGATTCAGCATGGACCAGGATGAAACCTCACCCCAATGGCTATATACGAGATATCTTCCAAGGTTCAGTCGTGCGCGAGTTTCTAGGCCCGGATAAGGTTCTGCATTTCAGCGAGTCGGGAGGCGACGGTGCAGGACGATACCTATTCTCTCTCGGATGCGATTTCTTCAACCCAGGTGGCAATAGAATCGGATCTAAAAAGATCTCTATAGGTGCAATTTCCCTTGTATGTCTGAATCTCCCCATAGAGATGCGCTACAAGGTTGAGAACATCTTCCTTGCTGGAATCATCCCTGGCCCCAAGGAGCCTCGTACCGACTCGATCAACCACTATTTACGCCCATTGGTAGACATGCTTCTCCTGTTTTGGACCGGGGTTTGGTTCACTCAGACGTATGACTACGGGCTTGGCCGCTTGATCCTCTGTGCAATAATTGCCATCGTCTGTGATCTGCCAGCAGCACGGAAAGTTGGAGGGTTTGCTGCACACAATCACCACCGATTTTGCTCTGTCTGCCACTGCAACAAGAAAACCACCTCAGAAACCGATGCCCGCCAGATTGGATACAACAACTATGACGTCAAGTCCTGGAATCTTCGGAACCGTTGGGATTGGGTGGGCAGCGCGGAGAAATATCGCGATTGCCCCAACGCTGATGCAGCCAGGATTCAGTTCGACAGGACTGGGATTCGCTGGTCAGAGCTCCTTCGCCTACCTTACTACGACCCCGCTCGTTTTCTGGTCGTCGACCCGATGCACAATCTTTTATTGGGCCTTTTACACGAGCATTTCCGCAATGTCTTGGGATATAACCCGAAGAACAAAAGGCAACACACACGTGCTCAGGATAATCCCGACGGGGCAGGGACGATTGACATCCCCTTCATGTATCATGACAGCAATACCTTGCCATCAAAGGATAAGGAACTCGAATCCATCAATAAGCTCCGATTAATCCTTCGTCAGCCTCTTTCTGGGATTACTCGCGAGAAACTGATCACACGATTGGAAAGGATCCATTTGGCTGCACTTGTCTACGTTGGCCGTGGAATTGGCTGTATTCCGCACACAGTTTTGCCTGATGGGAGAGACGTTTCAAACACGAATAACAAAAGACTGTCAAGGAATTATATCGCCTCAATTCTTGCTGATTGGGTATGTCATGCTCTCTCGAGACGGCGAAAGGGAACAAATTCTGATGCACGATGCAGCGCCTCTTGAGAGTCCAGCCTGGGGATAGCTACAGCATCTTTGGTACTTCGGGTCCGACAGTTGGCAGTTCAGGTTCCCCAGGTACATTCGATGACCAGGCAAGTTCCAAGATCGGCGAATCTCCGAAAACCTACCACAAAACAGGTTCAATCTTCAGAGATCAGGATATGGAAGGTATCTGGAACGACCTTGAGGCATTCGTCACCCCGTCTTGGGTGGCTTCCCTTCCTTCTACTCTCTTGACGGGTAGTAGTCACTCGCTGAAGTCGGATGAATGGCGAGTCGCTGGAACCCTCTATTTTCCTGCGTCGTTGATCCGCCTTTGGAGCCAATGTCACGACAGTGACGAAGATCAACTACGAAAAAAATATCTTGAACTTACAATGTCTCTCAGCTCTGCCGTCATTATTGCAATGTCCAGAGTCACTTCGTCAGCGCACGCTGCCCAGTATCTCAATCATATGACTCGATATCGGGAGCAGCTGCACGAACTATTCCCAGATTACGCCGCAAAATGTAATCATCACATGGCTCTGCATATTCCCCAGTTTCTTGAAATGTACGGCCCAGTTCACGGATGGTGGACGTTCCCAACTGAGCGGATGAACGGCATGTTGCAGAGGGTACCTGTAAACTACAAACTAGGTGAGTGCCAGTGCCCAATGGCGAACCCGAAAGGATCTGACTAGAACAAATAGGCCAATATGAGCAAACTATCGCTCGAACTTGGCATAGGTCCTGTGCCCTACGGGCATTTTTTGCGAAAGAGTCATGTCCAGACATCCTGAACCTCATCAGAAACAACTTCGAAGTGCTCTCGCGATCCCAATCGGTAAATTCACTGGCCGACAATATCGCTGCTCTGGAGAGCCTGTCAGAGACAGACGACTCACATGCGGAGTCTCCAGAGGATCGGGACGAGTACAACAAGGACGCTGATCTCAGCGGATTTTCACGCACAAGTCATCAACTGCCCAACGATTACCTCGATGCCCTTCGGCGGAAAGCCTGTCTACCATGGTTGGGGAGCGCACAAGTGGCTTCATCCGTTCGATATCAGGGAAAAAATTTCACCACTCATGAAAGGCACGAGGGTAATAGCTGCGCTTTCTTTCAAGGATACAGGATTCCTGTTCGAATCGAGGAAATCTTACGAGTGTCACGATCCGAAGTTTCAGGTCCACCCTCAACAACGCCTGAGGTCTGGTTGATTGCTCGCCCACATCGGGCGCCTGCTGCTGCAAGAGATCCATTCGTGGACTACCCTGTGCTGAGGGCTAGCCTTTGGTCTACCGAATTTGAGGAGAGAGTAGAAGCATTTCCATTGGCGGATTTATCCCACCACTACGCTAAACTACCACTGCGGTGGGAAGGTCAAGAAAGCGTCGCTGTCATTTCATTATCCCGTGTAAGTGAATCCCTTCTCGCGATCATACAAGTAACTAATAGGAGATCGAAGGTTGTATAGTACGTAGTGTATCATGTAGATATATAATAAGACACATTCCGTCCTTAGAGGACATCAATGTTTGCTAGGTATTCATCGATATCAAGGTTGATCTCAAAATCGGAGAAGTCTGTGAGATTTGAAGGTGGTTGAAGCAAACGCTTAACTTCAACACCGGATTGAAGGACCTGAAGCTATCGTCAATGAAGCGACGTGCTGAATCGGTCAACGCTCATACCTGCTGAAACGTCGAGACCCAGAACGGGTAGTTCCCAACAACGGTGAGGATGAGCAGGCAAATCTGCACCTTGTTGAGCTGCCAAAAGTGACCCTGCGACGGTCGAGGATGAATAACTGGGGCTGGCATTTTGGGCTGAACAGGCTGAGGAAATCTATCAGCATCGTATATATGGAATCTAGTAGCAGCGGACGTACTCGTTTACCCCAGAGGTAGACAGTAGGGGCGGCACCGGTGCCGCCTCCAGCGATGAGAAACTTGTTGCTATTGGGCCGAGTTGAAGCGACGTTCTGGATAATACTAGCCTCTAGCAAAACGACAAAAAACTTGATTAGAAACACGTTTTGAAACAAAGGATTACAGTACCTTGTTTGATTACGAGGCTTTCGATTGCGTCTCCAGAACTGCTGTCGACAAGCTCTACCCGCCCTCTGTGACCACCACAAGCCACGACTTTGGTACCCTCTACGAATGCACACTCTTTGACAAAATGGCGTGCAGCACCAAGTGAGAATGTGAAGGACGGATTGCTGCCAGGGAAAGGGTAGAGGTCGAACTTCCCGGTCGTAAGGTTGTCAACGATAAGCGTTGTCTCATCAGAAGACAGGGCAACATTGCCGCTGAAGATGCAATTATTCATCAGCAAATAGGGAAAATGGGAATAAGCAATCGTACACAGCGCTATTGAGATGTTTACTCCATCGGAGGTGGGAGGTCTGCGCATCTCGACACGACCTAGCCGACATGTAAATGTATTCGAGGAAAAAGCATAAAAATAGCGCTCACATTTCACCATTTGCGAGGGTGAGCACAAGAATGCTTTGATTAGCCCCACCAAAGAAGGTCAGGCCACGCGGGACTGCGTGGTTAGTCGAAGCTGTCCACATGCATCGGAGATTACCTTGCAAAAATCAGTACCTATCCGAGCAAATAGAGAGAGATCCTTACTGCCTTCGAGGCCAAACATCTTGATTACTCCTGAATGAGTTGCTACGACAAGACGGCGGTTGAGAGCATCGTATGCTTGCTTTTCGATGCAGTCGTTGTGCTCGAAAGGGGAGCTATGCGTGGCTTCCTTCCAATGGAACCACTAGTGTAGATCGGTTAGACGGCGTTTGGCCAGGAAATGATGAAAACGAACATATGGATCTAAGGAGAGAGGACAAATCGATAGACAGCCCCTCGCACCTCCGACGCATACGGCCATGCGTCTTTCAATGGCAGCCCTATCTTGGGACACCCAAGTCAGAGCTGTAACTTGACCCCACCGTTCGCATCTGAGAACCTGTTCGAGCGTGAAGTCCTCGGTGCTCCATACACGAACTGACTGGTCGTCTCCTAATGGGTCTTAAACCAACGTCAAGGGTGGTATTTCAGATCGCTCACCAGCGGTCAGGAGATGTTTGCCGTCGTCCGAGAACAGCAGGACATTTATAGCACCTTGGCTGCCTTTCAGCTCAGCAAGAAGTGCATATTCGAAAGTCTGTTACAAAGTGTGAATGGCGAGATTAAGGCAACAAATTGTTGGCTCACATTGGAGGAAGACATTTTCAGGAGATATGAAAGAGAGTGGGGGTGAGGGCCTGCCTTGTAAGGTTCTTTCGGTGTATCTGATCAGAGTCGGGAGAATGTGAATGAATCATGGACAAGGGAGTGTCACTTTTAAACGCGCACGCCATGCGTTGGTCGGCCACGCGTTGATTAGCTGCATGTCCTTTAGGAAATTGCCAGGGTCGAATTGAACAAAGCTGCACTGGCCAATCCCTTTTTCGACAGAGTGCGAAAGACGGTCCTATGGCCATTGTTAGCGGCTGAATATTTAAAAGCGACTCTGTCAATTGCTCGAATCCAGGTATTCCACTCAGGCTCACCGTAATTACCACGTCGATTCACTCCCCTTCTCACACTCCCAGCCATGGCTCATCACGTTCACGATTATCTTCCCCTCATTGTCCAGAGGATCGAATTCCAACCTAATCCTTCGCCACTCCCCGCCATTACGGCGCGCACAGAGTATACACCGGATGTCATTGCTTATATAGAAGCCGAACGCCAGGCGATGGAGGAAGACGACTCGTCGGGTGGAGAACATGATGAGCGACACGGAGTGAGTACCCGCCTTGTCCAATTGCTGCTGCATGACGGAACTGCCAAATCTAGCCCGCAACCAATCATAGAGTCGCCACAGCATCCGGTCCGGCTACCGCTGCCTCGGTGTCACGTTCTCTACCCACGCGTCAGGCACACACCGCTGACAATCAGGCCATCCCGAAGCCACCTGGTGAGCCAGGAAGGCGCCAAGGAGGCTTTAACACCGACGAGGTCCTCATCAACGTTCACAAGTGGTCGAAGGAGGATGTTGAACGACTCAAGGCGAGTGATCCATCACTAAAATAAAGGCATTATAATCTGAGAATTCTCTTCAATAGATCGAAGTTCGCGCTTGTGCCAAACGAGAACTTAACTTGACAGTCAGTTTCCGTAAACAAAGCAAGGATGGAATCGACAAAGTATGCGACATCGTAAGTGTCTCCTTTCCACTATCTTTGACAATTCCATTGAATCCGAACGACTAGATGATGAGCGACAACTACTTCCCGGTTCTCAAAAACTACCAGGGCTGTTGGCCGGTGACTAGCATCCTCAAACTCAATCTCAAATACAACGCCGAGGCGGCCAAGCGTTCGAATTACAGGAGCTTGAACGCTAGAATCTTAGATGCTGCTATGAGGGGTCAAACTCCTGCCATCGAATGACGAAGCTACGAGTGATTGCAACCACCCTCCACCAGATTCCCCTTCTGCTCCCCTCTCTTACCTCTACTTCCATTCTTGAGTATGCTAGAGTCCATTCCTGTCGTTGGATCTGGGATTGTGAAAGCTATAACTACTCTCACATGTAGATCTTTAGAGAATAAACTAGTTACTTGAGCTCTCGCGTTGAGACTGGCTTTATCCCGCATTCGCCTGACAGCGGCAATCCATCTTTTCTAGTCCTCCATTCACCAACTTCCTGATGTTCCTGGCACTGGTGAGAACCGTATACACGCCCTCTGCAACGAACATGGCAGTTTATGTCAATTCTATACGCTCTTGACCAAGCCATCAGGTGGAGTGATCCAGACCTACTAGCGGTAACGGGGATGGTCGTACCTTTATGATCTTTCCGCCAAGACTTGGGGAGGTCGACATCTTCGACCTCCAAACTTGTCGAAGCTATCGACAGGCGGACAATGGACGGACAATGGTATGCCTTGGCCACGGGTGATTAAGATCACGATCGCGGTTTGCAAAGGTCGCTTTGTTAATGGCGCGTGCCACCCGTCCGTTGACATACCCAAAATGGGACACGCCATTGGAGGACAATGACCAGTCCAAAGCTCACTACGTTTCTCTGGACGATGCGCTTTGACTTTCTGAATCGATTGCATATGGCCTGTGGCACGGCTGGGATATGCTTATAAAAGGCTGAGGCTCGCCGAACGAAGAAAGCCAACTTGTCCACTCATCTGTAATGGCACTCACCCCAAGCTATAACCCGAACTTCGGCATTAATCCTGCCCTTACTCTCCTCAGCTCGTATAACAAGATCATATCTGCCTCTCAGGATACCTCAACCCAGAGCTGGGATAGTGGCATCGCTCCTACAGCCACCTCTAATTTCCGTGATGTCAGGTCTGAAGCCACGGTTGGAGTATGTCTTTATTATTTGCACTTCCGGAGACGGCTAGTTAACGTATCCAAAGAAATTTAGATTTCCCCATGATTTTGCCCTCCTACCGACCGGTTCTTTGAGCACGATCGCTTACGGAAGTTATCCCGGAACTCGAAATTATGTGAATTATCATGTATTGCTTCGCCCAGACACGCACACTGGCGAACCTCATTCGCCAACTATCCTATTCAGTTCCGGCGGTGTACATGGCCTCCATCTGGAGGATGTACTTGAGAGATACTACTTGCTGGATGGAGCTGATGATCGTCCGTTGGATGGGAGAGGTTGGTGTCGAGCGACATTGTCCATCGAAGTGAGCTCTTTTATTAATTCATCTTTGCTTGGAGCTGAGATTGACTTCTTTTTTAGCTGCCGGGGGTTGGCAAACATAATCAATGGATATCTGTCCTTGAACCTGGAAAGATACCGATCTCTCGAAACACCTTGCTGCATAATACATGCGCAATGCTCTACAGGTTCTTTACGAAGGAGGGAGTTCCAGAACGATTGCCACCGGTAATTCTTTTCTTTTCTCAAATCGATGTCCACACAAAACTCACTGCAAAATAATAGGGTTTCAAATGGACTTCCCTTAGAATTATTGGATTGGCCCATTACGGGAGACCGGATGGCCATATCCTCGTTCCGATCCTTGCGACTGCAGTGTAACGAATCAAGAACCCTTAAGCTTATTCCTCTCTTCTACTTAAGTACAACTCATCCTAGAGATTGATTAATGTATGTCAATATCCACACATGTAATAACGATTGTTATCCCATTCCTTCAATAATACATCGTCATTCTTTAGTTTATTAAATCAGTACGTAGTTGCGCGACATTATCAAGGCACCATGCTAGGCACCATGGTAGGGTGTGCTCTTCATCCCTAAACATCTGCAGAGCAGCTTATCCACTGGTAGCATCATTTCCTCGCCCCCGTACGCTATCCGTGAGGTACGTCATATTCCCTAATCGAAGAACGTAACCTATTCCTCGCCTGTGCGCAGTAACCCGCTGACACGAATTTAGCGCGACATTCTCGCAGGCTCTGATGAACGTACCGCTGAACATTTTTCCTGTGGAGATATTATTGATGTGTGACAGTTGAGAGTCCTGAGAGCGCTTACCTTTTTGTACAGGCCTAGTAGGGGGTCGACACCTTCCCCGGAGTGTGCAGACCAGTATGCGGCTATCTGAACAACCGTGAGTGTCAAAGAGATTCGCACCAACGAGAGCTTGGATACCATCTTGAGCCAAAATTCATCATCAGAGGTAGCCCCCTTCCATCCGATTCGATGAATCATCTCAAGGATGACCCCTTTACGGGTGCGAGAGACGTAAAAGCGATGCTCTTCATTCTGTAGAAATCATGTCAGCTATGATGAAAACAATACTGAGTCGACATACCCTGCATCTAATGGCCTCGGTATCGGCCATATATGAAGCAAAGAGCGAGCAAGCGACATTTATAAAGTCGTTAATGTCCTAAATAGTTGACATGCTGAAGTCAGTAACAAATTCGGGATTGAGAAAAAGGGCGAACATCTTTTTGCGCGTCTTTCATCACCTCCTGTGTACTAGGGAGGAAAAGGAGTCGGAATTTATCATGGGGTGTAGTCAGTGGTCTATGCGAAAGGTTGGGTGCCTCAGCCATGCCCTCAACGATGGAGAAAATGACGATTTCGACTCACCGTAGTGGCTGTTATTTAAATGAACGGCTCAGAGAACAAAGAGAGGGTGGAATAGCGGAGAGGTATACAACAAGGATACATCCGTTACTCCCATCTGCACGTGGAAAGCTCGGGAAACTACCTTCGACTTGGAAATAGAAAGACGATTCAAGGCAGCTCGCTGGCACGTGGATACCTCGGGAAAGCTCGCCTTCAAACTAGTTGCTCAGATGGTCGACGGTGGTGGAGGAGATCCGTACCTGTTGGTGATATCGCCTACACGTGGAGATTCCGGGGGAGGATTGCCATCTTTCTGTAGCGGTTATCGTGATGGTTAATGGAGGACCCTTACCTGTCAACTTCCCATCCACACGTGTCAACTTCGGGAAAGACGACTATGACGTCTGTAACGGTCGTCGAGTTAGATGAGCGCCCGAGCACGGAGGTCTTACCTTCAATTTTCTCAAACGCGTGTGTCTTCTGGGGAAATTACATTCAAGGTGAAGACGCGGCCCTGGAACGTCAGTGTCCTATCTACACGTGGAGATTTCGGGAAACATCACCTCGATCATCTTGACCATAGCATTGAAAGATGATAGGATAGCTGGCTAGTGTAGTGTCTCCGACCAAGGTAGAGAGAAATGGAGATTTTGCCTGGCAGATGCGAGTGAGGACTACGAACGAAACGCTCTGAGAGTTGATTGGATCATGGCTCCCATTCAAGAGATCGCTCAAGATCGCCTGACACAGCCACCACCTCGCTCATCGCTTTGGGACAAACAGGACATCACACGTGTTCATGGATTCCATTCAACAACGACTAACTTGGCGACAATGGTATCAACAACGGGAGCATGGAATCTAGAACTAGAGTCTGCAGTAACGGCGCCGGCGTGGGGTGAGAGGAGGGTTGAATTTGATGAAGCACAGGTTCTTTGGTACGTAGAATTTCCTTCGTTGTCGGAGCACCCTCAAGAAACTGACACGGAGGAATTTAGCTGAAGAAACCGCTAAATTCGAGGAAAAGACCCACTTTTTTACGGCAAAGTCTGCCATGGAAATCTCGACCGAGCGAGATTTCATGCCGACAAGCTCCTCCCTTATGCCCTTCTTCATCACGACAATATCGCCTTTCCAAGAAGCTCCCGGATTCCACCGCACTGTTATTCGATTTTCAGGAAGGAACTTATGATTCTTGAGGAAGATATGGAAGCGGACGGTATGCCGGCCTTGGATGACGGTCACGACGCTATCGTGAATGTAGGGTTGTCGGTAGTGGTCCCCGAGAATGAGGTCGAGCCGAGGAGAGCGCCCGCTCTTATTGACATGTGTATCAATGTCAATGTTGGACGGCAGACTCTTTGTTGCGCCATAGAAGCGACCGCGGAGCTTCATGAGCTTATCCTGCCATTCGTGGGTGAGTCGCTTTGGTCGCTCAGTCGTGATCGAACACTTACGGTTGTTTTTCTTTCAAAACGCTTCAGACTGCTGACCATTGCTAACGAGGAATAATGGGAAAGAGTGGGAGGTTTAAAAGGGGAATGACTGGAGGCGCATGTCGATTTCGGGATTATTTATCGGGTAAGGCTCGTTTTTCCCCTTTCCTTTGTATATTTCTTTCTCCGATCTTTAACTTCACCTCCACGTTCCTGTGACCCATCTCATCTTCCTTACAACATATTCTGATACCAATTTTCTACCTCCTCAGCTGCTCATCATCATCATGGACGTCGACCCTCAGGACGATGGCCAACGTACCCCGACTCCCAATGCCATCAACAGTTCCCCCGTCCGGCACGGTGGAGACACTGCTTCTACTGGTTCTCTTGTACGTCCACACAACGCTTGACTGTCATATCCCATCCAATGTTTTATCTAGCCTTCATCGTCCGAGAGCGTCGTGCCTGCGACGAATACTGGGTCTATTCCCCTAACACCACCTCCAGAGCAAGGTCACCCTCCTGTTGCTGGGATATCTCCGACTTTGGCTCGCTCTGCTCCTTCCAAGGTGCGAATCTCTGAAGTTCATTGTTCCTCGTTGCTGAACATGTTGCTCAGCTGAAGCGATCTCATCGATCAATCTCCAGCCTTTCGCCACCTTTGGGCGTCGATGACATCCTCACTGTACGTGGCTGCAAAGTGCGCCTTGTTGAGGTACGAATCAACTTTTGCTCCTACTGATCTGGGGCACACTTATGCTGACTGACCGATCCAGGCTTCCACTGATACCTTGTCAGCCACGAGTGCACGCCATCTACAAAGTCTTCGTTCAATATCGTCAATGGTGTCCTTAAATCACGTACGACCGATTGATGTCCGCTCGAGTTTCCTTAACTGAAGTGTTTCCATTGCAGGCTGTTCCAGACCACCCAGACGACGAAAATAATGGCCTCCTCGAGATACAGCAAAAGATCGGAATGGGCCTTGAAATACTTTCGGAGAGGTAGGATGTCTCTTCCTTGGTTTGTTCTTAAACGCCAACGTTGACCCTGTAATAGCATACAACAACACTTAGCGGCTGACCATAAATTGTCGGTAGAGCTTCAGCAACTCAAACTCGTACGTGATCATAGGATACATTTAGAGTTCTTTTATCTCATTGAATTCAAAGGTGATCGACGAACATGGCAAAGAACGTCTATCGTGGGACACAGAGCGGCGTTTGCTTGAAACACAGCTCAAAGTGGCCAAAGCTTCGACCACCGAGCTACAATCTGACTTCAGCAGGCTTCAAAATGAACTAAACGAGGTAAATTCCTGTGATGATAAGCGAGGCGCTGGTTTCATGCAGATATTATAGACGACTATTGCCCTCAACGAAAAAGCGATAGCAGCCAGGGATGAACTCGAATTGAATCACAAGCAGGTAATACTTCATCTTCTAGTCATATTGCCGCTCAGATGAATTGTGATGCTGTTGATAGGTGATTGAACGGCATACGCTTCAGGTTGACGGTCTACGTGACGAAATCACTACCCTCAAGCAGCAGTTAGAGCTGCAGAGCGGATCTGTAGTGGAATGTGAAACATTGAAGAAGGATCTTTACGATTTGAGGGCATCTCACGCTGCCTTACAAGCCAGTGTGCTAGAGGTAAGTCTCTCACGAAGGGTGCCTTCCACGGGTAATCGGCGTACAGAGAGATGAAACGGAGGATGTCGCAATTATGCTTACTGAAGCAGACTCACCTCACAACGAGCAACTCGCATTCATTTCCGACTTGGAGAATAGGCTGGACGACGCGGAAGCCAGAGCCCAAGCATCAGATCAGCTATATCACGAAGTGGGTACACCGCATTGACCAAGCTTCACAAACTCTGATGGTGTTACAGGTTAAAGCATCATTGGACAGAGCAACGCGGAGCGAAGAAACACTTTCTGCGCGTCTCGAACAGGTTACAAGTCTCGACAAAGCGGAAATCAGATCGTTGGAAGTTAAGCTTCGTAAAATCGAAGCAGATTTGACCGATAGCAGAACCCAATGTGTACAGGTACGACTTCTTCCCCCCATTCTCAAGCATATCGGACTCATACGGGGTCCAGGAACGTGTACGGGTAGAGTCTCTAGAGGACGACCTCGCCAAGGTCATCATTCACCGTGATCAAATACAAACTTCCTGTGAACGACTGGAGGCTTCACTCGCCAAGGAGAATAATGCTAGAAATGTGAGCGATATGTCTCATCCTTCTCCAGAAGGTCATAATAACCTAGGTCGATCAACAGGTCCTCGATGAAGAAAAGGAGCTCTTGAAGGGACAGTTAGGCGAGGCTTTCAAACGACATGCTGCTGCGGAGGAGCGCTTCGATGCCGAGAGTAGGCAGCTTCAAAACGAAGTGGTAACGCGGGATCGTCGAATACTACACATGGAGCAGAACATTGATGGACTGGAATTGAGAAATCATGAGGTAGCGATTCATCTTTGTTTTGGCATCAAGTCTGACCATTTCCCTAGCTCACTCAGGAAATAGGAAGGCTGAATCGAGAAGGTTTGATCGTCTCCTTCATGAAGCGCGCCATATGTAACCAGTCCCTCCAGCTCAGACCCAGGCGGAAGATGTAACGAAGGTACGGTTTGCCTTCCTCTCCCTTGTTCATAGTTCATGTCGCAATTTAGCTACGGACGCTGCTTCAGGACAGTGAGCAACGTCATGATAATCTGCTCGCGAAGATAGAAACAACAAAAGCTCTCCACGACCAAGTAAGTTACTAAGTCTACCTCATAATGACTTGACACGACGCTGACGTCTGTCAAGATCTCTCTCAATCTAGCAGAACAAAAGGCTGCCAACGACTCCCTCCGTGGCCAATACGAGCATGTGCAAAACGATCGCGCGCAAGCTTCTGACAAGGTTGCGATCTTGGAGGACAACAACGAGGAACTGTGCAGACAGTTATCTGAGGTAATACTCGACCTTCATTTGCGTTCATTGGGTTATTCAGGACCTCTCTGTAGGCCCGGCGCTATATCGCGCTTCTTGACGATTATGGCGAGGAAATATACAACCACCTTCAACATCTGTCCGGCGACACTGAGGATGTTGAGGGACTCCTCGCTAGCAGCAGAAGTTTCGTCGACCTCACAGAGAGATTGTTGCAGGTAAAGTGTCATATGTAATACATCTGTTGTGCCATGAAATTGATCCGTGCCCTGTCAAGGTTGAGGTGTACGAACCAAGAAACCAGTTTCTCAGGGCTACTAAGGAGAATCTGCACCAGCTTTGTGACAGATTAGACACCGTGACGACAACTCTTTCGCACAAGATCCTCGAGTTGAGGGGTGAACTTCGTACCTCCGAAGAGAGTGCATCCACACTTCAAGCTACCTTGAATACTGTGGAACCAGAGAGAGCTAGGGTCGAAGGAGATCTCGCTACTAGGAGTGTGAGGACTTGTACATTTCAGTGGTATCCGTGTACTCATTCTCTGAACAGGTCGAAATTTCCAATCTTCGCCAGGAACTAGACGCTGAGCGTGACCGTACAAGGCGGGCATCCGAAGACCACCAAGCAGCCCTGCTTCGTATGCAGCAAATGGAGGGAAATCTGTCAACGGAGCGGGAGCAGTGGCGAGAGCAGCGAGCGGGTTTCAATCAGCGATACGACTCCGCCAAAAATGAAATAGCAACACTCAAGGAAAAGTTACACAACACCAGTGAAATGTATGCACGAATCAACATGGAACACGCATCATGTTCCGGGATTCAGGACGACCAGGATGAGAATTTGGTTAGTCTATGTTTCAGTATGCACTAGTCCCTAGCTGACTTCTATCTGTAGGGTCGATTGCAAGGAGAAATTGCGGAACTCAAAGAACAGTCAGAGCGATGGAAAACCCTTGCTCAGGTTGGTGTGTATTGACTGATGAGATGACGCTCGAGCTCAGTCTTCTCTGCAGCACAACTCCAGCAACACCTTACGGGCGGAACTAGACGAGTTGAAGAAAGACGTTCAAGGTCTCATCTCTCAAATTACCACGCTAGCAACCGCTTCGGCAAGCCGTCAACCAGGACATGCTCCTCGCCTAGCAGATACCGTCCATGAAGGAGGACGCTTGCAAGAACAACAGGTATAGTTGACTCGCATGCTTCAATCTCGTGGCTGACAATCTTGCAGCCTGTTCAGCAAGCAAGCTTGGGCAACAAAGTAAGCTTTCTACTCATCATGGGTGAATAACGCTGACGAACTACCGTCAGAATAAACAGAAAGAACGAATACCCAGCCTTCCAACAATCAAGCAGTATGGGTCCAATCAAAGGGTACCGATCATGCAGCATCTTGGTTGGCTGCAGGGCAAACAATCAGCACTTCACAAGAACGTCACAAACCCATCTACCCAAGTCCCCATTCGCCGACCATATCTTCCAAAAACGTCGATTTACTCCAGTACCCCATCTTCCGAGTCCTCTTCAAGTCAGATGCTTTCGCATTTGACGCATCACTCGGAAGGACAGTCGCTTGCAAGAGTCAGTCATTCTATCCCACACACCAATGCGCGAATGGACGGAGATTATCCGTCAGCATCATCCTCAGTTTCGACCACTCCACCTTCACAACCCTCACAACGCCCCAATGCGACGCCATCGACGTCTCGGCCTCTGCCCTTGGAACAGCGTGGTTGGAAGGCTGCTGATCAGGACCCCAGTCTAGGTGTGGCTACGCAGGTGGAAAGGATACATCGCCCCGCCCCGCGAGCTGCACAATCGCACCCTGGTTTAACGTCAAACCCCTACGTCTACCCCTCATATATGCCTCCGCGTCAACGCGACGAGTATCCAGCCATTCCTGTACAACAGGCCCTGACCCGTAGCTCGTCTAGCATCTCTACTGGGACGACTGGAACAACTACCGACTACGATGACAGTCGTTCCACATTCACGGATGGCATACTACCGGAGGAGTCTAGGCCCACCCTGCGCCCTTATGCGACAAGTCCTGTGGGCTCTGCTGGCGAGCAAAGCGCGGTGGTAGGACCCTCCCGTCCCAACATCATAAGTGGTCACCAGCTACAAGGCGGAAGCTCTTTCTACGACGAGGATGCATTGATTCGACCTAGTGGTTTGAATTAGGACCTGATGTGCCACTCGTGGATACTATGGTTGCAGCGCGCTAGACGGATGACCGATGATCCCTAAATGTCCACTCTAATTCTACCTACATCCTTGAAACTTCACAAGTCCGATTTCCCTCTCAAGTTCTTCACCTTTAGTCACCCCATAGAAGTGTATTTCTTTAAATCTACTGTACCCTCTCGATTCAGTACTATTGCCTGCGTGTATTGCCCTTGTCCCCCTATTTGTTGAAGGCGCGTCAGTGATGGCGTGATCACTCACAATCACCACATGCCTAGCACGTGCCCCGCGAGTCGATTTCAATCTCGAATCCGAGGCTTGCTTTCAACGCTCAATGAACACACTTGAGACCACCGGTGTCTACCGGTTGCTACCAGTCACCACGCGTCCCTAGCGGTCGCTTTCTACCCTTAAATCAAGATTTCTCGGCCCCCTGTTACCACAAGGGTTTACCGTTGTGGATGGATAGATGAGCGACTCGCTTGTGCGTCCTTTGTCTGCCGATTACTTTATAAAGTACCACCTCCCAAGGTCCGTCAGTACACCTTTACCCATTTCATCTATGTCGCAGGCTGATAACCCTTTCCCTTTCTTTACACCGATTGAAGCAACTGCTGAGCCAGCTGGGAAATCGCCTGTTCCCCAAGTACTCACCCCCATCCGTGGTGTCGTTCACCCGGATCACGTCTCTCATGACATGGTAATGGATGCTCCTGAAAATTTGCAAGGTTTAGAAAAGGTATGAAGCTCACAATGGTTGATATCTGTCCTCTTCTAACAATTCCTAGTTTGGCTTCGAACACCTTCAAATATACGACAACATTATGAAGGTGCGCTCGTCTTTCAATCAGCTATCTCGTTGGATTGCTCAGATGGAGTTAGGAGCTCGCCAACTCCAAATCACAGCTGATCGAAGAGCTTCGTGGAAATACTAACTGCAACTCATTGACGGAGGCCCTCAATTCATCAAAGGCGGAATGTTCAGCTCTGGAAAATCAACGTGAGGCTCTTCGACGGGAAGTTAACTCACTTGAGGAGGAACGCGGCAGGCTGGCTGCTCAAGCTGACTACCTCTCCCACGAACTCACTCTCCTAGTCGCCGAACGTGACAACCTGGTGAATGAACGACGTGATCTAACGGAACTCTCCAATACATACAAGAGGGAAGCCGAAAACCAGGTAAGCATGTAGATTGTCTATTCGATTGACCCTGGGCTTATACAATCCTACCAGTGTCGAGAAAACATTGCACTCAAGGAGATGCTTGCTCAGTCGGAGCAACAGAAGCAAGCTCGTGATCAATGCCTCCAGTCCTTGATCGAACAAAAAGACGTTCGTTTTCTTTCCTTCGAATAAATTGTTCATCGCTCGCTCATTCGAATGTTTCAGCGTCTGCAACGGACGCTCGCCAGGTTCTCAGACGCTCGCCATCGATTTGACTTCGCTATAGAAGAGCTTGCCGAGTTCGGACGCATTGCCCTCGCCCATCAACTCGCCGTTTCTTCCAACTAGGCCTCAAGCTATACACTCTGCCTTCACTACATGATTATTCATTCTTCACTATGCCCTTCTTCTGCAGCATCGACGATTAATTAGATATTTAATCAAATAATGTCCACCATGCCCAATAAATGTTTCATATGCCCCATGCAATCCTTCATCCTGTTATTCGTTCTGTGAAAAATATTTCTGCTTTGACCTTCCATCGGCTGAAGTACAATGACTGAGCATGCCTATGCCAATAGAGCGATACACCCTCTTCTCTCGGTTCGTCATCACCACGAGGACACTTCGGGTAATGACAGCCACGAGGACATTTCGGGTAGTAATGCACTTCGGCCTATCTGCAGACTGTCATTTTTCTACTCAAGGATAAGGAAAATAGCTGCTCTGCCCGGAACGGGTGAAGCTTCTTGTCCCTGAGACGACTGAAAGGGATCAAGGCATGCTGCTGTCACTCACCGTCATATGTCTGTGGGGGATGGCCTCGTGGCGATCATCTTCTGCCTGCTCTCACCGATTCGTCTCGCTTGCGTATCGCCTCAAAGGGCGAGTTCCGATTCTCGGTCATGGGCAATTAACGACGGCGAAGACAACCCACAATCACAACGCGTTTTTCAACAAGGTAGTCAACCCTGAGGATAGCTCCGATTCCAGCAAGGCGTTTGGATTGCTGCTAACTCTATAAGATCTCTACGGGCGACATGATTCATCGTTCCGCCAAACCAAACTCACCCTTCCCACTCTCTGAACAATAAATTCATAATCACTCTCGCGATCATCATGCCCAAATCATCTTCCTTCATTTCTTCCGTCTTCAAGCGGTTTAAGCCTTTTAGCGACACGCTGCCACGTCGATTTGACTTTGATGATCGCTATTCGTCGATGAAGTTCTGTAGAGGCGGCCGAACTTCTGGTGGCCGTGCCATTCTGATCAAGCTCACCTCGAAGGTCAGTTCTGCAGTTATTGATCTCTCCAACATCTAGCGATCAAACTCTTCCTCAGTGCCACTTTGATGATGCCTCCGGGATCGTATTGGACACTCAATGTACCGGGGACGTAAGTAACTTGTATCCCTTGTATGCAGTGTGCTGACTATTGACTCGGACTTGAATCACATAGGACTTGGACTTGGGCTCAGATTCGGACTCGGACTCGGACTCGGACTCGGACTACCAGTCGGCGAGGATTTCCCAGTCGGATCGCGCACAGATTATGCAAGAGGTACATATTACTTCTTGGATGATGTGTTCACAATCTCATCGAAGTCTTCCTGGGAGATCAGAATGATTGCGAGTGCCAACCGCTCGATGCACGAGTGGATCAAGTTGAGAGCGGGATAGACCAGATATTGAAAGTGAGTCACCTCGTGTCGTGTAGCTGCTATATCTGCAAGCTGAAACCTAGCACTAGCTACTTGCCGCCGTCGATAACCGGATCAATTCTCTGCACGATACCGTTGAAGTGGTTAAAATGGTTTCCTCCCTCCCTTGTACCTCGCCATCTCAGGCTGAGGCTCTCTTGCACGATGCTCAGATGTTAGAAGAGGAAGTTTCGGAGACGTTATCCTACCCCGTCTCGCATGAGGTCAGTTGTATCCGCTTCCCGACGTGCATATTCTCATCAAACCAGAGGTCACAGTCTGGGGTTCCCACCGAATCAGCCGAGACGATGCAAGGCGGACCTTATCATGCCTCGGGAGGGCTATTCGGCGGGTACTATGTAAGTTTCTATGTTTTCTAAAACCGATGTTCTCCTCTAATTCTGGATTTCTAGAATGGATCTACCCTCCATAGCGGATACTACCAGGCCTCTGTGGCGGAGGACTCGGATAGCGACACCATTTCGACTGATGTCGACTCGGACTGCGCTGACGAGCTCTCTGAGACTAGCGACGAATTCTAAAGTGAAAAATAGAGTCTAGTACCCTGCTTAATCAATGTCACGATTTACAACTGAAGGTCATAGTTGGTCGAGTATATTTTGTACGTATAAGTACTATTAAAACAATCTGCCGGCAGAGAAAAAAAAAACCTACATGTACTTGTTCTTGGGGGGTCGGCGAGGTCTGCTGCGAGGATTTCTCGAGCAGTGTCTCGCTCTACTAGTACTCATCGCTCGCTCAGTTCGACGCTCAGCGAGTCGAAGGGTGTATCCATAGGTGTTTCGGATAAAAACACCAATGGTGTATTAGTCATAGGTGTATCTGGTCGATACACCCAACGCTTTTCGAAAGGTGTTTCCTCGGAATACGCCAAAGGTGTATCGGCCACACACACCGATCAGATACACCTATGGTGTTTGGCTCGGAAACCCTCATCCATCTACCAATGGTGTTTTGGATCCTTACATGAATGAAAACGCATAATGTATTTTGTTGAGCGTCTATGCAAGAAACACCTATCGTGTATGGAAGGGTGTATCAGCACCATTCACCTATCAAAATACTCTATGGTTATCGTCAGGTGTCTTCAAGCCAGACCCGTAGAATGTTTGGCATCAATACACCCATACAAAACGCCAAACAGGTATCTATACTAGGTGTTTGACTCCCATACACCTATCCCCGCCAGCAGTGGAGATGATGCAGTTACTTGGCCTCGTGGATTTGGCTTAAACGAAGCATGTCCTGTGAATTTGAAATCCTGCTGAACCGCGGCAGTTTCCGAAATATGCGGAGTCAAACGATCTCTTGCACTCTCATCCAAGATCACAGAGGACAGACACTCACGCCAGAACGACTATCCCACTGACCTTCAACATGTCAGGAAGCTCACCTACGGGCTCAGTTGTATCCCTCTCTCCCTCGACACCTATGATGCAACAATCCAAAACTCTCCCGTTCGACTCCGAGCTCTCAGAGCTCCAACAAAGAGTCACTTCTCTTGACGTAGAGCGAGCCAATCTGCTTTCTAGGATCGAAGAAATCAGAACGACTTTACAAAGGCCCTACATTGGAGAGAGTAGCACCTTAGTCCGAGTTAAGCCTCGAGAACGCTCAACACATGTTCAAATTAATGCCCTCCCATTAGAAGTTCTTCGCGCCATCTTCCTCCATTGCCTGCCACATGAAAGTGAGGCAGTGATGCATCCTCGTGAGCCGCCCCTTTTGCTTAGCCAAGTATGCTCCTTGTGGAGAAATCTGGCCTGGTCGACCTCCGAGCTCTGGGTCACCCTCCAGGTGCAAATCCCTTCCATCAACTATGATCCCTTCCGTTACGAAAGCGAGATGTGGAACATGTATCTAGCAACAATCGAAGGATGGCTCGATCGGTCTAAAAATCGACCACTCGCCATCTCCGTGATGGATTTGGACGCCTTGCATTGGAATGACGACCGTGATCCACTGATTACGGAAGTTCTGCAAGTTCTATCGGCTCAATCAATTCGCTGGAGGAGCCTGCGCCTCCGTTTGAGGGCAGAGAACCTTTCAACCGCTTATCTAGCTCCAGTAAATGCCCCAATTCTCGAAGCCCTGGATGTGGAGATGCCCCCTTTTGACTTCGACAGCTTACCTGGACATGGCAGCGACGAAAGTGGTGATTCACACGAAGACAGTAGAATTGCACCCTCCGATTTAGGAGAATGGATGCAGTCGATCTTCACATCGACGCGCCTTCGATCAGTGCGCATCAGCAACATTTCCTTGCTAGGTGAACTCAAAGACGTTTCACTGAATTTCCAATGGACCACTTTGTCATGCTTGGAACTTGGACATGAAAGTAATTCACGTCGCTATTGTCTAATTCCCTATGATGCCTACCTCACTTTGAGCCACCTGGTAAACCTGGGGAGTCCTCTCAGATGCTGTCACATTGTGCTTACCCGCCACAACAGTTGGACACAGGTATGGCCAGGAACCAGCGTGCCTAGGATTATCTTAAGCTCCCTCACGGATTTTGCAGTCACATTCGTTGACTCTGACTATGATGGCGAATTGGAGGAGTTTTTTGGCACAATTTTCGCCCCCTCCCTCTATTCGTTCAGTTATAAGAACAGCTATGCGCTTTCTGACCTTCCTTTTGTTGATTTTTTGCGCCAGATACCAGCGCTCAAAGAGCTGCGCCTCCTCATACGGGGTATTGACCACACGAGCGACGCGGGGCTATCGGACTGTATAACATCATGTCCCGTTATCGAGGAACTTCACCTCCCTTCAGAATTCGGCAAATTTGGCGTTAGATCGTCTGACCTCTCACGCTTCTCAAACTTGATCACCCTGGTTTTGGACTGTAGTCCATCTCGGAGTGAACAAAACTTCATCAGCAAAACGTCTCTAGCTTTTCTGGTCTTATCACGTCTTAGCAAAAGTTGCTAAGACGTGATAAGACCATCTTTGCTAAGTCAATCCATCTGGATGGGTGCTCTTAGCTAGAGTCTTATCTATAACCTAACGAGGTCTTAATTTGTGTACATCTTGAGCACATATACCCTGTCTTAACAGGCCCTTATTAGAGATCTTGCCTGCGCGAGCAGGAGAGCTGTATTTTGTTGGCTAAGCAGGATTTTCGATGCAGATGTGGACCTTAGACAGGTAAGAGAAAACAAAGTACGATTGAAAAATGTCAAATATAGTACGACAGCGGACATGAAAGCAGCGTAGAGATCGCAAACATCGCACAGAAGACATAGCAGATGCGTGGGTATCAATAATCACAAACCCAATTAACGGTTGAGCGTCAACTCCTGTAGTAGCCAAGCGGGGTTGAGCCCAACTGGCCAGGTCAGAACGAAAGAATAAATAATGTTGGCAGTTGAATGCCATCGTTTGTGAAGGGTTGAGACGATGATCTGCAAGTGTCTGTTAGTAAATGAAGCGCTTACAATGACGGTGGAAGCTGTCCTTACAAGGAGGTGATAGTGTGTATACTAGGCTGGAGAGTAATTTAGAACAAAGTGTGAAGGACAGATAATGCACAGATTACTCACAATCACTTGTTACGAACAGTCGGAAGTTTGAGAAAACGAGCGGCGGGACCGGTGACTTTTGCTGCCTTGTCCTTGACTGCCTTCGAAGACTTGCCCTTTCTTGACGATGCCGAGGTCTGATAACATGCTGCCGCTTCATTGTATGCTTCCATTGCTTCGGTGGAGCCGAAAGCATCTGTAGCAAGGAGAGCAAGGGAATCCGTGAGTTCGGCACAGGTGTCGCGATTGAATCCGACGTCCTTTTTGGTGAAGCCGCTGGCGACTGCGATAGCCTTTGTGAGATGCAGATTTTTCTTGAGCGAGGCTTTGGCGTTTTTGTCGTCCGCCTTGATAGCGTCGGTGCACTTGTTGATGGATTCGCAGGTGATGTGACCGTCCCTCCAGAGGGTGAAAGCACGGCGGACCTAGTAAAGAGACAGAATGTTAGCATGAGGAGACGGTAGAGTACATTGAACAACGTACAGCAATTGCTGCCATCGCGATCCCTCCGTGTTGTAGTTCAATGTTGTCAATCCCATCGAAGTCGGCGGGATGGCGCGCATTCTCAATCATAGACATATGCTGGGCATATGTCTGTAAGATGAGCGGGTGGTAAAAGACTTCTTCTTCATCCTGTAAGCGATTTCAGTAAGTGATCATTGCGTGTCTGGGGAATGAATGGTCACGTACCGTTTCTGGATTGGTACCGTAGAGCCAATCTTCTGTTTTTTCGTCGAGGAGTTGAGCGGATGTGTGCTGTCGTTCGAGGGTGTTGAGGTTGCTGATGTCGAAGAAGCTCTGTACAGCTGCAAGAGCAGTGGAACCGATGTTGCTCCGCCATTCAGAAAGCTTCTTATCAGACTTGTTGAAAGGTGGTTAAAAAAGTGTAAGGAATGCGAAAATACTACGTACCCCTCGGAAGACTGGGTCGCTGACAGCAATTGTGTGCTTGACAGCCTCGCCATAGTTGAATTTCCAGAGTTTCTGCATGTCGGGTACAGTGTCGAAGTTGTTCGGATTCCAAGGTTCGAGGCGAGCGCCATGCAGCTTGACAACTCCAGGCAGGAAATACGAGGCCCACGAGCCAAGACAGCCCTCTGGAAGTTTGTCAATAGTGAGTTTCTTGGATGTCTGCCCCTCGGTGTCCTCTTCACGCTTGACGCGAACACGTCGACGGACAGTGGGGAGGGGAGATGCGGTCTCCATCTGAATAATGCTCCTCTACGAATTGTTAGAAGGAATAAGGTGTAGTGGTGACACTACTCACGGCTGGCCGGTTGGCGTTGTTGCGAGCGGCAGACCTCACCAACTCTTGCTCCCTTGAATCCTCTTCGTCGCCCAAACCTCCGTAGGTTGCCGCAAACTCAACCTCATCTTCTTCATCTTCCTCCGTATTGGGTTGATTGACGCTGGTAGCCTCTTTGACGGAGGTAGTCGGCGGTGGGGCGTCTTGGCGAAAACCTGGAGGCTTCGGAGGTTGGTTGGAGCTAGATTTGGACGAATCTTTTGATGGCTTCGAATAGGGCTTCGGTTTTGGTCGTTGCTTTGCTTCAATGGCGGTACGAGTGGGACCGATAGTGGCCGCGGTGATCAAGGTGGTGCGTGTTTGGGCGGAAACAGCGGTCTTCGAGGTCAACTCGGACGTTGAGGACGTTGCGCTACCTCTGGAAGGCTTCATTGTTGGTTGTTTGGCGGCGTTGGGTCCAGACTTGATTTGGACCTGATGCTGCCAGTTCGCGATAAGACCTTGAAGGCCAGGTTTTGGCGGGCTGGGGTAGGCGTTGTGTAAATGTAAAGTAGTTTCATTAAGTAGAATTGGGAATATCATGGCAACGGGTTACTTACCCAGAGGCATCCGGACTTGAGTCAATAACAATGGTGTCGCCAATCTGTCAAGAGTCACGTCGTTGATGAGAAGGCTGTTGATCAACAGAGTAAATGAAAGCCCACGCACTTCTGTCTTCTCACGTCGTTTCGCCTTAATCTCCTCCCACGTCGTTGCTTTCTTCTTTCCTTTCCCTTTCATCGCATTTCTCTTTGCCACCTCCTGCATAGGTGTCTCAACCTCAGGATGAACATACGGCGTGGCTGCGGCCGCCTCCTCCGCGTTTGATTCACGGGGCACAGTCCAAGTGCTCTTCCATGGAGTATCGTCATCAGGCATTCTCTGCCTCTGAGTGATTGGGGTCGGCCAATAGTCATCGTCGTTGGGGGTTCGTGGGGTTATGGGACTGTGTATGAAGACGGAATCTGGGTCTTCGCGATTGTCCCCTTCGGATTCAATTTCACTTGGTACTTCACCAGGTGTCTTCAATTCAATGGTATGTCGGTCCTTCGTTATTGCGGGAGTTCTTGGTGCTGAAATACACAACATCAGTTTAGTCATAAGCATGTCTCACGAAACCCACCAAAAGCTGTCTCCAGTGAGCCATCGTTAGAGGCTTCAGCAACTATTTCCTCAGTGCCCGTTTTCACGCCCTTTCGCTTTTTCGACGGCGGCTCAATGGCTTCATCTGTGTTGGCCGTATTTTCGACTGCAGGCTTCTTGTGCAGTGGCCTTGGCTTTGGCCGTGTTGCCAGCGCCTGTGCTTTTCCAGCAGGCGGAGGTGCTGTGTTCATGGAGGATGCACAGGTGTTCGAGTCTGTAGTTGTCGACTCGATAGCCTTACGGCGATGCCTGGGAGGAGGGTTTGTCTTGCTCTCCTGCGAGACTGTCTTATCCTGGTGTGGAACATCAAGCCCGACGGATTTCGCTGAGGAGAGGATCAGTATGCGTAGTGGTATGCAGAGTGGAGTAAACCTACCTTTGGTGGCCTTTTGCGAGCTTGCCTTGCGTTTTCGGCCCTCCTTCTTATCATCAACCTTGTGGGTGGTAGCATCTCCGTCCTTCTGAGGGAGGTTCAAGTCTGATATTTAGATTTTTTTGTTAGTTTTTTTCACGCTCTCGTGGACATATAAGGCTGGGGCATTTACCTTCAATGCATCGTGGATGGACGTTTTTCTTTTCCTCCATGGTACGTAACTCTTTGTCTTCCATCTCAGCAATTTCCTCAATAGCTTTTTTCCTAGCTTCTTCTTCAGCGACACGAGCAGCGTCGCGTTCTTCCTTGGCTCGCTTCTCGGCAGCGATCTCCTCGGCAGACCTTTTTTTCCGTGTGGATGGCTCACGCGTAGGATCAAGCAGGCGCAAGACCTTGAATTTCTTGTTGGTCCTTCGAGTCTTATAGTGGCGCTTGTCTTCGAGTTCCTCGTCCGATATGATGTCCTCGTCTGACATGATGACGAGAGAGGAGGTAATGTTCGTTTTCTGTTTTGTTTACAGCGTTGTCAAGGACTGAACTCAGAATTGTGACCAAACAATTCAGGTTTTCACTCTCCGAAGTTCAACTTGTACCAATCCGTCAGTCCTTAGACGTTAAAGACAGGTCGCTGTAACTACTGTTAGAATGGACAACGGTACCGGCAGCCGCCTTCTTGACTGCCAAATTCCAGGGTGTCTCCGGAAGTTCAAGAATGCTGGTGGAAGAACCAAGCACCTACGGTCAAAGCATTCCCCATCCGAGCTACAAGCAGCACTTCGTCGTAGTTCAACATGTAAGTTAAACTCTGTTAGCAACAACATTATAACTAATCTATTCTCTAGCATCCGGGTCACGACACTCCTCACCGCATAATGTACCTACCGGAAGCCCAAATCCATTTCTGGCTGCGTCAAATGAATGTTACAACCAGCAGGGAGGTTCAACTGCAAACCTCAATGACCACGAAGACCGTGGAACACCCTATGAACATGCACTAGCATCATCGTGTTCACCTCCCCGATCACCACTCAGCGCGCTGGCTGAGCCGGAAGCAGTTGGCTCAACACCTGATATCGTCATGCAAGAACCTCACTCTCACCCAGCTCCGTCACAGGGCGAGGAGGATAGTACCGGATACCAGACGCCTCACAAAACGGCCTCGGAACCTCCCAGTACCGGTGCTGGCCAAGATCCCAGGAGGAGAAGTCACCCATATATTAACGGTTAGCCTGGTTCTTGCTTTCTTAGACATTTTCTTATTAGCAATCTAGGTATGCCGTGCGATGAAAATGGTGCATTTTTGGCACCTGGGACACCACCACCACCACGCTATTCTGACGAGGACAAGGACAACTGGTTTCCTTATGAAGATCGCGATGCATACAAAACAGCAGAACTCCTGTACTGCAGGGACCGGATGTCCAAAGCAAATACAGACAAATTACTTCAGATTTGGTCTCGTTCGCTCGCAAGACATAACGATCTTGCCCCATTCTCAACGAACAAGGAAATGCTAGATACTATTGATGCAACGCCTCTGGCAGGTGTTCCGTGGCAATGCTTTGATATCCGCTACAATGGTCCGCTTGCAGAGGGGGATAATCCTCCTCAGTGGACGCAGCATACGCATACAGTCTTCTTTCGAGATCCTCGCCTGGTGCTTCACGACATGCTCGCTAGCCCCGAATTTGATGGCTGCTTTGATTATGCGCCTGTCCAGGTCTTTGATGAGACAGGTGACCGACAATACGAGCATCTGATGACAGGTAATTGGGCGTGGAACCAGGCGGTAAGTCTTTCCAGAGTCTTCTTTGATATTGCGCTGAATTCTATATGAGAACAGGATAAGATTGCTGAAGACCCATCCACCCATGGCGCCATGTTCGTCCCGTTCGTACTTGGGAGCGACAAGACGGTGGTGTCTGTCGGTACTGGCCATAATGAATATTGGCCACTGTATTTCTCGGCTGGAAATTTTCACGGCAGTGCTCGTCGAGCACATCGTGGTGCTCTTGTGCCCATAGCATTCCTTGCTATCCCGACAGGTAATGTAGCTTTTTTCGACTCAAATGTATATCAGACTGATGTGTTGTTAATTTGCAGTATTGAAAGCAGACGCCGACGACGCCGATTTCCGTGAATTCCGCCGTCAGGTATATCACTCCTCAATATCACGAATCCTGCAAACACTTCGTCCAGGAATGACAACACCAGAGGTGGTTCGCTGTCCTGACGGCCATTTCCGTCGAGCAATATACGGCGTTGGCCCG
This sequence comes from Clitopilus hobsonii, assembly GCA_015708445.2. Lineage (NCBI taxonomy): Eukaryota > Fungi > Basidiomycota > Agaricomycetes > Agaricales > Entolomataceae > Clitopilus > Clitopilus hobsonii. Next base: position 732,531 of record CP068003.1, on the reverse strand, counting down.
TATATTGCTGACTACTCCGAACAAGTATTACTTACTTGTATTGTTCAGGGTTGGTGTCCACGGTGAGCATGCTGGATTCTGATTGATGATGTATCTCATGAAGCACCATAGGTGTACTGCACCGAAGACAGATGGGCTTGAACCTGATCCTGAAAGCCTTCATCGGAGTCGGAGGCATACCGAATTTCTTGTGAATAGGTTGAGCACCAAAGACTTGTGGTTTGGCTATGGCATCGTGAAGAGTGGTGTCGTATGTTAGCTTTATGCAAGTACGGGAGACTACACTAAAATTAATTGTTTCAGCCCTTCACCAACGACTTTCCACGAGCAGATATACACGAACTCATCTCGCCCGATCTCCTTCATCAACTTATCAAGGGAGCATTCAAGGATCACCTTGTTGCTTGGGTAGTACAGCATATTGAGACCACGAACACTGAACGAGAGGCAAATCGAATCCTGGACGAGATTGACCGAAGGCAAGCCCTCCATCTACTAGAACTAGTTTAGTAGAGCTGCTATAGCTAATCCATGTCCTTGTCTAGAATTTCGCTTGCGCCACCTTTTCCGGGCCTCTGAAGATTCCCAGATGGCCGAGGCTTCAAACAGTGGACGGGTGATGACTCGAAAGCACTCATGAAGGTACAGTTCAGCCATCATCAATCACTCGAGCCTGAACAGTGACCAACTCCGATGGCATAGGTGTATCTCCCTGCAGTCGAAGGTTTCATTCCTGAGGATATGATGAAGGCTCTCCGAGCATTCTTGGACTTTTGCTACATAGCTCGTCGCAATGTCATTACCCACCGCAGTCTTCAAGAGCTGAAAGAAGCATGTACTCGCTTTCAGCGCTATCGAATGGCCTTTCAAGTTGCTGGAATACGTGGTGATGGGTTTGGCCTCCCACGTCAGCACTCAATGATTCACTATTACGACCTCATTCAGGAATTTGGAGCACCAAACGGCCTCTGCTTGTCAATCACTGAAGCAAAACACATCAAGGCAGTCAAGGAGCCATGGCGACGTTCTAATAAGCACAACCCTCTGGATCAGATGCTCTGGGCCAATCAGAGGCTCGATAAACTTGCTGCTGCCCGTGTCGAGTTCACTGCACGAGGTATGCTGAACAGCGAGGATCTAGCTCCAACTCTCGCTTTGATCGGTGGGTACTATACTGCTTTCGCTGCCCCATTACTCAGCCACCGCCTATAGATGATCTGCGGCGTTCTCAAGGCAAGATTGTCAAGAAAAAACGGAAGAAGCATGAGATCGAAGACCTCGACAGCATAATCAATGACCCCAGTACTCGAGCACATGTTGAACTAGCGCAAAAGCATCGTAAGTTCTTGTTTCTGTCCCAGCAACCACATCTAATATCTCACTGGTAGGCTGGCGGAAGAATGTGTACAGTGCAGCCAACAAGATCCACGTTCAAGATTTCCCCTCACTCATTCGGCGATTTCTCTACCGCCAGCTCCATCCTAATGCACGTTCATCCCCTCAAGTCCTCGCAATAACTGCCTGTCCCCTCTTTGAGGGTTTTATCTACGCCTACCCATCCGCCATTTCTATATTCTTCGCACCAAGTGACCCCAGTGGATTGACTGGTCTACGACGGGAGCACATTCGAGCAACACCCCGTTGGAGAGGAGGCCCTGCACGCTATGACTGCGTACTTGTCTGCAGCCCCCACCACCAAATGGATCCGAAGTTCCCAAATTTGAGAGTTGCTCGCCTACGCCTGCTCTTCTCGTTTGCTCACCAGAGCATCGCCTATCGTTGCGCGCTTGTGCACTGGTATGCACTCCTCGGAGACCACCCAGACCCGACCACTGGAATGTGGATAGTCACGCCAGCAGTAGACGATGACGGCTCCCCCAAACTCGGCATCATCCACACTCATGAGATTCTCCGGTCTGCGCATTTACTCCCCATCTTCGGCGATGCACCAGTCCCACACAACCTGTCTTTCTCAGATAGTCTCAACGTCTTTGAATCTTTCTATGTCAACAAGTACGCAGATCACCATGCTTTCGAGGTCGCATCGTAACCATACCCTACATATGAACCACTTATATTTGCCTTATCATGATCTTATTACTTAGCTTTTACTCCAGTGTCCTTATTCTTACGTCGTGTCTTATTAGCCCTTAATTACGTCTTATCATACTCAAGTCTTTTACATGTGGAAATTTTTGTTAAGACGGTGCTAAGGCAATTCTTGCCTTAACTCGTCTTAACTCAGTTCTAAGACGTGATAAGACCAGAAAAGCTAGAGAGGTTTTGCTGATGTTGCATGGAGATCTCTTCCCCAACAGAGGTCCTGCAGCGAACCCACGCAACCGCGAGATAGCGTTCAGGAATGCTATTGAACGGATGCGATACGCCGATCTCAATGATAGGATTGATTTCGTTGAAAAATGGGTTCAGGAATCAGGTCTGAAGAAGAAGAGAAAGGTGGAATTCCGACTCAACGAACGGCTCAGGGATAGAGCTCTTCGTGCTTTAGCACCGTTGATTGCAGACGGCCTTTGTGTTACTTTCAAGGACGATTACTACGACGTTCCTCCGCCCTAAAGTACCATTTTCATTACATATGTGTATCAGGGCTCCCTTGATTGAAGATCAAATTTGTGTCTAGCTCAAATTGTTGGGATGTTTCTTCCCCTAGTTACTCGTGGAATATTAGTTGTGTTTCCGTTCTCTGAATTTGTTGTTTCAGTTGGATTCCCAAATTCCTATGGCCGCAGATGTTCGCACGGCAGACACCGAAGTCGATCGCTGCCAGTGAATTCGGACATCAGCGCATTCCTCTTTGATTATTGCCACTGCCAGGCCAACTTCAGTCATCTACGCGATTACAGGCTTCTTCAACATGAATAAGAACGCTGAAACTCATAACACAGAAATTGGAGCATCCATGACTGTCGTTACTACCTCGAACGCCAGTTATCAGGGTCAGGAAGGTCAAGATCTCCAATCGATTCTCTTACGACTTGAAGACAGAGTAGATGCCCTCGATAAGGAGCGTATCGAGCTTCTCTCTATGATACAAGAGATCAAAATGCATCTTCCAAGCACCCAGCTGTCAAACAATACGACCCTCCTTTCAGCATCACTTTTACAACAGCCAACAATCCAACTGGGTAATTTACCAGTCGAGATCCTACGCCTTATCTTTGTCTGTTGCCTCCCAGATGAAGGCGAGGCATTGATGGATCCTAACGAAGCACCCCTCTTACTGGGTAGGATCTGCACCGCATGGAAGGATCTCGCCTGGTCAACACCAGAGCTATGGGACACGCTGCAGATTTCAATCCCTGCTTTAAACCACGACCCTCTCTTATACGAGCGTCGCAAAACGGATTCATACTTCTCTGCAATTGAAGACTGGCTCGACCGTTCCGATGATCGACCGCTTGCGATTTCTGTGAACGACCTTAATACGCTGCCTTGGGAGTATAGGGATCCACGCCGAGAGCTGATTGCAGAGGTATTGGATTACCTATCGGTGGAATCATACCGGTGGAAGAGCCTCCGATTATGTCTACCACCCGAGTCTATGGATGACCTCATGATTGACGCAGAGGATATTTCAACGCTGGAAACCTTGGAGCTAAGATTTCCCCATCTCCGTGAAGATCTCGACTCAACTAGGGCTATGTCGGATGTCCTTTCTATTCAATATCCTAGGTACTACTCTCTCAAGCCTTCCGGTAAAGACGGTGAGAAGAGGCATGAAGAAATTTACACAATAATCGGCTCCCCGCATCTGCGGTCGCTTCATCTAACCCGTTCGCGCCTCATAGCGAATGATGATGGCGAGGCTCCAGATCTAGCTGAAGGTCAATGGAGGAACCTGGTTCATCTGAGCTTAGGCCACACTGATGCTGAAGGTGGGGAGAATTGGCTAGATACCTTTGAAGCTACCACAATCCTCGAGCATCTAGCGAAACTTGGAAGTCCCTTGCAGAGTTGTCATATGGTGATCTCTACAAGCGAGTATCAAACCCCGCCTCCTCCCCCTTCTTCCATCATACTGAATTCCCTTCGAGATCTCTCCATCACACACCTTTCAGAAGATTATGGCACTTGGAAGACATTCTTCGAAGCACTCGATACACCTTCCCTCGAGTCATTTGCCTGGGCCTATGAAGGGGGCGAGTATGACCCAGAGGGGAGACATTCTGATGTGTTTCCCTTTAACGGATTTCTGACTACAATGACCGGGATAAAGAGCGTACGCCTGGTGCTCAGAGCCAAGCCTAGGAGCTCAAAAGGGCTCCTTTCCGGTATGCCCTCTTCTATAGAGGAGCTTCATGTATCCAGAGATTTCTTTCGGACTCGGAATTTCTCCGAAATAGGCATCTTTCCCCGCTTGCAGAGATTAACATTAGATTGCGGCCCACCCCAGCCTGAAGCAGAGCTATACGAAGCGTTTTACCCTACTGAACGTGGTGGTACTGAGGCTCTTACAACCGATCGCATAGCAGCGTTCAGGACGTTTATTGAACGCGCTCGATACGCCGATCTTCACTCCAGAGTCTCTCTCATTGAGGAATGGAATGAGGGTTCCAACTCGCTGAAAAAGGTGGAGTTTCGACTCAATGAGCGACTTCGGGAGAAAGCTCTTCGTAGATTGGCTCCCCTTATTGCAGATGGACTTCGCGTTACTTTCAAAGATGATCATTATGATGTTCCTCCACCTTGATGTATTTTTCCGTCGTGTATTGATACAAGAATTTGGTTTATAGGTCGATTATAGTACATAAAACCATAACTTCATATCGTTGTGCCATATCTATTCATACAATGTCGGTCGATGGTAGTTACATAACTATGAGCGAGCCTTGATCTAGAGGCTGGAAGGACCTGGTGCATTCATATCCCACCTCTTTGCTCTGGTCGGCTTGTTCCCTCCCATTCCCGATGACCGTGTATTTTTCTTGACCTGTTTCTTCTTCTTTGGCGCACCTACACGAATAGCAAAAATGTGAGAACGACACTAAAGAAGAAAAGTCCCTATCTACTCACGTTTCTTCACGATAGCACGTTCAATATCTCCGTCTGATGAAGCACTACTTCGCTCGTCCGAAGCATGCCCATGGCTCTCCTCCAAAGCACCATTCTTAACCACCTCTATTCCTCCGCAATTTTCGCAAAACCTCAGCCCTCCTTTCCCATCCCAAGGCCCTTGCCCTAGTTTGTTGTACCAGTATTGATGGCGAATGGCCCACAACACCGAGTCTAGGTTGTCCGTCATGACTCCGTTTTCATAGGCGGAGACGGACAAGGGCTGGACGGGAGCATGTTTCTCGAGGGCCCTCTCGAATGATTGTTCCACCATCTCCTTCCCTTCGGGAGTGGATAAACAGGATTGGTGTCCAGCGAAGAGGGCATAGGCCCTAAAGACGTTGGGGACACACATGTCTCGTCCAGAGGAAGACAGTGCACGGATGGCAAGTTGGAGATTGGATTCGGAAGGCATTGGGGTGTCTGTAGCCTGTAGTTGTTCAGCTGCTTCTGTGATAGTGGCTGAATCTGAGATATCGAGTGGTCAGAGAAGAGGTGCTTTTATATCTCGATGATGAGGTCAAAGCGTCCGATATAGTTGGAGGACCTTATCGGTCACCGCGAAGGTCGCTTTGCCTTTCAAGTAGCATGAGGCCGAGACCTGTGACTTCCATAGCAGTAAAGGTCAAAGCGCGCCATGAAGTGCACAGCTGAAGCGCCACTGGTAGGGAGAAAAGACAAGAATGCTCGCTTGTTGTGAACAATGCAAAAAGTCCGAATTTGGCTGGAATTACAACGTGCAACCGTCGTGACGCTTTGCCGGGGCAGCTATCAATTCAGCCCAATAATCGATGCGTTTGAAGAAAGTCAATGCCTGAATATCGGTATCACGGCGTCCTGGTCCATGGTGGTCACGGAAAGAGTTGCAGGGCAGGCCGGTGGTACTGGTGTTTGTCGATGCTTGGGCGAGGCCAAAGCTTGTGCCCATCGTTGTTCTCGACCACCATCATGCATCATGACTTGGTTCTGGGTCGCGTCAAAGCCACAACATCATTACCAGGGATCTCATGCGATGCTTAGCCATGAAAGTCTGCCCTAGAGGGTGTTCATCCAAGTGTCCTCCGGATTTTACAGCAAGCGCCCTTACCTAGCGCTTCACGCTGGCGCAAATAGCTCCTTCTGTCCACTCGGAGGACATCTGAGGCGCCCAGCGGCCCGGGTACTCACAAGTTTCTGGGTTAGATGAGAATTGCCTCGGAAACGGCACTCCGTTCCCAATGGATGAGCGCTGTTTACCCACAAGGTATCACAATTGCAGAAGCTTGCAGACGAATTACTCGAATTCTCACTGGCTCATTCGCATTGCGTCAGGTAAATGGTAAGTCTTGGCAATTCGGGTTCTCAATCCAGAGCTTGAACCCTATTCTCCAGAACGCAGTACGACTTCATTTCAAATTCCAAAGGACCACGGACCCACAGACGCCCGTCAAATTCTTGTATTTTCCTCACCCAAACTCCTCGCGTCTTGTGAGAATAACGACCACGCTTATGATGCGCCGGACTCCAACGATCAGTATCAGATATCTCAGGATATCTCTCGTCGGGGATGTCCATTCCATCAAGTCCATATAAACCCACTACCCGTCACCTCCATTCCCCAGATTGAGCTGGCCTCCTTCTACCTCCCATTCCCGGGTCTTCTTGTATCGCTGGTCGTCCTTCCACACCTTTCCGCTCAATTACGGGACAAGCACTGGTTGAACCTCAATGACTACATTTCCCGCCTTCCTAGCGCTTATGGCGTTCTGGGCGCTCGCCGTACCTGTGGCCAATGCAGCCCGAGGGAAACCGTGGAGGCTAGACGCTTCTCAGGTGAATCGTCATTCATTACCCTCTTTTCCGCCTTCACCTACTCACCATTCTAAAATTTAGCAACGTGATCTTGCAGAGGACGACGAAATCGATACCCTCGCCGCTCGATGGTCTTTTGGTTCAAAGGACATTCCGATCAATATCCACTGTAAAGAGTGTCCAGAGCGGGAGGAAAAGGTCATTGCGTACGTCCAGAAGAAGTACAACCGGGATAAGCAATGGAACAGTGGACATTGGACTGATATGGATGTCACGTAAGAGTCCCTTCATTTCCACCAGTTTTCTGCGATATTGACGTGCTATGACAGGGCTCGCCATGCCGTCGGGAAGAAGGAAACACTGTTACAGATTGGTGCTCAAGCGTACAATATGACCAAGGGAAGGAAGACCCGGATTGGAGCGGCACTTCTTTGGCAGGAGGATAGTTATAAGAGCCTGGGGTAGTGGGTAGTATTCCTCGCTTTTATGGGGCGTAAACTTGAAACTTAATAATTCTACATTGATATTACAAGTTTATACTTCCTCTATGACTATACATCCATCCGTCCATCCAACCTGTAAAATCCAACAAATCCGAATCATATACGAAACCGAGAAATCAAGGACACAGCTTACTCCCAACCTCCTCAACCAACTTCTTAACCTCACCCTTCTTCAACAGCTCCCCCTGCTTCGCCTTCCTCTCCAACACCTGTTTCGCCTGCAACACATCTAACAAAGGCTTCAACCCCATCTCATACTGGGGACTCAACCTCAACAAGAACGCCAACGAAGCAGTCAGCCTATGCACCACCTCCTCACTTCCCTCTTCTCTATCCAACGCTTCCACAATTGCAGATAATGTCTCAATCTGCCAATCCTCATCCTCCTGCACTTCTCCTATCTGACCCTCCCTCCCTGCTGCTGTTCCTGTCAACTGTCCACCACCTCCTCCACTACTACCGATACCTCCTGAACGAACTTTGGATACCCGACATGCTTGTACGACTCCGACGAGGTTGAATACCAGACTTGCACTGGCTGTCCGGACACCCCCGTCAGGATGAAGGAGACTTCCAACAAGTATGACAGTAAGCGTTTCCCTGCGTTCAGCGTACATCCTCCTCGCCAAGACGGGAGAAGAGAAGGTATTCGCCAACATCCTCAAACTCGTTAACAGAAGGTTCCTCGTCGCTTTCTCTTTCGCGTCCGTATTTGTGGGTGAGCCGGCTGCTTCTGGACCTGATAAAGCTTCCATAGCAATGTCCAAAATGAGGGAAATGGGATCCGTTTTCGAGCTGGGGTTGGCGAATGTACCAACAGCAGGATCCAAGAATCCAAGTCTCAACATGTCGACCAAGGGAAAGAGTTGAGTAGGAGGAAGAGCTTTGACGAGGGCTTGTGTAGCCTGCGACCAGGAGGTCAAAAGAGCAGGTGTAGCCGATGGTCCAGGCTTAGGAGAGGTAGCTCCTCTTGCAGCTGGTGGGAACCGAGCTTTGAGATAGGGTGCTATTGATCCTGTAAGGATTGACTTGACTTGTGCTTGGGTCTGGATACCAGACGGCCAAGGTGTGACAGAGTCGATGAAGGAGGAGAGCTTGGAGACAATGGTGTCGATGGGTGGGACTTGGGTGAAGAGGATGGGGTTGAGTGAGAGAGCTTGGATGGCGGGAAGGGAGAGGGACGTATGTGGGTGTGCTGTTGGAGAAGATCTAGGTCAGGAATCCGAGGTTTATGACATGAAAAAAGAGCACATACGAGGGTAAGCCTGGAACATCAACAGGTCAACCTGTGTTCTCAACTCGTTTGCATCGGCGCCCTTCATCTCGTCCACCTAGAGTCGCGTCTCAGCATAGTTTCATGTCATATTCAATGAGAGCTTACCTTGTTCCCATTCAAAAAGAATATAAACGTCGGTGTCGCACTAATGTTCCACTCCCTAGCCAACGCCTGTGCCGCTCCCACTCCAATATCAATCTTAGCAAACCCAACTCCCGGCCCACCAATCATCTTCGGACCTTTCTCTTCCGCCATCCTCTCAAAGACAGGTTCAATCATCCTACAGGGAGGACATGTCTGCGACGTAAAGAACGCTGCTGCCGCTTTGTGTGTCCGGACAAAGGATTGGAAAGACGCAGTATTGGTGATGAGGTGCAGTGGGGAGGTGAGTGCTTGCGACTGTGCCTGGGAGGTGGGAGTGGGTGCAGCTGGTGGAGAAGTAGTCGAACGGCCAGCTTGGAGTGCAAGGGCTTGCAGGAGGTTAGCTGCGAGTTGTTGTGACTCAGCTTGGGTTGACGTGGGTGTAGCTGCGACTGGAGGAGTCGAAGGAACTGGAGCAGGCGGGGTAGGTGCTGCTGAAACTGGGCGACGGAACATGGCATCTATCGTTGGGCGGAGAGCAGCTCCAAACGGGGAGGAGAGGAAGTCGCTGGGGAGATCTGAGCAGTTAAGTGAGCACAGAGGGGAAGTTGAGGAAGGGCGAAAGATGGACCTTTGATATAGTCAGGGATCGAGTTTCCAGTCAAGAATCCAACGACATCATTGGTAAAGGAGTTGCAGTTGAATTCTGTGCCCAAGCATTAGCGACGGCCCATAGTCGGGATTTCTGCAGCCTGACCTAGAAGGTGATACTAGAGGGGTACGGAGATCAGCGACGAGTCCCAGAGTGAACGTAGGGATGCCTACTTTATCTGCAGTGTAATGCCCTCTCATCTCCGCAAGATACTCATTAAAGATTTCCTGGTCGATTGCGGTTTCACCCATATCTTCTATCCGAAGAGGTTGGCCATGCTGAATGGATTCCAGGTCAGTTCAGGAAGGTGATTCATGCAATTCTAAGGGCTCACATGCGATCGACCAGGCTGCGTCGTCAGGATCCCTTGCCCATAAAAATATTCCTTTCCAAACACCACAACGGAGGTATGCCTATCGAAAATATCGTTCAAACCCTTGGTTGTGGCATTGTGAGGTGATCAACCAACCAGATTCCGTCTATCTGGCGACCAAGAAACTGCCTAGACATAGACCTAGCCAGTCCATTGCTCAGGTCATATACGTAAAGCTTGACATTTTGCGACATAAGGATACGCAGGAGGAGGTGGTGGTGGTAAAGAGCAGAAGAACACTGACAATGACAAGTCCACGCGTCCTTGGATAATAGACGCGTAATGGTCAGGTGATCTTAAGCGCCCGCTCCCCCTCCTGGACCCCCAAGCGCCTGGTCGATACCAAAGAGTCTGATTGGCAAAAGAAGTGACTCTATCGACCTTTCATAGTAGCCTTATGTCTATTTACAATTATCCACAAGCCCTCACTATCTACCAACGTTTGATGCTCAACTCTCATCTCAGTAATTGGCACTTTCTTCCAAGGAGTCATTTTCGTCGCTACATAGTAGTAGCAACTAGGGAGAATCTATTGGGGCAAGCATAGATATCTACTCTATGTTGAGAAGTCCATAGCTCTTCTCAAGCTTTGGGGGTATATCTACAGGCTAAATGAGATTGCTTTTGCTTGCCGAGTCGAGTGCATCCTCGTCAGGCTTATACTCGGTAGGATCAGGCAACTCATAAAACTTGGCTGCACGGAGCTGAAGTCCCATACACTCAAGCGAATGATCCCAGAGTATCACTTGATTATACTCCAAAACCCGCAACCATTCTACAGATGATAGCCATCGGACAGTAGACATCGCGAACGGTGTATCTGGTCTTCCGATGTGTTCGGCTCGTTGGAAGCAGTCAGATGCTTGATATAAATCGCTAGCCTCACGTCGACGAAAGAATCGCATCACGAGTGCTTTCCCATGAGTCAAGAGGAGTTCAGTCTTTTGAGATGGCGAGGAATTCCCGGAGAACATCGGTTCCTGCATCTCCGCTGTACGGATGATAGCATCCAAGAGGTTGATATCGAGGGAGCTTCTGCACTGCTCGATAGACTGAGTTGCTGCTATCACTGCGGGGTCATAACCGACGCGTCGTTGAAATGCATACTGTGTCACTTTGATCAAACCGCTTTGCCGAGAATAAGGGATATATATTAGCCACTCACGTCGTTAACATTAGTCCAGTGATCAAAGCATGCATCCAGGTCCGACTTCCATCCATAAATCCCGTACCGAGTGAGTCGAGCCTTGACAAAATGGCACTGTAAGATAGCACGGTCTGAGTCGTTTAATAGGTCTTTATTGCGTCCTGAGTCTAGAGCATCCTGCAGCGAGGTGATAGCGGTCTGGAGACCATCCGTTTTCGCGCCTTTCATGACGGAATCCATGAGCTCTCGAAGGCGTGCCAAAACATCCTCTACAGTCCGGAAATTCGACATGATTTCTTCGAGATATGTTAGTATTGTGTCTCACCGAAAATTCGAGAACAACCCACAATCGGTAGTGTAAGAAGCCAAAAGCACGAGCAGGGTACGTTCGGCTTCGCCAGAGTGGGAGAGGAAACGGACGCTTATATTCACAGAGCTCTTCTTTTAAAGGAACGACTGCAAAATTGCCATACTTAACCGATAGCTGCCAATAAACAGAAATCTGATCCACAGCAATTTTTATTGTTGGACGTAAATGCGGGAGGCTCGGGCGATGACAGATCGTGGACGTTTCAGTACAGACAATATGAGTATGTGATCACTCACCACGTTCTATCAAGGGCCATGTCATTCAGCATAAAATCCAAGAATAGCATAGTATTCACCCGCAGTGATGGATAACATTTGATATGGATCTTTGATTCAAGCGCTGACTTGAACGCGATAGTGCCAGCGAATTGGTACAAAAGCAGCAAGACTGTTAATAGGGGACTCTAAATACCGTAATGGACGTACGGAACCCAGCTGCAGAACGGCCTCCCGCGATCTCGAAGCTCCTTAGTAGCAAGATGAAGCCCGTAAGCCGCGTCCCTAACATCAGGAGTCTTTTCTTCTCCATTTCCATTTCGGAATAGATGTCGATAAAACACGTCTGCGACGATGGGTGCATCGACGTCGTATATAGACCTAGAATATTGGTAAGCGTTGAAGGAAAATCATAAGCACACATGCAAATCCACATACCACATCGTGCCAACGACGCTCCTAAATCCCGCAAAAATCATCGTAGCCACCAGGTTCAAGGACTCATCAGGCCGAATTTTGTCACCTTTCGCCGTCTCGCAAGCACTAAGGTATGCTAGTGCACCCCCAGGGACCTCGCAATCTGAGATGATCCTGGACATCGTCAGCTTGCCGCCGCTCAAGAGAAGGTAACTTTCGAGAGGGTTGTCGCGATGTTGCATGCCATGACACCCGAAATGAACGAAAGACGACCGTTGAATGTCGGTAATGAGAGTTTCGACCTTGTTTGAATTCTCCCCTTCTCCGACATGGGTAATGAGGTGGCGACGATGAGGTACATGTTTTTTAATTACCATGAGCTCTTCTTGGGTGGCTGGAAGGGGTGCTGCACCAGGCGCCTCTGGCTCGATGACGGCTGTCATCCTAAAGTCTGACGGAATGTGCGGATGGGGATGAAGAAGGTCTTGGGGAGAGGTGCAGTATGAAGAGACTGTATACTGGAAGATGCAGTCGATTGGTTTGTTATCGTCGGAATAAATACCTGCAGCATGAATGGGGAGGGAGTTAAATGGCCCAGTGGGACACCACCAAATTCTTCCTGGTGTTTCTGTCTGTATGAACGTGACCCAACGTCAGCAAGAGCATTAATGAAGAGACAAGAATCTCACCTTGTGAAGGTTAAGTGCCTCAACAACAGGACTGACCACTTCCGTCCATAGGTAATCCAAAGCCCAACCGAAGATTGTTTCGTTAGGAATCGCTGGGCTATCACGGATGACGTCCCGTCCCAATAAATTCCGTACAATCTCATTCCTATCCTGAGTTAGATGGATGGCGCTCATTCCTGTTTCTAGCAATGTATGCAGGAGTTCCTTCAGCGCCATCAAATCCAATAGATTGGTGGTTGGTAATGGGACGTGTTGGACTGGCCCGGTGATTTGCATTATCAAGGCATCACATCCAAGTCCAGAGGCATTCAGGAATACAATTGGTCCACCCTGCGCGCCCGACTGAAGAGAAGGAAAGGATGGAGGGAGTAGGAACTCTTGGTGGTCCGGGAGCCTTCGAATCTTGTCAATAATCTGACGTCGTAAGTCAGTTAGATCAGAGAGGCTTTGCGTTATGCCACCACCTGTTCCCCACTGTGCTCCAGTATTTGAGGACTCTAAAGCATACGATGCACGCTCAAGCTGACGAGAAATGGAAATGAATTCTGTGGCCAAGGTCGGGTGCGACGAGGCGAGTTCATCAACTGGTGTTCGAAGCTGGAGAGCTTGGGACCAGAAGATTGAACGACCGGTAGACAGGAAGACGACGGCAAGCTTGAATCTGCCTGTAGACGCTGCGCACCCTACTGCATTTCCTACAAGCTCGCCGCTGTGGCGAAGCACATCCTGACGCTGTGATAGCGTGAATTCTAATGAGGCAATTTGTGGGAGTAGTTCTATGGCATAGTGGTACGCATCGAGCGCGAGGATAGCTTGCCCATATTTTTGAGCACAGGAAGCCCAGCGCTTTGCGGTTTGGAATCGGGGCATCAATGATCCCATGTCGTATTTGGCTCCTTCTTCGTAGCAGTGGAGCGCCTCTATGAGATCTTCATCATCACTGGACCCTCGGAAACCTCTTGCAGGTGCAGCTGGACTACGTATCGAAATATTATTCTTGCCTCCAAGTTCCCAAATCAGCTTGAAACGCCTTCGAAGACCCTCTGCTAGGGTACTCAACAAGCGTTGTCGGCTTGGGTGAGGGTTTGATTGTAGATCCAATGCTTCTCGGCAAAGTAAAATACATTCGTCACCATCTTGTATATTTCTTGTCCGCTTGAAACGGGTACGCAAGGCAACCGCTAGATTAATTAGGGTGGACCAACGATTGTGGTCAGGTGGAGGGCGGAGTGTCAACCCTTCCCGATGGAGGTTGATACACTCCTCGATATCGTCCAAAACACCATCAAGGGAATACCGAGCAAGGAGCCCTCGGGCTAGACTATTGAGGGCTTTAGGTCGGTCGGGTTCTGATTTGCGTGATAGTGCAAGGGCCTCTCGATGAATTGTGATGGATTCCTCGAGGTCTTGTCTCGACCGGTTCCGCTCGTACAAAGTGTTTAGGGTGTTTCCAAGGTTAATAAGAAGTTTTGAACGTGAGCCTGGATGAGCTGCACTTGGGGCAGGTAAGATGCTCAGAGCTTGTCGCTGTAACTCAAGGCACTCTAGAAGGTCTTGAGTGACTCCTTTTTGTTCGAAACGGAAAAAAAGGGCATTTCCCAAGGACATGAGAGAGGTGTCACGAATGGGGTTCAAAGCAGGTGGAAAAGTCATTGATTCTCGATGACGCGTAATGCATTCTTCGAGATCCTGAGCCTTCCCTCTCTGCAGGAAGAGGACCAGAAGGTTGTTGGCTAAGTTGTTCGTCAACGTGAACCAGTCTGGACTCTGCGGAGGCTCTAAATCGAGCGCCTCTCGGTCCAGCTGGATGGACTCTTCGAGGTCTTCACTGTTTCCCAGTTTCTCAAAGCGCTGAAAAAGCGCACGTGCTAGGTTCGGCAAAATTCCTGGGCGGCTTTTGGGAGCGGATTGGATCACAGCTTCCCTAAAGAGCTTGATCGAAGTTTCCAGATCTTCAATCTTTCCCTCCCGCTCGTAGCGTACCAATAGCACCTCCGCCAGCTTCTGTAATGCATGGTGGTGGGCCGTATGTTTTGCCGGGGGTGAGTTAATGGCCTCCCAATAAAATGCAAGGCACTCCTCAAGATCTTGGGTGTCTCCTTTCTCCTCGAAGCGGACATACAGACTATCTGCCAGGTTTGTCAAAGAGAGGCATTGATTTTGGTGTGAAGGACCTCGTAACTGAAGGACTTCTCTGTGCAAGACAATACTTCGGTCAACATCTTGGAGGCGTTTCTCTCGTTTGAAGCGGACATAAAGCGCACAGGCTAATGGTTCCACGGTTGTAGGCCGATCTTCATGTGCCTGGGGTGTGATAGCGACGGCTTGCGTCAGGAGGGAGATAGCCTCCTCAAGATCGTTATATTCCTTTCGTCGTTCGCATCGTAGCAAGAGCGAATTTCCTAGATCTTTGAGGCAATTCCGATGAATAGGATCATTTGGCGAATCTAAGGCGAACCATTCCCTGCAAAGCATGATGATTTCATCCAACTCTGATAAGACTTCATTTCTCTCGAACCGGTATAGTAGTGCTTTAGAAAGAGACGCGAGGGAGAGGGAACGGGAGGGATGGTATACCGGCCGCAAAGTTAAGCCCTCCCTATGAAGAAGGATGCACTTCTCCAGAGTTTCGAGGTCACGGTGGTATCCGTATCGAAAGTGCAAGGCGATTCCAAGATTGTGTAGGGGTAGGAGACGCCGGGGATGTGGTGCCTTTCGAGACTGTAGGCAAGTGGAGAGAGTCGTGATGACATCTTCGAGCTCCACCCCGGTAATTTCGCCTTCCGATAGAAGTGGCAACACTTTAGATAGTGCAACATTGCTCTCGATGTCCATTTCAACGATCTCCCTGTAATACTCGTTCAGGCGACCAAGACTTTTGACCTGTCCCCATTCTATGACTCGCAGCCATTCAGCAAAGGCGAGGTATGTCAGACAGAGATTTTCGTATGCTGGATGACCATCACAGGTACGTTTGGCATGCTGGAAACTGGCTGAGGCATGACATAGGTCTCTAGCCTCACACTTTCGTAAGAATCGCATCACCAGCGCGTTTCCGAGAATCAAGAAGAGCTCGGTCACCTGAAGTGTCGAGCCACCCTGGATAAATGACGATAAGGCTGCCTCTGCGGTGCGTATGATGGTATTGAGGGTGGAGATGTGGAGGAGACGTCGGCTTTCTTGAAGCAGGTGAGCGGCAGTTTGTACTTGCCCAATCCCACCGTCGCGCAACTGGTCTGCATACTGCAACGATTGGAATGAACATCGTTCCCGAAGTATTGGCATGTTCACTCACCTTCATAGCACATTCTATATGAGAATATGAATAGCAGCCATCCAGGTCATTAATCCATCCGTGTATACCGTATCGGGTGAGCATCGCTTTAGTTAGATAGCACTGTACGATAGCACGTTTCTCTCCAACATAAAGGTTGGCATCTAGTGCACCTTGCAGTGAAGAAATAGCCGCCTGAAGACCGTCTGTCCTGACTTCCTTTCTAACGAAATGTAAGAGTTCTCGAAGTTGCGTCAAGATTTCTTCTGGTGTTTGAGCGTTCATCACCGACTATAAGAGATGTCAGGCACCGTATGATCGAGAATGGCAGACAAGCATACAATCGTGCGGATACCTGGTATGTTCAGGTTATTAAGGCTCCAAGAGAGCGGAAGGCAACGAACCTGCCTTTAAATGTCGACAGTACCGCCATCGTGAGTCATCAGTAGCTGCCGTGCGACCCAAGGAGATACCTCTGACGACGAATGTGGTAGGAAAGGAATAGTGCTGTGAGGAAGCACACAGACGCGAAGAGCTTGAAGGGCGCCTTGTTGTCGATGGATCATGTGTGTGGACCCACTGTGGGTCCAATGTGGGGATGTTCATTGTATTGGGATCTGTCAACCATCGGCGGACCTTAATGATGTCGTTTTGAGTCGTGATTTGTCGTTGAGAGGAAGTTGTAGCAGTCGTAGGGGGAAAATGGCATTCGGAGTGGCCAAGGAATCTACGCGCACCGCTCCTTGTTGGCCAGATCAGCACTATTTCGCCCAGATCCACTCACCAGTTAGATATACCAAGGGCCGCGCGCCGCGCGGCAGGACCCACTACGGCCTTTTCATGGGCAGAATAAACTATCAATAATAGCAACATGTATTCATTAAATCCAAGTGTGATACGAAAGGCAGACGGGTCCAACTTGAAGATGAGCAAGTAAAAAACCACCACAGAGGCTCGAGCGCTCTGCAACGTGATCTTTTCATTACGTCATGTCACGAGAGCTTACTATGTTAGGGAATTGTGCCAGAATCGACGAAACCACAGCCAAAAGCTGAAAAAACCGGCCCACTAAAACCCACTACTAAAGTAGTGGGGAATACAGGACCCTTCAAAAACCCGAAAGAGCGACAGGGAAATGAATACAGGTCAAATAGAGGTGGAAATTTCGCTAGGAGAATGGTGATGCATACAGCATTTTGTCCGATCTTCCAGCTTGCTTCCAGCTATACAGCCACGCGGTTGGTTGCCGGATGGAGACCCCAAGCGTTAGGCAATTTCGCGGTTCTTGATCGATACCGTGGCCAAAGCTGCATGGCGATAGAGAGTAGTATGCAAAGTTATATGCATGGTTCATAAGAAAAATGATATTTTCAAGCAAGGATGTCCTCGCATTTCCATAGGTCTCTGGGCTAGGCCCTACATCAATAAAACCGTTGTTCTACGTGAATCTAATTCAGATCGAGCATAGAGGTTCCAGCAGCGAGAACTTACACAGAGTACCCCATTTAATACTTTCCTTCGCTTTCTTGACCGCCTTGGATTCCTCCTTTTTCTTTGACGTCGCTGCAGAGGCGAAGATGGACCGGGAAAGAGCCAACCGAAGTGCTGTGTTTTCTGTTTGTTCGTGTTATTTATCGAAGCCTTCGCCTTGTAACTGGCATGTCGCTGTGTCGTGCTTGAAGGCAGACCCAATGTTCACCGTGACCCATACAGAACGACTCCGCCATCTTTACTCGTCAACGGGCCAAGGTCTGAGCATCTGCGCCCCCCTCAATCAATCCTAGCAGGACTCAACGCTAATTTTATGTCGCAATAATGCACCAGATTCCCTTCGACGTATTCACTGGCACCTAACCCAGTCTGGACTTGGCTCTTCAAGTAGTTCATTGGCGACAGCCTTGGGCGGAGGTCCTGGATCCGACTTCGACCTTTTCGACTTCAACACTGACTGTACCACTCCTGAAGGCGCATCAACTTGGATAACTCTCATCTTCAAGTTGAGAGCGGGTGTAATGTGCTGCCCATGGAAGTCTCTGGCAGGCCATCCTCAGCAGCCCTTACGAACTCTCGCTCGCATCCCAGGTGGCGTGTCACCTTCCAAGTTACTGCCTTACTCCTTTTCTGGAAAGTTCGCTGCACGGGTACCTGCCAGCAGGATTGTGGGTCGTCGATTGCCCACTGCGATGTGGAAATGTCGCACCAACGCGGTTCATGTGCTCCGGCCACTTGAAGACGGCGCAAGTCTAGGTAGACCTGCTGCCCGTGGTTCGTGAGCTGGGTTCTACGAACTTGGTCGGGTGGTCACGTTTGGTGGCAAACGCCCCTGAGTACCGATGGATGAGGTGTTGAGTAGTAGCGCCGAGGGCCCCATGTACAAGGGATCCTAGTGGTTGGAGATGTTTGGGAGCTTTGAAGGATGGCGCATGTCCTTCAGCTCACTTCGCTGTCCGCGATTGTAAAATCGTGGAACTCATTTCAGACTCTTGGTCTGCTATAACTTCAAATTTTTTCCCGTTCACTCACACATTCAGCATCTGGTTTGGACTGGAGGATAGCACATTACAGAAAGAAGGTATGTCTTAAAAGGCTTGCATACCGTTACTCATGCTGACAGTTGTATTACAGGTACGTCCACTAGGATAGAGAATCCTCGTGTTTTCAATACCATCAATCCAATAAATGCAACTTCCTTTCTTCGCGAATTCGAGTTGTCAGCTGTCAGTTCCGTGGATGAAAACATAAAAGGGTACCCACAAATGCAATCTGTAAGACCTCGAGGCGCCCCCATCCTACCGTGTTCATCAATATAGCCTGGTTCAACTATGTAACGGCCCCTTCATCTCAGACAAGAACCAGCACATCGAGAGCATTGGTACCGCTCTCTTGCCCTGGTACCGTCCCTCTCGAAGGAGAGGCGGTCCTTTGCTGCGAGGTTGACAAGAATGCGAAAACTGGGAGGTGGGTATTTGGGTGTCACTCTGACGGGAGATGATCTGATAAAGAAGTAGGTTCCTAGACCTATGTATCAACTACGTCTTCAGACGACGTCAAAGTTCTTCGCACGGCTTGTCAAGGAGTCACTTTCGGACGCGACAACAAAGATAGCTTGGACGAGAGCTATCGTGAAGTTGGAAAAGTGGATACCTCGGACTTCTTGACAAGCTTCAAACTATGTAGATTGACTCCGTATTATTGAACTTTTAGAAGGATGTTCAGTTTAAGCTCTAACGTGAACGCGATAGTGGTAGTGAATTGAGTACAAAGGCGGCAAGAAAAGACTGCCAGTATAAGCTTCTAAATACCGTAATGGACATATGGAACCCAGCTACAGAACGGCCTTCCGAGATTTCGTAGCTCCTGAGTAGCGAGATGAAGGCCGTAAGCTGCGTCCCTAACATCAGGAGTCTTCCCTTCTCTGTTTCGGAATAAATGTCGATAAAACACATCTGCGACAATTGGCGCATCAACGTCATATATCGACCTAGCAGATGGATTAGCACTGACACAAGATCATAAACACGAATGCAAATCTACGTACCACATCGTGCCAACGACACTCCTAAATCCCGCGAAAATCATCGTAGCCACGAGGTTCAAAGACTCATCAGGCCGAATTTCATCACCTTTCGCCGTCTCGCAAGCACTAAGGTATGCGAGTGCACCCCTAGGAACCTCGCAATCTGAGATGATCCTGGACATAGTCAGCTTGCTGCCGCTCAAGAGTAGATAGCTTTCGAGAGGGTTGTGGGGATGTTGCATGCCATGACATCCAAAATGAACAAATGACGACTGTTGAATATCGGAAATGAGAGTTTCGACTCTGTTTGGATTCTCCCCTTCTCCAACATGAGTAATGAGGTGACGATGGTGGGGTACGTGTTCTTTAATTACCCTGAGCTCTTCTCGTGTGGCTGGAAGGGGTGCTGCACCAGGTGCCTCTGGCTCGATGATGGCTGTCATCCTAAGGTCTGGTGTAATCTGCGGCTTGGGATGAAGGAGGTCTTGGGGAGAGGTGCAGTATGAAGAGATCGTGTACTGGAAGATACAGTCGATTGGTTCGTTATCGGCAGAATAGATGCCTGCAGCATGAATGGGGAGGGAGGTAAAAGGTCCAGTGGGACACCACCAGACTCTTCCCGGCGTATCTGTCTGTGCGAACGTAACCCAATATCAGCAAGAGCATTAGCGAAGAGACGAGAGGCTCACCTTGTGAAGGTCAAGCGCCTCAACAACGGGACTTACCACCCTGGCCCATAGGTATTGTAGGGCCCAGCGGAAGGTTGTGTCGTTGGGACTTACTGGGCTATCACGGAAAACATCCCGTCCCAATAAATTCCGTACACTCTCAATCCTATCCTGAGTTAGATGGATGGCGCTCATTCCTGTTTCTAACAAAGTATGCAGGAGTCGCTTCAGCTCCATCAAATCCGATAGATTGGTCGTTGGCAATGGGACGTGTTGGACTGGCCCAGTGATGTGCATTATTAAGGCATCACAGCCGAATCTAGACGCATTCAGAAATACAATTGGTCCAGCCTGCGTGCCCAACTGAAGGGAAGAAAAGGAAGGAGGGAGTAGGAACTCTTGGTAGCCCGGGAGCCTTCGAATCTTGTCAATAATCTGACGTCGTAGGTCGGTGAGATTAGAGAGGCTCTGCGTCATACCACCACCTGTCCTCCACTGTGCTCCTGTATTCGAGGGATCTGTGGTATACGATGCACGTTCAAGTTGGCGAGAAATGGAAATGAATTCTGTGGCCAAGGTTGGGTGGGAAGAGGCAAGTTCATTGACTGGTGTTCGAAGCTGGAGAGCTTGGGACCAGAAAATCGAACGACCAGTGGACAGAAATACAACGGCAAGCTCAAATCTGCTCACTGTGGTAGCGCACCTTACTGCATTTCCTACAAGCTCGCCGTTGTGGCGAAGCACATCCTGACGCTGTGACAGTGTGAGCTCTAGTGATGCAATTTGTGGAAGGAGTTCCATGGCGACGTTGTACGCATCAAGCGCGAGGTCAGTTCGGCCGTATCTGCGAGCACAGGAAGCCCAGCGCTTCGCAGTGTTGAGTCGAGTGATCGACGGTCCTGTATCACATTTGGCCCCTTCTTCATAGCAGCGTAGCGCCTCTATGAGATCTTCGTCATCATCACTGGATGCTTGCAAATTTCTCGCAGGTACAGCAGGACTATGTGGCGCGATATTCTTCTCTCGAAGTTCTCCAATCAGCTTGAATCGGCTTCGAAGACCTTCCGCTAGGTTGGTCAACAAACTTGGTCGGCTTGGATGAGAGTCCGGTTGTAAATCCAATGCTTCTCGGCAGAACAAGATACATTCATTAATATCTTGTATATTCCTTGTCCGTTTGAAATGGCTACGCAGGGCAAGCCCTAGATCATACAGAGTGTGCCAACGGCTAGGGTCGGGCGCGGGGCGGAGTGACAACGCCTCCCGATGGAGGTTAATACATTCCTCGATGTCGTCCAAAACCGCATCAAGGTAATGCCGACCAAGGAGCCCCCTGGCTAGACTATCAAGGGCTCTAGGTCGGTTGGGGTCCGATTTACGCAATAGGACGAGGGCTTCTCGATGAATTGTGATGGATTCCTCAAGGTATTTTCTTGACTGTGTGTGCTCGTAAGAAGAGAGCAGAGTGTTTCCAAGGTTATTGAGCACTATTGAACGTAAGCCTGGTTGAGCTGCACTTGGGGCAGGTAAGCGATTCAGAGCTTGGCGATGTAGCTCAAGGCACTCTTGAAGGTCTTGAGTAACTCCTTTCTGCTCAAAACGAGCAAAGAGGGCATTCCCCAAGGACATGAGAGAGATGTGACGTCTGGGGCTCGAAGCAGGTTCCAGGGTCATTGATTCTCGATTAAGTGCAATGCACTCGTCGAGATCCTGAGCCTTTCCACTCTGCTCGAAGAGAACGTGAAGGTGGGTGGCCAGGCTGTTCATTGCCCTGAACCAGTCTGGACTCTGACGAGGCTGTAAATCGAGCGCCTCCCGGCCCATCCGGATGGACTCCTTGAGGTCGTCACTGATTCCCAGTTTCTCAAAGCGCATAAAATGCGCACGCGCGAGATCCAACAAGGTTTTCGAGCGGTTTTGAGGCGTGGATTGGATCAATGCTTCTTCGAGGAGCTCAATTGAAGTTTCCAGCTCTTCAATCCCTCCCTCCCGCTCGTGATGCATCTGTAACACCGTTGCCAGCTTCTGCAATGAATCGTAGTGGACTGGATGGTTTGCAGAGGTTGAGTGGATAGCCTCCCTACAAAACGCAAGGCACTCCTCAAAGTCCTGGGTGTCTCCTTTCTCCTCGAAGCGGTCATGGAGTGAAGTGGCCAAGCTGGCCAAAGAAAGGCATCTATTGTAATGGGAAGGACCTCGTAGTTTCAGAACTTCTCTGTTCAAGGCAATACTTTGGTCAAGATCTTGGAGGCGTTGCTGTTGTTTGAAGCGGGCGTAAAGGGCACAGGCTAGTGGTTCCACGGTTGTAGGCCGATCTTCATGTGCCTGGGGTGTAATAGCGAGGGCTTGCGTCAGGAGGGGGATAGCCTCCTCAAGATCGTTATATTCCTTTCGTCGTTCGAATCGTAGGAACAGCGATTTTCCTAGATCTTTGAGGCAATTCCGATGAAAAGGGTCGTTTGGAGAATCTAAGGCGAACCATTCCCTGCAAAGCATGATGATCTCATCCAACTCTGATAAGACTTCATTTCTCTCGAACCGGTATAGAAGTGCTTTAGAAAGAGACGCGAGGGAGAGGGAACGGGAGGGATGATATACCGGCCGCAGAGTTAAGCCTTCCCTATGAAGAAGAATGCACTTCTCCAGGGTTTCGAGGTCACGGTGGTATCCGTATCGAAAGTGCAAGGCGATTCCAAGATCGTGTAGGGGTAGGAGACGCCGGGGATGTGGTGCATTTCGAGATTGTAGGCAAGTGGAGAGAGTCGCGATGACATCTTCGAGCTCCGCGCCGGTGATTTCGCCTTCCGATAGAAGTGGAAACACTTTAGATAGTGCAATATTGCTCTCTTTGTCCATTTCGACGATCTCCGTGTAATACTCGTGCAGGCGACCAAGACTTTTGACCTGTCCCCATTCTATGACTCGCAGCCATTCAGCAAAGGCGAGGTATGTCAGACAGAGATTTTCGTATGCTGGATGACCATCGCAGGTACGTTTAGCGTGCTGGAAACTGGCTGAGGCATGACACAGGTCTCTAGCCTCACACTTTCGTAAGAATCGCATCACCAGCGCGTTTCCGAGAATCAATAGGAGCTCGGTCACCTGAAGTGTCGAGCCACCCTGGATAAATGACGATAAGGCTGCCTCTGCGGTGCGTATGATGGTATTGAGGGTGGAGATGTGGAGGAGACGTCGGCTTTCTTGAAGCAGGTGAGCGGCAGTTTGCACTTGCCCAATCCCACCGTCGCGCAACTGATCTGCATACTGCAAGGATTGGAATGAACATCGTTCTCGAAGTATTGGCATGTTCACTCACCTTCATAGCACATTCTATATGAGAATATGAATAGCAGCCATCCAGGTCATTAATCCATCCGTGTATACCGTATCGGGTAAGCATGGCTTTAATTAGATGGCACTGTACGATAGCACGTTTCTCTCCAACATAAAGATTGGAATCTAGTGCACTTTGCAGCGAAGAAACAGCCGCCTGAAGACCATCCGTCCTGACTTCCTTTCTGACGAAATGCACGAGTTCCCGAAGTTGCGTCAAGATCTCTTCCGGAGTTTGGGCGTTCATCACCGTCTTTATAAAATATTAGCCTCCCAACAATCGAGAACGGCAGATGAACATACATTTGTGCGGATACCTGCTATGCGTGGATTATGGCGCTTGTAAGAGAGCGAAAGGCAACAAATCTGCCTTTAAATATCGACAGTACCGCCATCGTGAGTCATCGGTAGCTGCCGTGCCACCTCAAGGAGAAACCTCTGACGACGAATGTGGTAGGAAAGGAATATTGCTGTGAGGAAGCGCACAGGTGCGAAGAGCTTGAAGGGCGCCTCGTTGGTGGTGGATCATGTGTGTGGACCCACTGTGGGTCCAATGTGGGGAGAATTGTTGTATTGGGATCTGTCACCCGTCGGCGGATCGCACTGATACCGCTGTGAGTCGTGATTTGGTACAGAGATGAATTTATAGCATTGGTAGAGGGAAAATGGCCTTGCACTTGGAGTGACCAAGGAATCCTAGGCGTAGGAGGGCTCCATGTTGGCGAGATTAAGGATATTTCACCTAGGGAAGTAATGATTTGGCCACCCTTTCCTCTTGATGAGCAAGGCTGTAGCTTTCACCGTGTATTCGTTCTATTTTTGCGCGAGCTTCCCGGAGAGCTTGTACAGACAGATGAACTTGGTCCGAGTCCAGACATCTCTAAGCCGACTAAGCCGGCCAACGTTGTGCTGCGTCAATCTGATTCAGATAGAGGATAGAGGTCCAAGCATTCAGAACGCACATAAAGCACACTAATTGATATTTTCCTTCGTTTTCTTAACGTTTTGCCTTCCTGGTTCTTCTTTGGCGTATTTCGGAGGTGAAGCTGGGCGTCAAGCTCAGAGGAGGATGTCCTGTTTGTCCGTGTTATTTCTCAAAGCTATTGGCTTCTGTTGTTGGCATGTTAGATGCTGGAAGTCTTCCTTGCTTTCGAGGAGGCCGTGAGGTTCACCACAAGTATGATGACTGAGTTGTCTCTACTCGTGAACAAGCTAAGGTATGGGTACTCTAGTCTCTCTCAGTTGTTTCTACCTGGACTTGACGCTAGTTTATTGTCGTACCAGAAACCAACCAGAAACACGGCGGCCTGGTGCAAGCTTGGGTGCAAGTCACTCCTTGGTCATTCCAAGATCTTAATTTAAACTTTGCGTTAGGTGAGATGTTACTTGGCTGCATAAGGCTTGAAACTCATAACCGGGACCAGGCACGCTTACCCCCTCCAACTACCTTGGATGTATCTATTCATCACGCTCCGGACTCAGTTCTTCCATCGGCGAGAGCCCTGGGCAGAGGTCATGGATCCCACTTCCTTTTCAACTTCGACAGCGACCTTACCAAGCCAGAAGTCCTATCGTCATGGATAGCTCTTGTCTCGGAGCCATTACATTTCACCGTAATGTTCAGTCCATCCACGAACGCACAGACACGACCTTGGGGGAAGTGTCCGGCAGGCCATCTTCAGCAGCCCTTCCAAAACCTCACTCGCATTCTAGCTGGCGTGTCACCTTTCAAGCTCCTGGCTTGCTCCTTTCTCGGAGAGCTCGCGGCATGGGTAGTACCTGCCAGATGAATAGCGGGTCGTCAACTGCCCACTGCGATGTGGAAACGTCGCGCTGACGAGGCTCATGTGCTCCAGCCACCTGAAGATGGCGCAAGTCTAGGTAGACCTGCTACCTGTGGCTTGTGAGCTGGGGCCTACGAACTCCGTTAGGTTGTCACGTTTGGTGGCAAACGCCCCTTAGTACCGATGGATGGGGTGTTGAGTGGTAGCGCGCAGGAGGTCATGTACGAGGGATCCAAGTGGTGGCTGGATACGTTCGGGAGCTTTGAAGTATGGCGCGTGTCCTTTAGTTGACTTCGCTACCCGCGATCATAAAATCGTGGAACTCGATTCAGACTACAGTCGGTCTGCTGTGGAATTTTGACTGTTTTGCTTTCGCTCCTCGCTGAGGATTGCATCTTGCACAAGAAAGAGCTCATTGAAGGCAGAAGGTATGTCCCTCTAAGGTTTGTGTTCCGACGCTTACGCTGACTGGAATTTTGGTTGACAGGTACGTCAACTAGGATAGAGTATCTCTTGTTTTCGCTGCTCTTGCTCCGATAAATATAAGGTCCATTTGTCACGAATTCGAATCATCAGCTGTCAGTTCTCTACAGAGAAAATGTCAACGCCTACCCACAAATACAATGTGTAAGACCTCGAGGCACGCCCACACTCCCCTGTGCATCAACATAGCCTCGGTTCTTTCATGTCAGATACGAACCAGCACATCGAGAACACATAAATCTGGATGGATCAGACTTCTTTCAAGCTGTCATTTAATAAGAATCTTCGGTTTAAGTTCTAACGTGAACGTGATAGTGACAGTGGATTAGGTACAAAAGCGGCAAGAAAGGACTGCTTGTATAAGCCGCTAAATACCGTAATGGACGTACGGAACCCAGCTGCAGAACGGCCTCCCAAGATCTCGAAGCTCCTGAGTAGCGAGGTGAAGACCATGGGCTGCATCCCTAACATCGGGATTCTTCTCTTCTCCATTGCGAAATAGATGTTGATAAAACACGTCTGCGACGATGGGTGCGTCGATATCATATATAGACCTAGCAAATGTGTAAGCGCTGAGGGAAGATCATAAGCACAGGACAATCTACGTACCACAACGTGCCAATGACGCTCCTAAATCCCGCAAAAATCATCGTAGCCACTAGGTTCAAGGACTCATCTGGTTGAATCTCGTCTCCTTTCGCCGTCTCGCAAGCACTAAGGTATGCCAGAGCACCCCTAGGAACCTCGCAATCTGAGATAATCCTGGACATTGTCAGCTTGCTGCCGCTTAAGAGAAGGTAACTTTCGAGAGGGTTGTGGGGATGTTGCATGCCATGGCATCCAAAATGTACAAAGGACGACCGTCGAATATCGGAAATGAGAGTTTCGACCTTGTTTGAATTCTCTGTTTCTCCAACATGAGTGATGAGGTGACGATGGTGGGGTACGTGTTCTTTGATCAGCCTGAGCTCTTCTCGTGTGGCTGGAAGGGGTGCTGCACTAGGTGCGTCAGGCTCAATGATGACTGTCATCCTGAAGTCCTGTGTAATTTGTGGCTCGGGACGAAGAAGGTCCTGGGGAGAGGTGCAGTATGAAGAGACTGTATACTGGAAGATACAGTCGATTGGTTCGTTATCGGCAGAATAGATACCTGCGGCGTGAATGGGGAGGGAGGTAAATGGTCCAGTAGGACACCACCAAATTCTTCCTGGTGTTTCTGTCTGTATGAATGTGACCCAACATCAGCAAGAGCATTAATGAAGAGACAAGAATCTCACCTTGTGAAGATTAAGCGCGTCAACAACAGGACCGACCACCGTGGTCCACAGGTAATGCAAAGCCCAACGGAAGGTTGTTTCGTTAGCAGTTACTGAGCTATCACGGATGATATCCCGTCCCAATACATTTCGTACGATTTCAATCCTATCCGGGGTTAGCTGAATGGCGCTCGAACCTGCCTCCAACAATGCATGGAGGAGTCCCTTCAGCTGCATCAAATCCCGTGAATTCGTCGTTGGTAGTGGGATATGTTGCACTGGCCCGGTAGCGTGCATTATTAGGGCATCACATTCAAATGCAGACGCATTCAAGAACACAATTGGCCCGGTTTGCGTGGCTAATTGGAGAGAGGAAAAGGCAGCAGGGAGTAGGAAATCTTCGTAGTCCGGGAGCCTTCGAATCTTGTCAATAATCTGACTTCGTAGGTCGGTGAGATTAGAGAGGCCCTGCGCCACACCACCACCTATCCCCCACTGTGTTCCTGTATTCGAGAGCTCTGTAGTATACGATGCACGTTCGAGTTGGCGAGAAATGGAAATGAATTCTGTGGCCAAGCTTGGGTGAGTAATTGCTAGGTCGTCAACTGGTGTTCGAAGCTGGAGAGCTTGTGACCAGAACACCGAACGACCAGTAGACAGGAAGACGACGGCAAGCTCAAATCTCCCTACTATCGCAGCGCACCTTACTGCGTTTCCTACAAGTTCGCGGCCGTGGCGAAGTACATCCTGGCGCTGTGCTAGGGTGAGCTCTAGTGATGCAATTTGTGGAAGTAGCTCCATGGCGAAGCGGTATGCATCGAGCGCAAGGATAGCTCGGTCATGTCTCCGAGCGCAGGAAGCCCATCGCTTCGCGGTATTGAGTCGGAAAATCAATGGTCCCGTGTCATATTTGGCTCCTTCTTCATAGAGGCGTAGCGCCTCCATGAGATCTTGATCATCACGACTGGCCTCTTGGGAACCTCCTGCAGGCACAACTGGATAAGGTAGCTCGATACTCCCGTCTTGAAGTTCCCCAACCAGCTTTGATCGGCTTTGAAGAGCTTCGGCTAGGTTGGTCAAGAAGGATTGTCGGCTTGGATGAGGGGCTGGTTGTATATCCAATGCTTCTCGGTAGAGCAAGATACATTCGTCGATATCTTGTATATTGCCTGTGTGCCGGAAACGGCTATGCAGGGCGAGCCCTAGATTATTTAGAGTGGAACAACGATTGGGGTGGGGGTTGGGGCGTAGCGTTAAAGCCTCCCGGTGAAGGTCGATGCATTCCTCAATGTCATCCAAAACTGCATCAAGGGAATGCCGAGCCAGAAGCGCGTTGGCAAGACTATTGAGGGATCTGGGACGGCCGGGGTTCGATTCGTGTAATAGTCCCAGGGCTTCCCGATGAACCGTGATGGATTCCTCGAGGTCTTGTCTTGACCCGGTCCGCTGGTAGGAAACAATCAGCGCATTCGCAAGATTGACCAAAGACGTCGGACGCAAGGCTGGATGAGCGGCGCTTGGGGCAGGTAAGACATTCTGAGCTTGGCGATGTAGCTCGATGGACTCCCGAAGGTCTTGAGTAACTCCTTTCTGCTCGAAACGAGTGAAAAGAGCATTTGCCAAGGAGTTGAGAGAGATGTAACGAGTGGGGCTCGGAGTAGGCTGCAAGATCATTGATTCTCGATTATGCATAATGCATTCCTCAAGATCCTGAGCCTTTCCACTCTGCTGGAAGAGGACGAGAAGGGCTGTCGCGAGATTGCTCAACACCTTTACTCGATTTGGATTGGGTGGAGGTAGTAAATCGAGCGCTTCTCGGTTCAGCGTGATGGCCTCCTCGATGTCTCCACTATCTCCCAGTTTCTCAAATCGCCTAAAAAGGGCGCCTGCTAGATCCAATAAAGTTCCTGAGCGACTTTCGGGGGACGATTGACCCAAAGCTCTCCGAAGGAGCCCGATTGAAGTTTCCAGGTCTTCTATGTTTCCTTTCCGATCGTGTTGGAATGACAGCACCATCGCCAAGTTCTGCAATGAATGGTGGAGTGCTGGATGTTGTTCTGGAGCTGAGTCAATAGCTTGCTTATAAGATGCAACGCACTCCTCGAAGTCTTGTGAGGTTCCTTTCTCTTCAAAGCGGGTATGCAAGGCATCTGCAAGATTCGCCAAAGAAGCGGGTCGATTCCGATCGGAAGAATCCTGCAATTCCAGGGCTTCTCTATGCAGGATAATGGATTGGTTGAGATCATGAAGGCGTCGCTGTTCCCCGAAGCGGGCATGAAGGGCATTGGCTAGTGAACGTAGGGATGAGGGCCGATCTACATGTGCCTGCGGCGTGATAGAGATGGCTTGCGTCAGGAAGGTGATAGCCTCCTCGAGATCATTGATCTCATGTTGTCGTTCGAATCGTATGAACAGTGATCTTCCTAGATCTTGGAGTCGAATCCGATGAGAAGGGTCATTTGCCGACTCCAAGGCAAGGCATTCTCTGCGAAGTATGATGCTCTCTTCCAAATCTGAGAAGACACCTTTTCTCTCGAACCGGTAGAAGAGTGCTGCAGCGAGAGGTGTGAGGGAGGTGGAACGGAAGGGATGATATACTGGCCGCATAGTTAATCCTTCCCTATGAAGATCGATGCACTCGTTCAAAGTTTTGAGGTCACCATGCCATTCATATCGAGTGAGGAAGGCGTTAGCAAGGTTGTGTAGGGGTAATAGGCGCCGGGGATGTGGTACCATTCGAAGTCGTAGGCAGGTGGAGAGAGATGTGATGGCCTCTTGAAGTTGTGCTTTGGTGATAGTTTCTTTCGATAGCATGGTTGGCATCCCGATATACAATGCAGTACTGCTCTCCTCATCCATACTGACTGCCTCTGACTGATACACCCGCATACGCGCAATGCTTTCAACCTGTCCCCATTCTATAACTCGGAGCCATTCAGCAAAGACCAGAGATGTCAAGCAGAGATTTTCGTATGCAGGATGTGTCCTGCAGATGTGTTTGGCATGCTGGAAGCTGGCTGAAGCATGGCACAGGTCTATAGCCTCACGCCTGCGCAAAAATCGCATCACTAGTGCGTTTCCGAGAATTAATAGGAGCTCAGTCACTTGAGTTATCGAGCCGTTCTGGACGAATGTCGATAGAGCTGCCTTCGCAGTGCGAATGATAGCATTCAAGGTGAAAATGCGGAGGGAACTTCGGCTTTCTTGGATAAGGTGAGCTGCGGTTTGCACTTGCCAGATCCCACCATCGCGCCACTGGTCTGCGTACTGCGAGTATCGGAACTTGAATAAACATAGTTTTCGAAAGTATCAGCGTCATCACTCACTTGGGTAACGCTTTCCAAATGAAAATTGCAGGTATCCAAGTCGATGATCCATCCGTGTATACCGTAGCGGGTCAGCAGCGCCTTAACCAGATGGCACTGTACAATGGCACGGTTCTCTCCTAGATAAACTTTGGCATCTATCGCACCTTGCAGCGACGCAATAGCTGCCTGGAGACCATCCATCTTGACCTCTTTTCTAACGGAATCCACAAGCGCCCGAAGTTGTATCAAGATATTGTCTGGGGTTTGGACATTCATCACCATCTATGAGATATATTAGCTTGCCGATATTTGATGATAAGAGACGGACATACAATTCTGCAAGAAGCGCGCTTGCCCAAGTTATTGTGCTTAGGTGAGAGCGGGATGCAGAGAACCTGGTTTCAACCGCCTATTGTACCACCATGAGTCATCAATAGTTGCTGTGCCACCCCAAGGAGACACCTTTGACGACGTATGCAGTGGGAAAGAATACTGCTGTGAGGGAGAGCACAGGTGCGAGGGGTTCGGAGGGTGCCTCACTTGGCGGATCATGTGGTGTGTGGATACTCTTCGAGATGGGATCTGTCACCCTTCGGTAAATCATAATGATGACAGTTTGACAGTCGAGGCTGTTGAGTTGCGATGCCCTGCAGCGCCAAAGGGTAGTGACTGAACGACTTCGCCAGGGACTCAAAGTGGACAAAGGCATGCGCTGGAATAAATCCTTGTTGGAGAGCTGAGCACGGATGCTTTGTGTGTCCGGGGAAGAAGTGATACACCTACTATTTCCTCTTCGTGGGTAAACATGTATGTTCCATAAGGTCTTCTTGCATTGTCGAAAGCTCTTTGACTCCGGATAGGCTGGCCCTTGCTGCGTGAATCCTTGCGTGAAGCCAGAGTTGAGCTCGAGTATAGAGATTCTAGCGATGGAAAACAAACGTAGAGTAGCCCGGTAGCGTGAGTCAACTTTTACCTCTCTTTTCCACAGCGGTCTTGTCTTCATGTATATTCTGTGTATCGAGCCTGCAGCTGCTGAGGTGAAGGTGAAGAGTCCGATGCCTGCGCGATGAGGATTTGTTCATGTTATTTTCCCAAGTCATTGCCTTCGGCTACAGTCACCTTCCGCGTCCGTCTCAACGCAGGAAATCAACAGGAAATGGAAAGCCGCGATGTTCACGACTTCAAGGACGACTTGGTCGTCTCTATTCGTGAATGGACTAACCTCTGAATACTCCAGTGTCCCTTGATCAGTCCTAGCAGAGCTTGACGCTAATTCAACGGCGGAAATGTACCAGAAATTCGCCTCACTGCGCGATATTCCAAGACCCTATTCGCTCACTTGCTGAGCATCCTACTTTGGAGAAGAACGGAGCTCTCCGCAGGAAGGAGGCTGGTCTGTTCAATAGCCTTGTTTCCCGTCACTTCCGCTACCTGGAATTTGTACGACAGGTAGGTCAACTAGGCTGGAGCATCTTCGTGTTTCAGTACTATCGATCCGATGAATACAACCCCCTTTTGCGCAAATTCGAGTCATCAGCTATCAGCTCTGTCGGGGAAGATCTCAGTAGACCCACAAATGCGATGTGTAAGACCTCGAGGCACGCCCACATTCCCATGTTCATATATCTAGCCTCCTTCAACTTTGTCACGTCCCTATCGTGTCAGACGTGATCCAACACATCGAGAACACATGTACCTCTCTGTAAAGAGACCCCACTTTTGCCATGGTACCGTCCCTTTCGGAGGAGAGACTGTCCTCTTCTACGTGGTTGACAAGAACGCAAAAACTGGGAGGTGAGTATTCGAATATCACTTTGACAGAGAGATGATCTAATGATGAAACAGGTTTCTCGACCCACCAAGTGCGTCTGCAGACGACGTCAAGTTTCTCAGTGAAGCATGTCAAGCAGCAACTTTCGGACGCGACGACGAAGACATACGGGATGAAAGCTACCGTCAAGCTGGAACAATGGATATGTCAGACTTCCTGACAACCTTCAATCTCAATAAACACCGTATTATGGATCTAGTTCGGGAACAGCTGTTGGATTGGGAACAACAGACCAGGGTCATCAAGGCCGAGTCGCACAAACTCAACGTTTACGGTCGGTTGCTCCCCTGGTTTCTATCGGCCATAGCTGACGTCTTTCTTTAGGATCGGGATCCTTCTTTAAGTCGTACAAGGACACTCCCAGGAGCGAAAACATGTTCGGATCCTCGTCGTTGTCTTCCCCACCGCCCACGTCGGTAGAGGACTCTTACTGCGTCACGACGATACAGAATGGACCTTCGACTCTTCCTCCCTCCTGCAAAGTCAGGAAACTCCTTCAATCGCATACGTCGCTTTCTTCAGCGACGTTGACCTCGAAGTCGTCCTGGTGGAATCCGGATATCGTGTCACTGTGACATACAACCTCTACCTCGAAGAAGCACCTCCTCCTGGCCGCGAAGAAGATTCAGATCCCGTCTTCAAAGACACTACACTCGTCGTAGCCCCTGCAGACGCCTTCAAGGATGCCATTGCAGCTGCCCTATCAGCCCTCTCCTTCCTCCCCGCTGGCGGTACTCTCGGTTTGGGTCTCTCATTCATATACTCTATCAACACCACCGGCCAGGACTCCAAATCCCTAGGCATTGAAGCTATAGCAACGCGTCTCAAAGGCTCAGACGGACCCATCATCTCCACCACCTCTCTTGGGCCTCAACCCTCCCTCAAAGGAATCTACACCGAAAACGCCGCCCAATGAACCAGAAACCTGTTCTTGTAGACCAAATGATGCCTCGTTCTCTATTATGGATGGGATCATGAGGTTGGTCGAATTCTTTTCATTGATAAGAGGAACGGAAATCTTCTATCCCAGGGAGATATACCTGACAAGTTTGTGGAAAGGAGGTCTGTCATGAGGTGCTTTGGGTGGCACCGTTGACAAAGTATTCCGAGTCCAATGTCAAGTATATGGCCTTTGGGGGCGAATCGGTCATAGGGCATACGTATGTCAACATGTGCATAGTCGTTGTAGTAGGCCCTCCTGAGGATAGGGAGTTGAAGGCGGCGGTATCTACCTTGTCGTGAATTTCTCCCATATGAATACATATCTTGTCTCTCAATCTACGCTTATGAAAAATCGTGGAGTGCTAGATCGCAAATACCCCTTTCTAACGACAAACTAAGCCTTGCGTCAGTGACAACCACATGAGTGCCAAGGCAAATTAGGCGCTGGATGGGCGCTCCGGCTCCGATAAGCTTTCGGTAAAAGCCGCCAACTGCTTTCCCCATATGGGCACGAATGATTGCGTCCTAGAAAGGCATTTTCGCCAATCGAATCTATGAAATGTGCATCGTGTACGGATAGAAGCACAATGTTGTGCGGCAAGGTTTTCCATAGTCTTTCACCTCCACCTCCATACAAACAATCACCATAACGACTCTCTACTGTATTCGGTTCATGCAAGCTCAAAACTTGCCTTCCACGTTCAGACAATCCAACGCTCCCGTCAACACCCAAGAAGCGTCCCAAATCCGACACTTCATCGGTAGACTAGAACGGAAGGCTGCCTACCTCAACGATGAAATCGAAGACCTCCAAAACAGGCTCTACGTACTGTTCAAGCAGCGGATGGACATCGACGAGAAGCTTTTAGAGTACCGGAATCTGGTCTCGGTTCGCCGTCGCCTGCCGGCGGAAATCCTGACCATGATCTTCAAGCACTCTTTCCCCGAGGAAGACTATCCTCGGATAAACTTCCAAGAAGGACCACTAAAATACCTCCATGTCTGTTCTGACTGGAGAAGGATTGTGTCGTCGGCCCCAGAACTTTGGACTTCCGTCTACGTCCAAGTCCCCGACGTCGACTCCGACCCATCAAAAGGGCCGAACAAGACCCAAGAAGGTTACAAGAACCTCCTTTCGGAATGGGTTCTTCGATCAAAATCCCTGCCAATCTCTTTCAGATTCGAAGAGAACGGCGTATACACATTCTTGTCCTGGCAGGAGGCTCGAGAGCAGTATGCAGCACGTCTAATGAGGATCCTTGAGACCCATGCCTCCCGATGGAAAGACGTCCAACTCATCATTCCCATCGACCTCATATCAAGAAATTTTGCCCTCGCTACGCCCCACATGGATCTTCCTCGAATGAATTCATTATCCATCCGCTTTACGAATCATCTCGGAGTCTCTTCCCCCATCAACCCGATCCCTACCAATGCCGTCCATGCTATTTTCCAGTCCCCATCCCTTCAGTCTCTCACTCTCGAGGATGTAAGCCTTATTCGGTCCCAGTACTCCATTCTTCCAGCTATCTGGAAGAACATAACCGACCTTACCCTCGGAGGTGATAATGGGTATCCTACCAACCGAGGGCTATTTCCTCGTGAAGCCCTCTGCATCCTCTCATACTTCACCGAACTCGAATCCTGTCGCATCACTCTCTTCCAGGACAACGTCCCTCAAGCGTTCTCTGTCAGAGATATATCCCTTCCCCACCTCACCTTGCTTGGAGTCAAGGTCTCCCTATTAGCCGCCCCAACTGGAGGATTCGAAGAAGGACTCGCTACATTTTTCAGTGCGTTGCATCTCCCACAACTCAGTCACTTCGAGTACGAAAGTCGAGTGACAAGCACGCATCTTCCTCCCTTCACTCACCTCTTCCGACGACCAACCAATCTACACATTCTGAAGCTCTTCGTAGTTGGAATTTCGCGCTCTCAGCTCTTATCATGCTTGTCAATGTTCCCGGATCTCGAGGAGCTCTACCTATCCTCTTCCGCATCAAAGGAACTGCTACCTTTCCTCAACGCTAGCTACCAAGGTGCTATACCTTGCCCGAAGCTAGAGCACATTGGCATCGACGTCGACCCTCCCA
Source organism: Clitopilus hobsonii (assembly GCA_015708445.2). Classification (NCBI taxonomy): domain Eukaryota; kingdom Fungi; phylum Basidiomycota; class Agaricomycetes; order Agaricales; family Entolomataceae; genus Clitopilus; species Clitopilus hobsonii. The sequence continues at coordinate 697,455 of CP068003.1, read as the reverse complement.
TCCCTTATGACGACTTCGCCGAGGTGTGCAATGTTACATCTCCAGGTCCTCGAGTGGAACGCAGTGCGAAATATCTGCTGAAAGCGGCGGAGTACTCCAGAAGGGCAGATCTAGAGACGCGTCTCAAGTTCCTTTGGGTACGAGCTCGAAAGGGCTTTTTGAAGTCTGTTGACCTTCGCATGTGCCAGAGTTTTAGGCCGGAAGTTATAAGTAGGTTGCAGCCGTTGATTGACGATGGATTGAACGTATATTTTTCTGAGGATTATTACTCTGAGGTTGCAGGATCGGATTGACTTCTTTCCTTCTCCCACCTACGTTTTACCATATATTTCTCGTTGTTTTATATCTCATTAGAAATATATTCATTCCTCCCTGAGCACAGTGAACTTGACTAGATATATCGACTGTCAGCCACCCTCAGTATGTGATTTCCCCATTAAGGAACGAATGATGACTCTCATTTGGCGGCGTTTCTCTTGTCGTCAACCCACCATGATGATCATGCAGCGATACAAAATGCCTACCTTCCGCCTACAAGATGCCTTCATTTCTCCTCCTTCCTCTCTATCTAACGCGACCAAAACTCTGCCCAGTATATCCCTAGGGTGAGATCCACTATACATCCGACGTGTAATCCAATTGTACCTTGACCAAAGTGCCAGTATGCAACTTCTTGGACAGCGTTTCTAGATGTGCCTGGTGAATCTCGGTGTCCACCCTCGGTACAACTGGCAGATCGTAGGACAACGCCTCTCCGATATCAGGATAACAGCCAAGCCCAACTTTCAGCCCCAGGTTTGAAGGCCATCGGTCCACATTTCTGTGCGTGCATTCGCTCTCGGCGATTTCAGGCCGGGAATAGGAGGTGTTGAAGCTTGTGGCTCAGCCATTACAATCCAATATGCGTTGGGGTATACCTGAAGCGGAGTTTACTCTCTCTAATGGCACGTCTTATTGGCTGCAGCCTGGTTCTTCTGCAGACCTGTATTGGACCTATCGCCTTTGTACAGTCACGCGAACAGTGAGTGTTCCTGGCGATTCTGACAGGCGTCCAGCCGTAAAATTCGCCAAGTGCGTCATGCTCGTGTGCTCATGAAGCTGACTGCCCGAGTCTTCCGCTCAACAATCGTGGCGAGTTCCTAACCGATGTGGTCGTGGTTCAGGAACCAAATACGCCGAGGTATCGCGATGCTCGGAGAGTAGAACACGAAGAGGGCAATCGATCCCCAGCCATCTCTCTTATCACACCTCTAACGCCTCACCAAACGGATTGATAGGAGGAAACACGCGATGGAGGCGTCCCATTGACCGGAGGCGTCCATCTATTAGACAGGGATTTCCACCTGATGACCTCGAAATCATCAAGTTGATTATCAAATTGGGATATCGAGGGCTACGATTCGGACATCTGGCTCTGGGACTCTGAGGCCAGGCAACCTTTCTTGACCTCGCAAGACTTCAGTCTCCTGAAAACAAGATAATGGCCAAGCATATTTCTGAACCTCAGGTTCGAAGTGTATCAGAGCGATAACTCTGTCAACACAGGCACTCAGAGTATATGAGGCGTATATAAGAGCCTCTCTTTCCCTTCTCCAAAACCCATCGAACAATTCACTGTCATCGCAGAAACAGTTCAGCAACTCTCTCATCATGCAGCTTACTCTCATCTCCTTCGTCTTCACCATCTTCGCTGCCACCAACGGTGCTTCCATCCCCACGAACCGAAGTGTCCAGCTCACCTGCCAAATCGGTGGCTTATACCCTGGTGGTGACAATGCTGCCTGCGCTGCTTCCTGCGTAGTTCAAGGATATTTGCACGGTGGCTACTGCGATGCTCAGTGAGTCTGATCGTTTGAATGATAGCCTGAGCGATTGAAACTGACAATGCCAACAGCCAAGTCTGCATTTGCACACCATCCGGCGGATCGGGAACAACAACAACTCATACCACTTCCGCTCCAGCAGCGACGACGACCTACGCGTAACTCAAACATTGATTAGGGTACTTTGACGGTATGTGTATTAAAGCTCAAGATCCCTTTTAATACCTAAGCTGACCTTACGGACGTAGTTCAACGCAATGAAAGGGATCGTAATCATAACTGTCTATTTTACTCTCTCTCTCTCTCTTCATTTGTTGTGTACTCTAGCCTGAGCTTCGTTCTGGACTTCAACGGAAATTATTACTTTGAGGTGATAGGATTGGATTGATGGCTCCCCCCTCACTCACATTCACACCATTTCCTTCTCGTTCATTTCGTCAATATCGTTAGACTCCTCCTCAACGTTTCCCGATTATCAACGACCTCGCACATTTACGAGCTATCTCGAGCGTCTAATTTTAAGGCGTCTAAGGGCACGTTGCAAATAAGCGAGTTCTCCATTAGGGCACGAATGATTTGACTCTAATTTGGCAAGTCCTCTAAGTTGAATACGCGTTTCTCTCCAAAAACCGCCATGATGCATCCTCGGTCTTCCAAGTTTTCCATCTCTCCTCCACTCCCCATCCCTCCTCCTCTTCCACCTTTTCTTTATTCCCAGAGATATCCCACCTCTCAACCCAAATGCACCCAATCCAATTCTACTCCCAAGGCGACTACATCAAAAAGCTCAAATCCCAAAGTTGGGTCCTAAACGACATCGACATCCAATACATCCGTCATCTAACCACCCACTACTCCCAACAAAGTCTCGCCGCTGAACACGAACTCTCAGCTGTCCTCACAACACTGGACAAGATCCTAAAAAGGCACGAAACCCTAGAAGACGAACTATCAACTTGGTCTCGTCTGTTATCCCCTCTCAAACGTATCCCACCAGAAATCCTCCGGAATGTATTCATTCAATGTCTCCCGGAGGATGGGAACCCAGCTATGAGCTGTCATGAAGCTCCTTTACTTCTAGGTAGAGTTTGTAGTTCATGGAGACGACTCGCTTGGCAGACTCCTCAACTCTGGGATTCGATCCACATCGTGGTTCCAGACGTTGACTACATCCCCGAGGCTCGTCGAGAGGCTCTTATCACCAACTTCCTAGACGGCCTTCAAAAATGGTTATCCCGCTCCAAAGGTCGTCCCCTCTCAATCTCCTTCATCGACAACACCATCCTCGACTCCAACTCCCCCAGTCTATCCGAGTCCAATTCACACCCGGCCCAAGAAGAGCAACTCTCAACCAAAATCCTCACTATCCTAAACACCTACTTCCTCCGTTGGAGAGAGTTTAAGATAAGGGCACCAATCGAAGTCATCTCTTTATTCGGACCTACCCACAACCCCCTCCTCGAAGACCTCTCAATCCAAACGACTAACCACCTCGGTCTTCAATCACCTACTAATTCATTCTTTAACACCGTTCACGTCATGCTCGAAGCTCCTTCCCTTCGTCGACTCTACCTCGGCGACGTTAGTCTCTTCGATCCGAACTCACTCCCATATACATGGTCCTCCCTTACTCATTTGACTCTTGGAAGTTCAGGAGGGTACCCATGTAACCGCACCATCGATTTAAAGCTAGCTTCAACCATCCTAACACACTGCTACAACCTCGAATCATGTCAACTCTTTATCTCTCTCACCTCTTCCCAACCCTTCCTCACAGGTGATCTGGAATTAACCCGCCTATCCTCGTTCACCATCATCCTCTCTCCTCTCCCCGGGACAGATACCCCAAACACTCGAATCCTCAAAGAAACTCTTCTATCTGCCTTTTTCGACGTCCTGCACATCCCCTCCCTCACTTCATTCACCTACGTTTCTTCCAGCATCAAAGCTTCCCTTCCCCTCATCCCATTCCTCAAACGTCCCCTCCGTCTGAGCACGCTCAAACTCTTCCTAGGAGGTGCAGATTCAGTTCAACTTTCGCAAGTTCTCGCTCTCTGTTCTCATGTGAAGGAGTTACATCTATCTACGGGAGCTTCGAGACAGATCTTACCTGCGTTGAATTATGTTTTGGCGAATAACAAACCTGTCTGTCCAAGGCTGGAGGTACTTAAACTCGACTGTCCCTCCCCCATCTCCCATCTCCCGTCTCTCCCTTCTTCTTCTTCTTTCTCGGCGACGCAAGCAGCCCAGCCAAGTCCTCTCTACCTCCTCAAACTCTCCGACAAAAACCTCAAACGCGACATCTCAGAACGAGTCCGATTCCTCTGGGGTAGGATGTGTCCCGGAAGTGGTGGGAAACCTCGAAAAAAAGCTCCCGTGTTCAGGTACCTCGAACTGAAGTTGGAGATGAAGTATAGGGAGGATATGTTGGTGAAGATTAGGCCTTTGATTTTGGCTGGGTTGAGGGTTGTGTTTAGGGAGGATATCGTCGTGGAAGGGTACGAAGGTCATGCATTCACGCCTCGGGTTCGATGGGAAGAGGCGTAGGTTCAGCATTTGGGGAGTGTATGACGAATTCCGATTTTATTTTTCCTTCTTGGTTCGTAGGGTAGGCTATTAGATACAGATAAAGATATTTAATGCGGGTGTATGGTACAGTGCAGGTTGTTGGTATCACTTCCTTTGGTTCATAACTTCATATTCTTCAACATTCCAATTCGTCGTGAGTGCCATACTATAAGAAGTCTCATCAGTACCATATCTCTGAGAGAATGAAGAAGACCCAACATACCTGATTACTCCACTTAATCATCGCCTCCCTCGACTTACAAAACAAATTATACCCCATACTATTATACCCCCCAAACCCAGTCTGTTCATTCAACAAACACAACCCCCTCCCCAACGTCTCCTCCTTTCTCAAAATCGAACCCGCCATAAGCCCCTTATCACATTCCTCTTTATACCTCTCCACCGCCTTCCCTAACAAACAATCAAACCTCTCCAGTATCCCTTCCGCTGATTTAACAGCATACGCTTCTCGGGAATCACAAGAGTCGTCGTAACATTCGTCTATGATGGACATGACGAAGGGAGATGTTTCGATTGGACCTGCTGGGTAGCGGAATGACCATTTGTCTTGGTAGGCGTTTACTTCGTCGATGAAGCCGTCGATTAGGCTGTAGAGGATTGAGAATGTTAGCCGGCCGAGGCCGGGGACACGTCGACGAGTTCCGGGGATTTCGGCATTGAGTAATGTCTGGGAGAGTAATGCTTGGTTAGACGCAGGGGAATGGGGGAAAGGGAGAGAGAACGCACCTCCATAGATTCAAAGACAAACTCGAAAGCCTCTAACCACTTCTCATATAATTCGACTTCTAATATCCGCCTAGCTTCCCTACGGACTTGAGCCATAACATGAACCTTCACATCATCAATGACGTCCATCGTAGCAAGAACCAATGAGTGTTCTCCTAGAGAGAGCGAAGCATGGTTAGAAGTCGGTCCGACGTCACCGGTCTATGAGTGAAGAACATACTATTGTTAGACATCATACTCTTAAAGTCTTGTATAGCCGTTTCATCCAAAGCATCACAAAGGCGATTCCTTAGAAAGTCCGGTAACCTATCCATCCTCTTCACTACACTCCCTACTCGTAAGCAGCCCAGGTGTATCACGCAGCGTGGTACATACCTGGCCTCTCACGTTTTGGCGCCGTCCGTCTAGCCTTCTTCATTGGTGGTGAACATTCCGTATCGCTCGAATTAGGGAACGACATTCGACTCCTTGATCTTTTAAGTGTGTAGCGTGGTGAGGAAGGTGGTGAGCTGGACATTTTGTCGTCTAAAGTGGGGAGGAGGTGAACAGTGTAAGCGAGCGAGAGGCATGCTCCTTTTATTTGGTTCTTTGTTGATGTCCAATCATCGAAGACGCGTCAGACGCGTCAACAGCGTGTTGATCATTACTTTCGGGCAGGTCATTTGGCGGGTGGTCACGGGACCACAGCTTGACCACCAAATCCCGCCACTAACATGGGCAGGCTACTCCGAATTTCTGCATACCTGTACTAGAAGCTATTTAAACCGTTTCTCCCCCTCAATGCTATGTCTCCACGGGTGTATTTACTAGGAATCTCGAGTGGCATTTACTTCGCGCCTTTTGGCTGAGGACAAACACAGCCAAACAAGAAACTTATTTGGGTGCGACCACTATTCTTCAAAGGTCTGATGACCCACAAATACTCTTTTCATCGAAGAAATGTGCCAGCGTGATGTCGACTTGGGCGTCTACTAGGTCCAGACCGACGACTACGGCGATTACCGGTCACATCGAAGCTTATTCTCAATCGATATAAAGAAGTGAAAGCTTAATCCTCAACAGCCTTATCCACCTTCTCTTATCACCCCCATCATCATCATGAGCACCCAAACCATCGAAAGCCGAATGTCCTTCCCTACCCATTTCCCAGGTCCACCTCCCGGAGTCTCCATAATCCCATTCAAATCATTCCTCGAAAAAGGAATTCGAATAGATCCGAACGATGGTGAAGATATCGAGAGAGATGGGTGGGGGATACCTACCATTCCTATTCGATTAGGTAAAAAACCGAGAGAGAATGATCGATGTAAGACGGAGACGAGGAGGAAGAGGGAACAGATTGCTCCGGCGAAGAAAAAGTTGCCGAGTGGTGCGAAGAGGGAGTGGTATGATGAGTGGGAGGAGACTGAACATCGGAGACTTGGTGGGCCTTATGATCCGTAGGTTCTATCATCTGCACCAGTTATACATATTGACTAAGCTGCTGCTCCCGTAGATTATCATCCTCTCTTGATCGACTTGAAGAAGCGGCTCTTCACTTCAAAAAACAAAGACACTGGCCTCCCGGTCCTCAGAATCGAGGTCTCTCAAGTCTCTGGGACGAGGTTCGTCTCTTCCCCCTCCCCCTCCCCCTCCCCCTCCCCCTCCCCCTTCCCCCTCCCTTTAACTCACCCACCTTTCCCAGTTCTGCCGCTTCGCAGGCCTCAACCGCGACAAAGAGAAGAAACCCGAAGCTGAACTCGAGGCCCAAACTCAAGCCGAGGCTGACGGGGACGAATCAGATGATGATGAAGATGGATTCGAAGAAGAACCCATGGAGCTTATTACTCTTCGTCCTGATGAAGATGATACTATGTTTGAGTTTTTGAACGATCCTGAGGAGAAGACGAAAGTGTTTCTTTCTTCGTATATGCGTAAACGTGGTCTTATCTGGTCAGTACCTCTCCTCTTCTCCACCATACCACCGAATCGCTAATTAACACCACCATTTTACTCCTAGGGACGAACGTAACCTAATCTCCCTCCCCAAACTCCTCATCTTCTTCATCAACTACATCCTCCGCTCCCGCGTCTTTCCTTCCAATTCCGAACCCCAAATCGAAAAAGGGTTCAAAAAGGCACTCGAGGTCGCTACTCTAGCAGAGAAAGAGTTGATTTTTATATCGAAGACGAGTAAAGCGTTACCGGATTTATTTGGGAGGTCTATGAAGGAATGTTGGGGACAGAAGGCGGATGGGTATGTACTTGAGGCTGTTGAGCCTTTTGAGGAACCTGGGGGTGCTTCGAGGGGTGAAGAGGATGGGGATGGGGATGAAGGTACTGAAAATGGTGATGAAGACATTCCGCACCAAGTCGACGAAGCTCGCACCGAACCGTCTGCAGCCAACGTCATCGAAGGTCTAGACAAAGCCCTAGAAGACGTCGACATCAAACCCCTGAACGTCTCAGATCTTTCAAACTCCAGCTCTAGCGATACACCCTCCACCGGATGGGGCACCTCCTCAAACGACCTCTCCACCGGCTGGGCATCCGCATCCTGGGGTGATCCTTCAGCAGGTCTTAATCCGTCTGATGAATTCCTCTCTTCCACCTCTTCTACCGCCTCCGCCTCCGTACCTATCATCGGTGACGAAGCAGAAGAAGCAGAAGCAGCCCTCTGGCCAACCGAAACAGCCCACTGGGAACTCCCCGAACCTGAATCTTTATTCTCTCTCCTCGGTCCTTCCGCATTACCAATCACACATACCACCGGGGTCGTAGAATGGTCTCTCCGTCGCGTAAAGTCATTCACCCCACCCCCTCCTCTCCCCGCTTCTGGTGCATATCCGAAGTCGGCAGTGAGTTCGGAGCCAAGTCCAGGAGCGGTAGATGCAGAACTGGAGAGAAAGTTCGGGAAACTCGTGATGGAACCTTGGATTGGATGGGATAAGGCGAATGATTCGGGTCTTCCACATTTAGCTGATCCTAGGATTCTGGAGACTTCTCGAGGACCTGTCGTCACCCTGGACTCCTCAGAAGCTTCTAAACCTCCGGCTGACGCTGGTACGGCGACGACTACCCTCTCCCCAGCACCCGACGGTCCTAAACCACACGATCCACACAAAGACGAAATCACAGTCCTCATCGACCCCGCCGCTGTACCTTCATTTTGTGAAGGTTTGGGCATTGGTGCGACGTGGGTACAGTTAGCTTGGGAGCAGGATTTCCCGGTTGCCGGTGAGGGAGGGAAGAAGAAGAAGAAGGCGAAGAAGAATACGAGGTTTTGGTATGCTGAGGAGGTGTTGATGGTTGTTCCGAGTTTTCATTCTTGAGGTGAGGTGGGTTGGGTTGAGGTGATACGATATCTTGGACTCGGAGGTTTGTTTGGGGAGCGAAATAGTGCACCAGAGAGCGAAAATCATAAACCACCAGACCAACGCTGTACTTACGGTATATAGTTAGTTGCATATGTGTAATAGTGAAACTTGAATGATCGTTCGATCTTGAGGAAGTGCACAGTAATTTTATTGAGAAACTAGAATATTACATCAAAGAGTGAAAATCATAATCCACCGACTAATACTGTAATCCAAGCATCGTTACAGTATTTGGTTTGTGTCCGTATAGTAGTAAAATTATCCTTAAATAGCGATCTTGAGGAAAGCACAGAGCTTGACGAGTCCGACAAGTTTGATATCAGCAACGATGCTAGCCAGAAGGCTGACAAGGAGGCCAACGAGTCCAAGAAGAACACCGCCGATGAGGGAGATGATAGCGGTGAGCGCGACACTGAGGCATACTAGTTAGTACTATGCTGGACAAATGACGGAATAAAGCTTACTCGACATCGACGATGACAGCAGTGACAAGGTGAAGGTCGACCGAAACGCATACATCGATACAAATCTTCAGGCAGGCAGTGACGACCTAATAAAGTTTCCTTATTAGCCACCCCAAAGAGTAGGAATGGGTATATATGGCTCACAGTGATGATCTTGACACAGATGTTTGCGATGATGGTGAGTTGAAGAAGGAGCCCGATATTGACGAAGACTTTGATATTAGCGAGGCAGGTCTGGAGTATAACCTTGATCTGTCCAATGATAGCGACGAGGATATTGACATCGACATCGACGGTAGCATTGACGCTGATATCAACTATCGATGAACACACAACAGTAAGCAAGCGATTCTATTTCATTCAGATGCAACTTACCAAGGTGGGAGTGGATGCCGTTCAAGTCACTGTAGCACTTGTTGAGGACGTCCGTGGCTGAGCTAGCAGCACGAGCAACAACCTCGGGTTCGCGCTTCATAACAGCGATACCCTCAGCAGCCAGAGGTGCAACGGCACGGACTGCAAGAGCATCACTGCGAGCAGCAAGGGCGTTGTCAGCTCCGGTGGCGGGGAGAGCGAATGTAGAGAGGGCAGCGAGGCCGAGAACGAAGAGGCTCTTGAGAGAAGGCATGTTATGGAGGTGAACTTGGAAGTTGACAAGTGCTCAGAAACGACTAGATGTCGATGAGATTCCTTGGAGAAGGCACAGCAGGTTTTATAGGCAACGCTCACACAGGCAGGCTCTGTAGACCGCTGACCCTCGTTTGAAAACATGAGCCAAGTCGTCATTCTCCCTAAATCACACCCGGGATTTGTGAAATCACTGAAATGTATTCAGAACCTGAATGTTCCTGGCGCTGTGGGGCGACAAGTGAATTGGTGAGACTGTGAACACGCCGAAAAAGACAAGCATTCACCTAGGTAGGGATTCATTACCGAAGAAAACACCGTCACCTCGATCGTACGTCATTCGACATGCACCGTTTACCCCGTCGTCCTACGCAGGTGGCGGCCAAAATCAATTTCCTCGACCAATGGGAGCTCACCGCAAGTGGTCATGGTGGCGTGATTTTGACGGCGATCGGAAAATCCTTCACCAATGTGCGCCTATTCGACCGAAGCAAAGAACACGAGGCTCCGGCATGCTTGGCAATGTTCTTTTCGCCTATATCCAATGTAAGCCTATAGTCGAGACTTCAGCCGAGGTTAAAGGAAGATGGATCAAGCATATACACCTACTTAGAGCAGAGGATGGGCCATAGCACTCACTTGTATTGCTCTCTGTGATCCCGCTTTGGTCGTTTCATCATGTACTCCTCAATTAATGTCATCGTGATCTAAATGGGCGCGGGAATAGAGCACATCATAGACACGATGCAAATCGCCTTGCTCGAGTGGACCTCGACTAACCCATTATATCCCAACCTTCCTGGGTCCGAATCCATCGTCCCCGTAACAATGGTGCAGCCCGAGGCGCCTTTCTCAACGGCTGTCTGCCGAAGGTGATTGTGGCGAAGTGTCACCCTCAGGGTGAGGGTCCGACTCAGTGGATTCGAAAGAGTTTCGAGGCAGGCGTTTGCTTCTGCTCATCCATTTGTCCGAACGTGCCCTACGTGGGTGGACGTAGACTCGTTTTCAATTGGATAGGTGACATCAATGGTATTCGGATCTTTGGTCATTCCTCTGCGTGGATGATTAGAACCCTTTTCATTAGTAGAAGCTTATGTTGTCCACGTTCCCGCACCCCTCCACGTTCAGTGCAACTCCACTTTTGTATCACTCATACGTGATAATCTTGTCATGAATCACCGTAAGCTATCGAGTACGCTCTAGTCAGGGCCATAGAATGAGGATTTCAACCCGTCATTGCGAAACTAGTCTTCATTCTGAGTCGCACGAGATTGCCTTGTTGTTCAAGTATCCGCTGTATTCGGAATATTAGTTTACCCAGGGTTTAACGGCTGCCGCTTTGAGTGTCCACGTTGGTTGGGTAGTTCAGGAGTGTCGACTGTCGGTTGTCGACTGCTCACGGCGACCTTGGTGGGTGGAAGGAAGAAACGCGTCTCTCATTGGCGCGTCTGAAACTCTGGATCACGCACATCTCACGTGCTGATTTGAGGTTCCTTCCGAAAGTCCGATCCGATTACCCTACATGTCCTCTTTGCGGCAACGACGTAAGGAATATTCAGGGAAAGGTTGATATCATCCTCAAGATCGAGTCAGAAATCCGAGGCATTCCATGAGATGCTGGGTCCGGGCTCAAAGTCACAGAGTCCACCCAAACACATAAGACACAAGATGAGGGCAGAGCGAAAAAGGTTGCATTCAAATTACGATCTCATACGTTGGTGCTACATGACATTCGTTGCTCATGTAGAGCTCAAAGATTGACCGGCGTTGATCTGATCAAAGAACTGGAGAGCAGCCTGACCAGTCGCGAGCGTTCCGTACTACATAAAAGCAATGTTATGAGCGAAATCATTCCTTGAAAAGTGTCGCAAGATCTCACCTTGTAAGCGGGCACTTCATGGCCAGCACCAAAGACGCGAAGGTAGGAGTACGTGCCAGCCTGCTTGTACTGACCAGCTGCCTGACCAGCAACCTTATATGTAGTCCAAGCCTGGGCATGGTACTCAGTCGTGAACTGGGTCTGGAGTGCATCAGCAACAGATTCGAAACCGACGAAGTTGCAGATGTAGTCCTGTGTAAGGATGAGAAGGCGCACTATTGCAAAAACAAAAAACACATACAGCATCACCGTCGAACATGAACGTCCTGACTCCAGCGTTGATGACGGTCTCGAGGTTGGGGCGAGAGTTCCTCATCCAGTCACCTGTGGCAGCGAAGTTGCTGTACACATTGTTGTTAGTCTCCTGCCATGTAACCTCAGCGCCGATCTTGGTGCGAACAGAGGACAACCAGCTCGAGAAATCGGGTGGGTATGGGTCAGGGTTGCTGGAGCGAACATCGTAGACATCATAGTTGCCAGCAAGCGGGGAAAGGATGTAGCTGTTGCAGTAGCTTTGTGCCGAAGAGCAGACGGAGTTGGATCCACCGTTGTAGCAGTTGGTGATTTGAGCCTTGCAGCCGCCAGACTTAGTCCATGAGTTGTTGGCGCTGGAGATGGTGGAGGAAGAGACAAGAGTGCGGTATGGGTTGCCACCAGCAGCGTAGGTGATATATCCGGAATACTGGTTAAGAGGATCCTATATTTCTTGGGTGAGCGCGCACTCTGAGAACAATAGCTGAGGGACTTACAGTGAGACCATTACCGATGGCGAGAACCTTGAGGTTGAGAGGGATGCCAGAGACGCTGCCAGCAGCAATGGCAGAGTTCTGTGAGAGGAAGTATCTGTGCACCAAGTCAGCTTTCTCGTCATGTTCACAATGACTATTACACATACGCAGCGAATGTCGGTCCATAATGACCACCATAAGACTCAGTCCAGAGAGCGAGGTTCCTAGTCTGGAACTTGGTGAATCTGGAGTCCTTCAGCCAGATCTGCAAGAACGTCCAGACATCCGCAGCTGCCTGCTGGGAGGTACCGACGCTGAGGGTTCCGTGCGAGAACCCGACGCCAACAGGTTGGTCGATGTAGAGTACGTTTGCATTGGTGTTCCAGGAGTACGGGTTGATGGCGACGGTGGAGCTGTCGTTCTTGATTCTGCAGGGACCATGCTCCTGAATGAGACCAATCATCGAAGAGCTACCAGGCTACGGCGGAATGTCAGAGGGATGGAGGGCGAGTGGGGGAGTGGGTACTTACGCCTCCATTGAACCAAAGAGCAAGAGGGGCGGTATCTGGGTTGTTGCGTGCAGCGAAGAACCAGAACCAGATGCTCTTGCTCGAGGTAAGGTCACCATATCCTGAAGCTTGATAGACGCCAGGGGTGGTTTCTGCAAGCCATCGTCAGTGTCAAATGTTAATGACAGGAGTACTCTGACTTACCACAAACACCAGAGTTCTCGGTCACGCGAAGGGCACCAGGGGTCGTGGCGGCACTCTTGAAAGACTCAGGCTGTACCTTAGGGGTGGTCTTTGGGACACCGCCAAGGACACCGTCGATGACCGGAAACTGAGCTGCAATAGCAGCGAGGGGGAGAGTCGCGAGAGCGAGTAATCTCGCAGGAGAGAGCATCTTGGATCTCAATGCGGACCGTCAGTCTCTTCAAGAGGCCCATTTTATCATTCACGACTAGCCGTCCCGGAGCGGCTGGCTTATCTCCTGATATGTTCAAGAAACAGCTTTCTCCTTGTTTCGCCTCGAGAAGTCCTCTTCCACGCGGTTCGCGATGCTGCCTGGATGCAGATGTAAATTGATGGAGACCCGATAAAGATATTTATATTACTGACCGTATGGTAACCCGCATTGCGACGAGCTTACTTGCTCCCCCATGACGCAAAGAACATATGGGTGACCTAAGCGGTACTCGAATGACAGCTGGAGGCGCTGCGCTTCTTAACTTCCCGTCGACGGAACATACGCTGACGTTTGTCGATCTGGACAGATAAGTGCCAAAGCCCGCTTCTCAACCGCCAATCCATGCACAGAGATCAGTCAGATGATGCTTCCGATTTGACCGAACGTCCCAGAACGCAATAATGGCGAAAGATAACGGCTATAGTTTGATTGCAGGTGCTGAAGCTGGAGATTGCTCAACGGCGTGCGTAATGGTTGATTCCGGACTAGGAGGTGGTAAACATCTGCAGCAGTCAATACCACCACGAGCTTGCTCGTTAGCCAGTCCATGTATGAGATATCATGCCTTCCAGCAGCTGATAATATGATAGTAGGGTTTTGCTCCAGGTTGGATAGTTATTGGATGTAGCTTTCAGAAAAAAGGCTGGTTGCTGGGTCGACCTCAAGGACAAGGACAACCTAAAGAACCGAGATTTCGGACCTGACAGTCAGTATTTGCTTGACTTGAGCTAGCCAAACAAATGCACAGCCACATGCGACTTACTTCGGCTTGACGGGAAAGTTTTCCGTCCCATCCTCATGATCATTCACACGAACGTCTTGTACGGCACCCATGCCTCACAAAAAAGCCAAAAAGTCGGCGAGAGAGCTATCGAGGAAGCAGCAGTGAGTTCTAAGCGTTTTACCTCGGAAAACAGTCGCTCACGTACCATGTTCAAGAGGCAATGAACAAGACCCAGGGAAACAATCTCTGAGCGACGAGCCAATCCCAAAATCCGCTGCCCGAATCCTCAATGCTGCGAAGATACAGCAAGACTATAGAGAGAGGAAGAGGAAAGCTGAAGAAGGGAAAGACGACGGTCGCAAGCGAAGAAAGGTGGAAGATGGCTCTAAGAAGGATGGCCAGGCTTTGTCCATCAAACCTGGAGAGTCCATACAGCATTTCTACCGGTATGTTACACCCCTTACCCAGCGTGTGCTTCTCTAACAGTATTTTCAGTCGTGTAGAGGATGATATGCGGCCACTGGTGAAAGCTGCTGTCCAGACTGGGAATGCCACCGTTCGGAGTGCCAAGAAGCAGCAAGGCCACTCGAAAGGCGCCCAGAAAGGTGGCAAGACCAACGCTGCAGAGCCATCGGATGATGAGCGGCCGAGTTCCTCTTCGAAGAAGACCGATTCCAAGAAGGAAAAAGAAAAGTCTTCCGCTCCTGAAAAGGAGGTGAAAGACTTCGCCAAACATTCCTCCTCAGCCCCACGGCGGCTGAACGATATCGTACAAGCTCCTCCTGAGATCAAAAGGCTTCCGCGAGGAGCGGCCAAGCTAGCTGCATCCGGCATATCGAAAAAGTCAGACAGCATTTTGTCGATGGCACAAAAGCAGATGATGGAGGCGGAGAGAGAAAAGGCTATAGCGAGATACAGAGAATTGAAGGAAAGCAAACGGAAAGAAGCACCAGCTCGTACAGCAACAGCATCTTGATTCTTACGGCATTTCATTCATATTCTGGCTTGAACGATGTGGAGATCCGTGCTGGTCGATTCATTTGTGATTATCTTCCATTCTATGTGTTTACACTGTATTCTTAGCAAATTTGTGTATTCTAGGTCCATTCGTTATCAATGCGTCCAGATCGCTCTGTATTCCACATTTGACGAGCCACGAACTCACTAGTGGCGCAAGATTTTTACTTCCTGGTGTAATCCAAAATGGTGTGAAATTAGCCCAAGGACCGTTCGAGGCGGGCCATTGACATCCGATTGACCCCACACTACCCATTCCCCACATCCGACAAGGTCGAAGAATGGAGACTGAACGTACTGAACCTGGGTGGTAGAAGATCTACCTAAGGCCTAGGGGCGGCCCTGTCGCCTGAGAACCCATCCTCATCGGCCCAACTTTGTAAAAGTTCATTGTAGGCGTTGTGACTCAGTGGATATAGTACAGCAGTCAGTTGTACTACTCCTCTGCGGCCTTTGCTCTGCGCCTCTCGACCGGAGCCGCCAAATATTCCCACTTATTCCCACCAATATCTCCCTCCCTTGTAACTCTGGATAGCAGTCAAAATGCATAGCTAGAGGCTGTGTATGTCGCCGCCCAAGACTTGGTCAGTCTTTTTGTACTTACTGAGTACCAAGAGCGTTGATCTCATCAAACGCGACATGCCAGGATCACCGCTTTAGGAAAGCGTTGCGCTTTGCTACCTGCATCCATGATCCATCTTCCAATGACATCCTCGATCACACCAGCATCAGACAGCTACATTTGACCTCTCTGAAGGAACTTCTATCTGCAACAACCACCGAGCCACCGCGCGTTGATAGCTTCTTCCTCGAGACTTTCATCAAACCACGATCAAGCCTGTCCAATAGCATTTGGATACTCCACCAATCATTTCCTGGTTTCCAGCAATGCGTGCATTTCTTTGATTGGAGTGGGCACGTTTGAGGTCACCTGGGCCGTTCACCAATAGCATGCAATTTCACGCCATTTTCCAAGCCAAGTTTTCCGCCACTTTCAGGGCTGTCTGGCTCATTCATTCCGCCAAGTTAGGCGGTACATGTCGTCCGTAGGTACCGGCGCATAATCCCCCGCCCTATAATTGCCTTATTTGGGAGGTTTCAAGGTTCAAACGCCGCATACCTATGTGCGTAACGTTAATTCCAAGGGGTCGATGCGCATCAAAGGCCTGGTAGATCGCTTTCTATTGGAGAGTGAGAACCTCGCGGTTGACGTCTCTGACCCATCCGTTCTTGACGGCAGTGCACGGTATACATCAAAATGTCGTGTCGAAAAAACATCTACGAGTCATGTCAACGGCTGGATCTGGATTAGCACATATATCTATGCACGTTCTTTTGGACAGCTGCATAGCTCCCCGTCGCGACCCAATCCCGCTTCTCCAACCTTATCTCCAGTCTCTTATAAAGAGCTGCCCTCGCCATCCTCTGGCAGGTAAATCATTTGACGACCCTCCCTCCCTCCCTCGCTACCATGTCGGACCCAATCGTCATTGACGAGAAGAAGCTCTCCCCTCCCATGCAGATAACACACCAAATCAGCATCGCTAGCTCCCTGGGTGCCACTTCCGCTGCACCAACAGCACACCCACTGGACTCCAGAACTTTCACCCGCTCTTCAATAACCCTTCCTACGCCAGAGGACGACTTCGACGCAGACACAGCGGAGAAGGGCAAAGGTGTCGCCCCTATCCAAGACCAACCGAAGGAATGGAGCCTCCAGGGAAACCTGACAGTGCTTGGAGCTTCGCTCGCACTGTTCTTCTCTTTTGGCCACATGAACGCATTCGGCACCTACCAGGCGTTTTACGCTCAGAACCAGCTCAAGCACCTACCACCATCCACCATATCATGGATCGGTGGGCTCCAGATCTGGACCTTCTTTTTCTCGGTGAGTAGTCATTTTACAGGCGCAGTTAGATCGAGGCACTCATAGCTGGTTTACAGGGAGGTTTCATCGGTCGCCTCTATGACAAATTTGGTCCGCGGTGGTTGATGCTTGCTGGAACCATTATACATGTCTTCGCTATCATGATGACCAGCATATGCAAATCCTATTGGGAATACGTTCTTGCTCATGGTTTACTGTTTGGACTGGGTGTAGGGCTTCTGTGAGTAACCGGGCTCTGTGTGCAACTAACAAGTTCACCGACCTGCGGAATTTAGCTTCTACCCTTCACTATCAAGCATAGCAACCCACTTCGGAAAGTATCGAGCGACAGCAACAGGTATTGCAATGGCAGGGTCTAGCGCAGGTGTGTATTCCATGTGTCATGATCGAGGACATTTTCACTCAATATGGCGTTTTGTTGACAGGGGGCGTGGTGTTTCCCATCTTGCTCCAAAGACTCTTCGTTCTACTAGGTTTCGGCTGGAGTGTCCGCATTGCAGGGTTCATTGCACTTGCCGGATGCCTCGCGTCTGTATTCCTGGTTTCAAGACGTCCAATGCCGAAGAAGGCGGCACCAGCAAAAGTCACATTTGGCATGTTCACTGACGTCCGCTACGTTCTCTTCACGATTGGCAGCGGTCTGGTGGCATTTGGTATGTCTCGACCTCCCCTATGCAGCAGAGCAGATAGCTGACTCTTTCTTACAGGATTCTTCATCCCCTTCTTCTACGTCGAATCATACGCCGCCACACTCTCCATCCCTCCAACACAGACATTCTATGTTCTCGCAGTCCTCAACGCAGGCAGTATCCTAGGTCGCATTGCACCCGCCTATGTCTCCGACCTCCTAGGGCGATTCAACACCATCACGCCCTCCGCCTTCTTCTCTGGCGTATCATGCCTCGTATTTTGGATGTTCACCAGGTCATTCACGTCAGTGATGCTCTTCGCCGTGGTGTATGGGTTCTTCTCTGGAGCCTTCATCTCTGTGATCACACCTTGTGTCATGCAAATATCGAACATCGAGAGTATTGGAATTAGGATTGGGGTCCTTTATTCGTTCATTTCCTTCCCGTGAGTATCTTTCCCTTCTTTCTTGTTACTCTTGCACCCTGCATGTCCTTTACTTGACTTGCAAGCCTTCCTTCCTCCACCGAGCATCATTCATCATTCCTCCCTTAAAACCTTACCCGAAGTCAGAAAGCGATGATGCTAATCCCAGCCTTTCTCCTCTCTAGTGCCCTACTTGGCGGACCAATCGCAGGTTTCCTACTATCCAAAGCAGATGGCAACTACATCGGCCTCATCTGTTTTGCCGGAGCTACAATGGTTGTTGGATCGTTCGTGATCCTATGGGCAAGAATAACGATGAGCCGATCCCTGCTTGTGAAACTATAAGCAGCCTGGTGTATCCTCTCCTCGGCTGGCCCAGCTTCCGATCCAACTACACGCTATATCATGACCATTGGCATCTATCACTATCTTATTCTCCGGAAACGACTTGATTGACGATAAATATGTATTTTTATCTATGGACACTTAGATTGTAGAGTTAAAGTTATACCCTGTATATTAGTTCACGATATTCAAACTTACGGATGGCGTGCAAAGCGCCACCACAGTCAGTAACGTATTTCAAGATGGTCAAATTTCAGGAGTCCAGAAGGACAAGAATAATCCAACGGCAGAAAAATGGTAATAAACGAGGGAGAGTAGGGTAGGTATAGTGATAGCGGTATGGATGCTAAAAAGCGAGAATTCCTAGATGACAATATCGGTATGTAGAGGTAAGGGGTGATCTATATCTAGAAGGTCTCTTCCTCATCAACGGGGGCCTCTCCACCTTCCGGTACCTCGAATCCATCCTACAAAGCAGAAGATACGATCAGAGGTAGCTAAGCAGCGTGAACGTGTTTGAACATACCTCGGTTGAATATAGGATACGTTGGATATCTTTGAGAACTGGGTCATCCTTGCCTTCAGCATCCAAGGTCTCCACTTGTTGCTGGACCAAGATCTCAATCTCCCTGAGCTGTACCACCAGAGGATCAGTAAACGGCTTGATCAAACGCCATCAATAGGCTAACCTTCTCGAAGTAAAAGTCCCTCTCCTTCTCCAATCCTTCCAAATGACTGCTCATCTCCTTGACCTGGTTCTGCAGGTGCATAACGGTCTCGTTACTTGCAGCAGAGCCTGCACGGGGTCCCCCAACAGGCGTCCGTCCTCCAGCAGCTCTACCTGCACCTGCACCTAAGCCACCGGTGGTCCTTCCTCCACCAATGGGTGCGACTGTGGCGGGTGGGTCTGCTGGGGCGCCTTTTCGTCGTGCAACGGGATCGTAGCCTTGTCCTCCCCAGTTGGATTCCCAAAACTTGCGTATCCACTGCAGGAACTCGAGGTTATCTCTGATCGGATGGCGTAAGGGAGGAACAGGTCAGAGGGCATGGCTTTGCCGAAAGGGAAGAACGTGACGTACTGCATTTTGCATTTTACGAGCTTTTCGACGGGTATGGGCTTCAAGAACGTGAGCGATATATTGGGGAACTGAACAGGGAATGAAGAACCTTGTCGATCTTGTGAGCCTTGAACACGTTTTGCATCACCTTGAAGTTTTGCACATATTCGTACTCGTGTTTGGCGTTCATCTTCACGCGAGCCATTGGAACATCGCCTATGCAGAGAAGGGGCGTACCGCCATGTCAGTATTGAGTATACAACGGACGTGAAATTCCAACGCCACGATTGACAACGCACCAAAGATCGAGTCCAAAACTTGGCAATAAGCACCACCAGACCCACACTGCTCAACTTTCGTGTAATTCAACTGCAATAGTTCGTTGAGCCATCCTAGCAGTTCTGTTCGTGAAGCACCGGCCATCTTCTTGGTCGTCGAGGTCTACAGCGAGCAAATGAGTGTTTGACGCGTCAAAATGTGGTTCAAGTTGTTGAGTTTAAAGCCCGTTTACACAAGACCAATGGAGGCAGCCAATGTGTCGTGATATTTATGATTGTTTCGTTGGCGTGTCGTTGCACGACCAATGAAGCAATCCATGCGTACTATGTCATTGTTCGAGCGGGTTCCCCGTCGTGAACCTCTTTCTACTTGACCTCATTGGAGCTCGGGACTCCGAAGGAATGCACTAGGGGAGAGGACTCGTGCAGGAATATGTTTTTCCTCACCCTTGCTTTCGTCCTCTTCCCTAGGTGCGCTGAATTTATTGTACTATATTGTATTTTACTTACTTGCTTTCGTCCTCTGTACTAGTACTACTCCTGTGTATTTTCGCTGTAATCTACTCAAGTTATCGCTCTGCTCAGCTTGCTTATGGCTCAGTCCGATGGGCAAGACATCATCTCCTTCCAACCACCACAAAACCCTCCTGGACCGAATCCAGGGGGACAACCGCCTCCTCCCGCTGGAGGAAGCTCCAATCCAAGTGGGCAACAGCCTCCTCCCGCTGGAGGGAGCTCGAACCCACCCGGAACTGCATTCCTCGATGACCTTTTCACCAAGGTCCAATCACAAGAGGTCACTTCTGCAGAGGCTGTCGGTCGAGTCCTCGAATGGGTCAATAAGTCCACCGCTGATGGACCGGAGACCTCTTCTCGCCTCAAGGCTTTCTATGCCTTCGTTCGAGACATTGAGGACCTCGAAAAGCAGCTCTCAAACATCCAACAACGAGGAGACAAACAGAATCCTCCCGCTGGAGGACCGTCCAACTCTTCTCGAAAGGATGACAGGTGGCGCAAAGAAAAGACCCCTAGTGATCGAGGCCGACGTTCACGAACACTCAGTGAACATTCCGGGGACTCTGGAGGAGAATCCGAGCAAGAAAGCGAGAACGAAAACCGCAAGGGTCGAAGCAACAAAAAGAGAGTATTGTATGAGTCAGAGATGCCTTGGCGAAAGCCTAGCCACCAGCAATCTGACGTGGAAGAGAACATCGGGTCGAAACGAACGCGGGCATCACAACGTAAAACTTGCAAATTACTCGACTTGTACGCCGTCGACATCAAACGAGTCAAAGTTTGGATCCAGCGAGCTCTTCAGGCCCCCCTTGGGTTTCCTGAAAGCGAGTGGGAACATATCATCCGAGGTCGAGCCGTTGACCTCAACGCCGTCTTCAGCAGTCTCCACTCTGTCCATCCTGCTCAAGAGAACACTGGACGTTTGGGAGACTTCGAAATCATTATTCCTCGATCCGAACCTGTCAAGCAAATTGAATCAGCTCACCAATGGACCTCGGCCTGGAACGTTACCTCTCGGGCCACTCTCGTTGCCTTCCCGCATCGTCGACTCGAGCTTGAAGAGTACTCAAGCTATATTTCCGAACTCTTCACAGCTCGTATCCCCGAATACCATGACCGAGTTTTGCGTCTTGACGAAACCATCCGAACTCTTGTCGGACAAGGGCAGACAGTCCTCCTCACCGACCGCGAATGCTTCCAGCCCAGATTTGATGCTCACATGCTTCCAGGAGGAGTTGCCCAAAAACCTACACATCCCGCTCGAGGAGGACGTGACCGGAACCAAGGGTTCTGCAACAGGTTCAATGCCGCTCCAAATGGATGCAAATCTAGAAGCTGCAGGTACCTGCACTCCTGTTCCAGGTGCAAGCTTCCCGGTCATGGAAAATCCACCTGTCATGTCGCAGAAGGAGCTTCTGCAAGTGGGCAGACAGCCTAAATATATCCGTTATCACTTTGGCCAGATGGAAGAGAAGCGGACCCCACTGACTGCCGATTGGACGTTATCAGCTCAACCTCTCCCACCTGTTCCTCTTGAGGAACTTTCAAACCCCATTGTTCGCCAAACAATTCACGATAACCCTCATCTCTTCAAAGTCAGCACACCTGTCAACATCTCTAAATTGCACGATCTCCTTGCGACTCATCCCAATCGTCCATTCGTTGAATCTGTTCTTCACGGTTTCCGTGAAGGCTTTTGGCCATGGGCGCACACCCTTCGTAGTGACTATCCAGTCACCCTTGATGCATCCATGCCTTCACCGAAAGACTCTAAACGAGCTACATTCCTCATATCTCAACGAGATGAAGAACTAGCATATGGCCGCTTCTCTCCTACATTTGGTCCTGATCTTCTTCCCGGCATGTACTCCATGCCTATTCATGCCGTGCCTAAACCTGGACCACCTGGTAGTGAGGATCTTCGTCTCGTTACTGATGTGAGTTATGGAGAGTTCTCACCTAATTCAATGTGCTCTCCCCATACATCCCCTTTTCCCATGGACGGAATCGAGCATCTAGGCAATTTCATCCTTCAGCAACTTGACGAAGATCCTTCTCTCGAACTTACGCTTCACAAGACCGATGTCAAGTCCGCTTATTGACTCATTCCTATGCACCCCTGCTGGCAGATCAAGCAGGTTAACACGGTGACAGTAAATGGTCGAAAGGAGCGGAATGTTGACTGGTTCATGAATTTCGGCGGAACCCGCAATATTGATATATGGATTTCCTTCATGTCGTTGGTCCTATGGATTGCGCGAGAGGTGAAGGGAATTCAATTTCTATCGGGTTTTGTTGATGATGCGTTTGGTACCGAGAAGAAGGACAACGTACTCTGGTATCCCCCATACCGCAAGTATATGCCAGCCACTCAAACGAAACTACTCCTTTTGTTTGATGAACTCGGTATCCCACACAAGGAGTCTAAACAGGTTTCCGGTCAGCTCCTGACTATTATCGGTATCCAGGTGGATATCAAACAATTATCGCTCACCTTACCCGATGAATCCCGACTTCGTCTTCTCATCGAGTTGAGGAAATGGATAGCTAGCGGTCGAAAACAGAACGCGAGATTCTGGACTCGCGAATTCCAAAAAATTGCTGGTTGGGTCAACTGGATTTTTAACGCTCATCCATTGTTGAAACCAGCGCTCAACAATGTCTATGCGAAGATGAAGGGGAAGTGTAAAGTGCGCGGAGGGAGAAAGCAGCGAATGTGGACGAACACCAGCATTCGTGATGACTTGGCGTGGCTTCGTGACCATCTGCTGTCAAACCCCGGACCTCAGGTGATCAGACGGAGATCCTGGAACCCCGAGGAAGCCAGCACCATTGTCTATACAGATGCCTGCATCGAAGGATTAGGAATTTATTTTCCTAAGGAAAATGTGGGATTCTACTCCCCGATTCCTTACGAAGTTCCTTCGGAATGGATTTACCATCGGGAGTCGTTGGCTGTCGCGTGTGCTGTTGACATCGTTTTGAATGATGCATCAAATCAGCAATATCTTGTTGTTTACAGCGACAACACCAACACCGTCGACTCTTTCCACTCCCTTCGATGTCCTCCTTTCAACAACCGACTTCTTCGACACGCAGTCGACCTCTTAATCCCTCATGACCATCAGCTTCAGGTCATTTGGGTCCCTGGATATCTCAACGTAGTGGCCAACGCCCTCTCTCGCAAGGAGTTCGGTAAAGCAAGAAATCTCTGTCCTGGAATTTCTATCGACGAATTCTACGAGATTCCAGCCGCCCTCCTTAGTCGAACCAAGGATCATCTCAACAATGTAACCCCCGCTGAAGATGTCGGGGCAGCCAAAAAATGAATATACCGCCCTCAATTCACAGCCGCCAGCCCCAGCGGTCTGTGATTCCTCTGGACCGTTTGCGACATCTACGATCCTGCGCTCTTGGTGCTGCCATCGAAAATTCGACCGCTCAGTCTTATGGATCCGCGCTCAATTCGTATCTATCGTTTATTCGAACATACAACTTCCCTGTCGAACCGAATCCCGACATCCTCAGCCTCTACATCGTTTACATGTGCGAACACATCAAACCCCAATCAGTTGAGACTTACCTCACTGGTTTATGCCATGAGCTCGTTGGTCATTACCCGGACGTCCGCCAATGGCGCTCCTCCTATCTGGTATCGAGAACTATGAAGGGTTGCAAAAAGTTGAAGGGAGTTCAGACGCAGAGGAAACGAGCCCTCACCACGAGCGACCTGGTGAGAATTGTCTCTGCTCATCCCGAACCAACTCACAATGATAAACTTTTCCTCGCCATCCTCACTACGGGCTTCTTTGCCCTCATGCGCTTGGGAGAACTCGTTTACCCCGACAACAACAATCTTCATGACCCTCGTAAAATCATTCGGCGGTGTTCTGTCAGCGTGGAAACCGACATATATTCCTTCACTCTCCCGTTTCACAAAGCCGACAAATTCTTCGAAGGAAACCGTATCATTGTGAAAGCCAACAAGTCCGTATATGACCCCTTCTCACTCTTCAATGCATACCTTACGTCTCGCGACCAACAATTCCCTTACCACTCTGCTCTCTGGCTTACGGATGAAGGACATATCCCCACACGATCGTTTTTCATCAAGAGACTTCGTCAATTCTGTGGAGTTGACACTGGCGGTCACTCCATGCGTGCGGGAGGCGCTACTCTTCTCGCCGAACACAATGTTGCGCCAAATCTCATCCAAGCCATCGGCAGGTGGTCATCGGAGTCGTGGCAAATCTACGTTCGCAAGAGTCCTGTCCTTATCCAGGCTATGCTACACCCGCCCTCCCACCCTACAGAATCGACTTGAGCATCCTCCTCATATCAGCAATCTTTCATCGCTTTGCTCAGCTCCTGTCTGCTTTCATCTTTTAGGGTTTTTAGGTCAACCGGTTGCTCAATTCGACGGCATTTTTCTCGACACCACCTGGTTCGCCCTCGCGGCACCGGTGGTAGTCAGAGACCCGCTACTCATCACGATGTGCCTTTGCGTCTGCCCCTACCATTGGTGGAGTTTAAAGCCCGTTTACACAAGACCAATGGAGGCAGCCAATGTGTCGTGATATTTATGATTGTTTCGTTGGCGTGTCGTTGCACGACCAATGAAGCAATCCATGCGTACTATGTCATTGTTCGAGCGGGTTCCCCGTCGTGAACCTCTTTCTACTTGACCTCGTTGGAGCTCGGGACTCCGAAGGAATGCACTAGGGGAGAGGACTCGTGCAGGAATATGTTTTTCCTCACCCTTGCTTTCGTCCTCTTCCCTAGGTGCGCTGAATTTATTGTACTATATTGTATTTTACTTACTTGCTTTCGTCCTCTGTACTAGTACTACTCCTGTGTATTTTCGCTGCCCACCCTATGCTTCCTCACCCTATGTACTACTACGGCCTTTTTCGTTGTACTTTTATGTAGCCGTTTGCTCAATTCGACGGCATTTTTCTCGACACCACCTGGTTCGCCCTCGCGGCACCGGTGGTAGTCAGAGACCCGCTACTCATCACGATGTGCCTTTGCGTCTGCCCCTACCATTGGGCCGAAGGTGGTGAGCCAGGGATTTGTGATTGACCCTGGAGGGCGTGACTTTTAACCCTAATGTAGGGCTTACACCCTTGATTTTTGACCACCATTGACCAACTTCTCCCGATGGGCGCACTGGGTATTTCGGCCTAAGAATTCCGACGTATACAGCTGCTGAAGGCGCTGCCGTAGCATAATGACGCTGCAGACTCTTCAGATTATCTACTACAAAGAGACAGAGAGGTAGAGACCTACGGACTATTAAGCCAAGTAAGTCACGAATTCTTGAATGATTGTACTCAATATAAAGGTCGATAGCAGGAGCAATCTTCCTGACGGTATCGCCCTGCCAAAAGTTTCGATTCTCTGGATCTTTCCAAGGAGAGACCCAGTAGCTTTGAATTTGCCTTGTTTGGATCCGACGATAATTGGCCGACCTTATGATGTTTCCCGTCACTGCAAACCACAATCGTGCCCTGGATTCTTGGAACGACAGATTGCTCATCTACAAGGTTATTGGGATTAAGGGGAAATGATGCTACCCCTGTTCTCCTGGCTTCCATTCAATTGTGTTTCTCCAGAAATTGACGGATCAGTTCAAGATCGGACCCAGCATCAGGAAAAGGTCACCACACTTGATGGTACTTGAACACTACTTGAGAACTACTTGAAGTCCTTCAAGTATCCCTCAAGTAAAATTCCCCTCAAGTGCTGCAAGCCAGGTCCT
This sequence comes from Clitopilus hobsonii, assembly GCA_015708445.2. Lineage (NCBI taxonomy): Eukaryota > Fungi > Basidiomycota > Agaricomycetes > Agaricales > Entolomataceae > Clitopilus > Clitopilus hobsonii. Next base: position 671,654 of record CP068003.1, on the reverse strand, counting down.
GATCTTGCAGCATACTTGAGCGCTTACTTGGTCAAGTTCATCAAGTAAAATTAGATTGTCTCAAGCAGCCCATAAGAAGCTTTCAACATGGGTTATAACCTTCTCTCAATGAACTTAAAATAGAGATTAAAAAAATGATAGAAAATTCAATATATTTGCATAGTTCTACTATACAACTACACAGGGAGAGGGTAGGGAGTCTAGAGGTGACAGATAGATGGCCAGAAAGATGGAGCCAGTGTTCTATACTGTGATGAGCTGGCAGTCCTATAGTAGAGATGATGAGCTGGCAGTGCTAGGAAGATGATGTGCTGGCAGTAGCATGACATAGTCTTGCAGGATGGATGTAGTGAGGTGATGAGCTGGCAGTAGTGGGGTGATGAACTGGCATTAGTGAGGTGCATGATGGAGGGTAGAGGTGGAATGTAATAGATGCCTAAGGACAGGAGAGAGAAAGGTGAGAGCCAACAGAGTCAACAGAGGGACACACCTTGTGGGATTACCCACCTACACTGGGTCTTCCTGAAGCTACCAGCTCCTCCTCTATGCATCCCATCCATTCCCTTTCAATTTGAGCCCATTTGCGCGAGGTGTGGTGGCCAGAGAAGGGTGGTGGTGGAGGATGGTGGTGGAGAGAAGGAAAGAGGTGATGTGTTGGCACGGCTGTGTCGCGCGTCGCGTCTTGATCGGGAAGTTCCCACGGTCAATAGATAAGGCTGCAAACTCGATAACAAGAGATCCGTTTGCAATTTAAGAAATCGGACTTCAGAAATCAATCTCCCAAGGTATAAAACCTATAACCGACGCACGTTCGCGCATAAATACGCCCTTGTTAGAGTGTAGTATAACTAGAACTTCAACTTGGGCATCTATAGGCTTGACTCCGGATGCAACAGTCACTGTAACCTCAGATTAACCCTAATTATTGTGTTAAGTGTAAATTAGTGCTTGAGGATCAATAGAAGAGTACCCAAAGTAGATAATAGTCAAAATAAGATATGCTTGATCACTACTTGAAACACTACTTGAGCAGCACTTGAAATATGCTTGGGAGAGATTGAGGGGTATATGTGTGCTAGATTTTATTTTAGTGAGGTATAAAATTTTTGAGAAATCAAGGAGTGCTTCAAGAAATGTTCAAGTATGACTCAAGTAGAGGATCAAGTGAAAATACTTGATGGCACTGCTTGATGCACTTGAAGTCAGTTTCAAGTAGTTCTCAAGTAGCGACTTTTTCAAGTACTGTCAAGTGTGGTGCCGTTTTGCTGATGAGCGTCGGAGCGGAACTTGGAAGTAACTACTCACTGGGAAGCAAAACCTTGTGCGGCACAAGACGCTCGATCAGTATCCGCTACTCCAGCATAAAGTACAAACCCAGCGCATCCAAATTGAAGGCCCAGTCGTCCGTTAACGATATTGACGGTTTGTTGTGTCAGGTTCGGCCACTCTATCACTCCAGGACCTGACCTCGGACCTGACACCTCAAATGCTAGCGTTCAGTGTTCCTGATACGGAGAAGTTACAACACCGACGTAAGCCGTATGCCACCCGAGGACTATATATAAGGGCTTTCCTTTCGTCCTTTCTCAACAAGACACACTACCCTTGTTGATATGAAGCACCACTGGATCCTACCAATCTTTTGCCTCATCCCTATCGTGTATTCGACGTCATGCAGCCCACGATTCTCGTGGAAGTGGGAAAACTGTGCCGATCCTTCCCGCACTTACTTCTCACTAACTTCCATTACGCTAAAGCCCGATCCTCCCAAAAGAAGTAACTACGGCAAGAATAAGGTCGAGATTAAAGGCCTCGTAGAGGAAGCCGTTGTAGGTGTCCATTTCCTCGCCACGGCGGTCGGCCCAGCTCAATGCAGCATATAGATGAATGCATATGGCAATTATACCATCCTAGACTCCGAAGGGAAATTGGATAGGATCGAACCGCAATTCTCGCCGTGCGGGTAAGAGGTCTCAAGTGTGCCATGAATAAGCTTTCCTTCTCATCTCTTTATTCGTTTGGGTACGAAGGCGCAAACCCTGCCCGATGGAATTACCTGGCAGTAGATTAAACTGGGTTTTCAACTACTTGCCTCCCCGTGGTTGGGGTGGGTTCGATATCGCGACCTACCGTATGTATATCTATATCTGCTTTGCCTTCAGTCATACTGACGTCAGATGCTATCGACAGAACAATACAAGATAGAGATAAGGGCATTTAGCCATGAACCTAACGTTGACGATGATGAGGTTCTATGCGTAAATCTGGATATATTCAATGGGTGGTGCCCAGGAGATCATGGTACCCCTTGTGACAATGCCGCTTCACCTCAAACAGACTGGGATCAGGCGGCGTTGGGTGTTCTGCCTTTGCACTAGTCCAAAAATGTTGATGTAGGTGCCCAGTCCCCTCTTTCGTAAACTACGGAGTATGCTCATGCCTTCGAGTTGTAGCCCTTTCAATGATGCATGATTCTGCCTTGAGATGCCTGGTAGCACATTCTTAGGCTGAAGGGGTAGGGACAATTTGGATGGATCGCCGGAAGTTGTGGCGGCATTGTGCTCGGTTGTTAGCATGACAAGCTGCGCTTCTCCCATTCTATAGACGAAGAGCGAGTGAACCTGTTGTTGTATTCCGGATTCATTAGCCCCGTCTAGAAACCAGATTGTCAAGGGTCGTGAGACTGGAGCCGAGGGTTGCACCCAGGACCATATACTGGCGGCTCACTGATTTTCGTAAAAGCCCCAAGACACATGGGTAGAAGGGTACCTCCATGACGAGGACTTTCGAGCTACGTCGGTAAACTTGGCAAATTGCACTAAGAAAATGGTTATCTGGGAGACAATCGTAGAAATGAACCCAATAGATTCCAGAATCTACCCCGAACAGGTTGACCAATTCTGAAATTTACCTGATATGGGTACAACGACGATCAGGTCGACGTCTGTGGGCGATTGACGACCCTTTCTGATGTTTTCTGTCAAGGTACACACCTTTCTTCGGGAACCAACACAGCTTCAAGGTCATCGCGACTACTCTCACCTTATGGAAGAGCCTTTCTATCCATTTTTCTTGGAGCTTTCAAAAATCAGTGGGCCCACGGACCACGGATGCAATCCTGCTCTCACGAACATTGTCTATATGGATGTGGGACGGGCGCCAATCAAGGTGAAATACAACGGCAGTCCTCGTTTCGTTGGCGCCTATCGCAGTATAAGAACCGCAGCCTGTCATGCAAACGGTTGACGTCCCCGCCACAGTACACGACCGCCACGACCGCCAACGACCTCTCCAAAATGTCTCTACTCCCTTCAGAAACTGGTCGGGAAGATAGCACCGAATCCTACGTCCCATTCAAGAACTTCTTCGCCCTCCTCTCGTTCATTGCCTCGGTTGACGTAGCTGTGGGCATATCATCCTCACTCAACCTAGCCTGCAGTCAATCCTTCTTCGGACGCACGGACGATGATTCCCTAGCCCTTGCAAAACACGGAGCACAGTTCTTCGCATGGTCTGCAGCCGCACATGGTGCTGCTCTGTTCCTCTCTCTACTAGCACAACTGCTATTCACGAGCCCGAGATTCGGCAAACTTCTAATCCGAAGTCGGCACAAGAAGCTGTTGAGATGGCTTGTGGGCAGTGTGGCGTGGTTGTGTTTGGCCTTGGTGGCAACTGGAATAGGGCTCATTGGGGAAGGGATGAAGGTTATTGACGAGCGGGTCGGAGCACTGCTGCAGTGGACCCTGTTGGCCTGCGGATTACCCATGCTGGTATTCTGGATAGGAGTTCGCCTTCGAGTATGTGGTTTTCTTCCAACTACGAGCACAGACTATAAACTCTACCTCGTAGGTCAAGCACAACGAAATGCACAAATCTGAGAGCAGTAAAAACGGAAAGAACTCAGAGAAGCACATGGTGTAGGATCACATCTTGTCGATATGATTTATGAGAACAATTGTATTTCAACAATTATATGAAGCTCTTTCATCGCCTTGCTAGCGTCAAGGACGTCCTCCTTCGGTGTGGCGGCTTGGTGGCGGCTGCCTTGAGCCTCACGGAGGGAGGAACGGAGAATGCCGAACGGATTTTGCGGCCCTGATTGGCCGATGCCAAAACAGACTTTGACACCTCCACCATGTTGAAGATGCTTGCTTTCGCAGCAAAAAGGGCAAGATACCTTGTATGTAGTGTACTTACAACGTGGAAGAGAAGAGTTATCCAGCCGAAGCGATAGTGAGTCTCCCGACCAGGAGCAGCCCTTAAAACTTCTGGTTCGGCGAGGTGTTCCGACTCGTTGTCACCTCTCGAGCTGAGGTCGATATACAAGGTTTAGCTCACCTTCAATGAATTCAGCCTCGTGGAGTGGGTCAAACGGCGATTCTCCTTTCTTCTGACTACTTCCACGAATGCGCCTTAACGAGGAAAAGCTTTGCTCCACCCTCTCCATACGGCTCCTTCGCTCATCCAGCTAGAAATTACGCCTCTTTTCTATGAAAGCTGACGGATACCACCCAACCATGGCTAGCAGACGTTCTCTTTGCACAAAGAGCTGCCTCTGGGCTTATGCACGGCCTTCGGCTAACCATGTGAATACCACTGAGTAATTCTGCTGTTCCTCCTTTCCTAGGTGCACCACCTGCAAGTCGTTGACCCTGCTGAATCGACGTCGACTGCTGGATTCATTCGAGTCAGCATTAGTGGGTATCCCGACCTTTATATTTCTCTCAAAACACTCATCCCTGTCCCTTTAGTTTTCTCGTTGTCTCTACTTCGTACCACAGGCAACCATCATCAATGTTCTTCTCTTCCTCCGCCGAATCATACGTCCCATTCAAGGACTTCTTCGCACTGATCTCCTTCATCTCATCCCTAACAACATCTATCTCCATATCCGCCGCTTTCGGGCTTTCAAGCACGAAAGCCTTCCTCGGGCGTACCGATGACGAAACACTGGCCCAGGTCTACCGCAGCGCCAACATATTCGCCTGGGCAGCAGCCATAAACGGAGCAGCCTTGCTTCTCTCGCTATTGTTCCAGCTATTGTATACAAGTCCAACGTTCACCGCGATCCTGCTCAGCGGTCCAGAAAAGAGCAAAATCAAGACGGCTGTCGGAGTAGGAGCGTGGATATCACTGGGTTTGGTAGGAGGAGCAACGGCACTTATTGGAGAGGGGTTGAAGGTGGTGAATGTCAGAGTTGGAACGATGCTGGAGTGGATACTTCTCGCCTTTGGGCTACCAATATGGGTGTTTTGGGTCGCCATTCGGCCGCCTCAGGCCGCGACTGCTCCTGAAGAGATGAAGGAGAACGGCGCTTGTATCTTTCGGGAAGTTTAGGTGACAAGGCGCAAGGGTGGAGACAATTGGGGAAGGAAATACATGATCATAAACGTAGAATACAGTTCATACCCATTTCAGCAAAGACATAGCGCTAGTCATCGGAATCAAAGTCAGACGATCACGAGATGTACGAGTGCCCTCAGATCGACGACCAGGTGCTCCTCTACATTGGCGCATTGTTGCAGCGTTATCGCATCTGGCCCTAGCAATAACCGTTTTCGATCTCTGATGCATTTTACAAGCTCCTGAAATAGTATTTGACGTGAATCTACGCAAGTTCCATGAGTGCCCGCTACAACATCCCGGAAAATAAGATATCTCTTGCCTTCTTCGCTCAACTCTGCAGTAGAGAACACGATCTTGAACAGCAAAAGGTGCTTTAATGCAGGAAAAGATGCTGAGCTCGAATGCACAAAAGGAGCTTTTCCCGAGTTATCGGTTCGAGCTTGGGAGTCGGGTATCCTTATTCGATTGTCCGAGAGGAGTTCAATAATGTTCTGGAGGTGAATGGCATGGCAACTAATTCCTACGAGAGTCCTCGAGAGCGCGAGATCCATCCACGCTCTGTTGCCGATAGGTTGCTCAACGGCAACATATTTAATCCCATGTATAAAAAGAAGACCTTCTGAAAATGCTGTCGAAGCCTCGGCAGAAGTGTCCGAAATTACGATTTGAGGTTCTAGCCAGAACCCGCTAGGGGTGACTCTATGTTGACTAGCCGTCCTCAGGACGACTGTCGGGCGGTTTTCTCCGGTGAGAAGGATATGAGCGAATACAAGCGGTACTTGTCGAGGCATAATCGTCAACCTATTGACAATATACCCCAGGGATTGGGAAGGCAGACGAGTGCTCGCCAAGGTGACGCTAGAGCCCATGAGTCTCGCTCTGATCAATGTGGTCTCAGGTATCCATATGTAGCGCGCCAGGTATTTTATGACCGGTGCAGTTTCCGCAACCTCATACATCCGCAAGCGTGGTAGCTGAATCTGGTCACCCTTTGGACCGTGCTGGGAAGCTGCGGCACCCTCCGGATCCATAAGAGATTGGCGCAGGCCTAATTCCTCCAGATTGCATAGCCATTTCAAGCCTGAAACGAATAGTGATATGCCCAATTTGATTGAGCGGTCTTCGATTTTGTGAAGAATGCGAAGTGTGGTGAGATTAGACAGGGCCTGCAGTGCCTGTTTCTCCCATCTGGGAACCCAGTGGCTGAGAGTCATATGCCTGAGCTTTGGATGGTTCCCAGAAAAAAGTGCGTGAGGTAGTTGATTCGTAGAGAAGGGTAAGATACTGGATACATAGAGACTCTCCAGAATAGGAGCAGGATCACGCTGCAACCGCTCTATTATATCAGCTCCTCTTGATATGTGGAAAACCGGATAGTGCACATCGCGCAAGGTCAAGGCCTTTGTGCGCTTCAGATTTTCAAAAACAAGTTTTTCCTGGGAAGAGGCGTCCTGAGAAAGGTAGTTGACGAATATGGCGTTGGATATCAGCGGCACGTCTTTTGCTCTACCAAGCATCAGTTCTCCAACGATGGGATGACCGAAATGAGGTTCGTTCCATAACAGAGGCGTTTCCAGCATCAGGAGACGCCATTTGCGACAAACGTGGCTCAGAGAGAGCCATTCTGGTCCACGAAAAATTTGGCGTAGATTCCGAGGTAGTGAGCTCCTGTTTTCTAGTGAGAAGTGTTTATGATAGATAACGCCTGTGCTTCGGATCAAAACAGAGAATATTTCAGCGAGGATATCCGCGTGGAGTCGGGAAATGATGCTGAGAGCGTTACGTTGCTGTCTCCAGGACCGTATCTTCTCGTTGGCATCTTGTATGACCTCCTCCCATCTGCTGATCTCCTGCTCAATGACCTCGTACGCTACGGCTTTATCTTCCCATGAACTGAACGGCGATGCACCCCCAAGTAAAGATTCTGCACAGATACGAAGCCGTTAGTAGATGCCGTGGATCGTATGCCCCGCCCGAGCCAATCTACCTTCTTCAGCCGTCAACATGCTCGTCAAGAGTAATCTTCTGGAATCTTGTAGTTGCGATGCCTTTGGATGTCGAACGTTAAGGGTGTGGACGGATCCCGGAGATGCTTGAGGTCCGAGTCCGCAACGAGTCGGAGATGGGTTTTTCCGATTGGCTAATCTGGCTTGGGACTAGATTGCCTTCGGCATTCAACCCTCAGTGGACGTTAGGTATCTGAACTGTGACGGCGACACAACAGAAAGTGTCAGGTGGTTGTTTAACGAGACTATAAAAGAACAATGCTAAAGATTAGACCCTACTTGGCGATGCCGTCGTCACCGACACATTTTGTTGCAACACAGAGGCTCATGCGCTGGTTATACGCTCCCTGGATGTCTTTTGATCTCAACTTCAACACATCCTTCCAGATCCTCCACCAAATCCTGTGGAATGTTTTTACAGTGCCAGAACGTGATTCGCATCGGTCCCAACTCATTGCGCCTCCGTATTTTGATGGCTTCACAAAACTCTTGAAATTCAACCTGGGTCGTAAAGAAGGGGCTTCCTACATACATCAATGAGCTCCCAACAGGTGTACTAGTCCAACCTAACCAGACGTACCAGTATCATCTGGTGAATGAAACTTGATGTTCCTCAATACCAAGGCCTCTAGGTCCGGGAATGTCGAGGTTTTGGTGCGCGGAGCGATTGGCCTGAGGCCATTTGGTCTCGTGGGAGGTCGCTTGGACCGAGCCCAAAGCAGTTCTACGAAGGCGGCTATGCCATTTCTATCGGGGTCGGGGTCGGATATATCGAGCTCTTTGAGATTCCTCGCACTGCTGAGGGGTTTCCAAGGTTCAGGAATCGACCATGCATCAGTGAAAACCTTTTCAACGCAACCGATTGATGGAAGAAGAGCGAACGCCAAAGACACCTCTGACCAGGGCTGGGATACATCGAGGTGGAGTTTAACTTGGGGTCGAGAGGTCTTGGATCGAGAATCTTCAAATTGCTCTTGAAACGAAGTCCGTAATTGGATTTCTAACCCTTCCGTCGTACGGGAAGAACTTTGGTATAAGTGCATGATGGATAATGGCGCACTTCTGTCTTTGTCGAAAATGGTTCTCAGTAAATTGCCTGTCGTCTCGGTATTCGCGTCGGTTGCAGCTATAAGGACGAATTGGCGGCGAGTGGAGGTAACGATGGTTGTGTAAGCTGATTCGGGATATTGGACATAAGTGAGTACTAAACGGATTGCCGAAAATGCCTCTTCCAAATATAATTTCTGGAGAGCCGCCATTCTCAATGGATTCGATTCTGAGGCCTGAATGTCGATGGGGGTAGGTTCGCGAAGAATGTTCCGACATCCGAGGCTGACGAGATTTGGAAGCCCTCTCAAAGCCAGAATGAATTGACTCGGAGCTAGCTGAACATTCCGTAATGCTCCACCGTTGTAGCCGGTGAGACCCAGTGATAGAGAGGTGAGTTTGGAGAAGTGTTGAAGTGTTTCTAACGGTAAAACCCAGTTTACCAGGCTCAACGCCCGAAGCTTTGGGTGATCCCCAGCGAAAATTGACGAGGGGAGTTGGTTGATTGACAAATAATGGGGAGACCAGATGGTGAATGTTTCGAGAATCGGCGCCGGCGCTTGCAGGAATTCCACAATTTCGAATGTTCTGGCGGTGTATGGTTCAGTACCAGAGCCAGACCTCGAATGTTGAGGGTCGAGAATGCATAAGGCTCTGGTCCTGAAGAGATTCTGGTGGGCCAAATTCTCTTCTTCCTGGCCTTCTTCCGTTTGATCGCCGAAGAAGGGTACCACAGATTCTATATGAAGGTTACCCGCCCTAGATAACATGTTCTTCGCAGTTGGGGGTCGGCCAAAACATGGCCGATTCCATAAGGAGGGTGTTTGGTGAATCAGTTTGTGCCAGTCCTTGCAGACGAAGCTCATATTGACCCATCGAGGGGCTTTACAAGCTTCGCTAACTTCAATACCCTCAACTAGGATGTCCGTGTCCGCAAGTCCATAGCTCATTACCACGAGCGAGAAAATGCGAATGAGGATTTCCTGTGGCAGACTTGATAAGGCGTTTAGGGAGTTCCGCAGGTAGTTCAGGGATGAGACCCGCTTCTGAATTTTGCGTATAGTTTCAGTGTCCTTTTGTATCTCCTTCTCCAGAACGTCAAGTGCCGCCGCTTTCTCCTCGACTGAACTGAATACGGAGACCCCGCTCAGCAGTGAGAGCAAGGCATCTGATCATAAAAACGGTCAGCAATCTACACGTAGTAAGTCATGACGGCACATACTGTCATCCTGCACTGAAATTTCATTCGATGCCGACATTACGATTTGGCGAATCGCAGTGGGAGCATCCAAATCACGACAGCCATCGGCAATACGATTTTAAAAATTAAATAACACATGCAAATTCGGATGCCATGGGCGCTTAAATATACCGCGTGACGCTGTTTACTTCGATGTCAATCTGTTGAGTTTGCACAACATGTACAAGCATTGGCGTCTAAGCGCCCTGTGGCTTTAACCTATTCTTGTCGGCACTTCCAAGGTCCATCAGTCGTATTGCAGCCGTTCGCGCTGACAACAGTCACAGGCGATGGCAAGCGACATATATACGCCGTGTAACAGCTGATTCTGTACCTCATGAAGCCTTTCCTCCCCCTTACCGCCTTTCTTGCTCTTGGGTTTCATGCCATCGGTGGCTGGGCTGGCCAAATACCAGTTGTAAACGGCGTCATTGGAGGAACTGAAGTACATGAGGCAGCTTCGAACAAGATGTTTACAACGTTGACCTCCACCGTGACCAATGCGACGACCCCGGGACAGTTGCGCCTGGTGGAGAACTCTGGCATCTGTGGTTTGTCGTTACCTGAAATTCCCGAGACAGCAATGGCTGAAAGAAGAATTTTTCAGAAACCACGCCAGGGGTATATCAAGCTTCGGGCTACGGAGATCTAGCAGCTGATCAAAGTATCTGGTGAGTCAAAGCAGACTCTTCACGGATCCCCGGACTTAGAGCATAATGTCAGGTTCTGGTTCTTCGCCTCTCGGAAGAATCCTGACACAGCTCCTTTGGCACTATGGTTCAATGGAGGGGTGCGTTGCATTGCACTTTTTGTTTAATGGCTTTCCCCTCTGACAGACATCGTAGCCTGGATCATCGAGCATGATTGGTCTATTCCAAGAGCACGGGCCCTGTCGTATCAGCAATGACAGCACCACTGTCAGCCTCAACCCTTACTCCTGGAACAACGAAGTCAACATGCTCTACATCGACCAACCCATCGGCACTGGCTTCTCTTACGGCAATACTTCGCATGTTGGATCGTCTCAATCAGCCGCCGAGGATGTCTGGCGGTTCATGCAAATTTTCCTCAATGATTCACGATTCCAGAAGTACCAGCACAATGACCTTGCCATCTGGACGGAATCGTAAGTATCCTATGTGTCCTCGTCCGGGGATGTCCCTCTGACGTGTGTTTAGGTACGGTGGACACTATGGACCTGCCTTCGCTAGGTAAGTCTCCGAGCCCACTCATTCCGTACCCAGCTAACCAGCGCGACCGCAGCCACTTTCTTGACCAAAACCAAGCTATCTCTGCCGGAACTCTCCAAGGTATCACATTAAACCTGAGGGTCCTAGGTCTTGGAAACGGCATCACGGTACGTGCTTCTAGTGTAGTCTGTACTTTCGTCATCTCAAGTGCCCATCATAGGATCCTTTGGTCCAGTACCCTTACTACGCAGATTATGCGCAAAACAATTCGTATCACCCACTGGTGAACAGCACTGTCATTGCAACAGCCAACGCGAATCTGACGACGTGTCTGGGTCTGGTTAGTGCAGCATCTTGCAGTTGATGCCTAATTTCTTACGAGGAACGACAGATTGAGGGTTGTTACGCGACCGGCTCAAATTCGACCTGTTTCAGTGCCCAAAGCTACTGCGACAACTACATCCTTGACCCTCTACCAGGCAACTACGATGTCGGTGGCTTTCTTTCCTCGAAATCTGGCGGGAGTTTGTTGACTTGCTGCTGCCCCTAGGTGTATTACGTGCCTACCGCCAACCCAGACCCATACCCTCCGGATTTCACGACCTACATCCGATCCGTCGTGCCTGCCATTGGCGCTAACGCAAATGTGATATGGACCGAATCCAGTGTGAAGGTCTATGCCTTGTTTGCATTGACCGGTGACTGGATGAGGAATTCACGGCCGGACCTCGAGAAGGTTATCAATGCTGGGGTCAGAACTGTTCTATACAATGGTGACGCTGTAGGTGCCCTCCACATCCGTCACGCTATCGACGCTAACGAATCACAGGATTACATCTGCAACTACATGGGCATGGAAGCTATGGTGAGGGATTCCGTTCCTTGTGATTGACCACCCGCTGACTCTCGAAACTCTAGATTGATGCTCTCCAAACCACTACCTCTGCCGACTATAAGAATCAGGACTGGTCCACGTATACTGTTGCAGGCCAAGCGGCAGGGCAGTACAAGAATGCTGGAATCTTTTCTTACGTCAGGTTCTATGGCGCAGGCCATGAAGTCGCTGCGTATAAGGTACGTTCGGGACTCGTTCATTCCGGCCTGATCTGAGCCTATTCCCGTCTAGTACGGTAGTTTGGATGTGGGACAGGCGGCTGCACAAATGTTCACGCAGTTCATGTCTGGACAGTCATTGAGCTCGACTGATGTCGGGCCAATGGATTAGCCTCAACTTGAAGCATATCATCGTAATTCTTCTATTCAAGTAAACGGGAATTCAACCTGCTCTCCTGCACGGCCTCGGACACATTGAGTCGAAAACCTTCTCCCTGGAACATGTAACTTGTCAATATTTTGATTGGGTGCTGACAGGCAGACCCGGTGACTTCGTCAAACAGCCGGCGGGCGCCTATTCAATTCAATCCAATCAAAAGCTCCGAGCCTTTCTCTTGATGATCTATCTATTCTCACCTAGATGCAGCAATTCACAGCACTTGAGGCGTTGATCTACTGATTGAGATGAGCCTCATGTCGTAGCTCGTGGCGATTGTTCACAAGATAAAGAGGACGGACGCCACTACTTGATGTGACATCTTCCAGACTCAACAGTCGTCCACCTGGCCTAGGATGTCAATACACGGAGAAGGAGACTTTCAAAGAAACCCCTGGAATGACATACAAACGTCATTGAGGGTCCCGCCGCCTCAAGCTACTGGGTACGTTGTGCGTATCGCCTTGATGAGCTGACTTTGCTGACCCGTGCCTATCAAAGTGTCCTACCACAGGCGTCCGGCGTTGACATTGTTAGTAGCACCCTTACAAGCGCGGGTGGCAATATCATCACGATCAATAATGGAGTGAGTAAACACCTTAAACCCTCCATGTACTAGTACTGACGACAGTGAACCCAGCCTAGAGCTGAAAGTCCACAGCTGGTGAGCTTGCATTCAGTACCTCGGCAGAGATACGGCTGATGCCACCGTTCTCTAGCTTGCACCGCCAGTAGCTGCACCAACAATCCGATCCCAAAGGTCTTTTAGCGTAAGATGGACCTCCTGCAAGACCTTAACACAACGTTGACATATCTTGAACAGAGCGGAATGCTACGCTCCTCCGATGGAGAATCCTCCCTTCATGACAGTGAAATCTATGCCAAATATCTCCTTCCGAAGAAACATGGATACCCACTTTGGATACCCCAGCCTCCCAGTGACCTACCGCCTGAATACAGGTACCACGGAGTCAGCATTGGTGATGTTGGTGTCGTCACCCCTGACGGTGTCTTCGACTTCCTGTTCAACATCTTCCTCCCTGCAGACCATCCCATCAACCGTCGCTTGGTTCCCGAAGATTTCGTACCTCTGAACGGCTCCGTCAGAGACGTGCGCTTCAATGAAACGACATGGGGCAAGCATAGCTGTGTTTCCAGTAATTCGATTGAGAGTTCCAGGTTGTATTCGTAAGTCTTGTACTCTTCAGACCGGTGGGTCTTGTGCTAACAGCCCCGAAATTTAGACAATCGACACTCTCGACTTACGTGTTCACATGTAATTCATCTAATGGCGCTATCCTCACTCTACCAGATGGTGCGCTGCGTCAAGATCTGCGAAACGTCCATGCTGTGTCTGCGTACGCCTTCAAGCACGCCATCAGCTGGTACAAGTACATGAACCAGGTCAGAGGATGGGACACTCCGAATGGCACGCTCTACGTCATCACGGGATGTGACAAGTCCACTCTCTGGGGAAACGCCTCCTTTTCTCATTCATCCAACACACGTGCCTTCGACCTGCGATATACTCGAGCATTGACACAAACCTCCTCAGCTTACGTCTGGGAACAAAGCACTGGCGTTCTCGCCTCCACTAACTCGAGCTCGCGCGCTGCGGATGTTGTTCACAACGTGCAGAACCAATGTGTCTTCCTCAGGGGCTTCCAGATACGAATCCGCGAGAGTATCTGGGCTATGCTACGATCTCCCGTCATGGTGAAGGATCTATCGGCAACGACGCCAAAATCACTGATGTCCAAGAGTACCTATGTACCATTTGGGGCGAAGAAATCGACGAAGAAGTTGAAGCCGGACCCCAAAACTGGGCAGAAGCCGAACAAGAAGAAGAACAAGAAGGCCAATAAGGAGAGGCGCAAAGCCAAGGATGACTGGGACGTCACCTTGGTGCATAATCCTCCGCGGAACTCAGAGGTCAGTCTTGCGCCACAGGTCTCCGTTTGTATGATAGTGATCATCTGCGTCACTCAGATAGTGCATCCCTCAGATACGATCAACAGATACCTACTCGAAAGGGTGTGTACGGTTTCCTGATCCCGCACTGAAGACATTAAACCCCAAGCAGACTGCAAATGCCGACGTAGCATTGACACATGACGACGTTTGGATGTCGCTGCTGACTGACTCTGAGGTAAATGCCTTTTCTTTTGGCAATCGACGATCCTGAATGAACATGTAACAGGCTTCGGTTCCTGACAATTCCGAATTGCTGAAAAGGCTAGAGGATAATTATCAACCCATCGTCAAAAGCGGTACGCCAGATTTCACCATATATGAATGTGCCTTCACATCCTCATAATGATGTTCATATAGGCTTCGTCTATCTTCACGCCAAAGGGGAGACAGCTGCTGATTCTGACACCCCTAGAGGACGCATTTTGAATCAGGGTGAGCCGACTAGGGGCTTTTCCTGATCGTATATGTTGACGTCCTGCTTTGTGGCCTAGGATCCGTACCTTGGAAACTCAGGACGGCATTGGAAGGGAGACTGGAGAATTCTCACCTGAAAGCCGAGGATATCGAGAACACGCTCGTTGAAACGCCAATGGACCCGGACTGTGGTGACTGGTTCTCTCCTCTGGCGAAGGATAAAGGTGCCTCTACAAGGTACAAGCTCTCAAGGGAAACCTCAATCAGCAGCTCGGTCGCCAGTACGAAAAGCGTACTCTCGATGGTTTGGGATGTGGTCGCTAGCCTGAAACGCCTTGGGGCGGGAAGAACCAGCGTAGCGGGACCTTGAAAGCCTCTGTTCATTCCACGGATCTACGATCCTGACTGTCTGCGAAGTTCTGGCAATGAGAATTGATATGTACATTCTCTTTTCCATACCTAAAGCTCTACAAATCCGTGTCTTCCATTCCCTCCTGCATATGTACTTGTGGCCTCCTTTCTATCCATGCTGACTTCTCCATCCATTCAGTCCACCCATAGGTTAATAAATGATGAATCTTTAATGCATCTTGCCTTGCTTCCCAGAAACCAGGAATGGCGAACCTCTCATCGCATCTTCCAAGAAGTTCCATGTATTTGCGCTGAAAGTGTGTCTCAATGATTCTCGACCTCCTGTCTGCTTCCGTAACTCTTGCGTCCAAGATACGTTCAATTGACTGCCCGAGATCCTCATCCCCCACACCGACGTCTACAGTAGCCTCGTATGATTCCTTCGCCACATCCTTCGTCAACAGGCCGTCGTCGCCTTTTGTCGGGTCTTGGATATTGTCTAAAATCAACGTGGCATCCGGGGCGTCTCCACTGTCCCTTTCGACGCCTGTCACAGGACGTCCTACTTCTTCTTGATCGCACCTCCGAGACTTCTGGAGAGCATACACTCTCGCTTGCAGCAGTTCTTCTAGCTCTCCTTCATATTTCCCCTCTTCGACTTGAGGATCAAACCTGAAGCCTCCTTGATCCTCTAGCCACTCTTCTGTAATCCCAATTTGTGTTGCGATCTCGTCGACGAATCTTGAACAAAGGATGAAAGGCAGCACAGCCGAATCGTCCCAATCCAGATAAGAAACTATTCCCAGCGAGGAAGGGTCGATGGTGACATTACGAAGCGCGTAGTCCATGGGAACAATGCATGGCTCATATATCCTAGGGTCGGTTGGCAAGGGACATTGTTGAATGAGCGCGAGAAGGTGATTGGCAGTCGCGAGGAAATCGGAAAGTGTGAGAGTATCGTCCTCTTCATCTTCAGGACAGTCGTCATAATTGAGAAGCTTTGTAAGTTCACCGTCGTGACGAGCCTTCACATACTCAACCTCCTTCGTCCATAACCCAGTCCAAAATTCAACCAACGATAGGCCATCCGTGATTTGGTACGGACCAAAGCTCCGCCTGGTCTGCGTCGCCATAGGGCCTGGCATGAACGGACCAAGTCGGTAGGCCTCGATTCTTGTCAGATCCTCAGTCTCCTTGCCCTCTCCCACCGACTTCGCGAAATAGATAGAACCGTATCCTTTCCATGGTAGTGGCTTTGCCAACCTGGCATGAGCTTTCGTTAATGCGTCGAGAATCTTGTTCCAATGCTCAATGTCTGGAGGATTGTACCAGCTCTGAGTAGCCGACACGCCAGGCGCATACTCCATAATTATATAGGGTGCATTGACTGGGTTCTCGATACCCACCAGGCCGACGTCGCTCCAGGCGTATATCCTAGGAATAGGGAGACCAAGATATTCTCGGGCGAAGGTCATCAGTGCAGCTGTAGCTTCGATTCGGCCTGGTACCCGAGCCTTTCTGATTGGCATCCTCACAACGACTTTGAGATCCTCAGACTCATTCTCTGAGGAGGAAGAGGGGAGAAATGTCGCTAAGAACACTTTGTTGAAGCTTCCGCCGGCTAGACGGGCGATTGTTGGAGGGAAACAATCCGTGCAGTGTAGAGCCTGCATCAGCGCAAACACCAGAGCCTTCGTGTCGATTCCGAGAGACCTCCTGGACCACGCTTTTTCATCCATCCATTGCTCGTACAAAAGTTGTCTCTCAGTCGGGATAGAGGATTCGTCGAATTTGAGTGACCAGTCAGGAGGGAAATCCTGTGGTTTCATGATAGACATCATGGCTCGGAGGGTGGCTGGTGGTTGAGGGATGTATCCAGCACATAGATCAAGGCAGGTTGTATATGAATACAAGTGAGGCAGTGTGCATGTGGGTCCTCAGGGCAACGTGGCGGCGCTGAGCTTTTTCGCTTCTTACAAGTGAGTGGGCGTGTTGACTCCAGCAAATGTCCGAGGAATCAGAATGAATCAGGCTGAGGCTACACCACCCATTTGCCATCGGAGAACATCCCGTGCAGAAGGAAATCGCTCGACTAACGACGGGAGACACGACGAACAGAAATACCAAATACTCACTTCGTGCGAAGGTCCCTACGACAATCCTCCTCCTCCTCGTGGAGAGGACCCACGCCCTGTTCCTCCTTCAGTTTCTTCAGCTACACCACGAGTATAGCAACTTTATATCCTGGACTAAAACCTCCCAACCTCCGTGGCATTCCTTTCTCCTGTTCTGATGTTATTCGGGGACATCATCAGGCGAGAACAAATCAAACACAAAGGAAAGCGCTTTCAATGTCTGTGAGAAAGAGTGAAGACTTGAAAGACAAAGGAGAGAGACGGAGAAATGACCCACTGCTCGCAATCGTCCCAAGTCCGCAACGAAAATCGAGATTTGCTAGTACTTATCGACCTTGTGTAATGGATCCGACGCCTTTGAGTCCCGCAAAGGTCATGGATTTGTGATGCGTATACAGCCTTGTCGCGGACTAGAGGCTGGTTGGTATCAAGACGCAATTCCAGCGGAGAAGTAAGGAGTGGGAAGGGTAGAATATACGAGCGTTCTTCGAATAAAAGGACTTCAATCTCGTTCCCACCTTCCGCGTCGTTTCCAGTCAAATCTTTCTTGGTCGGGACCATCATGATGTTTGTTACAAGCCAAATTGAGCCTCGTCAGACGAACGCCAGGATATCGGCCTCCAAAAGATTAAAATCAAACCTCCGATAACGATATGCTGTGGGTGAAGTACGGCGCCAAATCGCTGCACCAACGGTCTTCTCAAATAAGCCCAGCTAGTTGAATCTCATGGTACAGGAGATTATTGGGCTCTATCAGAGGAAACTTCAGGTGGCGAAAGGGCCGCCTGTCTGCACTGTTAGACTAAACGATCTTGGATCACTAGCTAGATGCACTACGTAAGGCTGAGTTAGGAGTCTAGCGGTCAAAACAATAGCTTTTCATGGCAGTGCAAGACCGTCGGAATACACATCGAGTCCAAACCGTTGCGTTAAATGTCTGTATCCCACAAGCTAACACTTACCGTTATGCCCGTCACATCTGACATGTGGCATACCAAAATACATACCGGCGCACATGAAGAAAGCCAAACGGCTGGAGCGTAATTTAGGTCCAAACCGTTGGACTAAATGCCTGTGGTCATAAGTCTAACACATTGTTCTCATAAGACTGCGTCAGGTGCATTTGGGGCATCTAACAACAAAAATAGTCGCTTCCCAAAGAGAATGAATTGCCAGGCGGTTGGAATACTCTCGAGTCCAAACCGCTGCGTCAAGTGTGCTTACTATTCGAGCCAGTTTTGGGTCCTAGGTAGCACCATCAGATTCGTTGTATCAAGTCTACCACATACAAAAATGGGATCCATCCAGGCATCTATATAGCAAACAGCTCAGACACCTATCGATTCTAAACCGTTGCGTCAAATGGTCTTACCTGTCAATGCACGTTCGAACATGAGGAACGGTTGTTGATCTAAGTGACGTCCAAAAATTTGATTAGACCTCATCAATTTATTCATTGAAATGGCAAGAATACGTGTCGATTCCAAACCGTTACACTATACGTCCTTGATTCTCGACCCGAGTTTAGTGTTGAGAAGGCTGTGTAAATCATGTGAGACCAAAATGGATTGGCAAATTGCCTATATACAACGTGGTCAGGAGTACGAGTTGATTAACGTTGATTAATCGTTGATTCCTGACCGCTGTGCTAAATGGCCTTGATTTGCCAAGTGAATTCAAGAATCTTCACATCGTCCATGAAGAGGGCACGAGGACAGGGCCTTGATACTAGACGTCCGAGAACCGAGAGAGAGAGCGAGACAGAACGAGCGGTTCAATTCCTGGGAACTTGGTTTCAACGCCAAGCTCTCATGAACTCTAGGGGAAACGCAACTTGCGAAGTCGCCTCGGGTCTTCATATTGGACCACTCCCATTTGGTTTTGAACAGACGTAAAAAGGAGCGACCCTGATTTCAAGAAATGGTCGGAGTACGAGTTGATTCCAGACCGTTACACTATCTGTCCTTGGATAAGAGGTCATGCTTTGCGATAGGACACCTCTCACCAGTGGTCAAGTCATAGCATATCAAAAATTATCCTCCTATGTTTCTACAACAACGAGCTGGCCGATTGGGTTACAAGTTGATCCTGAACCGCTGTGCTAGATGTCCACGAGTAGCAAGTCGGAGTATGCGCTAGGTAAGGTTGATTGAGGCATGTGACATTCGAAAAAAAAAAAAACCGGATTTCTCATGACTAAGGATGGTGGGAATTCGACTCGATTCCAGACCGTTACGCTATGTGCGCTTGATTGACGAGCTAGATGCACGTATGAGAGCGTTTACTTGAGATCCGGGAGATCCAAAATCGACCGTTCAAATTATGGTTCATGCAGTATGGTCAGGAGTACGCGTTGATTCCAAACCACTGCGCTAAATGGTCTTGATATGCCAAGCTGAGTTGTGGGTCGTCACATATTCATGCATGAGGCCCACGTGAGGCATGCACGAGGTGGTTGAGTGTAAGCGCGGTCGATAAACGCTCGGGGTGTTAGGAGGATAGGAGAGAAGCAGAGTATTCGTCGTTCTAATTAAGGAATTCTAAACAGGAATTTCCAAGGAGAACCGTGAAGAGACACTTGTGAGCGAAAGGAAGCACAGTCAGTGGAGATTCGTCGCCGTAGTGAGGCTGTAGTGAGGAGAACCGCAGTAGGAACGGCTTGAAATTCGAAGATTTTCACTTCTAAGTTCTGGTGAAACTTCTTCGGTAGATAGACATCGAGGGAGTTGAGCAAGAGCTCCATCGTTCTGCTGCGGCGTGTCCATCCATGGGCCACAGCCACTTGCTTTCGGAGTGTGTTCTCCGTCCCGAGCACCAGCCTACTCGAAGCCTTGAAGAAAGTGCGTGCGGAATATCACGATAGACACTGTAACTGGGAAGATAGACGATGGACATGAGCGCCGAAGACAGACCTGAACGTCAAGGACAAGGGCACTCTCCGTCCACGACGGATCCAAAACGTCCCTTTCTTTTCATTTACTCATCGGCTACCGCGGCAATGTCACTCAAACGGTACCTGGTTCTCTCTCTCAACCATCTAATCTCTTCAATCCAGCTCATCTCTTCAAACTCTCTTCTCTCTTCAATCCCTCTCTCCTCTCCCATCCTTCCCCTCTTCTCAGAACGATGACGCAACCTTTTTTCCTTTCATTCTCCTTCCTTCTTAGGCCACTCTCGGTCCAGTGGCTTGGCAACGGCGACGAAAAAGGAAAGGACAGGCACACAGCTTGACGCTGTGCCAGCCAATCAAAAACGGGTAACCGGTTGCTGTGGTGCAATGGCCTGCGGATGGCAGAACTCAGAGGAAAGAGGATCACAGCCACACCCTCTCTGTTCTTCCTCTTCTTTAGGTCGACTGCGAGGTGGACGCGTTTCTTCTCCCCCTCTCCATCCGTCTTCTTCCGTGTGCTTGATTTGCTGGTTCTCGATACCTTGGCGTAGAAGAAGGTGAAAGATAGAAGAAAGCCAAAGGATAGGAAGGAAGAGATATCACAATCGCGGTGACATCTAGGGCGTCACCGTCACTATCAACATCATCACCATCGACAACAACAACAGCGACAGAGTCTCTTCTCACACTCACAGTTCGCTCTTAGCGCGTCCTTCTCTTCCTTCCCTCTTCCCTATTTTCTCCTCCCCTTCTCCCCTTCTCGCTCTGTGAGCTCGCTTACTAGAGCCGAGGACTCCAACCGCCCAACTCCAAGATGAACCGCTTTCCACCACCCGAAGCCGACGAAGCCCAACGTCGACACTACAACGACTCCTACAACCCTTACGAATTCGCACCCTCCCCACCTCCCCCACCTCCCCTTCACCAATCCCCACCACCAGGCCCACCTCCCAATCATCCATACGATCAACCGCACCCCTACGAACCTCAACATCTATCAAACACCACATCCTACTACACCGCTCCTTCGAATTATGGAGGTCCAGGTCAACATCAAGACCCTTTCGCAGCTTCGAACGAACAGTTCTCTCTTCTAGCTCCTCCCCCACCACCTCCTGGACCACCTCCCCAAGATCCATTCGGTAGTCCTCCAAACGGACCACGTCCCCTCTCAGGGTATGGTTCTTCTCCAGGTGGATATACCTCCCCACCCCCACCTCCAGGAATGGGAGGTCCAGGATCTCCTCCCCGACCTGGTGTTCATGCCCTTCATAGCCAATCTTCTTTCCCTGCATCTACGACGGCTTATAACCCTACTTCTTACGGAGATGACGAACAACACGACGAGGCAGGCCACGAATCATCCGGTGCGATCCCCCTCCTCCGTCGAGATCCATCCCAAAGCGATTCCTTCGTACACGTCGACATGCCTATCCCCGGTGCTTACGGTTACCCTCCTTCCGGTCCTGGAGGAGGTGGGGACGACGACGTGAACTTCATCCGCTACGGTCGTATTCCAGCCAGGGTACCCAGAAGGTACAAAACAATCAAAAAAGTCGAACTCTTCCACGGAAACTACGTCAACGACCAACCAGTCCCTTCCAAATTACTCGACATGTGTACCTTCAAAACCGACCGCGAATTCACCCACATGCGATACTCCGCCGTAACTTGCGACCCTAACTCCTTCTCCGACTCCGGCTTCACCCTTCGTCAAATCCACTACGATCCACCAAGAAGAACGGAACTTTTTATAGTGATGACGATGTATAATGAAGATGAGGAATTGTTTACTAGGACGATGCATGGTGTTATTAAGAATGTTGCGCATTTGTGTAAGAGGGAGAGAAGTAAGACGTGGGGGAAGGAGGGGTGGAAGAAGGTGGTGGTTTGTATTGTTAGTGATGGGAGAGCGAAGATTAATAGTAGGACTTTGAGTGTGCTTGCTGCCATGGGGGTTTATCAGGAGGATGTTGCCAAGGTGGGTACTACTGGCTCAATTATATGCGCATATACTCACGCATATACCCACTCTTATCTTTTATCAAACAGCAAGCAATAAACTCAACCCCAGTAACAGCCCACGTCTTCGAATACACAACCCAAGTCTCCGTAACCCCCTCTCTCAAAATCGAAGGTCCCGAAAAAGGCGTAGTCCCAATCCAAATCATCTTCTGCCTCAAAGAACTCAACGCAAAAAAAATCAACTCCCATCGATGGTTCTTTAACGCCTTCGGTCCAGTCCTCCAACCAAACGTTTGCGTTCTACTTGATGTTGGAACAGAACCTGGGCCGACGAGTATTTATCATCTTTGGAAAGCGTTTGATATTAATAGTAATGTGGGAGGTGCGTGTGGTGAGATTGTGGCGTTGAAGGGGAGGTATTGGAGGAATCTTTTGAATCCGCTTGTGGCGGCGCAGAATTTTGAGTATAAGATGTCCAATATCCTCGATAAGCCTCTGTACGTCTCTTCTCTTCTCTTCTCCTCCCTCCTCTCTCTCTCGAAGAACCGAAACTCACCCTCCACGACAGGGAATCCATCTTCGGCTACATCACCGTCCTTCCAGGAGCTTTCTCCGCCTATCGATACATTGCGTTACAGAATGACGTTACGGGGGAAGGACCATTGCAGAAGTATTTCCTTGGAGAGAAGATGCATGGTGCGGGTGCGGATATATTTACGGCGAATATGTATTTGGCTGAGGATCGAGTGAGTTTTCGATTCTTTTTTTTCCCCCTGCGTCTCGTCGCTCAGTCGCTAACCTCTCCCTATTTTAGATCCTCTGCTGGGAACTCGTCTCCAAACGTGGCGGCTCCTGGACCCTCCACTACGTCAAATCCGCCTACGCCATAACTGACGTGCCCGACCAAGTCCCTGAACTCATATCCCAACGTCGTCGATGGCTCAACGGTTCCTTCTTCGCAGCGGTTCATTCAACGTTCCATTTTTATTATATTTATAGAAGCAGTCATAGTTTTGTGAGAAAGGCTTGGATACATGTGGAGATGGTGTATCAGGCTTTTAATTTGATTTTTAGTTGGTTTTCGTTGGTGAGCCCCCTCCTTCCCCTCCCCTCTTCTCCTTCTCCTTCCTCCCCCTTCCTCCCTTCACTACCTTCCTCCCTTCTTCGAGACTTCGAGACGGTCGCTGACGCTCCCCACAGGCGAACTTCTACATAGCCTTCTCCGTCCTAACCTCCGCCATGGAAACCCTCATCCCTCAAACCCACTGGGTTAACATCATCCTGAACTACTTCTACGTCGGTCTACTCATTATGTGCTTTATTTTGAGTTTGGGGAATCGACCGCAGGGTAGTAAGTGGGGGTACACTTGGGCTATGTTGGGATTTGCGGTTGTTACTATTTATATGACTGTGCGTCCATCTCATTCTCATCCCCTCCCCATACCTCAGCTCCGAGGTGAACATGCAAATGCAGATGCTGACGCACCATATAGATCGCAGCATTCCTACTCGCATTCAAGGGCATCGAACAAGTGGCAAACGAGATCAAGGAACATACGGGACATGCGATTGGTGTCGGAGATGTTTTCACGAATCCGATTTTCAGGAATATCGTGTTGAGTTTGTTGGCTACGACTGGGTTGTATTTGATTGCTAGTTTGATATTCGTGAGTCGCTTCTCCTGCCCTCTTCTCGCTATCGATTACTCACCTACCCCTCCCCTTTGCGCTCGTGCTACTCGCGCCACAGTTCGAACCCTGGCACATGATAACCTCCTTCATCCAATACCTCCTCATGGCCCCCTCCTACATCGCCGTCCTCAACGTCTACGCCTTCGCTAACGTTCATGATGTCTCCTGGGGTACAAAGGGTGACAACGCACCCCCAGCCAAAATCGATAACGTCACAACAGGAAAAGGAGATAACAAGAACATGGCTGAAGTTGCTGGGCCTACGAGTCAGAAGGATTTGAATATGCTTTATGAGGATGCGATACATGTGTTGCAGACGAAGAAACCGAAGGAGGAGGCTAAAGTAAATCAGGCGCAGAAGGAGGAGGATTATTATAGGGCATTTAGGACGAAGTGAGTTTCCTTCTTCCACCCATCCTGTCAAACGACACGACACGACGCTGACCTATTCCCTCTTCCCTTACAGCGTCCTCCTAGCATGGACCCTCTCGAACGCACTCCTAGCCGCACTCATCGTCAAGACGAACAACAACAGTTCAGCGAGCAACGCTGTGAATGGATACATGGCGTTCTTGTTGTTCAGCGTTGCGGGATTGGCGTTTGTTAGGTTCGTGGGGAGTACGGCGTATATGATTGTGAGGTTGTTTGCCGGAGAGTAGATGGGATACCTCGATACCATGGACAAGCACAACGATACGAATACGAATGGACGTATATATACGCATTTCTCGATTTTACTCACTTACTTCGAGCTTTGTTATTTATTTCTGATGACTTTTACGACCTTACTCTCTTCTCTCTATCCTCGTTCTTCCTTCGTTACTTCATCTTCGAGACAAGACAAGAATCTATTCTGTTCCGAGTCTGCTCTGCGACTTAGCATCATGTGAAGGGGTAGGTGTTAGGTCGGTAGATAAGACCATTTAGTGTAACGGTTTGGACTCGATGCGTATTCCTCCCGTTCGTGTCCTCTATGTGTGAATTTTGGAAGTTTTTCGATGCCACAAGCTTGACGCAGGCTTACCTAGTGCAAATATCTGGGTTGGATAGGTAAGACCATTTGGTGTAACGGTTTGGATTCGACGTGTACTCCAGCCGATTTACCTATGACGGCATGAAAGCCCCCTCTTTTGTATCCAGCATGACTTATTTTTACCCTAGCTTCAACGGAACAAGTGCGTCCACGCTACCTCAAGATTTTCGGAAATGATATTCACATTGGCTCTCAATGGTCCTGTACTGCGTCGAGCTGCATCTGGGAGCCTGCCTCCACCTTCCTGTCAGCGTCGCAAAGTTGTGGGTGAATGGATATGTAGTACACTGGCAGTTTCCTAGCTAGATTCGGTGCCACTCGCATTCAGGAACGGGAAGAGAGAGTTGGGAGGGTTGAGAGAGATTGAACAGAAAAGAGAGTTAGAGGAGATTGGTGAAATACACGAACAATACTTGGCGGTCAGGAACAGGTCGAGTCTCTGGCATCGCCGCGGCCTTGCCAATGAAAGAAAGAGACCCGCTAGGGTCATGGTGTGCAGAGAAAAACCACGTTCAATCCCTTTGGAGTGCTCATCCTTGACCTCACTCCTCGAAATTCTCCGTGTGTAGTCTGCTCAAAGCAAGGCTGGTACCCGGAACGAAAAAACATTCTCAAAGAGCAAGTGCTAGCAAGAGCGCTAGTGGCAGTAGGTTGGACTCAGCGCAGTCAAACGAAGAAACAGTCCTGTCTGGTCAACGAAGGCACCCTGGCGAGATCCAACTTGAATGCTGCGGGTTTCCCGAATCTTGACCGTCGGATTGAATTCCACTGCATTCTTCAGCGTCCATCAGAAGCGCTTACCCGGTTGCCTCACCCCAGCCTCGTGTCTGCCATGGTATGAAGATCTACAACTAAACTTGTCGAATGAAGACCATTTAGTACAGCGGTTTGGAATCAATTCGTACTCCTGATCACATCGTGGGCCCAGATATTTGATGAAAATACTTTTGGATCAAATATCCTGCACTTATCATGCGGCCTCTGATATGCAGATTGGGGTGGTCAGTTAAGGACATCTAGCGGAACGGTTTGGATTCGATTGATGCACCATCCGCCATTCTGTGTAAGTGTGAGTCGTCTGTTAGTTTTTTTAGACGTCCAATGCCTAATGCAATGTTATCTTAAACGCAGAGGGCGCTTCGTATTACAAGACGATTCAGCACGGTAAGTTGGACTCGCTTCGTACTCCAGTCATTTGTTATTTTTTTTGCTTGCCATACGCCAAATCGATCGTACATCATTATAGTGCTTGATGTTGGCTCACATACTACGGCCATTTAGCGCAATGGTATAGACTCACGGCAGACTCCGGCTGTCCCGGATTCAGTCCAGTTTCTGTTACTGTTTTGGGTGCCACATACCTGCGGCAGCCCTCCTTAGCACAGGTTTTCAATAACACAAGCGCAGACATATAGCTTAACGGTTTGGAATCGATTCGTCCTCCGACTGTTGACATTGGGGTAAAAAGGGAAGCAATAATTTTACCATTTTCTGGGTAGCGCTCCCCTAGTCATCAACCAACCCGACACTGGCACAATACGCACGAATGGTAATGGCTAGCTCGCACAGTACAGGCGTTCAGCGTAGGGGTCTGAGATCGATATGTGAACCATTCTACACGTTTCTATCACCGAGTCTTTTGTCGCTGCTTGGTCGATTCGTCTAGCCTCGTGTTCAACCATCTTTTGTTATTCGACCTCAAGGCTGACTTAAGACTCTCTGGTGAACGGTTTTCGCCGATCGATTCTAAAATTTCCTGTGACCAGCCCTTTTGCACCAACGGCCTCGTCATGCGCATTTCCAGGCTTGCTTCAGAAGACCAGATGGTGCAGCGGTTTATAGTCGCACTCTAGCCGCCTCGCGTACCCGTGCATGTCATACACTTTTGGTGGGGCGGACTGGAATTAGTATGCCCGTTTAGTGGGGAGGTTCTGGATCGTATTTCGGCGGTTTTGCGTATCTTCTTGGACTACATATGTCCACTGGCAGCACCATTTTTTAGTCAGCTCAACTGCGATTCAATGCAGAATGCAACGTCGATTGATGCACAAGAATGGATCCTCAATCCAAGAGTGCAGAAAGACTGATCCAAGCATAGCACATAGCGTCCTGTCTGCTATGGTGGGATCGTACTCGATGAAATAGATCTCGAAGTTCCTCGAATCAGCAGAGGGTGCCGAGAGCTAAGTGGCTCGGATAAAGCCGCGACCTGCCCTGAAGTGACCCAAGTCCGAACGTTCCCGTTACTTACTTACTGGATCGACCTTGGACTGTCGAGCGTAACGTCCGAATATGTCGATAATCCGAATCAACGTCGTACCATCCACCAGCTGGCCTCGTGATCCCCTCGATCCCTTCCTTCTCAGTCCGGCATCCACAACCTTTCCGGGCTAAGAAGGGTATGGCGAAGAAGAAAGAGGCCCTGGGGATAAGGTTTGTGTCGGTGTCACCTCCCAGCGGTCTCGGTCAACAGGGGTACGGCACGTATTCTTGATGCACCTACACATCTATTACGCCACCCACGCGCGCGGCCTTTTGAATCCTACTACATCTCATGTCTACTTTGTCACACCTCGCCACATATCTTGACGCCACTACGAATCACATCACAGTTTTTTCTTCCCTCTGTTCCTTTCGATGACCTTGACGAGGCCATGTCAGTGTGGCGACCGAGGTTCAGGCAAGAAATGTCAGAAGAATCCCTTATCTGATTGATTAATTCGGCGCTATTCCTAGATGATGGTGCGAATGATCGCTCAATTACATCCCAGAACGCCTCATCGGTTTCACGGCGACTTGTTGTCTGGCAGATTCCGTATCCTGCTGTCACTCATTTGTTCTTCCAGGCTCGCTCTCACTCTTGGCGTGGGTCAGGTGGTATATATAGATAAGGGTCCTTATCTGATAATCACCTACCTACTGGCACGGCCTTTCGATTCAGACGTCAAGTACCTCGCGCTGAACGGTTCTGGGTGTTGATTTCCGAATGTCAGGACACCCAGAAGATTGTTCAGAGTACATGCAATCTCCGGACATGCAGGAACCCGTTGGACTGGGTGACCCTCTCATTGGATGGTCATATTCGTCATCCCTCGGATCACTTCAAAATGTTCTGCTGTATATACCACCTAGAGGGCGATGAAGTAACCCGCAATTGCAGCTCCCCATGACACCTCACGAACTACAACTGCTTAGTTCTACGGGATACTCCTCATTGGTCAACCTACCGGGCCTCATCACACAGTGGGTTCTATATGGTACACCCACTACACTTTGTCTTGTGGACAAGCTAACGCGTCCAATGTATAGGCATTTCGATTGGTACCATATCTGGAGCTGCGTTCCTCTTCCGGTAAGTTTACACGCTTAGGATTTCACGTCGAGCTCGCTTTCTGACCTCCGAATTTCAGGAAACAAGGAATGAAGTTCTTCCCCTTCACACGAAGCTTGTTCATTGCCGCACTTTGTGCAGTTCTAGCGTCTTTGTGTTTTGCCTTGTACACCGTCGTTTTTATCACCTACCTAGATATCTTGTTACTGCCCTCCCAGAACCCGACCGCCTTGTTGACGATGACTGGCACCGCCGATAGGAAATCTTTCTTCTATGCGGATGTTTTGGAGGATTGGATTACCTCTATCGTTGTAGGCCCAATCGTTTCTATGTGCTCTCCGCCGCCGTCACTGACTGCATTTGAAGATCGTCCTTAGTGACGCGGTTGTCATTTGGAGAGCCTGGTGCTTATATCCAGGGCAGCGTTGGATAATGGCCCTTCCTGTCGTATTGATTCTCGGATCTTCAGGCAAGTATCTGCTTGGAACTCCCAGTAATCATCGATCTAACGTCGGGATACTATCCAGCAACTATGCTAGCGTCGAATATCCAGTTTAGTTCCTATGAGACGTGGTTCCGATACGTCTCAAGCTTTTCCGGAATTCGTGTACTCAACGAGGCTGGCATTTGGCTATCGCTCATCACTAACATGGTCACAACCGCTTTGGTCGGTTACAAACTCTGGTAAATCTGTCTGTTTTGTGAAACCAACGAAGGTTGCTTGAGCTGACGGATTGGACAGGATATACAGGAAACACGTATTACCAAGCCTCGGAAGAAACACGCCTAGTACGGTCGGGAAGATTCTATCTCGGATTGTTGAGTCGGGCGGGATCTTCTGCGTATTTCAGGTATGGTACTTTACTTCTCTCTTGTCCCTGAAGTTTCGACTTATCTGACTTCCAGCTCCTAAATGTGGTCACCCAGACCATTATTGACCACATGCCGGAGGCGAGTGATTCCTTCTACATAGGATACGTGGTCATATCGAATATTCAACTCAACCTCGCGGTATGTACGAGCAATTCTGGCTTCGCAGTGGCGAGCTGATTCAAAGCCGAGTTCAGGCAATCTATCCGGTCATGGTACTCGCCATCGTGAGATCCGGAAGTTCGATACAGGAAGAGTACAGCACACCTCAGCTATCATCTGTTGTTAATGTTGCAGAGTAATTGAGACTTCCGTTTCTCGTTCTGAACCTTCGCCATCTCGGTAGGACCGATTCAATGCCAAAGATATGCTCGGGTGTCAGGTGCTCGAAGCCATCACATCTAGGTTTTACACCAGGCATGGGTCAGTAAGCCCATTTAGTGTACGGTTAGGACTCCACTTGTATGCCATCCGTTCTTCATTACCCCACAACAAGTCTTTTTATTGGCTGATCCACACTTTCGGCTTTACTATACAGAATCGAGCTACTAGTCTTGCTTCAGAAGACTCGATAACGCTGCGGTTTGAGTGCTAAACTCTAGCTGCAGGACATAGATAGGCTGTTGCTCGAACTTTTCGAGCGAGGCTGTATCCAACTCTCTGCCCCACCACGCTGGATCCGGCTTTGGTACACAAGCCAGTTTAGTGCAGTGGTTTGAAGTCGTGTTCAGCCATCTGGCTTCTTGGCAATGCTTGCATATTTTTGGCAGATGTGTGTCTAGCGCGACGTTACCCGGTGCTGAGGCGCGGTTGGTAAACAAGACAAATTGGTATAGCGGTCTGGATTCGGCTTGCCTTTCAGCCGCCTGTATCTTGAAAGGCTTCTATCATGAAAAACCAATTTTTTGGCGTGGCGTGGTTGGGGAGGATGTCTTCATATCAAGCTGTAGCATGATAGGTAGGTAGGACCATTTGGTTCAGCGGTTTAGAATCGTATTCTGGCGTTGAGCATGTGGAAATCCAAATCGAAGACTAAATTCACCTTTTCATTTGTGTGATGAATACTTAGCCTAACATCCCATAGGGCTCCAAGGTAGTTTGGGAAATGTGGACATCATGGTGTAGCGGCTTGGACTCGAATCTGACTTCAACCGTCTTACGCGTTCCCCTCACATGGATGGTTTTTAGACGCCGAATAGTCGAATATCCCTTCCTCGTGTTAAAAGGCGGCCTTCTAAGCAAGCGCACTTGACGTAGCGGTTAGGACTCGAGTCGTACTCCAGCCGTCACATACTCACCATAGTTGAAATTCTGTTTTCTCGTAGAATGCGTCAGGTAGTTATAACGATTGGCTAATTCAAGGTAGACGGTAAGACGATGACCACGCTTTCCTTCGGTAATTGATCTTTTTATTGCCGTACTTCTACACAAGGTGGTAGGACTGGGTCACGACTATGGGAAGCCAGGAAGACTATAGCTAGCGTAGCCTGTAGCACTTTCCTGTGGCGATGTCGTCGCCGTTTGGTTGAATGCGAAGCTTGATGCGAAGGCATCGTCGAGTTGATGAAGCCGAGGAGCCCGAGACGACCTGCCCTGAAGCGAGGCACACCACCGTCTGAGTGGCCCAGTCGACTGTCCAACGACCAACGCTTCTTGGGCTTTCGACTAGCTCAACCCTCTCTACTCCATGACTTGACATTCTCCAGCAAAGGCTTCTATTCACCCCACGACCAAGACATCATCGAATCTTTAGCAGGTTTCTCCTTCACAGACCTTAGGCGATTGTGAGTGGTCTTCTCTTTCTTTAAGTTTCATCCAACCTTCATCTCTTCTCCTTCACTCGTCTCTAATGGTGCCTGGTACCTCAGTGTTGCTCCACTCTCTATCCCTCCCGTCCACGTCTAACCCTAGACACCCATTCATCTCCTCTTCTCTGCTCCCTGCTCGAACTTCTCGCTAAGTTTCCGAGTCCCAGATTCCGAGTCACAGGTTCCTACGTTTCCAGGTTATGAAACGAAGCGTAAAGGGACATGCTGGTGTATCAGAACTGGCGGCGGAGGCCTCGTGAGTCTTTGGAGTCCTCCTTGATGTCGTCTCCCATCGAATGCACGAACCAGACGTACGACCCTCAGTTCTGCCCTATACGCTCCCTGACCGTCGACCATTGGAAGCTACCTTTACCCAACACTTCCTCGTCTCGCCTGCTGCACTAGGCTCCCTGCTCCCTGCTCCAAGCTTTATGCTCACCCCTTCACCAACGCTTCCCGCTGGCAAGGTGTCCTAAGGCAAGGCCAAAGGCACAAAGTGTCCTCTTCGTATTGGATGGCGACGGTTAGACGAGAGAGAGAACTTACGGGCGGGACTCCTCGTCGAGAAGAGGCATGATGAGGGTCGGTGCGGCGATAGCCAGGGGCCAGATTCGGAAAGCTTCGGATATGTCGGTGGAGGGGAGCGGAATGACGAAGAGTAGAAGGAGGCGAAGAACGTGAATTTTGAGTACAGGAATGAGGATGATCCCGTTTCCAGACGAGGTGAGTTGACGTTTTCTGTCTATCGCCCTCTCTCATCCCCTCGTCCTCTCCTTTCTTCCCCACTTTCTATTCCTTTCGTCCTCTCTTCGCGCACCATCGCCCCTACCCGTTCATCATGAAAACTCTCGGTCATCCTCTAACCCGCTGCAACGAGGAAATCGAAACCTAGTCTTGAGAATTCATTCCGTGCCTCACTCTGCTTTTATCCGATCCCTCTTCTCTTCAAACTCTCCTCCCCTTCTTTCCCTCATTTTTCTCTCTCGCACTTTGGCCATCGTTGTGTTTTCTCAGCGTCATTTCTGCGTGAAGTTTTCTCGGGAATTTGCTAAGGCTATGTGTTTACAGGGTGATGAAGCTCATGGTTGAGAGACGCGGATGCGAGTGGTGTATACGATGGTGGTCTAGGGCTACAGAGCAGAGGGTCGGGTGGATACACTGATACTCTCTTGTCTTGCCTATACCGGAACTTAGACTCCACACTGTCTCAAGCCGTCCTTTGACCATGCAACCTCTCCCGCAACCTCGACTCTCGCTATGCATCTTTTCCCTTTCCGATAGGGATTTGCACTGTTTCCACTCGCTTTTCGTCGTTTTACGCCAGAGTGCCTATAAGCGCTGGCGCGTACTCCGATCCGTTCGCCTCATGTCCAAGCCCCAGAATCATCTTGACGCATCAAGCTCATCTAGTGCAGCGGTTAAGAACCAATTCGTACTCTTATCTGCCCTGCATACCCGCCACAATTGAGTGTTTTGCATGCCTTGTGTCTGCCTCAGCTGTACCTGATGCCCTAAAGTTAACTTGCCTGACAAGGATGAATAGCACAACGGTTTAGAGTCGACTCGTACTCTGACCGTTTGCCTTTGACATCATACGACACCTTTTTGGTACCACTTGGCCAAGCTGTGTTACCTAACATAAATGTCTGGCTTCGTAGCTAGGACCATTTAGTCCAACGGTTTGGAATCAAATTGTACTCCAACCGCTTGTTGGTGACAGGCGAAAAAAGTTTTCACGCGCTGCATGGCTGACACGAGGTACTTGTCGGAGAGAGTTGGCTTGCTAAGTATGACCACCTGGCACAGCGGTTTGGACTCGACGTACTCTAGCCGTCTTGCATATTCATGATATTATCTCCTGATAGTTTTGGATGCTACACACAAATGTAACCTGACCTAGCACAGAACCTCGTTCTCACGAACGCAGACAAATGGCGTAACGGTCTGGAATCGACTTGTACTCTGTCCAGTACCCATAATACCGAAACGTTGGCGTATTATTTTGGTGACTTGCCCATCGATTGGTATGAGTATCCTTTTCTGAGTGATGCATGCCTGATGTGGCCTTATTCAGAGAAATCCTTCGTGTTTCGAGTGTGGACATATAGCGCAATGGTTTAGAATCAATTCGTACTCCAGCGGGTTGCCAGTAGGGAAAACAACATGCTTTTATGGTCGTACCATGAACTAGTCTGACTGAACTAGTCTGACTCAAACGCACAAACGGTAAGGGCTGGCTTGTAGAGTACCAATTATGAGTCGAACAGTCTGAACTCGACATGTCCCTGCCGTTCGTCGCTTCGACGCAGACAAACCATGATTTGATGTCACACCAGGTACTAGAATAGCCTTTCTTCACCTTGACATACGAAGGCCGTTTGGTGCAGCGGTCTCGTACGCTTGTCCGCCTTGCACTCATACCAAAAGCATAGAGATTTTTGATGCCTCGTGTCTGACGAAGCCTTACCTGATACCCTAAACCCAGCTTGCATGTAAAGGATGAATAGCGTGACGGTTTAGACTCGACTCGTACTCTGGGCGTTTGTCACGATAAAGGTCTTCGAAGTATTCCAATTTTGCCCCGCACTGCTCCAGTGGTCTTACCTAGCGTACATATCTAGCTTCGTAGGTAAGGCCATTTAGTGCAACGGTTGGAATCAAATCGTACTCCGGTCGCTTTTCGTTATCATAAGTCCGTGCAAACATTTTACGTGCGCTACAG
The DNA here is from genome assembly GCA_015708445.2 of Clitopilus hobsonii. NCBI lineage: Eukaryota > Fungi > Basidiomycota > Agaricomycetes > Agaricales > Entolomataceae > Clitopilus > Clitopilus hobsonii. The sequence goes on along the minus strand of CP068003.1, from coordinate 638,371 downwards.
GACTGACACAAGGTACTTGTCAGAGCGAGTTGACTCGCTAAGTAAGACCATTTAGCGCAACGGTTTGGACTCGACACGTAATCTAGTCGTCTATAACGCATTTCTGAAAGATCGCGACGTTTTTGTATTCTACACGCAGCCACGGCTTTACCTATCACAAAACCTCTATCTCACCAGTGCAGGTGAACGGCATAATGGTCGGAATCACCTCGTACTCTGACCGCCATCCTAGGTACTCGAGGTGATTTTTTTGAGTGAGGCTCGAGCGCATTCGTGATTGTATCAGGTTGGGTTTGACCGGTAAGTAAGCCTGTTTAGCGCAGCGGTTTAGATTCGTAGTCCAGCCGTTTGCATAAAAGCCTCGTTGCTCCAGATATTTTATACGGTTCCGTGAGCCGTGGTCCGAATAAGTACGGCCCAATGCCAAACGCACCTTAGCTTGGCTATGAGAGTAGCTAACGAAGATGGACGCTTTGACGTAGCGGTTTGGACTCGACGTTCTCCAACCGACGAATTTGACTCTATGTTGGAGTACTATTTTAGACCTGCGTGGTCACGTAAAGACTCCTGATGCACTACCAAAGCTGGGTAGATACGGCCGCCTAGTGTAGCGGCTTGAATAGTCTGTGAGGTATGGCCGTACACCTGATGCCACGGGTTGGACTCGAATCGTCATCCAACCTTGGTGGATCCATCTCAACTACTGGATATTTTTTGGCATCACATCATCGAGCAGCATGCCTTCACGTTCAAACGAGGTTTGTTCGGTACGACCATTTGGTGCAGCGGAAGTTTGCGGTCTCCAGAAAAGTGCGCATCTCGGTGCGCTGGTGCGATTCGGCGCACTTTCAGCGCACTTTTGGGGCACCTAGTACCTCGACTACAATTTCGCATATTAGATAGTGGTTTTGATGATTTTACCTGGTAGAACTCACTTGTATTGGCCAGACATGTGCAGCAGTTTAGCCTAAGTCGGTTTGTAGAATAGAATACAATGTTTTTCTTGACCGTCCTCGAAGGGCAAGGCCAAAGTGGCTATGCCGGATTTCAATCCCCGACTGATGGGACTTCGTGCGATGTTCGCCCATTAATCTTCAGATATTGGCTACGGCATGGAATTTAGAGTCTATTCTTCAGCATAGAAAGGAGCTAATGCGCAATAGGAGTATAAATTTGACTTCCTGTAGTTTGCGAATCAAATCTGGTGTCATAATGGAGAAAGTTACTCTTGGTGGAAAATTCAAGCCCCGCTCGGCATTAATGCCGGGCGGACACGAGGTCTCTGCAAGCTTGTAGCGCCGCCCGAATGACCGACCACGATGTGCATCAAGTCAAGCTGTCATCGCTGCCATCTTTGACTGTGACAACTCAGGAATGCAGACTCGGATTTCGCTATCTCATTATGTGAAGGATCGTTATCTCTGCAGGTCAATTTTGAGTGAACTTGGATCTCTTCTAGCTTTCTCCGGACCAGAATCATCAAGAAATTGTACCCCATCCTACCGAACGTGGTCAAGCACTGGTCTACAGGGACTCTTGAAACTACTATGTGAACTGGGAACTGGCTAGTGATTGAAGTCTGTTATCTGGATTTCTCAGTGCGAAGCTTGTCTTCAAGTTGTAGTATTACTCTGCGCACTATCGGCTCACCACATCTGCGCACCATCGGCTCACCGAATCGGCGCACCTAGCGCACCATCAGCTCACTGGCTCACCTCGAGCGCACTTCAAGCTCACTCACGCTCACTTCGACTACGGGTGCGCATTATGGGTGGGGTGCGCATTGTGGTGAACATCCGATTATCCTTGACCGTTTATGGTAATGTGATCGAGAATCTATTGAGCCGCCGATCACTCTCGAAAATTCTTCATCTCTCGACCGTTTTCCACTTTCCTCTCTGCAACTCACTGACACATATATTATTCCTGTGGGACTTGGGTCATGAAACGGAAAAAGATATGGGTATGTTTCTGACAGTTTTATGTTACTGAATAGCGCTGATTTCACGCTCCAGGAATTTGTGAGGAATGTGAAAGCGTTCTTGACAGGATCAGATGAGGGAAAAGCTTCGGAAAACGAATCTCTACACTATGACCTCTCTAGTGTCAGCTCTCGGGCTTCAAAACGACAAGTTCCAGTGACATATAAAGGTATGTAGTGTTACGACGCTATGGATTCATTCACTGATGATAACATCATATTCATAAGGTCAAGTCGTAGGATTCGAGATTATAGATGTTGCGCAAGGTGCCACAGGTAGCGTGCCTCATCTAACCTCAAACGCAGGACAAGAACCGGACAAGCCTGCCCCCACCACAAGTACGTTCATCAACCGATCTATTTAATTGCGAATTGTACCTTATGCGAAATATCAGCGTTATCCTCCACCGAAGGCTCAACCAAAGCGCCTCCTCATCAAGAGACCAAACCCACCCCACCTCCTTCGAGTCCAAAACCAGCACCTGTCGACTGGGACGGTTGGCCAAATGGCAACGTCGAACATCACTTCACCTGGGATGATTGGACGGCAATGGGCGGTTCAATTACCTTACACTGGGCGCATCGCTATCGAAGTACAACTATTGGTGACCCTAATTCAAAAACCCCTGCCAATGGACGGCTCTTCAAGTATCTCTGCAAGGGTGTTATCCAATGCACAAACATCGAGAACGAGTGCCCGTTCCAGATTCGCCCGAACGTCAAGAGTAAAAGTCGGTTCGGGGAACAACTCGAGAAACTCTGCCCCAACTGCCAGTCTCCTCTCACTCCTCGTCCCTGCTCTGTTGTCTGCGAAGTTAGAAAGTGGGAGAAAGGTCTCTGGCTGCGGAATATCGGAACTCATTCGCATGATCAACCGGAGCAGACTCTACATCTGCTGCCACAAGAACGAGAAAAGCTGCGGGAGTTCGTCAACAACCATCCGAATGTCACTCCTCTACAAGCTGTAGTCGGTGTGCAAACACTTACCGGTACAGGAGAGTCAGTTGCGGAGATATCTCCCGTACTCGCAAATCCTGCAAGATATGCACACGAAGCTCGCGAAATTGTCAATACAGAGGTTGGACCAGGTGGAGACAAATTTCTTCGTGCATACTCGAACTTCAAGGCAGAGTACGAGGGATTTATTCGTCGGGCAGTCTTTGCTGAAGATGGTGTCACCGTTATCTGTGTTCAGACGCCATTCATGCGCTCTCAGCTTGTCCACGAGAATGATATTGATGAGCCTGTGAACGGTATTGTCACAGACGGAGCTCACAAGTTCTTTCAGGATGCACAAGCCATTCTCATTGTTAGCTCCACCTTCTCCATTTTCGCCTCTCGCTGGTTTCCCGGCCTGGAATCTTACTCGAACGGTGCTACTTCAGCTCACTACAGAGTTCACTTTCTCGAGCTCTTTATCTCGATCGAAGAGGAGGCGCAATCACGGAGCTTAGACGTCGTTGACGGCCTATTTGCTGGGGTGAGTGAATACGTTCCGTTACTCAAACCCCCGAGCCATAGAACGATTCTAACTTGATGAGCAGGTAGTCGATTTCAGCGACGCACAGCGCATTGGATTCGAGGATGCGTTTGTGGATTTCTGGATTGAGCGTTCTCGAGTTCGAGATGAATCGACGCTGAGAGTCGCTGCATCTACGCTCCTACGTGGCTGCAAGTACCACTTTGACAAGAGCGTCACACGAGTGAGCCGCATTGCTCGAATTGTCTCTCCTGAGCGTACCAGCGATTTCAAGAATCGAGTCCAGGCCCTACAGGATGCTTCAACCGATGACGACTTCCGTGTGTTGGTCAAGACTCTGCTGGAATGCTATCCCGCAGCTAAACCGTGGCTTGACTGGTGGATTCGACACAGTCACGCCACAATGATATTTCCCTCTCAACGCACGATGGATGATAAACTATGGAACTCGCTACCATCCACAACAAATGCTGAAGAATCTATTCATAATACTCTCCGAATAGCCACGGGAAATCGACACGAACTCCTTCCTGGGCTTCGAGCGCTCCATGCCTTCGCTGTGTGGGGTGAGCAGACTGTTGTGGCAGCCAAAGGTATGAAGATGATCCTTTCTTCTGTGACGAATGCAGTGGAAACTCCAACCTTACATGGGCGGTAGACCAGAGGGTTGAACGAGAACGGTATGTGTGATTGAATTTCTGGGTGATAAACCAAACACTCATATCTCGGTTATATTAGCTTAACGGAGCAGGCATTTACAAGTGCCAATGATCTTCCTCCCCTCAATAAACGCCTGAAGGCAGGAATAGGAGCACTAGCACGGTGTGGAGAATTTTGGTATCCGGTACGGCTTATCCAGCGAGTTGGACCCAAGAACAAGGGTTCCTGGAAAGCCAAATGGTGGCGTGGTTGTAAATTCGACGCTGAAACCCAATCGGCGATCCCTGCAACAGTTTCACTGATCCCGAGCGGGGATATTGTGGATTCCCTGTGGTTGGATCGAGAAACTAGGAGGCAAATTCGCGTCAGTCCTGATTTACCTGCCCGAGTCTGTTCACTCATCTGCATTGATTCATAACTTGGAGAATGGGAACATCCTTCATATGTCGATGACCTTGAGGAGATGCTCAATGATCCTTCCTCGGTGCCCTATACCCCGGAAGTACACGAGGCTCTCCTTCCTCATAAGGCATTATTACAGCAACTTTTTAGGAAGCCTGAAACAGTTGGTGCCGAGGTCACTGTTCCGAGCAAGACCTACCTCGATAGCAAGAAGATGAACTATGCAAAAGGGTATGTGACATTTGTTGGAGGGATCTCCTTCCTGGATCAAGCACGGGTCGCAAATTGGTTCGAGACCCACATTTCAAGAACACCAAAGATGCGGTACGCATGGCAGGGGCGCCTATCTGGCGCTCATGCAATCACCATATTTATCGCACATCAGCTACTGGAGGAGGCTACGAAAAGCGGAAAAAAGCAAGAACGGCAACTAGCTGACTTCATACTCGAGGCATGGGATATACAGCAAGATTTCAGCAAGGTGGAGAAAGCAGACTCAGAATTTAACCAGGTAGCCGACGTCGATGCTGAGTGCATTCGAAAGCTCGAACAGTTGATGTTTGAGCGTTCATTGCTAGCAGGATTGGCGGGACTCTTTCAGTGGGGATTAGATGTTGGTGATCATCAACGTCTCTGGGATCCTTGGAGTGGGACACCCCTGGAGTGGAATAAGGAAGATTACGATTGGGGAGAGGATGAGATGCAGGTGAGCGGTGACTTGACCGCTTCCAAGATACTTCCACTCACCACTCACATATTCACACAGCGTGGTCCTGGATTTATCAATATCCCTCCCCCAGAACCTGCGACTAAAGGCCCTCGACCAAAACCACGCCCACTGGTAAAGGAAAAGCCACAGGCAGCCGAAACGAAGGAGCGCAAAGAACCCCTCCGTGTACAGCCCAAAAGAGGGGTTGGAAAGTCATAAAAGTGTAAGCTATCTGATGCATTGGAAGCCCACATGTGGAATATTAAATAATCCTCTTAATTATCATACGAACGTACATCTAAATACACTACTATGATTGGTGAATACACGGTGATCGCACAGCGTAGCAGACAGTAAGCTTGCTACCACATAGCCACATCAGCTCACCTTTGGCGCACCTTCAGCTCACTTTGAGCTCACCCGCTCACCAAAATCGCACCGGCGCACCGAAATGCTCACTTTTCTAGTAACCGGGAAGTTTGAAGTCGCACTTCAGGCGTTCTGCATGTCAATCATGATTTTGCTTCCTTTAGACGAAGGTCTCTCGTAATGTCACCTAGGATCCGAAGGCAGCTTGGGAGATGGAGATACCTTAGTGTAGCGGTTTGTATTCGATCCGTATTCCAGCCGCCTTCCATGGAACCAAAGGACGAGGATATTTTGGTTGCCAGAGAATCGAGCAGTTAATGCTTGTATTTGTAAGACGGCTTGGTAGGCAAGGCTACTTAGCGTAGCGGTTTGGATTTGAGTTGCACTCCAGCCGCTGGACATCGACTGCAATCCTGAGTTTTTTCTGGGCCTATATACATAGAGTGACCGAAACTGTGCTATTGACTCAGTCGTGAGCATGGACACCACAAATTGAGTACTGAGTATTTATTTGCTGTGCTTGGCGAAGGACTTCGTCTTCACCTTCAAGATAGGCCAGAGCAAAGACTGCCGTCAGCTCAACTCATCGCATTTTATCTCACAATGATACTCTGACCGAGCACAGGGGATTGACAAGCTCCTGTCGAATGCATTGAGAGGGTGTCAAGGTGTATTAATGTTGAAACGTTTTGAGTCGACGCCAGAGTGGCAGGCTCCAAGTCGCGAATCGGCGAACGCATTGATGAAGCCCGAGGACCCCGAGACGACCTGCCCTGAAGCTGCGGACTGGGCCTGACAGCGAGTTTCGTTCAAACGTTCTCGCACTGGGAGGGCGAATCTCTTTCCTTGAACCCTTCGTGATTTGGCGCTCTCCAACTACTCACCTCACAATGTCAATGAATGGCTAATGGCAGAGTTTCACCTGCGAGCTTTAGGCGCCTGCGATTGGTGAGACACTGTTTTCTCTGCTTTCTCTCTCTCTCTCGATTCTTTCCTTCTCTTCAATCTGTTCTCCTTCGCCTGTTTTGGTTGGCCCGCACAACCTTTCACGCTTCTTCTCTTTGTTGAACCACCTTGGCATCTAGTTCCCCTCTCGTGAATACGAATGTACTCTCTTCAGTTCTTCTCTACCCTTCGAACTTTACCCTCGTCCTTCCCCCAGCCTATGATTGTGGCTCCATTGACATCTCTCCACGTCGCCTCCGATATCATATCCTCGGCGGCCTGCTTATTTGCTTGTCAATGCGTACACCCTGGTAACGTCTCCTCATGCGCCTTCAAAAGTGAAGGAAGAAGGTCCGTTCTCGTGATATCTCAACACGAGGGCCAGACGAGAAAATCAAAGCGCGAAAGGAAGCAACAGAAAGCAGAAGTCATAGTGACGGCTAGGTGGTCGAGCACGTCGGGGGAGAAGGGTCACGGAAACGCTGAGGGAGACAAAGGTCAGATTTGAGGGGAAGGATAACGGTTATTATGAGGGTTTTGGCACAAGGTAAGCTGGCCGACTATATTTCGTTCTCTCTATACCATCCCTTTTTGTCTTCTCTTCCTGCCTTCCTTCGCGCACCAACTCGAGCATCCTCTCGCCGATGCTATTTCATATCGTTTTCACAATGGAGCATGGCGGTGACTTTGGTACGAGTACGACATTGACGTTCAATACACCAGCCCATTAACACCTCCACGCACGCCACACCAGACCTTAATGTTTCTTTTGAACCCTGCTTTTGATGCACAATGGGTCCGTTTCCCACATACATTTCACGTTACGTCGATCTTCACTCCCATACCCCGATGTGCTCACGGCTACGCTCACGAATCATAATTCCTCGCTCTCCTCTCGTTCACTCAACAAGCTCATCGTTCCCTCAAGTTCACCAATATCCAAATCCCCTATGACTCCAGGCTTCTATCGACTTTTGGCAGCTGCTATTACCCGCCTCGTCTCATGATAGGCGACAGGCTGGCCCAAACACGACACGCTCTTACCTCATGTAGACAGTCCGAAAACTACCTTAACACATCAAGACGCTTTAGTGCAGTGGTCTAGAGCCGACACGTGCTCCCGATCCCTCTTCATTGCGAACGGCTTCAACTGCTTATTTTGGACAGCAGGTGCCTGATACAGCCTTACTTGGTACACCAATCTCGTGTGGTGATCATGGACCTATAGTGTAACGGTTTGGGTTCGAGTTGTACTCCCAACCGGCTTGCCATGTATAATGATGTACTGCGCATTTTTGAGTCCTCATTGCCCAACGTAGACTCATCTCATGCATAGATCAGCTCGTTTGTTAAGGACCTATAGAGCAACGGTCTGGAATCGACTCGTAATCCAGCCGTTCGTTATGACGCTTAAATGACATAATGTCTTTTTCAAAGCCCTGCTAGCCTGGTCCAAGTCCGGCGGTGTTAGTAAGAAGAGTGGACAGGTATATTACGGATATATAGCGCAGCGGTTTAGACTCGACACGTACTCTGGCCGCCAGTGCTTTGTATGCAAATCAATTGAATTTTATCCCGGTGAACTGTGACTAAATCCTTGGCTTGTCAGATGATACTCTGTAGGTAAATAAGACCATATAGCACAGCGGTCTGGCTGTCAATTCGTACTCCAGCCGTTGTATGATTCACCTTGGTCTGGTCCTAGTAAGAAGTTTTTTATTGCACTGTTTCTACTACACCGACTCATGCAAGCATTCGGCTTGTCGGATGAAGCTCATATAGTGTAGTGGCTTGGAATCGACGTGTACTCCAGCCAGACTTCATAAAGTGTTATATTGGAAAATTTTAGGCACCTCGTGGTCGAGTATCTCTACCTCATGTTCAACCACGGGTTTGTAGGTAAGGCCATTTAGTGCAGCGGTTTGGAGTCGTCCTCCTACCTTCTGCATATTATGGGTTATGCACATGAAAATTCAATTTTTCCGCGAGGCTCGAGCCTACGTCTCCTCAACAGGCTGGACTTGGCTTGATAGCTAAGCCTATTTGACGCAGCGGTTTGGAGTCGTACTCCAGCCGTTCAGCATACTGTGAGTTGACTGTAAGATCACTATCTGAATTTTTGATCTAAGTCAGTCATACATGCAATGCATGGTGTACGCTAAGCAAGGTTACATAGTGTAACGGTTTGGACTCGATTTGTATTCCAAACGTTTACCATAAAGATTGCTGCGAGATATGGTTTTGGCACGACACAACGGCTCAAACGTCCTTCCTCATGTTCAATTGTCAGTTGGTAGAAAAGACCACCTGGTGTAGCGGTTTGGACTCGAGTCGTACTCTAGGCGTCATACATACCCATCCTAAACTCTGTTGCAACTTTTTCAGCCTGAGGGTAGCATAGATTAGCCAGCCAGACTCGTTCAGCTTCATTCGCAGAGTACATTCAAGACCATGAGGAGTAGACCACGCTATACACGAGCCTAACATGCATCATCCTTGTTGCTGTCTCTTGGCCTGAGATTCAGATTGGGTTGCGAACACGGATTGCGAGAAAGACGGCTACCCTCCACCCAGTACCCTATTAGCGAGCCTGTTCGCCCTGGACTGTCGCTCGAACCAAATCCTCTGCTTCTTTACTCCTGATCTTGAATGTACAGACGTACGGTTCTGGTGAGCTGATAGAAAACGTATGAGAAAGTTCTTGCGGGGGATAGGAAAAATTACGTACCTGACCAGTCCACTCCGATACGCGTGCGTCAGAGGGATCTCATTCCCGTCTTCGTCCACCGCCTTCTGGATATCGAATACGGAGATGAGGGAAGCAATTGCAATCCAAATCGAATGGAAGGCCATGTATCTGCCTGGGCAGATCCTGTATAACGTCAATTAGAGTTGGTTTAGCTTCGGGTCTGATTCAAAAACGTCACACTCACCGTCTGCCGAATCCAAATGCTGCATGATCAGGATCTTTGACGCTCGGATCGCGCTCGCCAGAGCCGTCTGATTTGATGAATCGATCTGGGTTGAAAGTGAACGGGTCTGGGTAGACTTTTGGATTGTGTAGCATGGCCCTAGCACGTCGGATCTGTGAGATAGGGTGCGGAGAGAGACACATAGAATGTCCGTACCAAGCATTGGGAATGATGATCGATCCCTTAGGAATGCGATACCCTCTGTATTCATCTTCTGCGTCGACCATATGAGGTATCGCAATCGGAGTAACGGATTTCCATCTCAGTGTTTCTCTGGTAATGGCTGTAATGTAGGGAAGGCGTTCGTAGTCTTCGAACGAAGGGAGTCGATCGAGCCCAACGACGTCGTCAAGCTCCTCTCGAGCCCTCTTGATGGCTTCGGGGTGATCCAAGAGACCTAATATAGCAGAGGCGATTGCAGAAACGGTCTAGTGCGGTTTAGAAACATCGGTTAACTTGAAAAGGAAACACTCACTGTATCGGACCCTGCGGTATACATTGTTCCAGTAGCAGCTTGGACATCGGACATGTGATCCTGGAGATTACGTTCGCCTTGTAGAAGAATGGCGTTGGCAAGAAATGAGTACGTCTCCTCTCCAGCCTCGATCACGGTTAGTCTCCTGCAGTATCCCCGTGCGTCATGACTCACCTCCATTTTCGCCATACCGTCTTTGAACGGTAGATTGATCATATACTCCGCAATCTTCCTCCACTCCTTCGCCTTCCGTTTGAATGAAGCACCCGGGAACCAATCCGGGATATGCTTCATCGCTGGAATCGTGTCGACCAAGAATGCTCCGGGTACAGCGGCAGGAGAGAGCGTCTCGAGTCCTTTGTCGGCGGCAGCAATGTAGGGATCGTTTTCTTCGAGAACGTCGAGACCGTAGGTTACTTTCATGATGGTTTCGCCAGCCATCCTGACATTGATGATATTAAAGAGATCCACGGAAGCGGCTGTAGGTGACTCACTGCTTTAATTCACCGAGAAGTTCGGCAGATTTTGGGCCTTCCAAAAGTCTAAGAAGCAGGTTATGGGTGGCCTTGACCTCATAGGGTTGGAATTTCAGGGCGGCCTCCGGATGAAAAGAGTGATGCATCAAACGCCGCCTTCTACGCCTGCGTTTATGTAAGGGATTGGCATTATTGGAGTCAAGCAAGTTACCATCTAGGACCTAGAGAGTAGACTTATAGTTTTCCTAATCAAGTAGTTATGACGGGGCGTACTCACCATATGGAGTGAATCCAAGCAGAAAGTTCCATCCCATGAGATCTCCGACCATCGGCAAGCGCATACTGCAAACATGAGCTCATAGGTTGTGATAACCATCTCATAATTCTCACCGGTTAGAGTAGAGAGACGACTTCTTCTCAAGTAAATCCGTAGCAACTTCCGTAGTATCCAGTATTATCAAGGACGTGCCAGCCGCATTAACGTGCAAGATGTCCGTTCCTGCAAACGAGTCAGAGTCAGGTTTAACGCTCGGATGAACTAACTTGAACTTACCATGAATTTCGCACCATTTGTGATACGTCTCCCAAGGGTTCTCTTGAGGTAGCTGCAGGAGGTTCCCTATCAGCGGAAGTCCGTCTGGGCCCGGTGGGAGAGGCAGCCTTGCACGCCGTTTCATCAGCCATCGAACGATAAAGGGAACTGAGCACAAAGCTACAGCCCCAACGTCCATCAAGAGAGTTTGGGATCGCATAACGAGGGTGAAAAATCACTATCAGATTATTGCTCGCGCGTCCCATTATATCGTCTGGAAAAGTCCCAGAAAAGGGATTACTCTCCACCATATTGTTGATCGATGGACCCATTAGTGATTCACGAGACCTTGTTCCGGTGTTGTCGGTACTACCATCAGAAATTGTCGAGCTTGTGAGTATTCTTCGTGAGAATTGCTGAGGATGAAGCTTTGGTGGCGTGAATGGCTTACGGCTAGTGACCTGACGATCTTCTAGAGAGGCAGCCAAGTTTCAGGCTTGTTCTAAGTCCTCCATTTCTCGAAGCGATTGTGGTGCTGATATGATCCGTGGAACCCTTGTCAAGCAAACGGAAAATGTGTTTCGAGTGGTGAGCCAACGCAAAGTTATCGACAGCTAGCCTGGTTGTGTTCGTCACAGGTGGAATCCTCGCCGGAGGATGGCGGATGATATGGATAAAGCCGAGAACCCCAAGACGACCTGCCCTGAAGCGTCGGTGGCCATCCCGCTACTCCTCGCTTGACTCTCTCTTGCTAGGCTCCCATTTGCTTCGCAACCTCATCACACGCTATTCGAAGATGCTTTATTGCGGACTTTAGGTGATTGTGAGCGATCGATAACCTACTCGATTTCTCCTTCCATCTTCCCCTCAAACACTCCTCGAACGCTTCTTTTCCTGGTGGCGAAATCAGGACTCGGAGGCAGACTCTAACGGCTTCAAACATGATGCAGCTACTGTGAAACATGGAACATGGAGGGAGCTGAAGGATGCAAAGGCGAATTTGGAGCAGCGGGAAGAAGATTGTTATCGGGCTCTCCATACGATGTGAGTCATTTTTTTCCCCCTTTCATTCTCTCTCGTTCCCTATCATCCACCCACCCTCGCCTTCTTCTGGGCACATCATCTCTCGCAGACTCTCTGTGTCGTTTCAGCGACACCCCTTCACCTATTCGCACACTCGCTTTGGAACATTGGAACAAAGAAGTCAAGGCAGAAAGAGGAAGCGAGGGTGAAAGGTGAAACTAGAACGACCTGAGCTAATCAACTGGTCTTGATTCTGCGGGCGGTACGGAGGATAAAGTTGCCGTTTCTTGTTCTGAAAGGGTAAACGAGAGTTGTGTGGAGATTGAGATAGAAAAAGAAGACGAGGTGGTACGATGAAATTGCCGACACTAAATTCCGATACATCGACACATACATACCTCGACACACTCTACCTCAAGCCTCCAGACCTCTTGCGAACACTGAATGCGATGGCGGACTCGTCTGCTCTATCCAGTCATACATCTCCATAGTCTCCGCTACTTCAACCCTTAATACCCCATTCCAATACCTTTTTGAATCACGATTTCTTGACCTCATCCTCTTCGATTCAGAAAAATCGTTCCGCCGAGTCCACATTCCCTTGCGTCTTCAGTCCTTCGCTCATCCTCGGAAGCTACATATCATCCTTCGTCTCAGGCTAGCAGCAGAACACGTCTGGCGCTTGATCACATCCGCCTCGTGTTGCCTCATGTACAATGCTTGAAAATCACTTCGGCATATCAAGACACTTTAGCGCAACGGTTAAGATTCGACGCGTACTCTGCCCGCCTTGCATCTGATCACAGAAGAAGGTTTTTGTCTACCTCGTGCCTGTTACAGCCTTACCTGATCAACACATGCTAGCTCGTCTATTAAGGACACTTGGCGCAACGGTTTGGGTTCGACCTCGTACTCTCAACTGTCTCGCAATATCATGGATCGAGCTTCAATTTTCCCGCGGTGAGGTCTTGGTGCAACCTCTCTTCATGTCTAGAGTCTGCACATTTGGTGAGGACACATGGTGTAACGGTTTGGGATCGATACGTACTCCTGCCGTCTCATGTTCTGATGATTGTCTTACATCAATTTTCATTCCCCTGGGTACTGCGATCCCGATAAAAACCAGACGCTCCATGTAGTAATGATTGGTTGGTAAATTATGGCCACATAGCGCAGCGGTTCGGACTCGACATGTACTCTAACCACTCAGTGCTAATTGAAAGACATCAATATTTTTTCCCCATAAAATAAAACTAAATCCTAGCGTTGTCATACTATGGTTGGTAAGTATATAAGACCTTATAACGCAACGGTTTTGGGCTCAGTTCGCACTCCAACCACTGTATACTCAGCCAGGAAGAACTATTTTTAATCGGACTGCGTGATTTCTACAACGTTGTCTCTTGCACACATTCAACTTAGCGGATGAAGATAGTGTAGTGGTTTGGACTCGTAACGTACTCCAGCCAGCCTACATGTCAAGTGTTTGTAAGAACTTATTTCAGACGTCTCGTGGTCAAGTGATCCTTCGTCGTGTTCAACCGCGGGTTGGTTGAAAAGACGCTTTGGTGCAGCGGTTTGGATCGTGTTCCGCGATGTGATGTGATGTGTAACCCGCACAAGGTCCCTAAACAGGAAACGGCGGGGCCCGTGACTACTGCTTTCATTACAGCGCACCACGGCACGACCAGCTGCAGAGCCGCTCTGACATACGGGGTCTCACGGATGCAGCCGAATCGTGGACAAATCTAGACCAATTCATACAGATGCACCATGTAGTCTATGCCATACACGTATTTACAGACGGAGTCCCACATATAATTCAAAGCGGAGCATGTCCAACCTTCAAACGGGCCGTCGTGGGCCTGGGTGCGTCAAAAACCTGATGGGCAAAAGCGAACATAAAAAACCCTCCAAGAGGGAAAAAAGGAGTGCAAAAAGCCCATCAGGAAAAGCTACCACAAGCTCCGTTCTGGTGTTGAACATGCCCCAAGAAATGCATAGCCATATTTCGAACTTTGCAGAACAAGAGTCAACGAAACGAAAGGATAACAATCGACGCGAAAGGCCATTCAAGCAGTCATGGTTCTTGCTGATCAAGCAACAAATCCGAGACAATCGGTATCACGATGAAACCCAAACTGTCGATGGAAAGCGAGCAGAATGAGGCTTCGGAAACGCAAACGGCACAATAAGGACCCAACGGGAAAGACAGACATAGAACGATGCAACACGAAGAGCAATCTCGGAACGCAGAAACGGTCCATGCGAGTCGAAATCCACACTTGGAACAACCAACAAACAACCAAAAGCCAGACATATGGAGACCAAGAAACCAAATCCCAATTCTCGTTTACAGCAAGCTTGTGTGATGCAAACCATACCTGCCCATTCTCAGCGGTTCTGGAGACTTGGTTCTGTCATGAACGCGAGATTGCCAGATTGATGATGGTGGTCACGACCGCCGATTTGCACATAAAAACTGTCCACAAGGCGTAATTCTTTGACAATGCTCTGGCCCGCTCTCGTCTTATCAGGTCAGACCTAGCACGCTAAATAAGGCCATTTGACGCAGCGGCTTGGAGTCGACTTCCACTGGTGCTGCATATCAAACCATATCATCGCCAAATTCTTTTACAGTGACTCGAACCTGGTGAAATGCATGGGGCACGAATGTTGCTAACTAATCAAGGCCATGCAGCGTAATGGTTTGGACTCGACTCGTACTCCAGCCAGACTACATGAATGCCGTATGAATGACCCTTATTTTGGATGGCTCGGGGTCAAGTAACCCTTCCTCGTGTTCAGCCGCGGGTTGGTCCGTAAGACCATTTGGCGCAGCGGTTTGGATCGTGTTCCGGCGTTCTTCATGCAGCCGTGGTCTAAGTAATAGCTAAACTGCGAAATTTTTTGGTTGAGGCTATATCACACTGGAAAGTCGGTGATTTAAGTCGGGCCAAAAACTCCGTTTTTACCTCAGATTTTGGTGTCCACTTAGGTTAGGAGGAAATGCGTACCAAAATCTGCCACTTATTTGTTACCGAAACTTCCTCCGAAATTGGAAGCTTTGAGTGTCGCTTTGGTTATCACGAAAACCACATTGAAGCGCTGTGCTTGGACAAGAACAAAAGGCAGCTCAAATCGGGCAAGATCATTCGGTTCAAATTCTACCCCAAAATCAGGAAATCTGGCGCAATCAAATCGACCGCTCAATTGTTAAGATTCGATTAGGGTATAGTGCGGGCTAAAACTCTAAGATCTGGAGTGATTTTTCACAGGATCGACACTTTGGCCGAAGTCTGGAAATTAAGTAACACCAAAACTACTCCACCCCCGCCAGGTGGAGTAGTTTTGGTGTTACTTAAATGTCGGGTTCTGCAGTTCGGTTGTTGCTACACAAAATTTCACGTAAAGGTACCCATTTTCAGACTTATTCTTTGGCCTCCAAAACGCCAAATTTGGACTTAGGTTTCATTATACCCTAAACTAGTAACTTCAGTGGCCTTTTCGATGCTGAACCTTCCCCAGCTTTCAGGTCAAATTCCGTTGCTTCCCAAACTCGGCGTTTTGTGGTAGCTTTCGTGCTGACTGCAACCGCCGTGGAAACTCCCAGGTTTGGTGGCGATTTTACTTGCTCTGAATTTGTCCGTTTCGGTTCTAGTTTTGGCCGAACTTATACTCACATCGGAATCTCAGGTAAAAAGGAAGTTTTAGGTACGACTTTAATCATGGTCTTTCCGGTGTGTATTGTGCCCTTCACATTGACGAGCTGGAGCTAGCGTGCTAGATAAGACTCCTTAGAGCAGCGGTTTGGAGTCGTACTCCAGCCATGCTGCATAGTATTGGAAGAACTCCTCATCAAAATTATTTTGCAGAAACTACGAGAACCCAATGAAGCACATGGTGTACGAGCGTTGGTTGTCGAACAAGCTCATATAGCGTAAAGGTTTGGACTCGAGTTACAACACGGTATTATTTTGGGTACTGTGCGGCCAGAAAGTCATACCTCATGCTCAAACGCCGATGGGTAAAAAAGACCACATGGCGTAGCGGTTTGGACTCGATGCGTAATCCAGCCGCTTGGGATATCGCTACAACACGGCAACTTTTTAATTGGCATGGCCGCTTGGTCCTTCCTTGCGTTCATCTGAGGCTTGGCGTAGCGGTTTAGATTCAACGCCTATTCTAACCGTCTTACGTATAAGAGAACCAGCAAATTTGGAAATCAAGACTTGACTATCACTTCATCTCGAAAGGTAGCTTGGTGATCAAGACCACTTAGTGTACCGGTTTGGACTCGACGCGTACTCCAACCGTTGCACATACTCAGAATACGCGTATAAAAGTTTTTGCGTGAAATATATACCTCGCTATGAAATCAGACTCAATCAAGCATGTTTCTTGCACTATTCCCACAGAGAGATGGCGTTGAGGACGTCGGACGTGTATGGCAGAAAGGAACTTGAAAGCCGAGAACCCCAAGGCGAATTGGACCTGCCCTGAAGTGATGCGTCCCATCCCACCAGCAGACCTTTCGCTGGCTCAAATCTCTCTACTCATTGTAACTCAATGGCTTGGCGCTCCTCGTCACATTAACGTCATTTATATCACCGGCTCGTCGAAGAGAGGATTTCGACTGGGTTTTTGCCGCGGACTTTAGGTGACTGTGAGTGGTTTGGTTGATTTTTTCTGCCTTGCCCACCGATCTGTTCTTTCTCTTCAATCTCTTCTCTTTCATTTGTCTTGATGTGTCGGATGGTACCTCTCTCGACTAATCTCCGTATTATCCGCATCCCTTCTACGAGAGGCTCTCGCTAACTCCCTTTTGCTTCACAGGATACGACACGCTGCATTCATGAAACGGGACAGAGACGCATCTTGAAAGAACACATAGGAAATGTCTGAGTCGTCAACGGCTTCTTTGCATCTCTGAGCTTCTTCGATCTGAACGACGCTGTCGACTCTGTTAGGGGAAGCGTGAAGGTGGTAAAGGTGGACCATTCGTGAGTCCTCCGCGTTTTCCTTCTCTCCTCTCCCGGACCCACGAAGCAGACGCAGTCACCACTTCAACCACGTAATGATTCCTCCGTTCAAGACCGCTCCACCCCATCTGCTACACCGCATTCTAGACGCCTGTCTGCCACGTTCGTCGTTAACTCATTCACGCGAGTAGGCTCTTCTCTGCAATGCGAATTGGACAACCTTCGGATGGTTTCGTGAACAAGCTCGGTCAGAAGGGATCACTCAGGACGCAGGAGAACTACGCAGTGGTTGATGGTGGTAAAAATGAATGAACGAGATATCGTTACGGAAGGCTGGAGAATATATGACAGGGAGATGATCGAAAACCAACAGAAAACCCGGAGCATTGTCTACAAAGTACGTCTACTCCCCTCTCTCCTTTCTTCATTCAGTTCTTTTCCTCCTTCTTCTCCCACCTTCAGCCACTTTCTCGCTCGTTCACGATGTACTTCAGGTCTCTGCAGCGTCGACTGTTAAACTCGCAAGCCATTCGTTTCGTCTTTCTGCCGACTTCCTTCCTTGGGATGTTTCTATTACCTGGCCTTCACGTTTACCTTCATCACTGTCGACATCCTCAAAAAGTCCCCATCTACTCGTCTTTAAGAAGCAGTTACGGCCCTGTGTTACCTGACAAGAAAGACGAGATTGAGGTAGAGGTGAATGCCTGCCCGGAGGCGTAGAGGAAGTGGACGGTAAAGAAGTCGGAGAGCGAATAGAAATGAATTCAGGGAAGAAAGAGGCAGAATCCTTGTGAGTGTTCGAGAGAAGTAAGTCGGCCATTGATCTCTATTCCGTCCCTTCTCTGGTCTTTATTTCTCGCCTTCCAACACCAACCTTTGCCTCTCGTCTCTCCCCCGACTCATTAACTCATGACTCAGTCGCAGATACGACACTGAACGATACTATATACGAGGTGAACCGCTGTCGATGTGGATTGAGAATAGAGCTATGTTCGGAAGGTACCGACGAGGGAGAGCGTGGAGCGGGTGGTGGAGAAAGTGAGGGAGAGGGAAGATATGGACTTTGACCTCGGCGACGCGAGAAAGGGGTTTCGAAAGAGGTGAGCTCCCATTGTCCTCGCTCTCTTTACCCTTCCTACTTCCCATTATTCGCTCCTTCTCCCCCATCCCCCATCCCCTCTTTGAGCGCTATGATGCTGCTATCGCCTACTTCCTTTCCTCCATATCCCCCTTCAAACACCCTCCTCCCTGCCGTGGAATGCTCGAAGGAAGAAGCGAACCTCACCTCCGTTCTCGCTTCATTCTTCCCTTCCTTTCTGTTGACTTACCTGCCCTTTTTCATTCCCCCATCGTCGTCGCCGTCATCAACTTTTCCTTCCACTGTCATCGGGATTGAACTTCATCTCGTCTCTCCTCTTTACGTTGATCCTTCTGACCAACGTCCTGTTCTTCGTGAAGAACGCATGAATGGGGAACGAACACGACACCCGCCTTCATTCCCTACTCTCTCCCTACTTCTCTTTTACCCAACTATTCTCAGCCCCTTTGTCGTGTTTCACGCCCCACATACGCCTCTATAATCCCTACTAGTTCAACCCTTGCTACCTTAACCCCATATCTTCACGAATCACCCTTTCTTGACTCCTTACACTCGTTCCTTCGATAAGGTCGCTGTTTCTTTGAATGCAACACAATCGAAATACCCTTCTGCCTCGGGCTCCCGTCAAATCTAGGGTGCTGCCGCTATTGCTCGCCGTACGCTGGGAGTAAAACGGGTCTAGCGCTTTTTCACATCCGCCTCGTGTTGCCTCATGTACAATACTTAGAAATCACCTTGGCATATCAAGACACTTTAGTGCAACGGTCTGGATTCAACACGTACTCTCCCCGCCTTGCATTTTGACCTTGAAAATATGTTTTTGTCTGCCTCGTGTCTGTTACAGCCCGTACCTGACGTACGCATGTCAGCTCGTTTATCAAGGACACTTAGTGTAACGGCTTGGGTTCGGCTCGTATCTCAACCGCCTTACAATACCGCATATATAAGGCTTTGTTTTTGAATGCTACGCGGCTGATGCAACCTTACTTCATGTGCAGATCCGGAGTTAGCTTGTTCGTCAGGGACAGATGGTGTAGCGGTTTGGAATCGATTCGTACTCCTACCGTCATTCCTGTGATATATCGGGTTTCCTTTTTTCCAGCGCTATGAGACCGATCCGGACCGGTTGTTCTTGGTAGCAAGAATTGGTCGGTAAAGTATGGACGTTTGGCGCAGCGGTTTGGACTCAACATGTATTCCGACCGCCCGATACTGAATGCAGTGTTTCAAGTAATTTTATCCCCGTAAACTAAAAACAAATACCTAGCTATATCGAATCACAGTTGGTAGGTAACCAAGACCTTATAACGCAACGGCCTGGAGCTCAGTTCGCACGCCAGCCACTGTATACTCAGCCAGGAAGAACTATTTTTGATCAGACCGTGTTACTTCCAAGACGTTAAATTGTGTAGGCATTGTACCTTCTTGCGTTCATCGGCGGTTGGGAAGAAAAGACCACTTGGTGTAGCGGTTTGGACCTGTCACGTACTCCAGCCAGTCTACATCGTGAGCGTTTAAATGATGTGTTTTGGACGCCTCGAGGTTGATTAGACCATCCTCACGTTCAGCCGTGGGTTGGTTGATAAGACGCTTTGGTGCAGCGGTTTGGAATTGCACTCCTCCGTTTTGCACGTAATACACCTGAACAAAGGATTTTTTAATAAGGTTTCATTCTACCCTTCGTATTGATGGGCTGGACCTAGCGTGGTAGAAAAGGCTGTTTGACGCAGCGGTTTTGGAGTCGTACTCCACCCATGCTGCATATTGGTCTAGATCGTAAATGTTTTAACAATGACGGGTCAGATAGTGTAACGGACTGGACTCGAGCCGCAATCCAGCCATTTAACATCTTTATTGACATCGATTCTGTATTTTCGGCGTCGCCTGGCTCAAATGTCCTTCCTCATGTTCAAATGTTGACGGGTAGAAAAGACCACATGGTGTAGCGGTTTGGACTCGATGTGTCTTCCGGCCGCTTGACATCCTCCAAAATTGATCCCGATTGAAAATCTTTTTTTGAAGGGTTGATGTGGCAGCACATCCTTGCGTTCATCTGCGGCTTGGTAGGTAAGACTACTTGGTGTAGCGGTTTCGATTCGACGCGTGTTGTAACCGTCCTAGGTTACTGAGAAGGATGTCGAATTTTGACTCTCAAAGCTGAGCGTCACTTCTCCGTGCTAAAATGCGGCTTGGCAGACAAGCCCGTTTGACGTAGCGGTTTGGACTCGAAGCGTACTCCATCCGCCGTGCATACCAAGAGCCATTGCAGATCTTTTACATGCAACGTATACCTCGCCACTGTTATAAGAAATTCAAAAAGCACGATTGTTGTACTATCCTTAAGTCAGGGATGTCAACGTGCGCTTATAGTGAGGAGGATTCTGAGAAATAAAGCCGAGGAGCCCGAAAGATTCAGACCTGCCCTGAAGTGATGCGTGAGTCCATTGGCAGTCGGAACGCCCATCAGGCCTTCTGAAGTTCCACAATCTCGAATCTCTCTACTCCCAGATTGATGCTCTTCATCCCACTTCGACACACTACAGCTCGGCGATAGCAATCCTGTGATACTGTAGGGTTTCCGCCGCGGACTTAGGTTGTTGTCAGTGTTTTGATTGGTCGCTTTTTGCTGTTTCCTCTTTCGAGCTGTTCTTTCTGTTCAATCTCTTCTTCTTCGTCTGTCTAAATGTCTCGGATGGTGCCTTCCATGCCTCGATCTCTCTGGTCACAACACCCTGCGTTCAGAAACGAATCGGAGACACGTCTTGAAGGAACACGCAGGACATGTCAGAATCATCGGCGGTTTCTTCACTATCCCGAGCTTCTACTTTTGCAACCACTCTTTGGAGGCTGCTACTGGAGACGTGAAGGTGCTGCTCGTAGGGGAGAGCTCGTGAGTCCTCCGCTTTCTCCTTTCTTTCCTCTCTCAAATTCATGAAGCAAGCTTAGTCAACCCCTATATAACCACCACGTAACTATCTCTTTCGTCTAATACCACCTCACCTCACCTGCTACATCTTATTCCCGACGCTTGTCTCCCTCTTTCGCCAACCTGCTCACGCAGACAGGGTGTTCCGGCCCTTAACGTCGATTTGGACAACGTTCTCGTGGCTTCATGCTACGGCCATCAGTCAGGAGGGAATGTTTCGGAGGAGAAGAACGCAGTGGTTGGTAAAGGAGAATGAACTAGGCAACGTTCGGAAGGCTGTGTGTACATGAGAGGGAGATGATAGGAAACCAGCAGAGATGCGAAGCATGCTCTACGAAGTAAGTCTATTTCTCTCTCTCACTTTTCCTCCTTCGTTTTCATTCAGCTCTTCTTGTCCTTCTACCAGCACCGACCAGCCTCTTTCTCGCTCGCTCACTACGCACTTCGCGTCGCGTCTCTGCGCAATCCGCGATCAAATTTGCAAGTCATGCGTTTCACCTTTCTATCAAAGTGGCGAAGCGAACACCTGGAGGTAGGGATGTACCTTGAGAGTTGTTAGGAGAAAAGGAGAGGAGGAGAAGACGGCAAGAAATTGGAGAAGAGGGGACAGAAGTGAAGTCAGGGAAGAAAGAAAAGAATCCACGTTGGGAGTTCGAGAGACGTGAGTCGACCTTTGACCGTCTCTTAGTTCCGGTCCCTACCTGTTCGTTCCTTTCGCTAACTCATGACTCAGTCGAAGATCCGGCGTTAAATAATACCATATACCACGAACCACGGACCGGGCGCAGTTTCCGCACCAAGAGATACTATACCAAGACTCCACATCGTCTCACAACCTTCTCACCCCGTCCGCTACATCAAATTCACGACGCTAAGACCAGCCTTTCGTCAACGTATCCAGACTAACAAGCGATACGACGTTTGAAACGCGATTTGAACAGTATTCTTGTGTCATCACGAGATGGCACTGGAACGGGAAGTGTAACGTGATGGAGAAGCAGCAGTTTGGGTGAGGGCGAGGACGTATTGGTGCACGGAGGGTGAGGTGGATAGGGAGATGGACAAGTTGAAGGGAAGGGAGGCGTGAAAACGAGGAGAAGGATGAGTTTTGGATGAGGTGAGTTAACCTTTCTGTCTCTCTTTCCCTGCCCGCTCGTCTTCTTTACTTTTCTTCTTCCCATCCTCTCTCTTAATCGTGCCGCCTTACCGTCTCTTCGAGCACAAGCCTCACGCCCCCTCCTCCATATCCCGCTTTGAACCCTCTTCCCTTTGACGCAAGGGAAATGTTGAAGGAGGAACTGGTTCTCGTTCCCATCCTTTCTTCGTTCTTCCCTTCCTTCCCTATTGACTCATTCCTTCCCCATCATCTTCACCTCCGTCTCCTACTTTCATTGGCATTGAACTACATTTCGTCTCTCGTCTTCCCATCAACCCATCTGAACGACCTCCTGTTCTTCGTCAGGACTCAGGAATCGCTTGAATAGGGAAACAAAGACTAAGCTCGCCATAATTATTTCCCGCTCCCTTGTGTGCCTTCTGCGGCGTTGACTGATGCCAGCATTTGGCTTGGTGGATGAAGACTATAACGTAGCCGTTTGAACTCGTCACGTACTCCAGCCAGTCTACGTAAGGCCCCACATGATGAGAATAGCTTTTTGGACGCCACGAGGCGAATTAATCCTCCCTCATGTTCGACCGCAGGTTGCTTGATAAGATCATATGGCGCAGCGGTTTGGAATCGTATCCCTCCAATCTGCAGGTAGAGGCACCAGGGAATAACAGTTTTTCGGCGGGGTTGTATGTCTCTGTTGAACAACAGGTCGGACCTCGGGTACTAAGTAAGACCGTTTGACGCAGTGGTTTGGAGTCGTATTCAAACCGGGTTGCTTTCCAATTGAATTATGGATGAAAAATCTTTTACAGTGACTAAAACCTCATGAAGGGCATGGTGTAGGAGCCCTGTCTGTCAAACGAGGTCAGGTAGTGTAACGGCTTGGATGTGACTCGTACTCCGTCCAGACTAGATCATAAAACATTAAGTGATGGCTTTTTAACCCGCATCAAGGCCAGTAGCCCTTCCTCATGTCCAGCTGCGGCGAGTTCAGTAAGACCATTTGGTGCAGCGGTTTGGAATTGCACTCCTCCGTTTTGCACGTAATACACCTGAACAAAGGATTTTTTAATAAGGTTTCATTCTACCCTTCGTATTGATGGGCTGGATCTAGCGTGCTAGACAAGCCTCTACAGCGCAGCGGTTTGGAGTCGTACTCCAGCCATGCTGCATCTTGTATATGTATGTCGTAAAATTATTTTGCAGAGACTAGAACCTGATACAATGCATGGGGTACGAACGTTGCTAGCTAATCAAGGCCATATAGCGTAATGGTTTGGACTCGCATCGTACTCCAGCCAGACTACATATGGGTGGCTCGCATTGTGATATTTTGGACGCCTCGTGGTCAAGTAACCCTTCCTCGTGTCCAACCGCGGGTTGGTACATAAGACCATTTGGTGCAGCGGTTTGGATCGTGTTCCTCCGATCTGCACGTGGAAAACACGAATGCGTAAGAACTTTTTGGCTGAGGCTGTCTCCTGCCCCGTAGCAATAGGCAGGACCTCCTGTGCTAGGTAAGACAGTTTAACGCAGCGGTTTGGAGTCGTACTCCACCCGGGCTGCATCGTGCAGAAGTCTATTGTAAAATTATTTTGCAGTGCCTAGAACCTGAAGAGAGGCATGAGGTACGAACTTTCCCTGTCAGACAAGCTCATATAGCGCAACGGTATGGACTCGAGTCGTATTCCAGCCATTTATTGATAACATCTCGATTAACATTCCATTTTAGCGTCGCCTGGCCTGAATATCCTACCTCATACTCAAACGCTGATGGGTAGAAAAGACCACTTGGTGCAGCGGTTTGGACTCGATGTGTCATCCAACCGCTTGGGATCTCACATGTCAGGAGCTGTTTAATTGGCAGGGCCGCATAGTCCTTCCTTCCATTCATCTGAGGCTTGATAGGTAAGACTACTTGGCGTAGCGGTCCAGATTCGATGTGTACTCTAACTGTCTTACGTTGGAGAGAAATAGCGATCTTTGGAAATCAAAACTTGAGTATCACTTGATTGCCTCAAAAGGTCGCTTGGTGATCAAGACCACTTGGTGTAGCGGTTTGGACTCGACTCGTACTCCAACCGTTGCACATACTCTAACAAGACGAACGAAAATTTTTGCGTGAAACGTATACTTCGCTATGATATCGGATCAACCCAAACATGTTTATTGCACTATTCCTACAGAGAGAGGGCGTTGAGGACGCCAGACGTGTCCCAGAGGGACTTTAAATGAAGGCCGAGGACCCCGAGATGCTTCGGACCTGCCCTGAAGTGACGCGTGAGTTCATTGCCAGAACGCTCTTCGACCAGCTCAAATGTATCTGCTCTGTGATTCGACGCTCCTCGACTTAGGCACTCACTTCAACACCATTGAGATGACTGGCTCGAAGAAGGAAGGGCTCTGGTAGGGTTTTCGCTGCGGACTTTGGTTAGTTGTGAGTTTGGTTGCCTCTTTCTCTCCTTTCTCTTCAATCTGTTCAATCTGTTCAATCTGTTTGAATCCCTCATCTGTCTCGGTGTCTCAGATGGTGCCTTCTCTCCACCTATCTTGTGCTTCTCTCTACTCCACCAACTCGAGCCTCTTACCAATGCCAACGTCATGAACCGAGTCGGAGGTACACCCTAAGATATGCGTAGGTCTCGTCTGAACAGTCGGCGGCGTCTCTACCACTCCGAGCTCATACGTTTGGAACGACTCTGTCAAGTCTGTTAGAGGGGAGGTGAAGGTACTGTTCGTAGTGGAGAACTTGTGAGTCATTCGCGTTCTCCCTTCTCTGCTCTCTCGAACTCATGAAGCAGTGGCGGTTACCACCTTGAACACGCCCATAGCACGACTCCCTCGGTTTAAGATTACCTTATCTTACCTGCTACATCGTACTCCCGACGCTCGTCCCACTCCATCGTCAACCTCTTCCGGCTCCGAAAGGCGATTTTGCCAACCTCCTCGTAGTTTCATGAAAGAACAATGATCAGTCGAAAGGGGATACGTGGGAGGGTGGAGAAGAACGCAGTGGTTGGTAAAGGCGAATGAACGAGGCATCATTACAGATGCTGTCAAGTAAATGAGAGCAAGGCAATATAGGAAGCACGAAGCGCAGTCTACCAATCTGTAGGTCTACGTCTCGCTTTCTTTCCCTCCTTTAAACCCAGCCTTTTCTCGCTCGCTCACAACGCACTTCACGTCTGCACATTCTCCTGTCAAACTCACGAGCCATCCGTTTCCCTTTCTATCAGAGTGGTGAAAGCGAATACCTGGAGGAAGGGAGGTACCTTGAGAGGAAGAGAGGAGGAGGAGACTTCAAGAAATTGGAGAAGAGGGGATAGAAGTGAATTTAGAGAAGAAAGCAAGATCTCTTTGTAGGAGTTCGAGAGACGTAAGTCGACCTTTGATCGTCTCTTAGTTCCGGCATCTACCTGTCTCTTTCCTTCCGCTAACTCATGACTCAATTGCACGTCTGGCATTGACCAATACCATATACGACGAACTCATGAAACAGGCACAGTTTCCGCCTCAAGAGATACCGCAACAAGACTCCTAACATCTCATAACTCTCTCCGAGTCACCCCGTCTGCTACATCGGATTCACAACGCTAAGCCCAGTCTTTCGTAAACGACTCCAGACTGACGACGTATACGAGGTTTCAAACGGCGACTTCAGCAATCCTTTTGTGATATCGGGAAACGGCACTCGAACGGGAAGTATAATGGGAGGGAGAAACAGCAGCTTGAGTGAGGTATTTGCGGGCGGTGGGTGAGGTGAATAGGGTTATGGATAAGTTGGAGGGAAGGAAAACATAAACACCAGGAGATGGAGGGGTTTCGGACAAGGTGAGTTAACCTTTCTGTCCTTCTTTCCCGGCCCGCTCGCCTTTTTTCCCTTTCTTCTTCCCTTCCTCTCGCTTGTTCGTACCGTCTTACCGTCTTGCCATCCCGTCTTCGAGTGCTAGCTTCATCTCCCCACCTCCATCTCCCTCTTTTAACAACCCTGATTCAACTGAAGGGAAAGGAGAGGTTGAAGGGGGAAGCGAATCTCGTTCCCAACCTTGCTTCATTCTTCCCTTCCTTCCCTATTGACTCATTCCTATCCCATCATCTGCGCCTCCGTCTCCTACTTTCATTGGCATTTAACACTATCTCGTCGCTTCTTTTTGGGTCGACCCTCCCGAACGGCCTTCTGTTCTTCATGAGCAAATGTTCGAATGGGCGAATGGGGAAATGAAGACTAAGGTCGCCTACATTCCCTGCTTCCTCCCTGCTTCCTTCCCCTCTTTTATCCAAATTTTCTCGAGCCCTTTTAATGCCCTCATCGCCTCTCCCTTCCTTCATCCTTTCCTACTTCCGCTTACACGCATCCCTATCTCCACGTCTTCCTATCCTGGATTCTCGCGAATGCACTCTCCCTCGCCTACCACTACGATCCTTCTCCATAACCGACACATGACGACCTCAGTATATCTTTCTAGCTTTGCTCTCGGACTCACGAAACGGGGTTCTCTATAACTTCAATGTTACCTCCCTAGCCCACCGCTTCCGTAAATCGCCGTGACGAACGGTTTCTCCTCATTCCTTCGATGACCTCGAGGTTCTTTCCATGACACTTTGGAATCCACCACCCGTCATCCCTTTTTTTTCTTCTTTGAAACCGAGAGTATCAAGCCAGTATCGTGACTCTTCGTTTCAAAGTGGGCGTCAACGCGGCGCCTACACTAACTCGGTTGGCGAACTCATGTACACAGCACGGAAGGTACCTTGTCGCATCAAGCTCGTTTGGTGCAGTGGTTTGGACTCGATTCGTACTCCTTACTATCCTGCATAACCAAAAAGGAAGGGCTGTTTTTTGGCGTCTCCCTGAGACGGCCTTATCTCGTGTACATTATCACCTTGTCAAACATGGACAGATAGTGTTACGGCCACGGTTTGGGATCAATGCGTACCCGAGTCGGTGGCCATGAGAACGTCCCATCTATCAATTTTTGAGGTCTCATATGTTTAAGCTGAGCTCTGTAGATGGTGCACATTGGGGATGGTAGGCAAGCCTGTATAGCGCAGTGGTAAAGGGTATGGGATCGCATTTCAGCTATCCCACTCACTGGAACAGGATATTCTTTTGAACAGGTCGGCGTCGGAAGTGATGCTTGAAGGGAATAGGTGTAACTGGGTAGAGAAGCACATATAGTGTAACAGTCTGGATTCGACTCGTAATCCAGACGAATTACCTAACAGAATGGATTCGCTCAATTTTTTGAGGAGTGCTGTGACCTGTGCCTGCCGGACTGTTCGAAATGGTACAGTATTTTGCAAGTCGCATGGCGTATCACCCGATGGCATTCTCATGTTCATATGAAGCTGGATAAGTAAGATCAGTTGGCGCAGCGGTTAGAACCATTCTGTATTCCAGCCCTGCGATATCAAAAATACGCATCCTCCTCTTTTACCCCGAAGTTAGCATATGATTGCCTACTCCAAGTAGACTGCAGCCTAAGGTCATCTTGGCATATCAAGACCATTTGACGTAGCAGTTTGGAGTCGATTCGTACTCCTGATCGTCCTACATTCGTCGCAGAGATTTGCTTTGTATTTTGGACCTCGCGTTCTTGAAGCACCTACTCGTAGTCTACGTACCCAGATGTGTTGGTAAGACCACTTAGTGGAGCGGTTTTGAATCGAAATGTACTCTAACCGTTCATCATGACCGATAATATTTCGAAGTGTTTTACATGGCTGAAGTCTGATACGACGTGTCTTATGGCTTTCCTTAGCTTGCGAAGTAAAGAGGTATAGCCTAGTGGTTTGGACTCGAGATGTATTCCACCACCTAGCATGAGGTAGCGGATGGCCATATTTTTTTTATTTTAGATGAATATCGATGAATCTTGCCATAATCTAGACCAGGGTCTTCACATCATGATCTTATTGTCACACTCTCCTATCTCCCTACGTGCGACGGAGATTAAGAGGCAATCTAGTTCCCTTTGGCCAATCTAATCGTCATAAAAATCGTCCTGGTAGATAATTGCAGACTCCGACCAGCCTCATCAGGACTCAGCAATTTACAGAGATCAACTTGGCAAATCAAGCCCACCTGGTGTAGCGGTTTAGAGTTGACTCGTACTCCTGTGCTACAGTCATCAGAATATCTGGCCAATCACAAAATTTTTGAGTCCCATTTGGCTGGCGCAACCTTACCTCTTTTACACCCACAGCTTGGTAGATAAGACCGTTTAGCCTAATGGCTAAGCGCTAAGGGCTTGGACTCGACATGTACTCCAGCCACCCGTAATGGGGACTAAAGATGTTTTGCGTGTATGCCAACTTGATTTGAGGTACATCATAGAGAGACTGGGTTTGTAAAGTAAAGACATATAGTGTAGCGGTCTGGACTCGACGCACTCCGGCTGGCTATAATGGGTGAATTTACTACTGTTTTTGTGTGTACGTATTTCTATTGTGAGATACATCATGATCAGAGCTAGCATGTAAGTTACGGACACTTGGTATAACGGTCTGAACTCGATACGTACTTCAGCTGGTGTACTGTGACTTAATGTAGAAGACTTTTTGGTCCTGCACTGGGACTAGGCGACTATCATTTTCTGAGGATTCTTCAAATAAGCAAGGTGTTTGGGGAGGGTAGGTGCATCGGATCTCTGGTCTAGGTTATTTTCCTAAATGTCCCATACAGCTACCTCTGAGTGGCGCGCTTATCGAGGGCGCTAACTCTAATCAGCCTCGTGCCATCAAGACTGTGATTATCCGGAAGCAAGCATGGTAAATCAAGCCCACATGGTGTAGAGGTTAGAGTCGACAAGTACGCCCCTGCATCACTGCTCTTGTATGACAGAGTGAAGAGTTTTGGATCCCGAGATGTGCTGCGGCTTTGCCTAGCGTATATAACCGGCTTGGTAGGTTTAGTGTAACGGTTGGAATCGACATTTTCTCGGAGAGCACATAGAAAATGCAGCACTTTCAACCTGAAATGATCCCGAACAGCGCTCTACTCATTCTTCAGGGAAAGTTGCGAGGCGGGCCAGGATCGCTCTTGTCATTTATATTCCGCGTAGATCGGGTTGATAGCAAGAAGACACTGAGAATACATATTCCCGCACCTCTAGCACTCCAAAGAAGGATCGATGTCGAGACCATGAACGCCCCCTCTTCGGATTCGAGTCCAAATTGGCCTCGAAGTCGTCAGCTCTTAGATTTCCCACGCCAGGTGCTTCCGACCACCATCTTCGTTCGAACCATCCTTTTCTCATCCGTTTCAGTTCCCTACTCTTGTCTCGACGGGTCTCACAGGTCAGTTTCTCCTTGTTACCCTCGTTCTGCTGAACACCCAACTGACCCTAGTTGCTCGACGTCATTCATCTTAAACTACCCACGCCTCAGCCTCATCTCGATTCTGGCATTCCAAATCACAGCCCCAATGAACCAGAAGACCAGAAACGATGTTGGATAACATGTCATACATGAAACCCATCCCTTTCTCTCTATCTTGAATGCGTCACCTCGAAGGGTTTGGCTACATCTATGGTCTTTTGGCAACGTCAGCTTGGTTTTTCCTCAGTCATTTAAGCCTGTCGCCCGTCCGCCCTTCCTCTCACTCTACTCCTCCCTATTTCTAGCCTCAGCATTGCATTTCCCCACGTCATCTAAAGCCTTTGTGACTCGCATCCTCTGATTCCAACTTCTTCGCTCCTGCGAGTATGTGAAAATACGAGGGAAGGAAAGGCCAGGACTTGGAGATATGACGCACGTAGAGGTGGGACAAGAGAGAGAGAAGAAGAAGGAATGAGAGTTTAATGGAGGGGGCGAGGTGGTTTTGGGAAGAAGGGATGAAGAGGCGAGACAGATGAGACAGATTGACGGGAGGCGTTCAACTCTTGAGGTCAACTCCTTGACTTCGTTCGTACACTTCCGGTCCTAGCGACACCGACCTCCTCATTCAAAGCCTTCTCCATCTCACCTCTCTGCGACAATCCTGAGCGCAGAAAGAAACAACGTTCCTGTCAAGATCCAACTTTGAAGGGGTGCAAACGGAATAGGGTAGGCTTTAAGGTGGCTACAATAAAAGGGACAATACGAGTCAGAATGGTTGGACCATATTAGAGGAGGATGAACAAGCTGAAGGACGAGGATGGCATGAACGTTAGGACGAAGTGAGTCAACCTTTCTCTTGTCCTCCCTTCCTTTCCTGGCATCCTTCCAACCCCTTCCCTTTTCTTTCACCTCAAGTCGGCCTGGCACTGACGTCCACATTGCATTCCAGCTTGTCTCGTATGGAATGACGATTCATCATTAGCGGAACTCTGAGTTGCGGGGAGGCGACCCGAACGAAGTTCTCCGATGCGCTGTAATGCTCCCAAGAAGGAAGGTTATCACAAGACCACAAACGAGTTGTGCGTTCCTCAGTACCCACACATTTCGACTCCCATTTCTCGCACTCTGCCATTCCTTCCATTACCTCCGTCCCTCGTATTCACACCTTGTCCTCTTGTTCGCTTTTCGTGGGCCACCATAATGCTGCGTCGTCACGGTCTTCAGGCGCTCTCCTAGCGCGAACTGATTCGAATGAGGGACCCCTGGCGTCCACGCCTCTCTTCCTGAAGTTCCTACTCGTGATCTGAATCCTTCGGCGACTTCACCATTCTTCTCAGAGTCAATTTATCTAATATTCTCATCAACTTGGACGAGGACCTCCCTTGCGCCCCTTCTTCAAGCGTCTATCGAAAGCGCCTCCACCAGTTCGCCTCATGTGATCGAACCCCATTGAAGATCTTGGAGCCAACGTGGCAGCCCAAGACCATTTAGTGTAACGGTTTGGAGTCGACACATACTCGTGGCCGTCCTACATTGGGCATATAGGCTGGCAAGGTTTTGATAGCAATCGCCAGGCTCCATCTCACGTAGTGTACGCAACCTCGTAGGTTTAGTAAGAGCATTTAGTCTAACAGTTTGGACTCGAGTAACACCCTGGCAGTGGGGTATAGCATTACCCTCCGCGTTATTCAATGTTTTATTTCCGGGTGGGCTGAACTCCACATCATCACGGGATATCCGACTTGGTTGAGAAGATCTTATGGCGCAGCGGTTTAGAATCGTATTCCAGCTGTTCTGCATCCCGAGACTGTCCTCCTTTTTGGTGGATGGGACCTTCAAGCAACTGACGCAACTTGATCACGAGAATCAATTAACGCGACGGTCCGGATTCAGATCGTACTATCCGTGCCGTCCTTCATGCAAATGTTGGTTCAAGGTACTGATGAATTTGGAATGCCACACGGTTAAGCCATCCAATGAGTGTCCAAATGCGGCTTGGTAGGTAAGGCCACTTGGCACAGCGGTTTGAATTCGACTCGTACTTCCTCCGTTTTCTGAACAGAGCGAGTCCCTGATATCCTTCGTAGCAAGGAGAAGAACCATGCCGTCATAATCATCTACTTCAATTGTCTTCCGTATGTAGTAGGAGTATCGTATCCGCATGGAGCCAGCTTTACCTGTAGGCCGCACGACTTCAGATTTGCAGTTGACTTATGCGCTCGCCAAATTGTAGGAACCCGTCTGTAGAACGGCTTTGCTGCTCAGTATAATTTTGTCGGCCTATCTCGATGAACGTTCATTTGACACGAAAATGAAATAGATTTCTCCCATTGCTCACGCGAATAGGGCATTATGCAGACTGTTCCCCATGGGCTGTCGCTCGAACCAAATCCTCTGCTTCTTTACTTCTAACCTTGAACGTACAGACGAACGGTTCAGGCGAGCTAATAGCTACGTATCAGAAAACCCTTGGGAGCGAACCAGACAGATCACTTACTTGACCAATCCACTTCTGTAAGCATGGTTCAGGGGAATTTCATTGTCATCGTCGTCAACTGCTTTCCGAATATCGAATACAGCGACAAGGCAGGCAATCGTGATCCAGATTGAGTGGAAGGCCATGTATCTGCCTGGGCAGATCCTATATCCCACCCATAAAGGTTAGTTTAGCTTCCCTTTACGAATGGAAGAGCTCAACTCACCGTCTGCCGAATCCAAACGCAGCATGACCAGGATCTTTGACGCTTGAGTCGATCTCGCCAGAACCGTCTGATTTAATGAATCTATCTGGGTTGAACGTAAATGGGTTAGGATAGACTTTTGGATTGTGTAACATGGCCCTAGCGGGTTGCATGTGTTAGATAGAGCGAGGAGAGGGAGAGTAAATGTCCGTACCAGGCATTAGGAATGACTATCGAACCTTTGGGAATGCGGTACCCCCTGTATTCGTCCTGTACGTCAAGCATGTGCGGTATTGCGATAGGGGCTATGGTCTTCCATCTCAGGGTCTCCATGACAATAGCCTTTATGTATGGAAGACGTTCGTAATCTTCAAATGAAGGAAGTCGGTCGTGCCCAACAATATCATCGAGTTCTTCTTGGGCTTTCTTCAGAACTTCAGGGTGATCTAAGAAACCAAGGATAGCAGAGCCAATTGCGGCGACGGTCTATAGAGATTGAGAACGAGCTAGTAATCCTGACACACTCGCTCACCGTATCTGATCCTGCAGTATACATCGATCCAGTGGCGGTTTGAACATCATACATATGATCCTGGAGGTCGTCACGATCGTCTCGCTGCGTAAGGGCGTTTGCAAGAAATGAATATGTATCGTCTCCAGCCTACAATTTGGTCAGTTTCTTGCTTTACCTTCATGGGTTTTGTCGGAAACTCACCTGCATTCTGGCCATGGCGTCATTGAACGGTAGATTCATCATATATTCTGCGATTTTCTTCCACTCTTTTGCCTTCCGCTTGAACGACGCTCCCGGAAACCAATCCGGAACATACTTGAGTGCTGGGATGGTGTCCACCAGGAAGGCTCCGGGTACGGTCGCCGGAGAAAGTGTTTCAAGTCCCTTCTCTGCAGCCGCAATGTAAGGATCGTTTTTCTCAAGAACATCGATGCCATAGGTCAGCTTTACGATGGCTTCTCCGGCCATACTATTGATCATGTTATCACAGAAATCCATGGAGACTGCGTAGACCTACTATCTTATTTCCCCGAGGACGTCCGCCAATTTAGGGCCCTCCAGAAGCCTCACAAGCAGATTGTGCGTTGCCTTGACTTCGTATGGTTGAAAATTTAAGGCAGCTTCTGGATGGAAGGAGTGGTGCATCAAGCGGCGGCGTCTACGCCTACGATTGTGTCAGGACCTGGTGTATTGGAAGTGAGAGAATCTGTTACCAGCTGGGGCCTGCAGAAGAGATTTAGTTTGATTGATCAAGAATCTGGCCGTTGTACGGTGCACTCACCGTATGGCGTTAAACCTAGTACAGAACTCCATCCCATGAGCTCTCCAGCCATTGGCAGGTCCATACTACAAACGTGAGCCTATGAGTGTGATCAACATCTCGTAGTTCTCACCGATTAGAATATATAGAGGACCTCTTCTCAAGCAAGTCTGTAGCGGCTTCCGCTGAATCCAATATGATCATAGACGTGCCAGCCGCGTTCACATGTAAGATGTCTGTTCCTATTGGTGAGTCAGAGGTATGTCGATCCTGTATACGAACTTCGGGAAGAACTTACCGAGGTCGGCGCACCATTCATGATATTTCTCCCAGGAATTCTCGTGGGGCACCTGAAAGAGATTCCCTAGTAGAGGGAGTCCGTCTGGACCTGGAGGTAAAGGAAGTCTAGCACGTCGTTTCAATGCCAACCAAACAATGAAGGGGACGGTGCATAAAGCTACAGCGCCAACGTCCTTCTGGAAGGTGTGCGATAGCATGGCGAGAGTGAACAACCGCCATGGAATGATTCATTCCGCATCTCTTTATAACCATCTGTAAGCATTCCAGAGATGCGATTTGGTCTACACGACCCCGTCGATTGATAGCCATTAATGGTGCACGGGACCATGTTCCTGGCCTAATGGGTCCTACTATCAGGATTTGTCGATGCTTTGGGAGCACTGAGCATGCATTCTTGGTGATGTGGATTGCTCAGGCGCTTGGGGCTGGCAGGGACGATCTCTCAAAAAGGAAGTAAAATTGTGTCGTCCATTGATTGAGGAGATGGTGGTGTCGATATGATGCGCAGACCTCTCGTTACGCAGACGGCGAATACATTTCTGAGTGATAGGGGCGATCAATCAGCGTCAAGCTATGTGATCCAAGCCTTGTTCGCTGCGTACTGAATTCGGTTGTTTGATCACATTCGTGACCGTGCATCCCCGCGGTTTCTATTGAAGCAGTGCTAACTGCAGCTTGCTTAGCCCCTGCCAACGTTGGTAAGCTTCGGCTAGGGTTGTGTATTGACGTCCACTGCT
Organism: Clitopilus hobsonii; assembly: GCA_015708445.2. Lineage (NCBI taxonomy): Eukaryota > Fungi > Basidiomycota > Agaricomycetes > Agaricales > Entolomataceae > Clitopilus > Clitopilus hobsonii. Next base: position 603,917 of record CP068003.1, on the reverse strand, counting down.
CATGACTGACGGGAACCTGATCATTGAGAGCCAGCCCAGTCGCGGTAAGTCGACAAAGGGGAATCCCAGAAGGAAGAGATGGAGGCTACACAAGTAGAGAAGATATGAGCTTTATGTGAAATGATTGAAGATATAACTTGCCATGTCGCTCCTGTTTTTCATCCCATTTTTCAGCAGTCCAAGCTCGTTGGTTGCTCGAGGGTGCGAAACGTTTGAAGGTCCGTTGAACACTCAACACAAACCGTGGGAATAACGTTCAAATCAGGATCAGGTGCTGACGATTTGGCCGTTCGGGCGTCTCTTTCTTCTCTTAATTCAACAGCGCATCAGATCATGGCTGGACGGAAGAAATCCAAAGCGAGGATTTGAGATACCTCACTGAAGACCATTAGCCCCTGCGCGAGGCAGAAGGTACTGAAGCTGATCCTACAAAGTTGTCCTACGAGTCTTCAGACATTCGAGTCAACGCAAACTTTGCCGTACTGTCCGAATCGGACCAACTCTTCTACTCTCTTGCTCCTGATCTCGAAGGTGCAAAGGTAAGGTTCTGGAGAGCTTTCAAAAAGACGTGTCAGAGACTGCAACCTCCAACCGGAGAAGGAAATATTTACTGGACCAATCCAGTCTGAAACGCATAAGTTAGAGGTATCTCGTTGCCTTCTTCGTCGACTGCTTTCTGGATATCGAACGCAGCTACGAGGGAGGCAATTGTGATCCAGATAGAGTGGAAAGCTAAGAATCTCCCTGGACAGATCCTACATCGACAAGAGGATATGATTGAGTTATTTGCCAACCCAATACACCGTAACTCACCGCCTGCCGAAGCCAAACGCAGCATGGGCAGGATCTCTGACATTGGGATCGAGTTCGCCAGAGCCGTCGGGTTTGATGAATCGATCTGGATTGAATATGAAGGGCTCTGGATAGACGTTCGGGTTTTGTAGCATGGCCCTGTAGGGGGGTCAGACAAGGGAATGGATCGAAGCAAAGCACAGGGAGGCATATACCATGTGTTGGGGATAACTATTGATCCCTTCGGGAATCGATATCCTTTGTACTCATCATCTGCATCTACCACGTGAGGGACAGCTTGGGAAATCCTGAGTGAGCCTTTAACGAAACGATGGGCAACTCTAGCCTACCTAATGGTGCGACAGGTTTCCACCTGAGCGCTTCCCTTGCAATGGCAGTGATGTACGGGAGGCGATCGTAGTCTTCGAATGAGGGCAGTCGATCTCCTCCAATAACTTCGTCGAACTGTTTTTGAGCTTTCTTCAGTACCTCCGGGTTACCTAGCAGGCCGAGGACGGCGGTAGCTATCGTCGCGACAGTCTAGGTCAAAACACGTTAGCTTGGTTCAACTATGACATTCAATCATCTGACTCACAGTATCTGACCCAGCTAGGTATGTATTTCCTGTGGCGGTTTGGACAATGTACTCATGTTCCTGTGGGTCTTCGTAGCTATCTCGCTGTTTGAGAGCATTTGATAGAAAAGAGAAGGTCTTGTCTCCATCCTGTATTCAAAATGTCTCGGTTCAGAAGCCAAACCTATTTTTCTTAGCGCCCCACTCACCTTAATCCGAGCCATTCCGTCTCTGAAAGGCAAATCCATCATATACTGCGCCAGTTTCTTCCACTCCATCGCTTTCCTCTGGAAGGAAGCGCCCGGGAACCAGTATGGAACATACTTCAGCGCCGGTATGGCATCAACTAAGAATGCGCCAGGTGCTGCCGCCAGGGCGATCGTATGAAGCGCCGTATCAGCTGCCTCGATGTAGGGATCCGCTTCCTGGCGTACATCGATGCCATAGGTCACTTTCATGATAATTTCTCCTGCCATCCTAGCAACAATTGTAAGTATTTTCCTTGATTTATTGCAATGTCGACGTACTGTTTTAGTTCTTGAAGTATGTTCGATGATTTGTCACCAGTTAGAAGTCTTCGAAGTAAGTTGTGCGTTGCTTTGAGTTCGTATTGTTGGAATTTTGAGGCAGCAGCCGGATGAAAAGAGTCATGCATCAAGTGTCGACGTTTGCGCCTATGGTTCTATGAGGAATATAGGCACTTTACAACAGAAAAGCAACATTACCAACTGGCACCTATAAGGACATCCTCGTCAATAGATCGTAAAGTTGGGGTATCGTATCATTGAAAGCTTACCGTACGGCATAAAACCAGTCAGAACGTTCCAACCCATAAGCTCTCCGACCATTACCAAGCGCATGCTGAGGATGTGAGCTCCTGAGGTCGGGGTTGCGATCGCTCGGATCCTCACCGATTTGAATATATCGAGGATCTCTTTTCTAGGAGATCTATCGCCGCTTCTGCAGTATCCAGCACTATTATAGGTGTCCCAGCAGCGTTGAGGTATAGAATATCCGTATCTTCGAGTGGCTTGGATTGGCGACCCATCCGGGTAAATATCTATCGTGAATACTCACCAAAGCGTTTGCTCCAATCGTGGTAAATTTCCCATGCATTCTCCTGAGGAAGCTGCAAAAGATTTCCAAGTACAGGGATACCCGAGGGGCCGGGAGGTAGCGGAAAGACTGTATGTCGCCTCTTCAACCACAGAGCAACAAAGGTGATGGAGAAAAGGGCTCCTATCCCAATGTCAAATAAGTTGAGCTGAGATTGCATGAGAGATTGTTCGAAGGCAGGGAAATAAGGTGCGATGGAACGTTGATTTAGATATTTATCTCGCCCATTTATACTTGCCCGTGAATTTTACCGAAGGGCGATTGAACGCGGTAATCGTAGACGGATCACCATTATCTATCCACGAGACCAAAATTCCGGTGTTGCCGGTCCTTTCATGAACGTTTGAGTGTCCCTGTGGTTTCGACCTTTCTGAATGACGTACAGGTGTTGCAACCCGATGATGTCTCCATTAAGGAATTAAAGCCTCGTTTGTTTGGTGGGTCTTGGCAGTGGCTTACGATTTATTAGTCCGATACTATGCATGTGCGTCGTTCCTGCTGAGCGGCAGGCCAATATTATTCAAAGGAGAGACTATTTTGTGCATCCAGGACAAGGATGAGCTTCCATATAGACGATCAGTGGTTCCCCGTTGCACTAATCAAGCCTTCAGCCCTTTTGGATCGGACCTTGAACGAGCAAAGGTAAGGTTCCGGGGATCTGGAAACAACGTAAAGCGTCAGGGTGAATTTGGGGTGAATGAAGACGACGTCGAACACAGAACAATTAGACGTACGCAACCAATCCGCTCTTGTACTCGTGTGTCAATGGAATCTCGTTCCCCGAATCGTCAAGTGCCCTTCCAATGTCAAAGACGGCGATGAGAGACGCGAGAGCGACCCAGATGGCATGGGTGGCTAGGTACCGGCCGGGACAAACTCTAGAAAGCCCCGTCACCAATGAGTTACAAGGGAGAGTCTAGGCACAAGGGCTGCTCCCTTACCGTCGGCCAAATCCAAAAGCGGCATGCGCAGGATCTTTGATAGTTGGATCAAGCTTGTCGCCTTTCATGAACCGGTCTGGATTGAAGGTGAACGGGTCCGAGTAGACTTCGGGATTATGGAGCATCGCCCTAGGGAGCAGAGCAAAATGAGATTTGAGATAGACTGAAGTCCAAGATTCAACATACCATGCGTTCGGGATGACTACTGAACCCTTTGGGATCCGGTATCCCTTATATTCATCTTCTACATCGACCAAGTGAGGAATCGCTGGGAGGCCATGAAGGGTTGAGTCACTTGTGCATGAGTTAAAGGCTGAATGAGTACCTATTGGCGCAACTGCCTTCCACCTCAGTGTTTCCTTCGTGATTGCAATAATGTAGGGAAGATGAGCATAATCCTCAAATGATGGCAGTCGATCCCGACCGATGACTTCGTCTATCTGCTGCTGGGCTTTCCGGAGGACCTCTGGATGTTCCAAGAGCCCAAGAATTGCAGAAGCTATTGCCGAAACGGTCTAATTCTTATATTAGTACTCGCAGACTCTGAGGGAGACGGAACCTTACCGTATCTGAGCCCGCTGTATACATGGTCCCCATGGCGGCCCGGACATCGGCGAGGTGCTCTTGAGGATCCTCTCGTTCATCTGTCTGCCCGAGGGCATTGGAAAGGAAAGAGTATGTGTCGTCTCCTCCCTTGGCAGAATAAATACAAGAGCTATCCCCATCCGTCAAACACCTACTTCGAGTTGTGCCAGTCCATCCGAAAACGGCAGATTGATCATATAATCCGCGAGTTTCTTCCACTCCTTCGCCTTTCTCTGGAAGGAAGCACCCGGGAACCATTCCGGAATATACTTCAGTGCTGGTATGACATCGACCAAGAATGCCCCAGGTATTGCAGCCACCGAAATGCTTTCAAATGCTAGATCTGCAGCTGCAATGTAGGGGTCATCCTTGTCGCGAACATTGATGCCGTAAGTTGACTTGATGATAGTCTCGCCAGCCATTCTATCGTGGTGCATGTTAATAAAGGGTGTTATCGAGAAACCTGAGTATTGCTCACTGCTTAAGCTCGTGCACAATGTTACACGCCTTTGGGCCATTGAGGAGCCTTCGGAGTAGCTTGTGTGTTGCTTTAAGTTCGTAAGGCTGAAACTTCAAAGAGGCCTCGGGATGGAAGGAGTTATGCATCAAGCGTCTGCGTTTGCGCCTGTAAGATGTCTGATTAAAGGATGAAGAAGAACCTGGGGATCATCGTTACCAACGAGGACCTGCAGATGTATACGTAAATCAGCGGCCTAACGAGGCAAATCCTGGGATTCAAACTCACCATATGACATAAAACCAAGAAGACAATTCCAACCCATCAATTCTCCAAGCATTGGTAGACGGACGCTATTCGAGGACATAAGAATGTCGAAAGATATCCGTTGAAGATCACGGAAATACATACCGATTTGAGTATATAGAAGATCGTTTCTCGAGTAGGTCCATCGCGGTTTCTATGGTGTCCAGTACAATCATGGACGTGCCTGCAGCATTGACGTAAAGAATATCTGTCCCTGTCATTGACGGCGTTCAAGTCAGTGGAAAGTAGAGTGTTCTCGATTCAGGCATGCTTACCGAGCTTCTGGCTCCATTCGTGATACGCCTCCCAGGCGTTATCCTTCGGCATTTGCAACAAGTTTCCCAACAGAGGGATGCCCTTCGGTCCGGGAGGAAGGGGAAGCCTTGATCGTCGTTTCCTGGTCCATTGGATAACGAGCACGGCAGTTCCAAGGGCGAGGGCTCCAATATCGAGCAAGAAGATGTTAGAGGGCATGATGAACATTGGCTGATGCGAACGAAACGGGCATACAAACCGAGTCTCAACGAAGCCTTTATAGTCATCGCGAGCCCACAATGTGCCATGCATTGATATGCATTGATCTCAGCGTGACGTTTCATATCTCCATTGTGGGTCCCATATCGCCACAACGACGTGGGCCAACCCCATTCGTGAGAAATTTATGGGACAAGAGGATGAGCTCCATGGTCGTTCCTGCAAGTGAAAGCGAGGCCAAGACTTATGCCTGTGTGAGCAGCGCGCTCCGCCCCCTGATGAGCGTATATGGACCCATTTAAGGGGTTGGCCCCAGGCCGATCTTGTTCTTGTTCTTCAATGACGATCGGAATCATGAGGTAGCGAGGTATGTCCATCTTTATTAACTCAGACATCATACAAATACAGCCTGCGGACGAATAAAGAAATAATAATAATGATATCATTAAGGAGTGGTGAAAACCTGCCTATGGACTGCTCCTGCTTCCGTGTATCGGAGAATCGGAATGGTATTCAAACCTACGAAACGTCAATCCTTGGTCAGAGGCCCTCGACAGGTTGAAAGGCAAGGAGAACATACCAGCAGTCCCACAGCGACAATAGCTGCTATTGCAGCTTGAAGAGTAACCTCCCCAACCCGGAAATGTCTCGCTTCATTAGAGTGTCCTGTACTGTCTTTGATAATAGCGCCATTTGCATCGGTCGAGCTCAGAGACTGCCCAGACATGAACTGTGTGAACATCTGTGCAGCTGCTTGGCCGACTGCCAAGTTCCCAGTCTAGTAAATCAACAAAATGAGAACGACGAAAGAGGGCAGAGGGTTGATGAATGAACTTACAGTGTACGCAGGAACCTCATGCCCTGCTCCATAGAACCTAACGTAGGAGAAGGTACCAGAGTTCTTGTATTGTCCAGCTTTTTCGCCTGCGACAGTAAACGTTGACCAGTCTTGGCTTTTATAGTCTGCAGCGAAGTTGGTTTGCATTGCGTCAATCTGGCAATACAAGGTCAGAAAGGATAACGTTTTGGTTGTGGTGATTATGTACCATTGCTTCCATGCCGATGTAGTTGCAAATGTAATCCTTGGTTTTCCATTAGCCAACAGCTTCAACAAATGTGTAGGAAGGTGACTCACTGCATCGCCGTTATAGAGAACAGTCCTAACTCCAGCATTAACCACCTTCTCGAGATCCGGCCTCGAGTTCCTCATCCAATCGCCCGTAACAGCGAAAGCAGTATACACCTTAGTATTCGTAAATGTCCAGGATGAAGTCGCTCCTATCTGTGAAGTCACAGAAGAGAGATAATTCGTGAAGTCTGGAGGATACGGGTCGTTTTCAGGTGAAGGTACATAGTATACCTGTATGTTGGTCAGTCCCAGTGTTCGGAAGGAACGAAGAGAAATTTGAAGGCACTGACATCAAATTTGCCTGCCAGCGGATTGAGGATGAGGCCATTACAGTAGAGTTGTGCGCTTGAGCATGTTGCGTTCGTGCCACCGTTGTAACAGTCTTGGATCTAATGCGTGACAATAAATATCAGAGGCCCACTGTCATGCGGAGGGATTGCTCACCAATCCTGTACATGTCGACAAATCGGAGCTTGCTTTGGCAAAAACAGCGTTGTCGACTAACGGATGATATGAATTGTTCATAGCGTAAGTTTGGTATTCGGGATATTGGACAAGAGGATCCTATGAAGCGTAATCAGTCACCCATAGCAGGAGCACGCTCAGAAACGTACAGTGATGCCGTTCCCCAAACCAAGGACCTTGAGGTTGAGGGTGAGACCTTGCAGTTTCCCTGCTGCGATGGCTTGATTCTGGTCGAGGATATGGCTACACATGGACTCGGTCAATTAGGTTCGCCATGCAAACGCGGCTGACATACCTTGCAAAAGTGGGACCATAGTGACCACCGTATCTAGAGGTGTCAGATCCTCGTCGAGGTTTTGTCAAAGAGTAATACATACGACTCTGTCCAGATAGCCAAGTCGTTCTTCTGGTACTTTTGGAATCTCGAATCCTTGAGGAATATCTGCAAGAAGCGCCAGACGTCCTCTGCGGCTGACTGCGACGACCCAACGTGTGATGTGTTGCCGTACGAGAAGCCTGTGCCTACAGGTTGGTCGATGTAGAGCATGTTGACCTCGTTGTTCCAGGATTGTGGGTTGAGTGTGACCGTGCTGCTGTCGTTGGTGATACGGCAAGGACCATGTTCTTGAAATAGACCAATCATGCTTGATGACCCAGGCTGTAGATCTGTGTCAGTCAAGGCAAAAAGGGAAAGGATCATGAGGCGACGCACCCCACCGTTGAACCATAGTGCCAGAGGAGCTGAGTCTGGATTTTTCCGTGAGGCAAAGAACCAGAACCTGCTCACTTGGTTAGTTCAAGCTCTGGGTGAGCAGTACGAAGACTGTACCAAATACTTTGATCTGCAGCCAGATCACCATACCCGGAAGCTTGATAGACACCAGGAGTCGTTTCTGAAAGACTGAGTCAGTGGATGCGGAAAACCTAGGGAATCAATTGAACACACCACAAACTCCCGAGTTCTCTACGAGACGCAACTTCCCCGGCGTCGTCGCATTACTCACGGCAGGAACTGCGTAGACCTTTGTCAAGGTCGCTTCATTGACCTCGGTGCCTCCAATTACTCCGTTAACGACTGGGATCTGGCCAGCCAGACCGACAGTGGCATGAAAACCAAGGAGGATGATGACGGTTGAAGGAAGAAAGAACATAAGGCAAATTCTGGCCGTTTCAGTGCATTTCTGGCTATGTTGCCTGCCATGTTGTTCCCATCGTTCGTCGTACTCGTCAACGGCAGCTTGGGAATGTGATCAGGTCAGTTGCTACCGCCGACGAGGACGGCGACACAGCTGTGCCTTGTGTTTGTCTTTGCTTGCCTGCACCCTTGGGCCTGGCTCGGCATCGTGGCCCGCCGTTTGAGAACCCTTCGAGTCGACCTCTGATTCTCTCATTCGCACCTTTTCGTTTGAACCCAACACCTTCTGACTCATCAATGTCAATCAGCAATACCCCTACTCTTGTCTCACTTCCCTCCTCTTTCAGGTCGCGCGAAACAACCTCTGACGAAATGTGACAAGAAGCCCAATACTCCACCTACATGTTCAAGTTCTAACGAACTCAATAAATTAGACGACCTCCATAGCTCGTACTTCAGCCACTTGCAAAGTAACATAAAAATTATTAGTGTTAACGAAACGCCCTTAACTCCGTCATCCATTAGACCTGCCTGCGTCTCTTCTCGACTCTAATCAAGAACCTCAATCCACCCCAAAACAGCAAGACTGGTAGGCCAAAGAGCAACAACATCCACTCCATCACACTCCCAGCTCTCTCATCCACCACTTTCATACCCTCACCAATGAGCCCAAGTCCCGCTGCAACAAATCCTAAGCTAATCCAGGCCACCATACCCATCAGCCACCTCATCCATTTTTCACGGAAACCGCCATGAGTGGGTTCTTCTATGGGTACTTGAGGTTCAGGATCATGATGTCCACCAGTGCTGTCGCAATAATGTCTTCGTCTTCTCTTCTCCATTTCTCCGCCTGTCGTGAGGTTCAAGCTTCCAACCGTGTTCACCCTATCCCGTTTCCCGCTCGTCTTGATATTCCCGTCGCTCTCTCTTACGAACACCCCGACGAAGGTTGGACTGGTATACAACAACTGTACCAACAACGTCATAATCAAGGCTGCAGCGTTACTTGCTCCACCCCATGCAAACCATACAGCTCCTTTACTCGCTCTCGCAAGATCTTGATCGGCAGAAGATCCGAGGAGGCTTTGTGCCGTGGCGAACGTTAAGGACGCGCCGATGCATACGGCAATGTTGACGGAGGCGACGAAGGAGATGAGGGAGAAGAAGGCATTGAAAGGGAGGGCAAAGGTTGAAGAGTCGTCGTTTGAGGAGGAGGGGCCACTGCTGGGGTTAGAGTCGGCCATGAGGATATGTCATGAACACCATCCACGGAGGGGTATATATTCACTGTAACGGAGCTCGTTTCGTGGCGTCATCGCTGTCTCCTTGTCTCCGTTGGTGTTGTGGCGCAGGCCGATGGAGTCGATTCAACGGCTTAAATTGAGGTGGAGCTCAACATCAAAGGTGCCATGATTGAGCGCTTATCGAAGGAGCCTGTAACCTTGTCGCATCTCGTGGACATATATAGTGAGCGAAGCTAATACAGTACACCATAGTGCTACATGTAAGAAGATGTATAGCGAACAGATGTTTCTACGAATGAAATTATAACTTTGCACCTTCCGAGCGAAGAACGCCTGCAACCCATCCATAAGCAAGCCTCTCTGCATACAACAGAGGTATTCCCAAGGCTAACAGAGTCTTAGAGCTTAGCCTTCACCACACCCGACCTCAGAGCTTTCGCTTGATCTCTCAAAACCCTTCTCAATAGCTTCCCACTGGGAGACGTCGGAATAGCCTCAATAAACTCCACTCCTCCCGCAAGTTGCTTATAAGCCACTTTATTATCAGCGACATGCTATTTGATTTCTCAGTTCTCCTAGGTCACGTCGGAAAGAATGAGCGTGAAGCTTACCTTCGTGATAGCGGCCTTGATTCTGTTCGCCTCCGCAGGGCTCTTCAGTGCTTGCCGTTGCGCGTTCGGGGTGAGGACTACGAAGGCCAGGGGGACTTCTCCACCTATCATAGACACAGCCCGTCAGCGTTTTGTGCTAAAGCCCAAATGGCATTTGAACGATAACGTACTATAGTCATCTGGTATCCCAACCACACAAGCCGCATCCACCTCTGAAAGCTCCAGGATGCATCCTTCAAGTTCAGCAGGTGCTACTTGGAAACCTTTTACTTTCATGATCTCCTGTTCGCGTAGAGAAGTTGAGAATGAGAAGTCATCTCAGAACAAAGAGAATACACTAACTTTGAGTCGGTCTAGAATCCACAGCTCCGAATTCTGGTCAACCCGAGCTTTGTCTCCAGTTCGAACCCAGCCGTCGATGAACGTCTCTCGAGTCCTATAAACTTGGCGTTCAGAGCCTGCCCGGGTGGGTACAAGAGACACTTACGCCTGCTCATTGTTCTGATACCTCAACGCAGAAGAAGGTGACTTGACGTGTAATTCTCCCGGTTCGTTGTACCCAGCCAAAGTGCCGTCCGTCTTGACGATCTTGACTGTGCACCCTGGCATGATCTGGCCAGCACCTGTAGAAAACGTCCTTCAGAGACTAGAAAGAAAGCGAACAAGAGGCAAAACGGACTTCCAGATGTTCCTCTCTTCCTCTCGATTGACCACATGCAGATTGCTGTTGAAAGCTCAGTCATGCCTATGAATGTCGATAGTTAGAAAAGATTTGGATCAATGATCAGGGATATACACGCACCATATGCTTGACCAATATGAGCGTCTGGCAGAAGCTCAAAGAGCTTATGGTTAATTTCATGCGATAGAGGTGCAGCACCACACATGATCATGCGAATGTTAGAGCGAAGGTCATAGTTCTTGACAGCTGGGTGTTTACAAAGGAGAACAGCCATTGGTGGAACAATGCTAGGCCATAAAATCAACAGGTTGATCGTTAGAATCGTCGTTGGGACATACAAAAGGTGAGAAATTCGATGACGGACAATGCTATCGAGCATTTGAACGAAATTGAACCTCGGGACGATGACGAGGCTCATCTATCGTTTGAATGGGTCAGAGTAGATTCGGTGTGTTAGGATCAACGTGGCCCACCGCAGAGAAGAGGATGAAATGAAGCTAAGGACCAGAGGTTAAGAGAATCTCGAGGCCAGTTCGACGACTACTCACATTGATGACAAGCCCATAAATGTCTGATGACTATTAGATGTGAAGTCAAAAGGTATGTTGGGCGTATACGCACGATAAAGCGGTAGAACTACCAGAGAAAATCACGTCAGAAGTTAGCACGCAAGCTGAGTGATGAAGCTAAGACCAACCTCCCATTGCAACATCTCCTGGCCTATATCTTCGGTCCTTAAAGTCGCAATATTCCTCGTTGACCCTGTTGTGAGCAGCCATCTGGACAACATTTGCTATGAGCGCGTAGTGGGCAATCGCCACCGCCTATCGAAAGTCATTAGGGGATTGTTACTCAATTCAGCTAATGGCGTACATACCTTTGGTTTACCCGTCGTCCCGGATGAGAAGCTGAGGAAGGCCAATTTAGTCTTTCCTTCACCTTTCCGTAGCTTCCTCTCGGTAAAAGAAGTTGGTTTGCTCAAGCCTTCTTTGACCAGATCGTCAAGAGTTAGGTGTCCCTGGTAGTCAGCGCCTGCAACGTTGAAGCATACGATACGTTTGGAGGGGATATTTGCTTCCTTCGCTGCAGCTAGCGATACCTTGAGCGCTTCTGGATGAACGATGACAGCCGCGGGTCTGGTTTGCTCAATTTGATACAGGAGTTCGTTGGATGAGAAGTCGGGGTTGGCACCGCTGATAATAGTCAATCAAAACACGCAATCAGAAGACCATATGACGGATGACAACGGAGTAAGTTTGGTCTAACGCACGAGATGATGCCTCCCAACCGGTGCGTAGCCCAGATCGCAGTAGGATAGTCTGACTTTGGATGAGGATTGGGTGTGGAGTGAAGCTGTCAAGGGAGAGCGCACCAACGTGATTTCTACTAAACAACAGAACTGCAAGACGGGTATGAAACAGTCGATCAGTAAAGAGATAGCATAAGCCTTGTGAAGGACGGACCAACGTCGTCTTCTCCTGTAAATTCGGTCAGCTATGTGGGCTCTTGAGTTGAGCAGGCTCCGTACCTATGTTGAATCTCTGCTTAAGCCCATTGGCCAGAGCTTGTGTACGTTTTCGTATCTGGCACAGGATCTAGCAACTACTCCCAGAGATGAGAGATGAATCACGTACCTCAGCTTCCCCGACCTTCCTCCCCGTCTCGTCTTCTATCAACCAAGCCACGTCGGGCTCTCGCTTGGGCCGCAGTTCATGGGAGGAATCTAAGATGAATTGGGGCACGGTGAGATCATCTGGAATGTTCAAGGCGGGATTCGTAGGATTCTGGAAGAACATCGTCGCTAGACCACGCGTTGTGGACGATGGAAGTGGTGTCCAAGGTACGCAGGGTATGCATCCGGACCATCGTTCTCAGCATCCAAATTACCGCCCTGAACGACTCACAGGCGCCAATGGAAGCTGGGCAGAAACCCCTTATAGTGGTCCTCGTGACTTGTGAGATAGTATTGTCATGTTTGTTCAAGCTTGGAATACCAATCTAGTACAAATATTGCTCTTGGCGCTTCGAGCGCCTAATTTACAACTTGGATTTGACGAGCTTCTGCCTCGCCGTATCTCTGAGGACTCTCCTCAGAATCTTCCCGCTCGGGGACGTTGGTATCTCAGATACAATCTCCACACCCCCTGCAAGATATTTAAAGGCAGCTTTGTTGGCTGCAACGTGCTAGATAGGACGGTTTAGAAGTTACATTGCGCCGAGGGAAGCGACAGAGAGTGGACGCGTACCTGTATGACTCTTCGCTTGATTCCCTTTGCTTCTTCCGGGCTCTGTCCAACCTTTCGAAGCGCATCATCCGATAGAACCACAAAAGCCATGGGTACCTCGCCGTCTACGATGATGTTAGTCTGGTCTCGGATCAAGAAGCACCTGCACGCACTGTATTCATCCGGGACACCAACGACACAGGCAGAAGTAATCTCAGGCAAGTCAAGGATACAGCCCTCGAGCTCCGCCGGAGCGACCTGAAGTGCTTTCACCTTGATAAACTCCTGCGAACGTACAGTCTGTTAATCAAAAGGGTACTCAGTAGTCAAGGATAGGCGTACCTTGATTCGATCCAGGATCCATAACTGGTTCTTGTTATCGAATTTCGCTTCATCCCCAGATCTCACCCACCTAGGAATATGGGACGGGCGGTTAGGAAATGTCCACAGTGATGTTCAATAGAACTTACCCGTCAACGAAAGTCTCCTCAGTCCTTGGGCCAAAGTAAGTGTCTACCACGCGAAAATTGTGAAGCTAGCTTACGCAGATGGATTATTGGCGTATCCCAACGCAATTGAAGGGGTATGCAGATACAATTCCCCAGGCTCCTCGTATCCCGCCAACGTCCCATCCGGTTTCACAATCTTAGCCTTACATCCTGGTACCAGCACTCCAACGCCTGCGTAAAGAAGCGCCTCATAAGCCTTGATTCTCCAAACAGCCCAAAGAGGGAAGAAAATGAATGCGTACTTCCTGGCTGCCCTTGCTTTTCTTCGATCGGCCAAATGGTAGCCACATTGGAAGTTTCGGTCATTCCATATCCCTGGCCTATGAAGGCGTCCGGATATAGCTTGAGTAGCTTCGAGTGCGTTTCTCCTGAGAGTGGAGCTGCGCCGAACAGTATCATGCGGACGTATTTCTGAATGTTAAATGTCTTGGCTGCTGGATGCTGTGAACTCAAGAATTAGAAATGCGAAGAAGAGCTTTGGGAATTCGGTATTACCTTGCAGAGAAGGACAATTTGAGGTGGTACCAGGCTGGGAGGTTCAGAGGACGAAATCTGAGAGGGAGCAGTTGAACCTACAAGAGGTGCGAGATCTTGTAACGAATTACGCTCTCAAGCATCTTCTCAAAGTTAAATCTTGGCACAATCACATCCGTCATCTGGTATCCGAAAGTCAGCTTGATACCTGGTGATACTTCTCTGCGTCACTGGCAGTCAACTTACTGCGGCGTACAGGACCATATGGGTCTGATAAAAGGAGTTAAGAACAGTGGTGATAATACGAGAAGACTTCACTCACTGCAACCAGCCCATACATATCTGGTGTCTCTGGTTAGGGCAGAATGAGGTAAGATATCGACACATACGGAATAGAGGCAACACTGCGTGATTTGGAGTGAGTAACTTTGATCTCACTAGTAAGTTTTCGTTCGCTTACCTGCGAGTAAAGCGTCTCCTGGTCGCAACCTCTTGTTCTCGAGAGGCAGATCATCAGCTACTCCATTATGAGACGCGAAGAACATCAAAGTATTCGCAATGAACCCATAGTGAGAAATCGCCACCGCCTACAGGAAACGTGTTAGTTCAATATCGATACAGATTTCGAGGGCTTACCTTCGGACGTCCAGTAGTTCCGCTCGAAAACATGTACAATGCAACTTTTGTCTTTCCTTCGCCGGGCTTCAACTTCACCTCAGGAAACTCTGCAGTAGTCAACGCTCCAACGTCTAGAATGTCTTGTAGACAAAGCTGCTCCGCGGTGCCGCCATCCGAATCTCCGGAAGCAAGAGATACAACGCGTTCCGCTGGGATTTTTGCAAGGGAAGCTGCTTCGAGCGCGACTTCGAGAACATCTGCGCCTGCAAAGATGACGGTGGCTTTGGATTGTTGGATTTGGTAGAGGAGTTCGTTGGCCGAGAAATCGGGGTTTGAACATCTATCAGAAAGAGTGAGAGGAGAGCCTAGATCATAAGGGGAAGCGCGCACGCGACAATGCCTCCCAAGTAGTTCACCGCCCAAATGACGACGGGATAGTCTTCAAACAAGTAAGTCCAGTGCTATGTCATGACAGAGCCGGTTCCACGGAGAATGTTACCCACCAACGTGATTTCGAGAAAACAGTAGCACTGTGAGAGGAACAAGGGAGTTAATACGACGCCTGCGGTGCCCGTGGAAAGTAGAGAGTACACACCCACATCATCATCACCTGAAATGAATCAGAATGAACTCTATGAGCAAGTATCCGAAAGTTTCATTTGAGGAGAAGCAGGCACGTACCGATTCGAAATTGGGCCTGCAGCCCAGCCGCAAGATTCCCGGTTCGCCATCGCAGCTGAGAAATCCTATGATTGATGTCGGCTGAATGATATTCCTGTGGCAACATACCTCGCCTTCAGCAATGTTTCTCCCAGTTGCATCTTCAATGAACCATGGCTGAGACGGATCTCGTTGGGGACGTGGTGACTGGTTGTAGTCGAAAATGAATTGTGGGATCGTGAGATTGTCCGGTATTATCGGAGCTGGGGCTGACGATTCAAAGATCATATTCTGAAAGCGCTGAAGATCCGTGCAGTCGTGGAGATTCGTCGTCGTCACTGTGAACGGTGGCAGAAGGGAAAGAGATTCATTCCGTTCATGATCGCGTCTATATATACAAGCTGGTGGGAATAGTGATAACCGTGTGTTTGACCTTTCCCATTTGAATTCTTCCACCCCACTCCGCATGATGGTGCTCCAGCGCGTCGTTTTGTTCCTTGGTGAGCCCCATCAAAGAGCTAACCGGGTTTAGCGACGGTGCTCTTCAGAACTTGCGTACTCAATGCAGCTGGACGAACGAGACTCTGCGATTCCAAGTCACTCATTTCCGCCATGACAGGATCTTGGCAGGTACGCTGGTCGACTGCGTGTGATACCATGGTGTATGTTGTGCATTCGGCGAGTTGCCCGTGGGTTGAGGGTAGTAACGCCGAGGCAGCGTGGAGGACGCACGAAACCTCAGAGGACTACAGTCTCGGGCGCTGTTTGGCCATCTCCTTCGCGGCGTCACGCAGAACTCGACGTAGCAGCTTCCCGCTAGCGTTTTTCTGCCCCAGACAGGGTCAGTGCGGGACTTTACGTTCAGGGGACGGACTCACTGGTATCTCGTCCACGAAACATACACCTCCCTTCAGATGTTTGTACGAAGCCTTCTGATCGGCGACGATCTAACAAAGCATTAGAATTGTCTGATATAGGTGGAGGAGCATGAAATACAACCTACCTGCAGGATACTGTTCTTGATGTTATACTCAACGTCGGGGTGGCGCTGTATCCTTCGTCGAGCATCCGATGTGAGCACGATATACGCAAGAGGAACTTCTCCAGCATATTTGTCTGGTAGGCCGACCACACAACAGTCGGCAACATCTTCGTGATCAAGGAGACACCCCTCGAGCTCGGCTGGGGCTACCTGGAAGCCTTTGACTTTGATCAACTCCTGTAAAACACGAGATTCAGTCAAAACCCGTGCAGCTATAATCTCCCAGATTGTGTGCGTACCTTGAGGCGATCGATCACATAGACCTCTTTATCGTCTCCTAAGATGACCTGATCCCCTGTATGTACCCATCTACGGAAATGAGATATGTCCGAGACAAGAATAATAGAAGACCTACCCGTTCACGAAGGTCTCCCGAGTCCTGGAAACGATTCAATCAGATCGATGTCAAGAGTTAGGAGTACGAGAAGACCTACGCTTTTTCGTCATTTAGGTAGCCCAGAGCGGCAGACGGGCCTCTAACGATCAGTTCCCCAGCTTCTCCAGGGGCAACCAACGATCCATCTACTCTGATAACACGAGCTTCAACGCCTGGAAGAAGCTTGCCACCACCTAAGAAAGATTAACAGGGTGCAATGTAGATTAAGGGTCAATTCGCTTACTTCCGATAGGCCCACGGGCTTGTCTAGCAGCAATCATGGACAACACCGTCGTCATTTCGGTTAAACCTAAAGCCTTTCAGTCTACATTACCATGGAAAGTGTGTGCGAAAGCATACCATATGCCTGGCCGATCTGGGCGTAGGGGAATAGCTCACAAAGCTGGGCTTGAACCTCTTTCGCGACAGGAGCAGCACCTATCAGCCATTCAATAACAGATTGCTCAGCGAAGAATTTCAATCTACTCACCGATCATGATATACTTGATACCGGTGAGATCGTGGCCACTCACAGCCGGATGCTTAAATGGAGTTCTTGTCAGCAATAGGATTGACTACAGGCCGTTTAACTTACTTTACAGAGGTCGATCGCTTGAGGAGGAACGAGTCTGTCTTTCGATTAGCTCAGGAGATTGCATGATCAAAACAAACACGTACATTAAATGTGTTATCCGGTGGCGAAGAATCGCCTCAAGCATGTCCAGTAGCTTGTATCTCTCGAATACCACGATCGACATCTACAAACGCTCCTTCAATGGCGATTTCTTCGGATATGGAGGCACTTACCCCGGAGAAGAGCACGAAATGAAGCTACGCATTTGAAATTTAGACTTCTTCACCACGTTTAAATGTCTTTCACTCACATTTATGACCAATCCGGCCACGTCTTAAACTTCTCGTCAGGTAGGAGAAACATAAACGTGGAAAATAACGTACGAAACCAGGGTAAGACTGAACGGCAAGAAGAATTTGTCAGAGAGACCACAATCAAGGTTATAGGGGGACGAACCTCCTGTGGCGACATCCCCTGAGCGGTAACCCCGAGCCACTCGAGAGGGAGATAGTGTCTCTGTCTCGTTGTGTGCTGTCATTTGCAATACATTGGCAATAAAGCCGTAATGAGAGATGCATACGGCCTATGGGTTGCTCAATCATCAGAGCGAAGACAGAAGCACAATGCGGTAGCATACTTTGGGTCGACCTGTGGTTCCAGATGACCACGACAAGAACGCAGTAGTCTTCTTTGCTTCCCCTTTGGAGAACTTTCGGGGATGGAAGGGAAGCCTCTCTCGTAGCCCAGCCTGGACGAGATCACCGACGCAAGGAAAGTTCATCCCAGCCGAAGAACAAGCTTTATCCATCACGAAGACACGATCAGGAGGAATACCGGCGGAGCGAGCAGCCGCAACAGCAGTGGCGATATTGCCAGAGTGGGCAATCAGACAAGTAGACTTCGAGGTTTTCAATTGATACCCTAGCTCGGCTGAAGCGAATGTAGGGTTCGAACAGCTATTTTGATGCCATGATGAATCGGCAACCCTTAACATGGGAGTTCTTTGGGAACACGCACCTGATGACTGCTCCGATAGCCAGAGCACCCCACGTCGCAATCGGAAAATCTGCGGTCGAGTCAGTGCGAATAGACTATTTACTTATGAACGAACTCTGACCAATGTGATTCGGGCTGTATATCATGACTAAAGTAGAAGTCTAAGAATCACTGCCCCGAGCCTTGGTTAGTCACTCACCAACATCGCCGTTCCCTACCAAAGAGAAATGGGCGTCAGTAAGCATCAGATCTTGTGCGAGGAACTGGAGCAGAAGCGGGCACGTACCGATTCGTAGCTTGTTCTGAAGCACACCTGCGAATGCGGCAGTGTTTTGACGAAGCTAGGAATATAATTACAATATATTCCGCTTCGGACTTCCGCAACTTACCTCCTCCAGGCTGACCTGTCGTTTGCTCTCCGCATCGATGAAACATGGAGTACGACCACGAGAGGGTCGAAGTGGGTGTCTGTACTGGAGCATAAACTCTGCGATCGTGATATCGTCGGGAATGTAAGGCAAAGCGTTTGGTGTTCGAACTGTTTGCATTGTATAGTCTCACCAGGAGGAGGGTTGGGGTTTCTGGATGGGCGGAGACTCGTCATTTTGTTAGGGTCTTATAACTTGTGGGCGCGCCGTGGGAGATGTATTCATCTCAAGATGGTCAAAGGGTATCTGCGGATTTCAGAGGCAAAATTTGATTGACAGTTCCTTTTTTCCAGGATGTGCGAACTGTGGTCTCCCATCAAGTTTAAGAGTCCGCATGCGGCGTGTATTCCGATTGGACCGCCTAAATTACATTCACTCGTTGGGCGTTCAAAGAGCTTGTTATCATTGGAGGAGTTATAGATCCCTACTGGGTCAAAAAATTGTCATTTCATCGATGAGAAAACCCTGAGATTGGATGAAGACCGGACTCATGTTGCTTCACATGTGACGGAGGCCAGATAGAATACCGATCCGGTGACTTTTTACAAATCCCAAAACAGATCGGTTACCATCATTGTGCCTCCGGTAACTTCGCTTGAATGGAGACAGAGGAGTCATCCACACAATTCTGAACTGCTAACTCCTGCTCCTATAGGCTCCTATCTCCATAAATCGTCAAATATTTCCAAGCTACTACAAGCGACTGAATTCTACCGGATCACGGTCATTAATAGCCTGACTCTTCTCAATCCCCTTCTCCACAAATCCTGCCTTTGCCACACCGAAATTCTTCCGGTTATCATACCACCACTGCATTGCGATAGGCTTCTGGCGATCTCCCACTTCGTCCTGTATGACATGGAGAAGTGCGTCGACGAGCTCCCCCCGCCTCTCGGGATCATGTGCGGTTAGCAGAACTTTGCCGGCGGCCTCCATCGTCAATCGAACCTCCTCCAGCGCTGGTACCAGGTAAAGAAGTGGCAACGAGGGAATGGTTGAGACGAGGGTAAGGCGTAATCTATGTAGGCGCGCCTCATGGGCTTGGCCAGATTCAGAGCCTCGAACAAGGCCATCTATCTTGTCGATGAGGAGCTTGACACAGTACCACCCAAGCGATCCGTCATCTGTTGGATAAGGAGATGTATTATCGCCGGAACATGCCCCTTTCACGAGAGCGGCGTACGCCAGTCGCAGCTGAGCCGTGCTCAGCATCCCTTCCTTGGAATTCTAGATAACAAAAGAAGACAGGGACAGGTGAGCACAGAATTAGATTACTATCACGGAACCTGAATAAGGCAGGAGTAGCGGGAACGTGTTGAGCTTTTCATCAAAGCATGACCACGATGGCTCCAATTAATCGGAGTGAATGGATAAATAGACTTACATCGATCAGGCATTGAGCGTAAAATGGCACCATTCGACGAATCAAATCGAAAGACCCTGAAGGATTCTGACATTGATTGACTGTCTGACAGACGTTCATATTCGCATGAGACACCGGGCTTTCATTGTTCAAAGTGTGGTGATCAGCGCGGGCGTCCGGCAACTCAACGTGTTCCTGTCCACCGGCGTCTTTCCGCTGAGCGTGAGATGCAAAGACGGTGAGCACGACGGAATGTGCGGACTCGTAAATTTCACGATTCGAAGGGTCTGAGAGGTATCTAGCGGCAAATGTGTCAGTATAAGCTTCTCGGGGTAGCTTGAGGCAAAAATCATCATGCAGGGAAGAGAGAGTTTGAACGCCGTCTCGACGTGCAGTCCTAGCTTCTCCGCAACTCGGGGATCAAATGAAAGGAGTTAAAATATTGTCTGAATCCGGTCTCTTGGGCAACGTCTAGACACAGATTCATAAGAGGGTGAAGGCAAAAGAATTCGCCGACCGGCATCTTTCCCTCAATCCCTCATGTGGTCATTGGCCGCTCTAACAGAGAGACATGTCGTAAACTATGGAGAGATTGCGACGGAAGTGGTGCAGGGGCATCACCTCGTGTTGGGCCTTGCCAGGAGAAATAACAGGAAGAGGAATGATTGACTCACGGGACACATGCGGGTAAGACGTGCTGTTGAAGGCATTCAAATCCTAGTCGGGATATGCACTGTTCGATAGAAGCGAATACAAATGCTGTTTTCTCCGGACGGATAATTTCTGTTATCGCAAATAATCAATATCAGAAAGTGTCAAAAGAATGAAAATTGCGAAGCCATGACATACCATGTGTGTTACTTAGGTCAGCAAGCAGGTCTTCGACGAACGCCTCGCACATGCTCTGTGATTGCCCGGAGTTGAGGATGTCGAGAGCAAGGTAGAACACCTTGTTCAGCTCGGTGAAGGAATTGGCTTCTCCAGAGTATGTCGCTGCGACCCCTCCGAACTGCGAAATCACGAATGACAGATGTGTGAGTATTTGCAAGGAGAGGTGTGCAAGGGCGTGTGGCGTCATCATGATCGTACGGTGATTAGATTGTTCATGTGAACGCCGATAGACCACGTTCCCAAGAACTCCATCTAGTATCATTACGGTTGCAAATAGGTATGCCTTGAGCACCAACCAGGTCGATCGTACTGTGTCTTCACTCACTGGCGACGCTGTTCATTTGTCAGATGATTTCAAAATATGATCTGGGGTGGAAAGAGAAACACATACATGCCACATTTTGGTGTCTTGACCAAGCAATTGGGGTGCTCAACCAGCCCTGTTCAATCGTTGTAGCTACGCCATCGAACTGGGAAAGGGCGACATTCGTAATCTCCAGGCCCTCATCAGCAGATGTGACCAAAATGCCTAGAATGAGGGACAAAAGCTTGGACAACATGGGCATAGACGTCATGGAAGGCGACGTGGCAATCCTGGAAAGAGTTTCCTTGATGAAAGCATGAGCGTGAGCTCCTGATGAAGAAAATGTATATACTCACTTCGGAGTTGTGCGAAAGGAATTTTCCTCGAACGAAGGTATCACATATGGTGGAAGCAAGTAGAGATGAAAGAAGTTTCAACGGTAATGCTTCGATCTTGGTCGGAGGGAGTAGGGGGAAAGATTGAGCAGCAATGAGTAATGTGAGGGAGAGCGTGGTTTCTAAAGGTCGCTTGAGCTTGGATTGCAAGACCTGAGTGAGAAACACGTACCACTGATGCTTGAACCAAATTCCCGCTCCCAGTCCCCAGTTTTGATCGTGTAATCGTCAAGGACTTCTGCTAGCGCAACTGCGATATCATCCTCAAGCTTGTCACGAGCTTTCCCGAGCGTCCCGTCAAAATGATCAAGACCTAGAAGAAGTCCGGTACAGGCAGCTAGCCTGAACAATGGTCTCCCACCGCGAAGTCCATTGTGGGCCTGCCTTGTCCATTCCTGCAAATCATGGCTGACGCTTGCAGAGAACAGCATCCGGTTGAATGTGGATGACTCTTCGCGAGCCTTTACAAGGGCTTCATGTTTAAGCAGTGCTGCATGGTGGAATGCCGTCAATAAGCCTTGGATTCGTTCATTTAAAGGTGGATATTGAAGGAAGAATGGCGCAGAAACGGCAGAAGCCGCGAGTGAAGTTGGTGTTGGCCTATCTTGGGCTAGATGGTGTGCGAGGGCGGCAAACAGTGTCTCCTGTGGAACCTTTAGCTCTTTGTTCTGTAGGTGGCCGAGTAGTAATGAGCTCGACATGGTCGTGGTTGTCGTGAGCTTCGTTGAGGTCGTTGAAAGCAGTGTGCGCAATCCGGGTTCGGCAGCCGAACATCCGGAAAAACACGTGATGTCCTACGACCGTCCAGACCTGCCCTAAACTCGAAATGGTCTCCACCAGGCTTGTGGGGCCTGGCGAACAGAAAGCAGACAGGATAGTTCAGCGACTGGATTCAGCTACAGGTGCCGTAGTTTTACTGGGACTATATCAACCAAGCACATCAATGGTCGGACTTACAACCCACTATGGATCCTGCAAGTATTGTGATTCGAAGCTCCTCTCCTGCGCTCAAGACGAACTACGGGGCGGTTCTTCCTTCCCTAAGACCGTGACACCACTATCTCAGTAGGCTACTCCCCAATCCAACTTGACTCCTATCTTCTTTGCTATCCCTTCGGCTGCTATCAGTGACTCATGATCCACTGCCTGACGCTGTCCAATTATCACGGAGGCCCACTTGCACTCACCGAGGGCCTCTAAGACCATCTCGGGCAATAGATCAGAAGCGTGGACAATCGAGAGGTTACCCGATGGTATCCTGTCCTTTTTACGAGCTATCCCACGCCAACTGATAGAATCCCCAATGACTCGAACGGAAGTGATTGCAGAAAGAAATGGCATCGCTGCATCTAACGCGTTTTCTTCGTCATACCCACTGGCGGTGAAAAAGTCGCATTCTTCAATCTTGATTTCGGAGAGAGTGGTGCTAACGGCAAGGAGGAATAGCAAGAACTCGGCATTAGGCGAGGACACGCGGACGAGCTGAATCGTTTCCAGACGAGAGGAGGGAGGATGGGAGACAAAATTAAGGAGCTGGGAGGGACATAGTCGGACGCGCTGAAGTTCCAGGGACACCAAATTGTATGAAGGTTCCTCCACGGGGACAATATTCTGAAGATCCAGCTCGTCGTGAGAACTATGGTGCATGTCAGTTTGTTTGGGCAGACTAATCACGAAAGGAATATATACCTCTTAGGATCAGAATTCTGAGAAATAATGTCATGGCCGTCGTAGGTCAATGTCTTGATAAATGGCCAGCGAGTCATTAACAACTGAAGGTCTTTGACGGATACATGACGCCCATCATATGACGAGCCTAGAATCCTGTGTGTGGTGAGTTCAACATGCTCGATCTTCCGCATGTTTGCCATTGCCCTGGCATATTCTCCATATAGCGACGGAGCAATAGGGTAAATATTCAGCTGGACCAGATGATCTGTACGAAGAAGTAGTTTGACCATTGAACCAAATGTGTCCATCATGCTCTCGCCTCTGTAACGATAATTCGCCAGAGTGAATCGAGACATAAATTTACCTCTTTCAGGCCGATGTTCCAGGGAGTTTGCAATAGCAGACAAAGTCGCAGGATCAAAATCACCCCCATTGCCATGAATCATGTAGAAAAGATCGAGCGCCGGAACCCAATACTTGGCAAGCAGCCCCAGTCGAAGGAGCTCGGATCTCCAGCCTGGAGCTATCCTGTGAATGCAGAGTCGAGCAATTTCTAATACAACATTGGGGGGAAGTGGTGGTGAGAGGCCTCTATCTCTGATCATGGATCCCGCATTTATGTGATGGGTAAGGAGGGGTTGGTTCATCCTACCGTGGCATTCACAGCCATGCAGAAAGCTCCAAGGATCTAAGTAGGTCGTAATCACGGGGCGCTCTCCGGCGCTCACATACTCCGAGCTTTGAAAGGCTACCAGCACAGGTTCTGTGGAATCAAAAGTACGATCGAACAGGATCTTTTTCCCAGGACCGATGCTTGAACCCAACTCGAGGGTATACGAAGCTGAGTAGACTGACACCGTCGCAGGAGTAAGACGACAAATTAGGGTCAAGAACATATGAGAGGGAGGTTGACGAGCCGATCGACCTCTTGATGATAATATGCCAGAACGCCACGATCTGCGTTCAGTGGTTTTCGACCGTAACTCTACCGGAGCAGGGTGGTCTTCGGTCGGGACAAATTCTCTCAACGTCTGTCATGAATAAGACCCTTTTTGCAAGCAATTCAGGTAGAATGACATACTAAATTAGGAGAAAGTCCGGAGGAGTCGACGATGAGCAAGCGTATCCCGGACCATCGTGCTTGAAGTTTCCTATCCGCGGTTACCGAGATGGCGAACGTTCTGGGTCCTGCAATGCGTGGGCCATAAGATATCGAAGTGGATGCCCAGTATCCTGTATCATTTGAACTCGTGTCTGGGTTTGGAAGCATGAGACCGTTGAAGGACAGGTGAAAGGGAAGCGATAGAGTTGATGACACTCTGACCGTCATTTCAACGGCCCACCCTGCCGCAGCACAACGACTCGAAGCTCCGCCCCGTTCTCCACGCAAGTCAGACCCCAAACCGGAACGAAATACCGCAGTATCAGATAGGTGCAGTAAATGTCATATCGATTCATTACTAGATGATCGTACAAATACATCCATCTTCCATTTTCGTCTTGCACAATGCCTAGAAACCCCTATGCTCATCTTCCCCATCATCACTAGATCCTAAAAATCCCCCTCCTCCCCTTCCTCATCCCAATCAACATTCTCCAACATTGCCTCTCCCTCACTATACAACTTATCTAATCCCGTCAACGCAGGTAAATATTTCGGATCGTTGAATGCATTAAGTAACATGGAGAAGCCTTCGGTTTCGTATGCCTTGATGACCTATTCACACAAAACGAAACAAACAATCCCATTAGCATCACCGTCGCGAGTCCAACCATTGACGTACCGTCTCACTACACCCCGTACAACACCCATACGCCGCACCCACAACATGTAAATTCCTAAATTGTGCCAAAAAACCTCTGAGTTGATGCGGAACCAATCCCAGTACACTCCCTCCGTTGTCTTCGTTCGATAAGTTGTTAGGGTCTTGGTTCGGAGGGGGCGCAGGTGCGTACAACCCATCCGGATGTTGTAAAAGCGACGCTAACAACTCGACTGCCGTTGAAGAAGCGATTGAGGCGAGGCCCGGACGGGTGACGGTGCACATTTGGTCGAGGGTTCGGTCGGAGAGGGACTGTGTTGGCGACGGCAGTGGAGTAGTTTCGGAGGTCGCGTAGGGAAAGATGCGATGGACGAGGTGGAGGAGACCAGGAGCAGGAAGAAGGAAAAAGAAAGTCAGAAAGACGAAAGGAAAAGAAGACGATAGGACGTACATCAGCAGGCGCAACAATATCATTACAATAATAACACCCCAACCTCTTCTCTTGAGGATGTTCAGGCGTGGGTCGTCCGCCATGTCTCATGACGAGGAATGTGTCGAATCCGAGGGCGGCGTTTATTATGATCTGTTGCGAACGCGAACAACAACGTCGTTAGTATCAGTTTTGAAGTTAGTTCGACCTTTCTCTCTCCCCCCGACTTTCCCCCCCCCTCTCTCTCTCGCTCGTCGAGGTTCATCAATCCGAACTCGTAGATAGAACTCGAGAACTCGGAAGATATAGTTCGAGAAAACGCGGAGAGAGACCCCGACGTACCTTATTCTTAGCAGCCCCAACAACACTAGGCAACCACCTACTCTCTCTCGAATCCATCAACAAGAAAACCACATCATGTTCTTCAATCAGCTCTTCCAATTTCTTTACATCTTTCTTCGTTTGTTCGATGGATGAAGGGGAGATAGGGTGTCCTGGCATGGGGATAGATAGCATGTGACCTGTTGCGTTCTGTTCGTGTCATCATCAGTTCTTCACGTCTTACACGTTGAGGAAGGGAGGGAAGGAAGAAGGGCGGGGAGAAAGGGAAAGAGAGAGAGAGAGACGGGAGAGACGACTTACAATCCCAGGAAATATCTTCTTGAGTCTAGCAGCCGCACATTCCGCTTTAGGCTTCCCTCCATCCAAACAATCTTCGAACTCAAACAGAGGTTGTCGAACTGGGTTGGAGAAAGATACGGTTGAAGAGTCGACAAAGGATATTGTTCGGACGCCCCAGCCCTGTTGTGTCGCGGGTTAGTTTAGGTTCAACACGACATAGGAAAGGAAAGAAGGAAAGAACATACCATCAAAGTCCTCGCAACATAACACCCCAACGTCCCAGCTCCAAGCAACAAACACTTCGTACTCGAAATCTTCTCCAAATCCAACGCAGGTAAAATCCTCCATCGCATCAATTTGAGGTTGAGGTCGACGGCTTGGTTTGCTAGTCTATCGACTCGACCCAATTAGAATCTCTCCTCTCCAAGTGCACTCCAAGCAGTGAAGTGGTAAGGCTATAAGCGAACTCACCTAGTCGGATCCATCATAGGCGCTAAATCAGCCATCCTAGGCCCCAACTTCCCCTGTGGATTTTTCTCCCACCCAACAGCACTCGGTCTCTCTCCAGCTTTCACCTCCGCCGCTCCTTGACTCACCACTCCAATCGTACTCTTCCACTGCCCCTCCTCTCCCCTCGGTATCTCAGAATCTCTCCACCTGAGAACTTTGATTGAAGAGGTGGTATCGGGGTATAAAGCACGGAGGTAAGTGAGTAAGTTGCGAAGTGGCCAACCGGGGTTGTGTGGTTGGGAGGAGGGGTCGATGAAGGCTACGGTTCGCTGTGAAGGAAGGGTTATGGTGAATTTAGAGAGAATGGTGAGGTAAGAGAGATTGGTGAGTTGAGAGAGATCGATGACGGATGGAAGGAAGGAGTGGCGTACCTCAGAAATAGGTGTAGAAGCGAAGAATTCTTGGTATGATTTGACATCGGATATAGTCGCTCCGTTCGCATCCTTCTTAACGAGGAAGAAAGGTAGAGGTGTAGTCTGAGCTTGAAGTTGTTGATGTATCGACGAGAGCTTCATTTTCATTAACATCAGTATCCAAAATGACAACTGAGAACTTCTGGACTGACCTCTTCTCCCGAATAAGCCGTCGACACGTCCTTCCATCCTTCACTCCCAATCTCCCAGGCAGGTTTCGCCAGAAATGCAGGGAACGAGAACCAGTAATAGTACTTGTATTTCTTGAGGTCGGCGAATGTGATCAGGAGGAAGTGGTTCAAAAGGGACGTGTCGCGAGTTTCGAGGATGTTCTTCCATATCTGCCACGCTTCAAGTAAGCATCAGAAACACGTGGCGGAAGATACAAAGTACCTTGTCAGCTTCAGCATTAAACAGTGCTGTCTTGTCTGCAGCTTTGAACTCTTCAATCGTGTTAAAGTTCTTGAACGTCCCAACAGCAGGTATAGATCCCGTCGGTGCTCTACCCCAAATCCTTCAACTTCTACCCAAAAATCATCAACAACACTACACTCACTTGTAATCCTTACTGAACGATCCCTCATCCACCGTCAAATTACACGCCAATGCAATCTCCTTCCCACTCTCCCTATCAATAATCGTTCTTCCGGGTGTATATGATCCGTAAACTGGGATAGCTTCATCTGATAACTTCAATACATCAATCTTCAGATTAGTGAGTGAGTGCCAGAATGAAGGATGTATCAGAGAAGAAAAAGGCGCGAATTGAACGATTGGCATTGTGGTAGTCCGGGTGAAAGGCTAACGACGCTTGATAAGATGAAGTGAGCCAGAAGCGAGCGAGCTAAAAGAGGAAGGTTGTTTGGTTATGTTAGCAAGCGAGCGCTTTGGGAACTGGGCGCTTAGTTTGTCTCTTGGGCTTGAACGTCGACTGCAGCGCCAGAGTACTTGCCAGAGTATAAGGGTGCCAGATCTTCTCTCGTATAACTCATACCACGGGCTCAGACCCTTTTGACGCTGGCTTACTGTGGTCATGCAGTACTATAAGCTTTTTTGGTCGATGCTGTCGACGGAAGTGGAGGGCTGGATATGAACGGCGAACAGTTGGCTCGGATTGCAGTGAGAGGAGAATGGTTGGGAGAGGGTCGAAAGGCAGCATAGGAAGTAGAAGCGGGAGGGGGAAGAGCATGGTGCTGCACTCGTCGGAGAGGTCTGCTCTTTTGGTAAGCATTTCGACAAGGCTTGAAAATAGGTGAAAGACTTCCTAACTGTCCGACATCTAACACGACTTTACCGCGTTAGTTCCTGCTTGTGACGCACCATACCTCAAGAATCGTGCAATCTGTCATATTTGACACCAAATACCATCGATTTCCCATATATCAGTGTCACGCCTACAACCAAATCTTCGGGCATTGTGCTTGTTCTTCTCTGTCTCGGAGTATGCGAAGATGTCAAAGTTTCTCTGGGATGCGCCATACTTCAACAATCTGTCAATATTCCGCCAAATCTAGTGACATTGCAGTATGTGCCCTTCTATGATCAAACCGGTGAAATATATTATCCAAACGATGCCAACGACCGGATCCAAACCGCATCTTCAATGTGGAGAAAGATGGGCGTCCTAAACAGACATATTTTAGGATCAAATACACTCTACATCATCAACGTGATGCCCCACAGTTGGCCACATTTCGCCACCTTCTCGGGGCCTCGAAAGCCAATCTCCAGTCAGGAGATCCACGGAACAAGAACATCCTTGACGTGGAGATAGAACGGTCTCCGAACCAGAATTCGTTTTTGAATCAAATACACTCGATATTATCAACGTGATACCCCACAATCTCCACACATTCCGCCATCTCTTCGGGCCATGAAGGTCGTTCTTCAGCTTTCTACAGTCACCAGATCCACAAAATTTGATTTGATTGCGAACGCCAATTCATTCGAACTTCTTCTACTACTCTGCCCCGTCGGGATTTCCTCCCTCGTGCTCGACTCTCCGAGTCCTACTTAGGACATCTTCCGTGGTAATGGCATCATTCAGCGACTTATTTAACCCAACCAATTGCTCCTGCTAGACTTCCATCCCGGACCGCCCACTTCCCGCCCATTCCCGTCCCCAACTCTCCCCCAACTTCTAACCAACGGATCGACCGAATTTAAGCAGAGTTTTACCCATTTATATGTGAATTCCTTTCGCCAAGAAATATTTGGGGTCGTAGATCCTTCATGTGACGGCCGATGCGAAGGTCACGCAATGGCAGAATGGTTTTGGCGGCATCCGTCGTTGAGCAGCTAGCAAGTACGCACAGTCGGGAGAAGCACTGAAACAGAATCCCCGACGGACACCACAATGGCACCTCTATGCTTCTTCACGACGCCTTTTAGCCTCGTTTCCACCCATGGCTATGGAAAAGTATAAAACCTGCCCCATACTGGCTCCATATTTCCCCAGACTGAGAGTTCTTCATAGTCTTCCATCACATTCTAAAATGGTTCGCATCTCTTCCTTCCTCGTTGCTGTCTCCGCTGTCGCTAGCGCCTTCGCTCTCCCGGGCAATTACACTGAGCTCGTCTCTCGCTCGGGAACACCCAGCTCGACTGGTACCAATAACGGTTACTACTACTCCTTCTGGACTGACGGTGGAGCTGCTGTTACTTACACCAACGGAGCCGCTGGTGAATACAAAGTTACCTGGTCTGGTAACGGTAACTTCGTCGGTGGCAAGGGATGGAACCCTGGATCTGCAAGGTAAGCGTCGCCTTCATCTTCTCGACATATCTCGATGATGACTGAAATCTTTTCTTCTCCTTCGAAGGGCCATTTCCTATACCGCCAACTACCAACCTAACGGAAACAGCTACCTCTCCGTTTACGGCTGGACGACCAACCCTCTCATCGAATATTATATTGTCGAATCCTTCGGCACTTACAACCCTAGTACCGGTGCTACTTTGAAGGGCACGGTCACTTCTGATGGCGGAACCTACAACATCTATCAAACTCAGCGTGTCAACCAACCCTCCATCATCGGTACCGCTACTTTCTACCAATACTGGGCTGTCCGCACGTCGCACCGTACCAGTGGAACTGTCACTACTGCCAACCACTTCAACGCTTGGTCCAATCTCGGAATGAAATTGGGTTCCCACAACTATCAGATTGTCGCCACTGAGGGATATTACAGTAGCGGTAGCTCTGATGTCACTGTCCACTAGTCGATTCAGACAGCCAGCTGCCGAGGGACATGTATCGAGTCCTGGGTAGCTCATGTAACACCTGGTATCTCAAAATGTCGATGAGGTGTATTTCTTTTGTTTCTTTATTATTCAATATATCAAGACTCGGGTTGCTTGCTCTATTCCAGGTAGCCGTACACGACGTCAATCGTTACTAGGCTTGGGTGGAAGGCAACCTTCCCGCGGGCTGTGACTTGAAGATCAGCCGCAGCTCAATCAGCAGAACAAACCCCGGCTCTGAGCTGTAATGTTTTCTTTCAGCTGCAATAGCATTTTTAACCGCAGTCGAGCTATCAGTTTCTCTGCTCCAATATCCGGATGGGGTATACCCACCTGCTCCTCCTCCTAATCAGGACCCTAACAATCTAGTGAATGAAAGCACGGAAAATGGTTGAGAGAGGGGAGAAAGTGTGTTGGGATTGGTACCGCATCAGCTGAGAGGGTTTTGGCACGGTTTAGGAATTTACATGTTAAGGGTGCGGCGTATGGGTGTTGTACGGGGTGTAGTGAGACGGTGAGTTGTGGTTTCTTCTCTTCCTTCCTTCCTTCACTTCCTTTCCGTTGCCTCGCCTCGCCTCCCTCCTTTCATTCCCTATTTCATTCCATTTCCTGTGTATAGGTGATGAAAGCATATGAAGAAG
The DNA here is from genome assembly GCA_015708445.2 of Clitopilus hobsonii. NCBI lineage: Eukaryota > Fungi > Basidiomycota > Agaricomycetes > Agaricales > Entolomataceae > Clitopilus > Clitopilus hobsonii. Next base: position 573,259 of record CP068003.1, on the reverse strand, counting down.
GATTCGATATGTTGTTGAAGGCGTTCAACGATCCGAAATATTTGCCGGCGTTGACGGGGTTGGATAAGTTGTATAGTGAGGGAAAGAAGGCGTTGGAGGATGTTGAGTGGGATGGGGATGGGGAGGATGGGGAGGATTTCTAAAGCATGACGAAGATGTGAGGACGGTGGCGGTGGGGAGAGTGGTAGATGCCAACAGTGCTCTGAGGAATGTAAAGACGGATATATCTGTATGATAATGTACATAGTAATGGAATTGTATGACATGTTTACTACACAAAATCACGAATTCTCTTAGCTGGAAATGTTACGCAAAATATCATCCTTCAATTAGTTTCTAGTCGCTGGCACCATTAAAGCAATGGTACCAAGCGCTTACTGTAGAGTTTGGCGCCCAGCGAATTGACGGAGGTCCCCGAAGACGCATCGTCGGACTCTGGAACCTCTTCTTTCCCGCGAACGATGATGTCAAAGCTGAGCACTCCACCGAGCGTGCGCGAGAATGTTCTCTCGACGCCAATGATTCGACGGCTAATCTAACCGCCCAGGACCACCACCCCTGTTCACCATCACGACGGCTTCTCACACGGTTCAGCTGACCTCTGACATGTGGAGATAACATAGGATTCTAGGAACGAGATTTGGATTCGGATTATAAACCAACAAGATATGAGTGTATTGGATTACTAAAACATATTATGACTGCGCGCTGGTGGCTTTGTATTCCCTTCTTCCTCCTCTCACCCTCTCCCAGTGTCTCCTAGAAGTTGACCTAGACGACTAGGATGAAGAACGTTCAGGCTACACCCCCGCTCTCGAAATTTGGAGAGAAGTGTCTAGAAGATGGAGCGTTGATGGTACAGTTTGAAGGACTCATGGGGGATTTATACGATCCGGAGAATAATAGAGAGGTTCGTTCTACCCCCTGCCCCTCCTCTGCACGATAGAGAAGGGGAATACGACGAATTTGATAAAGCTAAGAATGATTTTGTTAATTAGGGTTTGATCAACATGGTACGTCTTCACCTCCGTAGTTTGCGCCATCCTGTACCGGAATGACGTTTGACTCGGATAGGCTGTAGCTGAGAATACACTTATGGGTGAAGAACTCCGTGAATATTTCGAGAAGGTGTTTAAGCTTCGTCATTTGGTACGCCCATCTCCAGTCCGAGCGCGGTCATTCCGAAGTCGTTAATGAGGACTTCGTCCATCATAGGACTTTACCTATGGAGATGGAGTGAGAGGGACTAAACGACTCTCTGCTGCTCTCGTTTCATACATCAACTCTTCCTTTCACCCTTTCACTCCTGTTACGACAGACCATATCGTCCTCGCTGCAGGTGTCACCGACGTCCTCCGTCAAATTGGCCCAGCTATCGCCAACCCGGGAGACGGCATCCTGATCACAGCACCTTACTATCCAGGCTTCGACAACGATTTCGGTATCGGCCATGAAATTAAACCTATAGCCGTCTCTATGCCTTTCGAAGATGTGGCTACTATGAAAGAGATAGAACATCTAGAACGAACTTATGAAGAATCCTCGAAAGCCGGGATAGCAGTCAAGGCTGTTGTTCTGTGTAACCCACAGAACCCACTTGGGAGGTGTTATCCTCTGGAAGTCATCAAGGCGTATGCTCAGTTCGCTGAGAAGCATAATATCCATCTTATTTCGGATGAGATTTATGCTAAATCAGTGTTCTCCTCCACTGATATACCCTCTCCACCTCCGTTTATCTCTGTGCTTTCTCTGGACTTGGAGAAGCTTGGGGTAAACCCAGCTAGAGCTCACGTCCTCTATGGAATGTCGAAAGACTTCAACTCAAATGGTTTCCGAGCTGGTGCTCTCATCTCACAATATAACTCCTCCCTTATCCAATCTCTCATTATTACGGCGCCTTTCACACCGGTAGCTTCCCCCACCGATGCGCTTTGGTCTCACTTACTCAACGATGATGAGTTTCGGGAGGGGTTCCATAAAGAGAATCAGAAGAGGTTGAAGGAGGCGTATGAATATGTCACAGATTGGTTAAAGTTCCACGAGGTTCCCTACCTCCCTTCTCAAGCTGGTCATTTCCTATTCATCTCCCTCCGTTCCATCATCTCCGACACCGAGTCTGATCTTAAGCAGACTACGCTCCTGAAGGATATGGGGATAGAAGCAAAGGATAGTATGGAGGAACGATCACAGAAGTTGTGGCAGCATATGTTGGGGAAGAAGGTCATGTTGATGCCTGGGTTTGAGATGTGTCATGCTCCTGAGCCGGGGTGGTTTAGGTTGACGTTTGCGGTTAGAAAGGATTTTGTGGAGGTTGCGTTGAAGAGGATGGAGGAAATGTTTGGCTGGGAGACTTGGGATGGGTTGAAAGGCGACAAGGAGGAAGGGGAAGAGGGGAAGGTAGCGACAAACTCGAGAAAAGAAGAGAGCAAGGATGGAAAGTGGGGCTGTATCGTTCAATGAATTAGATGGAATAGATATAAGTACAAGATGTAGTGAGTTAGTACAATCCGAATGTGAACCCGATGTTCTATGCTCTATAAATGCAAGACGTAACGCATGATGTCGTGAGTAGTCGTATGCCAATCGTGGTATCTGACCCATTAGTAAAGCCAAGCCGACTTTACACCCCCTCACTCTTCCTCCTCATCGCCGCACTCGAGTACCGACTCTTCTCCCTCAACCTAGCTCCGATCCTGAAGAAGATAAACGGCAGCGGCACCATAAGCGTCATCAACCCCGCCAAAAGCGCCGTTGCCCCAACAGTCCCTAATCTGTTATACATCGCTCCCGCGAACAGAGGGAACACGGCAGCAAATGTACTTCTCATGAAACTGTTTGAAGCCATGACGGATGCTGCGACAGGTCGGTAGGTGGTGACGAGATAGGTGAATGTGGAGGTGAAGACGAAGTAGATCCCTGAACCGAAGGGGATGGAGGCAATGATGGGGACTATCCAGTGGACGTGTGGGTAGGAGGTGAAGGCGAGCCAGAAAAGGCCTAGGGGTTGAAGTAAGTTAAGAGCGTTCTGATGCGAGGGAAATATGACGAACCTATTGGTACACAGATACCTCCGACTTGACCCATGATGAGGAGGTTCTCAGGTTGGTTCACACCACCATTCTCCTTTGCTTTTCTTCGGTAGAACCTGTTCCAAAATGGCTGCGTCGATAGACCAAGCAGAAGCCCGAACCCGATACCGAGGAAGGAGAGCCCAACTGTTTGGAGGTTGAAGTGGTGACCTTTTCCGAAGATAATTGGGAATGCTTGAAATGCCAGGTAGAGGATGCCGAGAACCATCGAAGTCCAGAGGTTGAGCAGTAGAGCCATGCGTTCGTATATGATTAGTTCTGTGATAGTCAAGTTAGTATAGAAGCCTGTGAATCGAGGGAGGTGGACGCACGGAAGGGCGTCTTGCAGCTGGTCAGAATTGCGTGGATCAGGCTCTTCTGCTCCATCTCCAGCGGTGAGACGATCTCCTCATGCCCGGTCGCCTGGCGAAGCTTCTTCGCCTTTCGCTTCAGCAGAACAGGACAGTATGTTTCGGGAACAACCTAAGCACACTTTCTTAGCGAAAAGCCCACGTGAAAAGGGACAAAAACGTACGGTCATCAACAAGACCCACTGCACGAATATCCAGATCAGCATGATCCTGTACGTCCATCTCCAGTCTAGGTGTTGGTTGATAAATCCTCCGATTAAAGGGCCCATTTCGGGACCAATAAATGGGCTGAGAGTGTATACTGCCATCGGTCTGTGAACATCAAAATGGCGTCAGCTCGTCTGAGAACGGTCATGATAGCTAAGGAGAGCGGCTTACCCGGCTACTGTGGCGTCGTCAAACATATCACTCACGCTACCACCTGCTACCGCGAGGAACGCTGATCCACTGAAACCAGTTATGAATCGGAATATCAGATGCACAGCTATCATTAGTCGAAATGTCAGCGACCTCGAAAACATGTGAAGTGAAAGAAGACTTACCTATACTCTTCGCGAATGCGACAGGCCATGTGAATACGAAGAAGAAAAAGAAGGATAGTTTGTACACTGGGTTTCGGCCATACGTTTCTGACAGCGGGCCGACGAGTAAAGGGCCTATACCGAGTCCGATGACGAACAAGCTGATGGAGAGGATTGTGACTTCGTGCGAGACGTGAAGATCCGCTGCTACGCCCGTCTCTGCGAAAGCAGCCTGTGAAGGGGATGAGCTTCAAGTTCTTGCTGGAAGGTTAGGAACATAAGAGAAACAAGACGTACAATGGATGAGTTACATGTCACGCAAAGTGCGGAACTGCTGATCACAAGAACTGCGATCCATTTTCGTAGTGCTGGGATATCAGTCGGGCGTTCGCCAACTTCTAGTTTTATAGGTGGTCTTGTCTCCGGTGCTGAAGTCGAAGTAGGGACGGGAGACGTAGATGTTCGTTCAAAAGTTTTCTCTTCCTTGGAGTCGGCCATGTTATTCTCGATATCGATGCTGGTCTTTTCAGATTGGCTCTGCTCTGTGAGGGTCGCACTGTCCATCTCGGCGATGGAATGCCTGAGCGAGGTACGGGGTATTTTGCATCGAACTTGTGGAGAGTGCCAGTATAAAAGGAAAAGTTCCGGAGGCGTTCCGCTTTCTCATATGTTGTTGAGTCGATGGATCCATTACTCAGGTATGTCGTATGGATTACTGGAGATATGTTGTGGTGGGTAAAAGTGGGTTGCCCACGTGCAAGGGTAAATTTGGATCCGTGTCAGCCGCCGGCTGCCTTCAATGCCCATGCGGTACCTCGATATCTTTGAATCGTCCACTTTGCTAGGAGTCTGGATAAAAGGACATCTCTAGAGCGGCGAAAGAACACCTGAACTCTATCGTCCGTACTCTTGAAGGGAGAGACCAGAGCAGCTCAGAGCAACTATGCTAGCTCGGTGAGGCAGCTCGGGATCAGTAAGCAACAGCTCTAGGTCAACTTTCATGCCAAAAGGTCAGTCAAAATCGTAATCGGCTAGACTACCGGACAGTCATGGCCATGTAGCGCTTACTCTGACAGAAATCAGCAGAGTTGTCCATGGTTGTTGGGTGCTTGTAATGGTCAACTCGACAATGAAATGATTGGTCTCTACAAGCTGGCTGCTCAAGCTGCTCGGAATAAACCGCCGAATTCAGACAGCGACCAACCGCATCAGATTAGATGTGTACTAAGGAGATTAGATCTTCGGTCCTGTGAGGCCGCAGCGCTCGGGCGAACTTGTTACCATCCACGACCATCCAAGCTGTTGAGGATGGAAGCCGAAGAAAATCATGTTTCATTCTCGACAAATCCATCGCAAGCATTCTGGGCGAACTATAGCGCTGGCCTTGGACCCGAAATACGAAATTACACTGGTTACAGCCAATTTGGTATTTCCATCTGCTGTGAAGCCCAAATCTCGAGGTATTTGGGAGGCCTGAGAGTCTTAATCATACGCGGCCCCAATGTGTCTCGCTCTCCTGTATGTAGAGATAAATCGAGATCGAAATATGCTTACCCTCCGAATCAGATCATCAATGAATGTCGCGGTTTTGACCGTCGTAAGCGGCCCCTACGCAAAAGACCAATTCTTCCGAAAGGGCTTTGGTCCGCAAATTCTCATAGAGAGGGCTTAAAAAATATTCGAAGAGCGAAAGGAAATACTACTAAATGTAGTATAGCCTTAGAGGAGCATGGCCTTCCTATTTGGACAATCACTCTTGAACTTGTGGCAGTCATGGATGAGGATGACCCCTCGATAGTTGACGGTCACACGTTAGTACCCGCGACCCACAGTAACCAAGAGTCTTCACCTTCAAGAGAAATACTGTATGACAAAACTTGGATGAATGGCGATGGTGATTACTCCACCGTTCTCTGGTTTGACATCGAGGCGGGAGCCTTTAGCTTTTATTTGCACCCCAACTCCAAATACTACGGCGCCGAAGTCCCCATCTTCTTCGCAAGACTTCTTCCAGTTGTTCACACCCAAGCACCTATGAAGGACTTACCCCCTCGTGCCATCAGATCAATTGTTCGTCATGCCTTGGACACTGCTCACGAAGACTGGCGACATCACATCCTCGAGTACGCTTTGCTCAGGAAATCGTGGCTCCCGGCTCTCGCCGTCTTCTGGGAAAATGTCGGACACACAAGGAACGATGGCAATCCCGTTCTAATTGCACGTTCTCTACAATACCACCCTCAGCATGCCTGCCTAATCTCGTCCTTCCGCGACAACTCTTTTCCCGCATGGAGAACTTATGGTTCTCTCAACCTGTCATCCCTGCGAGATGCCTGTCGGACTATAATATCTTCTGCATATGCGTCGCTTACATGGCTGGCAATCGAAGACGTCAACCTGCCTGTGATTAGGCACCTTCTCCCTCAGATCAAAAATCTTCGACAATTCTCTGTTCTGTTCTGCACTACTAGAGAAGAAAGGAAAGTGGAGGGAACTGATAAATGGGTCCAGTATATAAAGTCACAAGGACCATCCGAGGACGGCACGGTCACTGTAGGCCAAATTGGTGACGCACTGTGCCATTGGCTGTTAATCCACCTTGTGAATCTCGGAGGGTTGCATTCTGACGCGACCGAGGACGTTTACGAATCGTACGTTATGATTATCCTGTTTCATGGTTCATGGACTTACAAACTTGTGTCTAGTAGCGAGGACCAAAGCAAGGTCTGTTCATCGTCTCGAGTGCGGTCCTTCAACTAAACGTTTTCCCAGGTTCCAAGCTTGCAACGCCAGCCATCGAACACACTGCAGAGGCTAAACATTCAAGAGTCACGGGTGGATGGCCACAGTCTCCGGAAATTCGCAAGCAATTCGCTAACGAAACTGCACCTATGGTATATCACAGGAATTCAGAACGCTGATCTGGCCGAGCTTCTGGCAAGCGCATGCACATCATTAGTGGAGATATACATGCATTATTGCGGGACGGCAATAGAACCAGGACAGCTTCACGCGATTGAACAGTTTCTCCCCAAGATGGCCAAAGTCAATTGGATAGAGCTTACAAGAGAGCCAGGAATTTCACCGATAATCGTCTCGGGGCGGCAACAATATGACTGGAAACCAAGGGGGATGGATCGCCCTCGGTTGTTCATTACAAGCGATGTTGTCCCTTTCCCTTTGGACTTTTTAGCCGAGGCTATCGAGGTTACTGGTTGGGACAGTATCATGTTTAACGGTGGAGTCAATCTAAACAATGATCCACGGTGGCAGAAGGCAAAGTGTCTGGCTGATGGGAGGGGCTTGCAACTAACATGTTGTTATTCAAGTTAGGGCGCTTGTAAATAGCTAGGTCAAGTGCTCGTATCAATCAAGGCATGGTGAAGCTGTTAATCGTTCAAAGGGATATGTATTTAGAAGGCATACAAAATCCAACGGGGAAACACGAGCCATAAAGGTCATTTGCAGCTCTCTCTACTCTCGCCAGTGGCAGGCATCCCATAGTACAATCAACCCTACCGGAACCTCGGTCAATTGTCTACCGCAGCATATACCACTCTCTTCAATCCTCGCGAGCTCCCTAGACGCCGATCCAATGTGCCGAGAGTTCAGATAGGAGTACGCCTTCCGGGCACTTGGATGCTCATGGTCAAGTCGACTAGCTGGCGAGCCACTGGCACGAGCTGGCTTCTCGGCCGCTCGGCATATGCCGTCAGATTTAGACTTGCATCAGATTAGATAAAGCGTCATGAAATTAGATCTAGGCTTGCAGGTGAAGCTGAAGGTCAGCGTCGTCAGGCGTCGTCACGGTCAACGATCAACCAAAAGCTGTTGAAGATGGATGCCGAAGGAAACCAGCCTCACCTTTCAACGAATCCAGTCGAAACCCTCTGGATGAGCTATAGTGCTGGATATGGACCTGAAATCCGAAACTACATGGTGACAGCTCGCAGTCAATTCGGACTATCTATCTGCGGTGATGCCCATATCGCGAGATATCTTGGAGGCTTGAGAGTCTTAATCATGCGCGGTCCCAATGTGTCGCGTTCTCCCGTATGTATCCATAAATTTGGGTCGAAATATGCTTATCCTCCATTTCAGATCCTCCATGAATGTCGTAGTTTTGGCCGTAACTGGGGCTTACGCAAACCAACAATCCTTCCGAATGCTCATCGAGAGTGTTTACAAAAGACTCAAAAATCGAAAGGAAATCTTGCTAATTTTAGCTTAGCCTCAGAAGAGCATAGCCCTCCCATATGGACCATCGTTCTTGAACTCGTGGAAATCGTGGACGAGGATGACTCATCGATGGTCAATGGTTACACATTGGTATTCATGGCTAACAGTGACCAAGAGTCTTTACCTCGAAGGGAAATCCTGTATGATAAAACCTGGATGTATGACGATGGATCTGAGTTTTCCATCGTCCTCTGGTTTTACATGGACGCAGGACCCTTTGCCAGATGTTATTTGCACCCCAACTCCAGGGACTACAGTACCAAAGTCCCCATCTACTTTGCGAGACTTCTTCCAGCTGTTCGCAATCAAGCAACTATGAAGGACTTATACCCTCTTGCCATCAAATCAATCGTTCGTCATGCCTTGGACCCTCTTTACGAAGACGACTGGAGATACCGTATCCTGGAGTACGCCTTGCTCCGAAAATCATGGCTCCCGGCACTTGAAGTCTTCTGGGAGATTGTCGGACATACCAAATATGATGGCAACCCAGTCCTAATTGCACGTTCCCTACAAAAACAACCTCACCTGGGCCGCCTAATCTCGTTGTTCCGCGACAATTCTAAGGCTGCGTGGAGAGCTTACGATTCTGTCGACCTGGCATCTTTACGGGATGCTTTCAAGATCATAATCTCTTCTGCGCATGCGTCGCTAAGAATCCTGGCAATAGAAGAGTCCAACTTGCCTGCGATTAGACACATTCTCCCCCACATGAAAAATCTCCGACAATTCTCTGTCATATTCTACAGTGCTAGAGAGAAATGGAGAACAAAGGAATCTAATGAATGGCTCCAATATATAGAATCGCAGCGGCCATCCATGGATGGCACGGTCACCGTCAGCCAGATTGGTGATGCATGTATCCATTGGCCGTTCATCGAGGTCGTGAATCTCGGGGGGCTGTCTTATAGTGCCATGGCGGACCGTTATGAGTCGTGCGTGACTAATCCTCTCGTTCCATGATTCATGGACTGACAAGCAGGTGTGTGGTAGCAGGAACGAAAGCGAGGTCGGTCTGTCGTCTCTGGCACACTCCTTCGACTAATCGCTTTCATAGCTTCCAAGCATCCATAGTATCCCGCCTAGCAATACCCTGCAGAGGTTGATGATTCAAGAATCACATTTGGATAGTCACAGCCTCAGGAAATTCGCAAGCAATGCGCTAACAAACCTGCACTTATGGTACGCCACTGGGATCCAGAATGCTGATCTAGCTGAGCTTCTGACGAGCGCGTGCACGTCATTGGTGGAGATATGCATTGATTATTGCGAAACGGCGAGAGAAGGAGGACAGCCTCACGCGGTGGAACAAGTTCTTCCCAAGATGACCCAACTCTGCCGGATGCAGCTTACGGGGGAGCCTGGGCTTTCATTGATGATCGTCTCAGGAAGGCAACAAAGGGATCCGAAATCAAAGGGAACAAAGCCCTTTCGATTGCATCTCTCAGCGAGAGATGCTCCTCCTTTCCCTTTGGACTCTCTACCCGAGGCTGTCGAAATGACTGGCTGGGATACTATTACGTTTACGGTGACTCAGTTCGATCTCGACACTGACCCACTGTGGCAGGAGGCAAAGCGCGTGGCTGATAGAAGGGGTATTAAACTGGCAACTGGCAAACCGTATCTAGCATAGTAGGCTCGCTCGTAGATGGTCCGATTGTCGGATATTTGTGTAAATTAGGAGATCGCTAGATACGTAAAATCAAGTGGGGACCCCATTACCATTGCCCACAAATCACTGCATGCGCAGGCGGGTGTCTGGGAGCCAGGCTAAGAGATATCAAATGTCCTTACAGCATCATCCACAATAAAAAATTAGGAGACCCCTGTATACTACCGTTACCCAGAAATGCACGTTTGAACGTTCTACCTCCCATCCATCTGAGTCCTGCCGCGCCACTTGATGTCAGACAGGTCAACCAGTATATCTCCTTCCTCATAGCAGAGGAAGTGTGCAAGCTAGTATTCGTGTCAATGATACATCTGTACGAGAAATTATATCGACCCTCTTGATACAGTTGGGTATACAACAAATAATGATAGAAAAAGCACAGCAAAAAGAAGTTTGATAATTCGAAGAAAAATATGTAAATGGCATCTCTACCATGACCATCTGGAGAATGAACAAGCCAAGTCATGAAACATCATTCACCGCTCCCTCCCTGGTGTCTTCTCCCTTCCAGGTGTTCTCTCCCTTCTAGGTGTACCCGGCATCTTCCTAGGCGTAGCCAACCCCACCGGAACCCCAGTCAACCGTCTATCTCCCACCGCCCCAATCCCACTCTCCTCAATCCTCGCAACCTCCCTAGCCGCTCTCCTAGCAGCATCGCCCACCATAGCAGGTGGTCTTTCCTGATCCACTCTCGCTAGTGCACGTAGTAAATCCATAGGATCATGTGAACCTGCACCTGTTCTTGGACTTCGCCTCCCTGATCCAGAACTACCAGGTCCTGTCCCACGAACGTATGTGTCTAATACGTCTAACCCGCTCCCTTCTCTTCCTGGACCGAGAGAAGAGGTTGAAGTACCACCACGGGCGGAGAGTGCTCGACCGAGAACAGCGAATCGGACATCAAGCATTTCTTCAGCTGTGTCCACCATAGTTTTGACAGCTGACGCTCGGGTAAGGATAAAATCGAGCTTGAACTCCAAATCGCCGAGTCGACGTCGAATTTCTCGCTCGGTCGTCTCTCCTGGATGTGATGATGTGTCTCTTGACGGTGTATGTGGGGTAGAAGGTGCAGGTCCAACAGGACGTTCGCTATGAGGTATTTTGGTGCCTAATATTGACTTTGCTAGCGCAAGACCACGTTGGGAGGAGGCCGAGAGTTCAGCTTCTCGGGGTGTCCATCGAGAGGCAGGGTCAGCGCGTTGTTTGCCTCTGGCTTTGGCTGATGGTGTAGGTGGAGTGGGTGAGGGGTCATCCTGGGGCGTAGATGTGGAAGTGGTGGCAGCAGTGGAGGAGGATGCGGCCAGTGCTGTCCGCCGTTTCTCGATAGAGGACCTAACGTTCCGAGCGTAGCTCTCATATGAATAAGATACTTTCTTCCACGCTTCATCTTCTGCTGACGACCTTTTTGAGGAAAAATACAATCAGTTCACTTTCGCCCATTTTCCATGTCGGGAAGCACATACCTGTCAATAAATCCCTTGTATATCACCTCCCATTTCCTATTCGTCACATTCTGCGCATTCTCTTTCGTTGGTCTTGATGATTCCGGTGTGTCACCCGAATGCACGCTCAAGTCAACCCTCTTCTCCGCCAACATCCTTATCACGTCATCCTGCACCTTCTTAAACCCAGCAGCCGCAGCTTCCGAAAGTGGTGGTAAGGGTGGTTGTTTCGGTTTTGACTTGCTCTTCGACGAGGACGAGTTTGCAGGTGGTGAATTGCTATACGAAGACCCAGCCCTCGAAGCACACCAAATCAACAACTGTCGGAGTCGTTCGGAATCAGGCAAGTCCACGTCGATATGCTTGTAGAACGAGCTATCAGATACAGAGTTATGTGGTTGGGCTAGTCAAAAATTCCATGTCATTCTCTGAAAATGCAGATTAAACGTACGAGGAATCCTTACTGATAACACCGGTGTTTGCGAATGAGGAACTTATCCTCTTTCCTCGTCCTGTTGAACTTCGTCGTCGATGGTCGATCTTGTGAGAATTTTCTGGGGTCGTGGGTAGTGCGCTGGATTTGTCTCGCTGAGGGGGCGCGAGTGCGCCTTCTCGGAGCCGCCGGTTTCGTATTATTTGTGGAGTGTCGTCGTCTGGTAATGGTACTGTGGTGTCGATAACCATAGCCATAGGTTCTGCCGTCTGAGCTCGTGCTTTGCCCTTTCCCTTCCCAACAAGTGGATTCCGTGATTTCGCGTCATGTTGACTTGAGGTTACCACGGATGAAGCACGTTTGACTGGGGAAGAAAACATGATACTGCTGTTAGGCAATAGCGTTGCATCTATCTGCCGTGCTCTTGACTGCCGCCGCAGGTGGTCAGCCTCGTCTTCCATCGCACGGACGTCATTGTCAATCTCGTGGTCTGGTGCGGGAATATTCGTCTGCTGAGATTTTGACGATGGTGCTTGGGATGTAGGTTGCAGAGAGTTGGCCCCGAGTTTCTTGGAGGGTGGTTTAGAGGTGGTTAGGGGATTAGACGAAGATGGTCCTGCGACAGGTTGAGAGGCAGATTGGAAGGGTGCTGGTGACGCGCGAGAGCCGCGCACTATGAGAAGACCTCCTGGGGCTTCTTCTGCACCTGCCACTACGAAAGAATCTAGTCAGTGCTACGTTCGAGGAGGCTGGGAAACTGCAAGACCACCACCGAGAAATGGAGGGGTTTAGGCAGTAAAACACGTACGTTTTCGCTTTGTGGACGCGGCACTTGACTAGAAATACAATTACTTCGTTAGATTCCAGCAGCGAATGAGCGAGGATAACGCGTACCTCTTTCTTCTGCCGTTTAGCAGCAGCGACGAGTGGATTGGAATCATCTTGTAGTTTGCGTTTTCCTTGTGATGGTAGCATTGAAGTAAGCGTAGTTTGAAGTGTTATGGTCATATAAGACCGCTTGTAGAAGTGCCAAGGACCGCCGTTTCACTCGTGGACGCTGTCAGCAGCAATGAGCTCGCACACTTGGTCGACGCAGGCAGCAACTAGCGGAGTTCCAAATCAATCGCGTTCTGGGCAATCTTCCCACGTTTTGCGAAATCAACAAACACCAACGCGATTCTTTATTTGGCTTTGTATTTTCCACATGGCGGAGTAATTAATTAATTAAATTAATCATCCTCGGGTTACCAGGCCAATCATTGCAGAAGCTTCGACTCAAGTCGTGCTCACTGTGATGGGCAACGGCGACGAGGCTACCCTCACTGTCGCCTGCAGATTCAGTACGTTGCTGCTGTGCTTCTCTGAGCTTAATCTAACGACGAGCAGCATCCCTTGACCAATGGTTAACCACCCATGTGGGTCCCTCGTGGAAAGTCAAGCACGTCAAGGTCTGGCTTCTAGCCAAATGCTTGGGCATTCCACTGGCGAGCAGCCTTCTCGACGATAGCACAAGGCATTTAGGTCTTGGAACCAAGAAGAGGTCTGCTTCACCTATTACTTTCGCACCAGACCCACGAAGACGACCGGTTTCTCCGATCCGATTTGCAAAGGGCAATCAGAAGCGTGGACGTAGTGGGCACACTGAGAATGACCAGAGCGTAGCTGAGGCGCCTAAAGTGGTGGATAAAGGGGATGATGATTATTTTCTGGAAGAGGACGTCGTCGGGTTCGATGAGGACGACGATGACTTTTTGTCCGATCGTGAAGACGATGCTCAGGGTGCCCAAGCTGAGGTGGCATCGATACCCTCATTCATTACGGACACAGACCCTGGACCTCCATCTCAAGCTGAAGTGAACCTCACAAATCACCCGGCATGGATGAAATACAATTCGGATGCCAAATCGTACACCCTGGTACGGTTCTCTACTGGTCAAATCCTCGAGGACGAATACTCCTTGTCCTGGTACGAGCTGTCCCCATACGAGCTCCTGGAGCTGCATGCACATCAACCTGTGCAGAACCTACCCCCATCGTTCTCCAAGACCCCTGGATCCGGTAGCAATCATGCCTCCCATTCCAGCACCTCCAGTTCTCACCATAAACACCGACGTGCTGCCAGTCTGTACTCCGTCGCAGGTAGCGACTCCCACAGCAGCCAGATTACTGGTTCTGCTCTTACCCTTCATCGGAACCGCCTCATGGCTCCTCTTAATCGCCAGAAGGTCCCTCAGTACGTACAGCCGTACTGGGAAGGCTATGTCCGTGCCTTGCGAGTCGTATGGAAGGAAGATACCGAGTCGGTCGCTAATTTCCAGAACGGATATGGACTGGGATACGTTGGTGCACCATTCCCGAAAGGTGGCCACATGCCTGGTGATCCAAACCAGTTGGACTCTTACATGGGCCGGAAGCAAGTATTGGTATGGAGTCTGAGGTGGATTGTTATCAAGGATGGGCAGTTTTGCTTGTGCAAAACTCCAGAGGTGAGTCTGTCTTGATTCGCGTACTTGGTTGATATCAATCTGATGCACATTCGTTAAGGACACATCTCCTACCCATGTCCTCCCCCTAGACTCCCTCATATCTCTACGAAACAGTGAACAGCTGTTCAACCATTCATACTTCACCAACCAACAAGAATCTTCCAAACCTCCCTTCATGCGTTCCCCGTATCCTCCACGACCGCCGAAAGACAAGTCCAGTCGTAAAGACAAGGATAAGAACAAATCCAAGGACAAATCCCACGACATCCTATCCCTCGCCGATCCTAAATTTACCTCCCCCAAATCCCACAAGAAATCGACGGGCCGGTCACATATGTCCAACATGTCGTTATCCATGTCATCCACGATGTCCAGGGAATCTACGGCTTCGGATACAGATGAAGATGCTGGTACCGCACACGATAATAACTCCGATTTCTGGGGAGGTGGAGGCCCCAAACGGAGAGGCTCCCTTTTACCTAAGGAGTTTAGCTTCGGTGGCGCCGGTGGTAGTGGACATGGACATGGATATGGCAGCCATCCTTCTATATCGACGCATCATTCTAATGGAAGTGGCCTCAGCCAGTCTTGGTCTGAGAAGAGCGGGTTAAGCAACCAGTCTCGTCCGAGCAGGTTACACCTCATCGATGGAGAGCCTATAGATGATCTGAAGATTGTCTGTATCAAGTATAACAGCTCGAATAGGGTGAGGGCGCAGATGGGGAGTTTCTCGCATGGGGATTTGGGTGGGGATGTTGACGAGGGTGGACGTGGAGGTCATGGCGGTGGTGGGAAGGATGGGAGGGGTGGGGATACTGGGTCGTTGTGGAGGTCTGATACGGAGAAGAAGGGGAAGGGAAGGGGAAAGACTGGGAAGCTGTTGAGGTTGGGGAAAGACGATAAGAATGGGAAGGAGAAGTCGAAGAAGTTGAAGAAAGACAAGGAGAGGGATAAAGG
Organism: Clitopilus hobsonii; assembly: GCA_015708445.2. Classification (NCBI taxonomy): domain Eukaryota; kingdom Fungi; phylum Basidiomycota; class Agaricomycetes; order Agaricales; family Entolomataceae; genus Clitopilus; species Clitopilus hobsonii. The sequence goes on along the minus strand of CP068003.1, from coordinate 558,070 downwards.
GAAAGGAGGGGATTGGATATCTGCGTTGGCTGGTGGATCTAAAGGAAAGGAGAAGGCCAAGGAAGACACGTCCTTTGCGACAACTGCAAGCTCGCAGACTCTCATCAATGACCCACATCCTTCCACTTCCACCGTTGACCGCTTGGAGTACCCCCAGCCAAGCTATGCCAACGATGACCGGGATAATGCGTCGACCATCCAAGGCTCGATATACTATGGTGAACATCCAGAGGAATCACCAACTTCACCTGGAGGCGCCATCAGGTTCGCTCGCTTCGCCAAAGATGATGGTGGTCTGGATTCCTCGGACGATGATGGAGAAGATATCGAGGATGAGGGCGATGACGACCAATATGATACCTACCCTGCTGCACCCACAGATGAGGGACTGTCACTGGACCTGCATGCTCATGAAGACTCCCTCGTCGACCCTGACACCAGCTCTAGTGCTGTACAGACGCACGTCCAGGTTACCTCCGATGTGGACCCAGAAGCTGAAGAAGCTGATGCTCCAAGGCCTACCCATACGCGTGCCAAAGGGTCGATATCTTCGCATACCCATCCTCATGAGGAGCTACAAGAGCTGGAGCACGATGCTTCCTCCGACATTGGATCTTCGCCTAAGTTTGCACATTCAGATAACACGGAAGAAGATCTCTCCGATACTGCCGAGACCCGGTACCGCCAAGGTTATAGGTATGGGTATCAATACGAAAGCTACGAGGCAGCTCGATGGGGACAGCAGCAGCAGCAAGTCGGCGGACCCGAGCATGAAATGTTGCTGTTGCACGAACATGAGGACCGGATGCAAAAAGAGAAGGTTAACCTGGAACGTAGGCGGATAAAGGAGTTAGCGAGGAAAAAGGCCGAAGAAAAGGAGAATGAGAAGCATGATTGGATTGTGCTCGACATGGGCACAGATCTTGGTATGTCCTTTTTTTTTTTTCTTCACTCCGTATAGAGTCGTGGTCGCTTACAAGGTTTTTCTTCGCATTTGCTTCGGTAGCTTTCCAGAGTTTCTTGAGAATTCTTCATCGTCACCTCGCGCCCCCTGTTCAATCTTCTTTTGTGAACATACCCAACTACACCACACCTCATCCTTCTCGAACGCCCACACCCACGCGAACCCCATACCCTAGTCCCATCTCTCCTCGTGGACTGATGACGACTCAACCTTTTCAATGGACAGAAAATCCGGAGCTGGATGGGGAAGATGCCACGATCGAGACAAAGTCAAGCATCGTTCACTCATCATCGGTTACTATAGCCTCCGCTGCTTCTACCGACAGCTTGAGTGTCCCAAGATCCCCTGGATCGACATGTTCACAGGAGGATCGATTACAGTTTGATGCTTCTTCTCAACATCCACCCGCACTTGCTGCACTCTCTTCACATCCTCCTGCCACAGCTGACTCACTTGGCGTGCTTCCATACCCCGAATGGAGGATAGAAGTCACTGAACGTGCACAACGGGCTGGCGTTGGAGAAATCGGACGTGGCCTTAAATGGGTGCTATGGCAGGATCAACATCAGTTGGACTTGGATCTGCACGAGGTCAACACGCAGGAAACCGAAGATGAAGAAGCTAGCACGGAGTTGAAGAGGTTGCGGAGGGAAACGTTGAGTTTGAAGAATCGACGGAGAAGTTCGGCTTCAGCTGCTCCTACTATCACCGGTGGGAAGAGCACAAGGAGCAGCAACAGGAGCACCGTCGGGAGTGGAAGTAGCCAGAGGAACCCGCCGTCGCAAAATCTTACCATTTACGACTCCGATGTCAGCGAAGACACTGGGAAACTCATTGATGACACCGACAGTGAGACCAGTGAGGCGGAGTGGGTGGGATGGACGGCAGACTTACATCGACAATATCGCATCCAGGAGCAACGGAAGAAGGAACCCAAGATCGATATGGACAAGCACCGACAACCAAATGTCCTATACCCTCCCAGGAATATTGAAGAGGACAGAAAGTCTCTCTATACCAGGAGACGCGCCATGGAGCCGACTTCCACTGTGGTGACAGCTCCGCCTGTTGCAGCTTCATCAAGTACGTTGATGTTTACGCACTCGCTTGCTGATAACTGACCTTCCTTCTGCAGCGATGACGACCCCTGCTGCCACTCTGTATACTGCCTCCTCATCGGAATCCCTTCGCCGACGGACTCGTAATATTGCCTTCTCGCCAGTTGAAGGATCCTCCCCGACACACATGCACTCTTCTCAACATAGTCATTCCAGCTCTCAATTGACTTCTCCTCAGGGTGGTCGGCGACAGTTAGCTCCAGGGACAGCTCTGTCCCATTCAACGTCCATGTATGGCAGTGGCCTCCGATCTTCATCGGCTGCGATTGCTGCTCAGCGCCGACCAAGCATGCCTAGCTTGATTGATACAACAGCAGCAAACTCAAGCCGTACTGGTATCCTTCGTTCTCCTGGAGCTGCACAGGCCACATTCCCCACCTCCACCCGCGCTTCAGCACCCTTCTCTCCGACATTCTCTTCTTTCAGTCTCGGTGAAGCTGCCTCGAAGGACCACAAGGGTAAAGGCAGGGCATCAGAGTCATCTGTTGTGGACGGCTCTGCCGATGGAAGTCGAACACCACGAGCACAGCGCCCCAAGCTGTCTCTAACAACAACGACCTCCCCTCAGCCCACTTCCATTGCAACTGCAGATCCCAGAAATACTGCTGCCGCCGCCAGTCGGTCAATCCTGCGCCACGCCAAGTCGAACTCTAGCTTCGCTGGTCCAGCGTCGGTTCCTGAAGAAGACCAGCATTTGCCAAGCTCCTCTGTCGAGCAGCGCACTGTGCTCAAGAAGAAGAAGACCAGGATTGCAGAGAAGATTGCCAAGAAGCTGGATTCTGCTATAGACTTCGTCGACGGGGGTTGGTAATTCGTGTTCTCGTGCATCTTTTCTCAATCTTTTCCTGCATTTTTCTCTCGCGTGTGTATTTTTACCCCCATCTTCAGATTTTCGCACTTAATCTTTGCTATATTTGGGAATTCTACTTCATCATCTTACATAATCATCACCAGAAACTGTATGAGAATTTGTTACTCTGCTTTTTTGGGTTTATTGCCTCTCAAGACGTCCTCGACGGTGGTCGATTCGCGTTTTGGTTTCGCACATGAGTCACGAATGGTGTACCCATACTCACGCATGGCTGGGATCCGAGTCCAACCGATGCACTCTAATATGCGAAATCTACCGAAAGCCTCGTGGGCAGAAATGCTAGCATGAAATCAGCATCATGACACCGGATCCTAGTCGGCTAACCAAATGCATGGCCAAGTACAAGGCGGCCTGCTTAACCCCAGGTCGAGAGCTTCTCTGCCCCTTGCTTTCAACCTTGGCATACCTCATACCCTCATGCACCTTTGCCTAAGCCTTCTCGCCGCGAGTGCTCTGATTGGGGTGCAGGCACAGACTCCTCTTGTGGACAAGCACTTCTCTTACCCGGACGGCATTGTAAGTACCAGCCTCCCGCGCTCTGAACGCTCATCGATGTCCCTTCCTAGCCCTACCAAGCAGACCCAGACGATGGAGTTCGAGGAACCCAGCAAGGGTACAATATCTGCAACTCTACCACGCAGAATCAGCAGTCTCTTTGCCAAACGTCTTTCCTGAATTCTATCGATGGTTGGTCCTCTAATTGTATTCCTGCTGTCAAAGAGTATTAACACCAGCCTTGCAGACTTCTGCCTCTGGGGTGCCCCAAACCCAAATTCCACAGTCGGCGACGTGGAAGGAGAAATGGTAGCATGGTGCACTCAGCCTAACCATGGCTCTCGAGTCATTCCGGGCGGAGCACTCAGGGGTGTGCAGTTCATGAAAACACCTGATTATGTTCAGGTGGTCGGTTTCATCGACCAAACTAAAGTCAATCTTCAAGACGGCGACTTCGGCGGAGAGATGGACCCCCACGGCGCGGACCTCGTGAGTAACTACCTTCGCGACCGGCCATAGCCACGCTCACCATGAAAACAGCGTGGTAATCCCCTTGGTGGCTTAATGTATTCAAACGCGTTTGGGACCGACAAGAACCAATATGAGCAAGTTATTGAGTGGCACAAGTATGTTCGCAGTATTGTGAGATACTTCCGACCAGAAAATAACTGATATTTATCCATAGCTTCATCGGCAGCAATTTCTTCTGTCTCAAGGCTTGTGACCCTGCAGGCCCCAATGCAAAGCACTTCTGCGAGCACATCTATGACCGCATTGGATGTGCTTACAACGCTCCCAATAATGCCCAACAGGGCGTTTTTGAAGCCTGCCAAGGTGATGATCAGGACTATCCTGGCGTGTATGTCACGAATGGCGTCACTGTTACCTACCAGCAGCCGCCGGAGAGCCTTGGTCCTATCACATCTATTCCATATACAGCCAGAGTTCCAGCGAGCTCAAACTGTGTAACTTACACCTCTTCGGTAATCTATGCAGCTGAAGCTACTATTTCCGGTGCTGTTCCAACGTCATCGTCCGTATCAAGCACTAGTAGGTCCGGCACATCGACAGGTGAATATGATCATCATCCTCTTTCACAAGTCACTCTTCACTCATCACAGACATAGCGCCTACACCCTCCCCGACTGGGAACGCAGCTCAAGCCCTCAAGTTTTCGGCTGCTATGATCTTTTGGGGAGCTGCCCTCTCTTCCATGCTGACGTTCTAGACCTCAACTGGGCCTCAAGGTTCAGGGGATTTCAATGCGTTCTAGACTTGAGTAGGCATGTTGGTCCATTGATCCTAAATTTGAAATTTATTCTGCCCGAAGGCGTTTTCACTCGTCGCTTCCTCCAAGAGACCCTGGTCAGATGTCGAGAATCAGTCTCCACTCTGATAGAAACAGTTCATTATCAACCAGTGTCCCCCATCCAATTAACAGTCTAATTTGTTGTTTGCAATTTCAAAGGAAGCCTCAGTGGGTCCAAATTAAGCGATATTGCATAAAATCTCGAAATTCGGGTCAGCAAATAGGGTGTTTTCCTAGAAGAACATCAGACCCCCCGCTCGTTCGTACATACCGTGATTACAAGGGATGCCTTTTCTCGACCTAAACCCGATAATTGCGTTCAGGACAGTCAATAATTGCAACCGCTGCCATCCCGAGTCCGGGCGCATGGACGTGTCTCGGATTGGCGGGGGTGACCCCGCCCCGCCGACGCGATGAAACTCAATGAGATGACCTCAGTCTGGGAGGATTACTATTCTTCCGAAGGATACAACGAATCACAAGGGTGACAACCACGATTTAGTTCCAAGAAGCGCGAATGCGGCGTTTCCGAGGAATCACCTCAGACGCTATTTTGCCAATTTGTAGGGTCTCTAATCATCCGATGTATGGAAAAGACAGCCCAAGGACAAGCATCGATCAAGCTGAATATCTTGATTAACACCTGTAGAGAAAATCGATCCACAAGATCCTGACATCTTCCGAAGCGAAAACGTTGGCCACAGGAACTTGACACCGTGAAGAACAACGAGTCTTTGGCAAGCTTCTGGAGATACATTTATCAAGTCTACCGAGACGCAGGTTAAGCTCAGCCTACAAATGCGCACCCTGGGTTCCAGGGCATATCGGGTCGATGATGCCTGTCGGCTACACACGCCATGTTTTGGATCGGCCTATGTTTCGATCTCACTTTAGGGCAGGGCGAGGTCATTGGCAGGCGGTATCGAGCCTTCCATGTGGCTCGACTTCTAACCACCGTTTACTCGACGATTCTTGCCCTGTCCAGAGTTTGATACGATTCTATGCCGATACCCTCGTGCCAATGGTTGCTGGAATCCTATACTAATAGCCATAGGTAATGGGGAAGGTATCTGTAGTCCCCTTTCTACTCCTCTCTGGCGATATGCCTATTGGTCATCTGAAGCCCATCGAAAACCGCTGACGAACGAAAAGGTGAGCAAGTTTCCACTCCACTCCTTCCTAAATCCGCCTTCTCCGAGAGGTAAATATTACGCTGGTGCTGATCCTACTTTCCACAAGTGATCAAACTGTGAACGACCACGCCGTATTTACCCCGAAGTAGCCACTAATAAAGATGGTGATAGATTCCATTCTCGCTCGCGTTTATTCTGACCCTTTTCCATACCTTGAGCTCACCAAGAATATTCTTCTGTGGCCAGATCCTGATTATCTGGCATCAGCGTGGATCTGTTTCTCTTGATGTTCTCGGCCGAGGAGAAGGATGGATCTATGGCTGGCTACCACTTTTGTTTATCACACTTGCCACCTGTGCCGATATCCCCATGCCAGTGGACTTAGGCACCGTGTGTCCGCGAGAGCGATGCTTCTTCTCGCTTGTCGGACGCATAAACTGTCTTCCAGTCCTACACATACTGTGCCTGCAGCTCATGGCGTTCGGCATTGACTGAGTTCGCATAGACTCCACCGTTCAGCGAATTCATGGATCAGTTTTCATTTCGGGGGCTGATAGCATGTTATCTTCCACGAGAATGGTCTTGGAACCCATGTATGGTATGATAGGTGCTAACGGCATCAGAACCAGATTAACCTGAACAAGCGTAGGTAAAAATTTCAAAGACCTAATATCGCGTGATCAACGAAGCTTAACGAAAACTAACGATCGCTGGCTTGATCAGTCCACCTTGATCCAAGACGTCACGAACATCGCATCTGGATTTCAAGAGTGAACCTCCGAGCTTGTGGTATGTCATTTACTCGTGGCCTGTCTTTGGCTCCAGTGAACATAGGCTCATTCATTTCACTCACAAGAAATCGTGTAGTGGTCGTACGACTAATTTCACAACCCTAAGGCAACGCGTTCGAGGCAGTTCCGCCACTACGCACCTTAGCTTCTGCTTTTGAAAACATCTCACGACCTTCTCCGCGGGCCTCATTACTCTGATATTGAACTCCACGACGGTTCGAATTTCCGATGCGGTATCAATCGATTAAAGTCTCCATGTCCGCCTGTAAAGAAGTTATGAAGCGATCGAGGTTTTCATTTTCCCTCCATTGTAATATAACGAAGTCGCCGTGCTGTCTTGCTGGCCGTGGTGGGCAGTACTTGTAATCTAACTAACGAATGAATTTCCGAATTGTAAGGTAAAGGACGATTTAATATACTACCCCAAACGTCACTTTGCATACTGCATCTCATGTGTCGAAGAGGGAAATCTATTACCGAACATGTATCGAGATCTGACGAATGGAACCCTCGGACCATGGTTTCTTTCTTGATATTCCTATCGAGATATTCCGCACTCGTGATCTCAGCGTAATGTACGATTTAGTATCAAGGGCCTGGCATTGAGTCATGCACCTTGGAAAGGAAGAGCTCGGTCAACCCATGATTCCCACTGGACAATCTACGTGCCCCATCCTGCGCAGGTGATATGGAGAATACATCACATTCCCATGAAGGCCTCCTCGTTTACGCCTGTGCGAAACAAAACCTGCCTTCTTTCGCTTATTCGACTCTCAGCGAAGATCTCTCGGTTGTCTTAGATTTACCCTGCCTCCTGACGCCTCCAGGTTTAATTCACAATCGGCTGCGCTGGGTGCGTCGAAGGCACTTGAGAAATGTGATGGCGTTTAATGGAATAGATTTTCTGGGTTTACACATGTTCTGGATGAATCTTCGTGGATATAAGTACCCACAGGAATCTCGAGAAGACCTCACCAACAAGAACTTCCTCTCGACGAGGTAGAAACTGCCGGAATTTTGACTATGACTTACACAGTACGCTGGCTCATACATGCTAGTAGATCTGACACTGACGTCGGTTTCTTGCAGGCTGGTACTCGTGTCTTTTTTTGGGCATCCAATTCCCAAGTTGTGTACGGGACGGTGGAGTCGACCAGTAGAATGCCTGATGTGCGCTAATCAAACTTCGTAATAACCGGATGCTGATCTATGCCATTCAGGGAACATTGGTGCTGGTTATCAAGGAGGACGACGGCAAGACTGTGTCTCTCCCGTAGGCATTTCATTCTTCTCAACCGTTGACATTTAATAATCCATCTTCGTCTCCAGTGCCGCCGGCGTGACGAAAGTTAACTGACGATGGATCGTCCGCCCGATCGTTCTGGACAATTCACGCATTTGCATAATTATTTATTGGATTTAGAACATCATTGGACTTCTTAATGGACTATGGAATACATCGTGTTTGATCTATGCAGGCATATCCGATACACTTGAGCATCACAAGACCCCGGTACCACATGGCTGAAAGAAGTCCAATTAAGAGTCGTTTGAAATAAGCGCGCCGACTCTGACCCATCTCTAATGTCTGAACGGTTGCTGAAGCCACAGACCTAGACTCTATGTAGACCTCGTGAATAATGGATAGAAAAGTGATGGCTCGAAATTGCCCTGACATCAAGGACGAGTCGGACTGCCCTAACTTTCGTACCCCGTAATGTGTAGCACTCACAGATAAGGGCACGAGTGATGAGCTCGTGTAGATTGAGCCCTGCGTGCCTGTTAGATAGATAGAATACCATGCTTTTCTGCGATGCTGGTCATGATACCCTAGCGCTCAGCGCGGATAAGGACAAACTTAACCTGTCAGGTGTTAATTGAATGAGGTTATTTTATGGATCATGTTGGAGCTTGTATCAAACTCGCTCTTCGTCGTCTGCAGTTGGCGAAATACGGCCATGCTAAGCTTTCATTCAACCGGGATTTCGACTATGCGTCAGGACGGTCAAGTTGGATCTGGCCCAGAAACGGTCGGAATGACCGAAGAACGAGCTCGTCGAGACGACCTGGCCTAGCCGACTGGGACAATTGGAACAGTGTGAGGCCATTTTATGAATGCTGGTCATGAAATCTGTGCCCTCCATAGAAGACCTAAGCGTTTTCCAAGGGACGAATCGAGCGAAGTCTCCCGCAATGCTGCAATGCACTGTTTTGAGCAAGTTTCAAGAAAGTCATCAAGAAGGGAATCGGTAAAGAATCGGTCCGGAGATCCCGGAGCCGGCTGACTCAGTCAGTTCCTAGAATAGAAGTCGCGATTGTGCCGACCACTTGCCGAGCTCAATTTGTCAGTTTTTTCTTTCGGTTATGCCTCCGAAGATGATGTAGAAATTCACGAAGAGTCGTATATTCGCATCTTCGTCTACTCAGGCGACGTCCAATTCTCGTTGCGAAGGACTACTGATACGGGACTATACAACAAGCTGCTTGTATTCAAGCTTTCTTAGCATTCTCTGGGTATATATCCTGGATTTTGAGCCGAACTCCTCTTAAAGGCCATCCTCATCGGAGGTTCGTGTTGAAAGAAAATCCGGCTCAGGACGAGCTGAGGAGTCACTTGGACCATCCGCAACGTCGACAAGAACTTACACCGAGCCGTGTACCGACTTCTTGACTCGTGGTCTTCGGTCATAAACCCAGCGAAAAGATCCATCTCGGGCATCAACATCCCGTTTCCGGCTCCAGTTTACTCTCCACCGCGTCGAACGCAAGACTCCTTACTATGAGTATCAATGCTCCTAGCCCTCTTACAAGCTCACACGAGAAACAAAACGGATCCGAGGCTCCCACTGTAGCTGATAGCGACAAGGAAGGCGAAAATACTCTAGCCCCCTCGATAGAATTCAAGAAGGATCTAGGGATAATTCCCATCCCAAAACACCTCCGTTTCCGCGAAGATAAACCTCCGCACTTTGGGCTTGTACTCAATATATTCTTCGGTATAGCAAGTACCTTCAGTAAGCGCGATCTACCTGCATATCCGCGTGTTTCTCATGCAGTTGTCAGCCGTCGCGAATCTCTACTATTGTCAGCCGCTACTGAGTAGGCACCACGTTTTTATCCTCTTCATATCTTCGTCCTTATACGCTCTTCCAGTTCAATATTCCGAGTCATTTCGTGTGTCGTACAGTGAAGTTTCAAGGTACTTGCATCCCCGTTGAAACTCTTTTGGAATACGTCTGACGATACACCTCCCAGAATACCAACACTTGTGCAGGCCGGGTTTGTTGATCTTCCGCGTTCGCGTTCTTTATGCAATCTGATGAATTCGACCTTCTAGATATGCAACTGGCCTCCTTTTGATTACCCCTCTCGGTGATTTGTTACGACGGAGACAGTTGATCCTTGTGTTGATGACAGTGGCTACCTGCCTTACTATTGGCCTAGCCACGACAAACAACCTCGTAGCTTTCGAGGTCCTCTCCTTTCTGATAGGAGTGGTCTCCGTTCCACCACAGATTCTGCTTCCCTTGGCTGCTGATCTAGCACCTCCAGAACGGCGAGCCTCCGCTATTTCGGTCGTACTCTCGGGACTCCTTTTCGGTATCCTCGTAGCCCGTGTTTTAGCTGGCGTTATTGGCCAATACACGACATGGAGGGCAGTATACTACATGGCGATAGGCACACAAGGTGCCGTCCTCGTTGGCTGTTACCTCATGATACCCGACTATCCCTCCAAGAACAAAGACTTGACGTACTTCGATATTCTCTGGTCAATGGCAAAATTTGCTGTCACAGAGCCTCTTCTCATTCAAGCATGTCTCATCAATCTTGCGTCGAGTGCATGCTTCAGTAACTTTTGGGTTACTTTGACCTTCCTACTCGGAGGACCGCCATATAATTACTCGACGTAAGTAAATTATCTACCAAAACCCAACTCAATATTCAATTTCTTCCTCTGTGCAGCCTTGTTATCGGGCTTTTCGGACTAGTTGGCATGTTCGGTGTAGCTATGGGGCCGATATGCGGCAGAGTGATCGACAGGCTCGTGCCATGGTACGCCGCACTGTGCAGTGTCCTGCTAGGAGCCTGCTTCCAAGCCATACAAACTGGGGCCGGAGGAATTAATATTGCCGCTGTAATTATCGCAGTTCTGGGTCTAGACCTCTTCCGTCAAACCCTTCAAGTTTCTCTTTCAACAGCGGTGTTCGGGTGGTGCCCTGTTTCAAATAATGGAAATCCTTGTAGTTGACGGAATCTACAGTATTTCAACCGCAGCACGAGCACGACTTAACGCACTAATGATTCTCTCTGTGAGTTCCGTAGCTTCATCCCACTTTCCGCGTGGATCTTATGACTTCCTTCAGCTTTTCATTGGCCAAGTAATGGGGACATCTGTGGGAACTATGGTGTTCTTGCAACATGGATGGCGTGCTGCAGCGGGATTAAATCTCGCCTGGCTAGGTTTCCAGCTTTTCATGTTACTCGTGAGAGGACCCCACGTCAAACGGTTCACATGGTTTGGGTATGAAGGAGGGCTCGAGGCACGGAAATCCGTTGTAGACACGAGAAATGAGGGTGATGGAGCAAGGCCGCCGTCGAAAGAGGCACCCATAGTTTCGGACGGAAATGAGAAGGATGGCAAATCTGCAGATGCACAATCTGCCTAGACGAGTTACACAACCTTAGCGCGTATTTGTTATGAACCATTAGGTTTACCCCTTCCCATACAGTTAGACAAGTTTCGGGATATACATGCGCAGAAGTCGGACCTAATAGAACTGTCAATACTCGGTAGCAAGATAACATGAGCATGGTTGGGGGTTCCATCGAGAAGCATCTTGCTGTAGGGCCTTGGCTAATTCAGAGCTAGAATGAATTCGATCCCTTCGCAGAATTATATGTCATTTATTCTGAGGCGCTTTATTCCCGACGACTTGAGGGAGGGAAGACATCGAACGGCAATTAACATACAATGGCAAACGCCACGAACTTCCTTCACTATCGATGATCGTTTACATTTCCTAGAATGGTTCACTGGCACGACGTTGGACCCACATCCTCATTGTTCGGGTTCGGCCCGGTAAGTCCTGACGTACGTCACGCCAGGCAAACGTGGGCGCTTCTGAAATCCGTACAAGCAGGTGGTTTCGACCCGAATTTTAGCTGGACAGTCGATACAGTGGGTAAGTCGAGTCGAGTGTTTCTTCAATCGATTGAGGTCTTTGTGATGCACCATCCGCAGCAACATCTACCTAGTATACTCTCGTCACACGAATTCAACACGAACTGTGGATAGATTGACGATACAGGGTCAGAAGATAAAAGGAAACGTACACCTAGAAGTCAACCAAGACGCTGAAATGGTACGCGTATACCTGATCGAGAGTGCCTCAGCCTTCACATTTCTTTTGAAAGTGACTAGCAAATCGCGAAAGAGGCGTGTTTATTGGCAATTACAACAGGCAGGAGGATTTCCGTATACAAGGTTACACTGGCATGCTATTTGCCTGGCGAACGCCTCAAAGAGATCAGTTTCCGAGCATGAGCCCCACGACGTCGGTCTTGGGCGGGACTGCGACCTCCCATTGCGCAGTCAAGTTGACCTTGCTCTGAGCTGGGATGGAACAGATCCAGTCGAACTGCCCATTCTTGCCCAAAGTCTCTCCATCCACGTCTTCGTCATCGGCACCATCCCAAATGGCATTCACACCCTTTACAACGTTGACAGGCCTCCTCGATATATCAGAAGTGACGCCGTTCGTGTCCGCAGGCGTACTGAGCGTTGGACTGACGTGCTTGACTTGGATTTGCATATCTTCAGAAATGGGGAACTGATCGATTATCTTCACCCCATCGACTGGAATCGTCTTTGTGTTGTGCACCGTAACGTTTTGTGTGAAGATGTGTTGTATGGTCTTGTTGTAGAACCCGCTTTGTCCCCTCTTCCTTGTCTGTGGATGATATGTCACCCGAATCGAGGGATCTAGTCTGCTCAATGCGGTTAGCCATGGTCGATTGCTCAGTTGTACAGACACGATGTACTCACCCAAGGGGTATCTCGAATCGTTCCTCTGGGCTTACAGCTGGCAAGTCAATCCGGGATACAAAGCTGCCGTCGACATAAACGCTACTCTTTCCGCTCAGCAAGGTGTATTCGGAGTTGTTCTTGACTTTGGCCTGTGAGAGAATCAGCCTTTTCTGTAACGACACAGGATGGAAGCTAGGCTAACGCTCAGACGTGTCTTAGTATCCTTCTTGGGAACGCAAACCCAAGCCATGGTTGCTCCGAGCTCGAGCTGGGTCACGGTGACGTTATGAGAGACGCCATCGCTGGGGATGCTGATGACACCAGGCACTTTGAAGGTTGCACTAACGTTCCCCTTTGAGGATACACTTGCTTCTCTGGTCAGTATGGTGGGAAGTGGAAGGGGCATGGCTGGTAGAAGTGGAGGTAGGGCACCTGGTGCAAGCGGCGCTGAATAAGGCATGGAGCATGGAGCTGCTCGAAGTGGTGGGGGTGGGGGTGGTCGCATGACGATTGGAGGAGGTGTGTATAAAGAGAGCTTCCATGGATTGAGTTTCGGAAGCTCGACCCCAAATGTAGGGGTGGCGGTCTCAAGGACGAGGGTCACGTCTTTCCAATCCTTCAGAAAGTTCAAAGCATCAGTTTCGTTCCGTTGCTGGTGTAATATGCGCGTACCTCCCCGGTGTTCTGCGTGATGCTAGCCTTGTATGTCAACTTCAAGGGCGCATCCTTCGTCTGCATTTCAACACGAATGTCATAAAGAGCGGTCCAAGAAGCACCGTGCACAGCTGTAACGAGCAGAATGTTAGCGTAAGTCGATGATTGCTCTTCATTCTATCGCTTACCGTATTTCAAAGTGAGCTCAACCTCTCCGTCTTCATTAGAGAACAAGGCAATCACAGCACGAAGGCCTAACAAGCCATCGTCCTCCGTGGCGGATAGCTTTGCGCGTTCAGCCGAGATATCCTGGATTAGCTCGGATTCTTCGCTCTTAAGAGCTAGAAGCCGGTTGTCCACCTCTTCTGCGGCAGACTCGTATCCTTTCACCACATCGGCCAGGCTAGAGACGTCTGTGTGCTGGACGCGCAAGGAACCCATATATGTTTCAAGTGACTCGATGGACTTCTCGCATCGCTTGATGGCCTTTTCAATACGTCGCTTCTTGTCGAGCAGGCTCGTCAGCTCAGGGGAAGAGGTGACAGGGGTTGGCCTGGGATCGTAAGAAATGGTGACATCGTGAATCGTTGCAGCTCCTCGACCTTCGACTCTGGACTAAGGTGAGAATGGAAGTTGGGTCGCAATTTCTCCACTCACCTCAGGGAGGCTTCGTCGAGAACGGTCGGAAGACCCGTGATAGCGACTTCATTCTGTCCAGCTCTGAGGTTGACGCGGCATATACGGGTTATCTCTGCTCGTCCTGAGTATACGCTCACAGTAGAGATTTTGCTACTTTTCGAGCAGGCAATCTCGACTGCGTGGACTGAATACACTGGTGGCTCTTCGGCGTGGGAGGACATCCTGTACGTTGGTTTGCAATAAGCAGATTTGCGACTTAAGAATGCTGTTGGGACGAAAGTGACAGTCCGCAGGATCTCTGCGCTGATGGTACATGACTCTGCACGGTTCCGTCGTCAGACACGCAGGTGGTGCACAGCTGGTGTCAGTCGTTGACATGGCTGTGCATATTACCCTCTCATGTTTGCGCAGCTTTACTTGATCCTTTGTGGGCGCCTAAACTCTCAATTTTTGGCATCATACCAAATCTGAATGCTACCATGGTCGTATTCATGACCATCGGATGGGCGCATGATACTTACAGGGAAGAATTTAGTGTCGTTCCTGACTATCGGGAGCCTAAGAGTAAAATAGGATTCAACCACTCCTGAAAATCAGTGGTTCCTGGACTATGGAAAGGCGTTTCTCCAAGATGCTACCTGGTTCCGGGGTAGAACCTGGCCTAGACTCTTTCTCAAGATTGCACTGAAATCAACAAGACACCATTAGACACTTGACGTTTTTCTGATCCTTCCACATTCCGAGTCGCGCCTTGAGTTGCGCAGATAATCGAAGAATAGTGTCAAGTAGGGCGCGATTCGAATATTCTCCGCTTTGTCGCTGGTTCAATTACTGAACGCTAAGCTTACCCGACGAATTCACCTACAACTTACTGGGATTCTTCCCTTGCATCTTAGCCTCTTAGGCTCACTAGGCTAAGGGTCTACCGGAGCTGTTCCCGCGACTGTGGCGATGAGGACCGAGCAGGGTGCCATTACGTAAATTGCAATCAACCCCTCCCCGACTCCCATTTTCACCATGACCGGTCGGGCAAAGACTGCGCCCATTATTCAACCACAAGTTGCTCAGGTCGTCTACATCGCCTGTATTGTGATTCCAATATTCTGACAACGAAAACATCATTCTTCTCAATACAAGGACACTCTCCATCGTAGGACGAAACCCCTCAGGCTTCCCGAGCGTTTCGTCGTCCTCGAGTCCGATCTATAGAAAGTCCAGTCCTTCAAACGGCCAGCAAAAATGACTATACAGAAATTAAGGTCTCACACGCCGCAATACAACGCTCCCCACCGGTTTTGGCATCCTCAAGGCTGGTTGTGAATGGTGGCTTAATCCACCCGAACGAATGACATGCACCCACGGCTCTCAAGCTTCTGAAGTATATTCGACTGCTTGAACAGGCATAGTGAATTATGGAATGAGTGATCGTCTACGGCACCCTTACCGACAATCCGCTTTCAACGTATCTTACTCCCCCAATGGGCACCGAATTCTCAAGAAAGAGGAAATTCATAAACCATAGGAGTCAGGTGTCTCACCGTTCCCTATCTTGTGATTTTTCCTTCGTCAGCATCGATGTCATGCATATCTCTGTGACTTTCCTCTGTCGCTGTGACCGCGAAAATATATTCAATTCAAGGTTTCGGATTCACAGAGACTAATCAAAACCCTTACAATTGAGTTCTGCCTCCTCGCCCCTCGGAAATATTTTCCGCAGGCACCTGAAGATTCAGAATGTGTGAACAATTTCTGGTGCCTCGACACGTCTTCAACGATTGAGTGCTCTCCTCGGCAGCCAGCAAAACACGTTCATGATCAAGGGTTTTACGGGCTGCACGCGTTTCAATCGATATCGGCTGCTCGGCGCCTTCAACCGCAAGGACAACACATGTATGCTGTCGAGCTGAGTTGAACCCTCCTCAAGGCTGGTGTATGATCGTGATTCAAATCACGGATGCTTTATTGAGGTGACTGTGTAGGTGTCGTCTTTCTCGGAACAAACGTGTGCTTAGGCGCCATATTATTAAAGGGTCGTTGTCATCTTTGTTTACGAGTACATGTCAGCGGGTGTGTACATTGAATAGAGGCATGATTTTCCTGCGATATATTGTCAGGGTTTTTCCAACACAGGACCAAAATGCTCCCAGCGTCCCGGGAAATTCCTTTCCATTCTCCCGGAATCGCACCGATTATCGTCTGATTGGTTCTGATGGGAAGCCTCGCCATGCCCAAAAACTGCTCGTTGGCTCCGACCATTAAGTTTGCCTTTGTTGCTATTACCCCTTTCGGCTCTATTTCTGAGCTTTGCAACCATCTCCCTGCCGCGATGCAGGTATTTACGACATTGATGACATCTATTGGCGCTAAGGCGACAAGAGACATTGCTAATGACCCATACGATTCTTCCAAAAACTTTGGTACGTTCTCTGTATATTTCAATATTGCTGGAATTTTCGAGAAAATTAAGAGAAAATATATCGTTACCAGTGGCGCACAGATTCCCAGCGAGCCCCACTGGCGAGTGGCGTCTGAGGCTCATAGATGGAGATAGCTCTGTCAGAGTTAGCGGTTGATACCGCTCGTGTGGCGACTCGCCATAGCCTGATGGAGAATGAAGTAGGAAATGGAATTTGGCTTTCTTGCTTTGTTACTCCAGTTCCGGGTTCCTATCGATATCAACAAACGACCGAGCTAAAGGGTAACCGATCCAGGAATTTCTTTGTCCGCCAACAATTCGGCAATTTGCATTTGCCTCTTGCCACAGCTATAAAAACCTCTCAATTTCGTTCGATTTTTAACAACAACTTCTTCTCTCTCTTCTCTCTACTCGACTGCTTAGGCGGCGAGCTCTCCTAGGACCGCGAAATGCGAGCCGACGAGGTGCTTGCATCAACGCCCTTGCATGTCCCTGCTCTCGGGTGCGGCCAAGGTTGCTCCACCTTCTGCAGACTATGAACAATAGCTCTGTGGGTATTCGCGCTGAGTTCAGTGCGAAATCTCGGCCATTGTTCATAGTCAAAATTCCAGCAGAGGGTGGAGCATCTACGGTACCTCAACCGAGTCAGAGGCTGCGGCAGACGATGACTAGCTCATTCTTTCCACGTCTTTCGTTCATTTCTTCACATAGAACCCCTATCTCGCCGGGTAGTCTGTATTGCTTCGATACGTAAGGAATAGCTTATACGGCCGGGTCTACAATCTTTCTGTAAATCTGTACTATCTACCCGAGTATCTCCGTCTCTCGTGCCAGAATTTAAGCTCTGTGGATCTGATGATCTAACCCATCCATTCCTACGTAAAACCGTACGATCGTTAGCCAACCAGCTGATCCATTCGGCTATCTAAAAGGTTGAACTTGGACGTATTCAAGTGATTGCATGCAGCCACGCACTCTGGCTTCACTTTCCAATCACCACACGGTCGTTTACGCCCACGGATATTCCCACAAACAGCGGATGCTGGAATTGAAAAGAATGATCCCGAACCTACTGGGGTTCCAAACCTAAAATGGTCGCCGGACGAGTAGTGACCAGGGCGCTGACCCAGAGTCGAAAGGCGCAGCCACTTGACGCCAAGAATTTTCTAGTTTTCTTCTACACACTTCCTTCCAAATTTTCGCGGAGACAGCGGTTTGATTTACCAGGACGCCCCTTTACCTGCTCGCTGACGCGAAGGGGTTAGCTCGGCATTGGAAAGCCGGCAAGATCTTCGAGGGTTAGTGGCTTATGTAATCATGTCGTTATGCCTTGTGCTGCTCGATCGAGTGGCTGACCTTTCAAGTTAGCCTCAGCCACACATCCAAGGATATCGTCGCAAGGTCTACAGCAGCTGTGAAATGTCGGACGCACGCCTTAGAAGAGTCAACAAGGAAATTCTTGGTCAGTATTGTGGGTTATCATCGAGGAGGTTATCATCTAAGCGCCTATGTAGATTGCAAGAACGACAAGGTCTCGAATATCACGATCGCTCTCATCGACAACAACCCCTTCCATCTCAGGGGAACGTTTCCTGGGCCGGAAGAGACACCATACGAAGGTGGAACGTATGATGTGGTGTGTATCGATTCCTTGCTCATGCTCATGACACAGACCTTACTCATCCCTATGCATTCCAGGACATCGTAATCCCAGACGGCTACCCCTTCCAACCCGTAAAGATGAAATTCATAACTCGAGTATATCACCCCAACATCTCCTCCCAAACCGGTGCTATCTGTCTTGACATCCTGAAGGACGCTTGGTCGCCAGTACTTACCCTCAAATCGACGTTGATCTCACTGCAAAGTCTGCTTTGCTCACCGGAGCCGAATGATCCTCAGGATGCACAAGTGGCGAAACATTATATCTCGGATAGGAAAAGCTTCAATGAAACTGCGAGGAATTGGGCTGCTCAGTATGCTGGCGCGGGGAAAGCTAAAGGTGCTCCTGTTATCGACGACCCTGTGAAGCTTGCTGGTCTTGAGGAGGTACATGTTACCAAGTTCACTGAGATGGGGTTCCCGAAGCAAAAAGTGGTATGTCCCATTTCTTTGGTGTCGTTCGGTGGACTTCTAATTGATCCCGTGCATAGATCGAAGTCCTGTCAAGATTAAATTACCGAGGTTCAAACGTAGGGAACGTACATGATAACACTGTCGTGGAAGCACTTTTCTCTTAGTCGTACTAGTATTTGTCTTCGTCATCATGGTCATATGTTTCGTCAATAGTCGTAATACAAGTTATACAACAATAACCATCAGCCTGTGTCCAGAGTCCCACATCAGTCCTACTGACTCCTACATATGCAACAACACGGCCCACGCCCACGTCCCTTCAGAGTCAGAGCCCAGTGATCAAATACTTCTTATCACTACACTCAACACTCCACTTCAACATCAACTCCGTCGACCCTTGTGGTTCCAAATGACATTTCCAAGCAATCATACCTTCCTTCCTTCCTCCCGAGCTCCCTTCCGTGTCCCAATTTGCAGTAACACCCTTTTTAATGAAACTTGCTGTCTTCTCTGTTTCGCTCTTCTCTTGCCCGTGACCCTGAGTTCCACTGCTGGGAGTTGTGGATCCCGACCCCGATCCTGAACCTGAGCTAGAGCTGAGGGTGTGCACGCCACCGAGCTTCTTCTGTGTCGCCGTTGGAGCTGGTCCAGACCCACCCACAAGCGCAGGCGTTATCAATTTCACCCCCAACATCTCATTCTCCGACACAGGTATCTGATCCACAACTTTCACCTCCACCTTCACCTTTTTCCCATTCGATATAACGATCTTCTGCTCATAGGTTTCGGAGAGAGTTTCTCGGAATGTGTATCCTGAACGGGAGGATAGTTGGGATCGGCGGGGGTAGAGGATGCGGATGGAGGGGTCGTGTCTGTCAGTGAAAAAAGAGGGGATGAGTGAGATAAAGACTAGGTGGTGGAGAGAAGAGGGGAGCTTGTAACTTACCCGAGTGCGAGGCTGAATTTCTCCCCCGGACTAATCGAGTCAAGTTCTGTACGTTTCATGAACGCTCCATCAAGGTAGATATTCGCTTTTCCTTTAAGTAGTGGTACATCTGAGGTATTCGTGAATTGGCCCTATTACACCCTCATTAGATCATCATGTTCGTCGTTCACTGCTATAGTGAAGATGAAGGGAAGCGTAGGCTTACTTTGATGAGGACTCGAGGATCAACCTTCGGCATCCCCACCCACTCTACCTTCCCACTCAGCTTTACGTTCGTAACAACAAAACTATGAGCCTCTCCATTTCCTGGGATAGTAACCTCTCCTGGAATGTGAAAGGTAGCATGTGCGATGGCGGAAGAATCGTTCACGTTGACCGTGCTCATCATGGTCTGGAGATCTTCTGGTTCCTCAAAAGACATGAGATCACCAGGAGGAGAAGGATTAGGAGGAACAAAGGCGGCAGGAGCAGCTCGTGATCGTGAAAGTCTCATGGGCTCGGCTACGATTCCGCCTGGTGGAAGAGGAGCTGATCTACATCCCTGCCCATACCAATGTCCATGCCCGTGGATAGGGACGGGCCGACGTTCGGTGAGGGAGATCTTCCATGGTTGGAGTGTGAGAGATTGGCTTTCAAGGGCTGGAGAGAGGGTTTCGAGCTTGAGGTTAGTCTTGTTCCAATCCTGTTGCGAATATCTGTGAGTTGGAGTTCGATGAGGAGGGTGAGGATGGAACGCCTACCTCGTCTGTACTTTGAGTTATAGTTGCTTTATACACCAACTCGACATCTGCGATGTCATCTTTGATAGATGCGCGTATGTCATAGCTTGGTTCCCATTTGCAGTCTCTGATGACTATGACACTAATTAGTAGCCGAACGTCTTGGTCAAGTAGAGGAGAAAGCTTACAGTAAGAGAGATTAATATCAGCTTCACCCTCCTTATCCGCCAATATTTCAACACTAACACCCGTCCTCCTCGCAGACCAACTCGACCAATCCGGACGAGCTTTCTGTATCTCCTCATCAATCCTAAGAATCTCATCACCCAACTCAGCAGCTTTGTCGTCCAGACGCTTCGAATTCCTCTCGTATGCTTCCATCATCTTCCCAACGTCCTCTGGGGAGGTACGTTCGGAACTGAGAGTGGAGAGGTAGGACTGGAGAGCGGTGAGAGATTCTTGAACTCGGCGGAGGGAAGTTTGAGCTGTGGATTTCTTCCGTTCCAAAGCCCATGTATTAGCGCCGACAGGGGTTGGAATGTCAGAGACTGTGACGCGGCCTATGATAGTATCGGATTGGCCAGAGCCGCTGACTCTGGAATCCAAGACTCAGTGTCAGCATAGTACAAGGATGTAGGGCTGCAAGGTGACCGACCTTATAGAGTCTCTATCAACCTTGGTCGGAAGCCCAGAGATAGTAAGTTTATTAGTCCCCTTCTCGAAGCTCACCCAAGCTGCACGAGTAACTTCAGCACAGTCAGGATATAGAGCGACTGAGGTGATTCTGGTATCTGAAGCTTGCAGAGCGATGATGTTTTGAGAGGCTGTCATGATGAAGGGGTATGTTGGAATTCCTCGTAGCCATATTGAAGGTATTTATCCACCGATGAGGCTGCGCCTGCTCGATACGAGCTTGGGAACCTAGGCACATGTCAATCAAATGCTGTAGTTGAGCGCCGGCACCGCAACTGTACATACCTGAACGATAGCGGTTGAATTGTGACTTGGGGTCGACAGGATGGGTTGATAGCGGGGATGTACCACGAGGGATGCCCTTACTGCATAGTATCAGGCGGCGTTGCTTGAACGTTGAGCTCGACCTTGGACAACTTGGAGGGAGCTTTCTGAGGATGTGGCGATGCGCTGCCTAGCAGAACCAAATTTTGTGTCACGTGGGCGTGAAATCAAGACGCGTCACGACGCGTTTTTTGCCCCTAAGTCAGGTCCTGAAGCCTGGGTAAGTCCCTCTGAGCGGTGAGGTATTCTTAGAACGCAATGGCTTGCGGAGTGACACGCATATACTGACAGTACAAGTAGCAACTCACGAGCCCAGGTGACCATAGGTCATCGCCCCTATCCTGTCAATGAACCGACACCGTGATCCACACAGCCATCACATTGAATTGAATCAAACTGATATTCAATTGGGTTCCTATGTACAGGTACGAGTACAGGTCAATGTGCAAGCTCATGCAGCGGAAAGTCCATCTACTCTCATGCGATGATAATCAAATAGCGAATGCAGAATGGGTATGCCACTCGGAACCATATGCAAAGTATAAACAAGAAACAAATGAACGTCAATAAACTCCCACCCCTTCTAACCCCCTCTACAACCCCCTCCCACCACCTCCACCTCGTTTAGCAACAGACCCCGAAGCGACCGCCATCGTCGATAAATTCCTCAGCTTAGTCGCTAGCGGCGTACTTTGTGTATTCGCAGCCTTTGCCTGAGTCGTCGTCGTCGGCAGAGGAGGAGGACCTCGAGGCATGCCAGTGACGGATTCAGGCAATGGTTTATCCTTGAACGCGAGCGTATCGTAGAGGGCTGCGATTTGGTCACCCTATCGAAATCAATCCAAGTTAGTCTAGATATCGAAGCAGAGGAGGGATGTGGGGAAGACAAACCTTCTGCTCCAAAATATCAACAACCTCACGTAAATGCCTCGCTAGGACATTCCTCTTCGGAACATCAGATACAGGATCCATCTCTTTGTACTGATCTGCCAGTTCGCAGTATATCCTATTCACACCAATTCAATCGAAAAAAGAGAGAAAAAGACAATTAGCGACCGAGGTGGAAGTGGAAGAAAGAGACGAAGAACTGACCCTTTATAATGAGTGAAATCATCCTCGAGCTCTCTAATAACTCTCGCAACGACCGTTTGAGGTGGTAGGCCTTCTCCTTGGGTTTTCAACTTCCACCTATTCGGGTCCGAGTTCCCCATCCCCATCCCCTGCTCCTTCCCTTTTCCTTTCGACTCAGCCACCGCAGTAGGTCGAGGTTCATCCTCCTCCTCAGCGAACCCTTCATCCTCCTCCTCCTCTTCCTCTTGACGTCTTCTCTCCTCCCTTCTCCTAAACCACTCCTCCACCTGTTCATGTTCCGTTCCCCCAGCACCAGCACCACCATTCGTACCACCACCAGAAGTAGCCTTCTCCTTCCTCAAACAAACCCCACATGTCTTCTCATCATGATCAGGTGCAGCAAAGAATAACTTCTCGAGGTGGGTTCCTCGGATTTGTGGGAATGGAGTTTGTGTCTGTGTTGGGGGTTGGGTGTGGGTTTGTGTATCGCCGGCGCCGCCGCTGGTGGAGCGTCTTCTCCCAGCGCTTGGGTTTGCGATGGGTGAAGAAGTGATAGGTCTCGCAGGTCGTGTATGAGCTCGGGTATGTTGGGTATCCTGATGATGCTGGTGGTGACGGGTATGAGGTCGAGAAGGTCCAGCCGCAGATACCTGTGCTTGTATCGAAGCAAGCGAAGGTGGGGAAGGTGACTCAGGACGATGGAAGCTATCGTCATCTTCGTCTTCTTCTACATCATCCTCCACAGTCGCTCTCCTTCCCATCCGTCTCACCACCTCTTCCTCTTCCTCCCCTACCTCCTCTTCTTCCTCTTCCTCATCGTCGTCTAGGTCGTCACGTCCATCAAGCCTAGTCCCATCCAAACTCCTACTAGCACTAATCCTCTCAAACTCCGCACTATCCATAAACCTCGCCATCGGCACAGCAGTACTAGCATCATACGCATATCCATAATCCTCCCTGTGTTTCTTCCTCGTTTTCTCGGACATCTCTCCCAGAGCTCGGTTATGTCCGAATCCGTTACCGTGTCGGGGGGTGTTGGTGCTTGCGGCGAGTGTGGCGGCTTCGGTGTGGTCGAAGTGGTGGTCTTGGTGGGCTAGAAGGGAGTCTTGTGGTTGGGGAGCCTGAGGTTGACGCTGGGGTGGGGGTGGGTTGGGGAGTTCAGCGACCTCCTCCTGACGAGTCTCGTCTCCCATCCCCCGTTCTCTCCCTCTCCTTTCTCTCAAACCCTCCTCAACAACCCCCCTCAGAACCTCCACCTCTCCACCAAGTGTCTCAACTTGATCCTTAAGCTTCTCAATCTCCACAAACTTCGCCCTCGCAACGGTAGCATCTTCATCTCGGAGCTCACGGAGCTGAGAAAGTAAGTCTTGGTGTGAGGAAAGCTCGGAGGTGAGGCGGGTTAGGTGGGATCGGAGGGTGGCGATTAGGGATTCTAAAGCTGTTCAAGGAAGCGTCAGTATGAGCTTATGATGAGGAGGGGGAAAGGGACAAACCTTTCTTCTCCTCAACAGCCTCTTTATACCTCTTCTCCGTAACTTGCCAATCATCTTCGTCTGTTGCTCTCGCCTTCCCTTTCTCCCTCCTCTCCTTCTCCCTCTTATCGAACAAATGCCTTTGCATCGATAAGTCATTATCCCTCTCAAGCACCCTCGTTCTCTCCTTCCTAACTTCCCTCTTACAATCCTCAAGTTCCATCTCAAGCTCGTGAACACGACGACGGGAGATACCATTCTCTTCCTCTAGAGCTAGGAGTTTACTTTGGACGTTGTTGAGTGTTGCTACGAAGCGGGCTACAAGTCGACCCAATTAACACCAATCACTCTTCAAATTCAATATGGGACAACGTACCTTCAACTTCACGAGGACTACCCCCTTCCCCACTATACAGCCTATACCCACCCATACCAAGTCCTTTCGCAGGGCTCTCCACTGCACTAGTAAGACCAGTAACATCAGGAAGGAAAACATTCCCATTCCCAGCTGAGACGTCCGCAACAACAGGCTTCTTCAAAGCACTAGGCCTCTTCGCTGCTTTCGCTGCCTCGGCAGCTTTCTTCCTCTCTCTTTCTCTTTCCCTCTCTCGGGCTTCTCGTTCTCTGGCTTCTCGTTCTCGCTCCCTCTCACGTTCCCTAGCCAACCTCTCCTCCCTCTCCCTCAACAGCCTCTCCCTCTCCTCCTTCGCTTTCCTCTCATTCTCCTGCTCCACCAACGCCTTCCTCGAACTCTCCGCGACCGCCCCTCTCTGTCTCTCAATCTCCTTAGATATCCCCCTCGCCATCCTAGTAAACTGACTTCCCGTATCACTAGTCGTCTTCCCACTCCCATTACTCTTCCCGCTCTTAGCGCTTTTGATACTACCAGCGCTAACGACGCTAGCGTTATCTATGGAGTGCGTAGAGTGGGGGTGGGAGATTCGACTGGATGCAGGGTGAGGTGTCCCCATTGAGGTTATCCGTCGCTTGGGTTTAGGAGTAGGTTGTTCTAGAGGCTCGTCTTCTGCGAAGCGAGTTTCTCTCCTCGCTTGGGGTTGGGGTTGGCGAGGTGGTGAAACGACCATCGTCCTTGGTCGTTTTGGAGAGAAAGTGAGGTTGTTTTTGAGAGCATCAGTGAGTTTGGGTTTTACGCGTGCGGAGGTGTTGGATGCGGCGTCTTGGTCGTGGTCGTGGTCTTGGTCGGAGGAGGAAGAGGCCGAGCTTGAAGAGTTGAGAGGAGAGCGGAGTTGGGCGAGTTGGGAGGGTGGGATGTGCCCGGATTGAAGGATTCGGTCGAGGTCTGTGGTAGTGTCCATTTTGGGACCTTGGTTGGGGGAGGTGACGCCCTAGAGCAAATGCATTAGTTGGAAGGAACTCAGAGCGAAGAGATAAAATGAAAACGTACTGGGTATCTTGACCGACTAGGTTCAATGTCAAAAACGCTCAGCCTATCCATACCCATACCCACATGGTCAAGCATATCCTTTATAGGTCTATCCGGATCATACTCAGCACCACTCATACTAGGATCTCTTCGTCTCCCATATCTCCCTCCTCCAAACCCAGGACTCAGCGTGAGGGCACTCGCATGATGTCCCGCTGTAGAGATAGTTTCTCCCCCAACCCCATGGCCCCGGCCAAGTCCGGAACCTAGAGACATTGAAGGAAACCCAGGGGTAGGGAAAGGGTCTATTCCGTGCATTCTTTGGTCTTCGTCGTCGTCGGGTGAGAATGAATACGGGTGCGCGGAGGAATGGTGGGATAGGTCACCGAGACCTGATATATGGTCTCGCGAGGCACGGTCAAAAGAGACGAATTCCTGGAAAGCTCCAGGGTTCGAGTTATGTCGAGGGTATTCAATAGAGCTGACATGTTCTTCCTCTGAGGAATCATGATACGCTCGAGACTGGTGTTGTGTAGCCGCGGTAGTGGCTGGCGCTGGCCGCCGTCGCTGGTAGAGGTCCTCTCCTTCAGAGTCAGACGTGGAGGATAGCCTAAGAGATATTTCTGTATTTTGAAGGTTGTTTTCGAGAGCAACTCGACTGTTCTCGAGGTCGTCGCCACGAATGCTAATGTCTAGCACTGAGCTATGATTTGACACGACCGAGCGAGGAGCTGGGTGTTTTTTCATGGTTTTGTCAAAGCCTATAGAAGTCCGCCAAGTAGAGCCTGCTCTCTCGCTGGTGTCGCTGGCGTCGAGGAGCGTATGATACACAACGGCGAGCTCGACGTTGTTGGAGGTGGTGGTGGCAGAGACGGTGAGGCCGGAGCAAAGTCGGGGAAGAAGGTGATCAACAGGCCACGCGCGGGAAAATTCAACGCGTAAGTCACGTGTACGCGTTTTTACAAAGCAAGTTAGGTAAGCAAGCCAAAGTCGAGGTCAAAGTAACGCCAAAGTAGCCAGGCAGCACTCATGTGACCAAAGCCATTGAGCGAACGATGAGACATAGGAAGGTATTCAGGGACTACCAACATGCTGGTTTCTTCGCTGTCTGATCTCTACATTAAAGACGCACCGTCAAAATTAGAGACTCTACCATATTTCAGCATAAACCTTGATCTCCGAAAGGTCTGTTGGCCTCGCTTGCCCCTCGATTCAGAAACTTCCGCTAACATCAGCGGTAGTTTGATCCCATTGAGTTCTGCATGGGTATGAGACGCGGCGGATTACTGTGCCCCTATTTCAGAGAACCGAATGCGCTCCAAGGTACGCTCTCCGAGTCACCAGATCCGTTTCATTTGCAAATGACTTTCAACTCCCTTTTCAGTGCAAGAACACCTTATAAACATGTTCGGTGATTCCAAATGGGCACTCGTCCCAGACGAAAAAATACTCCAAATTCTCAAAGATCTATGTGTTCACAACATGCAATTTTCGACTTATGTGCGAAAATGCTGGGAGGACATCGTGAGTCCCAAAACCCAACTTCCCCTATTTTGCCCTCCATGCCTAAGTCCCGTACCAAACGCAGGAAGAACTCCAAGCAGACAGTTACACTTACACGTTATACTACGACTCTGACCAATTTCTCATCCACACCAGACCCAACGGCGCCCTCTGCGAATCCGGATCCACCGAACTCGAATTAGACCTCCACCCCTGTCTTACGCTTCACGCAGCAGTTAGATTCTTCTATACCCTTCGAGAGAATCCTGGAGAACTGTCCAGAATCCCACAAAACCCTAGATTGTTAGCGCTTGGGTGCGTAGGCGCTATGCAGCAGACTATCCCACTTTCGTTTGTTGCTCAGAATCGAGTGGTGGATGAGGTGAGGCCGAGGCCTGAGTGTTGGGATGATGTGAATTTGGTTCCTGTATGTTAAATGTTGTATCCGTTCATTAGTACTGGATTATCGTACAAATACATGGCTTCCATCACAGTCATCCAAGGAAGTCTCGGAGCGATATGAAACCTCTTTCCCTATTGCTCCCATCCCAACCCGAAACAGTTGCGACTTTCTGAACACACTCACGATGATCCCTTCAAGTTCTCGCTTCCACCACCACCACCACAATCATGTCATCATCACCTTTTACCACGTCAGACGGCCTCGAAGCACTATACACCAAAGTGTGGGGAAAGCCCTGGCCTTCGCGAAAAGCGACGATAAACATAACCGACAACATGCTAGATGCTGAAGCTATCCTCTCCAACGATAACATCGATGTCACTCATCAGCAAGCTCCTCGCTCGAAAGAATACACCTGTCTCACCAACATCCAACATTTCGTGAAAGCTTGTAAAGCCTCTCACATCCTCCAAGACGTTCCAGACGTCATCGTCATACGAGATGAATATATTACTCTGCGGGAGGCATTGGAAGCCGATATGGAAATAGACGAGGATATGTGTTTTGTGTTGACTGGACATCCAGGTATAGGTTCGTCCATCTTCTTCACGTTACCTCCCCTATTCCGAAGAGTTCACGTTTCGCTCCCAATGCAGGAAAAACCCTCTTCCTAATCTACCTCCTCCTCCACCGGCTCTCCCTCTCCCTCCCCACCGCTTTCCAATTCCACCACAAATCATACATCCTCTTCTCATCCTCTGGCTTCACCACCCACAACCAACTAAGTCATACCAAACTCCCAGAAGGTTGTTGGTTACTCGTCGCAAGTAATGAGTTTAACCAAAAACCTTGTGAGGGGTTTATGGTTAAGGCTGAGAGGATTATTCAAACGACGGATGTGAGACCAGAGAGGTGGAGGTGGGAGAAGTATATGTTGGGTTGTGAGATTTGGGTTGTGGAGGTGCCGAGGAGGTGGGAGGTTGCTGCGATTGCGTGAGTCTATCAATCCGTACGCTTTTTATACGTTTTCCTTCGGCTCATAATGCCCTCCTTCCTTCGCCCTTCGTAGACAAGAATCAGGATACTCACCCTCCGACGCTATCTCCCTGCTAAATCAATGGGGCCCATGCACACGTACGATTATGAACATCCTCGAGAAGCCATCCCGCGCAAAGAAGTACGCTAGCTGGGTATCTTCCGCATCTATGCATCTCGGATATACACTCTCGAATAACTGTAGGGCATATGCAACTCTTGAAGAAACGGATTACGAAAGGGCAGAGCTTTTGTTCATTCGTCCGATTCGTGACTCTCCCATGCGCGATCGTGACTCGGAATCTACTAGTGGCACTGAAAGTCGTCCTGTACGTGGCTTAGGTTGTCAATTCCTCCGATACGTCCCAACAGAGCACCTCTTAGAGATTTATAAACAGAGGTGTAGACATGTGCCCAAGGATGCGATGGAGAATTTGTTTGAGATGCTAGGCCCAGATATGAAGGAGGGGAGGTTGCGTTGGAGGGAGAAGAGGATGCATGTTGGTGTTACTCAGGGGGAGGAAGCGTTGAAGATCGTTCGAGGTGGCGGGGGAGGAGAGGAGAGGGAGATGCAGCCTGAACCGACCACGAGGCTACTTCCTATGACAGAAGAAGCTCTCATTCGACAGCGGACCTCCAAGAACCCATTTTATTGGATTCCGTTTAACGAGAACTTCGAAGGCGTCGATGGAGTCCTAGCTGATTGTCAGAACATCTTCGTTCTACAAGCCACTTTCGCGTCGGTCACTCATCGCTTTCCACAGGATGGAATTCGGAAGGTCTGGAGTCTTTTGGGTCAGGGCTCAGGACAAGAAAGGAGCTGGAATTTCGTTGCTGTGGTGGATAAGGAGGAGAAGATCAAGGATTGTGTAGAGATTTCTGGAGGGGAGTTGGCTGGATTGCGTTTGGGGAAGGATGAGGTTCCTGTAGAGGTTTGGGGGTGTGTTCTTCCTAAAGATGCGTAGTCTTATGTCATGATCTGGCATTTGTTGAAGGAGGTAGAAGGACCTTCCCAGGATTGAGCGCAGCCTCTTGCCAGTGGGAGAATCAACCCGAATCCGACTACAGAGTTTTCCCACCATTACGGGAGTCGTTTGGCTGCATTGAGTATCAGAGTATACCGGCCTTCTTGTCCGAACCCCGCCACAGCTGTTTGGGCATGAGCATGAGCACAAGCGTTCAAGTAAAGCTGTGATCCTAACCCGAATCTGGGGTTCGCATGGGTTAACGCTTACATACTCAGCCTCAGGCTTAGTGCGCTTTCCTTCGCTTTACAGCTTATTCAACAGTCCAACTCCGTCGATCTTTGATTATCCAGTTCATCGATGTTTTCCTATGTAACTACCCCGTTACGCTCTCCAAACTTTGCTGCTGCATTTCCCCCAAGATCTTGAGTTCCTGGGCAAATGATGGCTCGTCCAGAATCTTCACGATGGTGCGGGTACATGGTCCCCACTTATCCATAAGTGTAATGGCATAAGAGGGGTCGTACCCTAGTTCTTGCCTGTTAGGAGAAAACATAATTGTAAGCCAACAAGAAGGCAATGAATAAGTAGACGTTCAGACTCACGCTACTGCAGCTATTTCCCAAGGTTTCGGTAGATCCACAACGTAAATAGAACACATCCGTGCATACTTATGCCAATCCTTCCATCTTTCTGGTTGCGGCGAGGTTGCCTGAATGACAGATACGCGTGAAGTCAAGAAACCTTCGCAAGGTTGCTTGATATAGACGCTATTATCGGTGAGAGCCCAGCAAGATTTCGGGAGGTGGTGGTTTGTGTGATGACGGATATGGGCGCCTTTCGCGTCAAAGAGGATGTAGCTTTTTGACTGAAATTGAACCGCAGTTGGAAGTCTCCTCTCAAGGCGGTAGAGGAGAAGGTAAATCAGAAAGGCGGTCTTGCCTATATATCAATAAGTTAGATGGACGACGAAATGTGCTACTGTCATCATGAACATTGGCACAGACCTATCCCTGGGTGCCCCGTCAATACAAAAGACCGGTCGTGTTTTTCCAACTTTGCTTCTAATGTCTTTCGAAGCGTGATGTATTCGTCTCGCACGACGATAAAATCCTGAACGTAAGGGCTGATTTGGCAGGCTCGAGAAACCAAGCCAATGTCAACAAGGCAGGTGTACTCCTTGTCGGAAGAAGCTGGCTGATTATATTCTTCATCATGATCGTGTACGTCGTCAGAGTGAAGGTCGTCGGCGCCTATTGCATGATCTGAAACCGCGGGGTGAATCGCCTTTGTGGTTCCCTTTCGTGTCGGCCAACGCTTTCCCCATGATTTGTTGTAGAATGTTTGAGCAGCAAACGCATCGCTGGCAGATCCACTGGAACTGGATGGCGATATTTGTGCTATATTCGACCTGTAAGTTAGCGTCAGGGCGAAAGACGTAAGGTGAAATCGCACTAGGTAACTGCACGAGCAGGGTCTCATTTTCCGTGATTCCGAGGTCTGCTATGTGGGATGTAGCATCGAGCATTTCTACCTCGTTGTCAGAGAAAATCTTCTCGATTTGATCTTCAAAGATATTGTCCTTTAATACAATTGATCGGTCCTTGCATCGCCATACGACGAGCAGGTCAGGTTCGGCGACATCCTTGAGGGTGTGCGGTTTCACCTCCTTGACCTTGGACTTCAAGGTCAAGATTCTCGAGCTATTGTCAAAGGGAATTTCAATGATAGATCCTGCAGGCTTTTTGTTCCAATAAATTACGAGGCACAAGACAACATTTCGCGCCATTGTAGTGAAGGCTTGGAGAGAGGGGTCACGGCGTCCAACTTGAATTCGTTACATCAGAGACTCCCTTAAGCGAGCCTGGGTGGGCGCTTAGCGCTTAGTCGCTGCTTACATAACAATCTTGAATCGAAATTTTGTATTTCCTGCTTGTTACTCGCTGTTGCAGACGGCGTCCAAGACTCACAGAGAGCCTTTCAGATGGAAGAAGGTCAGAGCCATAAAGCTCACAGACCTTCGAAACGGGACAAGAAGGGAAAGGGAAAGGAGACGCACGCTAAAGGATTCAACGAAAAGGTGCGTTGACCTCTCCAGTCGTTCTTGAACCGAAGCATCTGATTCATGGCGACAGGCGTTTGCACCAAAATCAGGGAGAAATGCAGATAGACAGGGTAGAAGGCACGCAGAGCTAGACCAGACGAGGCTGCATGTACCTCTGGTCAACCGAACGCCTGATGATGAACCGCCTCCAGTCCTAGTGGCTATCGTTGGACCTCCCGGAGTTGGCAAAACGACGCTGCTCAAGTCTCTGGTGCGAAGATATGCGAAACAGACGTTGTCGGATGTCAAGGGCCCAGTGACTGTCGTTAGCGGAAAGAAGAGAAGGCTGACGTTTGTCGAATGCAACAATGACCTTGGGAGTATGATTGACATCGGAAAGGTGGCTGACCTCATTCTGCTCATGGTCGATGGTTCATTTGGCTTCGAGATGGTATGTTTGTATTCCGAACTCAGGGTTTCTCTGACTCTAATGCGAATTTTATAGGAAACCTTCGAATTCCTCAACATCCTCCAATCACACGGCTTCCCAAAAGTCCTGGGTATCCTCACCCACCTTGACCTCATCAAAAAAGCCTCAACACTGAGCACTACCAAAAAGATGCTCAAGAAGCGTTTCTGGGGCGAAATATACGCAGGCGCAAAGCTTTTCTACCTCTCTGGTGTTCTTAACGGACGTTACCCAGATCGAGAAATCCTAAACCTGAGCAGGTTCATCAGCGTCATGAAATTCCGACCTCTCGTGTTCAGGAACACTCACCCTTACCTATTGGCGGACCGACTGGAGGATTTAACTCCTAGGGAATTAGTCCGAACTAGCGATGGGAAATGTGACAGAACAGTGACGCTTTATGGATACCTGAGGGGGACGAATTTACGCCCTGAGCAGAGGGTTCATGTTCCTGGAGTTGGGGATTTGAATGTGAAGAGTGTGGAGGTGTTGAATGATCCGTGTCCGTTACCTGGGAAGGATCCGGAGGAGGAAAAGAAGAGGAGGTTGAGTGAGAAGAAGAGGTTGGTGGTGCATGCGCCTATGAGTGATGTTGGGGGTGTCACTTATGATAAGGATGCGGTGTGGATTAATGTAAAGGGGAGTTTTACGAGAGGGAATGGGGAAGGTTAGTATTCCTGTTCGCTTGCACCACCAATTGTCTGACAAAGTCGTGTTTTGTTATAGTTCCACAAGGAGAGGGAGAACAAATGGTCATGGACCTGCAGGACGTTGACGCTACCCTCGAGGACCGTGTAGCCAAGAGCCAAATCAAGCTTTTTGGCTCCTCATCCAGAAACCTCACAGTCGACGGCCCTTCAGCTTCCACCTCCGCTCTTCCGTCTGACGACGAGGAAGACGAGGAGGACGGGTCTGATCTCGACTCGGATGAAGAAGGAGACCTACCTTCGGACCTAGATGAAGAAGATGACGACCTCGGGATTGACCCCTCCGAGACTCTTCACAACACAGGGCGAACATCACGCCGGATACCTACCCGTTCCCTCCCTTCTTCGTCAAAATCGAAAAGAGGGGAAGATGTGGAGTATGCGGAGAGTGACTCTGACCTTGGGATGGACGATGATGAGGGTGAGGGTGAGGGCGGGAGCTTCAAGAAGAGGAGGGTGCGGCTTGGTGAAGAGGATGAGGATAGGGATGTCCCTAGTGATGGAGATGAGGGAGATGAGGGTGAGGAGATGGAGGGCGATGAGGATGATGACGTGCCGATATGGAAACGCAACCTGGGCAAGCAGATGGCTTCAAAACCCGCTGCGAAGAGGAAAGATTGGACCAAACTCATCTATTCGACTTCCCTCACCCCGGAGCAGATCATTCGTGGTGAAGACCCATCACAGCCTGCCGAGCAGGAGGAAGACATCATGGACGACGACGACGACGACGACTTTTTCAAAATCAAGAAAAAGGCGGCTGCTTTGACGGACGTGGAGGATGAAAAGTCTGACAAGACTAAGGACGACTTGGATACTGCTGCGTTATCCAAGAAGTGGGACGATGAAGACTTGTTGGACTCAATACGTGGCTTGTTCATCACTGGTGAAGATATGCCTAGTGGTAAAGGTGACGGAGCTGAAGGCAGTGGAGGAGAGGATGAGGATGAGTTCGGAGGTGTAGATGATGAAGAAGCCGAGCGGGATCAAGCAGATGCACCACCAGCCGACTCAGAAGAAGCTCGGAAAGCTGCTCTAGCTGCAAAGAAAGAAGCCCTCAAACGTCGGTTTGACCAGGAGTACGATGATCCCGAGGCAGCTAAGATGGATTTCTACACGGAGAAGAAAGAGGAAATCAATCGACAACTGGAGCTTAACCGAGCAGAGTTTGCTGCTCTCCCTGAAGAAACTCGGTTACAGGTTGAAGGGTACCGACCTGGACTTTACGTTCGTTTGGAGCTTACCGAGGTTCCTTGCGAAATGGTGGAACATTTCGACCCGACCTACCCTATCGTCGTTGGTGGCTTGTTGCCTACCGAGGAGAGGTTTGGGTTCGTGCAAGTCAGGATCAAGAGACATCGTTGGTTCGGGAAGACACTCAAGAACAACGATCCCCTCATCCTATCGTTGGGCTGGAGGCGCTTCCAGACTGTACCGATATACTCCCTGGATGACCATTCCATTCGCATGCGTATGCTCAAATACACACCGGAACATATGCATTGCTACGCTACCTTCTACGGACCCATGGCACTCCCCAACACCGGGTTCTGCGCATTCAATTCCCTCTCGCCGCATACCCCAGGCTTCCGTATCAGCGCTACTGGCGTTGTACTCAACATTGATCGAAGTGTCAAGATCGTCAAGAAGTTGAAGTTGACGGGCGTTCCGTTCAAGGTGTACAAAAATACAGCGTTTATTAAGGAGATGTTTGGTACGGCGCTGGAGGTGGTTAAGTTTGAGGGTGCGAATGTGAGGACTGTTAGTGGGATTAGGGGACAGATTAAGAAGGCGTTGAGTAAACCTGAAGGAGCGTTCAGGGCGACGTTCGAGGATAAGATTCTGATGAGTGGTACGTTTTCTTACATTCCTTGTTGTCTTGTTATCGGTATGCCGAACCTGGTCATTTGCAGACATCGTCTTCCTGAGGGCATGGTACTCTGTGCAACCCCGCAAGTACTACAACCCTGTCACTTCGCTGTTGCTTGAGGACAAGTCGGAGTGGCAGGGCATGCGTCTCACTGGTCAAGTTAGACGCGAACAGGGGATGAAGACTCCACTCAACGTCAACTCTACGTACAAGCCCATTGAACGACCTGCCCGCAAGTTCAATCCCTTGATCGTCCCTAAGAAGCTTCAAGCTTCCCTGCCCTACGCGTCAAAGCCAAAACTCATGCAAAAGCAGAAGGCGCAGACCTATTTGCAGAAACGTGCAGTGGTCATGGAGCCAGAGGAGAAGAAGGCAATTGCGTTGTTGCAGCAGATGAGAGCGCTCAGGAAGGACCAGGTGCAGCGGAGGAGGGAGAAGAAGGATGAGAAGAAGGCAGAGAGGAAGAAGAAGATTGAGAAGGAGGAAGAGAGGAAGGGCGAGAAGGAGAAGGAGAAAAAGAAGGAAGCGATGAGGATACAGGGTGTGAGGAATAAGAGGGAGAGAGAAGCCGAAGAGGGTGGGGGAAGTAGAAAACGAAGGAAGTCATGATGCGTATACGTTCTTTCGTGGCGTTCATTTTGTATCGTTAGGGATTTACTGAGGTACTCGAACTTGAAAATCTAAGCATTCAAGTCTGGAAATTTCCGTTATGAACGAGCTTTCTTGATGTGGGAAGGAGCCCTTATGACCACCCACGCAGTCAAAGCACTGAGGCTGTGCCTCTAACCTTGGGTTTACCAAAACGTTGATGATCGTTATGAACCACCACAATGAGTTCGAGAGGGCCGACTACTGGACTTGGGATAGCCAGTTTGAGGGTTCTCATTCTCCTCGAGGCGACCGTTGTTCCGTATCTATCGTCTTGGATGCGGGTGCACGCAGCAAGTTCTCTGCAATACGTGCGGTGATACTGCAAGAAGATCAACCTGACTTACAGGATGTGGTAGGATCGGGTTTCTTTCGATCATGACAACTTCATTTGCTAAAGGAAGCTCTAGGTTATTCGACACTGCCTCGATCCCTATGTACTCAATTTTCAACAGATCTGGAACACAGAGAAGCGTCGTCCTCGGCTTGGTCCCCGGATAGGCTATCGCAGCAGACTCAGTTCATTTCGAGAGTGTGAAGGTCAACTTCGCAGTGCACCTCTTACGTCTGAGTCTGCCTCTAACCCCTCGAGCATTTTTACCTGTGCTTTCAAGCTCGTTTATTCAGAATCAAGAGGTTATTACGAAATTGTACCTTGGAAGGGATCTCACGGTGGAGACGCCTATTCAGCGCCCTTTCGGTTGGTACTCGACAGGAAATGGCTCTTAGAAGACGACCAGGCGGGAATCATTTTCCATCTCGAGATTGCCGGTCAAAAGTTTTCCCTACGCGATATACCCCAGTGTTAATGCTGCTCGGGGATGCTCCTCCCGTGCCATAGCGTTCGCATCCTCCCGATCAAGCGAACTTCGAGTGCCTTCGAGTCACTCCCCCCTCATATCCTCCTGAAAATTGTTTCCGATACCGTTGATTATGACAGGAACTGGATGCCAGATCTCTTATCTTATGCATTAGTTCAAAAATCATGGTTACGCGCCAGTGTTCTCGATCTCTTCTTCAAATCCTGCGGTACACTGTGGGCTAGGTCCTCAGGGGATCCTGTGAAAATAGCTCGATCTCTTACCTATCAACCAGAGAAAGGGACCCTACTACGAGTATTCGATGATCGTCACCTAACGTATTGGTTCAATCGTCGAGCCGAAGTAGATGCATCATAATTCTTAGAGGCAGCACGAACGATTTTATTCCTTGGTCGAACTGCTATCAAGAAGGTCATTGTACATAAGAGTATATTCGGCAGGACAATCGAGGCTCTCAGGTCCCTTGAAGTTGTAGAACGCTTCATTCTCGCTCCTACAGAGTTTTCAGAGCGCGTGGGTACTTTTACAAACCCCCGGAGATCTATTTACGAGCTCCCAGAGTCCAATAAGGTGGACTTATTTCAATTACAATGGGTTTCCCAAGACTGGAAAACCCTAAAATTCCTAGCTTTGAGTAAATGGGACGCAAGGCGAGTCTATTTATTTTTACAGATCATTTATTTTATTTACCATTTCATAGCGACGAGAAGCACCGCAGGGTAGGCTTTTCAATCTGCCGAGGCGTGTAAGATTCACATACATTCACAGGACCACACGATCCCGCCTCCAATGACATCTCTTGAGACCTTACATCTCGCCAGCGGGCTCATTACAAAGCATCAACTCAGCGGCTTCTCTAGTAAGATGCTGAAAGAGATACAATTATCAGGAGTCTACGGTCCAGGGCTAGAAAATTCTGATTTACTGCAATTTCTCCTTTCTGTGTCCTCAACGATCATCTCTATCACCATCTATTCCTGCCAGATTCTTCGCCAGCCTACGGAGCCAGAGCACGCCATCGAAGCTGCTCTACCTCACATGCTGAGACTGGTAAAACTCAGTGTTGAAGGCGAAGTTTTTACCAGTCAAGTTCTGATCCGAAAGGCGGGCACTCCTCCAGAATTGGCTCCACAGCGAGAAGAATGGAGCCTTAGGCTGTGGGAGTGGGGCCAGAATCCCTGCCAGTGGCCGGGATATGGGTTTACTTCGGGTCCCTCACATTTCAAAGATCTAGTTCCGCTTTCCGAACTACCGATTGCTCTTGAGAGCACGGCTTGGACAAGGATCTCAATTGGCTTTGCAAACGACCCAGATAATCAAGACATACTTGATGAAGCTCAAACGGTTGCTGTAAGGAGGGGTATCAGACTGTCTTTCGAACAATAGTCGTTACATATGTTTTTTGTCATTATGAGTTCGTATTTAATGCACGGGCAGTATAGAGGTCAATTGCCAACCTAGTATGAGCGGTAAGGACGAAGAATCTGGGTGATGTTCCCCCAGCACAGCCCCATCCTTTGATGCCGATGCTCTCAATTTTCGAGGCTCAGTCAGCTGTTGCCGATCTACCACGATATCAAATGTCACCCCCAGAGGCTTCCGGCAAAGAAGCGACTTCAAGTTACTGGATCTCCTATAACCGCTTTGATGGTCCTAAAAGCCCGTATAGAGGATCGGAGTTTGCCATCTCCATCGTCTTGGATGCTGGGGCGCGCCACAGGTTCTCTGCCATTCGGGTAACAATCGTTCACAAAGAAGGAGAAAACTTTCGAGATGTGGTGGGACTTAATCATATGCAACGAAAGGGCTTCAAGAAGCTGATTAATACTGCCAGGTGATCCGACCCTGCCATGACTCCATGATCTTGGGTTTCGAGCCAGGCTCACCCACCAAGCCTAATCTCAAGCAGTCGTGCCTACCTACGTCCAAGTACCGCGGAAATCTCAGGAAGTTTGATCGCGCTAGTAGCAGAACTCAGGCTACCAGCGCGGAAGTCTACGCTTGCGTTTTCGAATTGGTGCACAAACCAGAGGAATCCTGTTATGACTTGTTACCCTTAGCAAAAACTGTACAGGGAGAGGGTGCAGGATTTCCTCTTCGAATCGCCTTTGATAGAGTTTGGCCCTTGGAGGACGAAACGGTATCAACAGTGGCATATTTCGAGTCTGCCAATCATGGTTTCTTTGATCTCAGTTCTGGTCGCTGCGGATGCTGTTCCCCTATCTTCCTCCCTTGCCATTCTATTCGTGTAATTCCATCCAGTCGAAAGTCGAGGGTATTCGACAGGCTTTCACCTCTGATCGTCAAAACGATTGTGTCGTACGCTTTTGGCGGGGAAGATGGGTGGAGGGAGAATTTGCTGAATTTTGCCCTGATACAGAAGGCGTGGTTACCTGCAATTGACCTCTTCTTCGAGATAGTGGGGCATAGGGGAATTAACGGGGGTAATCCTATCAAGATCGCTCGGTCTCTGCAATACCAACCAGAAAGAGGGCACTTGATCTCCGCATTCAATGACGGCTGCCTGGCCTACTTCAATCGCGAGGAAGGGAGCACACAAACAGAGTTGTTCGAGGCATTGCGATCTATCCTGAAGGGTGGGAAATTTTCAATCAAGCGACTGGACCTTCACAAGGCGGAAATGGTGGCCTCCAGTGATGTACTGAGAGGATTGAAAGCCGTTGAATCCTTTTCGCTGCTTCGCCTCTACACTTTTGAACGGAAGGATGGCGAGGGGAGGCCTATATTTTCCGTTCACCAATTACCGGAATCCCAGAAACTCGACCTAAACACGATCCATGGGATCATACAAGGGTGGAGACATCTCAAATCTCTGGTGCTGCATCAATGGGACTCGGACGACCAGTAAGCTTCACTCCCTGTCAGACAGTTGCGTCACACTAACCAATCCGTCTAGGTCGGAAACCCTCCATAATCGAGCAAGCAAGCTATCAGGGCCTCTGGCTGAGCTAACCTTGAACGTCGGTGCTCTCTCGAGAAGGCAAATCTGCGATTTCTCAAGCGATTACCTTCGAAGCGTCTCTATCATGGGCGTGACTGGTTTAACGAACAATGACCTGCTTGAGTTCCTAGAATCGGTTTGCACCACGATCGAGCACTTGCTTTTGAACGACTCCCCGGTTCCTCGTCGACCAGAGGAAGAACATGCACTCGAAGTTGTTCTGCCACGGATGGAGAGATTGCGTTCTCTCGACGTTCGGGGCGACCAATTCACCAGCCACATCCTTACCAACAAATACGGCGAATTCAAATCCACGGATCAATTAGTGTTGGGTTCGGACAGTCAAGACCCAATTCCACTTCTCGATCTGTCATCGGCGCTGGAATCGACATCTTGGGGTCATGTTCGCATCTATTTCACTCGAGAAGGATACGACGGGACGATAGCGGCTGAGGCCGAAAGGATTGCCAAACGAAGGGGTATCGATCTGAAGATTTATGATTGATATGTTTATGATAATACATCGGGCAAGGACGAGTTGTTGAGTGGGAGTCTGTCTAGCCAAAACTCCCATGTATTTAGTCGAGATACCCTCAGTCTTTGAGTGTGTACTAGCCCACTCACACGCTGCTTGGGCTCTTGCTCAAACTTTGGTAACGTACGACTTAGAACATCAGTTGAACGTGACCCTTTGAAGTGGTCATACACCCCCAGCACAGCCCCAAGTAAAGCTGTTGCTGATCTACCACTCCTCCATGTCACCTCTAGGAGCTCTTAGCAAGGAGATGAAATACTGGACCTCCTTCAGTCGCTTCGACGGACCAGCGCGGCCCTATAGTGGGACAGAGTTCTCCATCTCTATCGCACTGGATGCTGCAGCACGGGCTAGGTTTTCTGCCATTCGTTTAATAATTGTCCACAAGGAAGGTAATAACTTCGGAAATGTGGTAGGATCTAAGCACACCTGTATTGCGAATGAGTCTAAACAGACTAATGTTGCTCTACCAGGTGATCCGAGATTGCCACGACTCTATGGTCCTGGGTTTCAAGCCAATGTCGCCTCGCAAGATGTCGTGTCTGCCTGAATCAGATTTCGGTGCTAAGCTCAGGCACTTTCACAAACATACCAGCAGAACTTTTTCTCAAACAATGGAAGGTTTACCCCGCTCTGAGGAAGCTTACGTGTGTGTCTTCGAGCTGGTACATAAACCAGAGGAGTCCTGCTATGATCTAGTGCCTTTGAGAAACCCTTCTCCAGCCGATGGTCACGGTTTCAATTTTCCTCTGCTGATAAGTTTTGATAGAATCTGGCCCTTGGATGACGCAACAGTGTCGATGGTGGTGTATCTGGAAGCTGCTAACCACAGTTTT
Source organism: Clitopilus hobsonii (assembly GCA_015708445.2). Taxonomy (NCBI): domain Eukaryota; kingdom Fungi; phylum Basidiomycota; class Agaricomycetes; order Agaricales; family Entolomataceae; genus Clitopilus; species Clitopilus hobsonii. Next base: position 518,169 of record CP068003.1, on the reverse strand, counting down.
TTCGACACGAATCTCTGTGGCTGCTGTACCTGCATCTTCCTCCCCTCTTATTCGATTCGTGTCATTCCGATTGGGCGAGACTCAAATGCATCTGACTTGCTTCCATCCTGGATTATCCAAAAGATTGTATCCTACGCACTTCATTTCAAAGAAGGGTGGAGGCAGGATTTGTTAAACTGTGCTCTCGTTCAGAAGGCGTGGCTTCCAGCCATCAACTTGTACTTCGAGACAGTCGGGCGCAGGGGCCGTGCTGGGGGAAATCCTATCAAGATTGCACAATCTCTGCAGTATCACCCGGAACGAGGCTCATTTGTCTCCCACTTCAATGATGCCTGCTTTTCCTACTTCAATCAAGAGAGAGGTTGTGCACCCTCGGAATTGTTCGAGTCGTTACGAACGATTCTGAGAGCGGGATGTTCATCCATTAGAAGCCTGGAGCTTCACAAAGCCGAATTATTCATGGCTGGTGATGTAATAAAAGATATGGAATCAGTCCAACAGTTGACACTTGTCCGTGTCTACGAATGGGAGTTGAAAGGCGAGGACGGCAACCCCATGAGTTGCATTCACCAATTACCAGAATCTCGAAAACTCGATCTGGGTACAATACACGAGATCATTCAAGGATGGAAACATCTGCGGTCCCTAGCCCTGTTTTGCTGGGATAACCAGTAAGCTGTACTTGGCATGAGATGTCTTCCAAGACTGACAAACGCGTGTATAGGTCTAGGAACTTCTCCAATACGCCCCAAAACATAATGGGATCCTTGGCTAGCTTGACCTTGGACACGGGTAATCTTGCGCGGCGCCAAATCTGTGGTTTCACCAGCGACTTCCTCAAGTCAGTCAATATAAAACGTGTCACTGGGCTAACCAACGCCGATCTGCTGGAATTCCTACTTTCAGTATCTAACACAATCGAAGATTTATCTTTGGACGAGTCAGTAGTCTCTCGTCAACCTGAAGAGGAACACGCACTTGAAACCGCTTTGTCGCAGATGGAGAGGTTGCGTTCTCTTGATGTTCGGGGAGAGCAGTTTACGAGCGGCATTGTTACAAGAAAATGCGGAGAGCTCAAGCCTACAAATCGGTTGATATTGCATTCCAAGGGTCGAGATACAATTCCACTTTTTGGTCTCCCTTCGGCGCTGGAATCGACCTCCTGGGGTTATATCTACGTCGGCTTCAGTAAGGAAACATGGAATCAAGCAATAGCGGCAGAGGTACACGCAATCGCTCGTCAGAGAGGTATTCAATTCCAGACATACAATTCCTGAGATCTTTCCTATTAGACCCTCTATGTCGTTTGAATATCCTCGGTAGTACTAGGTACACTTCAAATGTACATTAATAAATACAATCAGTATGTACAGTAAATTACAATGAACGTGTTGTCGCGTTTGTAAATGTCAGAGTAGTATTACGTTTCGGCACCGGTTTTCCCTTCATATCTTTTGCGGTCTTCCGCGGTCGCTTGGCAGCCTCCGCAATCGCACTCCATACACTGCACCCATTCACAGACTCTTTCCACATTCCGAGCTCTGTTGCATCGCGAAGAACGTGCCTTAGCGTGAGCATCTTCCCGATTTTTTCGGGAGGTCGTGGATCCGGTCCACAACGCTTTGTCAAAACGACATGTTGGAGTGATGGGAATGTGAGATTGGGGTCGTTCACCATCCACGGTGTCGCGATCTCTTCTTCCTCCGTGCATTCCTCCGATTTGGGGAACTCAAAGTAGGAGAGGTGCGTGAGGTTCCAGAAGCCTGAAACCTGGGGAACGGTACGTTCACCCATGACGCGTAGATGGGTGAGTTGACCGAGGAAGTCGCGACCTCTAGGGTTGGCCAGCAGGGAGACTTCCCATTGGGGGCGACTGAGGAGGAGAGTGAGCTCACGACATGACGTGTGTCTATGTCGAGATGAGTTGGAGATGGTTCGATCGAGGAGGTATTGATCACAAGCGAGGACCTCGACATTGGTACATGTCCTTAGGACGATCTGACCAAACTTGTAATCAGCCTCGGTCAGGGGCGTAACCCAGAGGTATTTAACGAGGCCGCCGATGTGGTAATAGTCGCCATCATGATAGAATTGTCTTGATACGAGAAGGGAGAAGGAGCTCAGCTCTTTGGTGGTAAGGAGTGAAATGGCCATGCGTGGTAAGCATGCCCGGAGAGTCGAAAAATACATGTATCGAGAAACGTGAATAAGAGACCGGTAGGTTGGAAGGGAGTCCGAGCAGTGAGACAGAACAGCAGCTTGCAGCTCTGCAGGTAGCCTCTGGAACGGGAAACCACATTTGGACCAATTTTGACGTTGGGTGGTTTCCCGTGCTTCTATATGGCGGGTGGCAGCAGCCTGTGCATGCCTAGCCCTCCCGACCGCAATTCGTGGAGTGGGGTATCTTCTAGGTGTTGGAGTCGAAATTGAAGGGGTATTCGAGGCAGTCGACATGCCAAGAATGATGGCAACGGAGGCAAGGACCAGCCAAAGTGACCTCCAGGCCACCTCCTCGACGAAGAAGATAGGAAAAAGATGAGCGCTGGCCTCAAGCCCCGCAGACATTATCTAGAAATTGATCAGTCTCAAGCGCGAATGTGAAGGTATATAGAGTGCTATACACGCCTACGCCATGTGGATTTGATGCAGCACATTGTACCGGAACGTTGGAATTATTGATCAGATAGGCGTGATGTGGCTTCTAAGATTGCTCAAGGTATGTCAATCGAAATGAAAGTGCATGGGATATGTGAGGCCAGAGGTTCTGGAAACTTGAACTTCCACGGAGTACTTATGGTATGCGGGGATGATGCGTTGCTTCTTCTACGAGGATAGGCCTCGTGATAATCTTGAACAAGCCGTGTGCTATATTCAGAGTCCCTGGCCCAGCTTGAAGCTTTGTTGAATTCCCAATTACTTGGTGCCAAAGGATGTAAAGTTTCTGGCGGCCTATGGTCTCGAACCCATGAGGATGACCGTTTTGGAGCCCTTTGGCACTTGTGGCACAGGGGAAACAATTGCAGAAAGGTTGTTTGCTCATGTTATTTTCTGAAGACTGCCGCCGGTCCGATAACTCCGCTTAGATCAAGGCTTCGAAACCTCGTGGCTCATCCCGAACCCTGATGCCGTTTGACTGCGACGACGACTGCGATTTGAAACCAGAAAATATAATGTACACGGCCACTAACTCCAAAGATGCTATAGAATCCCGTTCACCCAACGATGACGGCGTAGCATGGACTTGGCGATTTAACTGCGGCTTACTGTCCATCGACCCCCAACCAACGGCTGCTGTATCCTCGCTTCCAATTGCAAGTTCGGGTGAAAATAGACTCGACAACGTCCTCATCTCCCTTCGGCTACGCTGCATGGGGCCATACTATCACAAGACTCCAGCGAGCACTCATCAGCCCATCATGTGCTAAAACATCATACGCAATGCTAGCCAACACTGCATAGCGAATAGAGTCATCATTTTTCCAGAATCTGGTGGGGCTTAGATTATAAAGAGCGACGCTCGTAATGAGGATCTCCCAGTTTGAAGCCGCTGAAGCCGACATGCTACTAAAAGCATCTGCTATCTTGTCAATCGTAAACTTGGCGGCTGCCGGGGTTCTCACTTCGGTTGAACGCCTCACGTCACCCAACAAGGTCTCCGAGACGGTTAGCTTGGATTGTACGTACCCAGAGATTCGATCCGTTCCTTGCAAGCACTCACAAATGACCCAGATGGTACCTTTACCGGCCTCAAAGACACAACCAACAGTGTCTTCGCCTTCAAAGGCGTTCGCTTCGCTGATGCCCCAGTTGGCAACCTGCGATGGAGAGCTCCTGTATCTCCTCCTAGCAAGAACCTAGGAAAGGTCGATGCTACCCAGGTAATCAATTCATCTTCAAGTGATATGAGATGTCAAGCTAACCCGAAGCCAAGTTTCGAGCTGCCTGCGTAGGCGCCACCCAATCATCAGTAACATCCGGTACATCCGAAGATTGCTTATTCGGGAATGTACGTGTCTGCAACGTTTTCCATATCGCTCATTTCGTTTAGACCAAGCCCTTTCATTCCAGATATATGTTCCTTTTACTAATAGCACGCAGCCCTTGCCTGTATTGGTCTACTTCCACGGTCCGTGTTTCTGAATTCCCTGAGGTGGTCAAAATTGACCCTTTTTGCAGGTGGAGGATTCCAAGGAGGCAATAGCCACGATCTACCCACTGCAGTCTGGAAGGACACTAGTGCCACTCCCGTTATTTACGTCTCTTTCGAATATAGACTGGGTGCCCTCGGTTTCCTTGGTAAGCGAGATGGAACTCATGATCAAACGATACACGCGTTACTCATAGAAACTACTTTATAGCCGGGTCTCGCCTCAAAGCAGATGGTGTCCTCAATGTGGGTCTCATTGATCAGGTGAGCCTCGAACATCCATGATCAACATCGCAATACCTCAAGCTGACGGATCTTGTATAGCGAACTGCACTTCGATGGGTTCAACGGTACATAGGAAACTTCGGAGGTGACAAGAGGTACATTTCTTCCGACCTCTGATGTCATACAGTTATGCCGATACTGCCCCTTTCTTAGCCGTGTTACCATCTGGGGGCAATCAGCAGGAGCAGGTTCAACAATGTTCCATGTAAGTTGAAATATCCTCTCTCGCTGTGATATGTATTCATTCACGATCGGCAGCTCCTCGGCAACGGCGGAAACACTGAAGGCTTATTCCGAGCCGCTATGGGCGACAGTCCCTCTCTCAACTTCCAGCCTGAAGGAACAGATGATTATGCTGAGGGAATCTTCTCTCAATATGCTTCTTTCGCGTGAGTAGGTTTCGTGCTTGTCCTGCTCACTTCGCGCTCAACGAATCTTGGCATCTACTAGGAACTGCCCAAGCACGGACGCAAAGGTTCTCGATTGCCTCAGGTCGGCAGATATCAATACTCTCCTATCTGCTAGCGTCAAATTCCTTGCTACCCGACCCTCAGTGCTGTACAACTTCGCACCCTTGGTCGATGGAACCTACATCAAAGAGAGGGCCGTAGAAGCTTTCCTCGGTGGACGATTTGCTCGTATTCCCGTTCTCTTCGGGTATGATCAAGTACCTGTTAGGCTTACTGGACCTAAAATGCTGATACATCATAACAGCTCCAACTCAGATGAAGGCGCAGGATGGTCTAACGGTCTCCCAGATCCTTCAGCGAATACCTCCCAGGCAAACGCCAACGAAACTACAGTATACAACTTCCTCAAAGGCCAATATGCGACTTTCACCAACGCGTCGGTGACGAAAGCCTTTGAGCTGTACCCATTGAGCGACTATAGCAACTCTGTGAGTCGACAGGCTCAGCAGATGTATGGTGAAACGAGGTACATCTGTACTGCGGCTATGATTACCGGTTCTGCCACCGCAGTTGGCCAAACGGCGTATCAGTACCAGTAAGCTACTTCTAATCTGTAGTATTCACCGATACTTACTCTGCCTTCAGCTACAACAATCCCATCTCAGGGTCGACTCACAGTGCAGAACTCACCGCGTTCTTTTCAAGCACCACCCCTTCCGACCCGAACAATCAGGCTCTTTACACCGCTATGCGTCAATATTATACCTCGTTCGTCGCGAATGGGAAGCCTGTGGCCAAGAACGGAGTTGCTTGGACGGTGAGCGCGCGTTTGACTCGTCATCAATGTTACAAAGTGGCTGACTAGCACCGTTGTAGCCCGTCAGCACTACCGCTGGTAGCTCGACGGCGGGAGCTCCACGTCTGTTGTTGCAGCCTGGTGGAATCGCGATGGAGACTCTGGGGAGCTTGGCTGATCGATGCAAGTTCTGGCATAGCCTTTCTGGGGAGATGCACACTTAAGCTGTGGATGCGTGTAAGATATCTAAACTTGAAAGCTTGTGAAATCGACAATGTTTGATCTGCATCAGCCTCCGGCGGAGCCCATGGAAAACTTCCTGTAATAATTCGACCAAAATATGCAGTTGCACTTGATAAATAAATATCTTTCCAGGACTTCATAGCAAAACCGGAACAAGGTCACTGCTCGTGAGTCGCCCCATCGGCCGAAAATCCACATCAATGAGGGCCCCATGGGGCGGGATGTTGCCGAACATACAATGTGCGGAGTTGCGTCATCCCTCTTTGCCACGGGCCGATATGGCAGATCCAAAAAGCGGGTTCTAGACCAAGAAAGGCACTCTCAAACAGTTCAATAGAGTTGGTGAATACCGCTCACAATACGATATCTAAATTTGGTGATTATGAATTAATCACCCAAGGAATTGGAACGGACTCGGAGTGAACAAAGTTTTCCGACTTTTGAAAGATGGCCGAGTGCGCCTTGGAGTGCGCCATGAGAATCCGAAGGAAAAGAAGCTCGCAATAAGACGAACAAGGGTTTCGCCTTCTGCTGCCAAGCCGGGAGATATTGCATACCACGTACAATGGCAGATTGAGGCACGCGGGATCCCTCGAACAATCTTGAAATTTTGAGAGAGTGGAGTACATTGCACAAGTTTCGCCGATGGCGTAGGTCCACCGCTAGTCGATGCCGAGGCCGCAGGCTCCAATTAGTGGTCCGAAACGAGAGCTCATGAAAGATTCCAAGAGAGTGAGTCCGAACACTCACAACAGAGGCAGAGGCAGAGCCTCGTGATATTGAACGACATAGTATTGAATACTTTCTGCAGTGACCATCCGCCAAGCACATTCGCAAAGCTACCACAATTTCGTTTCCTTCCAGCCACTTTGAGCTCCGAGATGCCCTGTGGTGTGGCATTATTCCCTATCATGATCTGAATCTGTCAATTCGTCAATTAGCTAGCAAGGCGAGCCGTTCCGAGACTGAATTGAGAGTGGCGGACACTTCGAAAACCGATGAGAAGTCAAGAAGACACCTTGAAAGGGAAAGAATTGGCAGAAGCTTGATTCTTGTCAGGTCAAGTACAAGACAGATCCGCACAGGAACTGATTTCGATTTGTTCCAGGATGTTCTTGTACTTGTCTGCAGAACAGAGTCTGTGAGAGATGTTCTCATCGGCCAGATTCCGGCGATCATAAAGATGTCAAAGGCACTTCAATCTCTGATTCTCGTGAAAACGACTTCCACACCTCAGCTGATGAGGCAAGGCTCATCAGATACAATTGGACTCGCAAGACTAAGAGAGCCTGAAGGCACGCCAAGGAACACGACGACCCCAGAGGCGTCCATTAAGTAGGGGTTTTATTTGACTTTCGCTTGGTCATTAATTTCCGCTTCTCCCAAAAGGAGCATCCATTCGTAGATCTCCTCGATTTTTGTAAATACAAGCACGATGTACCTATGTGGAACTCAGTGCTTCTACCCCGGTGAAAGCAATACGACCTTCCTAAGTCGATCTAAGCATCAGAAAGCCTTGATTTGCGACTAAGTCGGGTACGGTCAAGCCATGTGGAGGCGTGTTTGGCTTACCATGCGTGAAGCCGGAGATGAATTCCTGAAGGAATTTAACGTTTTATATTCATCTAGGTTTGACGCTCATCCTGGGAGAGCCTAGGAGGAAGCCAGAGTTGAGGTAGCGTTTTCCTCGTGGTTCTCTCAAAGGTGAAACGTCGGTAAGTCTCTCCTCGAATATCATAACGGCACCGTGAAAAGTCACCCAGAACTCTGGACACTTTGGAGTGATATTCACCTCCTGATGATAGAGGTTTCTTCGGCGAATTCAAGAGAAGACGAACGGGAGAGGACAAACCGATCAGGTACCTTACGGTAAGTTCCCAGATCCCAATGATTGAGGTCATCACTCACCCACTTTGGACTTGTTTTACCCGGGTCGCCAGCTTTCTGACCTTTCTGGGGTCGTCTATCACTTCCGAGGCACAAGTGATGTACATAACGGGATGAGTATCAGGGAGGAGAGGAGGGAAAGAGTCCGATGAAATGGGACACGGCTGAGTGAGCATTCCCGTGTTTCGACGTCGACATTACTATCCCGATAAGTTCAATGGAGAAAATGAGCTTACTTGGGTGATAGTGGGTGGAATGAACGGGCACAGCAGCGGCATTGTCAGGATGATGACAGTAGCCATAATTGAGGTCCGAAGTCCTGAAAAGGATGAATAGCAGCAGCCGGAAGGTACCTGGATTGGTAAGAACGAAGATCCCTTAATACTTGCCCTTTACAAGATGGGGCCTGGACCAGCGGCCATGAGACTCATACTGCAGGCCCAGAATGGACGTCGGCAGTTCCACTTGAAGATGATTCATGGGAACAAAGTCAAGCCACGCCCAGGCTTCTCGAGAGAAATCGATCGGGAGAAGAAGCTTCGAAAGCACAGAGTAGATTCTCTGGGGCGAGATAACGCACAAGGTTTTCTAAAACGGACATAAAGACCGCGTTTTACGATGTCTTCGTGTGACAGCGATTAGACTGTGAATATACTATGAAAACCGTGATACAAAGTCAACGAAAATCCACGTTTTGTACTGTCAAGCCGATATCATTCGAGAAGAAGGCTTCTTCTCCTTCCTTACTCCATCCTTTCTCTATCGATATGACTTGTGCAACGTACGTGAGATATATATGCCGTTACGTATGTCGTCTCAGGGAGACGGCCAGCATTGACCAGGACCAGGACAGATAGACTCTGTCATGAAGCAGACATGGACACGTCGACGCGTCAATCTCCCTCAAACGCGTCCGAGGCAGAGGATTGATAATGATGAAAGTGGAGAAGAAAATGATGAGCGAAGGTGAAAAATTTTAGGGTCCCACGGAGTAGCGGGACGTGGTGGTGGTGGAGGTTGACAGAGGGGAAAGACTAGCCTGAGCGTGAACGATTAGAGCGCGAACGGGCGGGCGTCGCGTTATGTGTTCCTTGTACCTCGACGAAACATTTTTACTGTATAGAGTATGTATGAACTTATTGAGCGGAAGCATTGTCCACTTCCACCGGATGATTTGAGCGACACACTCGGCTGATTCGAATCGCGTGCTGGATCAAGCCAAGGCACCACATCATTCAGGGCTACTTGTTTACACGCGAAGGCAGATTTGAGAGGAGGGACTCTCGGGATAGCAAATCGATCATGGCATGAGCCATGGCAGGCGCATCCTGCCGACTCCGCACCGAATTTCCTTTTTATACTTGATTTCCCCTATGCTCGATACTTAAAGAGGGCCCACTTCGTCTTAATTTTCAGCCCCTCAAGAGCTACACGGCAGCGTCTTGCCTCTTTGTCAGTAACTCGGCCAACTTCGCCCAGCTCCCGACTTCGCTCCACCACTTGTCAGCCTCCTCTCTCACTAGGTTCGCTATCATGATCCGCTTCGACAATATGCCTCCCGAGGTTATGCAAGCAATGTGTACTCCCATGCACGTTATACTCCCTGCAAGCAATACAGGAGCAGGAGCACTCTACGTTGGATCCCTCTCAGCTGTCCAAGATTCGGCGTTGTTGAGAGACAACAGGATCACGCATCTCGTGCAAGTGATGGACGCCCCTTGGCTTCCTGTCTCTGAGAAGGATGGATTCTCTTGCCATCGTATCGAGATTCTGGACGCGCCAACAGTCGAGCTTTTGCCACACCTAGAGGCTGCTTGTACCTATATCGATCGGGCTCTCAAGAGTGGGCGAAATGTGCTCGTTCATTGCCAACAGGTTCGTCTTCGCCGCCGTCTACTGCAACAACGTATATTGATTCAATTACTCCACGATGTACAGGGTGTCTCTCGGAGTCCAGCTATCGTCATTGCCTACCTCATTCGCAACTACGGGATGACCTTTGATAGCGCTATCCAGTTGTGCAAACGTCAACGTCCCTGCGTCAAACCCAACTCTGGCTTTGTCAACGCTCTCCGTGAATGGGAAGGCCACTGGCGTCGTCCACAGATCTCTCGTCGGTTCACTTCGTGAATCTAGTGAGGAGCCCGCTGGTTGTAGCCCTTGGTCTTCACGTAGACGGCGGGGGGTTACACAGGCAGCGCGAGTCGAGCACACCGTGGGCTTCACCAGGAACAAACCAAACCTCGCCGTCATCTCCGTCGACGGTGAGGGTGACATACGCGATGACGTCATTCCTCCGGCCGGGTACCTTGGCCCTCGAGCTCCACACCACATTCAACACTCAGGCGAAGCGAAGCAACTTGTTCAATTTTTGGTCGAAATTCACACACGCTCTTTGTCCGCGAAGTATATTTTTCTTTGCTTTGCTTTGGATCCATTTTGGGCTTTTGTTGTCTTTCGCCTACCTCCCCATATAATTTTCACATAATCCCCCTCTCGAACATTGCTGTCGGATATCATATTATTTTCGTTGTGTACCCTAGCTTTCCCGTTTTCTTTGTGCATGCTTTGGGGTTCTCAGGGACTTTCAGGTAAATTATTTGACCGCACCATTCGCCGCTATACGGATATAGAAGTTCTGCACCATTAATCATCCTTACCCTCCTTTAACTACTCCACCCTCACTTCGGTATTTACCGCATCACCCCTTGTACATAACGCCTCATATACGGTCCGCCCGACCAAGGCGTCTTCTAGTGTAATAAACGCAACCCTGTTTAGTCTCCTTTTGGTCGTTTGCCGCCCCCTTGTACTCTCCAAGCCGCTTGAGTGACCTGGAGTCTTCTCAGGTCGAGCCAGCTTGAGGACTCGAGAGATCTGGCCTCTCCCATTCTGGGCGCCAATCTTCTCTTGGCCGACAGATCATGACAGAAACTGATCTTCCCCTCAAGGTCCCCTGACGCTTTATAAAGCATTCTTTCTGTCCGCGCCCAAATGATTGGCATGACTCGTTTCGATAGTACCTAGAGTCCCGATCTTCACTCGACGGGAGGCAATCTATCGTTCAAACATTGGTTCGAACAGACTTAAACTTCTCTGGGCATCATACTTCCGACGAAGCTATCTTTTGACCGTGACAGCGATAGTGAATTGACAGATCATGATTACGAGGATGTCAAGGAACTTGGACCGAGTTCCCCAGCGGCCACATTGCTGATAACTCATGTCGTAAAGCAATTTATTGAGGCTCTCATTCTCTATCCAGTACGTCCATTCAAACCTTGTACACTCACTCTCATCGCCTAATAACCTCGGGAGCGCACTAATCCCTCTCCGTCTTCATTCACGGCTCGGAAACTCGGAAACTCGGAAACTACACAAATCACAGATTGAGGACATAGATGGGTGATGAGCTTCCGATATATCACAGAAAGCAGGGAGATTACGCCTGACCAAGCGGGATTGACAGTGTCGATCAAAGATTTGAATTTGAGTTCATTACCTAGGTTAGATTAGGTTAGGTGAATGGCTTTTAGCGTAACGTTGATTCCGATGTTGTGGACCGGAAGGATATAGGGAGGTCGTTAGCGGTGGTATTTGCGGTGTCGGGATGGAGAAGGTAGTAAGCTGCGGTGTTTATCAAAGCGGGTGCTGGTGGGTCCAGGTCCGTCTATCCATTAATACTGTCGGATGTCAGAGGTTGGGGTAAGCGATGTAGAGTAGGATTTGCAGTTTCATTCAGAGGTGTTGTACTCTGAGGCTATGGGCTGATCGTTCTGCCAGGCCGTCTGGTCAGAGAGGCTGACCGTCGAGCCCGTCGGAGAGGCATTTCTCAGCCAGACCGCACCGAGAGCGAGTGGCCTAGGTTCGTATTTCAAACGGGATCTCCTTTACCAATAAACTTCCTACCGCCCCTATTCTTCGAATTGGATAACCGAAGAACCCTGAAAAGATTAATTATGGCTTCGTTAGCCTATCCGCTCCGATATCACGGCGGAGAAGAACCCTGTTCCTCCATAGTAGGTGGGTATGTCGAGTACTCGAGAAGTGCTTGGGGTCGCCAAGAACACCGGTGCCTGCATAGATCTCATGAACGCAATCTACAAATGACGCTCACTGCCTAATGAAATGATACCATTCATGAGCTCACCCAGTCCGTCATTCTCATGTGCCTTGGGTCGAAGATCCCTCAATTGGGCTTCAGTTACAGTCCGGTTGTCAAAACCAACCTACGGCAAAGCCGACGAAAGCGCAAGCGGCGATATGATAACCAGAGAAGCCGCCAGGGCAATAGGAAGGATGGCGTAGGCGGGCCTGGTCATCATCGTAAGAGAACAAGCCGAACTGTATAAGGTCATGTCGACGTCAAAGAGAAACAAGTAAAGGACCTGGACCTCAGATGGACCAGGTACTTTAAGGCCACTTAACAGGAACCCCGACGTTCAACAGTAAATTAGACGCCGACGGCGTCATTTTCAGGCCCAGGGCGGACGGACCGATCGCCCTCTCTTTCTAGGGCATAAGACGGGCTTGGACGAGTTATGGGAGAGTGTATTGAATGAGTAAGAGCCGGCATCGACGGATTCGGGTGACGATAGTACCTGCCTTAATGAATTGAGAGTCATTCCGGTTGGGGAGAACTTCGACTGAAATGGACATGTGTATTTGGGTTTGTTCGACGTCGGAGAGTTCGAAGTGCTGATCTCTATATTTGGGGTTGCGAATAGGATTCAAACGGGACCTGGAGTCGGCGGAATAGAGTGTCCGTCCTCCGACAGGAAGACTGGACGTTTGAGTGGAGGTCGAGTTTGAGTCATACGGGGGTTCTGCTTGAATGCTGTTTCGAGCTAAACATGTACCCAGAGGCTCAGACAGCATGAATGGCGCTGGCGTCAATAGTTCACGGAGAATAGAAATTTCAGGAGTCTCCGCTGTAGGAGGACTGGCCAGTCAGCATGCCCGTAGACCTATCATGATGCGGTTTGGCCAACGCCACATGCTTCTCTTCAGCCGTGATCACAATGCGGAGAGAACCTTCAGCAGGGATATCATCCATGGTGATTGTGCGTGATGTTGCAGCACATTGCACTAAACTCTCCTCGAGAGATGGCGTTATAACGTTCATCTTGTGGTGATAGTCATGTTCTCGACGAGATATCGGTCCGAAGATCCTCAACCTTTGTTGACAGTCTATTTGGCAAATCCAGCAAAACCAAACAAAGTACACAAATGCTTGATCGGCGACGTCGCGGCTCTCGGAAGTGGCCCTTGCTCCCAGTCATCCCGACTGACCAGCTTTGGACAGCTTGGGACTACCTTCAGTCGACGCGTTGACTATCGCTATTTTCTTCAGAAACCTTGCAGATGCTCTCTGCTGTATAGCGAGGAAGTGGCTCTGTCAAGAGTTCTGCCCCACAACACCACCATATCCCTCGGTTGGGCCAGTGGGTAAAGCGAAAGGTGTGCAAAGGCCATCGGGATCCTCCATATTGGCCAAAAATGGACAATACCGCTGCTCAAAGCGTCCTGAGAATGTCAAAGCGCTCCGTCGGTCAGAGTCTATATCAAGTAGCAAAGTGAATGGCCATGCCACTACGTTATACTCACCCTCCAACCACCGGCATCTCCCCCGAATTTGAACATTCTTCACAATGGATGTTGAATATCGCAGTGAGGAACACGAAATTGAATGCAGAGTCAAGCCTGGAATGATGTGAGTTTCCCTTTACTATTTTCAACACCCAGATGCTTATGGTTCATCCCAAGGAAAGCGCTCAAGGATAGGATGATCAAGAACATCAAAGAGAAATGGGCTCAAATTCGAGCAGATGAAGACGCTGCTATTGCAGAGCTCAAATCTGCTTTCTCGAATCAAGGACCACCTTGTTCGCAATTGGGTGCCTCTGGTCAGGTTGATCCACCGACGCGTCCATCTACGCCCACTGATGGTGGTCAACCCACTCGTCCTTCCACGCCAATGGAGGACAAACCTACGAAGAGCCAGGTTCTATACCAACAATGCTTTGAAGGCGAGCTTAGTCCGCTTTCTGAGGCTGCGTCCCTGCCCCCTTCTCCCAAACCGACTTTGAAGCTAAGGCTTAAACCCACTCCTGGAGGATCGTGGACCATTGCTTCTGCGTCTTCCCTCAGCAAAGGAAAAGAAAAGGAGAACGTTGCTCCGTGTTCCAATGATGCTTTGCCACTGCCGCGAGCTTCCACCTCGTCGGCCAATTCGGCAGTCCCAACAGCTCTCGGCTCCAAATTTTCGAACGCGTCGGCTGGCCCGTCACGCCTTCCCAGCAGGACAACGACCCAGACCTCCACACTTGCAACTAACTGGCATCCCCAGCCCATTTTGGTTCCTTCTGCACCAGCGTTCCCCCAGTCATCCATTCCTACGACATTTTCTGAACCTGGTACCTCGACGGCAGTACAAGGAATATCGAACAAGCCAGCCTTTCCTCCAGCAAATCCATCACCATGCCCTTCTGTCCCAATTTTCTCAACGCCGTCTCGAGCTACCCCAGCCCAACAGCTAGTAGCTCCACCGTTTCCTGCCTCTGCTCCCAGTTCGAGTAGCTCAGGATGGGGACCAAGCTCATCAACTCCAGCATCTGTCTCAATTTCTAATGCTGCTGGTTCAGCTGCAGATACAGATAGTGCAATGGATGAGGCGCCTCCTGTTGCAAACATTTACTCCTTACCTGCACAGCCACAAAACGCTTCGTCAAATACCAACTCGGTCGGCATTGGGTTCCCTGTTGTAGACCAGAGAGCTCCATCTTGTACAGGGGCGGCTTCGGTTCTTGCTCAAGCGCGAGTAGAACCTCAAGCTCGGGTTCACCTACCTGTTTCTGGTTCTAATGCAAACGGAACACCATCTGCTCCAACTCAGCAAACTTCATCCAATGCAACTGGACCACCTTCACCTCCTCCACAGACGGGCTTTGCGCCTCTTGCTACCCCGGCTGCAACTACGACAGCGGGACCTGCGATTGGACAGGGATTCGTTCCTTTCGTCCCATCGGTACCTTCGGTTGGGCCTTCTCCCTGGCAGATGCCTCAAGCTCAAGCCAATCCATACCAACCTCGACCAGAAGTCTTCCAACAGCCTGCTTGTACCTTCATGGAACCTCAACAATCACTCAACGCTTCCTTTGTACCACCACCACCACCTCTATGCTCATCCATTTTCGGTGCTGCATTGTACGAGATTCCAGTGGCACGGACAGAGTGTGCACTCCTTCCTCCTACACCGGAACCACCGCGACCTGATATCCTCGGCCTCTCAACTTATATCTCGACGCCTTCACCTCCTCCGGCGCCGATCGCTGTTGAACCAGTAGAGGCCTTTGAGGAGATCCTGGCACGGGAAATAGCACTTCATGAGGAATGGAAACAGGCGCTATTGCGAGAACAGGAAATGCAGGCAACCGAAGGGAGAAAGAAACCCGAACAGGAGTCGGAGGAGACGACTTTCTGGGATGTCCCCAGTAAAGACCCGTACAAACTGGTCGACTTCAGGCCGCAAGAAAGCCTTTCAGAATCTGAGAAGAGGAATATCAAAATCTTGGTGCGTTTTCGTCATATAGCATGCTCTATCAGTGGATACTCATTCTGGTCTACTTGATAGGAACATCAGCGCCGAGAAGCAGCTAGAGCTGAAGTCAAGCGAGCAGGTTTCGGTTCATCTCCACGGAGGAGTCCTAAGCGGAAAGCCAGTCCTGAACGGGGTTCGGGCTGTAGCGAGGAGGGATTCCTGCAAAGTCCTAAACGACGAAAGACACTGGACAACCTTGAGGATACCGGGAACCTGGATGACAAGATGGATAGGAAGCATGCAGGGAAAGCAATTCCGAGACAGGCAAAGCGACGGCCTTGGGGTGTGTTCGGTGTGCAGTACGCTTGATGCTGCCCTACATGCTGCCTTCTCGGTTCAGCGCTTTATTTTCGTTTGTTCATTGTCTTTTCGGGACCTCTCAATTCTTCCTCAGTTATTTTGTGCATATTATTATTATTATTCTTATTTAATCTTTGGATTACTCTGTATCACGTTTACGGAGGTTATACCCCTGTAGCGCTTGTTTACTACCAGGTCATTGTGCTTTCATACACATTTTCCTTGTAAGGTTACGGAACCCACAGCTGGATTGAAAGACTCATTAAAGGCGATTATGAGATTACAAACTCCTCTGTGTTTGGACGCGGAGATTGTCGTTAAATGACTCGGAGTGAGATATACAGGGGTCTCTCTGACAGAGCGGCGGGACCGTACATTAGCTGAATCTGAGAGGTGTATAATCCCGGTTGGTAAGAGGACCCCTTCGAGCCGATATAGATCCCAATGAAGGGACACAACGTTGTTGGTCCGCAATCTTAGTGGCCATGGACTTTGAGCGAGTGCCTCTCCAGGTTGATTTCGACTTTATGTAGACTGACTCAATTCGCTGATAGGTAGGTCATATTTTAGTTTATCGTTTTTCTTTCACTAGTTCAATAGCTTCTTGAGCAAGGCAGTGAGGAAGACGGGTTTCCCATTCAAAGATTGTTCAAAGATCGACCAATGTAGCTGGCTGCCGGCTAAAGCCGATGATGCGGGCATGTCAAATTGTCGCGATCGACCAAGCACCTGTCAATAACCGCCTTTGACAGAAACCTTCAAGGTACCAAGCGCACCGTAATGCCACAAGCATTCACCTCGGTATCGCCTGCTTGCTATACAGCCATGAATAAGGAAAACATTGGGCTTTCTGCGGAGAACGGACAAAGCTAGCCTTGCGACCTTTAAAAGAAAGAGGATGTAGGCTGCCTTACTTTACTGGCAAACTTCCTCATCTCCGACTTCCAATATGTGCTCCGGCAATCTTGCAGCAGCTTCGACTCGCTACATTAACTCTCAACTTGCAGCTCTGTGGGCTAACTCACAGATCTGCAACGAGGAAGAAGGACCTGGTAAACCTCCTGTAGACGATGGTGTGAAGCTCGGGATCGCTTTCCGCGAATTCTTCGGGCCTCTAACTCAGGCTCGGGACTCGAATGTCTTCCACGCCGTCTTTGGAGCTCTTCGCATGGAGTTCTTATGTGACCATGAGGTTATTCTCTACCTTAATATTGAGGATGGTCATTACAACCTTGCAGGGTGAGTACTCGACCTGACATTCGTGGTCATCTTCGTCTCACCCATTTATCAATAGTTCACCAACTGCGGTTGTTAATACTACCCTTGCCATAAGCTTGTCGTATGACGTTCAGGATGTCGTTGCCTCAATGAATGGAGGTAGCTGTATCGTCAGCATTCTGACTCTTGATGGCAGTTGTAAGCCTATCTATTGTTCAACCGAGACTTGATCTAATTGTCCTTCTAGCTGGTAGCATCGTCTTTGAGAAGTCTCAGTCAGAAAGCGACATCGAGCTTGATGTCATTTTCCAAGTCATCAAGACTTGTTACCTGCCAACTTTGATCTCCGGTCTCCTCAACCTCTTCGTCTTACCAGCCTCTTACACCAGCAAACAGACCATTGACCACGGTGTCCTCGTCAAGTCTCTCCTCCCGCGTGAGGCCATCTCTGGGGTCGAAGTTGAGAAGATCAACGACGTCTTGAACCATCGATGGCTTGCCGCAGTCTACGCAGAGCAAAGCGGTTCCCGTGAACTGCGTGACGTTTTCCTCACCAACTATACATCTCATCTTGATGGGCCACTCTACCTGTTCGCCGATATTCAGCTTAGGGCACTTAGAGTCCAAGTTCTATGCGAGCAAGAAGTCGTTTTGTTCATCAAGGGTGATATCAACTTTTGGGACGATGAGACTATGGAGTATGTGATACATTCGCTATTCAACATTTGCTTGTATTTAACATTATTCTTGTAGTACCCCTGCGGGAGCCTTCAAAGACTGGCAAGTTGCCATCATCTTCGCAGTTGCATCTCAAGACGGCCATATTATCCTCACCCGAACTCGGCCACCTCGCATTGCCCACAACTTATGCTCTCTTCCTTCTGATGACTTCCCTGGTCTGGAAGTCCTCCAAGAGCAATTCAAACGGACCATCCTCTGCGACTACACCAACCTTATCTTTACCTACGGACACAACCAACTCTACCCCGACCTACCTCCTTCAACCCCAGCTGATCAAGGCACTTGTCTAGGCAAAGAACCATGCAAACCTCCCATCCGTGGTGAGAAACCCGATCCCTGTAATTGACCAGCCAGGGTTCCGCCTCTTCCCAGTGGACCATACTGCCCTGGAGGCAAAGTCACTATTGACTGGTCACGCCTTTGGGATCTGTTTAGTACGGAGGCGACTGTTGACTCTGGATATCACAGTGTCACTACTATCACCCAGGCTGGTCTCAATGCTCATTTTGCGGCACTTTGGGCGAAGGCTAAAGACGGTTTTGGAGAAGTTAAGAAACGCCTTGCTATTCTCCTTCGGTTCGATTCGAAGGAGTTTGATGGGGGTGATGTTTGTGACTTGCCACATTTCGTGGCTGAGTTTGGGCCTCCGCAGATTGAACTGCTCACTCACTCTGGGAGTACAAGTGTGATTGTGTATTTCAGTGTGAAGAAGATTTGCCTAGATGCGAAGGATAATTGGTTAGTCGAATTCTGTGCATTCTTGACGACTACCTGCTGATTTGTATGTTTAGCGTTCATGATTACAAAGACTGGATCCTTGCCTTCAAATTCAACCTCAAGTTTATCACCAGGGAGTCGCAGAATGACGATGACGACCTTGAGGCCACTCCCTTCCCAAGATATCGCCAATTAGCTCTTGACCCCACCAGTGCCACCTTTGTTCACGAGCGATCCACCTTCATTGACTTCCTCAAGAATAACGACCCCGAGGTCATCCGAAATTTATGCTCTCAGCTACACAAATCCTTCATCACTCGCTACATCTCCGCCTTTGTGGAACATGGTCATAACGTCCTCTACACCCTACCCATCCCTGCCTGTGCTCATATCGAGTCCGACCTCGACTTCTCTATTGTACCATTCTCGCTGTCCTCCTTCGGAGGTCGCATCTTCCAAGGCATCTGTGGCTTGGCCCACCATATCGTGGAGCGTAACATGATCATCTTCCACAAAGCTACCCAACCAGGCGAGAAAGCCAGACCACTCCTCCCTGGACCTTATAGTGCTCCATCTGAGCTTCCTCCACATGGTTCCATCCTCCTTTCTCGAGCCAGTTTCCTGGAAGATCAGATCGCTAAGCCTTTGGCCAAGGTCAACGCCTTGAGCACGATTCTGTGCAAGCTCAATGGTGTCAATAAATCACGCTGGGATCTGGAATTCCAGTCGTGGCAGAGACATCCTTTGAAGTCTGATGGCGCGGAGGATTGTCAGTGGCGAAAAGCTCTCCCTGATGCGAAGAATACCCTCAAGTATGAGTGGAGAAATGAGGAAGAATGGAGGTATGAAGCTGAGGGATATGCCATTAGTAGCGCAACCTATGCCGTCAAGAGTGAGTACCTCCGGTTATTCTTACTGAATCGCACCAATCAATAGCTTTATAGCGGCGACTCTGAACACTCTTGTCGTCCCAACATTCTCAGGATCAAACCCGCTCGTCATCAACGTGCATGGTGCCACAACGGTTCAAATGTCATCCGATACCGCTGGTGGTCAAGAGCACTGGTCAGGGAGCTTCGTGGCGACATGGGATGCACCCATCTCCATTGCCTCAGATCCAACAGGCGGTGTTTCTGTTCAGGCTGATAAAAACGTCAAAATCAACTTCGAGCAGGGCGACATTGAAGATGTGGCTCCTAGAGAAGGAGTCGCAGCCCTCGAGTCGGCTAAGGACCAATTCCAGGAGGCTTTCGCCGAGGATCCCATCGACTTGTCAAGCTTCCTGGACGACATTAACGAGAGCTTGAAAGACGTCTTCCAAGGCCCGACTGTTCCATCCACTTCACTCGTCCTCTCCAAGCCCGTGTTTAGTGCTCAGGGAGATCTTGTCCTGCAGTTGCACCCTCCAGTTGTCGTACGCGAGACACCTGTTGAGACGGCAGTGCCCCTGGATGAACCCAAAGTATTGAAGAAAAAGAAGACTGGCCTGTTCCAGCGTATCATGATGAGCGCTGAGGAAAGTAAGAGAGCCTTAGCTGGTATGTTCCTCTTTCCTCTCCTCTGAAATTTTCACTCATATCGTTTATCCCAGCTCGGTGGTCTGCTGCCCACTTGAAATCAACCTCTTCCCCTGCCTCCTTCACTGAGACTATTGTTGTTTCCCAAACTACATCCAATCTACATGGATCTTCGCAATCTGGATTCACAGAAACTTCGTTTTCGCGAGGCGGATTCACCTCTTCTGGGTTCACGGCTGTACCATCCGACGACCCAAGTTTCTCCAATGGCGGGTTTCAAACTACCTTCACACAGGGCGGATTCAGCTCGACCGAATCTTCAGAGTTCAAGATTTCCCAGACCGGATTCTCCCAGGTCGACGACTTTTTTTGAACGCCAGACGGCACCTGCGCCCTCCAGTTGGCTATCACGATTGGCAACTGTCTTCCACGAAGCAATGGCCACTTTCTTCCCCTGTGATCACCCCACTCCTGCTATCGAGATGGAATACCGCTCATCCTCTGCGCTATATGTTTAATTTCTGCATACCAACTATTTTCTCGATACCAACCTCGATCTATTCACTATCCTCTTCTCTAGAAATACAGTACACGGAGCATTTGTCGTAGAGTCGGCTGGTGTGTATAACATGCTGATTCGCTCTATTTCGTGCACCTTACTCATGACATTCGTTACTATTTATTTTCACTGTGCCATTGCTTACCGCTTGTTGTATAATCTCCATCCGAACGATGCACTTCGATCCCACTCACTACCAGACTGAACGTGCTACCTCACGATTGATGACGTCAAACGACACAATATACACTGAGGCGCCATTCGTTACTGCTGGCTGAACGTCTCTCATTCCGTAATTGAGGACGTAGGTTGACCCATAAGCTGCAGCTCTTCGCAGATTTGAGTCATAGACGGCCTCCTCTCAAGGCAAGATACGTCGATGAGCGTAGGCTACTTCAAACATGCGACCCATTCGAAACGCATGAGGCACACCGGGGGAGTCTTGCGTCGTCGCGTACAAAACCCAAGCCGGCAGGAAGTGTGACGTAGAGTTGCATTATAACATGAGTAAAAGTAGGAAAGAGTACAAGCCTTCGGGAAAATTTAATGATACATGATCGAAGGATGAATAGATTAGCTAGTGGCTGGACCTGGGATCTCAAGAAAACAATGAAGTCGATGTCATAGTAAATGGTAACAAAAAAAGATTAGGCATGGGTAATGGTATAGGTTCCATTCGGCCCATAGTTGACAACCACAGCGCCTTCTTGACCTTCCACTGTGCGGATGATCTTCTTTGCAGGATTGATGATACCTTGCTCAACCTCGTCAACAAGTCTAAACGGGAGCCCATAAGTATCTGAGGCGATGAGATTATGAGCAATCAACGTACTTGTCGAACAAATCCTTGAAGAACTGCTCCACCGCGTTATGGTCGTAGGTGATGGAGTAATGCCAAAAGTGATCATTGAAGGTTCCTTTGATTTCTGCGCTGAAGGCCACACTGGAGGCGCTCCCGCCGACTTGACCGGTAAGAATCACCTCGGTGACGTCGACGTATTTCGTCATATCGGTCAGGATAGCATCCCAAACCTTCAACAGCTCTTCATCGACCTCGTCGTAAGCCTTCACAGCGGTACCTGCAATCGTCAACGCAGCCGATCCACCCGCTTTAGCCAGAGCCAGAGCGTCCTCCGCCGCCTTGTATTCGACAAACTCTGCAGCATCCTTCAGAGTCGCTTCGATCGAGTTTAGGTCTTTCTCCAGGTTGGTAACCGCTGTCTGAGCGAGGTCGAGTGCTTCCTTGGCTGCTACGATGAGAGCGTTCCCAGCCTTATTGGCGACGTCCAAAGCAGCCTGCAGACCAGCGCTGAGACCCTGAAGTACATTCTTTTCAGCTGTAATGGCGCCTTCCGAGAGCTTGATTGCGCTGTCGCCCGCCGTCTG
Organism: Clitopilus hobsonii; assembly: GCA_015708445.2. Classification (NCBI taxonomy): domain Eukaryota; kingdom Fungi; phylum Basidiomycota; class Agaricomycetes; order Agaricales; family Entolomataceae; genus Clitopilus; species Clitopilus hobsonii. The sequence continues at coordinate 496,363 of CP068003.1, read as the reverse complement.
AGCCACGGTGAGAGCAGCCTGAGCGATCGGAACAGCATCTTTGACCGCCGCGTATTCAAGCCCACCGACGATCTTATTTGCGCCTTCAAGAGCAAGGGTGGCAATTCCCATTGCCGCTTTGAGCGCAAGCTCCTCCACCTCCAAACCTGGTATGGCCGCTTTTGAGGCGATGTCGTACCAGTGGGCGTTTTTGCACTGCGAGATGCGGTTCTCAATATTGCTGATTTGGCCATTCAGGCCGGCAACCTTTGCCTCAGCCGCACGAATTGTATTCCTTGAATAAGTCGTGTCAGTAGAGAAGAGTTGAATGTGATGGGAGAGCTTACTGGACATCGTTGAATTTGGTTTGAAGTGCCTGGGAGGCTGCGTCGAGCGCTCGATGCTTAGCACCAATCTCATCGTCCCAATGCTTCTTGTCCGCCTCGAGTTTCTTCTGGAGACCATCGATTTTCTGTGAAGACGCCGCGGTTTGAGCAGCGAAGCTGGCCTTTTCTGCGTCGATTTTGTCCCGGAGACTTTTTTGAGCGCTGTTGAATGCATCAAGTTTCTCCTTCGCCACAGCTCGTTGGGCGTCCAGCCTTTTGTTCGCCTCGGCCGTCTCCTTGTCAATCCGAGCAGTCTTCGCAGCTTCCGCAACCTTCAGCTGCTGCTCGGCCAAATTAATCTTGTCCTCCAACGCCTGCTTTGCATTCTTGATCTCTGCTTCCCTGTCGGACGCCTTTTGAGCCTCAAGACGAGCCTTCTCCTTGAAAAGGTCGCTGATCTTCTGACCAATGTGGTCTCGCATTTCCTGGTGGAACTCTGCTTGGAGAGTGTAGACGCCTTGGGTAGCGTTAGGGTTGCTGGGTGAGATCGCCTCGACCTTGGTAGCGCTGACTTTGAAATCAAAGATTTCGGCGAAGGTGAGCATGAAGTAGAACTCGAATGTGAGCTTGGGGTGCGTCTGGAAGGTGAAATAGATCATGGTCCTGAAAACGTTGGTAAGTCAACGCAAAAAAAAAGAACCACATTGAACTTACTGGATGCCAAAAATCGTGATTGCACCGTCGATCTTGCCGGACTGTTGGTCTTTGGTAACGCAGAGTTCCATCTGTGCAGGAGTCCCGGGCTTGCCACCGGAAACTTGCAGAGGTCCAAGTTTAAAGGGGGTGACAGAACCAGAACACTGCAACCCAGAAGACCCTATCGACACTGCGACGCAGCCCTCGACGCCGAATAAAACCACATCGGCGCTGAGGACAAAGTCAGATGTAGGAAGGAATATGTAGGCGCCAGTGCTTACTTGAAAGAGAACCCGGCAGGATATTGAACGTCATCCACCGTCGCTCCCAGAGGTGAAACGCAAATTTTTGCCTTGTTGAAAATGATTACATTTGGCGGCTGAAATGTGGGTGTCGGTCATATGTCAATGGAAAAGAAGACTGCGAAGTACCTGAGGCAAGTCAACTCCCATCAAAGATCCGGTGAAATTGACAACATTGGCGAGTGTAAGGGGCTTGTCGGGGATGGTTGCATACAAAAGCTCCTCTGTCATCACCATAAGCTATGTGCGGTTGAGTAGGCTGATATTTAAGTACTCACCTGCTGGGTCTTCGCTCACTTTGAAGTTGACATCAACTTCAACTCCGTCAATCTTGAATGAACCTCCAAAGCCAAATGACTCCGGACCGATCTCGGGGAACGTCTCGTACACGATTTCGACGCTGAGTTCCAGCATTTCAATCGTAAGCTCCTTTGTGAGGCCGAAAGGGTTGTTCCAGCCGCCTGTCGATGATAACTTGGTTCCCGCCGAGGCCTTCAGGGCACTAAGCGACAATTCCATCTCGAGGTCGAGGGGAGTGGGCTGATGAGAAATTGGAATGCTGACGTCGCCTTTGATGCGTATTTGGGGAGAGCCGCTTAGGTCCAGTACGAGCTCGATCTCTCGTACGACGGCACCTTTACCAAGGTTGATGTGCGGAGCATTGCAGATGATATCAAATTCAAGTGCGAATTCGGATTTCGACCAACCAGCACGAAGTATCAATTGTTGATCTTTCATGATTGTCTTGGTGCCGGTCATCTCACCGAGGACTGCGTAAACCTGGAAACCTGAAAAGGATTGTTTCAGTTGCAGTGGTCGAACGTGATGCGATATTTATACATACCTGCTTCTAGGTCGCATGGGAGTCCAAGGGGTCCAGATTGTCCGTCCTTCTTGGATGCAAATGCAACGCCTGCATTCTGCAATGTGACGTCGTCGAACATTGTGCCCTTCAACTTGGGAATGATCGTGGAGAGTGCTACGCCGTCGTTGGAGTCAAACTGAGCCACGGCAGTGAACTCAGTCTTGCCATCCTCGGTATACAAATGTAAGCCCGCCTTCAGTGTGAATGAGGACCACTCGAGGATGCCGTGAATCAGGACGTCAGTGCTGCCTTTGACGACCTCGCCCTTTTCATCCTTCCTATCGGCAACAAATGCGACTGCAGCGCCAGCGTCCTTGATTGTTAGTGTTTCGCCATTGCATGGATAGGAGAGATCCTCAGCAAAGTCAACTGTGAAGTTGATGCCTTTGGAGCTTATGGTGGCCTGGACTTCCGAAGCTGAGTGACCATCGACTGAGAGGTGGTGAACATCCAGCTTGAACTCGGTAGTTGTATGGTCTCCAGTCAGGCTCAGGGTGGTAGAGCCAAACTCGACGTTGAGTTGGGGTGCAGTGAGGTCGTAGGAATAGAGATGAGAAAAGATTCCATTGAGGTGGCTGAAGCTGAATTCTTCGAATGTAGCCTCAAGAGAATAGCCATCGGCGGAGTATGTGCCCTTGAAAGTAACGATGTCCGCGCTTGAGCTTGAACCGAGGTCCATGGTAGCCTCAATATCAAACGCTATAGTCTCCTTGACGTCCTTAGGATCGAATGTGGATGAGAGAGTCAGGTTCTGGAGCTAGAGGAGGGCATTAGCTTCTAGTTCCACGAAACAGTGTCGTATTCGCTTACCGTGAGACCAGGGACTCGGAATGCGGACTTCCAGTCGTTCATGGAAAGTGTGAGGGTAACAAGATCGCCTGCAGCGGCAAAATCGAAAGAGAGAGGGACAGGGAGGAGGCTTAACTCAAGCTCGCCAAACACACCCCATTCATAGGTAGGTTCAGCTCCCGGCGTTCCGTCTGGGTTATCATTGGCGTGATAGCCACTCACGCGTGCGCCGAGTGTGTGGATCTTGAATGCTGAGACGGCAGGTTTGGTATTGTCGTCATTAACAAGGAAAGTGCCCTCGAGGTCGAAGGCGAATACGGACAAAGGCTTATGCCAGTCCTGCGTGCCCAATCCACATGCGACGTGAAGTTGAGGTTTCCCGATACCTAGAACCTTGTTGAAGACATCATGGATCGGACCAGACTTCTCGTCAAAGAGGATGTCAGCCTCCAGACTCATGCCAATCCCCTTATGTTCATCGACCTGCGTGTTCTGGACCACTTGTCAGTCAACATATAACGGCTAGGGACTAATCATGTATCGACTTACCTGGTACGCGAGGTTGACGTTCTGAACAGAGATAGAGTCCAGAAGCGTTCCCTTGAACTTGGGAACGAGATCCGAGATAGGTATTGTCTGGCCACGATCAAAAGCAGCGAGTTGGTACACGACCGGGTCGCCAGAGTCCAGCGTAAGCTTGCCGTTGCGGTCAGGCCCGTGGTAGCTGTAGAACTCCACCAAGAGGTCATCCCGATCGAAAAGCTTGGTCTGTCCTGTGAGCACCAATGTATCGCTCGGAGCGTCCCCCATCTCATGACCTTCGGACAGTGTCCCGAGGAGACCAGTAGGAGATTCCATGATGACAGGGCTGATCATGTTGACGCCGGCAACTGGGGCGGTATCCTTGCCGTGTGCATCAAACACCTCCTGATGGAGGGCTTGGACTGTTTGTCACAAAGAAATGAGTAAAAAATCGCAGAGTCATAGAGACCGTGCAGACTTACATTCAGAGCTGGTTGAAGAGGCGTTGGATGCCATTGTACGTTGGTCGGTTATGCTAGAATGAAATGTTTGAGCAATTAGACGACGGATTGTAGTGAAGGAAGACGCACAAGTAAACGCTTCCAAAGAGAGGGAGTGTTGAGAATTCGAGTCAAGTCTGAGTCCCTTATTATATCAGGGGTCTTGGGCTGACCACCTCGTTCGCTTTCGTCTCACAAATTGACCAAGTCCACTGTACGCATCGGTCCTGCTGACGCCGACAGTTCTAGCACAAAAATAGAACGCCAAGCAATACAATGAACCATGACAGGCGCAATGGTTCCTAGAAGTGCCTTTTGACTGCTGAGGAACGATTGTAGGAGGTACTGTGGCGATTGCACGATTGCATGGTGCCTATGAACTTGGTGGTCGCTGAATGAAAGGAACAGAGAGCGCGGGAACTTTGCTAAGCGCCCAGGCAAGTCGCGAAGTTTTGATACTCCGGTCATCGGCAACCCCATTTTGCTCACTGCAAGCTTACCGTCGAATTAACCACTAAGGCTGGAAAGTCTTTTGGTAAGGGGCATGGCCCTAAAAGTCGTGTTGTGGTATTGATAATTTTTTTGGTGTCGATAGGAGTGCTTCCATTCTGATCCTCGCTACAGTCGTGACATTACGGTCAAACTTCCACGCGTCTGCGAGCGCATTCTAGTCCCTAAATCAACTCACGTACTTCACAGACAGCTGCGATAGCGAGAAGACCTTCTACAGATAATGATGTGATCTTTTCCGGAGCCTGATTAAAGCCGTTCAAAACAAGGTTCTAAGCTTCCAATGTTTACGCTGGCAGAGGTACATCTTTCGATGTGATGCATTCGATGGATTCTCAACAAATGTTTCCCCTGAGTCCCGTTCTAGACGGTAATTCTTGTTTCTTCAAGAAATGAAGTGAACAATTGCTGTATCTGGTCAAAAATCAAGGCTCTTACTTTGCGCCACCATTTTGTACGCGTCCGCTTGCGATCAGTCTTGGTTTGATTGAGTTCCAACCCTTTGCCAAAGGCCTAGCCCTCACTCCAGATAACAACTCATAAAATCTTCGAGAAAGGAATCGTTTCTTTCCGTTTTGGCATTCCGTATGTTGCTGTCACCGGGCTCCAACTTAAAAGTCTCCGAGACAGCCGATTTAATTCCAGGAGGTTTCATACAACGTCAACTCTTCAACAGTGCCTTGCCCTTGGAAGACCTTGATGACTCGGAAGAGTCCGACATGTCGCCTCTTCTGCTCTGCAGGCTTTTGTCCACAGAGCAATGACAATAACATAGCGAGACAACTTGACTGGGTTGAAGCGTAAGGATCAATTGAGACAACAAAGCGAGCTTTTTTTGGTATCTTTCTCTCTCATCTAATGACAGCGAGGCCTGCGTTCCGCATCATTAGAGAGCGTGACGAACTCCGTGATTCTTCAGACAGGAGCAGCCATGAGCATGCTCGAGTGTATTCAGAACTAGCTGATCAATGCCACTAGTACACACATGTTCTGGCCCGTTATCCTCGCAAGGCTGATCTTCATCACGCAGTATTTTGGCATGAACCGTCAGCGCCAAAGCTCGAGAAGACCACCTTATGGCCGAAATCTGACGGACAAAGTACCTGGCCGAGTTGTTGACCTGTCGCTCGTGTCGGAATCAGACTATACAACGGTGTTTGAACGAAGGTTCAAAGCCAAGAGTTCCTTAATTTTTAAACATATCAATTAGGGACTTTAAGAGACCGTTCCTTAAGTTCAAGTTGTTCTAAAAATAGATTTTGACCTTGACATTCGTTAATGTTCGGGATCGTATTGTACTAGCATAATGGCAGCGGTAAGCTCGAATAAATTGACATTAACGCAAAATCTGAAGAGAAAATATGATCGGAAATCCTGGGGAAAGCACCAGTAAGTCAAAGAGCGAGAAGTTCGGGAAAAGTACGAGTACAAAGAGTCGACGCCAAACTCCGGCCGATGTTGGAGCCGGTGATCCGGACGATCAACACAGGTTCCTGTCGAGGCATGATGGGCGCTAAATTTCTCTGTCAGAACTTCGAGGTACCAGGTGCACTCAGGCGACATGGATTCACTTGACTTGCATTCTCAAGGCACATAGAAACTTTTGTATACTCGCAAGTACAAAGTCAATGGCTGACTTGCGTACGGAGAGCCAGCTTCTCCGGCTAGCTATCGTTTATAAGGCATCACCAAAGGCCACCTTACTGTACCCCATCCCTCACCCATTTGTTCGACAACATGTGCCACGGTAACCTCGCAGAAGCTTCAGCTAGCTACATCAATGCCCAGCTCAACGCTTTATGGGCGAACTCCAAGGTCTGCAGCGACAAGGAGGGTCTTGGTCGAGTTCCCCGAGACGATGTCGTTAAGCGCGGTGTCGCCTTCCGCGAGTTCTTCGGCCCCGAGAGCCAGGCTGGCAACTCAGTCGTCTTGCATGCTGTCTTCAACGCTCCTCAGGTGGAGTTCATTTGCGACCATGAACTGGTCCTCACCCTCGACATCAAAGAAGGCCAGTACAACGTTGAAACGTGCGTCATTTCTCATTTTTTGTCTTCATTCCAATGTCTCATACATATTTCGATAGTTCCTCTGCGACTTTCGCCAATACCAAACTGGCTGTCCGTCTCTCCTACCGAGTTCAAGACATCATTGCTCCCTTGGTAGGAGGAAACACTGTCATCAGTGTCCTGAATATCGATTCAGCTTGTAAGTTTCCACTATTCCTTCACCACGCTTGTCTAATACAGCCGACAGCGGGTAGTATCGTCTTTGGGAGGTCTACGTCCGAAAGCAAAGTGGACATGGGTACTCTTTTCCAAGTCGTCAAGACCTACTACTTCCCGACAATCTTCTCTGGGCTGCTCAATCTCTTCGTCTTACCTGCGTCTTATACCAACAAGCAGAGTATCGACCACGGTGTCCTCGTCAAGGGTATCATGCCGCGTGATCTCTTGTTCGGAATTGATGTTGCAAAGATCAACGCCATCCTCTCTGGCCGTTGGCTCGCTGCAATCTACGCGGCTAAATCTAATTCGTCGAAGAACAGCGACACCTTCCTATCCCACTACCAACCGCAGTGGGAGATCAACGGAAGTGCACTCTACTCCAACATACAACTCCAAGCAATGAGGATTCAGGTTCTCTGTGACCAAGAAGTGGTCTTATTCGTTAAAGGAGACATTAACTTCTATAGGGACCAGGCTCTGCAGTAAGTATACCATCTTTCCCCCAGAAGTTCCATTCTGATTTCCGCCATAGAGTTGGATCGGCTGCTCTCAAGGGTTGGGAGCTTGCCATTATATTCTCCGTGGTCTATCGCGATGGTCGCATTCTGTTGACCCAGTCTCGAGCTCCTCGCATCATCGATACTCTCTGCACTATGCCAGGGGGATTTGTTGGCGTCGACAAGCTCCAAGCGCAATTCAGGTCCATCATTCTCGGCCGCTACTGCCAACTCATCTTCCAGTACAAGCACGAACAGCTCTATCCCGACTTCCCTCCTCCTCATCCACACGGTAGCGAAGGCCCGAAACCCATCCCCTGCCCGAAGCCCGACCCCACCAAGTGGCCGCTTCCATGCCCGCGACCTCACCCGGACGGACCCTACTGCCCGGGTGGAAAGGTCGACATCAATTGGGACCTCTTATGGAGGCAATTCATTCCCGAGACTTCCCTTCACAAGTATCATCGCATCACTACTGTCACTCAAGCGGGTCTCAATGCTCATTTTGCTGCCATCTGGCAGAAAGCACAGGCAGTCATCGCGTCCACTTCGACCACGACTTTCACGGAGGTTGAGCAACGTCTTGCTATTCTAGGTCACTTCGACTCGAAGCAAGCTGGCGCGACTGTAGGCACCGACGGGTTGCCTCACTTTGTGGCAGACTTTGGCGTGCCTCAGGTCGAATTCCTTACCCACTCCAACAGCAAGAGCGTCATCGTGTATTTCAACGTCAAGAAGATAGTCTTCGAGACCAGCGACAAGGTGTAAGTCGACTTTGCCATGGTTTCCGTGATCATTCACCGACTTAAGATCCAGTACTCATGAGTACAAGGATTGGCTCCTTGCTTTCCAGTTTGACCTCCAGCTTCTCAGCAAGGACTTGACGAAGGAAGGTTCGATCACTGCGGGCACTGGTCTAGCAGGATATCGCCAGCTCACCCTGAATTCATCAACTGCCACCTTCCTCCACGATCGTTCCACTTTCGCCGATCTCCTGAACGACAAGGAATCCCAAGTGCTTCGCGCTTTGTATCCATACCTCCAGGACGCCTTCACTCAGCGTTATATTAGCGCCTTCGTACAAAAGGGCCAGAACATCCTCTACACCTTACCCATCCATAGCCAACAGCATCTCCAGAACAAACCTGACACTCATGGCCGTGCCCATGCCATGACTGATGTCGATTTCACGATCGTGCCATTCTCCCTCGACTATTTCAAGGGTGAGGTCTTCCAGGGCATCGGAGGACCCGCCCATCACATCGTCGAACGTAACATGATCGTATTCCACGGCGTCTTCGGTGACAAGTCTCCGAACACAAGGCTTCCGCCCGGGCCTTACGGTGCTCCCTCTATTGATCCTCCCCACGGCACGCTTCTGCTTGCTAAGGATGTTTTCTTGGACTCGCAGCTCCTCAAGCCGCTTGCTGAGGTCAACGCACTCAGCACTATTCTTTGCCAGCTCGTTGGTGTTAGCAAAGATGGTGACTGGAATCTCGAGCTTAGGTCTTGGAAGAATCATCCCTCGAAATCTTCGGATGACTGCATATGGGTACTCGACCCAACCTGGAAAGAAACCGACGACTCGATGCCATACCAGTGGAAGACCGAAGAAGAATGGAAATACGAATCTGAGGGAATGGGAACCCGAGATGCCACGTACACCCTCGAAAGTAAGTGGACCCAATTGCTTTGTCACAGCACTCAGCTGACTTTTGAATTTTTAGCCAAAACGACAAATACGCTTGAAATTCCCACTGCCAATGTTCGTACACCAGATGTGCCAAACCCTCTAGTGATCAATATTTCTGGTGTCACTCATGTTCATATGACTTGCGATGCCACTCGCGAAGACGAACATTGGAAGGGAGGCTTCGTTGCCAAATGGACAGCACCCATCACCCTTGCCTCCGATGCAAAGGATGGCGTCTACGTCCAAACGCTCGAGGAGACGGTCACACTCGACTTCGAGGACGACAGGTCTCTCGGCCTCCATCCTAAGGGTGTTGCAGCCCTCGATGCAGCCAAGGCCAAATACCGAGAAGTCTTTGGCCAGAATCCTATCAACACGACAAGCATCCTCGATGGTATCAACAAGAGCTTCAAGGGTGTCTTCCAAGGTCTTATGATGCCAATCACCTCCCTTGTCCTCTCTAAACCCATCTTCAACTCGAATGGAGATCTTCTCCTGCACCTCATTCCTCAAGGGACTGGTTCAGCAACCGCGGGGACGACCACGACGCCGGTGCCACAGCCTGTTTCTACATCGACTAAGCAGGCTGGGCTCATTCAAAAGACCGCCGAGGAAAGCGGAAGCTTTTTGGCGGGTATGTTTGCCTGTAACCTTGAGCTCGTCGCCTTTGATTAACTTTCCCTTAGGTCTCTTCGCCAGCAAACCTGCGGCTCCATCCATTTCCTTGCCCACTTTGGCTATTCCCTCGAACCCTTCTCCGACTTCCAGCATAAGCCAAACCCTCACCAATAACACACCATTCCCTCCCGACTCTGCTCCAGCCTCGGCAGACAAATCTGCCGACGGCTACTTCAGCGCTATTGACGCTGCAAAGACGATCATCCCCGTGGCAGTCGATGCTTCCAACGTCAGTCCGACAGGCGTGGTATCAGAGAAGCCCCCAGTACAACAGGACATCCAAACGAGCGAGCTCCAACCTAATCAAGTTTGGAACGCCTAGATTGGATTTTGTGCGGACGGCATCTCCTAGACTCATGCCTTACGTCCAGGCTCCAACGCTTGTTCCTGCTACAGCACCTCATGGCATGAGCCCCGACGATGCTGCCTCTGTGATTGAAATGCATCTTCGTTCGTCTTGATCATCCTTCTTCTCATTGTTACCCCTGTACTGTCTCAACACTGCTTACATATCTAATCACATCATCCTCACGTTCTTTCTTTCATATGGGTATCAACTGTGTATGTATGTACTTGGAAAATAATATCCGCTGGATCCGTTCGACTACGCTTTGTCTTTGCTCTTGCACTGGGACCTCATGGACGGATATATGCCCCTGAGCCATCAATGTCGAAACATAAAGAGTGAATGAGTACAAAGGTGAGTGGCTCCAGTAGGGCGCTAGTCAAGCGCCCAGATCAAAGTCGCCCACAGGCATCACGTTTCAACAAAATCATATATCTAGCACGAACTTGTAGGAGAACAAGCCCCTTCATATCACGCACACAATTTGTACTCACTGTACATCACGGTTTGAGTGTTCAACACCGTCGAGCGCTGATGTCTAGCCACGCCCACGCAGAGCTTTTTCGGCAGTAGCAGCCTCGACTGAGGTATATAAACCACGTCAAAATGTACTTTCTAGTCATCAAGTGCTGGTCACTTTTTCAGCTTTCCAAAAATATCTATTCAGCTAAATATGCGTTTCTCCACCGTCTTCATCTCAATCGCGACTGCTCTCGCCTTCCTCAACGGGGTCGCTGCTTTATGCGTATCGGACGCTGATTGTCCTCACGGACGTGAGTTAACCTCCCAATCTGGACTTCTCTTCGTTTCTAATAGTAGAGTATCGTTCGTCTAGACATCTGTGTCAGTGTTCCAGGAAAACTATCATACTGCCGAAAGGCCGCCCAAACTGGTGGGCCTAAACTACGTCGCGTACGACGTGCATATCCCATAAACTGGGAGGAAATTGAAGCACGTTGGCGGGAGGTCAGAGATTTCGAGAACTGACCGCCTTTCTCGGAATCGAATCGTTATAGGCTGTGATTGTACAACAACAGATTAATTTACTTCCCCTTGTTCTCTATTCTGGCAATTTGCCTCCTTCTTATCGCATGTACTCGGAGGCAAATAACGCCTGCCTTTGAGAGATCGGTACCTGCAAGTTGAGAGGCAAGCTCATTCCGGGGATTAAAAGCAGACTGCAACCGGGCAAATCTGAAAATGCATACCATAGCGCACCGTGCGCTCAGACCCTACAAATCTCCCAGCGCAGCCGAATATTCTCGGAGAACTATTTTCGAGTTTGACAGTGGCAATCCATAATTACAATCTGCCCATCCATCCAAGAATAAATTTGCGTGTCATCTCCGACTCTAAGGTCTCGTTCTATTTCTCGACCCTCGCCTCATCATGATTTACCTTGCCATGATGCACCACGATGCACTGGCATATCACATCCCGTTCGCCCACCTTGACGCCATCTAGAGATTATCGTTTCCCTGCACAGCAAGCAGCCTCGATGATTTCATTATGAGTGGATGGTGGCTGCCTCGTGGCCTGTCCTCGATCAGAATGGCTGTCTGTTGCGGTCAACGTATGACGGATAGTAGGTACGCCTCGCTCCTGGCGTGTCACAATACACCCGTTGGGCAGTGTGATGTCATTTTTTTCTGATACTCCTCTGAGAAGAGAGGAGAGAAGAGGGCCGTCGGTCCAGGAACTGTGGTACCTGTATGTGTTCCAGCCAAAGCACTTTGTGCGAGTAGAAGAATAAACCACGGCAATCGTCACGGAAACAAGCAGAAGTTTCACAGAACATTGTCTTTTGTATTGTGCTTCTCTGTGCTTCTGCGATATGTCGGGGAATCCTTGTGATCCAGAACACCAGAACAAGATTTCGACGCAACGGCCGACATCAAAGGAAATCAAAAGAGATTTCTGATTACACCCGTGATGTCAGTCAGTCAGTTGCCTCTTATCTCATGATTACCATTCTCTTTGACCGAGACTGGAGTTCTTGGGAGGGAAGCATATGGGCTCGTGAAAGTCTCTCGGCGCTGACAGCCTGGGTGAGAAAAGCATAATAAGTAGGTTGATTGTCAGCTGTGCCTCGGCATATAGGAAACTTACTTTCGTAGCACAAGCTATTAGAATTCTAGCTCGATATGAAGACAAGGTTCACCGAAACCACGTTGGTTTCATTCATATCCTGATGAATAAGGTTCAACTAGCCTGGTGCGTTTTACACGATCATCAAGGCTAGGTAGTCCCTGTATGGAGTCGACTGAATGACTTGCATCATTTGTAACGTCAGCCCAGGTAGGGAGCCTGTCGCTCCCAATTCAATCATATGGCAGATATCCTTGATAATTGATTGATATGCCCTGAGAGAGGGCGACGGAACGATTTGAGTGTCCAATTTTGATCAATTCAGATTATTAGACCCGGGCGATGGTCACGGTATATGGAAGTTCTAGGGCGGTTAAACGGGCCAAGAATATCTGATTTGGTACACTCGACCCCTGGCACCGCCAATAATTGTATTCGGTTTTGGGTGGAGGAACGAGGATATGACCGTTACTTCACGGGGACGGTCGTAGAATACCGACGGGGTCAATTGTACTGCAATTCTGTCGTCAGATACGATTTATGAAGAGTGGTGATTGGGGAGTGGTATGTTTTGATGGATAGAAAATCCTGTTGAACTTGGCGGTGACTCAACAACAGGTTCTGCCGAGTGGAGAAATACAAACGGCGGGTAGTGCTGGCTTCCGCCGCTGTTCGCCAGAAATGACCAGCCGTTCCGCGGATGAGTTACACGAGGGGGGTTAGGCCATTTCTGACCGTCCGCAGGCTGTTGTCAATGCCAACGTGGACAGCAATGAAAAAATAACTTCGGGCGGGAAATGTAGAGAAAAAACTCTCCATAAACTGGTAAATTCTCGACAAGACCGAGTATTCTATTGTAATATATTTTGGGCGCTTTTTCGCAGGCGAAATGTTGCGCCGGGTTGCTTGAGCGGGTTATTCAAAGGCGGAAGAAAAAGGCAACTGAGCACGTGCTTTTATGCCTAAAAAGGAAGTGGTGTTCGGGGTCCTGGGAAAGATGCGAGAGGCGTGTGCGAGGATTTCGTCGAGTGTTTCCAAGTTTGCTCATCGTTCATTGCGTCGTCCTCGCCGTCGTTCTTCTCGACCACGCCGCTCAGCACGACGTGCAGAGCACATCTCTTATACCTTAACCCTGGATAATGCCAAATAGACCATCAACTTCATTCACGAAGTCGATTTCAAGAGCCAGTAACAACCGTCATCTTATTCTCTAATCCCTGCTTTTCCTCTCTGTTTTCTGTAACTTTTTCTCGACTTTTAACATCTCAAGATAATGGCGACGAGGGGTGGAATACCGTCAATACCACGCGCAACACCAGCGGTGGAGGCTAGGAAGGTGGAATCACTGGGCAGGAGGGTACCCAAGCGAAGGAGGTTCAATGACGAACTTGGAGCAAGTTCGTCAGGCTTGTCAAAGAGGCAGAAATGGGTAGACCAGGATGCAATTAGTATGTATGCATTTATCTTATCGCTTGCGCGTGCTCATTTCGTAGTAGCGGCTGCGAAGAAACAGTGCCAACTGCTGTCTGGTAACGACATCATTTCCTGTTACCCAACATCCGACACCACCATTGCACAAGGCGACTGGACGACATTTGTCTGTACGTAGCTCACAAACTGCTTTCTACAACTTCTAGATGCTAAGCGTCTCTCAGGGAACTCACGGCGGCCTGAATTGACCCAGAACAACCGCGTTGATGCCTACCTGTTCCGCGCCGACTCCGGACGACAGGTTCTGCACTACCGCAACCAGATCAACCCACCTAACCAAGCTGGCTCATTACAAGCCCCAGTGAACGATTCGTGGTGGGGTGACGATGGTCTCAATTGGGATGGCAAGAACACAACCTTCCAATTCTTCTGGGTTCTCATTGACAGCGACAAAACACTCGACGGTAGCCAGATAAACCAGCCTGTGTTTCAAGCAGTTCGTAAGTCATGATTCCGTCATACCCCCCGTATCTGGCCACTCACGAGAGCATTTGAATCAGAAACCACCTACGCAGATTCCGTCATAGCTTCCATGTCATCTGCCTCAGCCGCAGCATCATCATCTTCCGTCGCTGCTTCACTATCATCAGCGTCAGCATCGTCAGCGTCAGCTGCATCCGTATCAAAAACAAGAAACAACCCATCGTCAACAGGTGCCATTCAGTCGGATGACAATGCTGCAAATTTCCCCCACTGGGCAATCGCCGTCATCGTCGTCCTTGGTTTTCTCGCCATCCTCGCAGCATGTATCGTTATCTTCTTGCTTATCCGACGAAGAAGAAGACGAGAGCATGACGAACGAAGAGACTCCATGAACTCTGCGTCACCTATGATTCAGCATCCTCAAGGTGGACCTTCATCGCCTCTATTAGCAGGAGCTGTAATGGGACGAGGAGGCAGCATCCATGATGAAAAGCGGAGAGATGCGCCCAGCGTGGTTGGCCATGACGGTGCTTCGACAATTTCGCGATCGGGGAGTGCCAATGAAGGGCCATTTAGTGGTGCTGATGCGGCGATTATGGCGGATGCGTTTAGGAAGATGCTAAGGAAGCCGGACTTTGCGGGTCAGCCGGTCGAGGAAGGGGAAAGCCCGGAGAATGAAGGAAAGAGTGAGATGATTAATCGGGAGTTGGCAGAGGAGGGAAGGGATATTAGGAGTGTGAGGAGTGAGAGAGGGTATAAGCTGGAAACGACGAGCGATGACGGAGCGGACACGATACAAGACCATCGGGACAGATAGAACTCGTTTTTCGGTTCCTTTCTGTTTCGTTGTGCTCTCCTGATTGTAACTTGTATCCCAGTTCTGGCATTTCCAAACTTTCGCCTCCCTTTACTCCATTGCACTGTACCATTATACATTCACCTCCCTTCTTCGACACTTGTTACTGGCAAACTTCACATCCTTGGTCTTGGCTTTCCGCTCTCCTCCTTACTCATCATCGGTCTTTATTTTATTTGCTCAAAGCGGACTCTTTTAACACACCTATTTCAACACCTTCGGAGATGGCTTTTATATACCTTTGGCTCGAACTTTTGCGTTGCTGCCTTCCCCCGTTATTTTCCGCCTTAGAATTCCCCTCCACCACCACCTACGTCACCAGCCATTTTCCAATCCGGCTTTCCCAATTTCATACTATCGACACCTACCTTGCATCTCTCTTCCTCTCTCCTCTCCTCTCCTCTCTTCCTTGTGACGATTGACTGTATATTCTTCCTCGAACCAAAAAGGCGGTCTTCACTTATCCCAAATCCAACTCGAGTCTTACCAATTACTTTTTAATACGTATTTGAGGACTTCGTCCCACCTTCCTTGTACATATTTGTCTTCCCATTCTTTTGGTCTTTTTCGGTCGTTTCTTGGTCCTTAACCCAACCCAATATTTTTCTTCTTACTCTTCGTGGAGGACAGTAGAGTATCTGTATGTTTACTTACTTGATTCGTGGGTATGATATACGATGATACGATGACTTTGTCCTGGACTGGTATTTTTACTCTTGAGGAAAATACAGTTCGACTTTTTGTACAACTCTTATACCATTGTTCCTTGCGTACTGAATTTAATACCCTTTCTTCTGCTCTGAATAGTCGCCCTGAGTTGTACTGTATGTCACAAATCAAGGTAGATACCCCTTCGCATTGCTACTTCCTCAGCCTTCCTCTTCACTCGAGGAGAGGAATAATTATGCATGACAAGGATGCGGCACCAGGTGGTTGTCTCCAAAGCCACAGGTAGGCCATTGAATACGAAGCTAGGCGGATAGACGAGCATGAGTTCGCTGATCTTTCTACCTCTTCCTCGCTGTTCAGGTGCCCTCCGTCCAGTGATTATCTGCGTCGTATAACTATCCTCAAACATCAAGGCAATTCCGTAGATTTGCCTGAGTTGGGGTAGGACTGCCTCGACGGCGTGTGGCTCTTCAGGTGCTCGTTTGAAGTTGCATTTGAATATCTGGATATTTTGTATGGTCTGGCTTACCGCCTCCAAGAAGGCGAGGAGGTCGGCGTTTGTAATTGTTCCTCGGATGGATCCTAGTGATATGGAAGTGAGGGATACACTCGCGAAATCGAAGAGATCGGAGCGTATCATGGCAATCTCGTCAAATGCGGCATTCTTGAGGGTGGGGGTTGGAATGGTCGGGTGCAGCTCCGAGTCGCTGCCAGCCTCGAGCACCATGCCCAACCCATGGATGGATATATTTCGAATGTTTGGCCAATTTCGGTATGCACTCCTTATCATGGTCATTGTCACAGTTCGTCTTGTGTTGTTCTGCGAACGCACAAGATCAAGCCAGCGTGGGTTATCATCTTCGAGGGGTTGAATGGCGAATTCCTCGAGATTGAAGAGAGTTGGCAAGACATCGATGAGGGTCATAAGGAGCGTTCCTCGAATAGAGAGGCGTGTCAAGGAGGAAGTCATTAGGCAGACAACATTCCGAGAAGCGTGAAGTAGTCCACCGACATCGAGACTTTGATTTCCTTGCCATACTTTCGCTATGTGATCATAGAAACCAGAAACCAAATGGCAGCAATCCGGTTTCTTCCGCAACCACCGTTCAAGGAACAGCGGATTTATTTGTATCGCAGAGTTGGACCCGATTGTAGTAAAATACACCTCAATAGCGGGTAACCAGGACTTCTGGAGCAATGCATGGTTTAGGATTTGTCGTGGCCACATTTCTGCGAGGTGTGGATCCGTGACGGCATACCCAACAATTGATTTGACCAGATTAGGAGGGAGAAGGAGACGCTTCGTGGTGTTTCCGGGAAATGTAAGTATTTGAAGGGAATGGAGGTCCATCGCTCGAGTTCTTGACACGAGACGGTATGTTCCCAGCCCGCATTCAAACATCAAGCTGATTGACCGAGATTCTGCTGAGTAGAGCCACGACTTATCGTACAGTAATCGTCTCTGTGCTCTCACCCCGTGGCCCTGAGACACTATTCTCAGGTCCAACACATTATCGAAAATCGAGGAGGGGTTCCTGTAGGTACTTAGCTCTAAGACGATCTGACAGAACGGAAGGTTCTTCCTCCAAGACGGCTCTGTGTCCCTCATGTTCTGATCTTGGCTCTTCCTTGCTGTTAAGAATCTTCCATGACTGGAAGGCATTCCAAACCAGTCTGGGTCTTCTCTCTCCGTAGGGAAAGCACTTGCAGGCACATCCCTTTTTCGGAATCGATCTGGGTTTTCTCGAATGATCTGTCGTCGACGGTCAGTTATTCCGCTCCTACTTAGACAAATCGTATCGCTAGAACAGTTGCACATACAAGCTCGTGAGATAATTCTCCACCAGCTATTATCTGTAGCCGTATTCCTCGAAGATGTTGCCAGGAATCGCCTTCCAGACCGAGAGATACAAGGAAGAACTGACAAGGATTGTCCCCAATATGGTCTCCTTTGACCTGACTGTCGGGCCCATGTCCTTTCCCATGGCTTATCCAATACCCACGTTGAGGATTTAGTGAGTCCTGTTGCTCCATCGAAGTCCTAAAGAAAGCGTTGGAAAGCCTGCCAGTGGTGGCACCGGACACAAGGATCCAGATGTAAATCAACTCCGCGCGGCATTGTGTATGTGTGTTGTGACGTGCTCTTCATTCAACCATCTTGACGTTCTTCGGAAAGGTTAGAGAGTCAAGATCTCAGTCACAGAAATTGACGGCGATATGTGACGCATTCAAATTCGAACAGGGAGGAGCATGAAGGACAAGAAGATCAGAGTAGTTGTACACACTAATGATTCCATTTATATACAGATATTCAACCATATGAAGAAAAATCGATGCCTCGCCTTTTAGCTACCTTCTTCGCTTCTGTCATGCCCTCGTGATATTGGCTCATATTACCGCATGAAATTGTGACAGAATCCCAACCCGTCACCTCAAGAGCACCCGTTAGGCCTTCCAACGAAAGCCCATGGTTGTGGGTGTCGACGTACAATTGGTAGGGTGGGTAGCGAACCAAACCTATAGCCCGCCTTGTGCGCCGTGAGATCACCTCGGTGGACAGATTCTCCTGTCCGTAGAGGTATATGCGTTCGATATTTGACATCCTCGGAAGAACTTGTTCTACTGCGTGAAGCTCTTTGCCTTCGAATATTATCTCGCAGAGTTTGATCATTAACTCTGATAATGTCGAGCTGACTGCGGTTAGGAAAGCTGCTAGATCTGCGTTGCCTATTCTCTGAGTTGATTTGAGAGTCAGGATGGATAATGATTCACTCGAGAGTCTGAAGAGGTTAGAAGGTGAGAGAACTGCATGATCGACGGTCAGATTTTTGAGAGTCTTGCTTCGTATAGGTCTGCACGAAGCCTGCTGAATATCAGAGTCGTGTCGTCAGGCGGGATAAAAATCATCTTACATCCGCTGGCTCCCTGATCATTTTTCAGCGCAATGTAGTGAAGCCGTATGGAGAGAAACATACAGTGAAAACATGCCAGTTCGTGATACCCAGGCGTCGACCATAATCTCCTCGATAAATGGCCAATGCTCAACTGCCTCAATGATTTGACCAAGTGAGGCGTAACTGTCGTCCGGGTATAAATGCAGCGAAGCAGCTGCAGACGTAGCCCATTGTACTTCGGTCCCTACAAACATTCTTCTTCCTCGGACAGAAGAAGCGCGAAAAGATCGAAGATTCTTTAGGTCTGGTAGGACCTGTATCACTGGAATCAAGGTCGCTATTCCAAGGTCTAAATGGGTCAAGGTATGGCGGGCGGCAAGAACAATAGCATAGGAGGCGTTCACCAATGCTGCTGCCTCCGTTTGAGGATTGCTTCTCCAGGCTGCCGCACAATTATCGAAAAATGATGTGATGAGGCTAGCACGATGAGGTTGTCGTTGTAGGGTCTGTGCCACTGAGATGGGGTTACCCATATGATATCCGTGGTCGACATATCCAAAATCCTCCCAGAAAACTTCTAGCGCTGGAAGCCAGGACTTCCGGAGAAGGGCGTACTCAAGGATCTGGTTCCGCCAGCCCCTTTCGTAGATAGGATCTATCGCATGGCGGACGATCCGCTTAATGACGTGAGGCGGTAGATCTGCCATAGTCTTTCTGCTTCGAGAGATAGATCGAATCCTCACAAAATAGACTGGTATTTCATAGCCACTGGTTGTTATCGTGTCGGCCAGCGTTGCGCTTGGATCTCCAAGATCGACATCAAACCAGATGACTGCAGATGGGTCGGTTTCGTTACGAGTCCAGACCAGTTTATCGTATAAGATTTTCCTATCAAAGGTGGGTTTTTGGCTATAGCTGCGAGCTGATCTGATTGTGAAGGCATTGTCAAAGGCATCTGGCACTGCCTCTGAGAGCTCAAGCGTGATGGTGCACACTGACATGTTGCACCCTTCACGAAATGATTCTGTTTGAGAAAAGCCAGCCGGTTTTCGGGAGATTGCTAGGTTTCTTCGATGAAGATGGGCTGGTTGGAGTTCTTTTGGAGTGCCCGGATGTGCCCATGGTGGGCGTGCATCTGAATCGAAGCCCTGGCATTCTTTGATGGTCTAGGGTGTGGGGTGAGCAGAATCCAGCGGTGATATAGCTTTAGTACATACAAGAGGCAGAACTTCCTCCCAGTTACTTACAACGATGAGTCTGAGGCCCGGAAAGTGCTGGCAAGCCTCAGCGTCGAGGCAAAGAGATATGCCCAATGACATTGACCATGATTGGTCGGCAAGTGCTGGTCCATGACCGGCGCTATAGCTGATCCAGAAGCTACTTGAATCACGAGTCAATAAATTTCTGGGTGACCCATCAGCTTCCATACGGATAGCGTACACGATGAAGGCGACGACGGTCGAAGTCCGAGATTAGGAAGACTACCACTGGCAATGCTATGCCACGGTATTTGGCCTTGCTTGGAACTTAGAATCCAAACGGAGTTATCAATGTGGCGGTGCCTGCAGATCACTCGTGGAGGCTGACAGTGGCTGTCAACTGTTGAGGTCATTCAAGTTTCTGGTCGATGGCGAGCTCCACTTCATGCATGTTCAGCGATGAACGACCCGGGACTTGACGGTCCAATCCAGGATATCTCGACTCACGTTACGAGCAACTTGAGAAAAGAACTTTCCGAAGATAACGATGCCATCTCTGCCGCTGAGAGTACAGCTGCTGGCGAAATCCGACATGAACTGATGACAGACCAGGAGGAAGAGAACTTAGGGTTCTCTAAGTCAACGTAAGGACCTTTAGTATTCGCCTCGGCTTGCATTGACTTGCCAATGTAGTCTGTGGTGGTTTACCTCGACGGCTTTCCCACTCATTGCTGGGACATTTGGGCCGCTTGCAAACCTCTTCTCCATCTGTGCCCTAGCACAAACCTGGCGAATAGAGATTGACAATGGGAGCACGGAGGTACACGGTACAAGAGTTCCTGACCCAGCATGGTGAGCTCTGAATACCCCCGTATTCCACAGATCTGAACCTTGACTCAAACAGGCTGCTTGCTCTCAACGCGGTTTCGCTGGGAGCAGCTTGCATAGCGAACATCTTTCTCTTGCTTAACTTTGCTCATCGAGTGCGGTACTCCTTAGCTCAACCAATCACTATACTCTGCTGGTATTTAACGTCTCCCTTCAATATCAGGCGCATTGCTGATCATCCAACTAGGTACCTGTCAGCCATTTTTCTGATCATACCCCTCGGGCGGACACACGAGCTCGTTCTCCAACCTACAAATAACCACGCCTTCTCTCAAGCCTATTACTATGGGATCATATCGGCAGCCCTCTATACCATCATTTCCACCCTACTGTTATGGAACAGTCTCGGAGCATGGCACTTCAATGCCTATCCTGCTTCGTTTAATCCACTCACCCTCCCACAACGAACTCTTATGCTTCAAACGGTCTCGTATACGCTTTACCTCGCTCTCGGGGCTGGAATATTCTCGGCAGCGGAGGGGTGGAACTACCTTGATGGTCTATACTGGTGTGACTATACGTTGCTCACCATTGGCCTCGGGAGCGACTTTTCTCCATCCACCACTCTTGGAAGGGCGCTCCTTATCCCATACGCTGCCATTGGGATTACCATGATAGGTCTCATTGTTGGCAGCGTTCGTGGACTGGTATTGGAGAGAGGGAAGATGAAAGTGGGGAGACGGGTGTTAGGGAAGCAAAGAGAGAAATGGATCGATAGGGTGAACAAACCAAGGGCTGAGTGGAAGGAAAGCGAATTCGAAGCGATGAGGAGGATTGAGAAGAAAGCCGAGAGAATCCAGCGATATTCGGGGCTTGGGATATCGTTCTTTGCTTACCTTGTTCTATGGTTCGGAGGTGCATTGGTGTTCTGGTTCACGGAAAAGGTGGGTTACTCTCGCTTCCGCTAGTCACCGAAGCTAGACGCTGATTGCACTTGCAGCGACCTCAAGAGCTCACTTACTTCGAGGCTCTGTACTTCGCTTACACCACCCTACTCACAGTAGGGTTCGGCGACATATACCCCCAATCTAACTCGGGGAAACCGTTTTTCGTTGTATGGTCGCTCATGGCTGTTCCAACTGTGACCATTTTGATCTCGAATCTGGGTGAGACTCTCGTCGAGTGGTTGAAGGTCGGGACACTATGGATTGGCCAACGAACCATCCTGCCGGAACATGACCACAAGAAGAACGGAAAGAAAGCAAATCAAAAGAACAAGTCTGCCCCAGAGGAAAGGCGGAAGTTGGATCCATCATGGAATCCTGAGAAGGAGGCACGACGGGAGGGTTTGGAGAAGGACGTGGAAGAACTTGGTCAGGCAGTCGAACATGAAGAAGAATCTCGCGGTGAACCGGAGAGCATTGTCGCAAAGCTAGCCAGGGAGATTAGCAATGTTGCTAAAGACCTTGGCAGTAAGCCTCCTAGACAGTACGAATGGGAAGAGTGGCGGAATTTCCTCGCGCTGATAGGACCAAAGGAGCTTCAATCGAGCTTGTCTGGGGCAGGATCGTGTGGTGAAGAAGGGGCCGGACACGACGTCAATTGGTCTTGGCTGGGCGACGATGGGCCGCTATTTAGTAGCATGACCGAGCCTGAGTGGGTGATGGACAAGTTGTGCAAACGTTTGGAGAAGGAGATTGAACAACGAGGAAAGGCTTGGTCCTGACCGGAGTTTAGTGTGCTTTCTTGGTCTTGTTGGGTATATCCTCGGTTGACTTTCTGTATATCTTGCAATACACGCCTTCTCACATACCGATTCACATACTGATTCACATACTTGGAAACCTGTTTTTACAGTCAATGCTCACGTGAAATAGTCAAGGCGCAGGATCAGTTGAGCAAATAGGCTCAAATAACACGCTATCCCTTTCGGGGGTCGTATCATCTCACGCTCTTGCCCATGGGGTTCAGCGAACGTTCCTTTCTTCCTGTCACCAGTTCTGTAAAATCAATCTGAGTGATCACCTCAATTGATTCTGTGAGGGTTTCCAGCTCTTCTCGGAGGCATTCAAGCAAAGGTGAGTAGCGCCTGCCAATGAACCCACATTAGGCCATGCAGTGCTCAGCTTCCCAATTCGGCCATTGTCTCAAAGGATCGCCGAAACAAGGCGCACCATCTATTAGGCCCTAGTTCATGTCTCCCACTCCCAGTATCTAGGCCTTAGCCAGGACCCTATTCCCATGCTGGAACGATGATGTGGTCTATAGAACGAGCGCAGCTATCGACTTTATTCGTATCTTCGACATTCTATGGTAAATCAGACGTCAACCGTTTTCTTGGTAGGACCCCTAAATGACTCCAATATCGACAGGAATGAACATCGTTACGTTTTTCGCCACCATCCATCGTCTGCTCATCGTCGGCGGTCACTTCAAACCATGGAAACGGGTCAACCTATTCATGACTATTGCCGCACTTGCCACTTTCATCGTGTCGTCCTTCGACATGGCAGTCATCCTCAACTTCAGCGTGAAGTATTTCATCCAGAATTCACCCGAAACGCGACCCAAACTTCAAGGGCAGGCAAATTGGTGGGGGATCACCGAGTATTGCAACTTTATAGTACAGACTTTCCTGGGAGACACCGTGTTGGTATGTCGTGATCGAACTATGACCCCTGTTGAGGCTGACCGGTCCTTCTGCAGATATTTCGAGTATGGGTTCTATGGGGCTATAGCCTGAGGATCATCGCCATCCCAGTCTTGTTGGGTCTTGTTCGGACAGGTGGGGATATTACTTCCCTCGATCGTTCGTCACTCAATGTACACTAGGTTGTGGATTGGCAGTGGCAATAATGGGTGGTTCAACAATCGCACGCATTCGGCAGTCAGATATCCAGCCCTACATCACAACCTTCCTTGTTCTTACCCTTGCGGTGAACGCGGTTTCGTCTACCCTGATTGTCTATCGCATCCTGTCGGTTCATCGAGAGTCAAAGCGGTGGCAAGTTTCCAGCAGTCATGAAGACCCCCTTTGTCGCGCCGTCAGAGTCACAGTCGAGGCAGGAGTCATGTATGTTATTTCTCTTCTGGTACTCCTTGTCGTCTATCTGTGCGAATACGAACTCACAATCCCCCTATCTCGTGTTGTAAGCCACATCTCTCCACGATTAGCCACTCATTGACTAGCTTCGTTTTGTAGACATTACAATTGGTCGGCATTACATTCAATTTCGTCATCATCAGAACTGCAAGGCGCCATGATTATTCAGAACAAATAGTTTCTTCTCTCGGCAGCTCAGGGAATCGACCACCCGTCTCCATAAACATGGAGGTTAGCGTTGAACGAGATCCACCTGAGCATCTACCATCATCACTACCGCCGCCGCCGCCCTCTCGGCCACCTACTCATCAAGTGAATCACGATTGGGAGAAACCTAGATCATCTTGGGGGCCGTAGGGTAGTGAAGAGTTATACACAGGCCGTGACCGATACCTAATCATAATTGTAGTAGTACAGCATCGCGATAAATGTCCTAAAATGCGGAGTATGTAGAACCGGATACAGCAGGAAATAAGGATCATAAGAATCATAACCGTCGTAAGGTCGAAAAGCAGAATGGAGAGATGATGAACCCAGTATTAAGCATGGTCACTGACCCACCATCCAGGCCGTGTAGATACGAAAAAGAATTTGTCGCGTAAAGAGGCCACAGCCCTGGCATATTCAGCATCCCAGCTTTGAATAGTGGGGCCATGCATACTGATTGATTTCCAATGGGTGACCTTGAGAGCATCAGTCAGGCCCTTCAAGAAAGCTGACGATGGATGGTGGACATAGATGCTGCAGTTTGCCATCAGCTCGTCCTCGTCCTCACTGGGTGGTTCAAGCTTCCTGGTCAAGGCAGCGGGTGTCACCATTTCACCAGCAATCTCGACGATGGTGATGCGTTTCATTGAGGGTAGAACTGCTTCAAAAGCAAACTCTTCTTCGGCTGATGATCGGGAGAAAGAGGATTTGGTGATGAACATGGTGTCGAGGGTAGAAGCCGTGAGAGAGAGGAAATCTCTGAGATCTTGGTTGCTCAGCCCAGTTATATTGTGGAGGGCGAGACTCCTGAGGGTTGGCGTGATCGGTGATACAAATATTTCCAGTTGCGCCGGGAGAACGTGACCATGCTTGAGTTCGAGCACCTCGAGAGAGTGGTGGCGTGCTCGTCGCACAGGCTGGAGCGATAGACTAGCGAGAGCTGTCAGTGTCATGATTATATCAAAGATGGATCGACACCTACGGAATATTGCTCCTCTCCCAGCGAATTGCAGAGAATCTGCGAAGCTTCGTCCAGCGCGTCATGGCATCGAGGATGTCATCAAAGGTGACACCGTCGTTTGGGTCAACGTTATCCGGATAAGGTTTAAACAGGGAGAAACGCTCAACATCCTTCAAACACCAGAGTGATGGTGAAAGGGGTCTGAACAGGGGCCTTGCTATCTCGCACACGCGAGTATTACTTGCAAATCGGAGGATGGAAGCAAGGGCCATCCTGTCTTCCGCCTTTGAATGGTTATAGGTATATCTTGACCCTCCAAAGTCGGTCGTCCTGAAATTGCGGATGAATCGCGCCAACTCCGGCTTGGCCTTGAGGGTGCGAGCGATGGGACCTGGGTCCCCAATCCGGATTGATGAGTCTTCCCCAATGACCTCGAAGAACATCTCGATGAGCGGTAGCCACGATTTCTGTACCAAGGCAAGGTTCAAGAGGCGTGATCTCCAACGAGAAGAGGACTTGTTGATGCAGTGATCTGCTATCTTGCGTACCAGGCTGATGGGCAGTTGAGGTACTGGTAGCCGGGCTGACCTTGTAGGTAGTACTCTAACTTCCTGAACAGGGATACAGTTCGATACGCGAGGGGTTAGGGTCGGGTCACCTATGTTGGCGCTGGAGCATTGTAGGTAGAGGAGAATGGAGTGGTTGACTTCATCGCATGGGTATGTGCGATCGAATCCAATTCTGAGGTTGCCTGCATGAGCCGCAAGCCCCAATTCGTTGCCAAGTTCGAAGACGGGCGCTGTCCCAGGGAGGAGGACAGAGAGGTAGCAGAGAATGGTGCAAACGGGGAGGGGGCGGATGGGGGTAAATGACGTGACCTCTGGGCGAGGTTGGTGAGAGACAGAGCTTCTGCGTCGGTGCAGCCAGTTTCGCGTTTTGAAACGGGGAACTGTAGGCTCCCGAGGCAGGGTCTCGATGTTAAGACCCTTAGGTTTTCGAGGTCCTAGACAGTCATCGATAGCCTGAGGTAAGCATAAGAAACGTCAGTATTCTAGGCAGAGATGGGCGAAGATAACCAGCGCACCAAGTCACGGAAATCCGAACCTTGACTGTATACGACCACCAACCTGATGCCGGAGAAAGAAAGATGCGTGTGTCCATCCAGTATGAGGGAGAAGATGGACGTATGGGCATTCGGCCGGTAGTCTTTGGTGAACGAGCTGGAATACGTGTTCACACTCAACCAGAAGGAAGGAGCAGAATCTGGCTGTACACGCCGTCCTGCCATCCTGGCGGTGTTGTTCCGGCTGTCAAGTCTCTCGTACCAGACTGTAGAGAAGAAAGACAAGATCCAGCAGCGGTGTACGGTCTTTATGCCCTATACAGTGTCAGGACGGTCATGACTGTTAAGTACCAAGCCTGATGATCATCCATGTTTCGTCCAAGGAACCCAGCACTCGGGTCCGACTTGGTGCCGCTGCTGTATGTGTTTGTGGTGTTGCGCAATGACTTGTTTTGCTTCTTCCTTTTCCTTTCGAAGGAAGCTACAACGGCACTCCAAGGTGTGCATGCGGATTTCCAACGGGCCAACCATCGTGACCGATTGATGAGCTGGTATGTCTTCTCGTCCTTTCCCAATTGATCAGTCATTTGGTACATTGTCCGAATGATTCCAGACGGAACCAAGTAGCTGTCTTGAGAAGTCATTGTGGGCTTAAAGGGCTTCGAAGAGAGATTTGAGCTCTCGAGAACGTGGTGCAATGTCAGGATGTAAGCGACAGGATGGGAAACCATCAAATTGCAAATTTAGTTGATCGCGAAAGGAAATGATTTTCCGATACAATGTATGGTCACGACAAGCCACTGTAAGGTGTGCCCGCACCCTCCTGTTAATAGACTTATCAGAATAGGCATATGAACTTACGGGTATCGAAGAACGCCGGTATCATGCATCCTTACCGATTACTTTGGCCAAAGATGGTATTTTTCGTAGTCGAGTGAATCTACCTGGGCGAATGGAGAATGGAGAAGTATACGAATAAGCGTATCCTATGTTGAATCCCTGCAAGGTAGTGGCAACGCATCTTCAAATTCGATCTAAGAGGGATCGATTATGGCAAACTAGACAAAGTGGGATTCAACCATCCCTCTGCATTTGTTCCTACTCAACCCACATCTTGAGGTCAATATCCCTCCGTTTTGCAACCTCCACAGCCTGCTTTTGCAGTGATGGTATACCATCTCGGTCCTCAACGAACCGAAGATGAACATTCTTCCAATCGCATGTCTCTAATGCTTTCGGAAGAGGTACCATGAATTCCTTTGAGATATAGTGAAGTTCGATTTTCCCACTCGGCAAGTTCGTATCAGCACCGTGACTATTTCCCTCTCCTCTCCGCGCGAAAAGGAGATTTTCTGTGAATGCGTCGCCCGTAAGAGTGAGGTTCTGTAACGAGCTCATCCCTGGGAGAACTTTTTCAACGGCTGGTAGCTCTCCGTCCTCGATAGCAATTACGCAACGCGCAACTTCAAGTCGCTCCAGGGTTTCGCGTTGTGATGAGAGAAAGGAGAATAGCTCAGAATTGTTGAGATTTCTAATTGCTAGCAGGCGAAGAGAAGACAACCTGGCGCTGATGAACCATGACAAGGATGACCCTGTGAAGTCTCCAAATAAGAGTTCTAGTTGTCGAAGGGAGGGGAAACATATGTCATTGTGGGAAGCGGGGTTTTCGCTCGAGGCAGATTTTACCGTTTCACTTGAAGGGTAGTATCAGTCAATGTTGAACGCAAACGCTATGCAAAAGAAACCTACGATGGCTGAAGGATGTCGCTCTGCGGCATCCAATTAGCCCAAGGCTCGATAGTGAGACTACGCAGCTTTGGCCAGTATCTCGTGATTATTACTGCATCTTGTACAGAGTAGTTAGGTGAATTCCCCCATCCCAAATCATGTCTCCTGATTTCGGAGGTGTAGGAAGCCAGCTTTAGAGTTTCAACTGCCTCCAACCGGGAGAATAAATCCTTGTGCAAGACAAACGATGTTTTGTAGAGCAACAAGCGTTTGAGATTGGCCCTTGCATGACGGAGAACTGGCTTCGTCACCGTTAGCACCTTCTCCTCATTCTCGTGCCACGGAGCATGGTTGAGGGACAACAGACTTTCATTATAGTCGGTGATGCGGCTCCCACAATACGGATGGCGGTCTATAAACCGACAAACGGCTCCAATGTCTCCCAGATGGTCTATTGGAGTGGTTCCGAGGAACTCGAAGAACACGTCCTGCAGGTGGGACCAAGACTTCTGAATGAGGGAGAGATCGAGGAGATCCTTCCTCCAGCTCTTGGAATAGATATTCACGGTGAGACGAATTATGGTGCGGAGGATATTTTTTGGGATCCGTTGAACAAGGATGGGTTTTCTTCGATCCTTGGTGGGAAGAATTCGTATGACATGTCTGGAGCAGTAGTATCCAGATTCGTGAGCATAGTATCTGTCATTTCTGACGACCTCCATAGATAAACGGGCAAGTTTAGAGCTCGAAGTCATCAGTGTACGGTCGAAGATGATTCGATATCCCGAAGAGAAAGCCTCTGATTTGAGACTCTTGGGTTCTCGAAATTCGAAGTCGCATCGGTAGAACATCTGGGGATCCGATACGACCTCGAAGTAGAGTTCGAGAGATGAAGATTCAGATACAAGGGAGGCATATCTTCCCAGGGTGTGCTTCAACCGGGCGCTGGTTCTGTAATACGGATAGTATCGCACAGATGTCGGTCCGAACACCTCCACCTCCACCTCCTGATGACGTTCACGCATCATCTGTGAGGTGGGTGGAGTGAGTTCGGATCGCAACTTTCACGTAGGTAGAGCCTCACCATTTCTGTGTTATTTTTGCAGAGAAATATCAAGCGAATTGTCGAAAACGCCTGTTCCGTGCCCTCATCAAATACGACAGAGACGGAGTACTCATGGATTGGCTGCTCGGACTGAGTTAGTCCAATGTATGTATCACGGCTGATCCAATGAGATGCGGCTGATGCTTTCGCTTCGTTCATCGACTCTTCTTGAGGATGTAGACAGTTGGTCTTCAAAGGCGCTCAACGCGCTGGTGGCCGCAGTGAGTAGAGGATCGCTACACAGCCACAACATCAGCCTCACTGTGGTAGCCTCCGGTTTTCGTCACCTGTGCATGGTTCGAGGAGCGCACGAAAATTACACGAAAAACATGAGTCCTCATTTCTGGGGTGTTCTAAGTCCTGGCTATGAGCAAGTTCGAGTTTTAAGATAAATCTGATTATGGTGAATAGACGGGATAGTGGGGTGTATTCGTGGCTAATAGCCAACTAATAGCCATACTGGTTTATGGTAAGGATTATCTTTCTCCGTTTTGCCACTTCTTGAGCTTTAGCTTTCCAGCGTGAAATTTCCTCGATATCATCCACAATGCCATCGAATCCGATACGAAAATTCTTCCAATCGCATGTCTCCAATGCTTTCGGAAGGTGTTTTACCAATACTTCGGATGCAGAGTCGAGTTCAATCGTTCCATCCAGCGGGTTTGCGGGAGTGCCTTTCTTTCCTCTTTGAGCAAAGAGAATGTTTTCCGTGAATGCATCTCCCGACAGGGTGAGATTTTGCAACGAGCTCATCCTCGGAAGAGCTCTTTCAACGGCTAACAATTCACCATGGTTGGCGGTGATTCTACATGCTGCAACCGTGAGCTGCTCCAATGTTTCGCTTGTTGATAAGAGAAAGGTAAGCAGCTCAGAGTTGTTGAGACTTGTGAGACCGGCTAGGTCGAGAGAACGCAATTTGGCGCCGAGAAACCATAATAAAGACGAGCCCGTGAAGTCACCATAGATCAACTCCAGCTTCCGAAGGGAGGGGAAGCAACCATCCACCTCTGAGGCTGCGCTATCGTCCGGAGCATTTAGAATTGTTTCACTTCATCAGGAAGAAGGTTGTCAGTGAGTACCCGGTACATTATGCTGTGTGCAAAATAGGCGTACCTTGCATAAGGGCCGTCATACTCCAACATTGTATGGGACCATGGCGAGATGGTTAGAGAACGCAACTTTGGCCAGTGCTTCATGATTGTTGTGGCATCTTCTACTGAGAAGATACAGTCATCGTCGTCTCTCTTAGTTTCGCCGTCATCGGAAAAGGTCAGGTTCAGGACTTCGACTACCTCAAGCTGAGAGAATAGATCCCCAAACCTGAAATTGGTTGATGTGTAGAGCATCAGATTTCTGAGGGTATGCTTTGCATGCCGAAGAACTAGCCCCGTCATGTTCTGTATTTCTGCGTCATAGTCGCTTGGGCAGTCCTGGGGGAAGATGTTCAACAGGGCTTCATTGTGATCAGTAATGCGCCTTCCACACTCTGGGTGACGGCCTATGAAACGAGAAATCGCGTGAAGATTTCCCAGTTGATCCGTCGGAGTGGTTCCGAGAAACTCAAAGAAGATGTCATATAAGTCGGACCAGGACTTTTGAACAAGAGAGTAGTTCAGAAGGTCTCTCCTCCAGCTCTTGGCGTATGTGTCGACGGTCAGACGAACTATGTCACGAAGTAGCCTCTCCGGAATGTGTTGAACAAGACTGCCCGTTCTACGAGCATTGAGGGGGAGAATCCGGATGGAGCGTTTGGTGGAATAGCATCCAGTAGCATGAGAGCCATTGCCATTTGTAATGGCTTCCAAGCAGAATTGGACAGCGTTTGAGTCCGAAACTGGCGATGTTTGATCATAGATGACTCGATATCTGGAAGATCGAGCCAGAGCCTCCCATGCAAGGCGGCGGGGATCTCGGAACTGAAAATTACATTTAAACCACCACCCCGGGTCCTGTGTGACTTCGAAGAAGAGTTCTAGAGTCGAAGGTTCGGGTATAGAGCCATCGAATCTCCTCAAATTATGTGTTGGCGGAATAATGGACACGTGCCGTGCTGAGGTCGGGGCAGAGTTCCTCACCTTCCGGCGACGTTCACAAACAATCTCAGGGAGAAGTGAGTGGAAGAGTCCGAAATGCTTTAACCATGATTATATCTCACCGTTTCTGATAAGTTTAGTACATTCTTGCGAAAAAGTATCAAGCGAACTCTCGAAAATGCTTGCTCTGTACCCTCATCGAAAATGACAGAGATTGTGCAGTCATTATGTGGCCGATGAGCTGCGGTAATTTTCGTCTGTATATCACAGCTAATCCAATGAGATACGTCTGGTGCTTCATCCATCCAGGATTCGATGCCACTTGACAATGATGTGGTAGAAGGTCAAGGATCCACTGCACAGCCACGTCAACTCCCATGCCTGCTGTTTTCATGATCAATCGCCTCGTCCTTCGAAGGATCTTCTGAGAACTTTCATGGTCTTCTGGTCCATGTAAGCAGATTTTGGATGAAATTTAATTCCAAATTTTAAACCAGAATATCTAAGTACTTGACCTACAAGCGACCTTACAACTCGAACTCTACGTGCATCCAAGCCATTCATGAAGATGACCACTGCGTCCGAAGTACCTCCCCCATCTCTACTGCGCCAGCCCTCGGAAGTATTGCTACCTCAACTCCCCCCACAGGTTCTATGGAAGCCAACGCGTCCATCATCAGTCCATCCTTTATGGCGTATATCGACGATTTGGCAGACATATCTGGGCCTGGCTGAAGCTCTAGTCTTCTCAGCGACGATGGAAGTATTGATGGGAACAGCGATCCCGACTTCTCTGTCACTGTACTTTCACCCGCAACCTTTCCCCTGCCAGCCAAAGCCTCCTTCACCTCCATCGCAAACGTCACAGCCATGTTCAACCCCGACACTCTGAGCTCCTTCAGCTTCGGGCATGATACTTCCAATCCTCCCGCTTGTAGTAACCCATGAGGGTTCCGATTGCCATGTAAATGTAACCTTTCAAGAACAGGAAACTTTCCTGGTGTCGTAGGGAAAGAATAAAACCCAGAAACCGTGAGATGCCGTAATCTCAGGAAAGAAGTACGGAAAAGTCGAGAGATAGCGATCGTTGCAATATGTGGAGTAGCACAAACGAAAGTCAACGACTCCAGCGTCGATGCAGCAAGTGTCAAGATCCGCATAATCATGTTTAATGGTTCCGAGGCATCTCGTGTTCCTGGTATTGGTGGAACCGATTTTCGAGTAGGCGTATCTTTTGACAACGACGTGTGCTGATCAGAGATAAACAGGTGGCGTAGCTGCCTCTTGTAGAATGGTGTATTTTCCAATTTCTCAGCTAGTTTGCTGATCATTTTAGGTCCCGAAATAGCTAGTGACTGGAGGAGGTACGTCTCTGCTATTGACCTCAGATAGTGAGAGGTAAGGCATAGTGACTGGGCTGTAATGCCATCATCTAGGCACGCGAGCTCGAATATGTGGGCTTGAATTTCGGGGGGACAGAATTGAAGGCTCATGGTGTGGGTCTGGCGGGAGAAAATTTGGGTGGGGAGGATGTCGGTGAAGGCGCTCTGGGAGGAGCACTGAAGATGAGTAACTACGCCTCAGGTTGCTCATTTTCCTTTTCGTTCGATTGCGTCCTTACCGATGATGATCCCAAGGATGGTGCAGCAATGTCGCCAAATGTCGCCATCTTGTATGCTCACGTGATCTTGAAGCGA
Source organism: Clitopilus hobsonii (assembly GCA_015708445.2). Taxonomy (NCBI): domain Eukaryota; kingdom Fungi; phylum Basidiomycota; class Agaricomycetes; order Agaricales; family Entolomataceae; genus Clitopilus; species Clitopilus hobsonii. Next base: position 464,090 of record CP068003.1, on the reverse strand, counting down.
GACGCGTCGGGATCACGCGTGGTTCTTTGCTCTTCGCGAATCCAGAGAAGCTTCAAGCTAGCCGCAAACTCACGCGGAGCTGTGATTTCGCTAGATGCGTGTACGAATAAGCCTTCCCATTGAATGCTTCATCACAAACTACTTAGAATTAGCGAGAGCCAATTGTGAGGAGGCGGTATATCATGAGCTGTCACTACAACGATTGGCGTCGAATCAAAAACACAGGTCAGTAACAGGAGATTTCGCTAGCCCTACACGTATAGAAGAAAGCCATACCGTAGAAAAGTGCCACGAGCTTACTTGTGCCGACAATTCCTAGGTGTGATAGTGGGGTAGGTCGTAACTCACGCCGCCACTTAACATACGGAGCCTTGGGGACTGAGCGGGTGTAGACAGCTACAATCAGAGAATCAGTCTCAACGCTGTGCTCTTAGATTCAAAAGGTCTTGAAAGTGATGGGTATCTTTGGAGAACGGTGACGTCCGGCGCCCACAAGAAAATTGAGGAGGCAAGTTATTCATGGTGACTTATCGTCTACTTGTCTGTCTTTGGTGGACAAAATAGACCCGAAGAGTTCGTATCTACAGTCGGTAGTCCTAGTCAAAATCATACAAGAGACGTCCAGAGACGTCTCCAGTTGCCATTGGTAAAAATACCTGCCTGAGCTAAATTTATCCGCCTGGTGGCTTGCGCATTGTCGGATGGCACAAAAATAGTCGCCTTCATCCTCAGAATTATAATAGCTGTCCGCAGCTCCAAGGCGAGCTGTATAAATGACTACCCTTGACGCCACCTCTCTCTCGACGTTTCCTCCCTCTCTGACTCTCACTAATCTCGAGCCAGAATGAATTTCTACCCCTGCGAAGTTTCGGGCTAGCTAGTGGTTGCCGACCTTGCCGCCAGACGGCATGTCCCGCAAGCTATTCAAAGTCTGAGAAGGAAAGGTGGGCGAAACCTCTTTCAAGGGTGTTCAGCTCGTCATCTTACCGTTCCTTCTCCATTCTTCTAGCTTCAGCATCATCCTTTCACAGTTTGACATTTCGTCATCATGTCCATTCTTGTACACAACGGCTGAACCGCAGCAGGCAGAACGTGAGCGGCATGATATCGCCGAATTTGAACGCGAGGCCATGGGGAGGGTCATGAAGGGCAGGTGGGAGTAGAAAATGGTCGTGGTTGAATCGAGCATGGTTTGGGCGTTTTTTGGAGGCCAAATGCCCAGCGAAAGTGCGTTTCAGCCCTGAGGACAAGGCAAGCACAAGAGCAAGCCAAGGTCGGCTTGGAGGGCGGCCATCAAAATGATGGCTTATGTTTTCCAAACTCGTGGCCTTAGCGATCACCAAGGCTCTTGTCATCGTTCCCAAGCAATTTACATTCCACCCCCAACGCTCCTTTCGTCGTCCAAGATGCTCTTGTCGACACTCTTGGGCCTTGGCTTCTGCAGCAGTGCTGCCAGGGCAATCACTGTATACGGACAGATCCCTCTTGGCCAAACAAGCGCCTCAGCACCTCAAGGTTTACCAACTCAAGCTCCATCAGCAGGCAACAGTAGTGTCGCAAACGCAGCCTACGACAAGACGCTCCTTAACCCACCAGCATTACCCGATAACCCAACATTACAGATAACGCTCAACCTACAAGCTACGAATGACACTGTACCAAACCTGTCGATTATGCAGCATGGTTCTTTCTATGGATTCTCGGTGGAAACCTCCGTAGTAACGCAACTCAGTAAGTCTTGGATCCCTCGATGCTGCTGGAAACTGCATGCTAACTGGGTGTTTAGTGGGCAAAAACTCGTTCGTAGACCCGCTATAGCTCCGAAGCTTTGTGCTGACCCGAATACCAGAACCCACATTCAGCCAATTTTCCTCAACTTGATCTCGCAAGTCGTCCAACGTGCAGGTGGTCTGCACATCCGTATGGGTGGTAACACCCAGGATTTCGCATATCTCGTTGACCATATCGACAACGGACATGCCACCTCCAAGGAGCAGAGTGACCCCAAGAATCCCGTACGTGCCCTACCTACTGGATTACCAGTGCAAGCCGTTGACTTGTAACATAGACCAAAACGCCTTCTGTGCTCTACAGCATTGATTTCTTCTACCTCGCCTCGAACATCTCTGCCCTCGTGCCCGGCACACGGTGGTATCTTGGTACGTCATTGTGCCTCCCTTACTGATGTCAGGCGCCTAAGACCACTCAATAGGTATCCCTTTCAACGACACCTCAAACTGGCGATTCGAGATCGCTGAGCATGGTCAATCCATCCTGGGCGATAATCTCATTGGTCTGCAAGCCGGAAACGAGCCCGATTACTACGGCCAGTAAGTGTACATATGCGTTGGATACCTTGTGGTGGCTGACATGCATGAATAGGCACGGACACCGAGACCCCAACTATGCCCCTCAAGACTACTTCAATGAGTTTGGACAGATGATCAATGCCCTCAAGGCAGATACCAACGTTCCTAAGCAAAACATCCTCATCGGCCCTTCTCTTGCTACTGGTCCCTGGTCCCCTCAACAAGTCTGGGATACTGGCTACCTAGATGCCTATAAGGATTCCCTTCTCGCCATCAGCGTCGAACAGTATGTCTTGCTCTGGTTCTTTGCAGCTGACTATGTGCTAACCATGCGCTCAGCTACCCGAGTAACAATTGTTTCGTCACCTATGGCGTTGGCAGTTACACCGATCCTCAACAGGCTTTCGGGTCCTTCCTGTCCCATGATGCTGGTGTCAACCTCGTCAAGGACTACCTCGATTCATCCGCTCGTGCACAGGCCCTTGGCAAGCCTTTCATCATGTTCGAGACGAACTCCGCTACTTGTGGTGGTCTTCCTGGTATTTCGGACAGCTTCGGAGCTACCCTTTGGGCATTGGACTATGGTTTCACCATGGCCGCGAGCAACTTCTCCCATGCTCTTCTCCATTTCGGTGGTCAAAACGTCTACTACAACCCCATCACCGCTCCCCCCACCAACCAGTCTTCTTTCAACCAATACACCGTCGGTGGTGTCTTCTACTCCATCATCGTCGCCGCTGAGACTTTTGGCAAGTCCAACGTCTCCCAGATTGTTGACCTTACCCAACAATGGTATGCACCTTCCTATGCCGTTTACGACAATGGCAAACTCGACAAGGTTGCGTTCTTCAACTACATGTCCGACAACAGTGGCGCACACGACATCACCGGTACATTCACCGTTAACGGCGGTACTGTTCCTCAGACCGTTTACGCCAAGTACCTCGCTGCTGATTCCGTAGCGGTGAAGACCAATATCACCTGGGCCAACCAGACTTTCGGAAACGCCTTCCATGTTGACGGGTCTCTCAAGGGTGACCTGGACATTGTTCAAATCCAATGTGACACCGCCAATAACGCATGCCACGTCCCAGTCAAAGCACCAGGTTTCGCATTGGTGTTCTTGAACAACCCTAATCCTGACCCGAGTGGACCGACCACATATGCGACTACTGCGTATACGAAGTTGATCAACACTGCAACTATCGATCCTTCGGTGTTGGCTACTTCGAATGGACACAATCAGAAGGATAGGTTGCAGTTGGGAAGCACGAGTTATGGAAGTGTCAACGGCGCTATCAGCGCCAGGTTCGTACCCGGACTGGCAGTCCTAGGAGCGATGATTGGGGGACTGTTGGTGTTGGGCGGTATGCGGTGAGCGAGGAGGTGGATGGTGATTGTAACAGTGTTGATATGGATAATATGGATCTTTGAGATTGTTGACTCTTCTAGCTAGATCTAGGACTAGTAGTTACTTAGTAGGAACATTGAGCTACTTACATGCTACGTGCTATAGTTGCGCTTTGTTTTAATAATGTTATCTTGGGAATAACACCTATACCACATCATCCAGGGCTCGAAGTGTCGCGTCCATTAATTTGTCCAAAGGGTAGGTGACGTGGGACGTATGTGATTAGAACGTGGGGGGAGGTACATATCGAAGTGATAATTGTACAGTTTCGGGGGGAAAGTCTCTAAAATAAGCACCTCTCTACCATTTGGCTCAGTAATATATTCTGGATCTACGCTTACAACTACGTGCACAACGATAACTGAAGCATATACAGTGCAGCCTACTCTGAATCAGAACTATCTTTTGAATGAGGAAAGCGAGATTGCAGTGCCCTCAGGATCAGCCGAGTAGTGCGATGCCTCTCTTTTCAGCGACCTGCCTTGCCTTCTGCCAACGTGGGTCATCTTGGACGGTATTACGTATACCTGAGAACACGATGGATTGCCAACCAGTAACTTCAATCGCCTCAGCCAATGTGTCCAAAAAAGCCCAGATGCTGCTGGCATCAGTTGTGATACTCAACATTGAACGCGTTTTTCGCCTTGGACCCCGATTGTATAACTGCATTCCTGAGATGAGCGCCGATGTAATTTCACGCTCTCCCGCAAGCTGTAGCAGCTCGATTTTGGTCATCTTGGGGAGAACCTGCTCAATCGCGTGATGATGGCCTGGTTCTATCGTCATCTCGCAATCGTACATAGTCAGCTTCGTCAGCATCATGCGTACGCTCGTCAAAAGCTCCAACAGGTCGTCGTTCATAATCCCTGTGACGCCATGTAACTGCACTTCGACTAGCGATTTGCTTGAGAATTTACGGAGGCTCTGACCGTCTAGCCGTGAATGCCTAACGATCAGCTTCTTCAGAGTGTTGTTGGCTGACTTGTGTCCGCTGGTAGGAACCTGGGCAGATTTAAGGTCCAAGGACTGTGACTTGTTATGGCCAACAAGTTCATCTTGATTACTCCTAGGATGTTTGTAAGCTTCTAGTTCAATGAAGGTAGAGGCTCGTGTACGTACAACCTATCCTCTGTAGGATTATACTGCAGCCCCCCGATCCCTATGTACCGGATGAACGGCCAATGATTAAAGGACTCCGCGATTCGATCAACAGTCGCTATATTTCTCTTGGATGACTCGGACTGCCGAGACATTGCATGTTGCCTCCACTCGGTACTGTTCTCGGTAGCGTTTCGCGCAGATCTGTAATACAAAACGGAGAAATGGCGAATGTTTGTCATATCCGGGAGCAAGTGTGCGATCAGAGGCAGGGTCGTTGATTCGATTGTTAAATGTGTTAACGAATGTCGCGCGGCAGATATTATAGAGCGGCAAGCATCCCATAATACTAGCACATCGATTGATTTATCAGCCTTCCAGGTAGAAGGGGTATCATCGTAAAATGAGGTGATTAGATGTGCCATGGTAGGTCGCAGTTGTAGAGAACGTGCAATTTGAATAGGATTTATTCTGTGATTTGTGTCTGCAACCTCTGAGAATACCTCCCAGAATATTTCTAGTGCTGGGAGCCATGCCTTCTGAAGCAGGGCGTATTCCAGGATGCAATATGCCCAGTCGTCGTCGTAGTGAGGGTCTACAGCATGACGAACGATCGATCTGATGGCAAGAGGGGGGAGGTCCTTCGCGGGTGCTCGATTGTTAGGAATCGGCAGAAATCTCACAAAGTAAACGGGGGCCTCAGTCCCTAAGTATTTGGATTGGGGGTGTAAGAAGCACAGCGACATCGAAGAAGGTCCTGCGTCCATCTGAAACCAGATGACGGTCGAAAGATCATAGTCACCGCGAATTCAAGTTTTGTCGTAGAGTATTTTCTTCCTAGATGTGAGGTGGTGGTTACTCTCGTTCATCGCTACCAATGTGTGTCCCTTGATCCCCAACTCTAAGATGTCGGGATGCTCCTCATCCGCGATTACAGTTTCAACAAGTTCGAGAGCGATCGTCCGTGTGAACAGGCTGGGCCCATTACCTGCTAGTTTATATTCAGTGGTTGGCTTGAACCCTCGAGTCCTGTGTAAGCTCTGCCGATGACGATTTGCCGGACGAAGCACTTTTGGAACGATTGGCGGTTTCTGGAAATTCTTGAAGCGCTCTACCCACCAATCGAAACCACTGCATTCATTGAGGATCTGCCGGACGGTAAGTATTCTACCTCTTTGAGAGAACGGTGTTAATACCGGCAAGCAAGGCACATCTGGGTCGCATACGATTACCACTCTCAAGCTAGCCAGTTGCCTTGGGATGTCGGCGCCACAACAGATTGACAGACCAAAAAGAGCGCGTTTATCACGGCCTTGCATCTTGGGTCCATGACCAGCACTGTAGCTCATCCAGAAGGAATTGCCCGGAGTGGGTGGAGAACAAGAACGGTTTTCATCAACCTGCATTCTCAACTGGTTGGTTGATCGTGTACAAGTTGCTGTTTTTGCCTGGATTTAACCACGAGGTAAAGACTCGGATCTGATCACCATTTGATCAGGATCCCAGCTCGACTAGGACGTACGTGCAGCAACTAAAGTGGGAGGAGAAGACTCAAATTTAAGGAATTATGTGTGACAAATCACTACTGAATGGGCACTGGTTGGAGCAACGAAAAAACTCTTCCTCCAACCGGAGTCGACGCCAGCAGGATTTGAACCTGCGCCCTCAAAGAGGAACAGATGGTTCGAACGAATTCGAATCTGTCGCCGTAACCACTTGGCTATAGCGCCGTCACGATCATGCCCCGCCTGTCACCCACAGGGCGTTCAAGCGCAGATGTTTTATGAGCAGGCGGCCCAAAAAGAAGCCACCACCGATGGGACTCGAACCCACAACCTTCGCCTCCGGAAAGCGACGCGCTACCATTGCGCTACAGCAGCTTGCCATCGCTTAGAGCTTCGTTACCTCAGACCCGGCTTGGTGTCAACCATCATGCATCATGTCCATCATCCGAGCCATATGGTCCAAGGCGAACGTGCGCTTCATTCCTTGCTTCTCTGCGTCTCTCTATCAACGAGAGGTCTACAAATGAAGAATAGCATGGCCAAGAGGATTCTCGTATTTTACCCCAGCGAAGGGCTTCGAAAGAGGGAAGCTACTCAGCTTAATCGAGCCAATCGACATTGGCAATTTATCGATTGAATTTTGGTGATGATGAAACGCTTGACATCCGCCGTGCAATTGTCCTTCTTGGCTTTCATCCATTTGGACATTGTTCTTGGGTCTACAGCTGCACCCAGCGTGATGGACGCGGCTAAGAAGACGACGAGCTATACGGTGAGCTCCACGATAATTGGCTGGTTAAGAGTAAGGGCTGACTAGCTTTTTTACAGTACGTCCCAGGCTTCTTTGCCCAGGACAATCTCACCGCGACTGGTATACCCGCTGTTAGTCCACAATATCAGGCCACTAGACGAGATGCTGAACAAACCCTGCTAGGTTCCTCCCCGATTTGGTCTCCTGGACGATTCTGCTCACCGCTGGCCCAAGCTATTTGCTGAAGTCGAGAAGCTGAACCACCATGCAGAGAGAGGAGTATCGTACAAGTTTTTCCTCCTGGGAAGACATGGTGAAGGATATCGTGAGTTTACTGTCGTTCACTGTTCAAGTTGTGCTGATGCATCTGGCAGACAACGTTGGTGAGGCGAAGTACGGAACTCCTGCCTGGGATAGCTATTGGTCTAAGTTGGACGGGGATGGTGAAATCACTTGGGGTCGTAAGTCCTCTTACGTGTTTCCGACGTCTTTAAACTAAAAGCCTTCTGCTGCAGCTGATGCCGAGCTGACAGCTCTCGGGCAATCGCAAGCTGAAGTCGCCAGCGCAGCGTGGAAGACCGAGCTTGCAGCCCATCTCCCTCTCCCCGGCCGGCTGTATAGCAGTCCTTTGACTCGCGCCATCCAAACGTACAACATCACGTTCGACGGAATCATTCCCAAGCATCATACTGCACCTGAGATTCTAGAGGTTGGCACTCTCCTTTCCCCCTGCTGCTACCCATACTGACACGGCGCCCATACTGGATAGTTCTGTCGCGAGCAGTACGGAGAACACACGTGCGACCTTCGTCGTACTAAGACCTACCTCAGGACCACATTCCCTCACTTCAACATCGAGCATGGCTTCGCTGAAACTGATCCTCTTTGGGAAGCTGATGTTCGAGAGCCGTCCGAACATGTGGCCTCTCGTGCTCATAGTGTTCTTGACCGAATTTTTGAACATGACAAGGATGAAATCTGTACGTGTTTTCCTCGTTCTTTGCTCTGACATTCAGACTTAAATTGGCCCTCAGTTATATCCATCACCGCACATAGCGGTTATATTAACGGATTCCTGAACGCTACCGGACGGCCTAATTACAGTCTACCCACCGGAGGTGAGCATCCTCTCTTTACTTTGTTTTCCTCCTGCTCATTCCTCTTTCAGGTGTTCTTCCCATGGTCGTCAAAGCCACAGTCAAGCATTGAGGAGGCTCGCGCCTAGTAGTTATATCTACGCGTTTATTAAAGACATCATCCCTTCTCCAATTACAAGATGTATTCCTACGTCAGATATACAACCCTCGAATGCCAAGCCAAAGCATTACTTCTATCTGATCGACGTCTACGAGCCATGTGCAGACTGCGCTCTGAGCCAATCCATGCGTCCATCGGCGCTTATCATGTGCTTTCAGCGTCCACCTGACAACTTGACGAAGTCATCATCCTTTCATCCAGATCCTTCTGGGCTACGCAATGTGGCTTCGAGAGTGGAGGCAGTGACGCTGCTGTGTCGTGTTCGATAACGTTCAAATTCCTACGTGACTTTACCTCCGCAGCTTGTAGAATAGGAGGAGGCTATAAAACCAAGACTGACTCCATCCTTGACCAATGCCACCACGACTCAGTAACCTCGTACTTGGAACTTTCCTCGGAATCGCCGTTATCCTCCTTATATTCCCAGAGCAACTGCACAGCTTTTATATCTCCTCCTCTCTATCACATTCCACCATGTCTGAATCATCTTGGTCCTCGCCCTTTGAAGGATGGCACGAACGAGCTTTGAGCAATCCCCATCCTGATCCGAATACGTTCACGCCATCTCGCGAAGCACTGCGATTCGCGGTGCTCAGGAGCGCTCCTGTCGAGCCGGAAGGCATATCACTCGCGTTCTTCAGTCCTCCCAGCTCAAGGAGTGTCCCCGACGGAGGACTAGTCGCAGTTGACGCTCTAGGTCGGGTCGTCATCGTCTCACCCAGAGATGCGAAGGGTATCCTGGATTTAGCGCAGAAAACATTGTCGTTACCCGCGACTGGATCCTTCAGGAATAGATGGATCATCAACCAGCCTATAACTTCTCAACCCATCGATCGGATCTTCGTACCGAAGTCGGATTCCGCCTCGTTGGTGGATGATAATTACGAGGTTAGCGTGCAGGGATTTTCGAAGGAGAGGAGGGATTTGAAGAGGCCGGTGGAAGGAACAAATGAGCTACCTGATGCATTGTTCGAGTTGGAAGGTTTGGTACTTGAAGCAAGGGACGGAGCAAGCACACCAGGGAATGATAGGAGGAATGAGGATGTGCTTGGAAAGGTTAGAAATGTGGTGCAGGATCTCTTCTAAATGGCGGAAGGCAGCCACATGTGAATGAATTGTACTTTGTGACTGTAATAGTAATACATGCTCGAATCTGCCGATCCCTAAGCTCAATTGAGGGAAGAGAGCTGGGTATACAATCCTTTAGCCCAAAGCCCATCAGCAGCAGTTGCGGGGTGAAGTGCATCCTTCCAGACATCTGATTGAACCACAGTCAGCCCAGTATTCTTCCACACAGGGGACAATAGGAGGCACTCACAGACGGAAGGAGGTCCAAGACAGGTCGAATCAGTCGCTGGAACCGTGCATCCGCCGTAGGAAGAGTAAGAAGGGCAAGTTCCATTGGCTGTCTTGAATCCATATGTAGCGGGGTTATCCATGATTGTTGCGAAGAGTTTATCTGGGCAGCAAGAAAACAGTAGCGGTGAGTATGACGACAGTAGAACAGAACAAGGTGACTGACGATTATCATACACAGAGCACTTGATTCCACTATTGGAAGGCTTGCTAAGACAGAAGCTAGAGGCTTTAGCAGCTAGTTGGCCGTTAAATTCATTGATGCTATCCTGAACAGACAAATTCAATCAGGATGCTGTCTTTGTCTCCACCAAACGACATCACTTACCCTGAGCTTTGCTTGCAAAGTTCCTCCCACACCGATACCGACGCCAGCGCGGTCAAATGGGAGTACCCCATTGAACACGAACCGTCTAGCACCAGCTTGGTACAGGCGGTCAACAGTGTTGAAATAGCTGATAAGATCAGTGTTGTAGAGATCGGTCCCGTTGCCGGCGGTGTTCTTGTACGAGTTGTTGACGTCGTTGGCTGCAATGCTGACTGTCAGTATGTGTCCTGGCTAAGCAAGTAAGGCAAAGACTGACTTCCGAAAGTCACAGTGAATAAGGCATTGGATCCATTCCATGCTACCTTGTCGGTCGTGACATAGGTGATGAATGAGCTGACTTGACTCCTGAAGTCTGGTGGGGATGCAAAGACGATGGAAGAGTCAGACGTGGCTCCGCTGACTGCCAGCTGTTGTGAAAATTCGGTCAGTCAAAATACAAGGGATAGTTAGGGGAAAGGGTGCTGACATCGTAGAGCTGGGTATGATTGACGAAGGTATTGAATTGTTGAAGCCAGTTAGGTCCTGCAGTCGTGCATGACTTTGGGGTTTGAGACTGTAAAGGGTCGCCAGTGCCTCCCCAGCCGATGGTCGCTGTCGATGACGATAAGTCCACAAGATTTAGGAAGGGATTTGCCTGAGCATACTATAGCTGTCACCGCTGCACAATAAAGTGAGATTTTGATGTCAAGAAGGTATGGAAGGCGAGACTCACAAGGCAAAAACGTATTGCGTGCTATCAAGGATAGACGCGAAAGCTACGTTGCTCAAGAGAGCAGCAAGAAGAACAAAGGATTGAAGGCGGAACATCGTCGTTCTTGCCTTTGTAAACTTTTCTGACCACTGTATCCTCGCCTTTATAGCGAGCTCTGGGGAGCCGAGTCGATGCAGTAAAACGAAGAAGCATGCCCAGGAAGGAAGGAGGAAGCGCTTCCGCTACCTCAGCTGATATTGGTAGAAGAGCAGGATGCAGTCCTTCCGACCAGAGGATTTGCTGTCCCATGATACAGCTTCTCGACCTCATTCATTCGAGAGCATAAGCCAATCAGAGAAACGTCAAATTCGAGGCATCGTCTTTCAGACCTTCACACAAGGCTACCGCCGGCATGCAACATAAGCCAGTAGTGTGTATTGGTGATTCCGTTTGCTCGTTCTTGAGTGATTGCTATTCTCTGTTCAGAAATGGTCGTCTGTCTGCTAGTCTACTGTCGAACCGCTGAGGCTACCATCATCGACAAGTGACCATTCTAGCACGTTTCAAGACCATACGAGGGTGGAGAGAAGCCAAATAAGCGACGTCCTGCATGCAATTGGCTCTGTCATTGTCGTTGCTGATGAAAGGCACATGGAGGTCAACCGTTGAGTTCAGTCGCCTCCGCCGCATCAACGCACATTCACACGAACCACCATGACCATCTGGCACAGCGAACAAGTGACCTCTGCTCAACATTCTCCTGTCGCTTCAACGTCGTACCAGCTGATATGAATCTATGCTAAATTGGTTGACGAAGCGTTATAAGCAGGCTTTCTTGGCCTGATGGCCGCCAATTCGAAGCCTCGAAGAATCTCACAAGAATCGGCCTCGGTTTACCATGTTATTCAAGTTGACTAGTCTCGTGGGTTTCCTGGCGTTGGCTACCCACGTGGAGGGAATTAATCAGTATACAACGATTGGTGAGTAGCTCCGGCGTTGAGATCGAAGCTCAGTGAACCTGACCTATCGTCCAGGAAATGTACCGAAGCCAGCGACATGCGGCAACTCTGGCACACTACCCTCCGGCGGTTGGATCGCCAACAAGAGATGCGGATACGTAATGGGTGTGTACTCATATGCTTGCATACGGCTCTGGAAGGCTGATCTTTCTCCTAGGTACCGCCGTTGCAGGACACAGATTTGATGTTGAGTCGACTGATTCCACCAATTACCACTATGGTCGATACAGAGGAACCTCCGGAAATTTCTGCACATACCTCGTACCTTCGGTATGTTCCTTCTCCTTTCTTTTTCCCGTCACTCTCTGAAGACCACCATAGGCACTCGACCTCAACAGTGGAGCCTCGGTTGCATCATCCTGTTCTTCCGACACTGCAGCCAGGATGTGCGACCGAAACTCTTTTGGAAAGGACTTCGATGCACCTCCTCATCAAGGCGATGGTGCTATCATCGTTCCTCTAAACTTAGCCGGATGTCCTGGATATTACAACTATTTCGTCGTATGTGTCTCCAATTTCTTGTCCACATTCTCTATACTCACCGATTTAGGACTCTAACTTCGCTTCTGGTACCTTCCAAGATCCTGTCCCATTCAACATGGCCACCACCTCTAGCGGAGGATACCGTTATTCGACCAGGGATGGCGCTGCTAGTATGGTCAGAGCCAACGTCGCCGAATGGGGCCAGACAATCTGGTTCTTTGTACCTCGCTCCTGCATCGCATCTCAGCTTCCTGGTGGGTTGCACAACGAAGGCGGAGATGGGTGTTAAGTATTTCGATGTACCCTTCTCATGCCATTTGTGCAATGAAACATATTTGACTTCATCCCTCATCGTCCACGATCGTTCCACATTTTCGAACGTTCAACTATCAATATTTTCTAGATACTAAAATACCGAAGCAACAAGTCATCGCAACGAACACACAGGAAGGTATTTTTCGATGTCAGGAAGCATCTAGAAAATATCGCTGATCTTGTCGCCAATCTTATCTGCAACATCCTCTGCCTTATCCTTCACGTCACCAGCGGCGTTCTTAATGGTCTGTTCAGCTGATTTGACTTTCTCGGGGATGCCGAATTCTTCCAGGCAGGAGTCGCATGCGGCGGGCTGGAGGAGGATCAGGCAATGGGCAATCGTAGAGAATGGAGGGGCGACCTACCATGTTTACTACGGCGTTCGTGGCTCCTGCTAGACAGCCTGCATCGGCGAAGAGGTCTACAAACTAGCGTCAGTTTCTCTGTCCTCTTGAAGAATCGAGGAGTTTGAACTCACTAGCTCCTTCTGCAGCAGCAGCGCTTGCACAACCAACAACAGTGGGAGCGAGTGCAACCACGCATTCTCGTGGACAAAGTGGTAAGTCTGAAGTGTCTCTCGTGAACCAAGAGCTCGTCACTTACTGCCGATGTCACAGTCCCTCTTCATGAATGTACGTCCAGTGGGAACAGCAAGGACGGTGCTGACAGCAGTCAAGAAAGCGAGGACGTATTGGAACTGCATTATGCGAGGGTGATTAAGTATGGAGAGGATAAGATGGGTTCTTTAGGTCAAGAAGAGACAGTGGGATGTTCAGAGAGATAGAACGAAAGACCGTTGATTAAGCTGAACGAAGAAAAGGAAAAAAGAAAGAGGAACGTCAAGTCCCAAAGAAAGGAGAGTGTGTTGAAGACCTATGTTCGACTCTCCGAGGTATTTATACCTCCCTCCTCAATTCTTGGTCGTCTGCTCATGATACCCAGCTCGAGCGACGATCATTCGAGGGTGGGGCGATTTGCCTTGTGATCACTATTTTTGGAGCTCGAGGGCATGGAAACTTGATCAAATCTGCCATGTTCGCCGGCGACCAGAGACAGCGAAGGAGACCGAGATACGCGGGGTGACAGAAGATTGACATCACCTTCGGTCCCTCACGATACGAAGTTTAATTTGGAGCCGTTGTTAGGAGATATGTTGGCGGTGTGTTTGGGAGGAGAGGATACATTGACGGGATGAGGTATAGATCTCGGCGACGGGAGATCGTTGTCAAATGCTGCCTCGGCTTTGGTCACTAAAGGAGAAGGTCGTCCATCCAAGGGCCTTCCTTACTCTAGAGTCGAATTGGAAACTCAGACGACAATAGATCAAGTACCGAGTCACCTTTAGAATATACAATTAACCTGGCAATGTCGGGTTTGGTTGGCTCTATCAAGCTGACGAGGGCATAGGAGATACCACCAATACCCTGACGGTGTTCCCGTGACAGACGACGAAGATGATGATGACGCACAGGAATCCAAATATGTATCAGTATTGTATCGTGGTGCAAGCTTTCTCGTACGGTTTTGGCGAGATGATTGATAAACTGTAGCTCGTCTACATTGGCTATGCAGATGTAGTACTTCCATCCGAGGAACCATCTGAGTCGGAATTCAAGTCGTCTTCGCTTTCCAATTCGTCACTACTGTCCAATGCTTCATCGCTGTTCCAGCCCTCATCACTGTCCAATTCGTCATCACTGTCCGATTCGTCATTACTGTCCGATCCGTCGTCGCTCCACACCTTTCCGTCGCTATCATACCTCCACTCACTGGAACCCCGCTCCCTCAACAATGCAACAATCTCCTCATAGACTGACGGCTGGCCCGGTCCCCCCTCCTCTTTCGACAAATGGCGACGTCAAGCGCAGTGGCTCCTGGGTTCGAGCGATGAAGTCTCTTCGTGCTTCTTACATTGATGTCAATCCCAGTAACTTCGAGGAATAGTTGCACAACCTCTTTATTGCCTTGATAGCATGCATGGTGAAATGGCGTCCATCCGTCATAATCAAGAGTATTCACAGTGGAAGTGATAGATGGAAAGCTGAGAATTCTCCGCAAAATTGTGACAGATCCACAATATACAGCGAGGAATAGACAATGACCAGGTTGGCCAAGTGGTTTGATACTGGCTTGGCTATGAGGGCTGTCAAGGATGAGCCTGGCTATCGAGATCCAGCCAGCCTCCAGTGCCCCTATAAACGCATTACACCCCATGCTATCCTCTGCATCAACATCTATACCAGGAGCAGCGAGGAGCAGTTTAACGATGGAATCAAACCCGTGATTTGATGCCCAGCTGAGTGGAAAGCCCTTGTTCACATCGATGCCAGGCGTAGTGAGAAGTACCTTGACGACACCCTCCAAACTGCCACTGTTATACAAGACATCACGCATCAGGTGGTCAGCGCTACAGGCAGCGCCAAGAGCAGTCCACTCGCCTCCGCAATCCACTGGGTCATTCACCCCAATGCTAGGCTGTAAGAGGAGGTGTGCTACTGCGGCCGTATGGCCGTTTTTACACGCATAAAAAAGTGGCGTATAGCCACCGATGGAAAATGCGTTAACATCTCCAGCAAGTAGGTCAAACAACGGTAGAAGGCCATAGAAGGCAGCAAAATGGGTAGCAGTCCCAATATCCCTCTTAATGAGATGGTACCAAGAACTTGGACTAGTCTCGGGTGACCCTAGTAGTAATATCAGAGAGGGTTTATTCTCCCTGGCGAGCAGAAAATCTAAGGTTGCCTTGGGGATGTCGTTGGATTTCCTGGGGTGCACTAAGTTTCTTGCAAGGTGAACGCCCATATTCCGGCATGCATAGTCGCACAATGGCCTCGAGCTAGCGAACTTGTCAAATCCAATGCAAAGAGGTCTGCCCTTTTGCGTTGGCAACGCTTCCCAATTATATGCTGAGATCTGAAGGTATGCAGCACAGGTATCCGCTATAAATGCATGTGGAGTTTGAAAAATTCCAGTGCGGTATGCAGTAAAGAAATCTTGGGCGGTGAAATCTATTCGGGAGTTCAGAATAGTCCAGACACCGAATGCATGGTTTATACGTACGAACTAAACGGATAATTCCGTTCTCCCTTTCAACCGTCACAAGCCCCAAACACGCTGATACAAGTATGCTTTCGTTGGTGCAAGCTGCTGGATCAAGCTTGGTGGTGTCAGACTCAATCGACAGAGCTACCAAAAGCTCGTCGAGCCGAAGGGAACGAACAGCATAGGTGACCCAGAGGATCGCTCGAAGGGCTAGCATTTTCATGTCGTCCTCCTGGCTAATGATGCGCTCTACAGTCAAGTTGTACATCTCATCTAGTGTCGTGGGTAATGCCTTTATTTGCCTTTTGAGGTTGCTGAGGTTTGTTGTTCGTCGTACCGCTGAAATCTGAAGGGCAGCCAGAAGGAACCTGAATAGAAATCATGAGAAGCATTCAAGCTACCAACGAAAACATGACCCACATTCCATTTGATTGTGTCTCCATTTGCTCGATGATTTCATTAAGCACCACATCATTTCCCTGAAATAGTGATACGAGGTTGGGATATCGCTTCACTTCGCTAGCCACGAAGGCACGAAAGTCCTCAGCTGGAGGTCGGATGAGAAAATCATGCCAGTGGGAAGCTCGCATGTCGAGGTGTATTTCCCGAGACGTTAGGAATAATGCCACCTTCAAGGAGTCGAGAAAAGTAACAAGTTCCTGTCGGACATCGTCTTGTAGCTCGTCTAGTGCATCCATAACGATGTAGACTCGCCGAAGAGATTTTAGACACGCTTCAATCGTCGACTTGACACTAGAGAGGGTGAGGCTGGTGCTCTGGCTCATACATGGCTCATACAGCTTTGTTTTGATATTTCTTGCAGCTTCCTCGGAGCCTTCAGCAAGTTGTCTCAACAGCGAAGCAAGGATTTGGGTTGCTGAAAGATCATCTTCGTAGCGGCAGAATGCATAGACGACGATAGAGTGGTGATCGTCTTCAGGTTGTTCAAAAGGGGGACGAATATGTTGCTTCAGATGATCAATGACAATGGATCTAGAAGCAGCGTAATCAGACAATGATATAGAGCAGCACATTCCTCACGCACGCAAGAAATGTCTTCCCGGCACCCGCTAAGCATTGGGTTAAAAAGCAGCTTAAAAAGGGCAAAGAATCCGACTAACGAATGCCAACCCCCCAGAGTGTTCCAGACGCGCTTGAGAGCCAATCGTTGAAGTCTTTGCGATTAAGAAGCCAGCCACCCGTCCCTTTGACGACCTTCTCAAAAGTATCCTGCTGAATAGCATGATACCTTAGAGTAGATAGCCAGTCTAGGACCTGCTGATCGACGTCTAGACGATTACATTAATTTATCTCTCAATAACATAGGAAGCATAGTTACTTCTTTGTTGGCCCGGTTGGCCACAGTACTGATTGATAGTGCCCGCGGTGGTGATTGCAAGATTTCCTCCTGTAGTAGAGATATGGCACGACTGCATTGAAGACGCCGTACCGGCGGCGACAGGAAGGGATGGGGCCATCGCCTGTGCGTGTCTTGAACGCTGAATCATTTCAGTGGGTTCGTGAGATCGCGGAGGCGGCTCGACGGTAGTCGGAGAAGGTTGGATCGCGGAGGAGCTGCTTGCGTGTGCGGTTGCTGTTGAGAATCGTGCGTTTGCCTGAGCGGTAGGAGGAACCCGGGATCGGGTTGGAAGGCTAGTCGATGGCGGGTGCTGGGCTAGACTACTCGTTTCGGAGGAGCTGCCTTGGTTAGCGATTGCGGGCTGAGTCTCTTCGGATTGGTGATGAGTACGCTGTCGCTTGTGTCCAGGTCCCTCCAAGGGTGATTCGAGTGACCTCTTCATAGTATCTGGATATCTTGATGATGGAGGAAGGTGAAAAAGAGAGGGTTAGAGCGAGAGGGGAGGGTAAAAACTGAAGAAAAGAGAGAACAACTAGACATCGCCTTACACAGGTGGGAACACGAGGTCGACTCGTGCTGATAGGCGCCAGGCATCTGAGTCCCAGCATTCGATATTTGGGATTAAATGTTAATGAGCAGGAAGTCCTACCTTGAGGCAGATAGAACTGAATTAAACCTGACCTCACTAAATGAGTAAACTGAGATTTGGAAGGGATCCAATTGACTTAGTTGCTCGAAATTACAGGTCGCAGACAACAAATGCCGATATCAAATGACTGCATATATGCATGGACAGCCTTCGGCGGGCCAGCCAGCCTCTTGATGCTGTGTTACGAATAGGCCTAAGGCAGTGCGTTCTGGGGCCAAGCTTGAAGAAAACGTCATGGGTGCAGGAAGCGAAAGCTGTTAATGGATGAGGATTGAAACGCCTATTCATCCTTCAGTAAGGCTGGTATTCAGTTGAACATGACGTACACTGAGATAGTCGTTGACTAATTACTATTGGAAGGGCTTTTCCGGCCGTTACACCGTTACACTTCCTGGTTATTGGAGATCATTGGCGTGCCTCAGAGACTCGGAATTAGTACGTTCTGTCTCTGGAGTAATATTTACAGTAGTGTCCAACTCCTGGCGGGAGACATTGCGAATAAATCCACAGTTGGGCGCGCTTTGGGGGAAATATTGGGCCTTTTCACTGCTGCTCAATTCGGAAGAGATGGTGGAATGAAGGAAAGAATTTGCCGAGGTTGGCCAACCCTAACCCCATTTCTTCCTCTGTGATACCAACTCGCTGGCATGCTTCGAGTTCGAGCTAAGCTTAATAACCTCTTCAAAGTCCACCTATTAATTATCCCAGAGCCTATAGTACTGAGGAAATGATTACAGGAATCTAATGTACTGCCTCAACCACAAACACAAGCCACCTAGAACACATGTCGAAGCTTGTCTCCGACCTTGTGCGCAACGCCTTTAACTTTGTTCTCCACCACTACCGCTTCGTTTTCAACCCTCTGTTCAGCCGATTTGACCTTCTCAGGAATATGGTACTCTTCCAAACAGGAGGTGCATGCAGCATTCTGAGCGTCGTGGTCAAAAAATGTCTAAAGGAAGGACGAAAATCAACGTACCATATTCACAACCGCGTTCGTAGCACTTGCAAGACAGCCTGCATCAGCGAAGGGATCTATGAGAGGTTTTGAATATGGTTCTTGGTGTTTCGAGAAAGGGATGACTTACTAGCACCACCAGCGGCGGCAGCACTTGCGCAGCTAACGCCAGTTGATGCAAGAGCAACCATACATTCTAAGAAAGGTCAGTTTCAAGAACCTCCACAAGCACGAGCTTTACCCACTCTTGATGTCGCAGCCTCTCCTCATAAACATATGGCCGGTCGGAATCGCGACAACAGTGCTAGCAGCGACCAAGAGAGCAAGGATGTATTGGAATTGCATTTCTTCAAGGTGGCGTTGAGTGGTGATTGAGGCTGCTGAGGAGTAAATTGAACTAGCTAAGAATAGACGAATGATTTGAGAGTGGGCTTTGCAACTTCAAACCGCCAGCGGATGAAAGCTAAGGAAGAGATTGAGAAAAACCGTTCCTTATAAACCGTCAGCCATGTCCCCTAGGATAAAAATACCTTCTTCCTATTTCACCGTATATCTCCGTCAATCACCACTTTGAAGCACGCTTGACGGTCAGATCACCTATTCAGCGCGGAAGGGACGCGTCGAAAACCGAATGTAAAGGGATGTTGGTTGCCAGTGTGGGCAGGGTCGCCTTGAATACCTTCATTGATTGAATAGAGGCTGACTGATGTGGTGATCGTCTGTCTTCAGCGCCTATTCATCTTCAGGATCATCCTACGTTTCAGCGCCTCGCCACCAGGGATGTTTTCCGCCTTGATTGCTAAGCGAGCTCGTCAAGTCGTCGGCTAAGGGAATGATTCTGTAAGTAATGCCACCCTAATGGACATCCCGGTAATCAGAGAGGCACTGGCCGCGACGAGGCACCCGTTCAACATGAATTTGTCACGATTTTCATTTCCTAGCAACGGATTCAGTAAGCTATGCATCTCCTCGACGAATGTCTCTTGACTTACTGTGACTTCATGATGCGGAACCGTTGCGATTTCGACGAATCTAGAGAAGAACGGAGGTTCATTAGACATTTGGGCGCTTAGGATATGACCATTTGAATTGGTGGCATCAGTCCTAAGATTGCTTATATTCTTCAGAGATATTATGGTACATTGGTTGCATTTTGACTTCGAATAGATCCCTCGCCTCGCCCGGGAGGCGTCCTCGAACTTCTTTAATGGCTTGACAAGGTTCTTGATAGGTTGTAGGCAGCGGAGATGAGCGTGACATGCCTATGGCAGAGAGTGAGAAAAGGGGAGGAAAGAACGAAGGAATCGGCTCACGTAAATCCTTGAACGGCGTTGCCCAGCCTGGGGTATGAAAAACATTAGTATCAGTGTGACCGGGGATGAATAAATGCAGACGTACGCTTCTCCTGCATCTGAGATTTCCTCTGTGCAGAGGCCGACGTGGTTGAGGTAGAGCAAGAAATCCTATCAAAATTTTGCGTCAGAACCACTATTGGAAGACAAGAATCTGTTCGAAGCCATACCTCGAACATGTCAACAGCCCTCCTCAGGAGGCCCCTGTCGTACTTCCCAGCACGAGTCAGAGCCTCTACACACCAAAGTGTGCAAAGGCAGAAAGTCCCTTCTTCACCTCCAACACCATCATCCGACAAATTGACATCATACCGGAAAACCAAGTTCTTTCAAATCAACAACACCAACGTCAACATTATCATCCAGCCACGTAGAGCAGAAAGAACATACATTTGAAGTCAACCCTCCCCTATCCCGACTCTTCAAGATCTGTCTCAACGTCGACACAAACCTAGGATCAGACCCATGCATGAAGAACACCAAAGGCATGATCAACACCGCCGAATCCAACAAATGGGAGTCTTCGTAACTTTGACCGAAGTACTTTCCATCGGCGTGCCATGCCTTGGACATGATTTCTTCGTAGAGGTGGTCTCGCTTTTCGAGCCATTTAAGGCGGTTGGGACAGGGGAGTGAACGTTTGTCTGCGAGGCGGAGTCCTGGAAGGGCATGGTCAGTAGGGGTCGGAGAGAGATCGGGAGAAGATGTTTTACCTCTATCAAGGGCCACCCTGTCGAGGTCATTAAGGGTTAGGCAAAGTCACCTCCGAATGGTATTGACGCACCAGAGCATGACCTTTGAGTACTATCACACAAGATGTCAGAATCGCGCGCCAGTCAACAGAGATGGGAGCACTTACAGTAAAGTGGCGTTCCTTGTTTCGAACTTCCCAGATCGACCTGCGGGTGAAGAGCAAATGAGAAGGGTCCACCAAGATGGTAGTAATCGGGAACGCACAGATCAGGCTGGTCCACCTTTGTGCAGACGACTGAGCAGGAAACGAGTCAGGTATGGTTATAGGAATTAGCTCGTCAATGGACGTACAATCAACCCTATTGATATACAACGTCAATTAACAGAATGCAAAGATATCGTTAGATACTCACAGTTCTCTAACAAGAAGCCTGCATCGTCTATGGTAAGCAAACGAGGGAAAGTACAGCGATACGGAGAACTGACCAGTCATCGTAAGACTAGATATTTCGTGAGCCACACATTAGAGTTGAAGGTTAAGAACAACATACCAAGGGCTTTCCGAACTAGAGAAGACGTAGTTTGTCAGCAAGGCAACTCAAAATTGGACCTGTGAAGTTGAATACCTTTTGTCCAAGGTAAATACAGTCCATCCTAGCGCAGCAAGTCAGCCTCCGAAACCGACTTGGAGAAACAAATGCATACAGTTCACCATAAATATCCTGTCGCCCACGCTCAACTTCAGCACCCAGTCACGAGGAACAACCAGGGAAATAACATACGAGTTGAATATGATCAGCAGCCCCATTCCCAATCCTGACAGGCTTCGAGCCCTTATGGCCATCTAAATGGCTCAGCTCGATTTCTTCGAGGTCTTTGTCGCCTAATCATTGAAGACACATCAGTTTAATATGTTCGAAGGAAAGGAAGATGGGAGGAAAACTGACCATGGATGCTGTACATGATTTGCAGACTTCCGTCTGGGTTTTTGTGGCGAAGACGCTCAAAGATGAACTCCATATATGCTATGGCAGCAGGGTCAGAACGCAAGGCTGAGATTGCAGTAAGAACGGAAAACGTACCATTGGCCTCTTCAGTGAACCCAAGACGAATGAGAGCGTACAGGGTGAACGACGCGTCTCGAATCCAAGAGTATCTGCATCAGGTTAATATGTTGACCATTCGTCGGTAAAAGCGTCACAATACCGATAGTCCCTAGACCTCAATACATTAGCATTCAAGTTTCCGCGCATATATGCATAGAAAACGCTCACCAGTTCCGCGTACCACCAATGAACTCTGGAAGACTGAAAGTCGGACTAGCAACGACAGCACCAGTCGGCTCAAAGATCAGAAGTTTGAGTGCCAGAGCGCTACGATGAACAGCTTCTTTCCAGGAACCGGTGTAGGTCGACTGGCGGATCCAGTCACTCCAGTATTTGTTGGTCGTCGTGAGGAGGTTGGAGAGTAGTTTCTGCGGGTTGGGAAAGTGTATCAGTTCACGCTGTCAAACATCAGATGGAGGAGAGAACACCGACCTCAGTCAAATAAGGATCCTCAACAGGTCGCGCAGTTTTCCCCAACGAATCAGGTGTGATTCCAACAAGTCCATCTCCCTCTTTCGCTGACTTCGGTGGTGTCCTCAAAACAAAAGTGACCACTTGTCCTTCATGCAGCTCCACCGTCGCCTCAGCGACTGGTCCCAGGAGACCCTTGCTGCTCAAATCGACGACCTCCAACTGACATGTTGGAACAGAGCACCCATCAGCAGTCTTCTCGCAAATGTAGCGCAAGTCCAAAGACAGATCTTTCGACTCAAACAGAGCCTTGACATGACCTGCATTTTGCGGATTTTGAGGGATAGACGCGTCATCAACAAGCTTTGTGGTATGTGAGTCACGAGCGTAGTTGAATGCGGGAGCACACTGCATTTTAATAGGAATTGTGCCTCGGATACATTCGACGCGGCGGATGAGCCATGGAAGGAGAGGTTTGGCGTTTCCGATGACGCTGGTTGGAAGAACGGGACGAGGGAGGAAGTCTATTCAGGGTCGGAATCAGTTCCCACAAGCTGATCGCAGATTCAGAGTCTATTTAAATTGACGAACCTGTGACAGAAGCTACGCCAGCATCGTTCATGAACTTGGTTTGCAAGATCTAGGTGTGTAAGTGGGTCAGATTGGAGTCTAAAGTCAACATGAAAGAGACCACATACGTTCGAGCTCGCAAGGTAGTTCTGTTTGACGGTGAAGGGCACGGTTGGGGTAATCGAGAAGTGACCGCCTTTATCTTTGTCAAGGATCCGAGCAAACACCGATGGTGAATCGAAGTTGGGAATACAGTAGCTTTCGACTGTCTAACAGTCAGCATTCTTGCCTGCAGTCCCACAGAAATGGAAACGCTCACCTGAGCCGTCGATACTGACGAGCGCTGCAGTCCTCAAGTTCCCGATCCTGTACAAGATTGCCGCCGCGGTCAGAGACGCGTTCAAAAGAGCAAGACGCTCTCAAACTCACAAAGCATGATCAGCCAAAGGAATATAATCTCTGTTTTCTTTTGTGTGGTAGTAGTTCATTCTTGAGCGCTGTTATTGTATGCGTTCGAAGCCAAGATGCCTCTGGGTTTCTTATAAGAAATCGAGAGGACCAGAGAGGCGTTGCGGGGTAAGCGGTAAAGGTCTCATCGGGGGTTCGGGACGTTCTTACCGCTGCCAGACCATCACGTGGATTCTCTAATCAACCTCTCATCGCCGTCGAATGCGGGCAAGATCGCTATTGGTGGACTGAAAAGGTGCAAATATAGTATAGAAATATGTCCTTTAGGTACATAAATAAGAAACACGCGTCTCAAACGCCAAGTCCTAAGAAATTAAAGGAAGCGTCCGAAGAGAAGACGAGAAATAATGTGCCAATGTCTGTATCAAGGTCCGAATACCTCTATGGTTGTCTATCCGGGACGGTGTCTAAAAGCCGCAGAACTCAATGATATCCTTGGTAGGGCGCTTTGGCTGCTCAACAGAGAGTTC
Organism: Clitopilus hobsonii; assembly: GCA_015708445.2. Taxonomy (NCBI): domain Eukaryota; kingdom Fungi; phylum Basidiomycota; class Agaricomycetes; order Agaricales; family Entolomataceae; genus Clitopilus; species Clitopilus hobsonii. The sequence goes on along the minus strand of CP068003.1, from coordinate 440,488 downwards.
TTTGAGCTTCTCGAGATCAGGATAACCAATCGACATGCCACAAACAACGATCTCCTCGTCCTTGATGGGGAGATGTTTCCTGAGGACGGTGTGATACCTGGCGAACGAGCCCTAGTAGGAGAACATTAGTGAAACAGCTCAATGAGAATGAGTAGTAGAGCATACCTGAGAACAGGTCTCTAAACCTCTGGCTCTAGCTGCGATTGAAATATTTTGCAGGAAATACCCGACATCGAGCCAGATTCCTATTGCTTTCAGTTAGCACCCTCCGAGTCGAACAATCTCAGGAATAATACCTTGCTCCATTCCACGATGACTCGTGAATACAAGCCCAATGGGAGCTCCGAAGAAATCACTGTTTAAATATTAGCTCGACGGGTCGAGCTTTTGGGCACTTGAGACTCACTGATTCCTCGAAGTATACCTATCCCTCGCCTCCTCATCCCTTCTATCAATCCCCAACCCCGAAGCAATCAACCTCCCACTCTCCCTCTTCCTTGCGGTATACTCATCAGGATACGCGCCCCTCGGATAATGGAAATATTCAGGTCTATGCAACGTGTCCTTATTGACTTTGTCGAAATGGGCAGCTTTGAGGTCGACCGCCATGGTGGGGATGAGAGTGGGGGAGACGATGTAGACTTTCGTCCATGGTCTGGAGAGATGAAAGTTAGTCACAGGAAAGAGTTGGCGGAAGGAAGGATAGAACGTACTGCATGTTATTCCCGCTTGGAGTATTCTTCGCAACGTCAATGATTTCTGTGATCATATCCGCGCTGACTTCTTTAGGTAGGAAATACCGACAAGTGAACCGATCCCGAAGTATCTGATCAACAACTTTAGTCGTCTCTTCATCTCGCGGAGCAGATGCTCGCTCAAAATGAGAACGGGTGGCAACTGTGGAAGACATGTCGAAGATTGAAAGCAATGAGCAAGTGAGAAGCTGGCTGAAAGTTTAGCTGGGTGTTTGATGATGCCCAACTAGTTCACCAGCCCTCCTTATATACCTTTCCGCCTCTACGGATTGGCGATGAAGCAAGAGTCGAAAAAATATTATCGCATCTAAAAATAGATGCTCATTCGCGTAGTTCAACCCCTGGCCAATAGGCTACGCGTATCGCGTTTCGTGCGCAGTCCATCATGGTCCCGAAGCCAGTTCTCCTCTGGACGCTACAGGTTCCCAGATAACGCGCTATCGAGGGTTGACAGATCGTAGCACAGCCAGGCGGACGAACAACCTCTCCGTTCCTCGACATCATTGGATCAGCATTCAGTTGCGGATACAAGGAAGTTCGGGGGTGAAGTGATGAGGTCAGGAGAGTAGCGTAAGCAGGTGAAGAGTCGTGATAGTTGGGAAAACGGCGTATCTAACGGGCCTTCGGGACCCGAAGAGGTCAGAGGGATTGAGCATCCTTATCTATCAGTTGGAATGATTGTAGCGTTTCTAAAGGAACTCATGGGCAGTGTACTGTGTAGTGGGTGTGCAAGAGCAAGATTGGTCTGGAGGCCGTCTGCCGTCGCAAACCGTTGAAGCTCCGACTGAAATTCTTTCGGTGGATTCCGACTAAAATGTGTTCAATCAACTTGAAATTTACTTTGCTCATTCGAAACCATTTCGCTCCAGTTTAGAGGCGCCCACAAAGCGACAAATACTCTCTACAGCCTGCAGACAAACCTGGTAGTGCGCTGACGCGTCGATCTCGTGCATATCATGAGGTTAACGGGCCCGATATCTGTTGGGCAGCAACCTAGAATAACGCGACACTGCGGCCGATTGGACGCGTCTTGATTCTCTCTCCCCTCCTCAGGAGAACTATCTTCCGTTGCGCTGCGTATTTCCGTGTTGCATAAATGATGAGAGCGTGAAAGTGCTGCGGGTTGTACAAACACAATATGCGTGTATCAGCGCTCAACGATGATACACAGGTTCTGACCATAGAAACAGATTCAGAGTTCATTCCTTCGAAGTGGGTTAAAACTGCCCTAGAGCAGTAGGGTTACATTCTCCAGGTAGAAGCAAGAATGATCGGCAAGACCAGAGGCTGCTGTCTCTGGCTGCTCGCCTTCACATACTTTCGATTTGGTTGGGTTCTGTGCATCCGACATGCCCCAGACCTATCAAGCTTTTTCGGAGATCGTGCCCCAAAAGCCCCAATTTCTGCAGTAAATGTCCTAGTTTTGTCCCAGATCCTCAGTCGTAATTGTGGTAAAAAAAAAAAAGAAAAAAGTTGGTCAAAAGTACTGTTGGTAGCCGGATTCGATCCCCGATGCGTCCAAACAGCTGCACCAAATGGTAAGGATGGCACAGTGGTCGGCTTCGACTTGGCGTGTTGCCTAGACGCGCCGTGCGTGGCAGAGATCAATATCTGATAGCTCGTCCTTGTTGTGATGCATCCATGTCTTCAGATTCCCGAGATTCTGGATTTGATACTCGATAATGTCCGTTTGCCAGAAGATTACGCTGTCCCACAGGGATATGAGGACCTCCTTAGATGGAAACTCCCACGACTGACCTTTTTTCGCCTTGCATTGACTTGCAAAACTTTCTCGGAGCCGGCACTTTCAGCTTTGTGGTGTCGACTGGAAAATCCCACACCACTGGCACTCTGCTTAGGTCGAGACATTTGGAAATCGAAAGGAGGTGAGATTGTGAGTAAATGACGAGCTTGTAACAGGATATTCCTGAGGTGCCCTAACACAACTCCTAGACTATCACGAGGGAATTACGAGCCAGCGAGATCCAGATTCTGCACAGATATATTCACCGGGTGCAACACTGTCAAGTTGGGGAGACATGGTATTGTGCAAACCTCTCTGACGATGCCTATCAGTTTCTGGGCCAGGCTTTAGGCAACCACAACCTCCTCCCAAATCTTCGTTCTCTTCGGCTACAAACCACAATGATTCCTGATGTCTTCGCGGGAACCCGGCTTGAAACCGTCGAGATCCTTCCATGTGCAGGAGTATCAGACACGTCTTTCTTGGAGACGCTTTCGTACACAGCTTCGGGGCTAAGACGATTCAGTGCATTAGAATTTCGTTCCATTGACTCCTGGACCGAATTTGCCCAGATCATACCTCGCTGGCAATTTCTCAGCGATGTGGAAATCTCCCCACTCTCCAATGATGCGATTCCTCACCTTGCTGGTCTTCGTTGGTTGAGGCACCTTCGTTTGCATCATGTGGAGGGCCTGGAGCCGTTGCCCCCAGCCTACGTCCCTCCGCTTGCACCCACAGTTTCAACTCCGTTTCCCTCATTAGAAACAATCTACATCAGAGATTTTGATCTTATCTGGGCTTCAGGCTTTCTTCCCCTCCTGAAATCTTGCTCGCTGCTTCGATCTGTTGAGGTTAGGGGGATCGTAGGAGGCGCCGAGCTTACACCTTACGGCATCTGGTCCGGGATAACAGCCGCTATTGCTCAACTCTCCTCCCCAAGCCTCCGGACCCTTCTTTTGGAAGATGAATATGATTACCACATCTACGAGGATGACGATCCGTCGCTGTTGCCCGAATCATGGCTCTTCCGATTACAAACCCATTCTAACCTCGTTGAACTCGAGATTATGTACCCATGGGGTCTCGATATTGATGATGAGACTATACTCATCTTATCGAGCGGGCTTCCCAAACTCCAAATTTTCAAACTCACAAATGATGCTATCGAGAAATGGGTCGGCATTGATTCATATGAGTGGCAGATTCCAAGAGTTACACTCGCTAGCCTCGTCGCTTTGGACCTGGGATGTAGCCGACTCAAACAAGTCACCATGTCGTTCAACGCAGAAAGTCTCAACATCCCTACGGAGGTCTCTCAAGCACACAGTAGGCTGTCGGAACTTGGAGTATGGCTGAGCATCCTCGACGACAGCGAAGCCGTTGCGGAGTTTCTTCTCCAGATGTTTCCGGAGGGAATCCACATCACGGCGTCTGGAAGGTGTGGATTTGCAAAGCCAAATAGGCAGTTATGGGTACCAGTCTTGGACATTGTCAAGCAGAGATCCGAATTCTTTGCTTGTACCGGCTGTACTGATGGATGAGAACAGAGAATTATTGAATCTCAGGGGAAGATGTATTAGAAATTGAATTCACGGAAGGATAATACAAGCATAGTGACCTATTTTATGCGACTTTGGTTGTAGAGTGTAAGTCTGTGCAACGCATCTGTGTCGAATGGAGCCTGCGCGTTGGCTAGTGGTAGCGTTCGCCTTTACATATCTTATTGAACTTATAAGAAGGAACGGACGGGATATTCACACAAATAACATCATATTTCGAGGGTTTACAGTCGACATAAACGCGAGCCAACAACGATCTTTAGAAATAAAGACATAAGAAGATATCCCAGACATCCTCTTCGCAATCTAACTTCCGCCCTTAGACGCAAGAGGCGGCACCGACTTTCCACTGGGCGTCGATTCCATCAAGGGTGAGTCCAGCCCAAGTGTTGACAAAGGCGGCGACGTCAGCCTTGGAGACGCCATTGACTGAAATGGCGGACTGAACATCGTAAGTTCCGTCGTCGTGGCGAACAAGGGGCTCATTGTCATCCCTCAAAGTCGTATCGGGATACTGGGTGCCAACGGTATGACCGATAGCTAAAAAAGTTGCCAATATATCAGACACGAGCTATACACTAAACATATTACTCTTACCATAGTTGATAGACGTCTGGAGATTGGCAGCCCCAAGGTCGGGGGAGGGAGTCATGATGAAATAACAAGTGGTGGGTGCATCGCGGGCAATGGGGTTGGCAGCAACGAGAGCGGCGAAGGCGACAGCGAGCAAAGTGTTTGCGAAGAGCATTGTGTTGTAAGAATGGTAGAGCTTGCTTGAGATGTTCAAGTAGGTTCTGGGGATGCGGAATTGCTTGTAAATCTTGCTGGCTTTTATAGACTCAAATCGGTGAGGTCCCCCATATGAGACTAGGTCGCTTAGCAGAAGCGCTAGCCGCTCGTGATTTCTTGCCTGAGCTAAACGAACGGTCTCGAGCGGATATTGTGGTAAGTTGGACGTAAGAATTAGATCAAACCGGAGTCCTAAATGGAATCGTACAGCCTGAACAAAACCTCCAAAGCGACAGATGCTGTGTTGAACCCAGGTCCGATATATAGTCTCAAGCACGAAATGGGTAAGAGAGTCGTAGGCCGGGGAGTCTTGGCCTTCGAATGGCAGAGGTATTCCACGTGCGTACCACGAGGTAGAGAGACTTGAAGGTTTTCTCGGGGTTTTCGAGAAGAGCTAGCGCTGCATCGTTCCCTTCAATTACTATCCCTGCACATTGATGACTCGGACTTCAGGAAGAAAGTCGTGGTTTCTTGACCGTGTTGTATTCATTTGCGCTTGACGTGAGACTTTCTGAGGGCATGTGTCCTACGGTGTAAGGAGATGCCCTTTCGACATGGCAAGATTGTATGGTGCGATGCGGGATTGGCGTCTCGGCAGCCTTGTAGTTTGGAATATGGAGTGTAGGGACGTCTGCAATACCAAGATAGAAGCTTAAAGGCTCGTAGGATGTATATTTTGGGCATTCCCCAGCCAGGGGGAATAATAAGACCTGGATTTGAGTAGAAATGTCGAATGCTTGGAAGCGGATCGACCACGATCATGATAGAGAAATTGTCGAATCGTTGATTAGCGATTTCGGACCCCGACGCAATAAGGCCGCCGTCCCTTGCCGGACACACCCCACAAACCTATGCCGGAACCGGGTGCTTGTTGCCATCAGCGGCACTGTATTGCCGTGGATCTGAGAATCTTGAGGCGAAGCCCCCCAAGGTCGATAGATACCTGTGGGACCATCGTATGCATTGACTCGTAGTGACCTATTGTTTAGTGCATCATTCAAACGTGTCTTCTCATAGCTTATCCACGGAGAAAATAGACCGTCCGTGGATGGCCGTCTTTTAAATTCGCTGATCGGGTGTCGCGTCTTGCATCCTCGCCATAGATTTTCTACGATGCTTCGGACTTCAAAGAGCTCTATCAGTTAATACCATACCTCGTTCTAGACTCTGTAGCGCCATATGGTTCCCAATTGTAGTTAAATCTCACCGTTGACATTTGCTGAGAAGCAGCGGCCTCTAAGAAAGTGGCATCTGACCTCCTGAGGTTTGGTGATAGCCCACCAATTCCGACGAGGAGAAAAAAACTTCCGCAATTGGGGCTTAAACCTTTCATCCAATTTTTTGCCCCCGAAAAAAGCCTCTCCGTAGTCGTATCCTAGGTGTTCCCCCCAGCCCTAGAAGTTGACGTCTCTCACCGAACACCGTGGTCAGGCGTAGCATCAGATATAACCTGGCAGCTTCACAAAGCCTTCCCATCCACATAATAGGTATTGTTGACGTATCGCCGCTCATATTCTTGCCTAATAACCCACCGCCTCTGTCTAGCTCGTACGGTGGTTTGACGCATGGCCATGGACCGTGACGTCCTGAAGGATCGCTCACAGAGGTCTCATTTCCACAACGCATTGGTCTCCCTCCGACGTTCGCCATTTTGTTGACTATACCGAAGAAGTACCACCTGAAGGCTTCCCGAATCACTCACTTGAATGGGCTTCGCGACCACCCTCGCTCCCCTGACCAAATCCTACCGAGTCAGATAGATGACGGCGCAACGCAACACGACCATGAGGAGAACTTCTCCAAAGCGTCCACCAGCACCCTGAAGACGACAGCGAAGGAAGAATAAATTGCAAATAGTATCGATAGCTATATCCACAGAAAAATTGCTAGTCACAGTAATGAATTAAGGTCCATATTTTAGTGCGATTGTGGGAATGCGAAAATGGTATCTCTAAAGCGGTATCAGTCTTCTGAATTCAGTCTAATCCAGTCGGTATCATCTCTACTCTTCTCGTACACCTCCTCCGCTTCTCTCCTTCGAACATCTTCTCATGACCCTTCCACTCATCGATGCGGATCAAACCCAGTATGCGTATCGATGGGCCTTGAACTTGATCCCCCTCCTCAGTGCCACTTCCTCCGCCAACCCAATCGAGGTCTTGGCCTGCTTAGTCCCCAACTGCAACGACAAGAAATGCAAATCCACCGCATCCCATGAACAGTTCTCTAAAGCCTCCGGAAGACCATCGAGTAGCGAATCAGGAGCGTCATGGATCTTGAGGGTTTTTAGCCGAGTAGTTGGAGAGGTAGGTGCGGAAGTGGTCGGATTAGGAGAAGATGATAAGGGAGATAGGGATGAACAGGAAGGTTTTGTTGAAGATAACGATAGGGACGAGGATGGTGGTAAGGAGGATGCGGAGGAAGAGGAGGCCCGAGTGAGTGAGGCGCATGTGATTTTGTTGCCTTGGACTCGCGCCGAGACTAGGCGGTGGAGAGATGGGAGTGCAGCTTCGAAAGCAGCTTCCTCATCGTCGGCGTAGGTGATGGTGCAGCGGGAGATAACCAACTCTGTGAGGGTGTCACCGACTGACAGGAGTAGAGTGAGAAGGTCGGCGTTAGCGAGCTCAACGACTAGCTCAAGCTTGAGCGACTTCAGTGAGTATCGTGAAGGCTCAATGAAGCTAAAGAGCTCTGCTTGTGAAAGGCAGCCCTCAATGAGTTGTAGTTCTTCCAATCGACATGGAAGAGTGGTAGACCTATGTAGACGCCACCAGTCAGTAATCACGGTTGATACCAGAGTACAGAAGAGACACCTACGGTGGCTCTGTACTCGGTGACCAGTCGTGCATGACCAGCTTCTTCAGCTGCGTCCAATTTTGCGCCATGCCTTGTACATCCTTGATAGTCACCTTCGCCACATCCGATAGGGAGGAATAGGCTAACGTGAAGCAGTCAACGTTCGTAAGTGGTGCGAGTGCTTCCGAAAGACTGTTGAACCTGGCTTTTGCAACTTCAATGTGCTGGATCTCGGTGGCGAGGGTGAGGATGGTGCTGAGTGCATCCTCATATTCCTTCGACAATGTCGAGGAGGAAGAACCCATAGAGTCATTGGTCCATCTCGTGAAGTCGGCATCGCAGAATGCAGTGATCAACTGCCCACGTTCTGGTTTGCTCTCCAACGAACGTGCGATGGAAGTTGGGTTGCCAATGTTCCCTACGTCCTGGGTTCCAAAACCCTCAAAGTAGAGATCCAAAACATGAAGCCACGACTTCTGCACGAGTGCATAAGACAGTAAAGCTTGTCTCCAACCTCGTGCCCATCGGTTAACAGCATGGTTAACGATGGACCGCACAATGTCTGCGGGGAGGGTTCCGCGGAAGGCAGGTCGGGTGCGGTTGGTAGGAACAACTCGGACACAGTGACCAGGAAGCTTGATGTCGCAGCAGCATCGACACATGGTATTGATACTATCCTGCCCGACGAAGCTATGGCTGCATTCGAGGAACAAGACGAATGAACGTCGGGTGGCTGAGCATGGTGTGACTCTAGAATAGGCTATCCGGAGGGTGTCATCGTCGGCGTCGAGACACGGTCGAAGAGTATAACAGTTCATCGACTGGAGTCGTACGAGCTCGAATACCACTGTGTAGTTAGGGAGATTGGAGCGGGATTTTAGCCGAGATGTATGGACATCTCCTCGCTGCCTCTGACGGCGGGTGAGGAGAAGTTGACCTCCATGGGTGGGCTCAAGAGCTTGAGGGCGCTCATGGGTGAATCCAAGGCGTCTGTTTTCGTGACATTCCTTCAATGTCTGATTATCGGGTGGGTCAGCGCTAAACATTCGGCACACGACATGGATGCGAAAACTTACCACATCCCGAAGAGTGGTTGATTCTCTGTACACGACGACAACTCGGATAGCATCAAACGAGGCGTGTGCATCTCCGTCTAGGACGACAGAGATCATGCATTCGTTGCCGAGCAGAGGATCCGGAGGACCCTCATAGGCATTGTAAGAAATCCAATGTGCTTCTTCTGGAGGTTCCAGCATTGTTGACACGTTCGGTGGCTTCAGAGTTGTTTCTAGCGTTAAAAATTCGTGGTAAAGGGCAGGGGGAAGTGCAGCTCAGCCACGTTTTCAATCTCTTCGAGGCTCATGGCATGAGCTGCGAGAGCTCTGGGGGACTCCATGAGGCCCCAGCAAAAGGGTCCTACGGGTGGAACTTCCAGGCGGTCAACGCCGAAATTAACACCGCCACATGGCTTGGGATGCAAGTTTGGATCCGCTCGATTCCCGTATATGACATGCTCTATTGAAAAATCACCGAAACGGAGGATAAATCCAGGCATTTGGCATCTTATCGTGTCGCATCGAAAATCCGAACGTCGAAAAAAAGGCGGCCGTTCACTCAAAAATAGCGTTTTTCGAGCTTGGCGAATAGAAGCTCTCCTTTGTTTGCCTTTGTTACCCCGGGAGGCCACCGGCATCTCGTGGTGCCCAGACCGACGAGAATTGACCGAGTCCAAGTTCTCGTACCTGCCCCTGTCGTCACCTGAATCCTCCTTCAACTAGTGCCACTTCCATGTCATGATCGCGAAGTACTGTATTTGCGCCACCACACCCACGTCAAACTGCGAAAAAGTCTCCTAAGTTATTCGTCTCCTCAAGGGCTTCCGGGCCGGATATCACCTGGTAAACACCACCTCAAAAATTTCGACAGCCACCAAAGCTAATATCGCCCTGTTCCAGTCCAGGTTGGGCCTGGGGCATGGAAAACTATACCATAACGCCTTACTTTGGCCAGCAAGCTTTGAAGGATCAGAAAATCTGCGACCTGGCTGCATGACCACGATGTCAAGCATCCGGATCAAAAGGACTGCCTTTTAGAGTTTAGACGGAATCATTTCTTGCCAAGTCAGCCACCTGGTCATTGACAGCCTCATGAGGCCTCCCAGCCGCCTCTGACGACCTCTCTGCACACTTCTGATGGTTGAACGGGATATCTCCCCCGCCTATTAATCCCACCATCTTCGTCTAAATTCTTCAGCCGCAATTGGGGCTTTCCACATATCGTTTCCTCAATGCGGGGAATCAGCTGATGTCCATATGGGTGCCAGCTGACCCCGCCTTTACGCACTTCTTACAGAGCTCCAACTCTCCAGCGGCCCGGTGTGCTGAGTTTCTTTACTCATAAGTATGAACCCTCGGAGGCGAATAAGGCTTCTTCTTTCCTCGAAGCACGACCCCGTGGTCCCACTGCTTTCGTCTTCCTTTTGACTGGACACCACCATGTCGTCGAGCCCTGTAAACCCAGTCGCTGAGGCTAGGAAGAAGAACCACAAATGGTTCAAGCCACACTCTCTGAAGGTTGGAGATCGGGTTACGGATGCAGCTAGCTTGACTATGAGGGAAACGCTGTTCCCTCTTTTCCTGGTCACGATTTTATATTTCTTATGGGTGCGTCATTTCTCTCCAAAGTTTCCCTTATCCGAGGATCATACTAACCTTTTCCCGGTAGGGATTTGCTTATGGTCTCCTTGATACTTTGAACAAGCACTTCCAGATCACGCTCAACATTACACGGACACGTTCCTCCGGTCTACAAGCCGCCTACTTCGGCGCTTACCCACTCGCCTCCCTAGGATATGCGAATTGGATTCTACGGAAATTCGGATATCGCGCAACGTTCATCCTGGGTCTCACCCTCTACGGGGTCGGTGCACTCCTCATGTGGCCTGCTGGGTTGAAGAGAAGTTTTGGTGGTTTCTGTGGTGCGACATTCATTATTGGTAGTGGTCTGGGTACATTGGAAACTGCTGCGAATCCTTACATGGCTGGTACGTTCTCTCCGCTCCTCGAACCCCGGAACAGTGGAACTGATTGTATCAATTTCCAGTCACTGGACCTCCGAAATACGCTGAACTTCGTATCAACTTGGCTCAAGCCGTTCAAGCCGTCGGAACAGTCGTTGGGCCAGTCCTCGGATCATACGTCTTCTTCAAAGATACAGGCGATAGCGTCGACGCTCTGAAGAATGTCCAATGGGTATACCTCGCCATCGCTATCTTCGTGTTCACACTCGCTGTGGTATTCTACTTGGCGGTAATTCCAGAAGTCACAGGTTCGTATTTGCCACATTTGCAACGTTCTAGCTTGTACTGATCGGTGTCAACACATTTAGACGCCGATATGGCTCAACAAGCTGAAGTTACCCATGTTGGTGAACAACAGGGCGAGAAACCATTCTGGAAGCAGTACCGAGTATTCCACGCTGCTTTTGCTCAGTTCTGTTATACCGGAGCTCAAGGTCAGCCGATCCTCAGTTTCCCGACCGATCGCACTTCTAACTGGTGAATTCTATCCAGTTGCTATTGCTGGATACTTCATCAATTATATCACTGAAACTCGAGGTGACACATCTCCTGCCCTCGGAGCAAAATTCCTGGCTATCGCGCAAGGCTGTTTCGCTATTGGAAGGTTCTCAGGATCAGGTTTGCCTCGCCATTTTCACGTTGTAGATTCGAAGACTCAGCGTTATTCTAGGCATCATGAAGCTGATCAAACCTCGTATCGTCCTCCTCATCTACCTTTCCGGAGTTATCGCGTTCTGTTCAGCGAGTATCACACAAAGAGGGAATACCGGTCTTGCCATGCTTAACCTTACGCTGTTCTTTGAGAGTGTCTGTTTCCCAACGATTGTTGCTCTTGGTATTCGTGGTGTTGGTAGACATACTAAAGTACGATTTCAAAGCTTTATTCGATGGGGAGGATCGTTTCTAACATTTGTGACCCGTTTTTAGCGAGCTGCTGGTTGGATTGTAGCCGGTGTAGCTGGCGGCGCTTGTGTAAGTTCCTACTTCGGATTCCCCATGCATACGTCCTGTCTGATCACATCCCCCTTGATAGGTCCCACCTATCCTCGCTCGTGTCGCAGACGACCACAACAGCACCGCTTTCGCGATGATCATCCCGACAATGTTCTTCGTCATGGCATATTCCTATCCTCTGGCGGTCAACTTCCTCCCTGTTTATAGGGATGCTGCTGATCAGGTCGGAGCGGAGGTGAACTTCTCGGAACCGAGAGGGGCGAGAGATAGTATTGAGAAGGCGAGCCAGAAGAGTGAATCTGATGTCATTGTTGAGAAAGTATGAAGTATCAAAATATATACAATTCGTAGATTCGTGTATACAATCTCTACTCGTACCTACAGAAATCGTTTATATTGTAATTGCGAGAATTTCTTTCAGAAGAATTGACGGAACTCTGCGTTCACACGGAAGGGCAGTGGGCGGAAGAAACCTTCCAGAAACCCCATATTTCCCGTGTCCCTATGAGAGAATTAATATCACTAACAAGTTCGGATTTTGCCATCGTACTCACTGTACTTTCGGTCTGAACGTGATATTTTCAGACTGGGCGATGTTGATACCTTCCTGGTGCAGATCGGGGGAATCCCAGTACAGGATAACTGTGTCCCAAGATGATGACTTCAAGGCGGTAAGGACATCATCACCTCGAAAAGGATCCGCGTTCATGACGGAGAAATAGCTTCTAGGGATCCTATTACCCCTGGCACAGATGCATTGGACGCCGACGAGGGTACCGGATTCCCTGATGGAGAGTGTCTTGAGGGCGGTTAAGTATGGCATGGCATCATCGAACGCGAGAGTTTGATCATTTTCGACATCAGTTGACGCTGTAACAGGAGAGCTGATGATCTCTATGGCCTCCAAAGTTTGCGCCGCAGCGAGTAGGAACTTCCGGAGAACGTTGTTCTCGATACCTTCGACGTCGGAGAGCTTCAGACTGCGGAGCCTTGGGGTGCCTTCGCAAGGGAGGAATCGAAGGAGGTGTGCCTTATCCAGCTTCGACCCTGTCAGCTTCAGAGTCTCCAAGTTACATGACGCGCCAAATTTGTTTCTATCCCATTCACCATCGATATCGACGTTATATGACGCTCCAGGTTCGTTTTCACCTTGTGCACTATCGATCTTCGTCTCTTCGTCGCTTAGAGTGAAGTGAAATGTCAGAAATCGCGAACGAGTACACGGAGTGATATAGGTCACCTATAAACGCAAGCCGTGAGTGCGTGCAAATGCGGCCACTGAGAGAGCAGCTGGAAGATGTCTTGAGGTTGAAATACCCATTCTTGAGGGAATAGACTCCTCTCCTCGTTAAGCGACTCTACTTCTTGGATAGAAGTGAGGGCGAGGATAAGTTCGGGGTACACGTCTTTAGGAATGGTTCGAGGCAGGATGATGTGTTTGACTCTTTTTGCCAAGGAAATGAGAAGAAAGAAGGCCTTGTAGTATCTTAAATGGCGACCGTCTTCGCGAACACCAGAAAAATCGGAATAGAACTGTGGATAGAGGAAGCTGATCTGGTGTGCTCTCTCTGGTTTCCACCAGAGGGAGCGCACGCTTCGCAGCAAATGGGGTCTATCTGCCCGATCGTTGATTTGATGTTCTTCTCGCTGAACTTTGAAGAAAAGGCAAAGCACACACGACGTGCTTTTGGAGACAAGCCCAAAGTTCAGCAACGGTTTTCTCCACTTCTCTTGGAGGTCTCCCATGAGGTATTCTCCGATGCATAGCGCGATGGAACTTGGGATGACCTTCGCCCGCACACTGAACCTCTTGGGTAGGAACAAACGAGCCTCGAAACGGGCTCTGCACGTGGGTCGGATGTTCCACATTGTTTCTCCTATGATGGCCAGCTCTTGGAAGCGATGAAGTTCGACAAACTGTACCGCCCAATTAGATTCGAAGGTGATTAAACAGCTCTGGGTCTCGGGATCGAAAACCTGGATCCATTCGTACGCAATGGAGAGGTTGGGTTTGCTGTCGCCGCCAAGTGGGAGAGCGTTGGATACTGGGATAATGGATGCTCTAATGGTTGGCGAAAGGTATTTTTGAGAGAACTCAAGGTCGAATTTGTAGACCAAGGTTGGCAAGTTGGACCCTTCTGGCAAAGATGCGAGTTGTTGATACAGCTCTTTGGATTTGTTCTTGCGTACATCCGAACGACAGGTTTCGAGCTTTCGCAAGAGCTTGGGATGATCGAGTTAGCAACAGTTACCTGATGTAGCCCTTTATGAGTCCTACTTACCAAAGGTAGAGGGATGGAAGAGTCGTATACAAAGAGGATCCGGATGGGGGATTGGACTACGATCGGCTCCTCGATGATTATGGAAATATCAAAGGTGAGGTAATCCTCGTTTTTAGCATCTGGAGGGAGGGTAGCAGTCACCATACTAACGAGAGGGGGGAATTGTGACATGGCTAGATGGAAGATACTGAGAGGCTTGTAGGCTACGAAAACTGGGACGACCGAAACCTTGCAACATGTGATGCCACTGTGATTATCCATATGTTCCTCACCTGGCGTCAACCCGATTGGGTTATATTCAAATTGGCCACAAATATGTCGAATGCTTTGACAAGTATCTCAGAGAGAGTTATGATCGCAAAAATAGTGAGAAGACTGGAATTTTTTGGCCACATCGTAAAGAGAAACCCCATTTCTCAATGACCTGCAGCACTGTCAGAAGTGATGAAGCACGGGTGATCACCTACTCCGGAGTACATACAGTTTTTATCAACCAGCGAACTGCCCCAATCCTTGTTTCGCTATACTGCTCTGTCCTATCAGCATGCGCACTCAAAAAAGTTGAGAGAATCTAGCCTGTGTGCTCGACCCTCTGTGGCACAACTTGACAATCAATGACCAAGTTGCTGTCCTGCCGATACCTCAGGCCTCAGGTCGCAAGTCACTGTCTATGCTCGTAAGCAGAATGACGGCATTTATTGATGCATATCAACATTCCAACACACCTTGGTCCTGGCTATTCCAATGAATTGAGAGCGACGAGGGGTGTCTCCATCCCAGCAACCCAGGATGGTGATCGCCTCGACGCCCTGTCCCACGGCACCATGTCAGGACGGCCAAAACACGGCCAACCTTGGCCCACTATCAGGGGGTTCGGATGTATAAGCTTCTATCAACGATTTGCTGACAGAGGCGCATTGCTTGATCAGCCATAACGATGTCGCAATTACGCCTTGGAATGTTTCTCAGGACAGATAGACAGATATAAACCTGGACACTTCGTCTGCAATTGACATCACATAGCAATCATGGTCCAACAACTTACCCTCTATACCAACGTAGGATGCCCCTTCGCCCACAGGGTACGTTTCTTCACTTATCTCTGGTCGTTCCTCCCTGACTTAACGGATCCCAGGCCGAAATTGCCTTGGCTGAGACTGGGCTTGAATTTACCCGCTACGAAATTGATCTCCAGAATAAGCCGGAGTGGTATGCCCCTCAGGTCAACCCAGCGAGCAAGGTTTGTGGCGACTTTGATCTTGATGAGCATTTAAACTAAACTCACATTCTCTAAAGGTACCAGCCTTGGCAATTGGTGGCCCGAAGGTGGACCCCGCTACCCCTTCCCCAGAATCCAAGAAGATTGCCGAGTCTCTGGTCATCGTAGACCTCGTTAACGACCTCTCGAACGGCTCTCTGCTTCCCACTGATCCCATTGAACGAGCAGAAGCTCGCTTCTTCATCAGCCAAGTATCTGATTCTCTTGTCCCTGCATACATTTCGACTCTCTTCAAGCAGAACCCCGACAATGTTCTACCTGCCATAGAGAAGCTTCAAGCCTTGCTCCCCGCCGAAGGTTTCGCCCTCGGAAACAAGTATACCGAGGCTGACATTGCTGCCACACCATTCTTGGCCCGTCTTAGGGTTGGTCTCGACGTGATCGGCAAGTACAACTCGGCAGCCATTGATGTTGCGAAGACGCTCGACTCCGATCCCAAATATGCCAGATTCAAGAAGTACTATGGCGACCTCACCGCTCGCGAGAGCTTCAAGAAGACTTGGAAGGAGGTGAGCAGGGAGATTAAGATATCCGAACATGTCGCTGATACACCTCATTTCAGGATTACATCCGCGAGAAGACCGCCGAGCGTGTTGCGGTTTTCGTTCAACAAGCTAAGTCTGCTTGATTGTCGGAGTACTCATGTTGCACGAACGCGGTTTGAGTAATATTAAGCAGCTATGAATACATACGCAGATAGAAATAAAATCTCGATTAAAAGAAATCAGTTCTGACTTCCCTTAAAATCGTTGCCGTTGCGATCCCTTCTGTCTTGCCTATATTAAGGCTCACAATATCTCCTTCGTCCGTAGCAATAATATCCATATCGTCCCAAAGCGAATCCTTCAGACTCGATTTGACCTCCTCAAGATCTAGGACGGCGGTCTTCGCATCGAACTTCAAATAGCTATACGGAAGTCGCTTCTGCTTGGCTCGAAGAGAGTCAACAGAAATAATTCCCGGGCAGCCAATAACCTTGACTTCGCAGAGGTCGTCGAGAGACCGTATCGCTTCATCTAATACGAACAAATGGGGATCCAGGTTGTCAGAGTCTTCGAATGTACAATGCCCCAAGTCGAGTGTGATCAATGTGGCGCGGGTTTTCAGAAGGAATTGTAAAAGGTCGTGTTTCTGTAAGCCTTGGACGGTATGTAGACGCAAGTGAGCCAAGCAAGGAGTGGAGCGTTCGGGAAGCATGTGTAGGAATACGTCTCCAGTGATGATAGTGCCGGAGCAGAGGGAGAGCATTTTGAGAGATTCGAGATAATGAACTGGTTGAAAGGTATCCTCTTTTTCGTTGGAGACCGTTTCATCTTCCGCCTGAAAATCCGAGTCGCTATTAGCCCTATAAAATGACAGCTGGTCAAAACCATACAATAGACCCGGAATAAAATTACATACCGGACACGGACATGGTCGGATACCATTTGTACCCACAAATAACGAAGATACCTCCAGCTTTCGAGAATCGGCCAAATATCGCTAACACGCGGTGGCCCGCAGTGCTGGGTGCTTTTCCTGTCACATGAAATGCCGAAATCCTCGACATATTTTAGCTGGGGAAGGATATGATACAACCTCTGCATATCAAGGCCTTCGTTTATTTCGATTCCGATCTTCTCCACATCAATGGTTCGCGATAACAGATCCAGGAATCTATCTTCTGATGACCCGTCCAACGGCTCCGGCTTGAAGAACTTACGGCTCATGGCCGTAATGAGAGAGGCTCGCTCTGGTTGACCATTTTCGAGTGACCTAAGAATCGACGACGCTGTGGGCGATGATTCAGTGCTCTCACATGGTATCAAAGCCGTTTCTACATGTGCCCGGAAGAAACCGTCCAATACTGTCGACCACGCTTTACAGGTCAGACCCATAGCGAAGAGAGATGATCTCCATCCACGGCGGTCTAAAAAGAACAGCTCGGCGCGAATATAGTTCAAAGCAATCGGGGAGAGTATAGCCGACCGGGAAACCGATGAAGAAGGGGGGTTAGGGGACGAGAGGTGTACTCGATAGAAAGCCGCAAATGGCCGGTCTTCTGTCCGGATCTTTGGTTCTTCCTCGAGCATTGGGTGCCAGTTCATGTTCAGCACATTGACTGGCGTGGGTCTAAACGACCAGCTGAACTCCAGAAAGAGGGTGGCAGGTGATGAATTCTGAGGGAAGACGAGATTTGTATCGTATACGACAAGCGCTCTAGTACCAGCCTGTGTATCGCCTTGAACTTGTCGCAATCCTATCTGAATCATGTCTGTCGGCGCCGGTAGGGATACCACTTCCAGAAAAAGTGCTGGTAATGGGTGTGATGTCACTGGTTGGCGGCCTGCAGAGGAGCTGCGTTTGTAGGGCCTTTTTTGACAGTCAATTCGCCTAACAACCTATGGATCGAACGTCATACATGGGTGGCTCTCTGATGAAATCTGAATTTACTCACCATTAGCGTCCACAGCGCCTCCTCACGGCACAGGATAATCACTCGAATCCCAGGAAGCATCTCATGTCGATTTCCACCCGACGCGATCGCTATTGCGCATCGTGAACAAGCCTGCACGTCAAGCGTGGGTAGCTCTGAGCTTGATGGGGTCTTCTCGCTCAAGTGAGCAATTAACTTTGGGTGGCTCGTTGTCGTTCTTGTGATCGGTGATGAGCTCATGGTGGATAGTTGGAACTTCAGAAGTTGACCGTTGTGGGTATTTATTGCAATCCCTCGTCACGGTCAAGTCACGGTATGAGACTTTGAAAGGGCCGGCGGCTGTGATTCATTCGAGGGGTGCTACCCCATGAAGACGTTGAAGGTCGTATTCGGAATTTATATCAAGGTTAAACTCAATAATAAGTCTATTGCTTCGCCTTCGTGAGATAGTCCTTAACAACGGCCTCGGTGTCATACGCAAACAACGAATCGCTCAACGATTCCGGAAGACGGCCTATCGAGTAGTCCTGTCAGGAGGGCATCGGTAAATAAATAAGAAAGAAGATACTCACAAAAGATCCAAAAGAACACATCCCTCACCACCTGCTGAAACCCCGAAATTTTCTTCTTCTGATCTCCACTCCTCTTCGCAATATCCAAGATCTTCCAAACCCTCTTCATCCTAACCTCCTCATACGCTTTCGCAGTTTTCTTCAATGCATCATCTGGCTGACATTTCTCTTCGACCAGGAAATGCTTCAGAAGTAATCCGATAGCGACAGAGTCCTCAGCAGCGCAAGATACACCTTGTCCTGAATCAGGTGGCATAGCATGCGCTGCGTCACCTAGAAGAAGGATCTTCCCAGAGTCAGAAGTCCATCTAGGAATACGGGGCATGACGTATCGAGGAAGGATAAGCAGGGAGTCGTTACTGCTGTCACAACCCAATCGAATGATACTCTCATACACCTTCACTTCCTCAGAGTCATGAGGCGACTTCCAAGCAGCATGACGTTCTAAGAGTTGATCTCGAATAGCTTCATGGGATTCGGTACGTGAAGTTGGGGTGGGTGATTCGTAGATAGACCACCATTGGATCATGTCGTCGTGGCCGTTCTCAGAAGAGACGGTTGAGTATCCGATGAATCCGTGTCCGCCGAATGTCATGGTGCAGGGTTGGGATTTGAGGCTGTCAAGAAGACGTTGAGGGAGGGATGTCTTCGGGATGAAGCCACCAACACCCGTTAGGCCGCTTGATTAGAGAGTCAGTGATGAATGTACGACAAGGACATCATGCTACTCACTCGTATTGAGCCTGGTATTCATCCCCGAATAATGCTCGGATCGTTGTGCTTCGGACACCATCCGCGCCAATGACCAAGTCTGCTACTGCGCTGGTACCATCCTCAAAAGTCACCTTGACGCCTTCCTCAACCTCCTCGACCGACTTGACCTTAGTATTCCAGGTGACAGCCTCAAGAAGCATGTCCAAGAGAAGTCCTTCATGGACAACGGCACGGCGAAGCATAAGCAGACCAAAACCGTGACGAGCTGGAGTTCCGCTCCGAAGAGTACCCAGCTCTGTCCCTTTGGCATTGCGTATGGTCATGAGAGAGCCTTGACATCCTCGTTCCTGGATATATTCTGCCGCACGAGGAGCCACGGTGTTAATAGCGCGAAGGCCATTTGGGGCTAGGCCGAGGCCACCACCAATATTGGAGGTGGTTGAAGTTGGGGAACCGTGGCTTTCGTAGACATGGATATCGACAGTGTCTTCAGGTAAATACTTGCGCAGTGAGTGGTAGCAGGAGAGGCCACCAATCCCTGCGCCGATGATGATGATTTTGACCATGAAGGTATTGGTTGAGAGTTCGAGGGTTCGACCCTCTCGACCAGCAAATTGAGCGTTTTTATCCTCGAGACGCTGGCAGGTTCGTATTGTATAGACCGTCGATGATCTGCCTTCCGAGAAGACGCGTCATGGTAGTAATCAATCCGCAGGCCTTCGAAGGGTTCTTTTGACAGATCCTGGCAATTGAATGAGGTTCTGTGCTGCTCTGTGGTCAAATCTGGCGATCTTCCAACTGCTCAAGCACGTCGTGCCTGCCGCAGGTGCTGCGCCGCTTCGGCATCTCACGTGAAATGCACGTGATATATCCCCGGTAATTTATCGGTTCAAGAATGGTCAGTTGCCTCTGGACTTGGCCAAATTCCAAATCGTAAGCTTGCTATTCGTCGAAAATGCGAAATCACCATCAACAACGCGAGCAGGCTTGATCTTGACGAGCAACGACTACGTGGTCTGCAGCCGACTACGTGCGGCAACCTAAGCCCATAATGAATGCTTCGCTAGACGAGTACATGAAATGGTGAGCAATTGCAGATTCAAATAGCTGTTGTAGTAGTTTTCATTGAAAGAAATTGCAGTCGCGTTGGAGACAATCACTTCAACGCTGGTAGATACCCCGAGGCCAAGAAGGCATACTGGAGAGCTGCCAAAGAAGCTGTTGGTGCTAGTTTCCGCATTCCAGGTGTTTCTGGAGCGAATGGCGGAGCCAGGAACGATAAATATATCGGATTGAACCCCTACGAGCGAGCCAATCTGCAAGGATGTTGCGTCGGTTTGGCTCGTTGCTTCATCAAAGAGGGAGACCTCGAGAGTGTAAGCGATGAAATGGTTATGACGGTCTACACTCAGCTCATTTCACGCGTCATTCTAGGCCTCAGCTTGGTTGGAGGAATCTAACATCCTCCACCAGACTGCGTATTACAACAATCCAAAGAAACTCTATGGTAAGTCGATGAGTCACTCTCTATGTTATTCTCCGACTGAACGTACCTAGATTGGAGGAGGGACGCCATAGATCTTCCGGAGCTCAGTTATAGAAGAGCCATGGGCCTGAATACGAGCTGTGAGCTCTTCATGTTACTCGACAACACGGCTATATTCACCCATCGGCGATACATTGCCTACGAGAGTACAAAGAACCTGCCAAACGCACATAAAACACCGCGACTCGAGGGGGAAGTGAAGAAGGACACCATGAGGGCTGCTATCTGTCTTCGCCACCCGGACCCTGTAAGAAGTGCTCGATACGAAGTGAAAGATCCAAACCTCCAGATACTTGGTTCCTGGCAGAAGCTTCCTGTTCGATCGAGCACCACAGTAAAGCCAAGATATAACTGCCAAAGCTTCATCTGGAAAGGTATTAGCCCCCATACCCATGTCTTCGTATCGTCCTGAATACTCGATTTAGGTCATTTCTACGTTGGAGGCGGCCAGGGCGACGGCTTCGGTCCTTTCCATAGAGACCTCTGGTGCCTCAATCTCGAGAAAGTCGATGGTTGGAAACAACTCCCCTCATATCCTAGGATGGAAGGTGTCCAATCCCGCCTCACCTCCGGTTGGCAATTCCGAATCCACGAAACCGCAACTTCCGCACGTGCATACCTTTTCAACGGAGACCCAATCCTCGACTACTTCAACCTCAAAACCCGCAAGTGGGGATCGGTAGAGACGACCTATGATCCTACACGTGAGGATGAACGTGCTGGGGTAAAGGATGACTGGCCATGGCGTAACGAACAGTGGTACGACGGTGCTTGCTGGATTACACAAGATCGGATGTTCATCTTCGGTGGGACTCATAACGATACCATGATCGGGTGTAATCTGTTCATGGAGTTGGATCTGAAGACTTTCAAGTGGCGTCGGCTGACGGGTTATGTTATGCCACCCAAAGATGCTGATTACGATATTCCTGGACCGAGGAAGAGTGCTGCACATTGGGTTAGCAAGGATACGGATAGGATCTATTTGCTATTCGGCGTCTGTGATAGGATTGCTGCGCCTATGAAGGGAGAGATGCATGGTGGTAATGAAAACTATGCGTATGGTGATTTCTGGAGTTGGAGTATAAAAGAAGAAAAGTGGAGACTTGAGAGGCTAGCTGGGAACCCTCCTTGTCCTAGGATGGAGATGGGCTATGCATACGTACGCTTTTCAGACTTTCACTGATGCCCGTACTGACTTGGGCTCATCGACAGAACCCCAAACTTGACAAAGTCGTCATCTTCGGTGGTTACTCGCCTTGCCAACCAACGCGTGTCGAAGCTGTTGGACAGGAATTCGAATTTTCCTACTTCTCAGACACCTTCATCTATCAGCCACCCGATCCAGAGAATCCGCCATCGACAGCGCCTCTCTCCGAACCAGCTCTTGCTTCACGAGATGATCCCAAGTTCAAGCAAGTCCTAACCAGAGGATTCCCGACTTATCGATGCCAGATGACCATGGCCTGCGATTCAGAAACAGGAAAGACCTACCTGTTCGGAGGCTTCACGAACAGCGACTACATTCCTGGAAAGGCTAACTTCAACGTGACGAGGTCGTTCGGTGACGTTTGGCAATTGCGACTTGATATGCCAGGTGGATTTTTCGATAAGGTGGACCTGGAAGAAGAGGCCAGGACCTCGAAAGCTGGACCATGGCAACGATGCTTTGCATGTGGAGATGCTGGGCGATGGAAGAGATGTGGAGGTAGGCCATTCATTACCCAACCCGATAACGGCCTAATCTGTTATCTACAGGTAGCTGCAAAGGAAAGGCATACTTCTGCAACTCCGACTGTCTCAAGGAGGGCTGGAAGGAACACAAGAAGATGCACCAATGCCAAAAGCTGTGATAAGATACGCCACACACTCAAATTTGTCGCCATAGTATGTCAGAATGATACCTCATTGATAGCAGTTTCGGTTTTACCTCGGCGTAATACCTGAGCGCTGAGACGCCTGCTCAGTAGGAGACTGCAATAGTGCGAGTGCCGGCCATTGAAAGCCTAATCATTTATCATTTATCATCTACGCTCTGGGCGTGAGAGGATCAAGGAAAACTAACTGAATACTTTGTCCAGGCAACATTGATACAGTACCCCCGTCCCGGTCCAGCGGAAAGAAGGGCCCGCTGTTTCCGCAGGACGCTAAGCCATATTTACTTCCACTTTCCCCACGATGATAAGCTTTTTACGATGTTTTTACCTTGGGCGCTGGCGTCATAACTTGAAGCAATGCTTCACCTGCACCACATTGATGTCACTCAACGCCAGTTCACTCGATGGGCACCATGATTCTCCCTTTTCTGAAGCAATGAACCCTCTGCTTTTCCAAACGCTTATGGGAAATCTGATTACTAGCGCCTATCCACTCCCTGCGATCCTGCTAGGTATGTTATCCACAACTGCTGCGAAACGCCACCTCACCGGCCTTCCGTGAACTATTCAGGCGTTTCCTTTGGGTTCACCATCATGTGTTGCGGGTTATTCTTGTAAGTCTTAGCCTTCACCTTACTGTTAGAGAGATCTGACTCTCGTGTGCCCCGTAGGCAACTCAACCGACGTCCACTTCTGACATGGATCAATTTCATCGCGACTCTTGTTTGCCTCCTATCTTTTCAACTACTCCGCATCTATAATATCTACACATTTACACTATATTCTCGACTACTCGTGGCCTCTATGCAAGGAAGTGTGGACATCTCACAGGCTGCATTCTCTGTTCCTCGTGGACCGACTGCTTTGGCTGGGATCGTTGCATACCTTCCGGTAAATCAGCTTTCTGATCATTGCCAAAGATGTCCTGATTTGCTTTTCAAGAGGGTCATTATTGATGGAACCATCGCACACACAGCAGTCATCCTGTATCCGAGAAAGTGGCACATCTCGGGGCCACTCCTGATGACGCTCGGAGGCATGTATGGTAAGTAATTTGTTGTGCTTGCTGCGCCGATTTTAACTTCTCTTCGCCCAGCTTGTGGACTCTACCTGATGATCCCGACAAATAACCCTCAATACATCCGTGTAATAGATGCGAGGCTGGCGACCTACAATAGGGTTGACTGGGCATTCATGTTTCTATCCTTCATTGTCAACTCATTATCAACGGCGCTTGTCGGAGCCAGGCTATAGTAGGTTCTTGCTTTATGTTATAAACCTGCCACCCTGACCATATTTGACGTTCCAAAGTGAACATAGAATCGCATTGCGTCGTTTCCTTGGGGCGAAGAAGCAGCCAGTCGAACGCATCTTGCTTGCACTCGTAGAATCCGGGCTCGTATACCTCGTTCTACAGGTGAGCCTCATCCGATCGAAAGCAGCGATAACAGGACTCATAAATTCTGGCTAGACTATGATTGTTGTACTGGGCTCGATCTGGGCGACCTACCCATCAGGACTTCAGACTTCGTACTCAAAAATAATCACATTGAGCACCCTTTACGTTTCAGCATCGGACATAGCGGTATGTTGACCATTTATTTGCCCCTACTCCGCTGACGGCTGAGCAGGGTCTCTACCCGGGAGTACATTACTGTCTTCTGAGATATCAGGCTGTGCGGACGGATACACCAACTATATTCGGCGTAATCTCTGAAATGTCATTCTCGGAAAAGGCGTCGTAGTCTGGGGTATCGTAGTTACCCTCAGGCTGCACCATCCGTGGACAGTCGCGTGAAATCTCTCTCTGCCAGCAGGAGGAGTGTCGGGCATCAAGCTTCATGCCAAAACCCCTGACGCCACCCGGGAAATTGGGGAGTTAATGAGGGAGCGGTGCGGGATTTCAACTGACTGCTGACTGTCAGTGCAAGTTATCGTCTGCTCAGTGCTTTTCTCTGAGGGTTAATACTAGTCAGATGAATAGTACGCAATGTGATAATATTACTCGTGTCGATTTTGCTAGAGTCACCTATTTTTGCTTTAGGACCGAGTATTCAGTGTAGTTAATGAGTCTGGAGACTGCTATAGGTGTGAAGCTCTATGTTCGAACAGAGACTGGACTGGCAACTGGCAAACCTCAAAGCAGACGCACTTGCGGCGCGTAGATTTCTACGCGTTTTGGTCTCACGTGACACTCACGTGAGACGGTCAGGCCAGTAAATTACCTTGAAAATGGGTAAATTACCTGCCACAATTCTAAAAACGTGAGTTTCCAACCCGCTTTGACATGTGGCCACGACTATCGACGAGGCACCTCAGGCTTGACTCCTACTAACGACGGCGATGTCGTCTGAAATTACAGGGACCATAAATCTCTACCCCATCATGAATATCGCTTTGGATGCATTCATGAAATGGTAAGAAAGATTTTAAATGATCATTGTCAATCGCGCTAAGAAAATTCTCCAGTCGGCTGGGGGACAGCCATTTTAGAGCAGGGAAAATTTCTGAGGCAAAGAGCGCGTATTGGAAAGCCGCTACAGACGCTGTCGGCGCTGGATTCCGCATTCCAGGCGTTTCTGGCGCAAATGGCGGCGCAAGGAATGAGAAATATGTCAGCTTGAATCCGTTTGAGCGAGCAAACCTGCAAGGATGTTGCGTTGGCCTAGCCCGATGCTTCATCAAAGAAGGTGACTTCGAAAGCGTGAGTAGGAACGTCGATAAACCGCCATTAGCCGTACTGACTTGTCCCCTACTCCAGGCCTTAGCTTGGTTGCATGAAAGCGAAGTCCTGTACAAGGCATCGTACTACAATAGTCCGACTTTACTCTATGGTCAGTCGCTCTATGGTATTTTGACTTAATTTTGGTTTCTGAAAAAGTGAAACTAGACTGGATGGACTACGCGCTAGATGTCCCAGAACTCAGCTTGAGACGGACCATGGGTCTCAACACGAGTTCTGAACTCTTCATGACGCTCAACAACACAGCTACAGCAACCCATCGCCGCTGGGTAGCTTGTACCAGTACAGTCAGCCTCCCCGCCCAACACCAAACAAGCCAACTCAAACGAGAGATCAATAAAGACGACTGTATCAAACTCATTCAACTTCGCCATCCAGATCCCGTAAGAAGCGCCCGTTACGAGCTTAAGGATCCAAACCTTCAAATACTTGGTTCTTGGCGGAAGCTTCCAGTATCATCAAGTACCACCGTGAGAGCAAGATATAATTGTCAAAGCTTCATTTGGAAAGGTATTAGCGTTCACCCCATCCCCCGAGTTTTCTCTTTAAAACAAAGAAATATAGGCCATTTTTATGTCGGAGGCGGCCAGAATGACACTTACGGTCCCTTCTTCAGGGACTTCTGGTTCCTCAACCTCGAGAAGCTTGACGGGTGGAAACAACTCCCTTCATATCCTAGGATGACAGGCGCCCAAGGAAACCTTACATCAGGCTGGCACTTCCGAATACACGAAACCGAAACCTCCACACGCGCCTACCTCTTCAACGGTAATCCCACTATTGACTACTTCGACCTGAACTCCCAGAAATGGGGATCAGTAGAGACGACATACGAAGCTACACCCGAGGATAAACGCGCAGGCGTACAAAACAATTGGCCATGGCGTGGTAAACAGTGGTACGATGGTGCTAGCTGTATCACTCAAGACCGATTACTCGTATTCGGAGGCACCCATTCCCATACCAACATCGGATGTAACCTGTTCATGGAGCTGGATTTGAAGACCTTCAAATGGCGTAGACTGACAGGTTATGTCATGCCACCCAAAGACGCCGATTACGAGATTCCTGGTCCTAGGAAGAGCGCTGCGTGCTGGGTTAGCAAAGACACGGATAGGTTCTACCTTCTGTACGGCGTTTGTGATAGGACTGCAGCAAGTCTGAGACGAGAACTTCACGGGTCATCGGAAAACTTCGTGTATAGTGACTTCTGGAGCTGGAGTATCAAAGAAGAGAAATGGAGACTTGAGAGGGTGGATGGTAATCCTCCTTGTCCTAGGATGGAGATGGGTTATGCATACGTATGTTTACCCGAGTTGTTCTCTGCTGAACTTGTTGCTGATTGAGATCTATTGACAGAATTCGAAACTGGACAAGGTGGTCCTGTTTGGTGGCTATGCCCCCTGTCAACCCACCCTCGTACAGGCAGCTGGGAAACAGTTCAACTTTTCCTACTTCGCGGATACATTTACCTACCAACCACCGGATCCAGAGAATCCGCCGTCTACCGAACCTCTTCCTGGTCCGGCTCTGGCTTCCCGAGACGATCCCAAGTTCAAGCAGGTATTGACAAGAGGGTTCCCGACTTATCGGTGTCAACCGACGATGGCCTGTGATCCAGAAACCGGCAAAACCTACCTATTCGGAGGCTTCACGAACAGCGACTATATACCCAGCAAGAAAGAGTTCATGACGAGGGCTTTTGGTGACGTATGGCAATTGAGGATGGATATGCCTGGTGGATTCTTCGATAAGGTAGACCTCGAGGAAGAGGCTAGAACATCCAAGGCGGGACCATGGCAGCGATGTTTCACATGTGGAGATGCTGGACAGTGGAAGAAATGTGGAGGTAAGAACCTATATTGCCAAATTTGACAACCGCCTGACATATTGCTTCCAGGCAGTTGCAAGGGCAAAGCGTTCTTTTGCAATTCCGATTGTCTGAAGGATGGCTGGAAGGAACACAAGGTGATGCACAAGTGCCGGAAATTGTGATTGGTTATACCATATACCATATTTCAAACCTATTGCAATATTCTACATCTAAATCAATATACCTATCGCTGATATCTATCAGAACGAACGTAGGGAGATCTGTGGCTTCGCTGAAGCGGTAACGACTGGAGATGTGGTGCCTCCTACTGCCCGTCGGAGGGTCTGCTCGAGTAATTCTCGAATGGGAGCATCAAGTTTCGCGACTGCATCCTTAAACGCTGCTGGAGAGGTTGTGGCGTACGAAAGCAATTGAGAAGCCGTTTGTGCATTGACAGGTGACGTTGACGTCGGCGACAGCAACAGGGCAACGGTGGGCAAGAACACGCCCAAAAGACGAACACCTGCAACACGCGTAAGCATAAATTGATCACGAAGGGGGTGGATACTCACGATGGGCATCTGGGGTAGAAGCATAGAAAGCAGAAAAAGCCTTCCATACTTCGCCTATTGAATTCGCCTGAGCTTCCGATAGAGAACCTTCATGGACAAGAGGGGTCATCTTCGCCACATATTCAACCAGTCCCGGTATCAACTGTTTCGCGCATTCTGCCAAGATGGGACTGCCAGTAGTCGCAGCCATGATCAAGGTCCTCGCACAGTGAGCAGCCGTGAGTGACATCTAGAACATGGTATTGGTGAGCGCTGGTGATACAAGAAAGCATAACACGTTGTTACCTCATTGGCTTCGACAAGCTTTTGTGAGATAAGGAAACATCCGTGTTCCACCACTGCTTGGGACACCTTGACGTTGGATGGTATCACAGTCAACACCAGGACCGTAGCGAGCAGGTTGTTCTTGATCTTCTTTTGCGATATTGCTCCATGACGCCCACTAAGACGAAGTCAGACACGACCGTGCTTGAACATCATATACGCTTACCCCATCGCGTCGACATTGAGTAGACATGCCGAGAGAAGGCCATGGATCAACTCCTCGTATCTCTCGCTCATAGCTGGAGCCGGCTGAAGGTCTAGCAAGATCGTCTTCAATGCAGGCAAAGTCGGTCCAACTAGATCAAGTTCGGTCGACTCGTCTTTAAGGAGCTCTACAAGACTTCGTCAGGCAACGCACTTAGGGACGATGCATTCACACCCACCAGTGTAAAGGTAGACTGCGACTGCCCGAACATCTTCACGCTTTGCTGGGCTCAGTGAAGCACCGATAGCAAGGAACGCAGAAAAGGCAGTAGCGATAGTCCTGATACGCTCCGAGAGATCGCCAGCTGAACCATATGAGTACACGTTTGGTGAGAGGCCATCGAGACTTACAAACTGGCTGACCACTGGAGGACGTGAAACTCCTCAGGATGTGAGAGCAGATTTTGAGACAATGTGCACGGGGTGATGACGGAGCCAACTCATCTCCGGAACTACGCAAAATGTCAGTGGACTCGTCAATGAAGTAGTTTACGCTCTCTAACCTGGATGTATGGGCCTGTGAAGCGGCAAAAGTGGAGATCACTTCCACAAGGTGTGCTTGTATACCAGCTGGTTCGGTTAGTGCGATCCGATAACATAGGCTGATGAATTCCTCGAATATTGTGGGCTCTTTGAGGGCATTACCACAGTACTCGGGCCGGACCAGACATTTGAGGGTCTGGAGAGCGGAAACCATGGTAGCCGTACGTGCAGCTGAAGAGGACGATGAATCTGTAGACGATGTCACGAGTGCCTCGTAAACCAGGCCAAAAACCACGAAGAAAAAAGCAGCAGGCTCTTGCCGCTTCACTGGGGAGGTTGAGGCGCTGGATTCTTGACCATCCATGGCAGCAACGATATTGGGGTCTCCGTTATTCATGGCTGTTCCGACGGCTTGGAGAATAGTTGCCCATGATTGGGTATAGTACTAGAGCGTGAATAAGTACGAGATGACAGCATGGACGAGTGTTAGCTCACCGGCAACAAGACTTCTTTCCCTAGACTGGAATAGGAGGAATCGATGGCGATCGAGGAACTCTCATTGAGGGACTCGGTATCGACTCGTATACTGGCGTAGTCACGGAGGGCGGCAACCCACAAGGTGGCAAGCGTAGCACGATGGGGTTTCACGACGTTCTCGAGATATGATTGGTGTGGCGTAGCGACCTGAAGTTTGGCCCAGGCGGAGAGGGTGGAGATCCTCAACATCGCAGAAGCGTTGGGGCTGAGCTCTCCCGCCTCCCCGAGTGAGACCATTCCTGAATCTGTTGACAGTGGCTGGATAAATAAGTCCATTCGTTTTCAAGTATAAGATTACGTACCCTTTGATTGCTCCAATGCAGTGGTCAACAACTTGAGGATACGGCCCATTCGTCCAATGTCCTTGACAACGCCACATCCGACAAACACTGCGCACGCATGGATAGCCGAAGCCAAGATTTCAGGCGTCGAGTCCGAAGAGAATGCTGGAGTCAGAGCAGCAGTAATCGGTGCTTGGTGTTGCTCCAGAAGAAGGGCTTCGGGATATGCAGGGTCTGGTGCTGTCGCAAAGGTCTAGTTCAGGGATTGTCAGACTTTGAAGACATTGTTCAAGATGGAAAACCTACCTCGATGACATCGCGAAGCACGATCAGGCCTTCCAGCCGTATCTCAGTTACGTAGGCGGTAGACGCTGTGAAGGCCATTTTGATCAAGTCAGGAACTCTGCTGAGTAGTAGTCCCCGTGTAGGGAGGCCCAATGCCTTCGCATATGCAGCGTCTAGGTGTTCCCTCCGCCCACTGCGGGAAATAATGGTGCAAATTTGGTGCAGGCACTGCAGCGCAAATAGTTGGGTTCGCCATCTGGATGTGGCATGTCCCCGACCACTCGAATCCTGGGCCATGCCAGAACTAAGGGATTCGCCTTCGTCATCACGGCCGCCTTGTCGAGAAGCAGCATCTGCTACCTGCTGTGATGCAGTCGTGCGAGACATAATTCGCTGGCAGAGGTCTATCCATGCAGAGGGATTATGGATGACTGTTTGTTCCAGCCAGCTGGTTATGACGTTACGGACACCCTGTACAGAGGAGTCATCGTCCAGCATTCCGAAGAGATCCTCCACTAGCCGATCTCCTCCCAGCTTGGACATCACCAGAGCATCTTTTTGCACCAGTTGATACAACGCATTGATGGAGGCGAGTTTGAGAGGACGACGGGTCGAGGACATGTGTGTCCGGAAGCGGTTAACGAGATCCGGGATGTTAACGTGGTCTGGGGCGAACATGAGGAAATGTTGCATGCACTTGATGGCCTCTACACAGATGGCTTCATCTTCCTCCTCTGAGAATTCATGCACGAGGTTCAGGATTAATGTCCTTGTTCGCGTTGACTCCTGGATGTCCGGACCAAGAACACTGATAACAGCGTCAATAATCTGGCATATGACAGGATATGCAGGGTGGTCCCCACTCAAGTTGGCATTGAGCAGGGTACCTCCTTCACGCTCGTGTGCCTCCGTGAGGTAGATCTTCAGCAGCATGCCCAGCGTTCCAGACACAAAAGGCGCATACGCCAAACTAGCAGCATTGATCACGCTCGCCAGAGCATTCAAGGCCCAGAAATGGACAACTGGGTGCGGATCATTGCTCAGCGACATCAACACGTTAATCGTCGTCTTAAGCAGTGGACCAGCAGCCATACCACCGACATGGCTATAGATGGCTCCAAAGGCAAGGGCACACCCGGCTCTGCCTTGGGGATCACGATTGCTAACGACTTCGTCGACGAGATCCTTGATCTGCGCGGTGAGGAAGTTGGTACCCGAAAGGCTAGCCAGGCGACCGATAGACTCGCTGCTAGCAGAGCGAAGGATGAGGTCGCCATTGGTAAGGGCTTCCTTGAGAAATGGTGATAGGAGGGAGGAAACCTGGTTATTGCCGAATGTTTCCTTTCCTTGGCGAACGTGGATGGTAGTGGCAACTCGAAGAGTGAGGAGAATTCCAACCGCAGTGTTGATCTGAACAGCCGACTTGCGACCGAAATTCTTCTCCAGTTTGGGAGACTTGACTGATTCGATGACTTGTTGGACCACCTTGATGGTGGAGGACAAATCTTGAAGAGGTAACAGATTGGCGAAGAGCTCGATTGCACTATCCACCACAGCGGTGGCGGGTGGAGGTGGTTCAACCAGCCTGTACTCTGCATCCAAAAATTTGGCCTGGCAGACGGATAGAGGATCGTGTTCGCAACCACCGAGAATTGGTTTTCGTAGCTGCATACGTCATTAGCAGGGGCAATAGTACAAGGAGGAGGGAATTCTTACCAGAGAGTCAATCGCAGCTTCCACATTGTCGTGACTGAGCTTGTCATGCCCTTCAGCTGCAGTGCCATCTGGAGTAGCTTCTGCGAATTTTTGCGACGTGACACCATATGCATATCCATCGGCGCTTTGCCAAACGGAAACGAAGGATGATGAGGCGATCTGAGCTTGGACCGCAGAACCTGCATATCCGTCCGGACTGGCGAACAGAGATACTGCAGACTGGAGTAAGGTCATCTGTGTAGAGTCCTGGATGCTCGAAAACCCAAGTGCTGTGAAGCACTGATAGACCCGCCTACGTAATAGAGCTTCACTTGCACGGAGGGTAAGACCCTTGGAAAGCTCCATTCCGGGCATCTGCATCTCAGCAGGGTCCTCTACGCGTTGACTGATGAAGGAGTTGGCGAACGACAGCGCGTTTCCGAGGAGAGAGGCGATACGGCGCCCTACATCAAGGTTGACAAGGGTGGTGGAGTTGTGCTGAAGGAAGCATAGAATGGCACCCAAGGCGCTCTCACGAACGTTGAGGAGGAACATCCATTCGGCGACTGGTCGAATTGTGTTGTTGTCTTTGCTGGTTGGTTTGGGCAGAGCGTTACGCCATAGGACCAATAATTGGGGCAGATGTGGGCGAACAAAGTTTGGTCCAAGGGACATTAGAGATGCAATGGATGTCCATGCCACTTCGACCTCAACACCAGCAACTTTCAGGTCATGCTCTCCTGCCCGCTTCAGGAGGGAGATGGCCATATCCAGCACTTTAGCACTAATGTCATACGACACGTATAACGGCCGTTCTGGGATGACAGAGACGAGTGCAGCGAGGCCATATGCATGGCCAAGCGCGCGGAGGTTGATATCGGAGGGTGCTGCTGGAGATATGATGGAAGTCAAGTCCCGCTGCAACATTTCGTATACGCTGAGGATGATCTTCGGAAGGCGCAGAGGCGTCGAGTAACAGAAGCACCGTAGTGCCCACGAAGCGGTGACTCGTGTTGTATGGCTTGGGTGGGAGAGGAGAGTGACCAGAGGTTCCGATAGGGCATCCTGGGTGTCATGTTAGCGGCTAAGTTGATATAACGTGAGTAAAACTGGCATACCTGTACTGGGGGTGGCGCATTCCCCAGTTGTTGCAGCAAACCAGCAACCTCTCTCAGCACTATCGTCAGAACCGAGGATGACGGTGCAACTTGTCCAGGCATCATAGCTGGCCACCTCTTAAGGTACGCATTCGCCAGTTCCTGGATGGCACTGATCTGGCCTTGTTCGCTCAACATCCGGACTCCGATGAGGTCTCGAAGTAAAATGCCAACAAGAGACCTAACGAGCAACCGCTCATATCTCGTACTTGCGTTGCGGGGATGCGACACAATTTCCACCATGAGGTGTGCCGCGATAAGCGAGAAATTTGACTCGATAAAGCCTGAACCCAGTCGAGTGAACAAGGCTGCGTAAAAGTCGAAGATGCCAATCCTGGTCTTCCTGCTGGCATTAGGTTTGTTGAAATGAGACGAGAGCTGGCCCAACATTTCAATTGGGGTGAATGTAGGCTTGGTCACTTCCGCAGCAGCGCTAACAGCAGACGACAGGCCAGCATCGTTTTCGTCCTGTTCCGTCTTTTTGTCTTTCTTGTTCGTTTCTGGAACAGGTACTGCTCTCTCGACTTGAGTAAGAGCAAGCAAGTGGCCAGCAAGGCGTGCCAACGAGCTTCTGGTGACCTGATCGGCATTTTCTAGGCTCTTAACACAAAGTGTGATGTAGCTGTCAACTTCGCTTCCAGAGGGATACGAGGTATCGCCTGAGGGGTACATAGCAATTAGAACCTGTAAGATAAATAAGAAAAGAGCTGCAGGACACATATTCTTCTACTCACGTCAGCCGAAGCCCTCTGAATCGGCAAGGACTTATCAGTGAGCCCGTTTCTGGCCAGTTTGAGAATATCCTTTGTTGTAGAATCTGTTACGGCGCGTTTTGCCGTGGATAGAGACTTTTGCAAGGCTGTCATGGCTTGAAACCGTAGGAGAGGAGACTGTAAAATAAGTCGTTAACGCGTAAGCACCAGTCATTGGTGGAGCTTGCATACCGATGATGATTTGACAGTTTTAATGCTTATAGTTGCAATTTCTGCCATGAAAGACATAAACTGCAATTGCTTCGTGAGCTATCAGTGACGAGTTGACAGATATTATCACTCACGTTGGCTCCGAAAGCTGCCATGATTTCCCCGATGCATGAGAATGCGGCACTGGGTGATAGATCAGCTTGTAGAAGGCAAGATAAACGAAGCAACGGACATCTTAATTGTATCTTTGTCGGAGGCCTTGAAGTCGCCAGCAATCTTCAAGAATGTTTGCATGGTATCGAATAGAGTTCTAGTCTCGCCTCTCGTATACAAGTTGACCAGGCATCGGCCTACAAGATTTCGGATGGCGCGTCCAGGAGCAGGGAATGATTCCGGAGAGGAGATTATCTTTATAAATGTTGCTTCTAGGCTAGCCTGTGAGGCTTTCAAGTCTGCCTGGACTGCAGTCAGTGTACTCGATCATGATCGTCACAAATGGGTGCACGCACCACAGAGATTTCCTTCAACTTTAAGTCTGTGGATGATAGCCACTGGAAAGTATACACCTCGCCATTCTCTCCGGATATCTCTGTCTGCGTGGAGATACTCAGTGAGCTGGTGGTTGCCGTTAATCGAGGAACCTAACCTCGTCGAAATCCTCTAGAATGATGGGATCGTTGCTCATCTTCGCCGAACGGGTCCTTTAATGAGCGGAGCTAGCGTGTATCTGTATTCAGTAGCGTGCAACACCGCCGGAGACGCAGTTCGATGACCTGTGAGACGTCGCTGCCGTCGTCGAGCGCAGCGAGCAGAACGGCGTTCAAGATGATGGGGAGTGGAAGAAAGGGATTACGATCACGTGATACAGCATCCGATATCCGATTCCGACCTTGGCCTGGAAATGTTTAGCCACAATCCCAGGCTCACGTTAGCGTCTCTTCACCGTTACAGCATAGGACCCCTAACAATACCCTATGAGGCCGGTTTGAAATCTGTCCGATTTTGGCCCTTTTTGTCCGAACCCATTTTGCCCCTCTGGGCAGGGTTTTTGTCCGAACACCGAACCAGCCTACCCTCAGAGGGTGGTTTTTGTCCGAACCACCCTAACCGGCATCAAAATTTCCGGCGCTCGCCTGCGGCGCTGACTAATATCTCCTTTTATGGATATTCACCGGCGTCCAAAGTTATTCTTCTTTTCTCGATAAAAGAGCGTTCTATTCCTCCAACGTATCCGAAGCAAGCAACCCACGTCTCATAACTAGCTGAACCAATGTTATATTGACTTTGAATAGACGTTATCTCTCAAACATCTAGTTATTTGACTTGCATTTCAACGAGAGAGTCGCCTTGGACAAAAAGCACGGTCCTATCTCTCTTTTGCTGCTCGTAGACGCTTCATCATGGCGTCGTTTTCACGCCCACATAGCTCATTGGAACAGCGTTCACCGAGATCATTGGGAACGCAAGTTGGGTTTCTCGATTTATTTTTCTACGGATTTAAATTATTCTCGAAAGACGGTATAACTCGATTTATTTTATCGGCGCCCCAATACATCAATGAGACACGACTGCCACACTCGTTAGATTTTCTGCAATGAAATGTGACTAAGTGTGAC
The DNA here is from genome assembly GCA_015708445.2 of Clitopilus hobsonii. NCBI lineage: Eukaryota > Fungi > Basidiomycota > Agaricomycetes > Agaricales > Entolomataceae > Clitopilus > Clitopilus hobsonii. The sequence continues at coordinate 405,493 of CP068003.1, read as the reverse complement.
TGTGACAATTGACTTCTTGGACGCAAAAACGGAGTAAAGAGACAGAAATATCAAGAAAACGCTGTAAACCTTCTGGACTGCCAAATTCCAATTGGAAGCACCCAGCCGAAGAATCACTTCAGATTCCCGGCCTCGGCCTCTGGTGCTCCAGCGAGGAAGGACCCTTGCCTGGTGCCCGGATCGACCAACTTTTGTCCGAACCCTCAACCGGCCCTCCGCCTGCGGCGGGCTAGTTTTTGTCCGAACCTCAACCGGGATGAGGCCAAAATCTGGGTACTTTTTGTCCGAACCACCGAACCGGGCTCACAGGTAGTTGTTAGGGGTCCTTACAGCATTGACATTTCATCGAACGAAGCGAGCAATACTGGGAGAAAAAATGCAGTCTCTGGGCTGATACTTCCGTCTAAAGTATAATATGAGGATTCGCGCCTCGAAGAACTCCAAAGCCGGTTGGCTAACTAAAACTTGAACCAGGCCAGCAGCCAGTAAAGTTCTCTTTTCTGATAGACGAAGCGTCCTGGAGGTCCATGTGCAGAACGCCACCGAAGAAGACCAATTCTGGTTATCTCTGTTCTTTGAAGAACCCGTCCGCCCTGGTAGCAGACTGGTTGCGGATGCATTGGGGATAGTCGCTGATTAGCGACGACGGATCCAACCTCGATTTAATTTCCCTTTCACAAGAAAAAGGGTCATGGGCCGATTTACGGAAGCAAACGAGTAATCATGTCCTGAACTGCCCTGAATAATCATCGTTGCCTGGCTTCGATAAACTGGGTGTATTTAAAGGCTAGCTTCACAGCAGAAGATGAGTCTTGCGTCGCCTACCCAACTGCCAATGCACTCTCCCCCGAGACCCTAAAGGAAATTCTCTACTCTCCCTCTCATTTAAGCCTAAGTTGATCAAGTCGGCCATGTATGTTTTCACCGACAGTCCCCAATTCACTTCCTCTTCTCTAGGTATGCCATTCAGCGCACTCGACTTCTCCTAATCTGACGACGCTCTCTAGACAAAGATAAGGGCGGCCAAGTTAGTCCGCACGCAATACCAGACCCTACCCATCAACCTCCCGATGTAACCAAGAAATCTCATGCGAAGAAACAACCTCTCGGCCACATTCCACGACCGCGTAATGCCTTCATCCTCTTTCGCTGTGACTTTGTGCGCCAAAGGAAGGTGCCCACCGACATCGAGAGCAACCACCAAACGATATCGAAGATAGCTGGAGTCATCTGGAATAAGATGTCGAAATCGGAGAAAGCTCCTTGGCTCCAAATGGCACTCAAGGAGAAGATAGAGCATAATATGAAATATCCCGGGTACAGGTACAGCTCGAACGGTAGGCCGGCGAAACGCAGAAGAGGGCCGTTGAGACAACAAGACGACGCCTTTGAGGAATATATATCATTTTCGCCTTCGCCTGCATCGCACGCTTCAGAAATAGCATCTGGTTCGTCTTCTCCTCATCATCTTGTATAAATTATATTGACCTTTAAACAGACGAACCTCTCAAACATCCAACCGTCCAGCAACAGCCAGAGGACTTCGCTGGTCCATCTGTGTTTTCGGATTCCTTCAGACCTCCTAGTGTCCTGTCCTATCGCTCACCCTCCCCCGAAACACTACCAGAAGTTGAGGCTCCATTAGTAGTTCCTTCTGTAGGTGCACATGAAGCGCTTGATTCCTCATCCGTCGATTCAATCAAGACATACTACTCTCCCTACGATGGACACGGGCCCGATTTTGCTGGCTTTTCCCATTGGCATCACCCTCACAACTTGACGCAAAAGGGTGTCCGGCCAGCCCGTCTTGAGCTGTCGTGGCTTGTAAGTTGTCTTCGGGTGCTTCGTTCAAAGCTTACCTTGATATTTATTCCTCCTCGTTACTTTAGGGCCTCGACACGAATCACTCGTGTGCCCCTCACTCACCCCCGGGCGTCTATTCTCGAGACACAATAGCTCACGGGGATAGGAACCTGCCTCGATTTACCGACCTCTTTCCAGATATGCATTCCGAAAACGTCCCGCTCACCAATCGCCACATTGAAGGAGGCAGTGCCGGGCCATCGACTGAACGTTATGCTTCTATTCATCAGGCAATACTTCCGTAGTAGAAACGATGTTCAAACCGCTTTTCTCTCTGCCAGTCCTATCCAGCTTCAACTTGAACCATACCAGGACATATATACCCTCATTCACTGTTCATTTTTGTCATTAGGCCAAATTAGATACGCTATATATATCATCGTTTATCTGTTTGAGATTGCATGTAACATCTGGATCATGCCTATCCTTAGATCCTGAATTGCAGGCAAATCCCCCAAGTTTCTTTCATCAATCGTTGATCCCATCACCATTCTCTAAGATTTCTACGGTGTCTTCCAATCTTCGTTTGGACACTTTCTGCCACGCCATCTTTGTATCTGACCGTCGCCTGGCACCTGCTCCGTCGGACCCCGAGCGGTCGAAAATTCGGACAACTTGTCTAGGTCTATGCTCATTCCGCAGGCGATGGGCTTCTCGGACGAACGGTGGTAGCCACCATCACGCTTTTGCAGAGCAATAGCTCTGAAGTTGAAAGCGGGCGTTTTCATCAAAGAACTACCATGAGGTATGTACTATGACCATCAATGCTTCCAATCCCTTTCGGACTCAGGTGAAGACCGATACGTCCATGGTATGCATTTGTGGCGAGAGCTAGGCAAGATGTGCCTGGGCGCTTTTCGTGGCACTGCCAAGGTTGCCTTTCTCAGCTTCATTTCGCCTCATGATCGCAAATTCGAACTTGCGAGGCGCAAAATCACAGTGGCTTTCCCTCAAACTGCTAATGGTACTCTCGCCTTGATTGCCACCGAACGCATGCTGGAAATACTCATACTTTTATCGACAATGGCCTGAATCTCTTGAGCCAGGTCGGCAACCGAATGAATGTGAACGGCTCAAGGACTCGGAAATGCTCCACATCAGCCCTGGCGTGCCCGGTCTGATCTTGCCTAGTTTCAGCCAGGAATGAATTAGGTTTACAGCCTTCATATTCCCATGAGGGTCACAGACTCACAGGGCGCTCTCATAAGTAGGATCCTGAAGGAAAATGTCTCGCCTTTGCGAAATCTCACCGAATCGTCAGTTCCGCCATGGCCAGCATCATCATAGATGATCCCAATCTCCCAGAAGTGGTCTTCGGTGGAGGACAATGGACCATTACGACAGATACTCGTTACTTCGGTGGTTCTTCTCAGGCTCCTGCGTTCGCTACTGGAAGCCAGACAGCGGAGGATAAGTGGGGATGGTTATGCTTCCAATTTAATGGTGAGTTCATATTCATCGAGAAGAAAAGCACGACACCTAATCAGTGTCGTATAGGTACACAGATACAAGTCTTTGGAAACTCGCCGCCGCCGCCAGGGGCACAGAATTTCTTCGCTATCATCGATGGTGGCAGCCCAATGAATACCACATATAACGATACCGCTCCACCTTCGAGTCTTCAGTGGTATACGTCGCCCATACTCTCGGAAGGCAACCACCTGATCAACTTTACTCATCTCGCTGCACCCTCTGTCGACTATGTCGTAGTTACAGCGGGCCAGCAAACGCCACTACAGAACACGAGACTGATTGTGGATGATGATGATGCTGCGATACAGTATCAAGGAAGTTGGAGTGAAGATACAAGCTCACTTGCAATCAACAACTCTCCATCACATGGACTACCTTTCGGAAATGGTACACATAGGACGACGGGAGCCGGCTCGAAGGTTACCTTTGTATATACTGGTACGCTCCTCCATACGGATTGTATTTGTCTCTGATCTCTTTCCATGTGCATCGTAGGCACCGCTTTGGATGTATATGGGGTGTTTGACTTCAGAAAGATAGGCAACTTGACGGTGAAATACACCCTCGATACTTGGACGACCACAAAAGCATACGCTGTGACGTCAGATACGCCGAATTTCAAGAATGGGGCTCAACAAGTACCAAACTTCCAGCTATTCGAATACAACTCCGTCGCGCCAGGCAATCATACCCTGACCATCGAAGTGATAGAGAGCGAGAACATCCCATTAATCATCGACTATATCACATATACGCCCACTTTTTCGAACGCTGCCTCAAAACCATCGCTCTCCTTCCCTTCCATGACCCCTGGAGCTCCGAACTCCGGATCGTCGAAGTCAAAGACACTAATTGGTGCCATAGTCGGAGGTGTTGTGGGTGGAATCGTTGTGTTGGTCGCGCTGGTGCTTCTGCTCCTTTACTGGAGGCGGCGCAAGCAAAGAACAGCGGTAAGGAACACAGAGCCAGAACGTGAGTAATTTCTTGTTTGCACCCGTAGCTATCTTTCTCACCAGACACATAGCCAAGCAAGTACGCCCATTCACGACGCTGGGGGCTGCTCGCCAACAGGAAGCTACGTCACCACCAGACTCTGCATCCAAGCCTTTGTTCGGTGTCCCGAGCACTCCTGCGACAATCGCCAGCTTCTACGCTGATAGTCCTCCCACCAGCTCCCCGAGTGTCACCACCTTTGCTGCAAATACACCTCTCACGAAGTCTGCTCTTCCCACCACTCAGACCTTGGTCGATATCAGTGAAGAACCATCGGAGCCGCAAGATCCTCGGATGCTTGATCCCCATTTCCGTAGGCGCATGCAACGCTTGCAGGACCTCGTTTTGGAGTTGAACCAGGAGATTGAAGATACCGGAGAAAATGGCCCCCGTGTTGCAGAGTTACGAGGTCGGATAGCAGAACTCACGAGAGAGGACTCCGAAAGCGCCGAGTTTATCACTAGGACTCTGGTATCAGGTCAACATCCTATTACTGGGGGTGTCCCACCTCCTTACGACTCGTGATCTCGCATTTCTTCACAGTTGGGTTCTTGTTATCAGCCGTACATACTGGTATTGTAGATTTTCTTCGTGTAATAATGAAATTGTGACGGAGGCAATGGGCTTCAATGAGGGCCGGATTTTTCGGGATTGATGATCTTCCGTCGTTTTCCTTATTGAGTGCGAGTGGCTGACGGCAATCAAACCATCAAGCCTCCTCACAACCAAGCGAGAGGACCTGGATGAACTTGACGTCTCCGACCGCTGGCAATGAGCGCTCATTTCATTCGTGGAACTTTACTTGACAGTTCCCCACGCCACGTTGAACCTGCTTTCCAGATGCTGGAGGATCCAAGATACAGAAATCTCAAAGAACAGAGCCATGATACATCTTTCGGGCATCGAGGTCAAATCCTGAAGTATCGACGGTGATAGTGACTGGCGAGCTGATGGAAAGCTTAGAAGATAGAAAACGGAATCCATCATTTGTTATAAAACACGCGATTTCGTGATGCCTCAGGGTCATGAACCTGGCGTTCCGAGTTTTCAAGAATAAGGCACCTTTTGCCTGCCTTTGCTCCTCCTCTCCCTCCACCACTTGGCAATGGCCAACATCATCTTGGATGATACCCAACTCTCCTACAAGCTAGGAGGTGGGACCTGGAGCACCGTTAATGTGTATCGGTTCTTTGGGGGATCAGCCATTTGGCCAGCCTTCGCCACAGCCACCCCAGGATCAAATGGTCCTTACGGATGGATATCCTTTCAGTTTGAAGGTATGTTTGGACATACAAACAGGTCAACTCGAGCGCGTATGCACTGACTGAAACCTTTACGTAGGAACCGGCATTTCGATAGTTGGCAACACACCTTCGCCCCCAGCTGACCAGAGTTTTTCTGTCTCAATCGATGGAGGAAGTCCGACCTCTCTGACTTATGGCGACCCAAGTCCTCCAACGTCCATGCAATGGTACAAATCGAATTCACTGAGCTCTGGAACACATTCAATCAACATTACCCACCTGGCCGGTGCCTCGGTCGATTTTGTCACTATTGCGCTGGGAAACGACACACCACTGAGTGGCCAGACAATAATCGTCGATGATCAAGACTCCTCAATAGCTTACACTGGGAGTTGGAGCCAAGTTTCTAAAGAGTACACCTCCCGGGAAAACCCACATCAAGGCTGGCCTTATTTGAAAGGAACAACTCGAGCAACGAGTGCCGGACCTACTGCGACCTTCAGGTTCACTGGTAAGAATGATAGTTTTTCCCAACTTTGTCCATAACTCATTCTTCTCAAGGGACGGCGGTCTCCGTTTACGGTCTTTACAACTATCAACAGCTGGGCTCTTTGGTCGTCAAATATACCCTCGATGGCGCTTCTACCACCGTGGACTACTCCATCACCACCTCTAATGCAAACTACAAGGCTGGCTTCCAAGAACGCGAGAACACTGTTATGTTCTCCAATAACAACCTTTCTGGTGGAGATCACACTCTTTTGATTGAGGTCGTGACATGCAGTGGCCAAGATTTTGCTTTGGATTACATCACATACAAACCATCCTTTGCCACGCTCTCTGCCAAGCCGTCTCTGTCAAACTCCCCTGCAACATCTGGAGGGTCTTCGTCCGTCGGCGGCGGCGGTATCTCTCCTCCTGCTGGTGCATCCACAGTCTCGTCTGGTACCCAATCCAGCGGTCAAGCCACCAATACTATCAGTGACCCGGCGGGAGTTGGTAAGTTTAGCCTTCTGAGAAACTGCTTCATAGATGCCTGACTTTATCTGTAGGTGTAACCGTCTCTGGTGCGGCAAGTACAAATACGGCGAGCGGTGGAGGCTCGAGCAATGGTTCCAGCAGTGGCGACCAGAACGCAGCAGCAAGTAGCCACAAATCGAACACAGCTGCTATTGCAGGAGGTGTCGTCGGAGGCGTGATAATCCTCCTTCTCCTCGCTCTTGCTTTCGTCTTCTGGAAACGACGAAAGCAAAGAGCCGAGGTGGCTGAGTATGAGAAGGAGATACGTGAGTCATTCATCGTCTCTCGAAAAAATAACTCTTATGCTAATGATTCTTTCCAGCATCGACAGTTGAGCCCTTTACGGGAAGCACTTATGCCACTGCAGGTGGCAGCACAGTCACTGGCTTCACTCGCGATGCTAAGCCTATAGTGGCAAGCGGCGCTGCCTCAGGCTACAGTCGCCAAGATTCCTCCCCACCCGCAACCGACAGCTATCGTAGCGAATCTCCTCTTCTCATCCCCAATAGAGCCCCCGTCTCCCGTGAAAAGGCAGCACTCGCTGCAGCTGCAGCTGCTTTGGCCGCCTCGGAAACCTCATCCAATACTGGTGCAGATCCTCAGCTCCTTAGCCGGATGCAAAGGTTGCAGGATCTTGTCACGGAACTCAATAGCGAGCTGCTTCATGGTGGGGATAATAACCCGAGAGTTCCGGAGTTGAGAGGGAGGATTGCTGAGCTGGCTAGGGCAGATTCGGAAAGTGCGTTGTACGTTGCAGCGCACTTGAGGCAGAGTGCTGTTCCTCCACCATACGAAACTGCTTGATCCATCCTTTCCTTCCTTTTCCTCTCTTGGTTCCTTGGTTGCATTGTTGTCTTTTCTTACGATTACTACATCTGGTATCACTCCGCTCGTTACCATCTATCTGTTACTTCACGTTTACCCTACGCCGGTTGCTACCATCCACTTCTTGAGACCCATATTATCTTGTCCATACTGTACCCCATAATACCCAGTCTTGGCACATCGATTCATCCATCGGCGAACAATCCAATACATCATGTGTTCTTTGATGAAGGCGACAGTCTCAACTCGAGCAACTTTCAGAGTCAATCAAATCAGCGATAGCAAACGACCATAGTCCATTAGGTTAATCTACGTTAACAATGTTCAAATGTCGACATTCTAGTCCACCGAACGGTCCGAATTCGTCAAGCCCAGATTCTCCACTCTTCCACATCTACCAAGCATCACGCGCCTGCGAGCTCGACGACATTATACCAGTCTGCTACTGGCATCTATCGGAACAACAGCAACACCCCTCCCCCAACGACCATACTCATCAGCATCGACAGGGCCGGGACCACCATCCCACTAGCTCCATTCACCGATCCAGGACTCGTACTCCCCAACAACTTCCTCTCCTTCTCGCTCTTCCCATTCGAAGTAGCCAGCACCTCCGGGTCCACAGTCGCCGTATTGACCAGTTTCGTATACGCCGTAGTTGCGAACGTTTGTGGTCCTCCTTCTCCCTCCTTAGTTGCATCCTGTTCTCTTGGGTCTTTAAGGAAGACTAGAGCAAATTGCGGAGCTTTCACAGGAACAGAGCAGGTGTTGTTTTCGCGGTTGCATTGGATGGTAACGATGTCGAGTGTGCCTTTGAATATTCCGTCGACTTTGAATTTGTTACCCAAGGTTTGACCTGCCCAGGTGAAGTTGCTGTTGGAGGCTACGGATGGGGCAGAGAGATATCTGGAGCAAAGAATCAGTACCCGCATTATAGGAACAGGATAGAGACAATACGTACTTCACGAAAACCCTCTCTGGGACTTGTCCTCCTTGAACTGTGAACACCCCATTCACATCATGTGCGCCACTGGGGTCATCCATGAAGTTGATCATCGCCACCTTGTTCAATTCTCCATTCTCATAAATCGCATAGCTAGGCGTGAAATCACCATTATTTGAGGTGTCGACGATCTGAGAGACGTTGGATTTCCCAAAGGCTTCAGAGATAGCGAGAACGGAGTAGAAGACGGGTCCGACGGTCCATTGGTTGAAAGAGGATTGGTTCGTTGGGGGTGCTGTGAAGGGCTAGATGGCGGGTGTAGGTTAGCATGAGTTTCGGGGCTGAATGAAAATGCAAACACCCACGTTGTAATACACATTCTGCCCACCAACATGCAACAACGCATGTGAGAAGTTCGCCGCAGCCATGGTGAACCCATAATCGATCGCCCAGAGCGCCGCTCCGAAGCTTTTGGAAATTCCGGGAAGACCACCACAGGTAGCAGTGTTTGTTTCGAACATGATGAACGGCTTTCCATGTTGCAGCGCCAGCTGACTAGAGGGGATATAATCATCGACAAGATCGATAGCGGCTTTGTGTGTGAGGAAGGTAGGGAATGCTTCTTGAGGGTCAACGTAGGAACCGACTTGGAATTGGACAAAACAATTATTGGAGGGGTAGCTGCAGAGTTCCAATCAGCTCACGAACTAGAAAATCGAGTGATGCGACATACTGCTCCATTGTAATGGCCGTCAAGTAATCCTTATACGCGTCAAGATACCCAGTTTCCCAAACCTGGTTGGGTTGCCAAGGTCCAGAAGCAAGACTAGGTCCAATGAGCATATTCTTGATAGGGACATTTGGGTTGGCGTTCACTGCGTCAATGAGCGATTGGAATTCGCGGAAGTACTCCTGGGGACCGTAGGGTTCTACTCGATGACCATGTCTAGATGACGCGGGGATGGTGAGTATGACTGAGAGCGAGAAGGTGGAGGGAAAATACCCAAGATAGTAGTCAGGCTCGTTGCCTGCTTGGAGTCCTATTAGGTGATCGCCAAGAATAGCTTGTCCTTGCTCGGCCATAGCAAGTCTCCAGTTAGTATCGTTGAAAGGAATGCCTATATGCGCCTTGAGCGTGCGTCTGCATGATACCAACCTGGAAGAACATACCAAGGTACCACCGAACGTTAACGAGAGACGAAACGGACTTCATGATATTGAACCATTCCTTGTTGTAGAATACCGCAGGAGTCAATGTCTGCGGTGCAAAATTAGCTATCAAGAGTAGAAGCAGAAAGATGAACAATGTGTACGGGGTTCTTGAGATCCGACTTTTCCTTGTAAGTAGCATGGCCACCTTCGAACTCTTCGTCTTTGAAGACAGCAAAATCTTGCGTGTTTCCACCGAGTCGAACGTGGACGCTGCCGGCGCGTTCTGCAACTTGGCTCATAAGGTTGAGGAATGGTACTTTGATGTGGGATCTAGACGGGTTGGAATCAGTCACAGGGATATGCGGAGCACTGCAGGAAGCGTACGAATTTTTGCCCACTGTGAAGGCCCAAGGTCAGCTCGACGCGCATATAAGCAGAAGTAGACAAACGTACTCAGTTGCGTGACCACTGACATCTCAATGGAAAACCCAAAGAACGAGCCATGCTGCATGATTGACAGGTTGGGCACGGTCGCATTATTAGCTTGCAGGTTCAACGAATACGTCAAAGGTTGGTCATTCGGTGGCGTAGGAGGCCTGAGGATAGTTTCATCATATGCATTCGACGCTGAGGAGGACGTTCCAGCAGGAGGAGTCTGTACAGCACCATCCGCTCCAGTCGCTGTTGGTAGCTGACCGCTGGTCTGCCCGAATGGGATTTGTCCGTATACAGTGACCGCCTTGGCAGTGTTAAAGAGTGAAAGTGCCCAGAGGGTGGAGGGTAAGAGCATTATGGTCTTGCGCCAATGGGTCGTGGGCTGAAGGAATGACTGTAAAAAGTGGATTTGACGGTTGGGGCGTGAAAGTGAAGAATGGACAAGCAACGTACTTGGCTGCCTATTACTGGGCTGACGATGAGCAACCACCCTGCCACGCCAAGCTACTAAGCTTTCGGCATGTTTGTTGTCCATAGAGCGACCTTGGCTTGGAATGCTTGGAACGCAGAGACTGGCTTGATCAGGGCATGCTGAGCCGGCTTGGGCACCTCTTAGGGTCTTGGCTAGCGTCGATGACGGCGAATGGCTGCAATCTTCTCAGGTCATCCAATGAATTTACGCAGTTGGTTTCCTGGCTTCACTGAGCACGATGGAAGGCGCCGATGGCTTTCTGTACATTGAGGAATCCGAAGGTGGAAAAGGCGGATGGCAGCAGACACCTGCATTGCAACGCCTACGAGTACATGTGGATCAAGCCGAGAAACCGAGTGAAGCATAAAGTTTGCAAGATGCTTATAAGGTCGGGAAGAGTGAAAAAGAAATTGTGGTACAAGTGTCCGTCGCCAGCAGGATTTGAACCTACGCCCTCAATGAGGAACAGATATTTGAAATCATTCAAATCTGTCGTCGTAACCACTTGACTATAGCGACTTGGTTTGTAAGCTCGCTGATGGCATTGCCATACCGCTGACGTTTAATCTCGCCGTTTGCACTGCTCCTCCACTGTCAGAAATCCATTGCTCTTTACATGGAAGAGTCTCTTGATCTCGGGCAATTTTACAGAGTCCTTGGAATTGAAAGCCGAGCCATCGGCTGCTTCAACCTGGGCCTCAAGCATACTGATCAACGGTAGCTGACTATGACACCGAATTGAGCTGCCTCGAGGCTCAACGAGGCTCGCCCGCTCTTCACCCTGAGCCATGACTGTTTCTAGCGCCTCAGATCTGCATCCATGTCTAGCTATCGAAGATATCCGATACTTGATCTTCCAAAACTTTGCTAGCAACAGACGGTCGCAGTTGGCTACCTTGGCGAGAACATGTAAGGCATTCACGGGTGAGCATTTTACCTTGGCTTGGAGGATCGCTGAAGATATTAACCAAGATAATGGACGGTAGAAACTGCATTGGATATACTATGGAAGTGCCAATATACCCTTGGACCTCTCATGCAGACAATGCCTGCGGACCTTTGGGAGATCTTTTCCGAAGAAGAGGGTGATGCCATTCACCGTTCTGTGGTACGTCAGATCCTTTCGTTGCCCCCGAGACCTGAACTCACTCGCCAACAGAGATTCACCAGAGACCTTCGTGACACGGACTGGGATCGTGTAGCCTACTACGGTGAAAAAATTCAAGCACTTCTCTGGCGAAAGGAACCTCTATCAACAGAAACCATCCCAGCTCCATACGTCCACCTTGACACCTTCATTGCACTAAGTGCATACCGTCCTGTGACTATCCTCCTTCCAAACTTGCGCTTTCTATGCTTGGACCTATACAGCCCAAGAACCCTCTCCTCTATACGTTTTATACCCAGCCTAATCGGATTCAAAGTCTCCTCAATCGAGCTATTCGCAGATAGTCCCCCAATCGAGTTACTTAAATCAATTCACCGGGTCTGCCCATACCTCACTACAATTCGAATACTACGCACAGCAGCCTCAACAATAGGCTGTCCTACCATCCTCTCTCAATTCGTTCGTGCTTTCCCTAAACTCCGAGAAGTGGAACTGGACAAACTAGTTCCTACAAGTGAACTGTTCTACCACCTCTCTCGCCTTCCGACTCTGACGACATGTACCCTATCACTCCCATTCACCAAAGACGATCCAACATTCCACCTCCAAAGAGACGATTTCCCCTACCTCACGACATTCACCCTCAGCGTTAAGGAATGGGAATTTGCAGTCCCTCTTCTGAGTGGTCTACACTCCCCACTCCGAACGCTCAAGCTCACCGCTTTGAAATCAGCCTCGATAGAGGTAGTTGACGAGCTGCTCGAGGCCATCTCCCGGCAATTCCACTTCCTAGAAACCCTCTCCATCAACGACAGAATACCAACCAATGTGAAATACATAGACGACGACAACCCAACTGCACGAGTCACCTCCGCTGTTCGTGCCTTCTCCCACCTCTTCTATCTTCGTCGACTTCGATACCTCACATTGGGGATCCCATTCGTCTTGAATCTCTGCGATAATATGCTCTCCGAAATATCCCTCGCCTGGCCACATCTCGAGACCTTGGAACTTCTCCCAGGCTTATCAAACGTCTCCTTCCTCACACTTGAGGGTCTCATCCCCATCGTCCTCCACTGTCGACACCTCTCAACCCTAAACATCAACCTCCGCTGTGAACCATTCAACATACGTAAACTCCGTGGGGTATCAAACTGGCGGATAAGACACATTGATTTCGAGCACAGCTATATTCATAGCCCAGTCGCGGTGTTTAGGTGTCTAACTGGGATGTTCCCGTTGTTGACGGTCTTGGATTCAAAAGGACAAAGCAATCAATGGGAGAAGATCGAGAGTTTGCTAGAGGGCAGCTTGATGCACATACTGAAAGGGGACCACAGAGATTTCTTCGATGCTTAGAATAGAATCTGTAGGGTTTTGAGAATATAATGTGTATTATAGATACCCGATGTAGATAAACCATCGTCCCGTTACATGTTGAGATCGTAAAGAAAATGTCGCTCGTAAGGCTTCGTATAGGTAAGCACTGTTCGATTAAGCCTTCTCCTTCTCCTCGATGGTGTGGCGTACTTCTTCAGTGCCGTGAACATGACCCTGGTCATCCATGCGAGCACTAGAGCAGCGAGGTCAGTAAAGAGCTCGAGAGGGTATTGAAAGGCGAAATGACGTACAGGACTTCCTCAGCGATATCAGTAGTATCGTGAACACGATACCAGAGAACAGGGAGACAGAAGATCAGGCCAGCAACGAGGAGAGTCCAGGTCGAGATGAGGAGGTTCATGTACCTATTTTTTGGCCCAATCAGTCAAACCGTTCCCTTAGCCCAACAATAGACATTAAACTCACGGAATCTTAACAGCATCAGCACGCCAAGCACCAGCAGCACCAGCCGACTGCAAACTCTTGTAGAATCCAGCGAAATGGGCAAGCTTAGCAGGGTCGTTGGACATAGCACCCATGATCCAGTAAGCGTACGATTGCCACATGGCGTCCATCATACCGAGGAAGATGTACAAGAAGCAGTGGCCGACGTAAATGGAATCCTTGAAGTCGATACGGTCGTTCTCAGCGGCGTAGCTGGTTCCACGAGTGTATTCCCTGGGAAAGGTGTCAGTTGGGAGGATTGATCGGGTAATGGGGAGACGCTCACTTCTGGTAGAAATATGCCCAGATGTGGGTGAAGAAGACGAAGATGAACAGGATAACCCAGCCAGCGAGGGCACGAGTGCGGCGCTTGAACTTCTTCTGATCGAGAAGGGCTGCGGTAAGAAGGGCACCAATGATCTGGGCAATCCAGTACAGAAGATTGTTCAAGGAACGAGTACGGATGTTGAAGATTGCGCCGTTGTAGTTGTTGAATTCTGAGAAAATAACAATCGTTAGCTGGCGATTCTGTTTGACGCGAAAAAGGGTGACATACGCCAAGTGGTGAACCAGTTGGATGCGAAGAAGAGAGGGAACAGGAGGACGATGTATCGATCCGTCTTCAATGTCAACCAAAGACCGTAGATCTCAGTCTTCCAAGAAGGATGACGAGGAGCTGTAACTTTGGTGCCATCGGTACGGATCATGTTGTTCGGGTTGGTCATAATCAGGGGAAGGAAGACACCCAAGCAGGTAAGGATGAGGAATCCAATCTAAAGGCCATATTAGCGACGGGGCTTCACAGAGAATGCAAATGACTCACGTATGTTCCATTTCCAACTACAGATTTAAGGAAACACGTCAGTTACATGCGGAGATCGAGCCTGTAGGATCAGCATTACCTGCGTTAGCCTATAAGGAGAATCAGTAAGTAGAATTTCGAGAAGACAACGCCAGACTTACCGTAGAATGGATATTCTGTCCAACTGCAACACTAGCTCCAACGACACCTCCAAGATTGAAGATGGCCCAGAAAATAGCAATGAACAAACCCTTCTGGCCTTCAGTCGGGTACGCCATCATAAGAGATCCTTGGGCCGTCCATAGGAGACCAGCACAGACACCAAGAATGGCACCAGCAGCAATGACGAACGCGCCAGCACCAGGGTGAATGTTGGTAGCCCTGCATCGCTCATTAGCGTCCAAGCTTTAGTGCGGAGAAACTGCATCACTTACAACCAGGAGCCGATGTAAAGTGCATAACCGGTAGTTCCCAACAGAAGGGTGAGACGAGGACCCAGAGTATTGTTGATTGAACTGGTCAAAGATAAGTCATTTACGAAATGAACGAAGATGTGGATAATCTACTCACCCGGCGAAGAACGCAACGGCTGCGAATGTGGAGTAAAGTGCGACGTTGGCGTTCGAACCCGTCTTGGAGTCGACTTGACCACCAGCTCCCAATCCATTCAAGGCATTGAACAAACCTGATATCGATTAGCATTAGGCGGCTGACACAAGTCACGAACCACTTACCAGGGCACATAAAGCAGACGAAACCGAGAATGCAGACCTAACGGGTTCCAGATTGGTCAGACGAGTCACGGATAAGACATACCGAATGAAGTACGCACCTGAGTGAGAGGATGGGTGTAGATACCCTTGATCCCAGTAGGACGCTGGTATACGACATTCTCGGAACCATGGACAGAGGCTTTCTCGTCAGAATGAGATCCAGACATTGCTCTTTTGCGTCGAGGAACTGCGCAGGAGCGGCGAGAGACTGTGACTCAAAAGCGAAGAAGCCTTCCAGAGGGTATATATGTCCGCTGAATCGCAAGCATGGCAAGTTCCGATATCCTCGGTAGGCATGCAGCCCGGCCGAAAAATAGAGTATGGCCCGCGAGGGCAAAGCTAGGGAGATGATATGGTGGATACGGAGGTAGCATGCAAATAGAAGGTGAGAGCGCGGTTGTGGTTCTGAACACATGGTGGTGGGTAATTGCATCCTGCTGATACGTTGCATTGCATCTCCGTTTGGATTTTCCTGACATTCAATCATCAATCATCGTTCCCTGTATTCGGCCTCAATCAACCTCATCTCAAGTCACAAGGTCGTCTATTAGGCCTTGTTGCTCTGCTCTGCTCGCTCAACACGGTGATAAGCCATTCAGAAGTCAGTCGCGAACATATTCTTTGTTCTGATGCTTATCACAACTCACACTGGTTGGGTTAGCCGGTCCGATCCAGGCACTGTATTTGTTCGCCGTGATCTTTGCCGATTGATTGCACTCGTGCTTCTTCGCAAGTTTGCCTGCTGAGCGGAGGAAACTGACCGAGTCCTACACGCAAAATGGATACAACAGCGAGAAAAGGAAAGGATCAAATGAAATTAGAACCCGCCCACCGCCACACTTGAGTACCTGATTTCCATTTCCACCTCCAAGTCTAAAAACGAGGACAAAGAAGCCCATTCCCGATAGTCATCGCAGGCTGTTTAGGATCGAACTCTTGGATAATTATGCAGGCTGTACCCGAGTTGGTAGACCCCTGACCATACGACAGGTCCCACGTTGAAATCGAACCTAGCAGCGTGCTGGAATGCCTGAAGATCAACGACATCTCGTGCATCCACAGATGGTGGAACACAGGCGGGATGATGAGACAAGTAACGTATGTCCTGGCCAGCGTGGATAAGCTATCATCGGTGCCGTTGCTGAAGGATTATTCTCACTGTCCGTAGGCCCCTATCACGAGTATGACATCGGATTTTTCGGATGAGGTACGAAGCGCAGACCATAGGCATCGTGACGAATGCTCACCGTCGGTGGAGACAACGCGTTTCCTTCAGCCAAGGCACTCATGAGCATGCCATAGATAGCGTCAAAGTATACAGGCGCAGGACAGAACTGCATGGATTGACTGTCCTGACGCACGATATTGACAGAATATTGGAAATCAGTGATGGGTATTGCATGGGCGTTGTACCTCCATAATATTTGACCGACGCTCGGTCGAAAAGCATTTGCACGCGATGCGCATACTCGTTCGAGTGAATAAGCGTCGTTGTATACGTTCGGAAGCAGGCAAAGCCGTGTCTGCGTGAGATGAAGAACATCGCCCAAAGCCACAAGTTTATTTGCGTCCTACAATCGGAATAAATCCCCCTATGATACCGGTCGATGAGGTAACGTCACTTGGAGTGAGTTTCAGCATAGAATGGGCACCCCTTCCCTGAACAGCGAAAACCTGGTTGATTGCATGCCAGTCCTCCATGTTAGGCCAATCACCAGTAATCAATTCCGCAGTCGGAAACATCCTCATGAGACATCGCAAAATGGTAGAGCGATCGTCCATAATAGGCGATCCCGGTAGGGTGGCAAGCTTGACAGGGGCCAGTTTTGCCTGTGTGAGTTGTTGAAGGTCAAATCCGCGACACTCGACTGATACTTGGAGCGTATGAAGGTTATGACACTTGGTGATAACCGGCACCAATCCTTCGAGTGTCATGAGTGGGTAAGCGCCAAAGCACGCCGGGTAAACTCGTAACACAGTAAGGTTGCGACAAGAAGAAATCGCTTCAAGCCATCGATTCTCTAAGAGAAGAGCTATGACCGATCCGAGCTCGAGGGTCTGTAAGTTGGTTAAAGCTCCTAATGATATGCCAGCCTCGCCATTGAAGTCAGTATCAAATTTGAGTTGTCCCGCTTCTTGGATCTGTATATGTTCCAAACTTGGTATCGTAGCGAGTTGGTCAAGGATACCCGCTAGCCTATCGCATAGCGGCACCTCCGCAAACAAGCTGAGCTGTTCGACTTCGGGGTCTGTATTCAATATGTGGGCTCTGATCCTTTTCAATGGACTTGTGTGGGAAAGGGTCAATATATCCGCAAAACCCACCCAAGTGTCGGAATACGAGATGTCGAGGAGGGTAAGATTACGCAAGTGGTTTTCACGATAGTCGTCAATGGAATGACTGAGTACCCAAGGTGTGATATACAGTTCCGTGAGTGACTGGAATTGCGAAATGGATTGAATGACTTCTGACGTCAATGGGAATGGTCGTATCCTGACGGAATCCAATCTTGGTAGGTCTTTGAGGAGGCTCCGAAGAACTTCGAGGTAAAAAACACATTGGAAGTTCATATCTCCGGTGTCTGGGTTGTGCCCTTCTGCGAGTGATGGCCAGTCAATGGTCAGACTGGTCAGCCCAGGACAGAGACGCCCAAGGGATGACAGAGCGAAAAGCACTTCGCTGCTATCCCCGATCCACAGATTGAGGGTAAAATACCTCAGCGTCGGGCTGAGCATCGTATGCAGGTAATTCACTAGATATTCGTTTTCGTCGGATATCTCGACAACGAGGGTGTCCAGGCTAGGTATCAGTATACGGCCTGGCTGGTACGAAGCAAGAGCACTGAGAAAAGGCTCTGATATGCCGTCGTCGGGTGATAATTGTAGGTTCCGGACTCTACTGGCATATTCATGAAATATCGTCCAATCCTTGCGCTCTATTGGTCGCTCCAGAGTCTACAGAAATTGATTGAGTTTAGGGTGGCTACTAGTCTCGATCGCTCAATACGCACCAATACTCGACCATTCTCGACTATAGTCCTCTTGAGGAAGTCATCGGGCATATTATGCATCAGAGGGTAAAGACTTGTCAAGTTTCTCCACAGATAAGGCACTCCTACATCTGCAAGACCAAAGGATACCGAGTCAGTCGACATACGAAGTTGATGATCTCCCGTTCGCACCTCGACAAGCACAGCAAGTCCGGATCAGCGCATAGACAGTGTCTGTATCGTCGTGTAGCTCCTGGAAAACCTGGTCTTGTAATTCGACGGTTCCAAAGAATGGATGCATCGACTTTTCAGTATGCCAAACTTCAAGGGAATGGGTGTAGTAGCACAGAGGAAAAGCCCGAGGTCGGCGAAATCCGAACTAGGCTGTCAATGTCACGCTCATGATGCATGATGGCACAATACCCTCGAATTCCTTTTCATTATCCACTTAGACTACTTTGATGGACGATAAAATGGATGAATAGGGTGGAGAGGCCTCAATCCTGCATAATTCCGTGTATTCGATTCACTAAGTTCCTTTGAGATGTAACTATGAAGCGAATTACAAGCATTTAGATACTTATTTACGTCCAACGATCGGAATGAACCCTCCTACTACAGCCGGAGTCCAAGAGGTAACATCACTAGGAGCGAGGTTGAGAACGGAACGTGCACCCCTCCCATGAACAGCGAAGACTTGGTTGAGCGCGTGCCAGCCTTGCATGTTAGGTGGATAGTTACCGGAGATCATCGTGGCTGCCGGAAACATCCTCATGAGGCACCTTAAGATGACGGAACGATCGCCAACGAGAGGTGAGTGGATGAGAGTGACCACCTTGACAGGGGCTAATTTCGTGTTCGCAAGTTGTTGAAGGTTGAAAACACAACACTCGACAGAGACTTGCAGCGTGTGGAGGTTGTGGCAGTTGGTAAGGACGGGGATTAGTCCTTGGAGGGTCATCACTGGATAAACTTCGTGGAAGTCCGCGTAAACCCGTAATACTGTGAGGTTGGAGCATGACGAGATGGATTTGAGCCATCCGTTCCCTAGAAGGAGAGCTGCGGATGATACCAGCTCGAATGTTTGCAGGTTTGTGAGGGATCCGAATGATACCCCAGCCTGACCATGGGCTTCAGGCTGAGTTGGACATTGATAAACCTCCTGTATCTGTATATGCTCCAAGCTGGGTAGCTGTGATAACTTGTCTAGGATATGCATGAAAACATCGGACGATCGTCGTAGTGCATCCTGCAAGCGATTTGTTATGCGCGCTTCAACCCTTTTAACTGGACTAGTAATGGATGCGTTCAGGGCGTTAGTGAGAGCCATCCAAGTTTCGGACTGCAAGAGCCTGAGGATGGTCAGATTGCGCGAACTGTATTCTGGAATGTGGCGCATTATACGTGAGTCCTCCCATGGTGCGATGTGTAGCTCGCTGAGGAATTCGAGTTGGGAAATAGAGTTGATAACCCCTTGCGACATCGGGAAAGGCCATATGTGCACAATTTTGAGCATCTTGAGCTCCCCGAGAAGCCGAACGAGAACTTTGTTATAGCGTAGGCACAACTCAGGCATTTCTTCGTCCTCTGGGTCGTGATGTCTAGTC
Source organism: Clitopilus hobsonii (assembly GCA_015708445.2). NCBI lineage: Eukaryota > Fungi > Basidiomycota > Agaricomycetes > Agaricales > Entolomataceae > Clitopilus > Clitopilus hobsonii. The sequence goes on along the minus strand of CP068003.1, from coordinate 385,969 downwards.
AGTTGTTGCCATTCAATCACTAAAGTAGAAAGCCTAGGGCAGAGACGCCCAAGCGATAATAAACAATCAACGAGTTGGTGGCCATCCTCTTCCTCATCTAACACGTTGAGGGTGAAGTGCTCAACTGTTGGACTGAGAAGAGTCTGCAAGAATTGGAGTATGTGAAAGTTGTCGCCGTATACATCAATGAAAAGGGCGTTCAAGTTGGGTAACAGTATTTGAGCTGGCCGGTACAAAGCGAGGGCATCGAGAATGCCGGGATCGTCGATGCCAATGTCCGCTGTTAAATGGAGGTTCCGGACTCGATTTGAAAATCTGTGATATACTATCCAATCTTCAGGCTCTAGTCCTCGCTTCATGGTCTGGGTATTGTTGTTTGGCTCGGAGGTGAATACTCATAGGCGGGTGGCCACTACGCACCAGATCTTCCTCCCGTCCAAGTTTACCATCATCGGGGTCTCGAAACCTCTCAATCAGGTCCTCTGGCATATTGTGCATCAGAGGGTAAAGACTCGAGATAGTCTCCCATATAAAAGGAGTTGCTGCATCTGCGAGGCAGGGAAAAATGAGGTGAGTCCGCGAACGCTGATTAGATGAAAATCCGCTTTATAATCGCTCAAGCGCTCACCTCTGAAAGCGCGGCAAGTTCGGACTGCAGCGTAGAGGGCCTCATTGTCGCCCCGTAGCTCCTGAAACACCAGATGTTGAAGCTCGGCAGTCTGTAGACATGAATGCATCGAAGGGCGAAGAGACTGTGGGCTAAGTGGATTACAATCGTAGATAGATTAAAATCAAATCGAAACTGAGCCAAAGCCTTGAAGAGCTCAAGCATGGTTGGATAGCCGAGTTCGGTGGAATCCGAATGTCGGCACTGCCACAATGGACCAACACCCTTCTTTCATCACTCCTGCGACCCCACCCGATTTAATGGAAGTGTGGACACCGTGAAATGCTTAGATTCGTGGTCAATTTGACTCCACCTTCTGCTGAGCCTCGTGGACTACCTCATGAGCCAAGGTTTTGAACACTAGCCGCCGTTGTTTCCCGACTCCGAAGCAGCATCCCTATCATTGACACCCCGTCCTGATTTCTTCTGTACATAGCCTGAAGGCCTGAAGAGCCGCTATAATGATAGCTCTCTGAAGTCGTCATACGGGAAGACCACTCAAGCGACGCCCTCGTTCTAGCTCCGTAGCGCTGTAAGCTTTCTCGTCGAGAATTATTCTATCCGAACAACGAATCATTCAGAAGGGCTCGGGAATTGTTTGCCGAGATGGTCGGTCATTCTTGACCTGACTCACTATCTGGGATGAATGCAGTGACTACCGCGGAGAGCTGCTGTAGACTGCTGTAGACTCACCAACATCCTGTGATACGGTCGGCGATCATTCCGCGTGGAGCGATTCTCTTGGCTTGCAAGTTTTGGGCAAGCTGGAGACCAGGGCATATCCCAAGCCGAAGTACGAGATACTGCCGACTGCGGCATAGGCATAAGTATCCTCAACTCGGAGCATAGGTCTATCGTCCCACGCACAGCGGCTCGTGCTATAAGATAAACTGTGGCCAAGTAGTCGACACTCCGGGATCCGAAGATGCTCGCCCGTACCCTTCAAGTTCTCCTAGCACCCCTCGCGTTCACAGGTCAGCATGCATCCTATCTACAGCGTATTGTACGCATTGACGATTCTTGGCAGCCGCCCATGCTGCGACGATCACGCTATACGATATCAGGCCGACGACGATTCCATACTCAATGGTACCAGATGCAACCGTGACGTACTCGCCAGTTGGAACTGGAACTGACGGTGCGACGACATACATTGGACATGGCGTCGCTACTGGGTTCCTTTCTCCTGTGTTTGTTAGTGACAAGCCTACTCCGTCGGTCGTGACCGCGTCCATTGAACCACTTACATACGAAAGTGAGCCCAAATGCTACGCTTCCACTCAATTTTATTTGCTGAATACATGATAAAGTCACCCTTGTAGAGGACGCTTCCCATCTATCTCGAGCAGCAGGTCCAACTGGAGTATTCAATGCAGGATCTCATCTCAGCTGCACATATGATGCGAAGGGCGAAGGAATATGCGTAGAGGAACTCCATCTAGCGAGCACTGTGTCACAAATCCCCAGTGGTTTTGGGACGTGGACCCAAACTTACACCGGCACTCCAGTTCCTATTTACACACTTACGACAAACGACGGAGCTCGGCACCTCCCGGCTGGTGGTTCATCAATTCTGGGTATGACCGTCGTCGTGTTTGGATTGGCTGTAGGTGCTTTCGGCGTTCTATTGTAGTGGACGATTTTGTGGCTCCATCCATTGTCGCCGGACCCTACAATGAACACTAGTCATGTTTAGATCGGAGTGGCCGCTATGACATGATAGAATCAGCTCGCCCCCTTCCTCGCTTGAGGATGTATGGTGATGCATTTGCTAGAATCACATTTGATATCTGTAGTTATATTATGATCACCAAAAGTTGCCACGAGCGAGGTTCGAACACTTGACCGCTTGTCTATATTGACTATGAATGTCGGATGTCGGATTTGCATTTCTGAGGCCTGCCAACGCGTGACGTCATTCGCAAATACAAAGCCTTGGCAATTGAGATAGATGAGCCGCCATTGAAACTACTAGTATGGCTTCGAAGGTGCTACTACGGTGGTAGAATAACATTTGTGTTTGGCTGTCCAATAATATGGTGCTCATCCCGTGAGGGGTCCTAACAGGGATAGTCGTTGAGCTCCGAGTTAGTCCCATTGGATATTCACAGTGAAAAGATGAAAAGGGGCTGTTTGGCGCTCTGTTGTCTTTGGATGCGAATCTACTCTAAACTACCTACGTATGCGTGCTGACCAGAAGGAATACTAGTATATAATCTACCCTGTCAGCTTATAAAAGAGTGATCACTGCACCGAGTGTAGTGGCCAATGATACGAATAGCGTTCCGTATACGGTCCACTCCCCACCAACACTCCTCGCCAACTGGCCATTATTTGTCACGAAGGTATACACTGGCCTCAGTGTACCCGTAAATGTTTGTGTCAAAGTACCGACCGCGCTAGCATCCGCACCAGAAGCCCATTCAACATCGACACACGAGATCACTCCCGTTGAATCGGTGGTGCAGGTTCTGTTTCTTCCACCATTGAATGGGTCTGCCGTTGGCTCTATGTGAACAGACCAGAAGGAAGGACCCTGAACAATCGTATCTAGAATGCAGGTTATAACCCTGGCCTGAATCTGCAGAACTTGCTGGTAGAACACGTACCCTCGCGTGTAAAAGATGGTAGGGGCTGTTGAACGAAGGATATAGATCCTGGGGCTGTCGTAGGAAGTGAAGCGGACAAGTAGGCGGTGATAACTTCGTGTTCTAGATAAGTGACTTCGCCATTCGTCCCAGTTCCAATAGGCTTCACAGTATATTCCGCTGCAGAAGGGCCAGGAATAAAGGTCGCTGATGCAGGTTCACCATCGAAAATGGTTATCGTCGCTGCATGAGAAACTGCAGAATGAAAAATTAGCACAGTCAAGAGTTGGAGCACTGAAGCTGAATTGAATACCTTGGAATACTGCGATGAATTGCAACAGCAACAAAGGGGTGAACATGTCGAAGCCTTCTCAATTCAGTCCTGTCGAGAAAGAAGTTATTTATGATGAATTCAATTGAATTGCCAAGAACTGCCGATCAACTGCGGTCTGTAAATAGCATGAGAGCTCTGGCACGATCAGTCCTATCAGATGTAGACCAAAAGCCGGAGAAATATGGGAGGCATAAATGCCGTGATTCGAGGGTTTCTACCCTGCGCAGCCATCGCTTAACATGAGAGGACTTTCGCTGAGTCCCAGGGGCTTGTGCTCTTCACACACTCTTGGCATTTGATGATTTCACACCTATTTCCTCTCCTCGTCGAATAAAAGGACGAAGGACGACGTTCGTTCCAACCCAGACTCAGAACGGGGCAAAATGTTGGTTACCTTACTGCTCGCCCAATTGTTCGCAGCCCTCACAGGTACGATGATCCGCCTTAGAACCGCTCTATTGTACGATGAGCCCTGATGTTCTGGTTCTGAAGTTTCTCAAGGTGCAACCATCACCCTCTACGATATTGCACCGTCAGGAGCTAGCTATTTCGATGGCCCTTCTGCAGCAGAGTACACGATAAAGCCCATCGGGACGGACACGAACGGCGATGTCACGTACCTTGAACACGAAGTTGTCACTGCCTGGTTATCCGCCTCAGTGAATCCCACTGCTACTGGGCAACCACAAATATCGTTCGTTACACAGACCATCCCAACTCTCACTCGCGAAGGTACGTTCTCTTGAAATAAATCGGGAAGGTATAGATATTCATCCCCTGCTTAGACACAATCGTACAAGGTCCTTCCAAGTGGGCTGTGAACATACAACCGACAGCAGCACCGTTCGACGCTGGAGAGAACAGAACTTGTACAGGCGATCCGAAGGGAGATATTGTATGCGTCGAAGTTCTCTGGGGACATAATGAGGGTTCGACCGAATTTGAGACTCTCACGCACACATTCACCGGTACATTGAAGCCCGTGTACACCTTCGTCACCAACGATGGGCAATTGACGAAGGGTCTCGGTGGCGGATCGACTGTACTGCGTCTATTTGTGCTATTACTGGCTACAGGTCTTGGCGCGTTTATCACCCTGTTCTAGCTGACGACATAGGGCTCTATCTATCATGGACAATTTCACGATGGTCGACACAATATACCTTTGAATACGTCATACCTTGTAGCCTTGCTTTCGATGGATCATAGCCCCTATACCACCCTTACCATCACCGAACTCGATCTCTTTGCGTATGGAAACATGCCTTTTAGGCAATAGAAGAATTTGAACAACTCAGTGTAGTCGGAGGAAGGTATCAAACGACTGTGATTTGATCATGATAGTTGCCTGAAGTCAAAATCTCACCTGAACATTCGCGGCTTGCCGCCTCATACACAACTGCTTTCAATGGTTCCGGTTGTGTCGTCATGGATGGTAGAACGACGAAATGTATTAGAGGAGATCATCCCGAAGTGCCGTTGGTGATGTAAACTAGGTAAATCAGTCGACTTGCTTCTGAGCGTACGCTTTGATCACAGCCATGTAGAAACCATCCACCTATTGCGATTGCTTTCTATACATTTCCTCCAAAGCTTGAGGTTCTTCTTCTGATAGAGCTGATATTTCTTCACAGGTGAAGATATTAATAGCAGCTGGCGGGACTGGATATAAAAGACGATGTTCACTGCGACTCAAATCCAGAACTAAGCCTTCGAGTCTCAAGATGTTTGTGCCTCTACTCCTAGCGCCACTTCTTACAGCCGTCCAAGGTACTCTAGCTCATGCGCGATACTACCGATTACTGACACCTTCCCTTCGAAGTTTCTCTCGGTGCAACCATCACCCTTTACAATCCCATACCTTCAGGCGTCAGCTATATCAATGACCCTTCCCCAGCGGAATACACAGTGAAAGCTATTGGTACCGGGACAAACGGCGAAGTCACCTTAGTAGAGCACGAGGTAGTCACTGCTACCTTTTCTGTCTCATTCGCAAGTACATCTACGACTCCTCTCGGATCACTCGTGCTAGAACCCATACCAACTGTAACACGTGAGGGTATGTGCTCCTCCTCTCATTTCAGTGGATACGTATACTAATGTAGAGTGTAGACACGATTGTACAAGGTCCATCTACCTGGGCTCTACATCTCGAGCCTACAGCAGCACCATTCACAGAGGGTCACGACGTTTCCTGTTCAACTGATGGAGAGGGGAAGGCCGTATGTGTCGATCTCCTATATAGCGCCAATCCAGGAGAAAGCGCTACCAAAACCCTGACCGCCACGTATACTGCTTCGCTAGCTCCAGTGTACACGTTCGTAACCGACGCCAGCAACGATGGGAAGAGTTTGCGTAGGGAATGGTCTACACTCGGTGTGATTGTGCTTTCATTGGCAACGGCGCTGGGTGCAACAATCACCCTTCTATAACCTCAAGATAGAAATGTATTTTTTAGATACCGCGCGTCGACCAATTACATCTTTTCTTCGATGATCGCTTTCAGCTTCGCATTCAAATGCTCCCATTCTTCACCACCGTATCCATCATTTAAAACACCGAGACCAATCCCCTGTATTTCCGTCGCGTATGGAAACATAGCTTCCAGACAGTGGAAGACTTTGTCCCACTCAACGAGGATAGAGTTATGGAATATGACCTCACGAGCGCTACTCTTGATCGTCGAGGAGAGACGTCCAAGGTCAAATGGACGGCACACCAACGTAATACGTATGTGGTGTAGTAAAACGCAAGATTCTAGTAGAGGGATGAGGCCTTCGAGTGTCATAGCCTGATGATTCTGGGGCTGATCACTCGAATAGATGATCAAAGTCCTCAGCGCCTTCCAACTCTTGGATGCGCATTCAAGCCAGGCATTATCGAAAAGAGTGACAAGAGGAGAGATATTTTCGAATTCTTCGATATGAGGGCAATTGAAAAATGAATGAATTGGAGCATCGACGGGAATATCGGGCTCTACCCACTGATAAGCCAAATTTCCTCCCCTAATTGTGAGGCCTTTCAAGGATGTAAGTCTGGAGATGCTTCGAATCATGTCAGTGACATGCGTATTGAACACTGGCCCGCGATCGTATCTCCCCTCAAGAACGAGTTTCTCCGTGGAAAGCGACATGCTATTGACCCAATAGGGTACATGTTCCCAGTCGACATCATAGAGTATGACCTGCCTGTGAATGACGGTGTTCTCTACGACCCGTGAAAATGGTTTTCTGTAATATTCCGAGAAATTTTGATGGCCGAAACGGAAGGTCGGATAGTAATTGACCAATGACGGGTGCCGAGTCGTTGATAAAAGGTCTGCGAGTAGACTGGGGTGGCCGCCATTAAAACTAAGATGTAGATTCCGAAGAGCAGGGAGATGGCGAGTGGTCAGAAAGTCACTCAGAGGTTCCACCAGTGCTTTATGATGGGGTTCTCGAGCTCCTATGAATATCACCAGTATACCGATCTTCAGTGTTTGTAGACGGGACAACGGGGCGCAATGCTGAACAGCCGCTATGAAATTGACTAGATGTATGACGTGTCTCGCATCGAGCTCCACCAGATTTGAGTGGATGATAGACTGCTTGAGAAAGTTTGCAGTAGGCGGATCGATCCAGGGGATCGAAGTCTTGATCAGCCGAGGGAAGATAGGGACCCAGCCAACAGCATGGAATATTTCGATTAGAGGGTCCCTCCTGATTGCATCTCCGTCAACTATGGCAAAAGAGCGAACTTTCTTTGCATAGTAGTGGGCACGTTCGCGTGTCCCTGACGTATTTGACAAGGAAAGTGCTTTCTGCAATATGATCTCGATCGTCAGTCTGACGATGTCAGTGGAGTGGGCTCACTTGAGTTACGCTGGCCAAAGGGTATGGAACCTGTGACGGGTCGTATAGTAGTATAGCATCCGGTCCCATTACGTAGAGGAGTGGCCATAGTGAATCTAGGTGATACCATAGGAGGTCCAAGGCGGGTTCTACACCAACACGATTTACCAACGGGTACAGTCATAGTATTACGAAAGCCTACCCTTAAATAATTGGCAGGTAGCAGCAAGGGAAGCCAGATCCTTCGAAGGTGTGCTGAGGCGACTGAATATGTCGTCTCGGATTTCTGGTATTCGAAAAGCATTCATGCATCGTCTCTTGCACGAGGTGGTCCTGGTCAACGTTGAATCTGCTGAATAATCCTGACCGTAGGAGGTTAATCTGATTAGATTGACCCAAACAAGGTGCCACGGCGGTGCCGAGTCGGCGTTACTGGGAGGTTTACGATGGCCTCCACCTTCACAGGGCAGCAACATGGATCATCGAGCAGAAATCAACCCAGCAACAATCTGGAGGCAGGCTACTGGGTCAGCTATAACAAACATATTGGACCCAAAGTCTCTGGGAATGGACGAACGTTCATGATATCCGTGTCTTTGGACTCTGGCGCATGGGAAAGCTGCCGTGGTGTGCGAATAGTCGTAGCACGTAGGGAGGACGACGACTTGGCTGATATCGTGAGTTCTCCTCAGAATCTGTATTGATTGCCGTACTGACTGACTACGACCACACCTGGCAGAGTATCAGCAATTGCATGCACCCCAAAGCCTATCCTGAAGGCTCAAATTTACCACCCCTCAGCCAACGTGACGTTCTCGCACAGCGAAGGCGGGCAAGAGCCATCTTCTCGGACGAGTATTCTGGCCTTGAATCCACATCAAATTCCTCAGGGGATATATTCACCATTGCATACGAGCTCGTCAAAGTCAACGTCTACTGGATCGAGCTCATACCCCTCACCAGCACCAAGAATCTCTCTGGTCTCATCACCACTTACGACCAAACCTTCCCCCTGAGTGCTTCATCCCACTCCATCCTCACAACCCTCGAAAGCACTATTGCAATTCGACGAGACCCCTCCCTCTATCCACGACGAAGGTGCAGTTGTTCTAAGAGAACACGACCGGACTTCCCAACACTCGTTCACACTGTCAGAATCTCTCCACATAATACCTCCGGTAGGCGGGTATGCCCTCTACTACCGCCAGAGGTCATTCGGCAGGTGGCACTCTTCGTCATACAGCCTACACACGACGGGTGGCGAAGAGATCTCAGCTCTCTCGGGTTCATCAGTAGAGGGTGGACGAGAGTCCTCGACCTGTTCTTCAAGACGTATTGGGGTAACAGACCAATGAGGGACAAACCCAGTGCTGTTGCTGTTGCCAACTCTCTATCCTACCGCACAGAGCGAGCGGCCGCTATCCGACAACTATTCCTCTGCAACTTCAACGAAGCCGACAAGTTGGACAGCATGGACCAAGCCGAGAAGTCGGTTGTCCTCGCTGCATTAGTCAAAATCCTGTCGCTGGCGAAACAGATCAAGCGGCTAGAAATCATACCTATGGACTACAGCGAGAAGGACAGATACCTGTCTGCACTGCTATCGCAGCGAGATGTGGAATACTGCACGGTTCTGGCAGACTTTTCATGTAACAGATATGGAGGCACGGTTTCTGGGGATGGATATCCACGCGTCGGTGTTGACGTCATGCAGGCTCTCACTGCCAGGTGGCCGAAGCTGAGCATGTTGGATTATACTGGACCTGATGAGAGGTAATTTGACATCCCTCGCTTTCCCGGTTCATGGCTCACAACTTCCTTTCATAGCCTCACAATCCCTCCGATTGAAGCACCGCCAACGACAGAAGCGGCCTCGTGCAATGTCAAATACCTGACATTGCGTAGGGTCCACCTCAACGCGAGGCAATTTGTCGGTTTCTTGGACGCACCGTATCCTAGGCTGAACACCATATGCCTCATCAAAGTCTCAGGACTCACGAACCACGACCTTTTCGACGGGCTCTACAAGGTTGCCTCTAGCGTCACCAATATCTCCATCGCAGAGTGCACCTTTCCACGAACCCTCCCCGACGAGGAATACGCTCTTGACGCCATTATGCCCTACCTCACCTCTCTCCAGTCCATCTCCGTCACTGGCGACTGCGTAGACTGGCTATCAGTCGCACGAAAAACACCCAACGAGCATATCACATTCGGGCCTTCCATATCAATCGGTCGTGCACCTCTGTTCAAACTCGACAGACTCCCAGAAGCGCTCGAAACGAGTCATTGGAGTACGGTGTCGATAACGAGTGAGATGCCTATGGGACCTGAGGCACTGGAGAAAGCGAGGGCCGTAGCGGCAGAGAAAGGCATGAATTTCTGGTATTGGCATGAAAAACCGCCCAGTCCACCGATTTTTCAAACGATTGTGGCACATACGCCTGGAGCGACGTACCCCGCACCTATGCCTGCGAGCTCTGCACCGCACTTGCCAGTCGTTGGGAGTAGCTGAGAAATGATTCCTTCATTGCCCCTTTGTTGGTAAAATTCGTTGGTATAGGACATAAAAATGGACCTTTGTTCTTGTAATTTTATTACGCCACCACCTGTCGATCCGATTGCGAGCTGTACGATTTAAACCTCCTTCTTGTATGATGAACCTTGTATGTAATAATAGCACGATTTGTAACGTTGACACAGCTCACTGTAATCCACCTTCCGACGTTGAGATGTCTACACGTCTTGTTCATGTGCCTGATAGTGCTGTGAGTTCAAAAAGTCCATAGGGCGAAAAATCTACCGACGCCAGCAGGATTCGAACCTGCGCCCTCAAAGAGGAACAGATGACCAACAGGATATGGGCCCCATTCTAATCTGTCGCTGTAACCACTTAGCTATAGCGCCTTATCAGTTTAGTACAAGCGCGTGCGTCACGTACCCTCTCCTTCGGCGAATGTTCTGTAAAACCTATTGATCTTCTGACGCATCGAGCCCTCAAAGCTGATTCCTGTATGGTTTCACAAAAAAATCATATGTGACCATGGATGGCGTACAGATGAGGACCGAACTCAGTCGTGCCATTCGCTGAAGGTTCAGGGCCTCAAGGATCAGCTCGCGCCTTTCCCACTCTACTATTCAGCTTTGCGTAAATTATCGTCGAAAGCATTATAAGAAATGTACTATTTCAGAGCTACCAATTATGTCTTGGGATAGCCGCACCTCCTACCCCTTTAACATTGCTTGATCTCCTCTCTTAATTCTCTGGTGACATTGTTTTTGCTGTAACCGTAGGGACTTTGTTTAAACCTCCTTAAACAATGCCCTTTCTGAAGCTCCCAGAGATTAATCAATGCTTAATCAGTCTTTAGTACTAAATATTTGACAGTTCCCTGGCTAATACAGATTAATCGAAGGCTGATTAAACATGCCAGTGGTAAATGATTCAGAGCTGCGGCAATCTGGAGTGAGCGAAGGAGATGACTAAATGCCGGAGCCTCCACATTTGGGACCACCAAGATATTCGACCAAGAACTCAGTTGAACCATGTGCACACTATGCCCGTCAAGCGGATCAGGTGAAGAAGGATCGAGATATAAGGGCGAACATAATCCGGGCGAAGTGATACTGAAGAGGAGGGTGATCAGTTGATACCAGTGGCGAGAATGAATGAAAAAGATGGCGTACCTTATCCCATAGCACATCTACGGCACCTCGGACTGAAGGGGTAGGTTAATTTTGGCGGTCGGGACTCAGGAAAATGCGGGAGGCGTGAGGCTGGAAGCAGCCTAACAGATAGAAATGACCCTATTGTCGTCATAGACAACTTACTAGCTGATTATCAGGCATTTCGGGATCCCCTCCTGAGCCAGGCAGCTATCTTCTTGAATGAGTGTGACGCGTCGCCGTTGGGCCCCATTGGGGGAAGAGAGAGAAAGGACTTAGAGGCACGCGAGCCTCACGAATTCGATTGGCAGTGTTAGCATGTGATATGCCCTCATTAGGAAGTTTTGTCGGCCAAAGCGTCACCCTCGTTGGCCGATCTATTGTTCTCGTACATTAGGCCATCATGGCCTCAGCGTGTGGTATATAAACACGTCTTGGCGTCTTGACACGCATTCCTCCTTTCTTCCCCACTACCATGTTCCCGTCACAGTGTCTCGAACATCCAGTGAGTGCCTCGCACGTTCGTCAGGTGCTTCAAGTCACTAATTTTACCTACGCTACTCGTAGACCATCTGCATCAACACACCCGGGCCATCGATCTTTATCTCAGTAAGGTGACTAGGCTGGCGGATTAAACATATTCTTCCGTAGCCCACTCAAAGGGAATCAATTGGCGCTCACGTCGGAATTGACGGATTAATCGCAGAGGTGATTAAACATGGGGTAAACGTGGGATAATCGCTAGGTACTTAAACTAGGCTAGAATCTAATCGAGAGGAAGCTATTTAGATTTAAATCCGCGTTTAATCACGACGTTACAACCTTGTTTAATTTCAAACCATCATACAGAATCGGTCGTGTACACCTACCAGAGCGGTTTAAACGCACGCTTAAACACTCATGAGGTTCGGAAAGGCCATCGATTAAACAAAAACAGTATGGTTTTTGTTTGGAAGCCACTGTCCAAACGTCGGAAGTTCTCAGAAGTTTCTAGTTGAGGCACTCGAAAGTCTCTCTCATAGATCACACGTACATTCCAGCCACGCTCTCGGTCTCACTACTTATGAGCCTCTCCGTACCGCATCATATCCTATGACTTACAGACAGCTACATGGAATACCATTCAGCACGGGCGGTAATATAAGTATTCATGAGTGCCAGCCCAGAGACAACAATCCTTCCAAGTCGTCGCAAAGAATGTCGTAGCTGGCAGTTAATTTGCCTAGGTTCTCGGTGCCGACCAGTGCCGACTGTCATTCTGGCTGAGAGAAATTCTGGCTGAGAGAAGATGGTGCACTATAATTGTCAGTTTTTTTGAGTTCAATACAGGTGGTGCAAGATACGTATTCACGACGTCAATAGTCCACCCAATTCAGTCGTTAGAAGCCATCTAGCTAGCAGGAGAACGTTCGACATGACGCAGGGGAACCGTCATTTTTCATGGTTTGCAAGCTGAAGTGGACGAGTGAGGAAAGAACAAAGAACCTCAACCAAATCTTATAGAGAAGACAAGAAGCAGTCGGTACCAGCAAGTGTACGACCTCCCCAGCCTACCGACAGCTTCGGTGATTCCCCAAATCTAGAACCAAAAAATTCAGCGTCCCACCTCTCGCACGTTCGTCGGCCCCCATCACCCTCTCCTCCGTCCCAACTCATCGACATCTCCACCATATCTAGATCACCTTCCACTTCATCCAAATGGAGGTCACCTCCTCGATCGCCAAGTTTCAAAAACAAAAACATACGTCAGAATCTGTCATAAAGTTGCTGTAGGGTATGAGTTGAGGTACAGAGTGGCGCAGGGGGTTTGTCTGGTAAATTATTTGGAGACGACGTATGGAAAAGGGTGTGAAGGAAGAGGGTTACGAAGATGGTTAGACTGGTTGCTTTACGGGTAGAAAGTGCCGGTAGATAGAGGGATTGTTGACTAGTGAGAGGTGAAACGGTTCGCGGGAGGAACGTTCGAGGGTTGGTTGAGACGTTCTTACTGGTTTCTCGCTGTCACCTGGGTGAATATTCATCGGCGAATCCGAATATCGGTAGAGAGTAAGTCGATTGTAAATATTTCTTAGTGCCAGTGTAAGGTGAAACAATTCGGTGAGTGAACGTTCGAGGGTTCTTTGAGAGGTCCTTGTGACTTTATCAGTGTCGTTTGCGAGTTCCACAGAAATGTCGGCCGAAAGAATGTGGCGTAGGGTCTCCTCTGAAGTGGGGTAGAATGGCTGTAAACATTAAGTTTCATACTTACAGAGCTGAGAAGATTTCACCCCTCGAGCCTTCGTTCGAGTATACAGACGCCTGTAAATCTTTCCAGGCGCTTCAGTCAGCGAATGATAATCTTCTCCTTATCTCTCCTTTCCGCGATCAGCGCAACACTTCTGCGTCTTCTCCAATTCATTCGTTCATCCACCATCTAGCATCTGACGAGGTGGTACATGGGGTCCCCAAGGGTTAACGTACATCAGGCACTGAGCACGCAATCGAATTCCCCCAGTCAGGAGGTTGAATCTGTCCGAATGTCAATGTAGCCCTAAGCAGTTCCAGTTCCGGAACGACAGGACAGGGAAGACAAGACCTCATGTCGGTCTCGTTGACAGTCGTAGATCAGAAGGGTATCATCACAAGGTCAATCTGTCCTCGATGGGCCCTAAGAAGTCGGCTGAGATGAGTGTCTCGATAACGAATCTTCCGGTCTCTAGTAGCCCTAATGCATGTTTTCCAAGCGGTTTTGCACCTATATTGCCCAGATTTTATTGCGTCAAATACAGCCAAGAATCTCTGTGTTTTCCTGGAGCAGAAGATCTCGATGCCGCGGCCAAGGTGGTTTGATTGCCAAAAGGGTGTGATCCAAACATCGGATGATTCGGGACTGATCCACCCGGCTAATTCTCTTTTGCTCTCTTCCCCATCCAAGCAGTCACCCGCATGGACGCTCTCGACTCAACTCTTAGCTTCAGAGCTTCCAGCAAGCTTCTGAGCCAAAAGACAACATGTTTCAAAGCTACATAACCGCCAACCAGGGTACACTTCTTCGAGTTAGACCCGGACAAGCGGGACACCTGAAAATCCACTGCTGTACAGCACACGAGGAACTCGACGCACGTTCGTCGGCAAAGCGGCACAAAAAAGATTCATTATCCCAATATGGGAATTGTCCAGGTTCCTTCGCTTAGATTCCGTTTGCATAATTTCAGTGCACACGACCATAAAATCAAGCCAGTCTCCCTCGCTTGTTCCTCCGAGTCTCCTCCTCCACCCACCCACCAAACCAACGCTCCACTCCTCGCTCCTTGACGGTCTCCGCATTACGTTTGACGACGTCGACGGATAGTCAAACGTGCGTTGACAATTCAGCTTTCAACGACCATAGTTGGAGACTGACGGTTGGCTTTATCTAGAGACCACTAGGGGATTACTCGTACCACACAGACCCACAGACATGTCGGAAGCACGCTCAAAGGAGGGCAATTATTCCGCGGAAATGACGACGGCGCAACGCCATGACGCACCGTTGGCGGATTTTGAACGTTCAGATCGACCTGCGTTCCTTCTGAACAAGACAGAAATCAAGCTACTTGGTATTGCAGGCGTATGTCCTTCCCCCTTCTCTTCCTAAGACTACGTCGGCTTACCGTACGCGTGTCGTTCAGGTCGGGTTCTTCCTCGATGGTATGTTTCTTAACTCTAAATCAACCTCATGGCCCATCCCTGACCGTACCGAAAAGCATACGACCTGTTTATCATCAACGTGCGTTCTTCATTCATTAGCGCTCATCCGCCGCCACATACCTCATGCTGACGCCTGATATGCTATATTTAGCCTGTTGCTACAATGCTTCAGTATCGTCTTTACAACGGTGGTCATCTGCCTGCAAATCTCGAAGGTTTCGTCAAGGCGGGAGCTAACATCGGAAGCGTCATTGGCCAATTTGCATTTGGTGCCTATCTGACGTTACCCGCTGTCTTATCACTGCTAATATTGTTGTCGACGTAGGTTATGCCGCTGATGCACTGGGCCGAAAGGCAGTCTGTAAGTTATGCTTTACGCTAGAGCCCATGTCAAGAAGCTGACCGGTACTCGACAGACGGCAAAGAGCTCATGCTCATCATCATCGCCACCATCCTCACCCTCACCACCCCCACTGGCTCCCTTTCGCCCGAAGGTTCCCTCATCTACCTTGGCGTCTTCCGTATCCTGCTCGGAATCGGCGTGGGTGGAGACTACCCTATGTCTGCCTCCATCACATCCGACCGTGCTAACCTACGGAAGAGAGGCACGATGTTGGCCTACATCTTCTCAAACCAGGGATGGGGTTCTTTGGTGGGAAGTCTTGCTACAATCATTGTCCTTGCATGCTATAAGCACGTTATGGAGGATGAAGGAAAGACGAGTAAGGTTGATGGAGGTTCGTCCTATCTCTTCTTTTTCTTCTAACATCAACCTAATGTCGAATCTGTGCAATAGTCTGGCGTATCGTCGTTGGCCTCTCCCTCATCCCCGCCTTCGGTACCCTCTATCAACGTCTCACACTCCCGGAGTCGACCCGTTTCCAAGCCTCCAAAAAGCTCCGCGCAGCAGGGAACTACAAAGAGGAAGAAGACGCCATTGAAGCTATCAAACGTGCCCAACTAGGTGAAGACGTCAAGCTTGGTAACCTCCGCCGTGAGGATGTAGAGAAAGCTGAGGTGGAGACAGTGAAGAAGGCTATCGAGCAGGTCAGGAGAAGCGAGGAGAAGGGTGAAGAGGTCACTGAGACGAGTGCGAGTAACTCGTCAGAGAACGTGGATGAGAGGACTGCACCACCGGAGGTTGTGGCGCAGAAGAAGGCTCATTTCTCAGGTTGGTGTTCCTCACTCTCCTGGGAGGCGCATATACTCACCTTGTGACGTTTAGAGTTCATCAAGTACTTCTCTGAATGGCGCCATGCCAAACTGCTCATCGGAACATGCGCTTGTTGGTTCCTTCTTGATATTGCGTGCGTCCTTCCTTTCCTCTTTCGTGTAAAGTCAGGAATACTCATGAGCTTGCGCATATATCCAGCTTCTACGGTATCAATCTTAACCAGAATGTCGTCCTTCAACAAATCGGATTTGATGGTTCAAGTGGTACACCCTGGAACAGGCTATTCAAAGTCTCAACTGGAAACATCATCGTCACTGCTCTCGGATTCGTTCCTGGTATGTTTTCTCTCTTCCTTCCTTTTCGGCTCCTCGCTAACACTGACTCCTGCGAATAGGCTACTGGGCATCCGTCCTAACCATTGAGATCCTTGGTCGCAAGAAGATTCAATTTGGTGGATTCATCATGGCTGCCCTCCTCCTTGGTGTCTTGGCTGGGAAGTTCCATGACCTTAGCAAGCCAGCTTTCATTGTCTGTTTTGCGCTGTTACAGTTTTTCTTCAACTTTGGTGCAAATACGTGAGTTATCCCTCTTTCCGTCTTCCTTTCTCTCCTTATTCATCGAGCATATGCTAACGACATTCACCCCTACAGTACAACATACTGTTATCCCGCCGAAGTCTTCCCCACACGCTACAAAGCCTTCGCACATGGTATCTCAGCAGCTGCAGGAAAATGTGGAGCTATCATCTCTGCTCTCGCTTTCAATACACTCAGTAAAGACATTGGAACGCCTGCTGTTCTGTGGAGTACGTCTCTTCCTCCTCCTCTCAGGCTATGAAGCAGATTCTGATGATACAACACGTATAGTCTTCTTCGGATGCTGCATCGCAGGTGCTGCGTTCACGCTTCTACTTCCTGAAGTCAAGGGACGTGATCCAGATCTCATACTTGCGGAGGAGATTAGGGTTGAGAGGGAGTTGGCTGCTAGTTTGAGGGATTGAGTTGAGACCTCTGAGAGTTTCGGTGGTTGTCCTAAGGCGGCGAGAGAGTATCATCGCGAGGATGGAGATAGAAGAAGAAAAGAAATGTGTATACCTATATTGAATTTCGTTACCTTACCGCTTATCTACGATGAATAGATGTATGAATAGCTGCAGTCTTAGATTATGTCGGCGGTGGAGACTGTCGTCCCCGTCGGATGACGGGAGCTCGAATAACCGGATACAAAGGTCAAGCTCTGCTAGGGTTTATGCGCACGTTTGTGCGCGCCGAGGATGTGAGTGGATCAGAAAATCACGGCCTCTTCTGTCCTTCCTCAGCCTCCTACGTTACTAACTCGTAAGCCATGTTGTGGGCTCAAGGAAGGGACGACTCTCGGTGGGACGGTTATTAAATAGAAAACATTCCTTGATCAGTGGTGGCGATAGACGCTTTATTAATCGAGGCTGAAGTGAGCTCGGTAGAAGCGGCAGAAATACCAAGATCGCCTGTGTATGTTGGAGACGATCGCCCGTACCTGGAGATGTATTTAAAAGTCTATTTATCCCGATAAAAGTGGGATATCAGCTTTCCAAAAACATTGCTTATCAGAAAGCTCCCTGTGCCGATTCTTGCCGTGTTCCTTCGATGCGTTTAGCACGGTGGCCGCTCTTTTTGTGAGGCTGATAAGCGGGATAAACCCCGGCATGTTTCGAGGGCAATTGGGTAGGGGCTCGAAAATGGTATGAACCAATATGAAGCTACTGCGTTGGCTCAATACAAGCGGGAAATAGTTTGTGCCGCCTTGAGGTGATTTCTCAGGCTCATCGACGTACGAGTGCTGCGATTCACCCCATTGGTAGGCTCTCGAAAATCTCTGGAAATGGTGGCGGGGCTGGACAGGGTGCTTCCTAATTCGACAATGTTCAGACCTGCCCTAAACCTCGGTGGTCAATGTCACAGTGATGGCATCACCCCTAAGAAAATCTCGTTTTCCCTCTTGACCGCCACCCTCAGCCTGTTGCTCCACTGGCTTTAATTTCCGGTAACTCCATGCAACAGATGCTGTAGAGAAAGCGTCCGATTATATTGTCGATAGAGCCGACGTGAGAACGATCTTAATGACCTCATGGTTTCAACCTTGCAAACCAATTATCGTCCTCGTTTGTGAGCACTGGCGAGAAGAAAATAGGCTTGGATTCCACACCTGCCGAACGATCGAGGAACTCTATTGAATTGAGCGGCGGAGACCACAGGCACCTACCCTCAGGATATTTTGGTCGCTGCGGATGATGTGACATAACCCAAAAGGTTTATAAGTAGCTCCGTTTCTTCCTCTTTTCTTCGGCCTTCCTTGCCTACTCAAAGCTTTGAAGATGGTCGCACTCTCTACGTCTTTCTCTATGCTTTCCTCTTTGATCATCCTATCTGTCACCTCGGGTGTCTGGGCTGCTGTTACTCCGTCTGCCCGTGCTTCTGGCGCCCAACAAGCATGCCTAGAACTTCAGCAGCAAGTCCCGAACATAGTTTCAATGCCAGGTTCGTTACCTGACACTTTTCTTCGTTGAGAACCCAAGCTAATGCCTCTTAGGATCGGATGACTTCATCGCCGATATGGCTCATTATATTCCGACTTCGACCCAAAATTCCACCTGTGGCGTGGCTCCGACAACGATAGAGGAGGTCCAGACTATTGTGAGTCCTACACGGTCTCTATGGCCGACATAATGCTGAACGGTATATCTCCCAGATCAAAATAGTTGGCAGAGACGACATCCGGTCGCCCTTCGCCGTAAGTAGTCTAATTCCTAGCGTTGATGATCTTGGACTAACTTGGCCCTCTAGATTGAATCAGGCGGGCACACATACAACCCGGGCTTCTCTTCAACGCCTGGCGTCCAGATATCTATGCGTAACTTCCGTGATCTGGATTATGATGCTTCCGCTCAGACAGTCAAAATCGGAAGTGGATGGGTGTTCAGTGACGTTTATGAGCAACTGGTACCATACGACGTGACGGTTCTGGGAGCGAGAGGCGAAGGCGTCGGTACGTTCTTTTTCCAAAAAATTTCCTTGAACACATCTTGACAATCGCGGCAGGAATGGGTTTCCTCTATGGAGGTGGTTATTCCTGGTATTCCAACCAATACGGTCTTGCAATCGACAACACGATTGCTTACGACCTCGTTCTACCCAACGGAACTTACGTTGAGGTTACTCAGGATGCCCAGCCTGATCTCTTCTTCGCGCTTCGTGGCGGATTGAACAACTACGGCATCATTACGAGTGCTACAATGAAGACCGTTCCATCATCAGGCGTCTTTGTAAGTCGATTTCCTCCTGAAACACCAGATAATTGTGCTAAGGTTGATGTTCTGGACAGGCTGGAAGTGTGGTGTATTCATTTGACCACAACGACGAGATTCTGGCAGCTCTTGAAAACTTCAGTCTCAACAACGAAGACCTGAAGGCACAAATGATGGCCGGCTTTGTCATGTTGCCTGACCAAGTATGTTCGATCAGATTCTTACTGCAACGCGAACTCCATGCTGATCAGAATCCTTCATACAGAATATTTGGGAGTTTTTCTTCTTCTATGACGCCCCGGATTCTTCTCCTGCTCCCCTCCAGCCATTCCTCTCTATTCCCTCTCTAAGTAGCACTATGGCGATTACCACGCATGCTCAGTTCGTCAAGGATAGTACTCTCCCTCCGTGAGTAATTCCCTAGTCAGAGTATCGATGACGTCTTCATCTCTCTTTTCTCAGTGGAACGGGCAGCTTCCAAGACATGATTCCTGTTCTGGACTATACAGTCCCAATGATGAAGAACGTACAAGCTGCTATGAATACGACTTTCCAGCAGATCGTACAGGATGGCCGCAGCCTAGCCAACATGTTCTGGTTCGCCGAGCCTTTCCGCGGCCACTTCGATCACGCTACATTCCCTTCTGCCTACCCACACCAGGCCTCCAACCCAATCACACCCTCATCCGTTGGTGTCAGCTACAATGATGCAAGTGATTTGGAATACTTCGAGGATAAGCTGAAGCAGGCTTCACACGACATTCAAGCGGCTGTTGTCGACGCAGGACAAGGGCAATGGGACGACGTCAAGTACTCGAACTATGCCATTATCGGAACTCCAGTAGAGGCGTTATTCGGAGAGACCTTGGAGAGGATGAGGGAGATCAAGGCGACTATTGACACGAAGAACGTATTGTCGCTGCTGGGTGGAGGTTTCTTAGTTTAATTAGGAGATTAAGGACTTTTTTGACGTGAGAGCGATCTATCAATGTATGAACCTGCCCTAAACCCTGCAGGCCAATGTCATAGTGCCACTGATTGCATCAGAGCTCGGAGACTTCGGTTTCCCTCTGGACCACCACCCTTCCTCAGACTACAGCCTCTTTCTCTTATATGGCATTGATTTCCGGCGATTCCTAGCGACAAATGTCATAGAAAAAGCGTCCGAATATGATACTTATAGATTCGACGTGAGAGCGATCGCAAGAACCTCATGGTTTCGCCTTGCAAACCAAATCTCGTCCTCGACGGTGTGCGCTGGCGTGAAAACGGAATAGACTTTGCTTCCCCACAATGTCACGATTGAATTGAGGCGGGAACCACAGGCACTCATACCCTAACTGGGTGATCACTAGGGTGATGTAAAACGCGCCGAAAGTGCTTATATGCGCTCTATTTCGGACACACATCTTGGTGCTCCCTCGCCTTCTGAAAGGTCTCAAGATGGTGGTGCTGTCTCGCCATATCTCTGTATTCTCCGCCTTAGTTTCTCTATCCATAACCGCAGGGGCCGTACTTGCTTCGACTCCGTCTCATAGTGCCTCCCGTGCTCAAAAAGCATGCCGTGAACTTCAGCGACAGATCCCGAACATAGTTTCCACTCCAGGTGCGTACGCCATCCGCTTGGTCTTTACGAACTCTCTGAGCTTATTACTTCCAGGCTCGGCCGATTTCATGGCAGATATGGCTCATTACATCCCCACTTCGACCCAAAATTCTACGTGTGGAGTGGCTCCTACAACCATACACGATGTTCAGACTATCGTAAGTTCAACACAGTCCGTTTGCTTCTAACACTGCTGACCATTATGTCTCGCAGATCAAGATAGTTGGCAGAGACGATATCCGATCACCCTTCGCAGTATGTAAACCCCTCTTACTTCGAGACGCGTGGAGTAACACAGTCATCTAGATCGAATCTGGAGGTCACGCGTATAATCCTGGTTTCTCGTCAACGCCTGGTGTCCAAATCTCCATGCGTAACTTCCGCGATTTCCATTACGATGCTGGCGCTCAGACAGTCAAGGTTGGAAGTGGCTGGGCATTCAGTGATGTCTATGCCCAACTAGTACCCTACAACGTGACTGTGTTGGGAGCAAGAGGCGATGGCGTTGGTAAGTATCAGCTCCCATACATCTGAGTATGAATCCTGATGGAGCTCCTAGGCATGGGGTTTCTCTATGGAGGCGGTTATTCTTGGTATTCCAACCAATATGGCCTCGCCATCGACAATACAATTGCCTACGACCTAGTTCTGCCAAATGGGACATACGTGGAGGTCACTCAGGCTGCTCGACCGGATCTTTTCTTCGCCCTTCGAGGCGGGTTGAATAACTACGGCATCATCACGAGTGCTACGATGAAGACTGTGCCATCTTCAGGTGTCTTCGTACGTCGACTCACTTTTCAAACGCATACAACCCGTGCTAAGACTGTTGTTTTGATAGGCGGGAACTGTCGTTTATTCATTCGACCATAACGAGGAGATTTTGGAAGCTCTCGAAAACTTCAGCGTCAATAACGAAGATCGAAAGGCACAGCTCATGGCTGGCTTTATTATGCTGGGCAACCAGGCACGTCACCCGAGTATTGGCACTTGAATACCTTTTGTGCTAATTTGGATCGTACAGAATATCTGGCAATTCTCCATCTTTTACGATGCACCTGATCCATCTCCAGCTGCCCTTCGGCCGTTCCTCTCCATTCCTTCGCTTAGCAGCACCATGCAGATTACCACGCATGCTCAGTTTGTCAAGGATAGCACTCTTCCTCCGTGAGTAATGCTCTGAAGCATATGCGACACAGTGCTCTTAACCTTCTCTCCTCAGTGGTGGGGGCAGTTTCATCAACATGATCCCCGTTTTGAACTACACTGTCCCGATGATCAAGGCCGTGCAGTCTGCCCTGAACGCGACCTTCCAGCAAGTTCTACATGACGGTCGTAGCGTGGCTAATATGTTTTGGTTCGCTGAGCCTTTCCACGGCCACTACGACCACGCTACATTCCCCTCCGCCTACCCTCACCACGCTTCCAACCCTATAACGCCTTCATCCGTTG
The DNA here is from genome assembly GCA_015708445.2 of Clitopilus hobsonii. NCBI lineage: Eukaryota > Fungi > Basidiomycota > Agaricomycetes > Agaricales > Entolomataceae > Clitopilus > Clitopilus hobsonii. Next base: position 363,700 of record CP068003.1, on the reverse strand, counting down.
GGGTCAGCTACACTGATGCAAGTGACATGAAATACTTTGAGGCTAAGCTGGAGCAAGCTTCGCATAACATCCAAGCCGTTGTGGTCCACGCTGGGCAGGGAAAATGGGACGATATCAAATACTCTAACTATGCACTCATCGGTACCAAGGTAGAGGCGTTGTTCGGAGGAAGTTTGGATAGGATGAGGAAAATTAAGTCGAAGATTGACAGGAAGAACGTCATGGCGCTTCTCGGGGGAGGTTTCTTGGTTTAATTGATGGATTATATGCGTGACCTCTCTGGTATAGAATCACCTTTCGTAGTAGTTTGAATCGAACCAGCGGCGGCTTTGACAATCGTGTAATGACGTCACGCGTCGCGACGCGTCAAGGGCATTGATTGGGAAAAATTCGCGGCATAATAAAGGTAAGTTCAAAGGAACAGAACACCCACGATGGCTGATACAACGGCTCCCATAAAATAGCCAGCTCCGGAAGATGCACTAGCCCCGTTCCCTTTAGTATCTCCCTTTTTATCGTCTGCCACGAAAGTTGCGATAGGAGCAACAGTCCCAGTATACGATGTTGTTCCGGTAGGTTCATTATCAATCCAATACGCCTGAACACAAGAGCCACCCCCCTTCCCATCCAAGTCGCAACTGATGCTAGCTCCTGACCACCCAGACTTTGGAGGATCTTGGTGAAGAACATAGTGCGAAGCATCGGCCACGATCGTACCTGGTAACCGAAACAAGAGATTTGTATCAGTTTGGAGTCAAAGTCGCATAAATACTTGAGCCGCCCGCTTACCGTCGATGGTCATAGCATCGCTGGTGTAGGTTCTCGTCGACGGAGGAGGGGCTGTTAGTGTCACCCCGCCAATCGTGAGATCGGTGTTGAGTGGTTCTTCAACGAAAACGCTGACGACGGCGTGTTCGAGATATGTGGTAGCTGCACCGTCAGCGGCGGTACCAATCGGGGTGATGGTGAATTCATTGGAGGGACCATCCGTCACGGCCTGTGTCTCAACGGCATAAAGAGTAATAGTGGCAGCCTGGCAAGCTAGGTTGGCCCTCCATTAGCATATGAGGTATTCCGTGACGTGAGGCTACTGACCTGCGAGTTGGAGGGCGAGAACGGGCAGAGTATTCGTGAGCTTCATGACTGGTGCGTTCGTCAAGTGGTCGTGGGTCTGGTCAGAAACCTGGGAGAAATAAAGATCGACGAGCTCTTTTATAGATTTTTCTGGACCTGTTCGTGAATCAGGATTCCAGTTTCAGAAAGATCTGAAAGCTTGGCATTGGCACTGTTAAGGATCTTCGCCTAACATGTCGCCCCTGAAAGATAATTTACTCCTGTCCATGATCATACACGAACTGCGGACAATCGCTTTCAGTGTGCATATCAAGATTTCCGCTACTAACACAAAGTTTAGCTCAAGGGTCAACCACCTCATCCACTGTCCTATAGAGGAGGAAGAACAGCCTGAGAGGTACGGCGTAAATGTTAAAATGGTAATCGTTGGTAGAAATCGATAAAGGTTTGCATTTCTAGGTCCAGAATACGAGCAATGCGCCAAGGAAGCTCGCGAGCAGACCGTGCCACACATTTGGCATCACACCAAGTCCACTGTTGCCCCCTTGGCTGGGAGTAGGAATACTCCCCGTTACGGTGAACGCTGCTACGGCTTCTCCAGTATAACTTGTTGTCGTTGTGCTAGCCCCGATCCATAATTTCTGTACGCAGGCTCCTCCGCCCTTTCCGTTGAAGTCACAGCTAACGTATTGTCCAGGAATGCTTTTCGCAGTCTGAGGATCCTGACTGTATGCATAATGCGAAGCATCTTCGATCAGAGTTCCTGACAAACTATGATGAGTATACTGAGAAGAAGATCGCGAAATAAAACTCACCGTCATACGTGACAGGCTTTGTGGTCGTAAACGTTGTTGCTGGAACAGCAGTCTGGATAGTAGTAGGACCGGGCGAAGGACCACTATCGATGGTAATAACTACTGGAGTGACGGGTGGAATGACGAAGACACTCGCAACCGCATGATCTGCGTATGTAGTCGCACCGTCGGCGCCGACACCCTCGACCTCGATTTGCTCTGATGCCTTGGGCACATCGTATGTTCTCGAGGTCTCGACAGCGTACAGAACTGCGGTGGTTGCTTGTGAAACTATCACACCCGAGTGAGAGATGGAGTGCAAAATCGAGAGATCTAAGACTCACCGCCAACTAGGCCAAGCACCAAAAGCGCCTGTACTACATTTGTCAGTCTCATAATATGGTGAATGACGCGTACAGTACAAGGAGGGGAGCCCAGGTTCTCAACTGGCCACTGTTGGCTTTGAGCCTATTTATCGCGTGGAACAAACAGAATGGGCGCCGTCTATGGCGGTGGTGTCATGTCAACCATCCCAATGATCAAGAAGATGCAATCCGGGATTCCCAGCGGCCGATGGTATTTGGTGGACCAGAAGATGCTCAACTGAGGCCAATACTCGATGAAACGTGGAAGGAACGTCAGCGACTCGTAATATCCGCCAAATACTATGTATACAAGGCCACCGCTCAACGAAATGCGTCACGGTGTTGCAAGATCAATTGTGCAATAATGATGGATTACTGAAATGTTTATTACAACACGGATCCATGCAATCCAACCCAGAAGATGAACTCAAGTCTATCGAGCATCCAAACCGACAAACTTGATCCGACTACTACGGCATTTAACTCGCTCGTCCAAGGCGAATGTCTGCGCATGACGTGCAAGATTGAATCACTACTAGTAGAGTGGGCATTGAATTGTACCCGTGCTATTACTTGTTTATGCGACAGAAAGTATTCGCGTTAATCCGCTTGGCTCTAGTACATATGCCCTGTCTCTAGAGCCCACAAGAAAATAGTATGGTGGCGACAGTTCCAACAGCGAGTGGAACAAGCGCAGAGGCGCTGAGACGTCGGATTGAGTTCGCGCTGTTGCCCTTCCCGTCTGTGACCAAGGTATAGATGGGAATGGGTGTACCCGTGAAAGTCTTCGTTGATGTTGGCCCACCAGCAAGCCAGGCCGCTCGTACACAAGCAGCATTTCCCTGACCATCAAGATCGCAACTAACGCTTGCTCCCTGGAAATTTTTCGAGGAGATTGCATCCCAATGGTATCCGAAATGCGATGCATCAGCCACGACGGTACCTGTAGCAATGGCGTTAGCACTGGAAGTGACTAGGTGAGCATGTAAAGTATACCTGGAACAGTAACGGGATCTGTGGTACGAGTGAATCCGGGTCTTGTGTGGCTAGCATCCACGGTAGTCGTTACCGAACCCAGTGTTAACACGTCCCCAGATTCAACAGGTTTTTGGACAAATACGCTTGCCACCAGCTGTTGATTATATGTTGTGACACCATCTTGTCCTACACCGATTGGAGAGATCGTTAGAGAAGGTCGTGAGACGTCGTTCGGATCCCAGGATTGGGTCGCTACATCATACAAAGTTATGGTCGCTCCAAGGCAAGCTGTAGAGAACAGAGAGGTGAGGTCAATCTGCTTTTAAGGTCTCTTATCAGAGACGGACTCACTGGAAAGAAAAATGCACGAGACGACAGCATATGTGGTGGCTTTCATGGTGTAGCAGAGTGACTCGACATACCCAACCCAGTGATACCGGTTTCAAGTTATATACGGTCGCCCTCAATGGCTAGGAGGACTACTTATTCTCACGTCCAATGCGACTGAATACACAGCATTTTCAGATCGCATAGCCTACGCCAACAGCGTTCGTGCAGTTGGAAAGTCTTGGCACTTGCATTAGATGTATCGTGGATGCTAGGAAAGAGAAACTCCGCTGATCCGGCTCTTCTCACTACGACCTGACTATTCTAGCAACTGCTCCCTGACCCCTCGATAATAGGCGCTGCAAGACTCTTCGTTTCAACCTGGAGAGAAAGGTGCATTTTGCCAAGACACCGATGATTTCCCTGGTCCCTAGGGCTGACCGTGCCTGACCAGGATGGATCACAGATTGTTTGACCCATTTTGACTTTATCGGCGGCTATATAAAAACGGGCTCCTTGCTTAAATCTAGTAACAAAAATGTGTTCAATGTCAGTTGCTCCGGGTTCAATTGAAACAATAGGTACCTGGTGCTGCTGATTTGACAAGAAAGAATTCTAATGGCCGTATTTTCTTGACCTCGTCTTCCGCCATCGCTCGACATGAGGCAAATATATTGTTCGCGTCTGTCTTCCCGCAAGGCGAGGTGCGAGGGAGGCAGCTATCGAGATTTTGAAGCAACGCAGGTTCCGTCAATATCTTAGCGATAATTGGACTGGTATGATTCGAGAATGGAAATGAAGAGCTGCAGGCGCACGTTCCGGCCTCAGAGTAGGAAAGATACCTGATCCCCTTTTGAGCTTCAATTAGATACTGTACGACTCTGTGGGACAGGTTCAGCCATTGATCGCGATAGAGAACCTGATAGTGGTCTGAGATTTGATATTTACGTTGATCTGGATGCTATGCTCACCCAAGGTTTGAAGATATGTGGTGGCAAAAAAGCTGCACTGTCGAATGACCAGTGAACAACCTCCGGCGCAGCCTTCGTGAGGATATCGTTGTATCCAAACTGAGCCGCATATCTGAAGATATCCTCTGCGTTCGATGGGAGTCTAGACCTGCCAGGAGAGGAAAAGCGTGAGTGCTAGACATGTTGGGATTCAAATTTATCGCGTTGCGTACTTTATCAGCAATTTGCAAACTCCCATGACTTGGTAAAAGCAAAATTTCTCAGCTAGATACGCGAGATCCTTCAGTTTTTCGAAGTCTAGTTGCAAGAGATCCGGAAATGGAATGGGTTGGACCGATCGAAGAAGAGTTCGAATATTATCTGAGCTTCCATTTATCTTCATCGCTTTGTTGCTTACTCCTGAGCAGCTTCTCAGAAACTCAGGAGCGCAATGCTTCAGATAAGTGGAGTCAAATGATACCCGCTCTCCATCCTGGCATTCGACTGAGAACTCCCCTGAGGACACAGAAGTCTCCGCCTCCTTCTCCGTTAATCCCCGACTCTCGAGGACGAATAAGTTCGCGGTTATACGCTTCTTCTGTATCTCTCGAGCGACTGTTGACTTCCAGCGATCACTATCATTGATACTCAGACCCTGGAAAGCACGTAGACTGCCCGCTAAGGACATGATTACTTGCAGGTTGGGGTTGGAGGCGAGCTGGCCAGTCAAGGCTAGCTTCTGAGTTTCTCTCCAGGAATCGTAATATCTTAGCTGAACTTAGATCAGGCGGGTTCTCACAGAGGGAGATTATTAAACTAAGGTCAACTCACCCATAGTTCGTAGAACTGACTTGGGATTGAACGAATGACATCTGTTACAGGATGGTCTAGAGCGTAAGGAGCAGCCTCGTTGGCCAATGACTGATGACCGTGCTTGAGCGAGTATCCGAGAACCCCCGCAACATGGTCGTGAAGGTTTTCTCTGAATTTATTGAGATTCACTTGTCGGACCAGATGACCGAAAGGGAGCTTACCGAATTTGTACGTAGCATGCGTACATAGCGGGATACACCCGATACTTTTCTGCAGCTTCTGCTACGTCCATCAAGACATCAAAGTCGAAATCAACCTGGGGATCTGGCTGCTTCCTTGGATACATAAATGCGAACAGAATTTCGAGACACTTGGCAGTCTCGGTTAATTGAACGACCTGCTCAAAGTTGGAACCCTCAGGAGGTGATAAGATCCCCGAGTGCGCTTTCAGAAATACGGAGTGAATCTTGAAATAGACACCATCGGACGACGCGTAAGTCACATCCGCATCTTCGCTGTTGACTATCGCGATTGGGTCATGTCAGTCAGACAGCTCAATCCGCAAGATCGTGGTGAGATGCTCACAGGATTCACAGTAGCGTGGTGACTCGCCCTCTGATACAGTACTGTCCATAATATGAGCTTGGGGTTGGGGCTGCCTGGATTCGATATCAGAGGGTGGTTGTGGTGATGGGTGAAAATAACCACCTCAATCCCAGCTCATGTTGAAATTGTTGCGTGATATGTGATTCGGTGACAGAAGATAAATCGATGGATCGATGTAAGAAAGTCGGATCGGTCCGAAGTATGGGTCACTGGTCTCAATAAGAACGGGGTGAGTTGGAGGGTGGTTCGGAAAATACAGCAGGTGAAGATTGGTGGGAGAGAAGATATCGTTAACAAGAATAATGTTGTATGGTAAGCCAAATCCGGCATATAAAAGTGTCCCGTGGCCCAGCGCATCGACTACTCCTTCACACCTCCAGCAGTCCTCCTTGTGACATGGCTCACGAAGCTCTCGAGCAACCCACGGTCGTCGCCGTAAAGCCAACGAGAGACAAGGTCTCTCCCGTCTATCGTCATACTACACATCAACGCGATGTTGTTTCCCTGAGATGAGTGGCCCTCTCCTACAGCATCCCTTTTCAGCCTACGACGAGCAGACCGTGACCAACAGTCGCCAGTAGCTTGAATGAATAGCGTTGTAGAGGATACTGGCTGCTGTTGTTCCTCTGGAGGTGCTGCTGCCCAAGGTTGTTGGATTGGACTTCGGGACACCGAAAGGTCGTTATTCTGGGCGAGTGTGGCCTCTACCCGGTCAAGCCAATCATCAGGCTCATCCTGAGACGGGGAACTGGGAGACGCAGGGAGTGTAAAGCGGAGTGTATTATGAGGGGGAAGCAAGGGCTGTAGGGTTGGGTTGGGCTTAGAAAGACGACAAAGTTCCTGTAAAAATGTAAGCATTGGTGGCACGATGGGAAGTACGGGGAGAACATACGTCAGGTAAACGATAGTCATTGAACGACCAGCCAACTGCCCAACGCCTGGTTTGTCCCTGTACAAACTCGGTCATAGCGTAGTTGGTGACCTGTAAATATTCGTCAAAAACCAGGCATGAACAATCTCAAACTGGCTCCTACCTTCAGACGCCTAAGTTCCGCAACGATATCGCCGACTGAGGACATCTTGCCTAACATGGAGGTATACCACCTCACGGTCTCCCGCTCATTGCTCCCAGTCTCTTGGTGATCAAATTGCTTGGTATCGCTGGCACTTGTTTTACGCCTCTTATGAGGTCTTTCGGTGGAGTTGTCCTTGTCTTCGTTTGTTTGCTTGGACTCAAACAGGCGGAAGCTTTCGCGAACCATTGCACCAACGAACTGAGATTCACCACCTGCGGTGATCATCTCGACGGGGGCACCAGTACAGACCTATGAGAAATGTGTAAGACACGATAAGAAAAGACAACATGAGGCGAACCTACCCCATAGGCACCTTGCTCCTTTGCCCCACTGCTCTCAGCAACGTCTTCCGCGCTGCTATAGAACGGAGGGTTGCACATGGTGAACTGGATCTCGACGTGTTTTCCCCGTCCTGGGTTAGTTCCAGGAAGAGCGGTTCCAGGAAGAGCATTGTCATTCAGTGCTTGTTTTCCCGCACAGAATGGCTCGGCAGCTGGTTCTGGTATATCGGTCGACTTAGATGGTGTTGAGGAATGGGGAACAGCATGGAATAGCTTGTCAAAGCCAAAGTGGACATCGGCAGTTGGTGTATGTGGAAGGGGTTCAGCAGGAATGACAGCGATACGTTCAGCGAGGCCATTTTTCTGTACATTTTCTTTGGCATGTTCGTATGATCTTGGGTCCAGCTCTGTCAGAGCGTCAGTATGAAGCTGGGTGACTTCCGGCCCAAAGTGAACCGACCTGTGGCAACAAATCGCCAGTCTTTCTCCAGCGAGGTGGCAAGCAATGGGTATATGGCAGAAGATCCTGTTCCTCTGCTAGAAGGTGAGTATGGCGATGGCAGCGAACAGAAGGCGAAAGGCTCACATATCCAGCCCACACACGTCAACGTTCTGGCCCTCAGCCGAGTCTTTCTCCTTCTCCAAGACTGCAACCTTCAATGCCGACACAATATCTTGAATCCACAGCACATAGTTAAGTCTATCCTTTCGTTAGCAACCTCAACGAACGAAAGCTCGAGATGTACGTGCCTATTGGGTACCTATGCGAAAATTTGCCGTCAACATGGGTATGGTGGCCAAAAGGTAGAAATCCTTTGTACTGGAGGGCATAGACGGTCTGGTGGGAGATCTAGGTCAACATTGAAGTCCCTTTTGAGCAGAGCCTGTGTCAGGCATCTACGATAGCAAGAATATGAGCTTTTGCCAGCGAGGTTGCGACCAGCGTACCGTTGGGCTGCCTCGTCTTGAAAATCGATCGTTCGCCCTCTCAAACTAGCACCACTGGTCAATACAACAGCTTTCGGACGACAAGCATCCGTACCCACAACGTTGAGAGTGCTGGATAAGCGACAGCAAGAGCTTGAAAGTCGGGAGGATTGTGGTAAGGATTTCGCGCGTGCATGATGGTGGGACAAAAAGAGAAGCGACGCCAGCAGGATTCGAACCTGCGCCCTCAAAGAGGAACAGATGACCAACAGGATATGGGCCCCATTCTAATCTGTCGCCGTAACCACTTGGCTATAGCGCCGTTAAAGAAACGCAGGAGCCGTCTGCGCCAGATTGATTCTGAACCCAATCAGGGTCCTTGTTTGCTACTGCTTGTCATCATCTTGAACACGATGTGGCGATCCATCAGAAAGCTGGAAAAATGCTTTTCTTTCACCGCCATCCTCGTGTGAGTTGCACTGACAGCCAGCTCGTCTAAAAACATCGGCTGGGAGTCACCTGGCCAGTTCGAACGACGTAGTCCGTACATCGCGTACCAATAACGGACATATGTAACGTTAAACGCCATCATCGTGACCAGAAACATTGATTTCGCATGGAGTTGCCCTCCTTCCATTCGGAACGCCACCACTGGGTGTGACAGTCTATATGTTCCTGGGTGATTTCGACGTCAATAGCTTTCCTCATTCGGTCTGCCTCATTCATTCCGGAGCTTCATTTCGCTAACAACTTGACGGCGGTATATATACGATGAGGCTGCCGTTTTGTGGTCTCGTTTTGACCACATCATGATAAGCGCCAAGAACCTCAATGTGGTCGCCATCCCGGTCGTTGGAGGCTTAAGCCTCGTCATCTTGTCGAGACTCTTGAGCAATAGAAGGTCTACTCTACGAGAAATCCCAACTATTGGTCCATCGTTCCCAGGGCTGTCATACTTGGGAGCTGCGCGTTTGCTGCTCGACAGCGCTAGTGTTATCCAGGAAGGCTATGATAAGGTATGTCGAGCTTGTATAGCTCCGCTGACTACGCATCTGACGCTTTGCAGTACAAGGAAAGCATCTTCAAGGTTGCCGATTTCAAGTCCTGGGTCATATTCGTCAGCCACCCAAAGCATCTGGAGGATATACGGAAAGCAGCGCCAGAGGTGCTTGGTTTCGACGCTGCAATTGATCAGGTTAGTTCCTTGTCTTGAAGCTTGTTCGTGTCGTCCTCATCTGGCTACAGGCCCTTCATGCTCTCGCTCCCAAAATTCGGAGGAGTCACCTCCACGTACCAATTGTCCAGAACCAGCTCACCCGGGAGCTCACTAGCTCATTCTCAAATATCGACGAAGAGGTTACTCTAGCAATGGACCAACGTCTGAAGTTGATTGGTGGGTGGTGCCGTTTCTCTGAAAGATGAAGCGCTGAACAAAGTATTTTACCCTTAGACGAGAACTGGAAGCCAATATCCACCTTAGATCTCGCGCTAGAAGTGGTGACTCGGACTACCCATAGAATGTTCATCGGCCTTACCCTATGTACGTTTACGTCAAATCACTCCGAAGGCCTTTGCTTAATCTTCCGACCAAAGGTAGAGACCCAGGATACGTCAAATTTACTAGAGACTTTGCAATGGACATAAGCAGAGCTGCAAGTTTTATCAGATTCTTCCCGTACTGGGTCAGAGGGTACGCCCAGCAGCTCTCTTCTTCCAGAAGACCCATCTGATCGTTCCCGTAAGGCTGGTTGGAAGCCCGTATGCCAACGTGAATCTTGCTGTCTCCCGAATGGCTGAATACATTCGGCCTCTGTATGACGAGCGCAAGAGGAACATAGAACAATTCGGTGTGGATGATGCCGGGAATCCAGTAAGCTGGCAGCTGGATTCCATGACGCGATTGGTCACTCACTTTATCAACAGGAGGATCTTCTATCTTGGTTCATGGAGGTCGTCGACGGGGATACAGAGGAACAGAAGCTGATACACGTAGCGTATCACATCCTTACCTTAGATTTCGGCGCTGTGGCCACGACCAGCACGGTTGGTGTCTTTTCTAGATGCTTTCACATGGTACTGACTGTTGTTTCGGCAGAGCTGGACGCAAGCTATTCATCATCTAGCCGCTCATCCAGAGCTTCAAGCACCCATGCGCGAAGAAGTGGAAGCCGTCATTGCGAAGCATGGGTGGACAAAAAACGCTCTTGGGGAGATGAATAAGATGGATAGTTTCTTTAAAGAGTCTCAACGCGTTACGGGGCTCGCTGCTGGTGAGTCTTTGTCTTTGAAGGGTTGAGGATATGAGCTGAACCCACATAGTGTCTACATACCGACGAGTATTGAAACCCTTCACCTTCTCCGATGGGTTGGAGATTCCTGCTGGGACGACAATTGCGGTTACTGCCCATTGCACGCACATGGACGACTCGATCTATCCGAACGCGGAAACTTTCAATGCGTTCAGATTCGTTGGGAAAGATGATGAAAACAGTCTCTTCGTCACACCTTCACCGAATTACTTGCCATTCGGTATGGGAAGGCATACCTGGTGAGTCTTCCTCTTCACGAAATGGAATGTTGGTCTGATAGATTTCTAGTCCCGGACGCTTCTTCACCATTACAGTCATGAAGACTATTATGGCACATTTCCTGTTGGAGTACGAAGTCAAGGCGAGGGAGACAAGCGCATCCGTTCCTTCAGGATCATGGTTCGCCTTGGATATGCTGCCTAGCGCAGCTGAGGATATTTTGATCAGAAGACGGGATGATCAAGTCGATTAGACTTCTGTGATATGTATCCTACCTGGAACCTAGGACCTTACCAAACTATCTATGGCTATCACTCAACCTTACTTTGAGCTCTCCTTGCCAATTCTTCCCCATGCGTAGTCCCTATCAATCCGAGACGCCATCGAAGCTCCAAGTGTATTGACGACCTGCGATCTGCGTCTAGAAAAGGTGATCATGGCCAAGTTTATGCATCATAGCCAGTTGAGCCGACCTAGTGTCTGACAACATTCCCACCTTAACCTCACGCGTATACGACGCCTTCACTACACGACGATCTGTCCATCAGGCACCAGCAGGTCCCACAGCCATCAAAAGCTATACACAGCTTTCCATAGCTTCCATAGCTTCCTGATGCTTATAAGCCATTTGTGGACTCGTTCTTGTCAAGATCCATCATGGTCTCCCCTCTTCCCGACGAGCTCTGGCTGATTATCTCCTCTTATCTCGATCTTGAGACATCAAAGAAGCTCTTCTCTCTGAATCGAGCCTTCCTGAGCGAGGGCCTTGACGCGAGATACCGCCATGTACGACTGTTCGGTAGCGGCACACGTAGGAGGGGAAAGATGATTGACTTTCTGCGCCACCTATTGTGAGTGAGGCTCCGTGGAAATGCTGGCGCCAAAGTCTCATTCACCACAGGCAACCATCTATTCTGAAGAGGATATTCTCTTTGGAGATCAATGCTAGCTCGGCGGCTTCGTATGGTGACCTCGTACCCGTAATGCCCCTTCCGCTGTTGTCACGGTCTAGCACCGCCATAACGAACAAGATGCGAAGAATTACCGGAGGCGATAGTCAGTGTCAATCCATCCAGCAACTATGCAACACCCTCATCTTAACCATTCCGAACCTTCAAGGTTTGGTGGTCATCGAGGATGGTAGAGATACGGGGATAGAATGCCCTCTATTCTACGAAGTTGTTCGGACGTTATGGGAGCATGAATTACGGATTACGGATACCACGCCACTTCGCCATGTCACTTTCAAAGGGCGGGTCTCCCAGATGGGTCGACTGCTCCCTGTGACATTCGAAACTGCGCATGGAATTCTGCACCGTCTGGAGAGCTTGAGCATAACTGTTCAGCCACCACTGATGACATGGAGCTTTGGTGATGATTTTGAGCCGTTTTATGACTTCCTTAAACTGGTGTCTTCCCCTCGTCCATCTACCGTGTCCACAAAACGGGCCATGTCAGGCCTGAGATCGCTTTCGTTCCAGTTCGAGGATTGCCATATTCAGATGGGATTGGTCGAAAGGGTGTTTGTCTTACTTTCCTCACCTGAAGCTCGATTGCCCTACCTCACCCGTTTCCACCTCTCGATAACCGCAAAGACTCAGCCATCGGCAATCATCGACAATTTCCAGCCTGTCGTAGACTTCATCGCCTGCCATCATGCCACAATTACGGATCTTTGCCTTCCAGCCCATTATTCCCAACCCACGATCAGCCTGAATGGCGGGCTAGCCTGCCTGCCAATTATTGGACCCTCCCCACCTATCATGCCAGTTCTCAAGCACCTAGAGGTGCGCATGTCTGAAAATGATGGAATTCAGGCAGTGAAAACTGCTCAAGTCTATCTTCTGAGTGGGTCAGCGTCCCTAGAGTCGTGCGTCTTGCATGGAGAGATTCCCCTCCAGAGAAATCTTTTCGACAATTTCTCATCCGTCTTTCCTTTGGCTATCAACGGCATCTGTCCGTCCCCACCCTATTTCGGCGGCTCACTGCGGTCATTGACATTACACTTACTCACATTAACGCCGATATATCTCATCTCCCTCTACACACGTCTACCTCGACTTCACTCGTTAAGCCTCACTATCTATGTGCCCGAGTATCCATTCAGGAATCACCGCTGGGATACTGGGCCGAGTCTTAACGAGTCAACGAGGAAAGTAGAGGAAGCTTACAGAGGACGAAATCTGACCCAGCGATTGAAGGAGGAACAGGATAAATGCTTTACTCAGATAATGCAGCAGGGCTACGGAATGTGGAAATTGGAAGAACTCGAGATTGACGTTAGGAATGTGAAGGAGAGTACATTAGAGAAGGCAAGAGAGGTACTGCGGTTCTCGATCCCTAAGCTGAAACGGTTGGTTGTTGAGAACGATCTACGAATCTCAGAGAGATATAAGACGAATTGAAATACGATACTAACTTACCTACCAAAAGCAACGCGTTATATAAGACGGCCTCATTAATTTACTTTTTTGATCCCTGTGGGTATGCATGGCTGATAGAACACTGATCCAAATCAATAGGTCAGGTGACCATGATCGCGACGCGCTTCACCTTCTCTGTCATATTCGCCGAGCGATCACGAGAGATCATGGAAAGGGACCTGGAACAGGACGATGCCTGGCATCTACCCAACTTCCAGCCATTCATACCGATGACAGACGTAGCTCCGGCAGCCCAACGTACTCCTCCAGAAATCCACGATGCCGTCATCTCCCAACTCTGTCATGACCCGAAGGTCTTGAACGTATGTGCGTTGGTTTGTCGACGATGGCTCCATCGATGTCGCCAGATCTACTGCTCTACCCATTCATTTGGCCTGCGAGCTCTCCGTCCTCCAGAGCAAAACGAGTTCATATTTGACTCGATTGAGAGAGGAGTCTGCACGCTCATTCCATACGTCCAAACTGTGGATATTCGAGAGTCACAATTCTGGCCACATTCGGAGATTGATCGATTTATCGGTCTCATCTACCCCATTGTTTCCCCTGCATCATTATCTCTGAGCTCTGTGACGTTTAGCAAGCTCCAACCAAAGACCGTGGAGCTATTGACAACCGGCTCCTTCGCTCAGGTTACACATCTTATTTGCAAGAACGCTACATTTCTTGACCGTCTCTCATGCTATAACTTCTTTGCCAGTTTTCCTCGTCTTCAGAAGTGTCTGTTTGATGCAGATGTCGAGCAAATGTCACTAGAAGATGATCCTCTTCCCGATGAACCTATCTTGATCAATCTTGACACACTCGTGCTCACAATCTCACGAGTATTCTTCTTCTTTTGTCCTCTGGTGCAATGTGGAAGGAATTTAGAAAGGCTCGTTTTGAACTATCGGATTTATCCCTCTTGGGAGACTACAAAACGGATCCTCCGGCTTGCAGGACCTGTTCTGAAGGAGCTCACATTGGGAAATGCGGATTGGGCTCAAAGACAGGAGGATATACACGGTCAGCCTCAGACATTGCCTGCACAAGCCTCTGTACTGACAATGATGGTCTACATCGTAGCCATGAACGGGACCGAATATCCTGGAATGCCTATTACCCTTGAACATAACACAAATCTTCGATTCCTCGAACTCAAGGAGTTCACCCTACCTCAAAATTCCTTCCCATATGGGTCGAGAAACGAATGGATCCAACGGATACTCAAGACCATTTCCTCTCCTGTTCTGGAACGAATACAATTCAGATTTGGGCTTGACCCGAGGCGAGATTGTTGCGTGGAAGCGTTTCCCTGGGATCCAATATACAGCTACATATGTGGAGATGGTGTGGCTCCCTTCCCAGCGCTAAAAACAGTTGGTGTTATCCTAGAAAGGCCGAATGGTCGCCCCTATGGAGCAGACGTTGAAAAGACCTTTGATAGTTTCAGGAGTCAGCTGTCGGTTTTGAAGCTTGCGAAGATGGAAGTTTCGTTGGAAGAGCCAGTAGAGCATTGGTAGAGAAATATTTATGTAGTTGCTTATCCATTCACGCTACAACACAGACGGCTTTAGAGTCTGAGGCCTCGGCGGCTGAGCGCTGAGCTCGCACAGAGGGCCCACGGCAAAAAAGTAACCGGAAATGCACATGAAATTCCAAGCCAAGTTGCGTTCAAACTCCGACGCGTACTGTTCTCGGGTTTTAGCACATGTCATCGACACAGGCGTAACAGACTCATAGCTGCCGCCTCCCTGGTCAAAACTTTCCTCCTACACACGACGGCCAGCGAGCATCGGCAGTAAGGGATATAGGCGCAGCGAAGGAGAAGATGTTCAAGTCTGCGAAAAACTACGTCTGGGAGCGCCGAAATGGTGCAATGAAGGTCGTTGGACTAGTTGGCGGATTTTACTGCGTCCGGTCATACGTTGGCGAGAGGCTGGACGAGGTGAAGGTCAAGCTTGAGGAGGAGAGGACTGCTAAGGATATGTAAGTCCAGGCTTGGCGGCAATTTGACTCCGGATACTGATTAAAAGAACGAATGTAGCCTCAGGCGCCGGTTTGCACAGACACACGACGATATATCGTTTACTGTCCTGCAGCTCATCCAGACGCTGTCGGAGCAGATACTGCAGGAGATGGATGTAGAGGGTGTAACGAGGGAGTTGCAGAGCAAGTCGGCGAAGAAGAGGCTGGAGGCAGCACCGGTGCCTGTACCATCACCAGCAGCACACCTTGAAGCTGGACCATCTGGTCAAGATTCCCAACCGGCTGCATCCACAGAGGCTCCTGTAGCACCACCTGCAGACCAACCCTCACAAATCCAAATACCACCGAGCGCCAGTCAGCACCAACAGGATTCTTCCGACGAACGACCACTATCGTCCATCTCGCTTACTTCTTCCTCGATGACCTACGATGTCGTATCAGAAAACGATACACATTCTGATGCTGGTGCATCTGCTATCATGTCTGTCACTTCCGAGGTCTCCAGCCTACCGGAATCTAATGCTGGTGGGCACGGACACGCAGAAGGCAGGTTTGATATGCCAGCTCCGGATCTTAGCGCGTCGGTTGTATCGACAGGGACTTCTGTCACTGATATTTCTCTGGGCTCCTCGATACCAGTATGTTCCTACTTTTTGACTAGTGCTCGCGCAAGAAATCTGACTTTTTTTTTGGTTGCAGTCAGATACACCGTCAGCCGCCAGCTCTGCCAGCAGCAGTACACGGACCAAGGCCGAGCTCTGGAACGAGGTCAAGATGCTGAGTACGTCCCTTTCCCTCGCTTTTCTCCTATGAATGTCAGGCCGACCCCCATTATCCTCTTTCTAGCACTCACAAGAACCCTGACAACCCTATACTCAACCACCCTTCTTTCCCTGCTCACATCACTCCAACTCACACTCCTCGCTCGTTCAAAATATGTTCACTCAATAATGCAAGCTGAGCGTGAACAAAGGATACAAGAATCCCTAGAGTCACAGCTATCCTTCTCCAACCTTTTATTCAAGGGGTTAGGTGCTGGCGCTACAGGCGGCTTGGAGAAGATAATGGCTCAGTTAGAGTCTGGTTCCCTTGAAGAGGATGAGGACCTAGACGAAAGTCCTTTAGAAGAGCATGACCAGAAAGGGAAGAGGAAGATGAGGAGGGAAGATTGGGATATAGATGAAGAGGTAGAGTCGAGGTTCTTGACAATGGTTTGGTGGATATTACATGTTGGGTGGAAAGATGTGAGGGAACGAGTCAGAAGAGGCGTGGAGGAGGTGTTTGAAGGGTAGGTCGACTACGCCTTTTCTTCATCCCTAGATGGCGGCTGACCATCCTACTTTTACCAGCGTATCACTTAAATCCAAGCTCGCGGCAATAGATCTCCACAGGCTAGTCTCTGACGTCCGGAGAAGAGTAGAGCACGAAGTGACGTTTGAAGGTACGGAACGTCGGACAAAGTAGGCGCTTTCCCTGCTCCCTTCCCAGAGCCTAGCCTAACATGTTCATTTTGAGCAGTTTCTTATCCTCACTTCTACCGTCAACGCCAGAGACGGTGCAACACGTCCTAACGCAAAACGGGTTTACCTCAATACCCACCTCAGGCTATCCAGACCTAGACGGGACGGAGTTCGGGCTAGGCTTTGAAAGAGAAGACGCAGATGATATCAGCGCATCTTCCTTTCTCTCCCTGTCGACACCTGCACACCCTCAACCTCTCCTAGCTCCTTCCGTGTTCCTTCCTGGATCAAGTACCACAAGCGGGAAAGCGAACGACCCATATACCCAAGACCCTCGATTCATCTCCCTCCTCGACGAGCTCCGCGAAGTCATCACCTCAACAGATTTCATGCACGTTCTCGAGCTCTGCCTCGACCGAGCTACCGAGGTTCTCTTCCAAGATCTCGAGAGAGACGTCTTTGTGGAATCTATGCCTACACCTCGGGTCAGTAGTGCTGGGACGACAGTCTCTGTGACTGAGATAGTCCAAGATGGGCGTCCAGTGGGTGAGATCACGGAAATTGAGGGCGGTGGAGCGAGGATATGGGAAGTGGAGGACGTGAGGATTAGATTGGCTGGTTTGTTGCCTGGGTTGAGTAGGTGGAGTAAGATTGTGCTGGAGGGAGTGCCAAACGTTTTGGTTGATGTGAGTTTGGTTTTCTTGGTGTTTGAAGGTAGAACTCGTGCTGACGTTATCTCACAGAATCTCCTGGATGTAAGAGAAGTCAGATGCTTGAGTGCAGTCGTGTTCGGACGGTTTGATGAGATGCTGGCAAGGTAGCATTACCAAAGGCATTACCGTTGCTTGTAAACAGAAATTGAAATCTGGCAATATCTGGCCAGCACCATCTCGTGACTCCTTAGAATTCTTGATTGCGGGCGAAAGCCCTTGAAGGAATAAGTAAATTCCTCTGATCTAAGTTCCTGGGTTCCAACGTGCTGAGCAGCTTGGGATTTTCAAGAACTTGTAACCCATCTATCAATGACAAAATAATACGATGATTCAATAGGTATGCCGTGGCTGATGACAGCGGCATTTCATCGTTATAAATAGATGGGCGCTGTGCTGATTGTCACTGGAGGCGATGACCACAAGGGACTGTTTCGCCGTTTCGACAGGCTGCTCGATAGCATGAGGTCTCCATCCCCTTCAATCGGTGTGTGAGTGGCGGGCAAGGGCCATTCTTTCTGACGAGGATTCCCGCCGAAGGGAACCTATGAAATCCTAAAAACTTCCATCGTAGCACAAAGTCTGCACATTGGCAACGAGGAATATCACAGCGGGGTAAATACCCTACGAATAGTAGGTCAGAAAGAGGCCATAAAAGGAGCGCTTGTACGACTTACTGAAAGCCCAGAGTACACGGCTTGTGCGTACTCAGCATGAATTAACCGATATTGCGATGGATCATATGCCCAGTAGCATGTCGCCCCTAAGTATGCGATCTACACGAAGGCCACCGTGATAAGGTCAGTAGGTCTTCTGGGAGTATTTAACTCCCAACCTGCAGCGTGCAATAGACAACACCAGATTCAAGAATCACTGCAAGAATCCTCATTGATAAGGAGATTCCCTTGTCGCCCAAGCCCAATTCCACGATCAGAGATCGCCTGTGCCTCCTGCACATTCAAGTTAGAAATTGGTCTGCATACAGAGCAAGCACCACATACCAGAGTAAGCATGCGAAGACAGCCGTAGCAGCAATGTTGGACAGAATGGACAGGCACAGGAAGCCGTAAGAGGACGATATCTGGACTACCTTGGCGGCTTTTGACAAGAAGAATGGATCATCACCTAGTATTGAGTCGATCTCGAATACTAGCAAGACGACCGCAGCCGCTTCGAAAGTGTCAGCAAGGATAAGCTAATCAAAAGGTTCTGGATGCTTACCCGCACATGCTGCCAATAATGAAACCAGGATGGCTTGTTTGAACCTGCTTCGAACCAGGACAGCCGCTCGGTAAACTATAGCGGCGTCGCTCATTAGCACCTGTTAGTAAACTTCAATGTTTCGATCTTTGATAGAAGACAAGACATATTCTGACCAAGGTAATTTGGAAGATCGTCGAAGAAAAGTAATCCGCCGCGGCCACCCCTGCGTTATTGGCTATGCATCCAGGTCCCTGATTGTCGGGCAAGCACCTCAGACTGCTTAGATCATAGAACGGGTTTTCGATGCCTGCGACGCAGAGGTAAACAAGGAACACAATGCTTAATGCGGACGCGACGAAGAATATCCACGTGGGGAGATTGCGTGTTGGCCGTTTACTGGAATTGTCCAGCTCAGTCAGTGGCATGAAGGAACTTCATGGAAGTCTAGCCTCTCACCAGAACAATACGGTTATAGCACAGAATAAGCTCGTTGCGATCCCTTATAGACCAGGAAGGTGTCAATAACGCCCATGCAGGAGTCGATATGAAGGGCCAACCAATGAGAACGCCGTAAATCGCGATGAAGCCTACATTTATGACAGGTGTATCAAGCCAGGATGAGTGAACAGCGTGACCAAACGGATCTTCTGGGAAAGGAGACATGGCTTTCACGAGCGCTCGAGACAACCATGGTGAGCTTTTAACAGATGGGCAGGCGTAATGAAAGGGTAAGCAGGGTATCAATTGGTGAGCCCATCACGAGGTGAGCTTGAGTTATTTCCGGAGAAACGTTAACACCACTACTCATACACGCGCATCGCAATTGATGAGAGTATCCACCATTTGTAGATCGACCAGATGGGGCAGAAGAAGGTATGAGCGCGAATACACGACCTCCGAGCTTGGTTCTAATCTTACGAATTCGCGTCTCCAGGCTTAGAACGCGTTGCATGAATGTGGGGCTTGAATCGATCGAACAAACCGGATAAGCTCGTGGGGGCTACTATCAAGCTGTTGATACAGGATGAATGACCGGAGGTGTGGCGTAGCTCCGAGCTGGGAAGAGCGATCAGATTCGATGAGATAAGATCTATCTTATCTCGGGTTGAGTTACTAGTAAGCTGTCTCAAAGGGAGTCGTGACTTGCTCACTGACTCCGCTAGCTAGGAAAATCATTCTCCTTCAGTTCAAGTCATGAATTGGAGGAGGATAGCCGTAGCTATAAATAAAGGGAAATTTAGGAACAGGTGCCGATGTGAATTCGATTAACGCTCCAGTCGGACCATCGTTTAATCCTCGAACTACTGAATCATCAACGAATGGGAACGAACTAGAAGCAATCTACAGGCTTACGCAGTCTCCACATCCGTCTCCATTGGAGAGGCAAATCCTTCCATTGTCAACGACTTGGATTACGCCGTTAATACTCTTTCCTTTCTCGCCACAGTCAAGAAGATGTTGAACAGCGAACCTGGCGTCAGCCCAGAGAATACCATCCTGGTCGGTATAGATGCAGCCTAGCGAAAGTAGGTATAAGTATTCACTATCTCCGGGTGCATAATACTTGGTTTGCTTACGGTTTCCGTGGCAAGCAGGACGCCACGCCTTGTGAACAAGGCTAGAATGGCACGTCGGAGATCAATCTGGAAAGTCTGGCCAGTTGTCATAAATCCATTGACAGTAAGTCCTGAAATCGTGGCTGCGTTGGTGAGGATGGCGCCTTGGATAGCAAACAGGCCAAGAGCGATAACTTTCATGTTGCTTCAGTGGTCACGGTGGTTGACGGCGATGAAAATCTACCATAGAAGGTAGCGCTTATATACGGCTCCTTCAGTAGCATATCCGTGATTTGAGAGCTCCAGATTGGACAACATTTTCATGATACTTGGCAGTGTCGCTTTCGACTCAACTCAAGAGAACCACTGAGAGAACCATTTGGTATTGAAACGTAGAGATTGTTTGGATCGCAGTCTCAGAGTTGGAGGCAATCTGGATCTTTCAAACGCATAAAGTGGAGTATTAAAGTGCCAAGAGCCAGTAAGAAGTCTCTAGGTTTGCAATGCGCTGCAAAGTAAGTTGGAGCGGGAGAGGCGAAACCGCACTTTGATCGGTCGGGGCCTGCTCATTGACAGCTCATAATGCCGACGACACCCGATTGGCTCAGCTTTGTTACAATCACCTGTGGGAGCCAAACAACATAAACTTAGCATAGCCACAGCGCCATCGTCACCGTCTTCCACTCCGCCGACTGCGACGACGACTTTACGCCGCTGTCGGCCTCGAAACGTGGTAGCTTGGCTTGACAGCGTCAATTCTCCACAATAAATCATGCTATACTCAACGAATACGACTACGATGGAGCATTGCAACGCCGTAAGGCTCCAAAGCTTGACGTCGTTGGCTTGTTCTCAGCAACATAGCGCACTGAGCTGGTACAAGCAAAGACTTCAAGCTTTCATCCCTTGAACATCACTAAGGCTAGGGATGAAGTATAAAAGCGCATTTCTATCTCCAACTTTAGAATCATAATCACCATCCATTCTGTCTCCCTCACTCCTCTGCCGCCGGTCAACAGTCATGCTCTCGTCCGTTCTCATTGCTCTCGCTGCTGCAACTCCGATTGTAGGACATCCCACTGGAACGTGGCCCGTCAGCAGCCTTACCACTCGTGGTCCTGACGACGTCGTCTGTGGGACTACTCAAGATGCCGACCTAGCTGGCTGTCAATCTCTGCTGGATACATGGCCAGCTAATTTGGTCGAATCTAACACTTGCCATTTTGGTGGCTTCTGGCGAGGTATAAATACCGCCTTCAACGTTGCTTCTGTCCCCGGATGTAAGCCCTGGATGAATCTTCCCATCGGTTTTGCGTTAACGACGACGTTCAGGTTCTGTATATGTCATGTGGCCAGGGAAGGGGTCAAGAGCGGTCAAGGAAGCAGCCCAGACTCTTCTCGGATGCGCTGAGAAGACGAAAGGGAAAGTCAACGGTGTTACGACTCTCGCCGATGATACATATGTCTGTGTTGGTGGGAATGATGATGCGGAGAGTAGGTCACATCGACAGACTTATTCAGTCCACTAGCTCATGCTGGATTATAGCTGCTTCGATGATAGCGACATCGATCACTTGGTCAACGACCGCCGCCGAGAACTCGACACCAGGAAGATTGACCCTCTAGGACTTTACCAGGCGATTCAAGAAATCATTGACGGAGTTCTAGGTGATGACGACACTAAACGGGCCAATACAGTGGGGAATATGGTTGATGGTATGGCGAAGCGTTACTCCAAGGCGAACGTGGTTGCATGCCACACTGATCACGAGGCGAAGTTCGATGGCCAGCAAGGATCAGATTGGGTCCACGAACACTTCGAAGTCGGGATCTCTCTGGGAAGGACAATCGGCTACGAGGTATATCATATATCCGTCTCGTTCTGGAACGTTCCTGGTAGCTGATACGAATTCACTAGTTATACATTGGAGAAGCCGGCACCTTCAAGCGAAACGGCGACGGTGGTAATATCAACTGGGGCTGGTATGTTGTTCACACAGCTTGCTCTCGAAAGATACCTGACAATAGATTTTGAAGGGCGGGTGTTCTAGCCAAGGATCCGGAGCAAGATGGATCGTTCTTAACGTTCGCCAACCAGGCTTAAGAAGGAGGAGCATCGGACACATCAGATGAAAGCCTACCATATTTATCTTCTTGTTCCCGAACCCTTACTAATTCTTATTCTGTCACCCGCCGATGAATATACTCAATTCAGATTGGCTAAATATAACAATTCTCTTGGACACTTCTTCCCGACATCTTGATTCAAACGTCATTGAATAGAGGGCGCTTCACGGTGAACCATCGCCGAATATACCACATCATACGCGTCTGATTGGGGGGACGGGGTACGATGGCCAAGGACACGGGCAGAAGGTGCTCATCTAAGGAACTGTGCACCCCAATGCCGTGCGTAAACAAGACCTTCGATGCCCGTCCTTGCGTTGGTGCCAACGGTTAACCGAACCCGTTGTCCCGCTGAAAAGGTATATAGGCTCGTCGGGCAGACCTTCAATCCTCACCTGTCTAATCGTCGACATTTCTTCGCATTCATCCTCATCATGAAGTTCTCCGCCGTCTTCGCTGCTCTTGCTTTTGCTACCTCTAGCGTTGTTAACGCTGCTGCAGTCGGCATTCTTGATGTCTATTCTCCTCCCATCACCAGCCCAACCTCGACCACTGTCTGGACAATTGGCACTGTTGAGACGGTTACTTGGTGAGTGGATCTACTTATCAATATGGCGATGGGCTGACAATATCCAAAGGGATGCCTCGAACCCTCCCGAGAATATCTCCAATGCTGCCAGTGTTGTTCTCAAAGGCGGTGAGTAGCATTTGCTCGCGCTGCCTCCACCCCTTCAATCTCATGCATAAATACAGGCCCTGAAAACATCTTCACCTATCTTGTCAAGGGATTCGACTTGAGATCTGGTTCAGTAGCTGTCACAGTTCCTTCTGATATCGAGGCCGGGACTTACACTATCACTCGTGAGTACATTCCGATCAATTCATGGCACATGCACACACGATACTCACGATTGGGGGCAGTCTTCGGAGACTCTGGTAACATCAGCGAGCCCTTTGAGATTGTTGCTTAATTGAGACGAACCTGTGCTTCGATGGAATTGGTACCTTTAGTATCCATTGTTTACATTAGCCGGGAATGTTACATCTGAATGCTTCCCTGCTCACCTCTCACAAGAACGACAAGCAATCTATCAGCGGGATGAGTTACGAGGAAAAGATAGCTAAACAATCCACCGAATTACATGAGCCAAGTCAGGTGGTTCGAGTTGCTGCTCGCGTTGTGAGACAGCAGCACTCCTCCCCTACATCGGACATATCGCAAATCGTGAACGTGACCGGAATTCTCATTATATTTTGGTTAGAACGGCCAAGTATATATTACAATAAAGACACTAACTACTGTCGAGGGTTAACCTTGACTTGCATTTTACCAGATTGGGCGAGGTTGGGGAGGTGATGCTCCAGGTCACTACGAAGTTTGCCTCCATTGACCTCTCTTGGTGCATAAGCGTGGACGGCGATGTCTACTCGTTTGAGAAGCGGCAAATTTCCGGGTCGAAGAAGCTGCGGATCGAGTGCTTTCCAGTTGAAATTTTGCCAATGTAAATCGTTCGTGCTGCAACTACAAGCTTCGAAGTGAAGTCCTAAGCGCTCAATGTTGGGAGATGATATACTGTCCAGGAGGCTCTCCAACCAGTCACCTCGGTATATCTGTTTCGCCTTGACTTGAAAATGGCCGATTCTTAGGTGCTTTAAGCCTGTATTATGGGCCAGTGTAAGTGACCACTGGTCTTTGAAGCTGTGATCTATAGGAAGATTAGCGAGTTCCTTTAGGCAGCCTCGAATGACGTACCTTTGGCCTCGGCTTTAGATGCCAAACTTGCAATATTGATGACTAAACCCCTCAAGTGGGGACCTGCGTGTTGTAACAATGAAGCCACCAAGGTCCAGCAGGGATGATGAGTACATTCCAACGTGAGCACCTGAAGTTTGCAAGGGCTCGAGCAGATACCCTGGATAACATATGCCGAGTAAGGGAAGATCGCCGTGGTGAACGACCGAAGGCTGCCAAGTCGGGGCTTGACCAAACGTGAAGCTCGAGTCATGGGAATTTCTCCTCCTAGAGATGCTGCAAGATACCAGTGGCGAAGCTTTGGAAAACTTGACAGGAATCTGCCGTAGAGCTCGACGTTGTGGAACACAATATCGTGGCATTCTAGAGAGGTGATATTCCGCAGACACATGAGCGACTCGATAGATTTACCGTCATGGCACATTGTCACAATATCGTTCATCAACAAAGACTTGAGATTGTCTTGAACCCGAGGGGCAATGAGCCCGACGAATTTGTCGAATTCTCTGGTATGAGCATCAATGTTGAAGTAATCGGGTGCGTGAAGATGGATGATCTGAATGTATGGGATAAAACCACACTGGCCGTCCTCTATCATTTGAAACAGGGGCCGATAGCTTCTCGCCCATCCAATGCGAAAGCGTAGTGGGTAACAAGCCCAGTACAGCTTGCGCGAATGATGAAGCCAGACCTTGCAGACGAGAGTACACGCGAGCAGGGATTTGGGGTCTCTTGTAAGGCGAGAGACCACGAGGTATTGAATTTCGGTCGGGAGGAAATGATTGGAAGGCTCCATGTTTTCTCGAGGGCTTTCCGAACGTAGAGGGTGTGATGCAGAAGAACAGTCGCGTTACTTCAAAGTCAGCTGCGGGTGACAATTTTCAAGTGAACGCGACCACGTCGATGGGTGATCTGTAGGTCCAGAATGATGATCCCAACTCTGCGGATAGAAAATCCTCGAAATCGCGCACAAGGCCACCATACTCCGCGGCTTTTGTGAGCCTTTGTTGTGATTGTGGGATCCACGATCATTAACACGTCAGTTCGTGTTAGTCTGGATTGGCGTCTGCTGAGAGCCTGGAAATCTTGAGGACGATGAGTGGCTATTGGCTAGTAGCAAGGGGTTCGGATCCAATGGTTGACAGCTGCTTACATTTGATCCATCAGCAACGGATCCAGTTTCAGTGCATCGCATATAAATAATGGCTGCCCAGATCTCTTGCTCCCACGATTCTCCCATACGCTCGAGTCAGACGCTATGAGCGACGAGCCTGTGCCGTCGAAATCGGCTGACAGGTGTGATCGTCTCGTTCTCCACAGCTAATCATTGGCCTCACCTGATCTTACCAAGTCGGCGGACAACTCCAGACTTAGAAAGTGGGCTGAACACCTTTGAGTTGAAAGAGGTTGATTTGTGAGCATCTATGATCTGAGTGAAGTCAGAAACTGACCTGCCAATAGACAGAGTCATCTCACTGCCGCGGAAGAAGATGCTGGGATTCCGAAAGATGAGGATGTTCAGAATGCTGATAGCGTTCTGAACTGGCTCCGAATAACGCCGTATCACCTCCTCGCGGTCTTGATAATATGCATTACGGTTCCATCTGGAGTGACCAGGGTTAGAGAAGTTCTCAACGACGATATGAGATCGAAGAGCCTCTTAGACAGGGGCATTGTCATCCGAGCCATAGCATTGTTCAGGTAGTTCCCTGCCTCCAACATGCGCTAATTGCTTACCCTCTTCGTAGTCTATGCGGACTACAGTACATTAAGAGTGACAAAGCTCCATTCGTAGTATGGCTGTTCCACGAAGACTATCTACCCGATTTCTTCTACGTTCCGCTATACTTCTGCGTGACTGGTGAGTTGTCTTCATTATGCTCGAATGATAGGGATATCTCTGACATGAAATCTTTGGTCTCTAGCAATTATACCAACGGTCTGTTCGATTACGCTCTACTATTTCGAACTCATCTTCGTGGCAATTGAAGAAATTCTTTTCCCGCACACAATCATGGAAAGCCCTGTGCCGTTTTCAAAGCTTGCTTTTGGATTGCTCTTCTATCCCGTTGGAGCCGTGTGTATAGTGTTTTTATCCATCGGTCTCTTTTTCGCCTATGTCCTGCTGGTAGGCTGTCATGTTATCCTGCCGATCTATGCGATGCCTATGAACCTTGTTTCTCTAGAAAATAGTCGTCCATGCCTCAGGACAGACTGAGCGATTAGATCGTCTTGCTGTGCGACTCCGTGATAGCTGTTACGTTCGCATGAAGAAACACCGTAAGTCTAGCCGTTTGAATTGGATTGACCACTCTGTTGACACTAGGTTCGCGTTCAACAGGAATCCTATACATTTTCGCAAGCGTCGGTAGCTTCTTGATGTTTGGCGCTCCAGGGTTTTATCTGGGAAAACGCAATTGAAGGGCGCGCCGGTGATACAATTACATGGTGCACACGCAGTTGCTAGTATCTTTCATTAACTTAGCTGTCGTCATCTGCGGAGGCAGAGTCAGAAGTAGCATACCTCATCCGAGTCGCAATTCATGGCATTATATCGAGGAACCACATGAATCTGAGATTCTGGGTCCTCGGTGTGACGCAGAGATAAGTGCATGATTACTCAAGGATGGACGAACTTGTGGATCAATAAAACTATTTTACTCAACGGAGCTGTCTGGCGGAGGTGGGCGGTGTGCGGGCATATCTTGGGGCTGCCTCGGACTCCGTCAGATCTGTCATATTGTCGACTGCCTAGTTTTGAACGTAGTGTTAAAATGTATCACTATACATGACGACAGGATAGCTGGCTTTTATTACACGGTTTACGGGCCTTGAAAAGCTCGACATGCGGGTGAAGATAGGCTTGGAGTGAATGTGGGCACCTAAGGATACCAACTACTGCGTCAAGGCCCGAGTTAGTCTATTGTACACGGTCGGAGGAGGGAGGTGATAAATGCGACCTAGATGTAGGGATATTCGACTTTAAATAGCAACTTTGCGGAATTAGCCAGCTTTGGCAAATAAGATCTAAAAGTACTAAGTATCCTATCTTCGTCAATTGTTTGATATCGTATGATTGTGATTTCTAATAGTTTGAGGGAGGGAATGCTCTTGAGAATATCTTCGTCCATCACACTCCAATTGAAATTCCCCCATGGGATCTCCTCATACCCAGCCATCATGGCATAGAATTCGAAGTCCACCCGCCAAAGCTGCTGAGAGGATACGGTCTCGAGGAGACTTCGTAGCCAGTCATTCTGATATCGCTCATCTGGTTCCACCGAAAAGCTGGTCAACCTGAGGTGCTTCAGCGTGGTGTTGTGCTCTAGTGTGACGGGGAGGACAAGCTTGAAGTCGGGATCTACTCATTTCATCAGCATTGACCAGCGCTACCACGGTTGACAGACACACCGTCTTGGTTTTCAAGCTCTAACTCCGCAGCAGCGTTTGCTATCCCCGTTGATAGCTCCTGTAAGAATGATCCTGCGTGCTTCAGCAGGGAATTGATGGTGTTCCATTGAGGCCGTAAGACCAAATCAAGATGAAGGACTTGCAGTCTGCATGGGCTAGCCATAACACCAGCAATAACATAAGCTGTCATAGATTCGGGATGTATATCTACTTTAAATGATCGAAGTTCTCCGTAGATGGGTTCGACCATTCCAGATTCCGCTTCAGTGAGGTATGAGAAGTCTATGTTTGCAAGCGAAAACTTGTGTAGCTTATCAAAGCTAGAGAAGAACCTGCAAAAAAGAGCGACGTCGTCACATTCCACCATATCGCATTCGAGCGACTCGACGCTGTGCAAGAACATCAACGATTCGCGTGTAAGGGGAGATAGAAGGTGAATGCCAATGTTCTGAAGCATAAGAGACTTGAGCTGACTCCGAATCCGAGGTACGATGACCAGTATGACGCTGTCGAAGTTTTTTGTTGTCGAAAGCTTCGGTTTCTTCCCCCGAAACGCTGAGAATCCGAATATATGGAAGGAATCCACATCTGCCTTCCTTAATCATATCAATGAGTGGTCCGTAGTTGATACAGTTCGAAGATGGAAGAACGAGTGGGGAGGTTGACCAAAAGAGCTTCCATGATTGGTCGAGCCATCTGTGACAAACAAGGCTACAGATGAGGAGGGTGTTTTCTGAGTCATCGAGCAACTGGAAGAGGACCAAGTCCTGGATTTCCCGTGGTAGGCGTTCGGAATCAGATTCCATGGACTCCTCGCGGAGGATTGAAGATTAAAAGGGAGGAATGCAAGAGGTGTCGAGAAGTACCTGATGGTGGTTCAACGTCAAGTTGGGCCGCATCAGCGCATCAGCGCTTCAGCGTTCATCACCATGCTGATTTGAATGATGTCACGATCGCTCTGAGAGTCGTTGTAGCCAATCGGCTTCACAAGGAACTACTAGGACTGCTTGCTCATACTGTGAGATACCAACGGATCCACCAACTTCGTATCCCCGCCATCTGAAGGTTGCTCATAGTCGCGATCAGTGAGATAGTGAGAGTTGTTCTTTCGCTAATTACTAGCTCTATTTCAAGTTGACGTGCTACGCACTACTCCGTGATCCTAAGTCTCAGCTTCCCAGACTGTTCCAAGCTCGGCAAACGACCTCTAACCTCCTCCAGTACCTTGACCCCGTCCGATTCTTTCGACCGCTGAAATTCTATTTCTATGGTCGTGAGCGAGGTGAAGGTTTTGAGCACGTAGTCTTCCATTATGTTCCAGTTGAACTTCTCCCAATCAAAGCCATTCCAAGAGAACGCATCATTCAGTCTGGCACGGAATTCGAAGTTCAACTGTTGAAAATCTGGAGAAGAAACAGTTTCAAGGAGACTTCGTAGCCAGTCATTCCTATACTCGAAGTTGGGTAGTATGAGAAAAGAGGCAAATCTGAGAAATTTGAGCTTTATGTTATGCTTCAACGTCATAAATTTGAGGTTCGGATCTATAGTTCCATCAGCATCAAGAAATATTATTTGGGATAAATATACCATTTTGTGTCAACTCCAATTGAGTCGCCAGCCCCTCGATTCCAAGAGAAAGCTCCTCCAAGTGTTGCCCGGCATGGCGCAGTAACGAGCCGACTAACTCCCAATGAGGATTTGACATTTGATCAAGATGAAGCACTCGAAGTCGGCAGGGACTAGCTACAACACCTGGGATGAAATGCCGCGCCAGCCTCGCGCGGGCCGCCGTTATTCTGAAAGATTCGAGAGTCTCGAAGACCGGTTTAACTACACTTTGCTCGTCTTCAGACAACTGGAAGACCTCGAGTGGCAACCCTACAAGGGAACAATGGAGGAGCTGACGAAAGCTTGAAAAAAATCCGCAAAAAATCCCTGCATCCTCGCAATAAACGCCGTCGCAGTTGAGGGCCCTAATGTCACCGAACGACATCAATGCCTCTCGTGCTTGTAGAGAAAGCTCCTGAATGGAGACCTTTCGCAGTGATAAAGACTTGAGTTGGTTGCGGATTAGGGGTGTAATAAGCTGCAGAACTTCATCGAAGGTTTCGCCTACACAGGCCTCCGGGAACTGTCCACAGATTTTAAGGGCTCGGATGTAGGGGAGAAAACCACATCTGTCCTCTTTGATCATGTCGATGAGCGATGCATAGTCATTCTCTGGGGAGACTTTGAGAAGGAGTGGATAGGAGGACCAATAGAGCTTTCGTGAACTCTCGAGCCAATCATGGCTGACGAGGCTACATGTAAGGAGGCTCAGTCGGTCATCGATGACCTGAGTTAGAATGTCGTCCGTAATTTCGATCGGAAGGCGGCCAGAGGAGTGGCTTTCCATAGATAGCTTGAGCGAGTAGTGTAAGACGCAGATCGGGGCAAGGCGTCAGCCAATGTCTAGCGTAGGTGGCAGTTTGAGATGAAGAACGACGTTGCTGTTGTTGATCAAAACCAGACCTTCTGGGCTCGGCGTTTATTGAGAGGGGATCGTACAGAAACCTTCATCGAAAATTGGCTTCACAAGTCAAGTATGATGAGTGGAGAGCCTTTATATTCATTAATGTTCATAACTATAACGTGAATAACACTACGACAACAAAACACGATGTAATGCAAGGGGTAGGTAAGTAAGCGTGATGATTAGCATATTACGACCATAAATTTTCACCCAAGGGAGGATTTCTCTAGATATAAGTGCGAGGGCATAAGAGTAAGGTATAAGGATAGACACGAGCTCAAGACTCCAAAGCGACCTATGTCACTTAGAATCCGCCCATACCTCCCATACCGCCCATGCCACCCATACCTCCCATTCCGGGCATGCCACCACCATTCGACTTCTCTTCAGGTGCATCGACGACACAGCATTCGCTGGTGGTCAAGAGTGATGCGACACCCGAAGCATCGACCAATGCTGTCCTCACGACTTTGAGAGGATCAACGATACCGCTCTTGATCATGTCGGTGTACTCTCCCTTGGCGGCGTCGTAGCCCCAGCTGAACTTATCAGAAGCGCCGTACTGCCCAAGAAGGGTACCAACGATGACGGAAGATTCTTCGCCAGCGTTGTTGAGGATCGAACGAGAGGGGTTGGTCAGAGCACGGCGGATGATAGAGACACCGAGCTCTTGGTCGAAGTTTTGTGTAGGAATGGGGGAGATGCCCTCAGCGGTGGGTGAGCTGGTCGAGCCAGATCCAGGGGAAGTGGTAGCGAGTTGGAGAGATGCCTTGAGGAGGGCAACACCACCACCGGGAAGGATACCTTCCTCGACGGCAGCACGGGTAGCGTTGAGGGCATCATCGTAACGGTCCTTCTTCTCACCGACCTCGACCTCGGAGGAACCACCGACCTTGATGACGGCGACACCACCAGAGAGCTTGGCGAGACGCTCCTGAAGCTTGGAGCGGTCGTAGTCAGAGGTGGTGGGGTCGTTGATGAGGGCACGGATTTGCTCGCAGCGAGCCTGGATGGCGTCTTTGGAACCTTCGCCGTTGAGGACAATGGTGTCCTCCTTGGTGATGGAGATGCTACCGGTAGAGCCGAGCAAGTCGATAGTGGCACGCTCGAGCTTAATCTCGAGCTCGTCAGTGAAGACGGTACCACCAGTGAGGATAGCAAGGTCGCCAAGGATGGACTTGCGGTTGTCACCGAAGCCTGGTGCCTTGACGGCGGCGACCTGGAGCTGGCCACGGAGCTTGTTGAGGATGCAGGCAGCTAGTGCCTCACCATCGATGTCCTCAGCGATGATAACGAGAGGGCGACGCTGCTGGGCAGCAGCCTCGAGGGAAGGAAGGATATCCTGGAGGAGGGAGATCTTCTTCTCGCTGAGGAGGATGAGGGGCTTCTCGAACTCGACCTTTTGGGTCTTAACGTCGGTGATGAAGTAGGGGGAGATGAAACCACGGTCGAAGCGCATGCCCTCAGTGATCTCAATCTCATCCTCAATGGTCTTACCCTCCTTGACGGTGATGACACCTTCCTTGCCGACCTTCTCCATAGCCTGGGCGATGAGGTTGCCGACATGGGCGTCACCGTTAGCAGAGATAGTTGCAACTTGTGCAATCTCAGCAGTAGTGGTGATTGTCTTGGCGTTCTTTGACAAGAACTCGACGACACGGTCGACAGCGGCTTGGGCGCCTCGTCGGAGGTCCATGGGGTTGCAGCCAGCAGCGACGTTCTTGACACCCTCGGAGTAGATGGCCCGTGCAAGGACAGTGGCCGTTGTGGTACCGTCACCAGCAATTTCGTTAGTCTTCTGTGCCACGTCTTGGACGAGACTGTGAACATACGTCATGAGTCAGCAAGCCGGTGAGGCGGTCCAAGCAGGTCAACTCACCGAGCACCGAGGTTCTCGAACTTGTCCTTTAGTGTTATTGACTTGGCGACAGTGACACCATCTAGGCTTCGTTAGTAGGAAGCTCCGTCCGAGTGAGAAACCACAAACCTTTGGTGATTTTGGGTCCGCCGAATGACTGCTCAATGATGACGTTGCGTCCTAAAAATCTTCCACGTTAGCATTTCGACGCGTTCAAAGCGTGTAATACATACCCTTGGGACCAAGCGTTACACTGACAGCATTGGCAAGGACGTCAACACCCTTAAGAATGCTTGCTCTGCCCTCGTTCGAAAACTTGATCTCCTTGTGTGCGCCACGAGTCAATGAAGGCTTTGCAGCCTTAGCAGCAGCACGGCGGAGAGACCTTGAGGAAGTGGTCGACAGACGGTGCATTTTTGTAAGTTTTGAGAAGGAGAAGGTAGTAGAACGAGGAAAAGGTCGTTTACGTGGTTTGACGAGGAAGACGAGACAATTCAAGAAATTTTAAGTCCCGAATTCTCTAGAAAAGCACGTGATGTTAAGTCCCTGGGTAAACCTAGAATCGGGTTAGGGTCGGATCCGCGTCGAGGAACGAGGCTTGCTCATCGTTTCAAACCTCGACGGCAGTCAAAAAATTTGCCTCCAGACGCACCGAACCGACGTCAAAGGGGAAAAACGTTTCTTTGCTTTCACTGCCATCAATTCAGGACAAGCATCACGACGCGTCGCGCCGCAAAGGAACCGAATTGTCCATCCATGTCTGTATCTTCAAGCTTCCCATTCGAAATCGCAGAACTTTTTGTCCAGAACCTTACCGACGATGGTGTTGCTCTTAAGGCCTGCACGCTGGTTTGTCGTCAGTGGAACAGAATGGCACGCGAAGCTCAATGGTCTACAAGAGATCTCAAGTTCAAAATGGACGATTTCGAATCACAAGAAAAGTACATTTTACTTAACGAGATATGGTCGGCAGAAGTCTCCACTCTTCCAACAGCCCTCCGACGTATTCAATTTGAGGGGATATGTACAACATGGGGCTCACTTAAGCGACCACTTGACTACTCTGATATGGACCGATTCAATCAATTCATACCCACTCTGACAAGCAAATCACCTAGTATTCATACGATGACGCTCTTAAACGTTGATCTCACTTGGATCAACCTGGCATCGCTGGCTGCACTCAGCTCCCTCCAGTTCTTAACATCACTCTCGCTCCTACACATCGACCTGTATCGCTCCAGCTACCTCATTCAATTCTGCAACAATTTCAAAGGTCTTACTAGCTGCAATTTCAACCTTCGCTCGCGGATGGTTATTGATTACGATTATATCAACGAGAAGCACGAATCGTTCGCCAGACTCCGGCACATAGAAATGACCGTTTCTGCTGAAATGTTGATGATTACCAAATATCTGACGCATACACCCACTTTCCTTCAGAGTTTGACCCTCCACTGGCCTATTTCGGCTCTTAGAGATTTTACTGCTCCCGCTCAGCTTATTCGTCACACAGGCCAGAGTCTCCGGAGGCTGAAACTAGACATAGGCATAGATGTTCTCCCACTGCTAGATCGTGACAGACGTACCAGCTTTTTCGTCTCCAAATTCTTCCCAGACTCACACTTGCACGTTTCTAGCCTTCCCGATTGACCTCAGTCAAAATATCGGCCTGATCGACGCCACCTTCGGTTCAATCCTGCTTGACAATGCTTACGATGTCGAGCTATCCACAAGTCATATGTTCTGGCTGCCACAACTCCTCACGACACTCTCTTCACCCCAACTCAAAATTCTTCGCCTAACGCTTATAGAGGGAACCAATTCCCGCACTTTCCTCTGGGATCAATTTCTAGGGCTTTTCACAACTCACCCGCAACGTGAATTATGGAAGAAGATTCAAATGAATATTTGGCAGTCCTACCGCGATCACAAGGACAACTTATCGGAGCAAGATGCAAGGCGGCGTATGAAAGTGCTAGGTGACAAATTGGAAGTGGTGATCAATCCTGGTGGTAGAGCTATTTCAGATGTTATGATCTGAGTTTCGTAGACGAGAGGACTCAGAGACTAATCCAATAAAACGCATCCAAACGATCCAAAGGTCATTGGCTCGGTCAGTTCCGTTTCAATCATGGAAAGCTCTCTTAATCACGTTGTACGAGTGCGAGCGATTTGCGTATAACCAATTTTTGTACTCAGGTTGCCACCGAGATGAGTCCTCCTGTACCCATGGTAGGAATTCACGAGAGTATGCATCGCGGTCGGTCATATATACATCGTCGATTATTATGAATGACCCCATTTATTTCTATTAGGTCGAATACATAAATGTCGTAAAATTTTACTGTAAGGTAGACTTGACGAGAACGCCGACCACTGGGTTGTCAGGATAGGCTGTTAGGACGTTGAGAACATACTGTACAAGACCGGGATAGAGACCCTGTTTGTCTAATCAGACATCATGTTACTAGGTAGATTGGGACGACGACTCACCGAGATTGCAGTAAAGTAGATTTGAGCTACGGCGATTGACGAAGAGGAAGGAAAGACTGATACTGAGTAGATCGTCACCAGGACCGTATATGCCACCTGCCAGTGTTTGACCGAGTAAGCTGTCAGAGTCTTAAAGCCACCAAGGACAGAGTCCGTACCTGAACTAAACAGTAGGCAAATCCAGATTCAACCAGAAGGACGAGAATTCTTTGTCCATTTGAAGACATGGGTTGCAATATCCCGAGCTTGATCTTCATGTACCGGCGATGACCCCTATAATCAGATAGTCAGTCAGAATCTTGGAAGGCGACATCCTTTCTTACATGAGTTTAGCGGCCGTGAAGCCCGAAGCCAGGATATTCGTCAAAGTCGAGGAGCAGATGAACCCGTAAGAGACGTAAGAGGAGAGTGGCAGGATTAGGTCGGGAATGGTCGAATTCGGTCGTACAAGGACGACATGATATGAAAATACAATTGTGAGGATGCCCAGGACTAGAATACAGCGTTAGTGTGAGGTTCTTAGTCCGAAGCACAGGTAACCCACCGAAGGAGGCGAACCAGCTGACTGACATTAGAACCGACAATAGCCGCTTGCGCCAAATTAGAGAGGTTCTGTATACGATGACGCCGTCGCTCAGCAGGGGCTATAGAAAGGATCAGCCACCTCCCTTCGAGCAAGTCGAAACCGCAGCACGCACTAGGAGAACTTGAACAAAAGAGATACTGCGACCCCACGGGTTCATGTTCCCTAACGGCGCATAGCACCCGTCGCCGTTCTCCGAAACGGCGCAAAGCATCTCAGAAAGTGTCTTCCATCGATTTCGAATGCCTGCGATAGCGAAAAGGACGACTCCGCTGAGACTGAGGCTCGCAGTAAGCCACAGCAACCATGATCTGAGCGACGGGTGCTCTCGTTTCCTGATGACTACTCTGAGCATGAATCAATTGGGTGGGTGCATTGTTGCTTACGAAAACACAAAGGCCGACAGAAAAAGAAGTGAGAGCGAGAAACCTGATAACATCAGTAAGAGGCAGTTCAATATCTGGATCCGCCAATCACTCACCACCTATGATACACAATACTGCATAGCAAACTGCTTGGAGCTCGATGTACGGAGTCCAGCGATCGGGGAGAACTCCTAGAGGTACATCGGGGCGAAAGTCCATTCCATTTCGTTGCGCGAGCGATCTTACCGAGCCCTTCTTATGGGTTGGAATGCTCCAGTCACGGGGAGGATACCAGTGACGGATTACGTGGAGGGGCTGGCCATTGAGAGGCCCCAGGAGCAGCTTGCGTCGCACCCATTTCCATCGTGATTCTCAATCCGTTTCATCTGATGGAATTCAATTCTATCTGACAGATCGTCACCACATGCCGAATGAATGGGCTTCTAAGCAGTTGATTCACCCTCTGTCAATAAGGTGGTAGTAAATTTGGGATCCGAATTCAATCGATCTTGGTGTATAAGTCACCTCTTTGGTTCGCTTTGGGTGTTTCGTCTCTCACAAACGGTATTGCGGACGGAGGATGACCACCTCGGCCATGAGAGGAGCGCTATGAATGGAAATGATGGTCGCCAATTGTCGGCGGCGCCACCATCTTCCCCTTGGCGCTCGCTGATAATCGAAAGCCACCGAGCAACTTATGAGGCAATGCCGCCGAAGGAAAATGAAGGGGTGACGCTCTCGATGTGATTGGTGGAACAAGCTAGCATCCCACCGTGTTTTGAGGAATTCATTGCTTCAAACCATAGAGATTGCATAAATCCCTCGTTTCAGTAGCCACGGTGACTACGTATTCTTCTGCTAGTGGCACTAGTTCGGAGGTTCCGACAGACCGAAGACACGGTCCACCAGAGACTCTGACGATTTAATAAAGGAAAACCGAAATTTGCCTCCAAGCTTCCCTTGACGAAAGCCTGTCACGTCAAGCCTGAGGCCTGACACCTGAGGCCTGAGGCCTGAGGGACAGTGAGAGTGGCTGACATGCCAGGCTTTCATCTCGCCGCAGTCTCGACGCACTCACCGCAAGGAGATAGTACCATTAGTAGTCCGTCCTGATGAGGCTGACTAATTAGCCTAGAGTCAGAAAGTAGCGCACGGACCACTTTCTGCAGCATTCCCCGACATCATCTCCGAAATTCGGTTGAGTCGGTCACAACTTAGCTACCTCCCATCCACCGCACTTTGCGCTTGATTTCGGCCTGCCTTTCTGGAGAAGCATGATCGTTTTACAAGAATCTTGAGCATGAGACCACGATTACGACTCATCTGATGACTCCTCTCAACGCGGTTTCGTGAACAGCCTCAAATCCCCGGCCAGACTTCGCATTTATTTCTTCATCGTTTCTCGGTCTTGCTCGCACCGTTCGGGCTTCTTTACCCTAGTCCGGGGTTGTCGTCTACCACCACCGCCAACGGGTGACGTTTCCATGTCAAGAGCAGTCAATGCCAGTCTGTTCTTGACCCTAATTACGACTGCTTTTCCACTTCCTTCCATCCTCCTTGGTAAGTCACGACTTCTCCTTATCGAGAACATCAGCTTATAGTGCAGGAACATAGGACTATCCTTCGGGACAAGTCTGTTATGCATCGGCCTATTCATGTACGTACTGACAGGGCCGTTGTTCACCCGCACCCCACTTATCCATTGCTCGTCAGGAAACTCGAAAGACGTCCCTTCCTCGCTTGGGTCAACTTGATCGCTACTTTAACCTGTATATTATGTTATCAATTGACCCGCGCGGTGGATATTTACATCTTTGCACTGTTCACCAAACGGATCGTGTACTCTGTCCGGAATCCCAACGATGACGCTGCAGTTGGGATACCTCCTGGGCCAAATTTACTGGCGAACGCGGCGGCATTTGTTCCGGTGAGTACCTTATAATGTCCTATACGAAGCGAGCCTGACATGTTCCACAG
The DNA here is from genome assembly GCA_015708445.2 of Clitopilus hobsonii. NCBI lineage: Eukaryota > Fungi > Basidiomycota > Agaricomycetes > Agaricales > Entolomataceae > Clitopilus > Clitopilus hobsonii. The sequence continues at coordinate 326,561 of CP068003.1, read as the reverse complement.
CAATTGATCATTGGTGGGAGTATCGTACATACAGCGGTCGTACTCTATCCGAGGAATCGTTGGGTATCTTGGCCTTTGTATTCGCTGCTAGTAGGAATGTGCGGTAAGACCTTCCTCCTTTATCAAGAGAACCCACTGAACACCCTTTCGGCTAGCCTGTGGACTGTATCTCATGATTCCTGTCGACAACGTTCAATACCGACATATTTTCGACGAAAGAGCTCTGGCCTACAACAGAATCAGCTGGAGCTTCTATCTGATTTCATTTCTGGTCAATCTCTTCTCCACCACTTTGGTCGGCGTCAAATTGTAGTGAGTCCACAGAATATCAATCGATGATGAAGTAAATCTGACGAAGTGTCCAAAGCCGGCATAGGGCCATAGCTCGCCTTCTCCTTGGGAAGAAGCAGCAGCTGACACGTCCAATTGAAAGAATTCTTCTCGTTTTCGTAGAGTCTGGCGTCGTATACCTCTTCTTCCAGGTGAGTAAACTCAACAAAGGAACCTATCCTGGCTAATTCTCCGCTAGCTCGTCATTCTTATTCTCAGCTCGGTCATGGGAGGAGCAGTCGCACGATGGGGACCAACGACACTTTCGTCAGCTATCACCTATGGGACTGTACTCGTATCAGCATCTGAGTTTGCCGTACGTGCCTTACTTGCCGTTAATTGCTCAGCTGACGTCCTCGTAGGCTCTTTATCCTGGTATCCATTTTTGCCTCCTGAGGTACCAGGCCCTTCGGGGCGATTCGCCGACTATTTTCGACGTGCTATCTACCAGTCATTCAACATCAAAGGTGGTTGGGTTGTAGTTACTGAAGTGCGTTTGACTCGTGAGTATATCAGCCTGGAGTCCTTGCCCGTCCACTGACGCGTTCATAGAGAAGAGATCCGAATGTATCGGGCTCGTGCACGAGAAGCTTAGGCGCGGAAGAGATGCCCGATCTGCAGTCAGCCCATGCTTCTCAGGACTTCTGAAAGTCCACGACCTCGCTCGAGGATATGTTTCGAAGCCACGCGGCCGCACGTCACAAACCAATGGAGGCGATACAGTTGGCAAATGCATCTGGGTCTTCTACTTAGGTTCTTCGTCCAGCTGACTTTCTTGAATATTGATTATCTTTGTGTTCCTTGAAAATCGCCTCGGCTGAGAACTTCTCTCTGTGGGGCATCCGTTGATCACTGATCGCCCAAATATCCAACGCGGAGAAACATCCTGAAACCTCTGATATTCGCGAGGATGACTGATCTCGTGGTCATCGATCCTCATATACGCGAACGTCATCGTACTCGAGTATATCCGAGCTTTCTCAAGGCGATCAATTCCCCACAACGCATGATCACTTTATTATTCTCTCTTTTGACGTGCTACAACCTCCTGGCGGGGAAGGTGACTCCTATGTTACTCAACGCCAGCACATATGCTGTCGCACCCAATACATCTCTGTCAGACGCGGCCAACCCAATTGTCATCACTGAACTATCAATGGATTTGATTTCAAATGTGTTTCCACTCCCGTCGATATTGCTCGGTAAGTCGGTCAATGTACAGCCTGAATGCAATCCTGACGGAGATGAAAACTAGGTGTATCCTTCGGAATCACTATCCTCTGCATCGGATTGTTTGCGTAGGTATCAATCCTTCTCTTCTCTCGGAATACATAACCTATGCATTTGCTTTCAGTCAGCTTGACCGACGTCCGACTCTGACATGGATCAATTTCCTTGCTACACTCGTTTGCTTGCTATGTTTTCAGGTGCTTCGCGCCTACAACATGTATCTGGCCAAGCTTTTCACCGAGTTGCTCGTGAGCTCACTGCAAACGCCGCTGGACCCGTCAGGATGGTTTATCCCTCGTGCTCCGATTGTGCTAGCTGGCGTTGTCGCATACCTTCCCGTAAGTTCCAAGGACGACAGTGATTGAAAGCTGACCTGATCCGTTTTCAAGAGGCTCATCATCGCTGGCAGCATCTTACATACTGTCGTGATCCTCTATCCCTCAAACCGCTACGTTTCTTGGCCGCTCCTTTCAACCTTGTGTGCAATGTGTGGTAATTAACCCATAGATCTACCTAAACGCTGAATGTCTTGCCGATATCGATGTTGCTCAGGCTGCGGCTTATATCTAGTGATTCCTAACCTTAACCCTCAGTACCTGCGTGTTATAGACAAGAGAAACACCACGTACAACAGGATCGACTGGTGCTTTACGTTCTTATCGTTCCTACTCAACTTCATGTGCACGGGACTCGTCGGAATCAAACTATAGTGCGTAACCATTCCAGCCTTTGCCCTTCGTAGAGATTGACAGTTAGCGCATGGCAGCGAACACCGGACTATATTACACCGTTTTCTTGGAAGAAGAAAGCAGCCAGCCGAACGGGTTCTACTTGTCTTTGTGGAGTCCGGGCTCGCATACCTGCTCGTTCAGGTGAGATGCCGTTATATCCTGACTGCGAGTATGAGAATGACTTTCTTGTCAGATTGTGACTCTGATTCTTGGATCTATCTGGGGTACCGACCCATGGGGGCCTACATCGTTATCGGGTATCGTTACCTACCAAGCGATATACGTCTCTGCAAACGAGATTGCGGTACGTGGACCGTCTCTCGTACAGCCATTTTCCTGACGATACTCATAGGGGCTATATCCAGGGATACATTTTTGTCTTCTGAAGTATCAAGCGCTTCGGAGGGATGCTCCCGCTATTTTCGAAGTGCTCTCAGAGATTCATTCAACAACAAAGCTGGATCTGCTTGAGAAAACAGTGTCGGGTCAAGCGGTTCATCGTGGCAGGAGCGAAACACGCAACTGGAAAGACGCCAGATAAAGCACCACAGGACTATAGATAGGAGAAGGCGAGGAATGAGGCACAAAAGAAAGGCCGAATGATTTGGGGGCGGATACGTACCAGCACGCGCAATATTTCCTACAAAGAGCCTGTAAATCGTTCCCTGTTTCCCGGCCCTCCATTTTTCGTTCTTGGTTTCTTCATTTCCATTGATGTAGATCATAAACGAATTATCGACTAGTCGAAGACTGGAATCCGAGCATGGCGAACACCCTTGAATAGACGTGTGATCCTGATTGGCTACGAAGGGAACAGATGGAGAATCTAAATTTCCCGCGCACGGTCCAGCTACACCTCGCACCCAATCGTCCAACAATCTTCCCTGATACGCTTGTTCTCTGTCCACAATCATTTTCAGCTCAATCGAGGAGTTCAACATCTGCCGCAGATCCTACGGGACACTTCTATGAGCTGATAGTACAGATTGCCGAAAGGATTAGAGAACAAAGCGCGATGTTTGACGCCATGAAACACCAATGGTCTGATACTCAATCTGATGCTTGCGAAAAGCTCTGATCCCATGGCTTCCCCATCTTTCCTCGTGAGCGGCTTGGAGCATGCGGGCTTTCTCTGGGAAATATTTCCGCGGAATTCCTCTTCATTCAAATACCTTCGCTCTGACGTTCGATCACCAGTTCCGTGATCCTCATGTCTTTCGAAGGTGCTTTCTCCGAAAGCCATGGTGAAATTTCTCTCCCAGAGTCGATTCAACAGATATATTTGCTCGTAACATGCATGATAGAAGCAGCGCTGCCACTTCCATGCATATTTCTAGGTGGGTTCTTCGAATTCATGCAATTGTGCCACCTCTTCATCGCAAAGGCTAGGTGTATCCCTTGGCCTTACGGTGCTATGTCTCACCCTGTTTGCGTACGTATCGATCTTCCGACCGCAATTCTTGCATTAATCCCTTTGAATGTCCAGGAAAGTTGAACGGCACATAGCAATGGCTTGGATAAACCTGGTCGCAACTCTAATGTGCTTGCTATGTTATCAATTGCACTGCGGCATAACAATAGGCGCATTTGTCTGGTATTCCCGTCTGGCTGTAGACGTCAAACGACTAAGCGAGGGGAGCTTTACACTCTCTCTGCCGCCGGGGATACAACTCCTCTTAGGTTTCGTTTTATATATCCCGGTGAGTTCAGTCCACTTCGTCGATCACGCAAATCTTGACGTCAATCTCGAGCAACTTCTCATCAGTGGCAGCATTATACGCACCGCGACAGCACTTTACCCAAGGAATCGCCTCGTACGTTGGGTTCTCTGCTTGCAGCTAATGGCTCTATGCTGTAAGTTATCACCAGACCTTCCCCAATGCCGTGCCGCTGACGTTGGTCGTCTGATCAGCAATTGCCCTCTACTTAATGATCCCAGTTGATAGTGCCCCGTGGCGGCACAGCTTCTTGGATAAAAGAGCCATTGCGTACAACAGAGTCGTATGGGCATCCTCTCTTCTCTCTTTTGGAGCCAACCTTGCCGCTACCTCGCTTGTCGGTTTCAAGTTCTAGTAGGTCCCTCTGAATAATGCTCCAGCGGGGTCAATGAAACTTACATGGATGAAGTCAGCATCGTACTTTCGTCCGGCATCTTCTCGGAAAGAGACAAGAAATAACCAAATCAACTGAGCGAATTCTCCTAGTCCTTGTGGAATCCGGTGTTGTGTACCTTTTCATTCAGGTCGGTATGCGTACGTCTAGCAACTATAGAGAACAATGTACTCACTATCCATTCTCTTCCCAGCTTTTACTTGTAATCCTTGGATCCGTTTCGGGTACTTACCCGTCCCGATGGGGACCTACAACACAATCCTCAGTCGTTACCTTTGCCGTCGTGAACAACGTTGCAGCTTCGATCGCGGTATGTTCAATCATTGTTTCGTGGTTTGCGCGACTTGATGTTGTCGAAGGGCCTGTATCCTGGGGTACATTTTTGCCTTCTGAAGTACGAGACACTCAGAAGAGACGATCTTTCATTCTTCGAGGTGATATCAGAAAGTTCATAGAGCTGTAGGATAGATCTAGAACTCGGACGGACTCTACCGCTACCCATGTCATGCATTACCTGTAGAATTTCTACGGTGCAATTAAATGTAATATGTTTCCCACGTATGCGGGTAGATGGTGTGTAGGCAGCGTCATACCATGCCTGTCCAGACATAAGTTACGTACCTAACTCCCCGTCTCCACTCCTTTCGATTACTATATTTGTCTGATAATGATCTACTGCGCTATGTTTTGGAAATGAGTTGTTTGGATATCAATCTCGTCTAGTTGACATGCACAGCTTCAAAAGGACTATATCAGACTGCGCCTTCGGAGAAGTTTGTTGACTCGCGGTTTGTTCTTCTCGGCCATGACCCACAGTCCTAAGGTACCTCCTCTTCCGTTAGAGTTGTGGCAACTCATAGGGTCATACGTCGATGATGACACTGCGAAGAGACTCATCAAACTCAACCGAGGCTGCTTTGAACTCGCACTCGATGCTCGATATCGTCATATCCGATTGTTCCGGGATGGAAAATGGTCGAAAGAGAAGATGATACGATGGATAAAACATTTATTGTGAGGACAAAATGTAGACAGTTTTGCGATGTCTGACCGCTGCCAGGGAACCATCAATTCTGAAGCGCATAACGTCGCTCGAGATCAATTCTCGCCCAGCAGGAGCATACACGCATGACCCTACTCGACCCTCCACCTTTACGTCAAAGGTGCTCCAAAAGCTGATTTTAATAGAGGATGATAAGACTTCCGATGAGCGCAGCTGTCTCATTCGAGATCTGTGCACCGAACTCGTCCTGGCTATCCGTGATCTTCAGAGCCTCGTTATCATCCAAGAAAATGCCCAGATGGAAAGAGACGGTGATCTCTTCAACCCTATCGTATCATTAGTTTGGTCGCATCAGACGAAAGACCTTGCCACCATGACGCTCCGAGATGTATCCTACAGAGGTCACTGGCAAGACGTTTGGCGTCTGCTTCCTGTGACTTCCGATACTGCTCATCGCGCATTCCACCTTCTAGAGGGCTTGACATTCTCTTACCAGCCAGCTAGGGTACGGGGAAATAGCGAGTCCCCTGAAGATTTTATCGACATCTTGGAAAAGCTTTCATCACCTGCCCCATTAGCTCCGGGGTCGAGAGTCAACTCGATTGGACATTTATCACAACTGAGATCTCTGTCGCTCGAGATTCCGGAGTATAGTGGAGCTCTAGCTAGATACATCTTTCAGGTCCTCTCTTCTCATAAGCGGGCGTTCCCTCATCTGACGCATCTTGCTCTAACTGGGAATGAAAGCTTTTCCCCAACCCACACGTCATTCTCCGCTGAATTTCGACAAATCGCAGATTTCTTGGTTCACCATCAGTCCACAATCACTCACCTACGGATTCCAATCCACGCCTTGCGGCCCATTCCCTACACAGGCCCTCCCCACCAACCACCTCACCCTTCCGAACACCCTGCCCCCCGGATGCTGGCACTCGAACATCTCGAGGTATGGGGAGCATCAGATATTCCACTATTGGTCGTGGATAATGCTAGATCGTCTCTTCGGAGAAGACCTGGCGGATGCGTGGTCTATCACGAGAGCAACAAACCAAGTGAAATCCGTGATTTTGTCGGCTTTCTCGATCTAACTCCCTTTATCCGGGAATACCCCATCACCTACCAAGGTGGAGTGCTACGCTCATTAGCACTTGAGTTCGTCACCCTCACACCGATGCACTTTGAGCTTCTCTCACAATATCTCCCCCGGCTTCAACAGCTGCGTCTCAGCATCTACATGGCAGAGTTCCCATTCTGGAGATACGGCGACAACAACGGGCCACACGCAAATCTTCTCCCAGTAATGAGCCGGGCAGAGAAGAACAAAGAGCAGGATTTGTTCTTCTCGACATTGGAATCAGAGAGTTACGAGAAATGGGCATTGGAAGACCTTCGGATTGAGGTACTAGATGTAGGCGAACGTACCTTGAAGAGGGCGAGGGACGTCTTCCGTCAAGTTATGCCGCGGTTAAGAATCCTCATGATTCAGAATGGAATTGGCTCTACGAAGAATTCTACAATGGATTCTGGTGGTTGGTAGCACAGTTGAAGTCGAAATGGATAATAACGTAGAAGGGCAGAATACGTATATGACAAGCTACGGCACGATATAGCATCCATGAATTGAGAGACAATTGAAACCCTGGCCTCTAGTATGAGATCATACAATGAGTAAGGAGTTTTTTATGGTCTGCGTCTTCCGTTCGAGGCCACTAAGATTACGGCTGAATCGCGGATGCATGATGTACCCTCCTTGAACAGCGGAAGGTGGGCGTAATGGACCGGGGATCGCTAATTTCAGACGTACAGCGCGATCCATGTCTTCCGAAGGCTGAAGGCGTGAGTTGTAGCCGTGACTGGTGAGGTACACGCGGTGTAACTGCTGAGAACGCTAGTTAGATGCGAAAATCGTATATGGACAAACCGGTGGTACAACTCACCTAGTCCATGGGCAAACTGGGTCAAACATCAAGGACCCTCATCTCCATCCTACCAAAACAGTCTAACCCATTCTTCAAGACGGTCAGTGATGAAGGTGTCGAGATCCCAAGGTTCGGTTGACGCCTCGTTAGGGTCACCATTCCACACATACGCGTCGGCTTCAAAGACACGACCCTCAATCATCACTTCCACAAGCAGTACAGCGTAGGTCTCTTCTTCAAAGTCGTCCGGCTTTATCCGTTGCGACCTGGCTTGGGGACGAAGAGAAGTCCATCCGTTTGGCTGGCTTCTTGCTTGACAAGAGCAGGATAATTTTTGCTAAGCAACAAGACTCGAGCGTAACCATTGAGGGTGACGTGGCGTCGAACGAGAGGAGTGAAGGAATCGGTATTCCTAGAGTCGCCTGTGGCTACCCATGCAAGGAGTGGCAGGGCGCAAGGGTACCATAGAGGAACAAAGGGCGTAGTTGTTGATCTTCGCCAGCCATCGCTTGCTGGCTGACGCGGGATGGAACCGAGCTGATTTGGCAATGCCTTCCCACGCATGGGCCTCGTGGCTTTTTCCAGAATTATCGCATGCTGCTGGTCTAGCCCTTCTCAGTCCTTTGGTGCGAAGTCCACTTGCCCTCTTGATCTCAAAAGTCACTGACATACAGATCCGGTCTTGTTACTATCGTTTGAGAGTACCCTCAAAGTGAGGAACATTTCATCAAGACAATATTCGAGAAGTACGGAGATCTGAAAGCTCCGAGTCCGAGTTTCGGACGGTGCTTTATGAGGATAGTGCAGCGTGCTGCAACTGTCTGCTTGATGCTTCCGCCCTTCTTGGTCGTTCCGGGCGAAGTCGAGCCAGAATTGGAGGAGGAGCTGCGCGGGAATGACGGACCGAACACATGTTACTTCTCATCGATGACAGTCTTACTCATCTCACCAAAACCTGTGTCGACATGCGGCCAGTCGAATCATGATGGCGAAGGCTAATGAACATACCACTTAAATTCAGAGATGGGAACTTCCTTGAGGGTTCTCAATCGCCATGTCCCTCGAAACTCGCTCTGAAGCGGCTCTACTTCTCGACCCAACGCACTGCACCATATTTCTCGCGTTATATTCTTGTATTCTTGGTGAGTGAGCGCGTCGATTCGACAACCCCGAACATATCTAACAATGATGCTTCACAAGGCGCCTCTTTGGCACTGCTTTCTCTCTCGATTGTTACCTTCAGGTGGGTCTCGTCGGAGTGTACACAATAGGGCTAATGCCAACGAGGCAATCCAGGCGGAGGAATTCCAAGAACTGCACATCATGGTGTTTCCTCGTGTTATCGACGCTGGGACTTTTAGCACTTCTCGCCTTTTCAGCAATACAGATCAGGCTTCGATGCCTATATCTCTCCCCTAGCATGGTTATCTCCAACCTTCACTCAGGCATGCTATCAGCGTCATCCAGCTTGCACCCGTCGGACGCTCTATGGACAACACAACTCGTCATTCAATTGTACATTGTAAGCGTACTGCGTGGCTTTCGATCCCTTTTTCTAACGTATCCAGCCTGTCCTCAGTGATACCGCAATCCTACTACGAGCAGCAATGATTTCAGACCGCAAAAGCCTCAAACTCATGTTAATGACGCTCGGGATCATCTACACTTGTACGACGCTTAGTGTTCGTTTCTAATATTGAATGCTGATCATTCTTAGTGGCCGGAACTATATATATTCTCATTTACCTGCGTGTTATATCCACGTCTACCGATATAAATCGGTGGATTACGGACACCCAGATCACGTTCATGTGCTATATTCTCTTTTCAATGTCCAGTCTATGCAACATCTTTGCTACGGCTGTTGTTGCATTGAGATTATGGTAAGCACCATTCTATGTTCCAATCCAACCAGAGCTAATCGTTCAAATTTAACACATACGTAGGCTCCATCGTAGATACCTCCGCGTCGAACTTGGTTTCTCGCACAGGGGCCAATCAAACCCCCAGCGAGTCCTACTCTTCCTGATAGAATCAGGGACGGCCTACTCGATCCTCCATGTAAATCGCTTCTTATCCTTCTTTATCGTAAACCGTAAACTGAAATCGGATCCCTCTGATTCAGGTTGTTTTCTTATGTCTCCTCAGCACGCCAGGCGTTCATAAAGGGATTGGGCTGACTATCTCTCTGTCTCGAACCATCCTGTTGGCAGTCGCTGTGAGTCCAAGTCGCCCCTCTCAGTAAGCGAACAATCGGGTTAAGTGTTCTAACAAATTCCAGGGCATATATCCATCCATGATATTCTTCATTCTGAATCTGCAAGTCATCGGTAACAACCAAGTAGTCAGCTGGACTCTGGATAGTGTGAAGTCTCAAGTTTTACTCCCTCAGCAGCAGAATAGTTCAGTATGTGAGGTAGGATTACAGTCGTAGCGGCTCAGCAGATTCTACAATCCCCTCTCATCAATAGATATTAATTTCTGGGAGCTCGGCGCTATGAACCATTCATTGACGAGGAGAGCCTGGTCTGCATCAGTGATGCCAAGCAGATTGTCGCGTTTGTCTCTGACTATGCTTCGCATCGATCAGGAGTCACGAGCCCGCTCATGAAGCGCACATGAATGAATTAGCTTTCCTCGCTATCCTGATCCTCCAGTATTCAAACTTGTTTCTCGTTGTCGGCACCCGAATCCCTTGTGCTACACAGACTATTATAGAGCGTTATATACATACAAATTCTGAATACTAAATTATGGTGTTCCTTATCTCTGGGGAGCCGCAGCTGCGAGGGAGGCCGCAAACCTGGGTTCGGGACGGGAGGGGTATTGGGGAGGGACATTAGCTGCCAACGAATGCCAGTGCAGTCTAGCAGGTGCCCCGTTCGTTGCTCCCAGCCCGCGTATCATCGAAGTGATCTCCTCACGACGATATTTGTTGGTGATATCCTCGGCAACATCAAGTGCGGTTCTGTCGTCGCAATCCATGGCATTTAGCAATGAAGCAGCTCGCCCAATCAAAAGTCCAAATATTCGGCTCCCCACTCCTCGTTCCGCTGCGATGTGGAAGACGGTCCTAGATCTGCTGTCAAGTTGCGAAAAATTAACCTCTTGAGACTCGGAAAGAAGGGATAGTAATCGAAATAGATTGTCGGTATCTTGAAGACTGTCTCGAATAACAGCATGGAGTATTCCGACGTCTCCATATCGCGTATTCACGTTGATATTTGGCGTATTGAGTAGAACTTTGACCACTTCGACATGGCCATTCATACATGCTCGAGACAGGGCAGTAGAGGATCGATGACTTCCGACTTGGTTGACGTCTACCCCCACGGAAAGAAGGCGACGAGTCATGGCAATATCCCCGTTCCCAGCTGCATACATCAGTGGAGTTATCCCAAGACGCGATTCCGCGTCAAGTGGATGAGGGAGCAATCCAATAAGGGGGAGAATACCATGTTTTGCGGCGAAGTGTACAGCGGAACCCCAGTCGCAGCTCGAGCTATCCCATTTTCCAATCATTTCACTGGACTGAAGGGGCATGCTTACTGAGCGCCTGAAGAACGCTATAACATGTTGAGGTAAAGGACATTCTGGCTGCTGTTCCATAGCAGAGCGGAGGTGAAAGCCTAGGAATGCACTGGAATATCTCCCAAGATCGTATATGAGCTGGAAATTGTTCAGACGAATGACGTCTTCCGGCCATCTTAGTCCTCCAGCGGTCAGAGAACTCAGATACGAGATGCAAGAGGTCGCGATAGTCCAATGAGGGGTGATGAATGGCGGTTTGACTTGAGAGACAAGGAATGAATGGGCTGTGTAGTCTATAGAAGACAAAGCATCAATCATGATTCCTTTAGGTAAGAAAACATGTAAGGAGAAACTCACGACTCAAGCGAACATGTTTATGTTCTCCTTCGATGGTCAGTAAACCATAACAGACGGCAAGGAGTGTTGACTCTGAAATCAAGCTATCCCTGTCCAACGATGTACAGTTGACAGTAGCGGCCAATGCAAATCGTAGCTCTTTGGACGTCACGGATCTACGGGCATGGGTAACCCAGACCAAGGCTCGGTATGCCAGATCTCGATCGTCGGCAGGCTGCTCTCCGATCCTAGCTAGGGTAACTCTGTACATTTGAGCAATACCCGTCGGCATTTGCTCAATTTCGTATAGCAGTTCCTTAACCGTCTTGACATTCCGAAGAGAATCTAAATGCAATCGCGCAAGTAAAAACCTGTCGCGAGTCCGAAATTCAACCAAGGTTCGAGCAAGCAACACCAGACGTACATTCCCTGACATTTCTTCTCGATCTTGTCAGCAACCGTTAGCTCGAGCCCTTCCACGTCAAGGCTCTCAGCGAGCTTTGGTAGGCGACGAAGTTCTGTTCTGATGAATGAGTTCATCTCCAGTTGGTCGGGTCGAATATGGAGATCGGGCTTCAGTCCAGGAACCAGCCGTATGTCACGCGATGTCAAGAACACAGAGACAGAGGGGTCTGAGAGCTCGCCTTGAAGGTCTCTAACGAGGTTGAACCAAACCTCATCAGTAAGCTCGTCTAAGCCATCGATGATGATGAAGGTCCGAGTGAACTGCTGAAACCCAAGCTTGAGGGCCTCAAAAACGTCCTGCTGGGTAAGACGCTCTTCGTCGTCATCGTCCACTCCACGGTAATCTGAATGAAGGGCTTCAAGAAAGTCATAGACGGGTGGGCACTTCTCTGCAACTTGTCGGAGCAATGAGCAGAGTATGTCGAGTTCCGTGTAAGCATCTTCGAACCGACAGTACGCAAAGACGACTAAGCCAAGCGGATTGCCGTGCAATATACACTGAAGATTCTTGATAATGACAGATCTACAGAGACTGTTTATAGAACCCTAGCGGCAAATGACGACGAACTCACGACAGAAATGTTTTACCAGCTCCAGCAATACCAACTCCCCAGAGGAGGTTCCTTTTCCCGGCTACCCATTCGAGGCAATATTCATGGTGAAGAAACCATTTTCCTGTATCCTTAGCTACTTTCGTGAATATGTCTCGCTGTATCGCCTTGAAATTGATCTTAGATATCCATCTTAGCAATGTGCGGCAGTCTGGTCGAGTAAGGGTCAATGCTAGTCGTCGATCTATCGGCTACGGACCTTGTTTCTGCTGTCTCACTGTCCGTTCCCTCTGCTCTGTGTTGAAATAGATATCTCCTCCTGCAGCTACTACATTGATATCTCGACCTCCGCGAACGCTACTTGAGGTGAGATCGACCCTTTGCGCCGCTTGTAGGCGGTCCCAGTTCGCGGTTGAAGGATAAGCCATGGTAGGGATCACAGCCCTCTGGGCGTAAGACGCCCGGGATACGACGATGAGCTGAGAGGAAGAAGTAACCAAACGGACTGGGGAAAGCACGCCAGTGATGCTCTGGCGTCTCGACGAGGCACGTGCTAGTCAATTCAGGCAGCCGTCAACGGGTTTTCGCCGATCAGTCAGGTTGAGCCTCCTTGATCTCTCCATGATGGGAGTGGCTTGCACCAAGAATGGAATAAATGCTCTGCAGGAAGAAGCGCTGAGGCGAGGTTCAACCACCATGTGGCCAGATCTGCCGTCAAGTTCTGATCGCCAGACCCGGACTCCACCTTCATCACGGCGTCCAAAATCTCCGTCATTCACTGCAAATAGTTCCCGATAGTGGGCGGATCTGTCAAAGTCTGTGCACTCTATACTCATGCTAGCACTTGGATGTGGCAAGCTACCAGCCTGAACATTTGAACACGAGATGACGGTACGGCCCTGTAGTGCCCATAGTTCACCTTTGCTACTTCCTGCCGTCTTACCAATACTCTTCACCGAATTTTCCTGTCTGACCAATGCTTATGCTGCCACTGTAACAGTTAAACAGGTAAAGGCACATGGTTTGTACAACAACAGCGTTTCAGCGTGGTGTATAAACCCACCCACGGGCCATCGTCTGATTCGTTTCGATTCCTGTTCCGTGTGAATTGACAGCTAAAAGGAAGAAATAGGGCCTAAAAGGATCGCTGAATATTAAGACTGGTCTCTGGCATACGACAACGCCAGGCCTGAGGTATCCTGCCTGACTTGATTGGCAGCCATCGCTAGCACCGTTCCGCCGCCTCTCAGCGTTCATCGCATCCTACATTCAACGACTACAGTGTACTGTGTGTTACGACTCTTAGCATAGACTGAAGCGTTTCCTAATATTGGTTATTAGTACCCAACGAAGCCTGTAGCCACTGTACTGAGATATTCCTCGAATGTTTCGTCATTCCGTAGGGCCTGTGCGCTTGCCACAAGGAATATGATCGCTGGATAGGTACCCTGCAAAAAAAGAGACCTCTTGTCAGATGCCACTGCCGTGTAAGCCCAGAGACTTACCGAGAACCCAATGTATAATGCTTGCCATACGTAGCAAAGGTCATCCAGAGAATCTCTGGATCGAACGGAGGTGTATACCGTGTATGAAATCTAATTTAATGTTAGTCGCTACCCACAGAGCGCAATACGCATCCAGGGGGCAACGTACCTGAAAAACAAAATACACCACACCCGATTCAACAACAGTAGAGAGAACCCGATCTGATAACGACTTTCTGCAGCCTCCATTCATGTGAATTGTTTCCAGGAACTTTCGATGCTTCCTGTTCGGTCGTAGTTAGCCCAATCAGTAGCAGAAGACATAGCAACGTACCATAGAATGTAACCGAATAGCCCGGTGGAGACTAGGTTGGAAAGAATGGAGGAACACAGAAAGACATATGAAGTGCCTGTGGCGATATTCTCAAACACGCTCGCGATATGAAGTGAGGAAAGTATAACGAGAATTCCTGCAACTTGTTCGAGATGAGTACTAAAATTTGATATATTATCCACAGAACTCACAGAAGCATAAAGCGTACAGAATTCCCAGTGTGACTCGTGAGAATTTGGACCGGGCGAGGATGGCTGCCCTGTACGCTATGGCGGCGTCACTGATCCAGATCTTCCCAGTATGTCTGTAGAGCCCCAGGAAGTAAAAGAAAGGGCCACCCACCAGAACTACCTGTATTACGTCGAATTTGGCTTCGACATCAACGCCCGAGGCGGATGAGTGATCCGGTCTGAAGACCGCCGAGCAGGTCAGCCGTTGGATTCCGTGAGCAGTGCGTTGAGTCAAGTCCCAGATAGAACAGATGCTATATACTGCCGTAATAGATCGTTGTATCTCCAACGTGACGACGAGATAGATAAGAAGGATGAGGTTGACCGAAGAGATAGAATAGAAAATCAGAGTAGCACGACCTAATGTTGGACGCTTGCTGAGAAATTTAGTGAATAAAGCCACGCGTGCACCACTTCTGAGAGATACGTACCAAGCCACTACTGTCATTGCAATCAGCAAGGCGAACGCGAGACCTTTGGGAGATAAATTAGCAGGGTAGATAGCTTAAGCGTCTACCTACCAATAAGACCACCATAAATGCCCTCATGCACAGCAAGGATACTCGGCCGAAGTTCTTCTAGCTCGTTCCAAATGGGGAGCCCTAGTAATTTGACGGGCATATCGACGAGTTGGAGAGTGAGAGATAGGCAGATGGCGAGGCTTGAGACCGAGGCATGTCGTTCGCCCTATATATCTTATCGAGCGGGTACGCCGTGAGAGTCGGTCATGTAGAACCCCAGATTGCATCAACAGTTTCATTGTGCGGGAGGCCTAAGCCCGAGGTCGTGATCAAGGGTTCAATTCACGGGGAGGCTAACGTCCGATAGTATCATAGAATGAAGAGAATTTCCCCATCACCCCACAAATGCATATTGAAGGAGGTTTTCTTCGCCTACCCAGTGATCGTTAGTCGTAGCTGTTACGTTGCTTATCTTTTCAATGCCCATGCTCGGGATCTTGTGGTTTCGCGTGGCCAACAGCTTTCCACTGTTGTCGTTAATCGGTTCCATAGATATTGCCACACGTATAGCATTGACTTGACGTGCGGATCAAACGTCGACTATGCTTCGTTTCAGTTGCAGCATAGAGACTTTCATTGAGGACGTATTAACACCAGGGCGGGGAACAGATACAACCACCGTACCAAGTAGCCCTTGTCCTCTTGGCGAACGCGTACTCCAAATGAGCTGAGTGGCAAAGAACAAGCCACTATAAACCTCCATCCAAGGCAAACAGATACCACAAACATAGACGTGGATTAAATGTATCGAGAGCGAGATAGAGACACGTCGTGTGAAATGGTAGCCGACAAGACATGCAAGAGAAAGAAAGTATGTTGCACAGGGATAGGCGTCGATGGGTAAAGGTGGCGGAAACGAGTCGTCAAATATAACACGGATATCGTCAATACTAAGATCTTAGAATTTCATCTGCAAAGGTGGCGATGTTCATGAACGCCGACATCTTTGTAGGTTCTGGAACAAGACAAAATGTGGTTGGCTATTGATACCACACTCCCAAAACCACAACACACACACTCACCCTTTATTCGACCTTCATAGATTCGAAACATGTTCCGCCGCAGAGTCCTTCAACCAAATCCTATACCTCGCACACCTCGTCATATCGATCATCCTCCTTGATATCGTCCACAATTCTCCTTCCTTGAGTGGGAGTCGTTCAATTCTAACGTTCCATTTCTGATAGATGGTGCATTAGCGAGAATGACGGGTGGAGGGTGAAGGGTGAAGGCAGAGAAGAAGGCATGGATGAGCGAGGGGAGGCACAACGGAGGAAGGAAGCGAGAGAACCGAAGGTGCGAGGAAGCGGAAGAAGGGAGAAAGAGACATACCTCGAGATACTCCAAACTCGCCAATTGCGCTGCAGTTCTCAAATCGTCCAACATTATCGTTGTAATCCCCTCCTCATCCTCGAAGCTTCTATAACATCCCGCCTTCAACACATTCACCGCTCCAACCTTCAGCTCCTCGCACTCCTCTGCCTGGTTCAACGCATCAGCGAACGCGTATTCCAGTCGTGCAGAGTATCGGCGAACGAGGATTGGAATGAAGTTGAGTAGGATCTTCGCCAGCTCTGTCCTCGTCCTTGTCTTATCAACCCAGAACACCCCACTCCTCTCCCTATCCACCAACCAATCTCCCAAGCTCGCATGAAGCACCCGAATCCTCTTCACACTCGCCTCCTCCACACTTGGAACCTCCAAAACCGAGTGAACGTCCACCAAATCCCCATAAACCTTCCCTATCTCAATCGATAAAAGTCTCGATATAAAAGAAGGTGAGTAGTCGGAACATTCAGAGAAGCAGCGTTGAGACCAGAATCCCGAGTTGTTCGAGAAGTCGGGGAAGAAGAGGAGGATTGAGAGGATGAGATGGACTGTTGGAAGGGAGGATGGCTGGATGGAGGAAAGGATGGAGGTGTAGAGTGCGTCAAGGCTTGCTAGTGGTGATTGGGGTGGTGAGTGAGGTCCGAGCCTTCCATGACCGCCACTCAAGGTTCGTGAAAGTGGTGAGGGAGAAGAGTGATGACCAGGGTGAGGAATGGTACTAGAGCTATCACCGACGATGAGAGCGAGGTTCTTCACAGGGTCCTGCCTCAGCGAAGCAACATGTTTCACCACTGTACTCGCATATATAAAATTCCCACTCGACTTCTCCACAATCTTCCCAATCACCTCTTCACCAGGCCATTCACTCTCAATCCACGGTCTCTTCTTCCTAATCTCATCGAATTTACACCTCAAGAACAACGCGATATCCTTATGTCGATCGAAGTCGTCGTTTAGACTGAGTGACGTCGTGAACGAGGAAAGCGGTTCGGAGTGGAAGGTTTCTCGGATTTGAAGTTCAGGTCGACATGAGATTAGGAACGAGAGTGGGATATGAGAGGATTGAGTTCGAATGCAGGCGTATGCCACGGAGTGAAGTATCTCCTGTTGTGATTCCTCCCCATTACATTCATCCAATCCGTCGATGAGGATGACGATAGGCTCCTTGACCGCCCTCCTCATCTCTTCATCCTCCTCAAACGCCTTCATCAAAGGAACTATTACCAAACTCTCCATCTGAGCCTCCAGATTCTTCCCGAATATCCCGAAATCCTCCACCAGTGCCCTTTCGACGAAAAATCGAGTGGCGGGTAGGAGTAATGTAAGTTGGTAGGCGATGGTCGGTATGAGGTGAGCTTTATCGTTTCTCCCACTCGCAAGTCTGGAGAAGAAGAAACATGCGTGAAGTCGACCGCTGGCCTGCCATTTCTCAGCCAGAGTCTGTGCAATAGCGGATTTCCCAGCTCCCGCTGCACCGTGTAACCACATCACTGGTTGAGGCTGGTGGTGGGGTTTTGATTCTGGCTGAACGTCCGGTTGAGGGTTCGGCTGAAGGTCCCCGTCTGAGTTATGGATGACGAGAGACCATCGATCGATTGTATCTAGAACTGCAACTCGAGTTTCGGGATGGCATTTCGGAGGATCAAAACGTTCAGCAGAATTGTGCAGAGCACCGAACGCGACGTGTTGTTTGAGTAGGTGCGAGGGATCGGCTCCAGTGCCTTTCACTGCAGAAAGGAATAACGCGGACGTTCGGCACTTCGAACAAAAGGACGGTAACTATCTGCGGCTGACCTTGATGTGGAATTTGATGTACGACAGAGAATCTTCCACCGTAGATAGACACATTCGAAGGGTTGGCGAACATCTGTTCAGTGCTCTTGCACGAAGAGGAGGGCGGAGTGGTCGTAGAGCTGGATCTCCCTTGAGGAGAAGAGGAAGGTTAGGACATAAGTAACAGAGTCAGCGCCAGAGTAGGTAGGGCATGTCAATTCAATCGAACGATCATGAGAAGTCTATAGTTGGATAAACGAACGTGGCTGATGGCTGTCGTCTGACACTGGCATTGATCGGTCCTCACGGTTTTTGCCGTTCTCACCTCATTGGTCGAATGAGGCTAAGCGGCGATACTTAGGTCGCTGTCCATGACGGTGGAACTTGGCGCGGATCCAGCGTATTTACCAAGTCACCGTTCTTGACCACTCTGCGCTATTGTCTGCGTATCTTTAACGGCCCTCACAGACATCGAGGTTCGTTAACTATGGTCGCAACTTGGTCGCAAGGCTACTTGCCCTCTTGACCAAGCATGTTATTTTCGCTTTTTACAATGCAAGCAAAAAATGTCACAAGGCTTGTTTTTGCAACAGAGTCGTTTCTCGATAAACATCTTGGCTGCTTGGAACTAATCCTGGACAATAGGCCTCTATCCTCTCTCTCTAAGCTGTCGAAGAACCTCCGTTGACGGTGTCCGTCGGAGATCACGACTTTCTCTCTCAGATCTACTCTAGAGCTCACAGTCTAACGCGCCACAACCTTGTTATGGGCTCCGGCGAACATTTTAAGTCTAAAGACAAATCGCTTGTGTATAGAGAACTTTGCATTGGTTAATATAGCCTCTGCAACAAAGACTCATGAAATCGTTTGGTTTCTCAGTCACAACATGTCGAGGCGAAGTGATAATAAATCGAGTGAACAAATGAGTATACATATAGTACGGAGTTCATCCTAGATGTGTCCCCGATAACAAGCTTTCCCTATTTCTTAGGATTCGTAAGCTTTGATAGCAGAGGCGAAGGCAGTTTCAAGTCGGTCCTTCTCCGCAGTCAAGGCCGCTGCTTGGCCAACCTAGAATATAAATGATCAACATCCTTTCTTAGAACCGGAGAGGAAAGGATAACTTACAGCAGCGTTAGCAACCAAGATGGTCCAAAATTCTGAGGTCCGAATGTTGAGGATTTGAAGGTTAGCTAGAACGAAAGATGCTCGTCCGATACTGATGAAGTCGGCCATCTTCTTGACCAAGTCAGCGAGGGTAGCCTCGGTAGTGGAGGCGATGGGATCTAAGGTGGTAGTGACCTCAAGAGTCTCAAGTAGAGTGAACGTCCCAGCACTCTGGAGTGAGTGAAAACCGGTAGTTAGAACGATCCAACTGAGAGATGTCGGAAAATATACCTGAGCATCACCGGTCGCATTATCAAGCGCAGTGATCAGATTGTCGGCTGCCTGGTCAAGGGTCTGTGCGAGTTCCATGGAGGGCCATCAGCGACAGTGAAAACATCAGGGCAGTGCACTGTCCACACACCAAAGAACCGTTCAAGCCCGAGGCTGGAAATGCCTTGATACCCTCGGCGATTTGGTTGGTTAGAGGTCCAATTTGCTGAGTGATAGTATTGATAAGAGGAGTTGCATCAGCGAGGCAAGAGGTGACGGCCGCGGCAAGAACGAAGAAAGAGGTCAAACGCATATTTCGTAGAGCGTCGAGCACGGAATGAGGGCGAATCTGGGTGGAAGCCTGGGCAGCTTGCTGGGTTATCTCCTCAACCTTTTATAACTAGAAAAGACCGAGACCTAAATTGGAACGTACCAAGCTCGCCGTCAAAGTCAACCCCTAAATGAATCCGATGAGGCGACCTGAAGTAAATTCGACCTCTTGTTCTCTTCGATTTCGGTTGGACCTTTTCAGCCGGGTACACGTGTGGTCGGATTTGCATTGAATGCCATTCATGGTGAAATTTTACGGCCGACAGAGACTTTTGTGGACTAGACGCAGGCGTTTGGAGGTCATCTCAAGATGATTTGCTGGGGCAATCATAAGCTTAGAAATTCAGCGACAAAAATAAACCCTAATCTGGTGAAATAGGCTAGCATATCCCTCCGGAAGATGGTTTTGTTCTGATTCAGAGTTGCTCGAACGCTCACTAAGTCGGATCTTAGATGCTGCGATCGAACCTGTTGTCATTATCCGAATAGAGACGCTGATACCGCACTCGTGATATGGGGAGGGCATATGGTTGTCCTCACGCGATAATGACTGCTATGGATCGGATTAAGAAATATGGAGGGTTCGTTACCGAATGATACCGTGGTGATACTTGTGTAAGTACTACTCCAAACTTTGGGACTCTGGCTCCCTTGCGTTTTCCTCCCTCGAGACATCCTCCCATCCCACTACATGCCCTCTGCTTCCCCAGATCACCGGACACCCTCCAGGTCATCAGGTATTTTGCGCTGTTGTTGTTTCAATCGCTCCATCGTTCGCTCCGTTGAGCAAAATCCGAAGCAGGAAGCTCTTCCATAGACGACGATTACGGCTCCAGGGCTAGGGTCTTGCGTTCCTACCGGATGCGAGGAAATGACGCCTACAGGTGTAGCATGGTGCTTACGCCGTGGGCAAGCCACCACCCGTCCGAGCCGAAGATCGTGGGGCACGATTTCCTCGACCGCCAGCGTTAACAGAGGGTAGCCGTCCGGGATGGTTGTAATCGGGGTCGGTTGGAGGTGAGGATCAAGCTACGTGGCTGTTCATCACGTTGAGGTCTGCAAGCGGGGCTGAGAGCATCGCATCGCCGTCGGGATATCTTGCGTTGTTGTTCTACGAGGGCGTTCTGCCCGGAGGGGTTGGGGAAAGCAACCTCAGTGAACGAGATGCCATGCCTAGGGTTAGGTTGGTAAGTTCCAGCCAGAGAACATCAGGAATGAACAAGTACCTATGTCAGGTAATGGTTAGACATGGCATATCCTCGATATGGGTATTGTATGTATCATAAGAAATGGCGAGTCTGGAGAAACGTGAGCATGGCCGCATCCCGAAATGACGATACAGCATACCTCTTGCCGATGTTGCTTGAAGGAAGCGCAATTGGACGATTTCAGGCAGACTCTGTTTAAAAGTCAGAAGAGTTCATCCAAATAGATCTAGCTACATACCTGTTGATTCTCTTTTGTCCACTGCCATAGATGGTGAAGCTGCTCTTGATGATGTTGAATTCTGTGGCCAATAGTTGTTGACGTTGGGACGTTATTTCCCTGCGAGAAGGACGCTAAACATCAGCTGAGGCGCTCGCTGCGTCTCGAGCGCACTCTTTTGTGAGGATATTGAGCATCGGAGCCATCTTGGATGTAGCCTGAGGGACGGACTTGGCCACGGTAAGCCGCGTCGTTGACTCGGGAAGACGGCAACGTCTGAGCAGGTGGCAGGTGGCAGTGTGAGAAATCCGAAGTCCGCCTCCGAGATAAGATCGATCTTATCTAAACGTCTGATCAATTTACCAGGCCGAGGGTGGCGATTGGAGTTCTAGAAATCAACACACATTATCAACGTTTAAAACAGAGGTCCAGACGTAGATCCTCCGTCAGCAACGTGTCGGAGAAGCTGCGCAATGGATCGTCACTTTCTCAGAGGCGTACACGAGTCTCCTCGTGGCCTAACACACTTCGCATTTTCATCGTAGTCCAATCAATCCCCAGCAATCGCACACCGAGCATCATTTTGTTCTCAACAGGCCATGTCAGTACCTCCCGCTAACCGACATCACGTCTTCGCAACTCGCCACGACTCTAACGTCTATCACAAGCTCTGGACGCGGACAGGCTGGAGCTCATGGGAGAACCTAGGCGGTACAACCATCTTCGATCCCGTCGCCATCTCATGGGGACCAAACCGAGTCGACCTCTTCACCATCGGAAGCGACATGGCTCTCTACCACAAATGGTGGAACGGTACCAGCGACAGCTGGCTCCCAAGTCAAACAGCATACTACAGACTAGGCGGTGTATGGTCTGAGAAACCAGTGGTAACGTCCTGGGGTCCAAACAGACTCGACGTCTTTCTCGTGGCTAGGAATGGTGCTCTTTACCATAAGTTCTTCAGGAATGGAAATTGGAATGAAGGGTTTGTGCATCTTGGTGGAACGTTATTGTATGAACCGTGTGCTGTGGCGAGGAGTGTTGGCGGGATAAGCGTCTTTCATACTGGGACGGATGGGGTAATTTATCATAAGTGGTGGGATGGAAGTAGGTGGGGACCTGAAGGAGAGTCGGGGAGGTGGGCACCGGAGGATAGGACTTTAGCTCATACTTGACAAAAGGTCGGGTGAAACCCTTGCTAGAGATGTATTTACTATTTAGTACTTGATTTAGTACTCATACGACTCGGAGCGGGTGTACTTGGGACAACCAAATCGCTTTATCCTCGGCGTAAATACCAAACTTAGTAAGTAAGAGCTTCTCAGAAAAACAGACGTAAACAAAGCGGAAGACAATCGCCGTGACTCACCACCTGGGCCCTTCAAGGTAGTCCCCCATCCTCCTTTCCTTCCTCGACTCCCGGCTTCTGGTCTCCGGTAGTCACCTCGAAAATCCCTTCCATTGCGCTATCGCCGACTGCGGCCGACTAAGTACTGGCTCCGGCGTCTACCTGCCGCGCTGGCATGTCATGACCGCGTTTTTAGGAGCCATGCCTTTCAAGTTGGCGCCATTCAGGTATCACAAATGACTCTTGTTCTGCGTAATCCCCCTGAAAGGCAACGAAGGCGTTCAGTGGCTGACACAGTCTATCGAATGCTCAAATTTCAACACCAACGACTCTTCGAAGATGTTTCGTTTGTTCACCCAATACACATGGAGATCGAGGTACATTGCTATTCAAGTTGGCATAGCCTCACATGCAAATCTGCTGCGATCTTACTGCGATCTTACTCTACCTGCACGTTCACCTTCCTCCGAGGTTTCACTGGAACGGTATTTAGCTCGATTCCGTTCCCTCTAAACTTCTCCAACCCTTCAGAAATATGAAGATCCAACTGTCTGTCCTCGCGCTCTTCAATACATGTCTTCTGGTCGCGAAAGCCTCCATCCTTAACTCTGATGCAGACGCATTCATCCAAGAGGTTCTCTCTACTTTTGGATCACCCGGAGGTTTATCGGTTGCCGTTGTAAGAAAGGATAGCGCCACCAGCCAGTGGTCGAGAGAAACAAAGGGGTACGGAAAGGCGACCTTGGCCGGCGACACGGTGACAGAAAAGACACAGATGAGTATCGGCTCGAACTCCAAGGCATGTATTTGCACGTTTACATCATCCACGACACGATGGCTCATGATATCTCAGCTCTTCCTAGCATTAGGAACTGGGCTACTGGTCAACAATGAGACGATCTCTCCACGACTGGACTGGAAGTCCAAGTTGGCAGACATTCTCCCTGGTTTTGGTCTCGAGGATCCCGTAGCTACCAAGCAAACCAGTATCATTGACGCCCTGGCTCATCGTACTGGGATGCCTAGGCACGATTTCGCACTGAAGATAACGGACGACATACCAACACTTGTAAGCACTCATCACCATCTACATGTCTTAGCCTCACTCACGATACCCACCGCAGATCGAGAAGATGAAGTACCAACGCCCTTCTGCGGAGTTCCGCGACATCTGGCAGTACAGTAACGAGATGTACTCAATCCTCTCGTACCTCCCTACCGTCCTGCTACCGTCGAAGATTCCATATGCAAGATACATCAAGGAACATATCATCGACCCACTCGGGATGAATTCTACCTCTTTCTCGACAGATTTTGCCAATAACACCGGTCTTCTCGCGGATGGGCTTACTGCCATCGCTCAAGCAAATGGCACAAGAGGACCTGCGTTGGCAATTCCATACTGGATTACGTCAGGAGACGACGGTAACGGTCAGTAACAAACTCCCTGCGTTGTCTCCGGAGTGTGATTGAGAGGGCTTTTAGCATTGTCCGGTCCAGGCGGTATCATATCAAATGCCGAAGACTTGGTACGGAGATCCGAATTGAAGGCCTGGTCTCACCGATCTCAATGTTTTGTCCACAGGCAACATGGTTGCAGTTTCTTCTGCTTTCCGGTGTGAACCCCGCGACAAATGAAACAGTCGTCCCTTCATCTGTTTTCGACGATATCAAGCAAGGCGTTTCTATTGAGAAAGCCTTTTCGTAAGTTGGCCTATATGTCTTACTTATATCCTCTCTGACATTGTTACTCAACACGACAGCGATATAGTAGGTGGCTTTCCAGAGTTTTCACCTATCGTATACAGTGCTGGTCAAGAAAGCGGTAGCTATCGTGGCATTGGTAAGTCTCTCCTGATAAGCCACAATTGCGCATGAATTGTTGACTTTGGTCTCCTTAGCATATATAGAACATACAGGCGGCGTTCCTGGTAAGATCCCCCACCACTTGACAAAGTACCTTTATGTATGTTGGTTTTGGTGCCTAGGCTTTCAATCCGTCATCATTCGTTGTCCAAATGACAATCTTGGCATCGCTATTGTGTCCAACGACGACGACTTGGGCACATACATTGTTCAAATCGTAAAATTCTGGCTCTTCGAACAAGCTTTCGGTTTTACAAAAACTGACTGGATATCAAGGTAAGCGTTCCGAGTCTATTCTTGGCGAAAACAGTCCGAGACTTTGTACTTCTGCCAGGATTCAAGCATACGCAGCAACATTGACGTCTTCTACAACACCTCGACCGGCAAACGCGACTTTCCCTGGTGGGAATGGGAACATTAGCTCTCTGGGAGGACAGTACAATAACAAGGGTTATGGAACAGTGGAGTTCTGCTACGCCGCATCCACCAATTCTTCGTCTACGTCGTCATCATGCAAGGCACTCCTTGAGACGCCTGAGGTCAAGTCTATTCTTTCAGGGACACCTGCGAACGTCCCAACTCTTGTGGCGGAGTGGGATAGCCCATTCGCGTCACACTTCGTGATGAATCATTTCAATGGGCTGGTGTTCAACTTTACTGGCTACATCCTGATCGTAAGTGCTGCATGTTTGGATTTGAACTTCTCTGAAACCCTATACGAATTTAGCCCAACCACGGTACAAACCAGTCACTGTATGCGGAAGCAAGAGTAGCTGGTGGGGTAGTAGAGTTTGACCAGCAACTTGACGGATTTGGGGTCACTGGCGGCTTCTGGGGGGCTGGCGATGGAATTCTTGAACCCATCGGAAGTGATGTGAAGGAACGAGCAGAGGTTTGGTTTGACAAACTCAATTAAGATTACAGATTACATATACTGGACTTTTAATGAGGGTATCTACGCTAAGATTGGACTATACTATTCCTCGCATGTCTAGTAGCATCATTGATAACACGTACCTTGATTGTGCATTCAGGTATACTTCGTCGGGTCGACGACACTTCCCACTCCCGGCTCAATGACTCTGGAAACTCCGTAATATCTCGCAAGAGCCCCTCCGTCCTCTCCCCACGTCGACTTGCTGCAACCTCGCCAAATCACCATATCCAGAGTGTCGAAGTAGGAACGATACTTCCGTCGTCGATAATATCATGTCATGGTGGTCATGGTGAATACTTCTTCAGTCCTTAGGGCCTGGTTCTTGAGAAGTGCATAGTTTATTCCTGGATAGATCGCCTGAGTGTGTCAACACAATGAGTTCACGCCAGTCGAAAAGAGAATAGATGGTGCATACCACAGTGAATGCTACCGTTGGAGCCAGGATCTGGAATGCATGAACCGAGTCCATACTTTCTCCCATCCAATATCCGAAAAGAGTCGTCGTTGTAGCGAAGCATTGCCAGAGCTGATACCTTACGTGAGTATACCTCTTTCAACAAAGGAGGTAGAACGCACCTGCAGCAGGCATAGCAAAGCTCCAGACTCAACAAGAAGTAACAGAACTCGTTCACTCTTGGTTGAAAAACGCGAATTTACGCGGAACATTGATTTTAGATACGTCTTGTGCGTCCTTAATATCGATGAGTAAGCGTAATCTGAATAATGAGTCAAAGCACGTACCAAAGCTTCAGCCCGATCAAAATAGTCGAAACCGCGTTCGTCAGGAACGATAATGGAAAGAGGTACCACGCCAGCTGCAGAAAGACAAGGTAGAGGCGGGAGGACTTAGCATCTTGGCCGGGGTAGAAAGCTTTGTCGCTTAGCGGTAGAATGGAGAAGATGCCAAAGACTGTGAAAACTGTTTCATTACTCTGAGGAGCAATATCGAAGGCTGTGAGGCGTACCGAAAGTGGCAGTTAACATGGCTATTAGTATTGTTGAGACGATGGCTCTTTTGGGATAGAGCACACGAGCGACGTTGACCGTGATCCCATCACCAAGAAGAATCTAAGAATCGTTTTGAACTGGTCGTACACCCACAGGAAGGAAGACTCACGGCAAGGACACCAATAGCGCTTTCGACCGAGTCAAGGGTAAGGCGAGTAGCTGGAGCTGCACAGCCATGACCCCTGTTCTCGCAGTCCGTTAGGAAGAGTGATCGGAAGTTTTCGCCAACCTCCATTATCATCATGATTATCTTTGCCCCGAGGCAGGCCGCAGTCACCGCAAATAGAGGCCAAGACGCCTTCCCCCTTCGACGAATCGCTCTGTTACAAGGGTGGAAGGGTAAATGTGTCGTTCAAATCGCGCCTTAGAAGATTGGTACGCGCCTGAACAAGAAGGTGCAAAGAATCAAAAGCCCGGATGCAACTCCTGAGATGAAATGTGAGCCGAGGTGCTTATCTTTCGGAAGACGATTCGGGAGATTTCGTACCAACTTGAAATGCGAGAAGCGGAATCTGCATAACAATAAACACATCCTCCAGGGATGTCAGGCCGGGCCACGGAGAGAACTGAAAAAACTGGTTCTTCAGCATGACGGGAAAGAAATCGAGCAGCCCAAGATCATACGACGGCTCTTCAAAACCTTATAAGCCACACCACAGCATTGATCGCTCCGCGTTGTTTGACGGAGGTTGACAGATCAAACAGAAGTGGGTTGGTTACCGTGGCTGACGGAGATATCGAACCTCCAGTCAAACCGCTCAGACGATCAAAGGTTGAAAGAACACATGACTTGGACTCAACGTGGTAACCATTCCCCGCTTGGATCAATGGATGGGTCCCAAAAGCCTTTCACGCCTCGTCTCTCTCTCGCTCGTTGGCTGGTTCTTCTATTGCCCAATCTAATCCTCCCTCTACTACAGCAAGGGTGTAGACGGAGGAGCTATCGATCATCGTCATGCAATATCGACAAGGCGCCAGAGATGGCCTATCATCAGGATTTGCGAACTTAGACTTGACCTCAACCAACGTTCATGGTCGAGACATCAGGCTTATGGCGGCTGGTGGAGATATCTATGTCAACTCAGAGAGTCGGGAATATCGATCGGAAACAGCGCAAGGTGGGTGGTCAACAGATCTACGATCACCGTCTAGTTACATCGTTCAGAGAGGAACACGGTTCTGAGGTGGATCTCTAGAACCAACTTCAAGGCGATCCAGCGAGATATCTTCTCCAAGGTGGCCAAGAACACCGGGTTATGGTTTCTGAATGATGAACGCTTTCTCAAATGGAAAGCTGCGAAACGACCCCTCCTCTGGGGAGTCGGAATCGCAGGAGCTGGGAAAACTTTTCTTTCGTCAGTGCAGTTCAAACTCTGTTTCAACTCTTGGCTGACAAGTTTAGATCGGTGGTTGTGAATCACCTGCAGCGTGCTTCTCGGAATGACACATCACAACTTGTGATCTTTGCTTATTGTCGATTCGAGGAAGCCTACGGAGAACTTGACATTCTCAAAGCCTTGCTCCGTCAAATAGCAGAAGTATCGACGCCTGTCTATGACTCTCTCAAAGCTCTATTCAGAGAGAATATAGATGACGACGGAGAGGCGATCCTCTCGAGAGACGATGTATTCGAAGCTCTTAAAGTTGGCTTTCAGCAGTTCACTAGGACGTTTGTTATAATTGATGGCTTGGATGAGCTTACCGACGATGCTTGGTTCAATCTTGTCAATGATCTTCGTGGGGAGCTCTCGGATTCCTCTGTGTCTGTGCTTCTCACCTCTCGTAATATTCGACTTGTACCTGGCTTGAAACCCGATCTCTACATCCGACCGAATGTCTTGGAGTTAAATACATTCATTCGGATGGAGCTTCGCCGATTACCCAAGCTTGCTGAGAGCCTCGACACTCATGCACTTGATATGAAAGTTGCAGGGAAGATAGAAAATAAATGCGAGGGAATGTACGTAAAAATGATATCTTCCAGTACTGGCAGTGCGAGCTCATCGATCACACAACAGGTTTCTCCTTGCACGGCTACAAATTGATGCTCTGAGGAATGTCAAGACAGTCAAGGAACTTCTATACGAGATCGAGCAAATGCCAACAGGCGTTTCTCAGATGTACAAAACTACCCTCGCACGTATTAAGGAGCAGCCCAAGGACGACCGAGAACTCGCCTACCGTGCATTAGTGTGGGTCGCTCACTCTCGTAGACCACTGACTTCGAGAGAGCTTCGCTTCGCCTTGGCTGCAACACCAAACTGCACAAATCTGGACAGCGATAATCTAATATCGGAGTCAACCCTACTTGCTATCTGCTATGGTCTACTATCCGTGGAGGGAGAGGATAATGTTGCTCGTTTGAGCCGTGAGCAGCATTTCTTTCTTTTATTGCCTGAGACTCAACGTGGTACTCTGATGGCTCACAGACTATACAGCCCATTCCTTTCTAGTGTCGTTGAACGAGCCGCCATTTTCCACACCGCACTGGGAAATGGCAGGCTGCTGCATCTCTTATCTGAGTGCATTCACAGAGCGAGGCACAATATGGCCCCAAGATCGCGATTCATTGGCTGAGAAACAGCGCAATTGCGATTTCTGGAGCTATTCGAACGGACTTTTGGGCCTTCACCTGCATTTTGCCACTGTATTGCATCCGGAGCACTCCTTACCCCACCATTTTCTCCTCTTCTTCGAAAACTCTACGAGCATGCCGCTGCAATCGAGAGAGATAACGGGCAATGAGGATGCTGCGGGATGCGACTGGGGCTCCTCTGTTCACTTTGCAGCGAAGCATGGAATACTCCCCCTAATCCAGGTCAGTTCTCACTCCCTTTCTGCGGAGTCCCGACTGGGCATCACGCCGTTGATGTATGCAGCTGGTTTTGGAAGCATCAGGCTCACCAGCCGTCTTTTGCTCGCCGGCGTGGATGTCAACCAATCCGGTAGACATCGATCTTCTACAGCCCTATCGCGGGCAATTATGAACGGGCACGTAGAAGTTGTAAAACTCCTACTTTCTCGACCAAACATCAATGTCAACACCCAATACGGAGGAGTTGGTATCTTATACGCAGTCATCCGAGACGGCCCTCAGGACATGAAAACTCTTCATCTGATCGTGTCTCTTCTCGTCGAGCAACCAGCCTTAAATATTGCGAGGTTGGATAACGGGTCGAGGACCATACTTCACTGCGCAGCCGAGAGGGGTGTGAGTGCAGAAATCTTCCAGCTGTTAATCAAGCGCGCGAGTTCGCTGGTCAACGCGACAGATGATCGTGGCAGGACTGCCCTCGATCTCGCAGAAGCAATCCTTGACAAGAATCGACGCGGCGAAATTTCGTTGATTTTGCGGATGGCAGGTGGAAGAAAGGGGGTACCCATCGGCCCTCATTGGCATTCGCTCGCTACTGCACCTATTGGTCACCTACCCCCACACAGCTCGGATACGCGAGTAGTGAGATCCCTAGCCGTTTCCCCGAGATAACGTTTGGTTTCCGTACCTCCACTCCTACATAGGGACATGTAATAGTGATGCACACAAGTCAGGGCTGCTAGGTGGAGCATCGAGCCTGTTGATCGAGATTCTCGAAGGAGCGTTGTCAGCAATGAAAGAATCGGGCATACACTATCGCGTCCTCAATTTTCGGAATTCGTCCATTGCAAATAAGATGTCGACTGCTGTACTTTCTTCGCTTCTCGACACATGACTAATCCGTACATAGCATATAATCTGCCTCGTGGGCATAGCGTACCTCAGATCAATGCACCGCATCCTCACCGGATCTCTCTTGTGTAGGTCCATTTGATCAATTCGAGGCCTAAACAATTACGGACATGTCAGAGCTGCCATGGGTGTCAGTCTAGAAGTCTTCGAGTAGGTTCCGATGTTTGCTGGGATGGATATAACGGTAGCCTATTTAAATCGATCTCAACGCCCATACATACATCGACCCAGTTCAGGCTCACTAGTTCATCGCTTCAATACCTCATCTCCACATCCCAGTCAAGTATGGGATCCTCAATATCTCTCCTGAGCGGCGGGCCATTGTTATTCTGGGATATTTCGGAAGCTTCTGCTTCTCCTGAGAGCTGTTACCTGAACTTCGGCTTCAATAGTATTATGATAGGTGTGCATCGAGCCCCCTCGTTGTTGAATGAGGCGGCTCATCTAGCTTTCCACACTCATAAGGCCTCTTCCTCAGTCTCCTGCTCGTCGTGACCTTCATGATGTGGTCAGTCTGACAGAGAATATGTCCATAAACCGAACTGAAGATATGATCTATTTCTAGGAATCGCCGATCAAGGAGTCGGATTACCTGGATATTCTTTCTCTCTGCCGTCTTGAATCTGCTCATGTTGGGATGCATCTTGTTAATGACGATGCCGGTCATATTCTACAGCCTGCGGAACTCGATATGCAACATTGGGTGGGAGGAAGTGATTGAATCTTCAGAGGAACTTGACACCAACGACCCATCGATTCCAAGCTGTTGGAAGACCTACCAACAGCATTCGAACGGCGTCGGTAGCGATTTCATCACCGTTTCGTTCAGAGTCATTATGGTAAGGTTGATCTTCTTTGGGAATACGTACTCACTGATTCCCTTCCTGTCCAGGTTCTCTTCAATGATGCTGCAATCATGTATCGTGCTGCCGTAGTCACGCAAAAGAAGGGACTTCGGGGTGCCTTTTCCGCCCTATGGGCTATTCTTGTAGGTTCGTATGCTTTCGATCCTCATTGACGAGCCGTGGGCTCAATGAAATATCTGTTTAGGTGTTGGAATCGCGATTCAGGTTATGTATATGATGCTATGGGCGACCCCGATGCAAACTATTAAGCTTGCGAATCCGCCGTGTCCGTACAATCTACAGTCCTGTTAGCAAGCGCTTACCTTTCGTGGCCATCAGACATAGAGGGGCTCTATGTACTTCAATACGTATTCTTCGCCTCTTCGATAGTGTGCAACGCAGCCGCTACCTTAAGCGTAGGATGGGTTCTTTGGTATGACGCTATTATCCTTTTCCATCCGTCGTCCTCATGAATCACTGGACTGCCTTAGGAGACATAGAAGGCGATTGACTAAATTCTATAACCACCAACACGTTGGAAGGCTACTGTCGCAGCGAGTACTGGCCACTCTATTGGAATCTGGAATGATTTATTGCGTCTTTCAGGTGGGTCATACCTCTGAGCCAAAATGTCTGACTCGACTTATTATGACCTTCGCTAGATCGTCTATGTGTTGAAAGTTGCCCCCGTCTTCTCATCCAGCATCTTATCCAAAAACGTCTACTTCTGGGTAACAGTAAGTCGTCATGAACCACAGGTCTCTCACAAACCTCATAATACACTCAGGGGTTATATCCTGCGTTGATATTTCTCGTGGTCAACGCACAGACACTGTGCTGGGACGATGAGTTGCCTGGTATCATTAGCAATGTCATTCAGTACAGCAGCGAACAGTAGCTACCCGAAGTCATTCGTGTAAATTTGCACTGTTTCATGATCCTACAAGAGCCTCTCCAGTTCAGATTCGGTCGAGAAGGATGTCATTGTCAGCCAGCAGGCCAAGACCGGAATGACCATAATGCTCTTGCGAGGGAGGTGGTTTCTACGCCAAATTCTTTCCCCTGATAAAAAAGTATGTGGGCATGGGATCGAACGTCGGGGGATGTGGATGCGTACCAAGAATCGAGTTCAAAGCCAGAACCCTTGCGACCGCGTCATTCTGAACGAGTAATACTCATGGGTCGGAAACCGTGCGAGAGATGGCGAAGTGAAGGGTCCTGTTATCACTAGCGATCGTGATCAGCGCACTTGCAACGGGCAGAAAGAGAGCACTCACATACAGCTAGTTATCCTCCGATACAGCAATCGATGATGGAGGAAGAGGAGGTGATTTGTCGAGCAAGGCTTGCGCGTTGGCATACTGCTCTTGGAGTTTGATGTCGGTATCGAGGAAAAGGGGAGGGCCACATTTTATCGCAAGTATGCTCGAGGCTGTCGTAGAGGATGTGCCACGAGGAAGATGACGTGGCCGGCCATGAACCTTCCTGTGAATGCCTCATGGGTTGAAAGAACGGATCGTTGATGGATGCAAACACGTACCCAGCGAAAAATGCCACAACATCGACTACACCCTCGAGTGGTCGCGGTATTATTGAAGTTTAGGCGATGTACAGTGTCACAGCAGGATTGTCTTGCGTACAGCCGCAAACAGGGCAATCTGAAGGTTGACACCTAGCGGGGACGACCTTGCATTTCGTAATTGTCAAGCCTGAGCATAATCACGGAGGTATAGCAAGCTTGTAGTATGAGTATTGCAGTCGTTGAATAGCCCAGACTGCTATCGGACATAGGATCGTCGCGATTTTAGCCCCAGAGAGTTGCAGTCGAGACCAGTAAAAGACAAGAGATCCGTTCCTGCGTTCGTGAAGTTATCGAGAGGGTACGCTAGGGTGTGAGGTGCGGAGGTTCTGAGAAAGAATAGCCTCAGTACTGTATGGTGAAATATTGGCTAGGATATCGCACACGCCTGTTTCTAGATCTTCGTTATCGTTCTGTACCCGTTTTGTCACGTAGCTCGCGTTCATCGTTAATGGAAGAAAAGGCCTCGCGAAAGGCTTGCCAGCTGCAACGTTGGTGTAGGCATGTCTTCTACGCCTGCGCGAGCCTGCTTGATTCAATGCCAAACCTTGTAGCGTGAAGGTTTGAAGGAGTTGCTGGTTTCGTTGGTTCAAAAATGGCTTGTGTGGAGAAGTGGCGTGCGGCAAGCCAATGGCGTTGATTCCAAACATACGCCAAACAATGACATACCATCTTCGGCTCGCTAGGCCGAAGGTTGCGATCTGTGCATTTCGAGTTGCTTGTCTCCTTGGTTCCTCCTTCTCTCGGTGAAAGAGCTAGGATTCGTCGTTCTACCGGATGATCTGCTACGAGTGCACCTGAATGTGTACTTCGCTCACGGAAATACTCGTATTCTTTCCAAGATTGTTCCTCAAATCTGTCATTGTCATTCATGTGTAAGGTCTACGCCCTCACACAGAGCCTGAGGTCACGTCACGCATCACACCTATATATACCCAAGGCCTCATCTGTTCGATATCTTCTCTTTTTCCCCTGTACTCGCTACGTAGCACTACCCGTATACACGTCGTGCCACTTCGCTTCCCTGTCTGATCTTGTTAGTGAGGTTCGTACTCCATACGAACCTTTCACTTTTTTTTGAAGTGGTCGAATATTCTCTGTTCCGTCATCGTTTGCATTCACCGTTCTCTGTCCTCCGAGTCTCCGCCAGCTAATATAATAGCTCTCTGACCACCCCGCCTTGTTCAAAAACACCTCCGTTTACGCCTTCGTATCACAGCGATTGTCCTGTGCATTTCCACGTACCTCGCCACTGCCTTTTTCCTTCCTCACCGCCACCTGCCACGTTCTCGAGCCCACTCAGCCCCCTGCGTTTACCTCGCCCGTTCATACACCCTCGCGCTTCACCTCCTGCGTTCAAAATGCCCTCCATGGAATCTTGCAACACACCTATATCCATTCCTCCCATATCAGTTCCCCCCACCGCATCGCCTACTGCGATTCCTGATATCGTCACCGAACGCCACCTCCACTGGCAAGGTCTTGTCACTGGCCCCAGGACCGAGTCTCCAATCACCGTCAACGGCCTCCTTGACACCGGAGCCCATGTCGTCCTCATTAACAATGACCTTGTAGACCTACTTGGCCTTCCTCGTCATCGTTTATACAAACCTCTATCTGTTTCCGTCGCCATGAATACATCTTCCCCTACATCGTTACCTCCATCGCGATATCTACACGAATACGTTAACCTCTCCGTGTCCTCCCTTGACCAATCGTGGCATTCAAAATCTGTTAAAGCTGTTATCGCGCCCAGTCTGTGTACCTCCATTTTATTTGGTCTTCCATTTCTCTCACGTAACAAGATTATTATTGACACCGAGCTTCGCACTGCTACCTGTAAGGAGGACGGTTATGACCTCCTCAACCCAAAACCAATCAAGCAGTCAAAGGCCTGTTTGTCTCCTCCCGCCCAACGTCGTGCGAACCTAAGGTTCATGAAACACGTCAAGACACTGAAGGTAGATGCTCTCAAGGAGCTCACTTCACGTACGTCTCGCATTGAAGGGAATGAAATACCCTGCAACACAATTGCATCGCTTCTCCGTGACCGCATCGAAAACCTTGCTCACCAGGAATATCTCCAGACCCTCGAGAGTAGTGTGAAGGAGAAGTTCAAGGACGTCTTTGAGCCTATACCTCACGTCAACGATCTTCCACGAAACGTTGAAGCATGTATCAATCTCAAGGACGCCTCCAAATCTATCACCTCTCGTTCCTATGCCTGTCCTCGTAAATACCGCGAAGCCTGGAAAACTCTACTTCAGCAACATCTTGATGCAGGGAGAATCCGTCCGTCTTCTTCGCCTGTCGCGTCACCGGCCTTTATCGTTCCTAAAACCGACCCCAAGGCTCTTCCTCGCTGGGTTAATGATTATCGACAACTCAATGACAACACGGTCACTGATAGTCACCCCTTGCCTCGCGTCGATGACATTTTAGCTGACTGTGCTAAAGGGAAGATCTGGTCCGTAATCGACATGACGAATAGCTTCTTCCAGACTCCTATGCGTGAATCGGATATCCACCTCACTGCGGTCACAACTCCGTTTGGACTCTATGAATGGGTCGTTATGCCAATGGGCATGAAGAATGCCCCTGCTATCCACCAACGTCGCGTTACACATGCCCTCCGTCATCTCCTTGGAAAGATTTGCCACATTTACCTTGATGATATCGTTATCTGGTCCGACTCCATCGAACAACACGAAAAAGACATCCAACTTGTCCTCGAGGCTATGCGTACCAATTCTCTGTACTGCAACCCGAATAAGACTAAATTATTCCAAGAAGAAATCTCCTTCCTCGGCCACACCATTTCTCGACGCGGTATTGAGGCTGATCAACACAAAGCTCAACGCATCCTCGATTGGCCCACACCTAAATCCGCTTCTGATGTTCGTTCCTTTCTTGGGCTTGTCCGCTATATTTCTGTTTTCCTTCCTTCGATCGCGGAACACACCCGTATCCTGACTCCCTTGACTTCTAAATTTGCCAACAAATCCTTCCCCGAATGGGATAAACGCTGCCACACTGCCTTTAACGCTATTAAACAGGCCGTCGCTAGTCGTGAATGCCTTACCACCATTGACTACAATGCTATGTCCGAGAACAAAATATTTGTTACCACCGATGCGAGTGAGTACCAATCCGGAGCTGTTCTC
Source organism: Clitopilus hobsonii (assembly GCA_015708445.2). NCBI lineage: Eukaryota > Fungi > Basidiomycota > Agaricomycetes > Agaricales > Entolomataceae > Clitopilus > Clitopilus hobsonii. Next base: position 291,076 of record CP068003.1, on the reverse strand, counting down.
TCCTTTGGTCCTACTTGGGAGTCTGCCCGTCCTGTTGCTTTCGAATCCCAGCCATTCAAAGGTGCTCAACTACACTACCCTGTTCACGAGAAAGAAATGCTTGCTATCATTCGTGCCCTCTCGAAGTGGAGAGCCGATTTACTTGGTGTCCCGTTCCTGATCTACACCGACCACCGCACCCTCGAGAATTTCAATGTCCAACGCGATCTTAGCCGTCGACAGGCACGCTGGATGGAATTCATGTCCCAATATGACTCTCGCATTGTCTACCTTCAAGGAAAAGATAACACTGTGGCTGATGCCCTCTCTCGCGTTGTCGATTCTACAACCGCTGACGGCATAGCCAGGGACCCTTATCATGTACTCGACACATCGGATGAAGAGGATGTCCTTGCTCTTGTTTACACTTCCGAAGATTGGCCTGCACCTGCTCTCGCGGCTTCTGGACTCTCTGACACGGTCTTTCCTGATGTCAAAACGGAGATTGTGGCGCCTGTTCTCTCTATCGAGCATGAAAAGGATCTTCTTGATGGCATCCGCTCTGGGTACACGGAGGACCGTTGGTGTCGCAACTTGCTGGATGCGTCGAAGATCACGCCACACGGTGTTACCATCCGCGATGGTCTCATTTTCATCGGCTCTCGCCTTGTTATTCCTCGCTCCACTGGGATCCGTGAGCACCTGTACCGCCTCGCTCACGATGTTCTCGGTCACTTCGGATTTGAGAAATCTTACGGTTCTCTTCGGGACTCCTTTTATTGGCCCAACATGCGGCGGGATCTCGAGCTTGGTTATGTTCCTGCGTGTGCCGACTGTCAACGAAACAAATCACCAACCACGAAGCCTCGTGGTCCTCTCCATCCCTTACCTGTCCCAGATAACCGCGGAGATTCTGTTGCGATGGATTTTGTTGGCCCTCTTCCTAAGGACGAAGGCTTCGATATGATTCTCACTATGACTGATCGTGCGGGCTCTGATGTCCGGTTTGTGCCTACACACGTCGATCTCACCGCCGAGGAACTGGCTCGTCTCTTCTTTGACCACTGGTATTGCGAGAATGGTTTACCTCTTCACTTCGTTTGTGATCGCGACAAGCTTTTCATCTCTAAATTTTGGTCGTCCCTCCACCAACTTACTGGTATCAAAATCAAGATGTCCACTGCCTATCACCCTCAATCCGATGGCTCTAGTGAACGCACGAACAAAACCCTCAATCAATGTCTTCGCTTCTTTGTTGAACGTAACCAAAAAGGATGGGTCAAAGCGCTACCTCGTATCCGTTTCTCCGTGATGAACACCGTCAACGCGTCCACTGGCTATACCCCTTTCCAGCTTCGTATGGGACGTTCTCCTCGGGTTATTCCGCCCATGATCCTTACCTCTGAAGGTGACATAGTAGACACTCGTGCTCAGGATGTCATCGAACGTCTTGAGAAAGATACTGCTGAGGCCGCTGACAATCTGCTTAAGGCAAAAATTGATCAGGCGATGCAAGCTAACAAACACCGTTCAGATGATTTCCCTTTCCAGGTCGGTGGCCGTGCTCTGCTCTCAACATATAACCGTCGTCGTCAATACCTGAAGGCCGATGAGAAACGTGTCGCTAAGTTTATGCCTCGCTATGATGGGCCATATTTGATTACTGCTATTAATCCTTCTTCCTCCACAGTTACTCTCGAGATACCTAATGCCCCGGTTGACGCGTACACAGTCTTCCATACTTCCCAGTTACTCCCGTTTACAGAAAACGATGACACCCTTTTCCCGTCTCGACACGAGTTCCGGCAAACGCCTATCATTATGCCCGATGGATCCGAGGAATTTGTTATTGACAAGATAATTGACGAGAAACGTGTTGGTCGAGGATTCCGATACTTGGTGCGATGGCTTGGAGAGGGACCTGATCAAGACAGGTGGTTACCCAGACGCGAACTCGAAGACTGCGAAGCTCTCGACATTTGGCTGGCGAAGAAGAACGACTTGACCGACCATGTGATGGACTCTTAGTTGTTCTCTCCTGTTTTGTACCTACATCTTCTTTCCTGCCGTGCCGGTAGCTTTTCCCACTGGGTTTTTGATGCACCCGCGCCGAGCAGCCTTTTACCTACTTTCTTTTTCATTCTTTTTCCCTTTCTTCTTTCTGGGAGCACGGTTTTATTTTCCAGGGGTTGGAGGGGTGTAAGGTCTACGCCCTCACACAGAGCCTGAGGTCACGTCACGCATCACACCTATATATACCCAAGGCCTCATCTGTTCGATATCTTCTCTTTTTCCCCTGTACTCGCTACGTAGCACTACCCGTATACACGTCGTGCCACTTCGCTTCCCTGTCTGATCTTGTTAGTGAGGTTCGTACTCCATACGAACCTTTCATCATGACGCCATGACCAGCCTCTTATCCCCAGGATGTCACATTTTCCCCATAGCTGGATATAACCCCGCAGCCTTGAAACGCCCCGACCTCATTGCATAACTGGGGTATACGAAACTGGCTCGTCTGGACGTATTATCGTCACCTTCAACTAGGATAGCAGCTTCCATGTCGGAGATCCCTCTCGTAATTGATGGAAGACCGTATATCGATAAAGTTTATTTCTTACCTGCGCGCTGCATCGTGCAGGACCATAAATTGGTCGGAAGCATGCTGGCGTATTGGGGCCTGCTCCTCGCGCTGCGAGTTCACGTGATAGACAAGGTAATTCCAGCTCATCTATCGCTCTCTAACCTCCTTGGGTCTACCTCTCCCGCTATTCGATCAGGCTCATATGCTGGACACGCATGTCCTATCAGAGCCATACAAGTATTTTTACTTCCGAACTCCTGGATTGGACTGGAGCCCTTTAATCCCAAGCTTTCATTCAAGAGACCGAATTGGCGCCAGATGCACGAGGATCCCTACATTAGGCATTGTACACAAGCGCCTACCCCAAATTTACCGCGTTTACTCCTGGCGACCTTCATGTATTTCTTCTTTTTGGGAGGTCTGACAAACAATGGTGGTTTCTATATATTCTGGTACGCTACTGGGTCTTTCATGAGTTGCCACTCGGCCAACTCCTGTCACCATTGGCTGCGAGAGTCGCCTATTCCTTCTCCTCTCCGCCCACCTGCTCCCTCCAATTCAATGATGTACGAGAATAACCGCTCTTCTTCATTGATACGGCGTCCTGGAGAGCGTCACAGCTGGGACAGATGGGGATTAGGTTCCGGAATGAGACGGTACCCAGACTACACTCGGGAGGGCGGCTTTCGTGACCGAATTCTGCCGGAGTCAACAAGCATCTTCGACGGACAATTCACGTCAGTCAGTGGTGACAGTCATCATACGTGGAACATATGTGCGTTTTCTAACTAGGTTTCCTTGTCAAGTCGGTTTCTGAAGGCGTTTTGTAGATTGTGCACCGTCGACCTTGCACCTTGCACCCCGCTCCTTCAATGTTCCGGTGCACAGGTGCAGGTGTATGTCCAGGCGAAGACACAATAGAAGGTCACATTGGCATCATCAGCATCGTCATCGGAGATTACGTCGCACGACTCCACCACGTTCTTTAAGCTTCCAACGCCACCGGCATCTTTCCCCGAATGTGTCAAGAACATCTCGGTTCGAGCCTGCTGATTCCCTGCTGGAAGATCGTCATTATATTCGGCCAGCAGCGCTATCTACTGCCTTCCATCCTCCCTCCCAGTATCTGGTGGAACGGGCGACACACTGGGCATACTCGACGGCTCCGTTATGGCACTAAAGTGAACCAGATCTCAATATCTCTGGGGGCGTTACCTTGCAAGGTATCAAAATGGACACATTCAGCCTTGGGTCTTCGGGTGCATAGAGGACATTTCCACCTTCAGTTGCGTATAAACTTACTTCTGTATAGAGTAGATACCCCTGTATTCCTAGATCTATCAATACCCTGTAATTACCGAGTAATGAGTACACCCTATCGGATCGCTTGGGAGACGTTATGGGAGGAAACGGGGAAACAATGTAGAATCGCTCTGTGGGTCTTTCGGCGATGGCAAATTGACATCATCTCGACCTCGACGACTGAGTTTACCTCCAAGTCCTACAGAACTAGAAAGGGTGAAGGCTAAGATCCATGCAGCAGTATAGCGATCCGAGATAGACGTACCCTTTCCTCAACCTCAAGTCAATCATGCACGAAGGAGGCAAAAGAGAGCCAGAGAAGCGACAGTTCAAATCTGACTGCATACAATGACGGAAACGGAGGTCCCGTGGGCTTGGTCGAGGGAAGTCTCTTGGACGACTGATTGCGTCAAGAACGATTGAAAACGCGTACACTCCAAAATGAGCGACGATACCGGGTTCAGCAACAGGGATAATACGATATAGCTGTGAAGGGAAGGTATGAGACGCCGAGCACTGGTGACGATAGGAAGGACTGGTTATATCTCACCGTCTATGTTCTTCCTTTCTCTATCTCGCCGTCTTCGAACCCTCGTTTTCCCATTGCTATTACCATGCTCTGACGGGATAACCCTACAGTAGAGATCCATTGCTTCGCGCCCACTCCGACGTTCACCACTCCACCTTCTAGGTTTTTCAGGGGCGGCTTGACTTCGTGGGGATCGGCGTGACCTTGATCGTAGAATCGTAGCGGAATTCGGTAATTGAGCGTGGTTGGCTGTGCCACAAAGAGACACTGGTCGTTCGGATGAGCATAGGTACGAATTGGGCCGGCGGAGAGGACAATCTGGAGGCAAATCCGGGAATGGACAGCCTCAATATTCTCATAAGCGTCAGGACAAATGATGGAGGCGGGAACATACCAGGATTCGGGCCGGGACACTGTCATCGTCAACCAGACCTAGATCATCATCACGTTCTCATTCGCGATCGAGACCAGTAAGACCCAAGGTCGGTAGTCATCTATCACGATTAGCGAAAGCAAGAGGAAGCTTAATGTCTGGAGCCAGTCTCCTGATAATTATAGAGCGTTGGGTCAGCCAGGTAAAGTGTTAGTGAAATTCGTAGGCACCTGTTTCTAGACCATCTGTTTGCCGTCCTGCCAGTGGGGTTGTCGCGTTGGATGCAGGTGAAAACCTTGCGAGAGGTTGCTGCAACGTTGGAGCAAGGAGGTCGCCTACGCCTTCCAAGACCCTGCTTGATTCAATGGCGAAGGTTGGCGGTTTGAAGGCGGTGCGGGTTTCGTTGACCTGGGATGGTCAGGGGAAGCCTGAGATTCAAAATCAGCTTGTTTGGAGTAGTAGCATCTGGAAAGCCGAAGGCGTTGATTCCAAGCATACACAAATAATTACACACACCTTTGGCTCTTCGCACTCAGGGCCCAAGGTTCGATCATTCCTGGTCAACACCTCTCTCGTCGGGCTCCTTTCTCAGCAAAAAAAGCTTGGGCGAATCTATGCGTAGGATGAGCTGCTACTATTTGACTCATTTGCGTATCTTCCTCGGCAAATCCGCCCGAATCTCTTTTCTACTAAACCCTTGTCACTCATGACGCAAGGACAACTGTCACTATTCGATATGTCTGCCTTGAAACCCCAGCTTAACGGCACCTCGGCCCTCCCCGTGCGACCAACGTGCATGTAATGGATGTCTTCGGTTGGATTATCGTCGCCCCCGACCGGCATAGCAGCTTCATTGTCAGAGATTTCGTTGACTTTGGACGGATTATATCTCGAATAAAGTTTGTTTCCTTCCTGTATGCTGTGTCACGGGGTATTACTTACTGGATGGCAGGGCATGCTGGTGCTCTGGAAGTGAAATTCATCTTCTGTGGCTGCGATTTGTGATTCCAGAAGGTAAGTTTGTATCACCCGTCGGTTGTTCTTTAACCTTCTTTGGTCTAGGTGATACGATGATCGATCGTGCTCATATACCAAACAAGCAGGTCCTGTCAAAGTGAAGTGAGGTCCGCCTTCCTATGTATGCCCAGAATGGCATGAAATTCCACCACTCTCGTTCGATAGTACGGGTCGTTTTAGCGCTAGAATTGACACCGGAATCCCCACATCAGGTATGAGCGTCTGACTGGCGACCGCTGTAACGCCTCAGCCTCAACGCGTTACTCCAAGCGACCTCATGTTTCCTTTCACCGCCACGTCGACGTATCTGGAAGTCGCACTTATACGATTGGGCTTCTTAAATATTATGTAGGCGTCTTGGTTTCTCTCGAGTTACCTCTCCACTGACTCCTATATCTCTTAGTTTAGGGCCGCCCATCCCAACCATCCGTCATCCACCTGCTCCTCGAACTCGATGTCCCACTGGAACTATTCATCCACACCTTCGGCTGGACTTCCTCGTGGACATCAGGGCTGGTACGGATGGGGATCAGGTACCGGGGTGACGTGCTATCCTCAATCTGGTTGGGAAGGCAGCTTTCGTGACCGCACACCTTCGGAGTCTACCAGCATCTTCGATGGAAACTTTACCTCGGTCAATGGTGATAGCCACCATACGTGGAACATATGTGTGTTCACTCACTACGTCTTCATTAGTGCAGTTGCTGAAGGTCTTGCATAGATTGTGCTCCGTCAATATCTCCACAACGTTTGTTCTATGTTCCTCCGAGGAGATGTAGGTGCATGCCCCGACGAACGATCAGGGCAAGGCCTCATCGGTATCGACAGCGGAGATTCCGTCGCATGACTCGACGACCACGTTTCTTTGGCTCTCGTCCGAATGTACCGACACCCTATCGGTCCGAGCCAGCCTACTCGCTTTGCCCAACATTGACATCATATCCGACCTCGATTCTTCCTTCGAATTCGGAGTCAATACACGTGCCAGCCACAGCGCCCTACCCACCCTCCCAGTACTCTGCCTCATGGAGTACACCTCGACCACCCCCTGCCATTCGGTCCAGGACATGGAGCTAATTCAATGTCAGCATCTTCGATCCCGTCTCCTTTCGGTACCGGAAAAGGTTTCCGTTTCTCTAGGGTCTTTGGGTCAAAAAGAGGCGTTTTCACCTCTACGTATGTATGGATTTGCATTTACACGGATACCCACCATATTATTAATACTAGATGTGTTGATACCCTACAATTGTTTTTTTCAATATATACCCTATCTTATCGTTCACATACGCTCTCAACTAGAAAACGGGAGTCGCACTCGATACACAGCCATACCCTCCGCCAGGATTGAATGCAAATGACCATAGCCACTAGCACCGTTGAAGGCTATCGATGACACGTTCGCGTCATAGTATTGGTACTCTAACTTATTCAGGCCAATCTCGTTGCGGTACATGAACTCAGAATCCGACTCTGCTGCTTCGTTCCTACGGGACACGATCCCCGCCAACATTTGGCTTCAACTCAACGATGTGCTTGCATCCACATGAAGGGAGCAATCAGCATGGAAAAACTGCTTATAGCAGTCAGAACGTAGAGAAGGGCTGTATCGTCGTATCGATAAGTAAGGTGGTACTGTCAGATAGCCTGGGTTGAACGTACGATGCTTCTCAAATCGGAGGTTGATTCTATCATGAAGTCGTTGATATATCCGATTCCATCGTTCAGCGTGTCCGGAAGCCGCAAGGATCCATTTCTGAATTATTAGTAGTTAATCGTATATTTAAACTGAGAAGAACGAGCGCTTACTAGGAGCCCGTAAGTGACGAAGAGTAGGGTCCCTACCACGCACAAACCCAGGCCAATGAAGGGAAAAACAAGAAAGACCACTAGGATATCTCGAGCTTCCGTTGAAGTGGAAACACCAACGCCAGGTTTGTACGAGTTTACTAGGATGATCCCAAAGAGCGTTGCACTCCAGTAAGCTGTTATGGAGAAGACTGCTGGGATGAAGCCTGTAAACGCTATATTAGTCCAACCGATAGGTGACCTAGCAGTCAAGCGAAAGTGGTATCCCTTACCGATGTAGCAGAAGTACAGTGGGGCATAGACAAAGTCTAGCAGGTAGTCGTCATGAAAGAACCAAACCGCGAGTTGGCTTTTTGATCGTCTATAACGACGAATCCAGAACAGACTTATTGAATGGGTTAGGGCTGGAGCAAACCGACAGTATCCCATGATCTCACCTGAGCCCGACTGCGACCGGGATTACACAGTCCAGCTGCGTCACTAAAACAGTGCCATTTTTACGGAATTCAATCGTCCATTTCGCCCCGGATGCAAGAGCGAGGGCGGAAAGCAAGATATGGTACGGGGTTGCCCTCAACCAAGAGAATGACCCGGTGTGATTTGAGTTATGATCACCTTTATATTTTTCGGTGAAGATTGTCTCGGGCTTCGTGGAGTTCTCACTGCTAGGTTCACGTCCATGGTTTGGCCTTGGTCAATTCGACGAAGAGTACTCACAAATGAACGCCTTTCATTTCGAATTCGGCACCAAGACCACCTTCCAAATCCGAGCCTGTACGAGGGCTTGAGAAAGTATGAGGTGTGTAGAACAAAGTCCAGATTAACTTAACAGACGTACCCTTGGTCGTAGTGAGCACGACCGCAGCTCATGAAGATGGTGGCGGAATGAGTGTAAGCAATGCTGACGGCAAATAAGCGACCAACAGTTCGTTACTTAGAGGTCAGACTCAAGTCCGACTGATCTTATCTTGCCGAAGGCGGGTAACGTCGATGCCGCTTTCATCTCCGCTCTAAACCAAGTTTTGGGTTCTGCACACCATGAGCAACAGATGAGCGCGAAGCGCAAAGTTTCAACCCACTGTATAGCCAACCTTTAGCATGTCCCTCGGGCTAAACAGAGATTTATTACAATGAGTACAAGTTGCAGGTCTTGTGAGTATCCTCGTCTGTGGGATCCAAGCTCTAAGATTTGATCAATCAATCCCATCTCAGCCGTCCTAATGTCGCCCTTTCGTTACACTCGACACCTACAGGTCGTGTAGCGTCTGAGAAGAGATTGCTTCGGTATACCTTGGGGAGAGGAATAGAGGAGGTGGTATCACGAAGAGGGGTTGAACAGATGCGTAGCGGAGAAGAGACGACCTGCTAATATTGAAAGTATGAGGTATGTCAGCGGGTAGTAAACGATGTTCACCTGCGCTCTCTCTCTATTTTTCTTGGGTACCCTCATCAGGGATCCAAGCTTTCACGTACGAATACAAACCCAAGGATTCTCCGGGGTACGCCTCGTAATGAGATTCTTCGTTGAACTTGGTTATAATCGTGTTGACTTCAGTCGTCATCGCCAGCTTTCTGGGGGCACGAAACTGTCAATGAGTCGGGCAAGGGGATGTTTGTCCGGTTAGTGTTAATGAGAAAGGGTTTGGTAGAAGCCGAAACCACCTTGGAGTATCTGTGAGTCGAGTTGTAGATTTGGGATGAGAAAGGTTCACGCAACGTCGTGATTGCACGACTATGAGGCTGAACTCTCAACTCAATCACGACAGGAGTCTCATACTATCCTTCAACGTTTGAATGCTTCACCAGTTCCTGTCTCGGATGTGCATCTCCTCCGTGTTGATGAGCCCTCATGAGATAGAACCATCATTGCTGATGAAGTAGAGAGAGAAGATGGCGTGGTATACGAAGGGGAGCCTATGACCACTGTAAGTATCGGCACCCCGAGAAAATTGACGGCGAGTTCACCTTCGTTTAGTAATGCCCTCATACCCCCGTCATTTAGTGTAGATGAGTGGAATTCTCGCGTTTGGCCTATGACCAGCGATGCCATGAACCAGGATGTGGTGATGTGGCTGTGATTCTTCGTTGATTCTCATCCGAAAGCCGTTTCCGAGATAAGATCGATCTTATCTCCCAAATCTGTGAGAAAACACCGCCACATTCTCAACCATGTCAGCATTCTACATTCGAGGCCAGGCTTCCACCATCAGGCGAAATTAACTAAGAAAAACGAAGCTTAAAATTGCTACTGGCATCGTATAAATACCTTATTTCTGTGATAAAATCCTGCGTCGCTTCAAAATCCACCTCTAGGAAATGTCTTGCCCAAGCGGGAATCGAACCCTCGCCCTCTTCAAGTTGTGAAAGGCGTCTTCGGTCGATTTTCTGAGAACTAACACAGCCTGATGGATTTTTTTCCTGCCTCCATCACATGAATCCACCCGACCATTAAGGTAGAGTCCGAGTCAACCAAGGATCTTGTCTTGCTCTAGACCCCTCAACGTAACGATCATGTGCAGAAGAACGCCATACACTTGGCCAGCGCGCTCGTCTCGGACGGGCTTGTAACAGATTTACTCTCGATGCTACTTCCTGTCCATACGACATCCTGCGGAATCGGGCACTTTTCGCCACTCCCTAAGTATCTCGCTGTCAATTTCTTCGGCTTATCGGCTTCTGATGTGCATGTGTCCGCCACTACCACACGTTTCTGACGCCCTTCCGTGGAGAAAGGCAGCCGAGCGCTTATGTTACTCAAAATAGAAGATACCGAGTATGCTCATTTCGGCCTGGTGCTGCAGGATGTAGTCGGCCGATGCTTAACTGGGTTCAGCTATGCTTGTCCCTTGATAGGTGCCAAGGTGTAGTCTCAGTACCTGTGATATCGTTGATAGAACCTCTCCCAGTGCCTCGATCCCTCGTTTGCTATTGGGCGATAGAGGGCGAATTTGACCACGGAACGGATTTGTCAGAGGTTACAAGGATACGACAGGGCTACGTATCTTTCGGTCTCCGTGCTAGATGAGTGCTGTACATGCAATCAATGCATGATTCACGTTCATCTCAGGCTTGGCTTCGTGCTCAGCATCGAGGATAACTTTGTGGTTACAACGCCATGACACCGCTTCTCACTGGCCACTATATTGTCACGATAAGAGCTTTGAGACCGGGGAGCATCTGCCGCTGAGGGCTCCACATCTCGTCATTGCTCAGTTCGCGGGAATTGATGCCTCATTGGCGGCCGTACGTAGGCGCTTTTCACTGCACACCTTGCTGTAATGCATTTTAGGTTCCTTCGAGGGCATAAGGGCATGGTCCTCATATCTGTGAGATTTCAGTATATTTGTCAAGACCGATCGGTCAGTGGAATCAGCTCGTGCCATTTGATATACCTGTCAATGTCACACTCATTGGTCCTGAAAGAGCACGTTGGGATCCCCTACCGTGAACTCAGTCCTCTCGGCAGCTTTTCGGTGGCCATATAAATGCAAAGAGATTGTATGCTCCTTGGCTCACACAAATAACGGAGACAAATACCAATGTACTTTCATGGTGGTACTAGGGGTATCTCAGCAGCATTTCAAAATGTCAATGGCATCTTGATTGGTATGTTTTACCTTATGACTGGATGGCGGGACTGTTAACAATTGTTAATATGTGAAGGTCTCTCCTCAGCCCTTTTTGTGGTCGTCAGCCTCAAATTTTTGTATGTACTACGGCATTTTACTTCTCTAGCTGACCTACTTTCCTCCGGTATAGGAAGCGTCCAACCTCTAATCGTCGAGCAAAAACCTTTTACCTCTCATCAGTACTCAATCTCGCCCTTCTCGTTGGCGAGCGTGCGGCTACAGCTGCGAGAGAGGCCCAGACCCCGCTATTTTTCTGCAACTGCAGCTATACTCTGTATGCGCCGTATATTCTAGTAGACTGGAATAGAGGTCAAATTCCCATCGTAGTTCTCAATGGGAGAGACAATGTCTACACCGTACTGATAATATTTCAGCTTGCCAGGGTCAGTATATCTGCTTCATTTGTATAAAAGAAGTGCTGACAGCCAAAGTTAATAATCTAGGTCTTAACTACTAATGGCACAATTGCATATCGGGTAGCGTTGCTCACTCGAAGTAGATACACACGAGTTCTCCTGGGCTGGCTGTGGGTGGCTTGCCTCGGTAAGCGAAATTATTCTAGACCCGCAATTCAATTTTATCAATCATGTCTATGAAGGTGCTGGGATAGCCACAGTATTGATTAGGATGCGCAGTGAAGTGTTTTACTATTACACAAGCGTACCAGGTCTCCTCTGCTGGTGTATAGTATTGGGCTGCGCATTTCTATCAAACATGACCTCTACTATCAGCCTTGTATATCTCTTCGGGTGAGTCAATTGACACGGTCATTGGTATGGATCAAGTCACATTCTAACCGGACGTATACAGGAGGCACCAAGAGCTTTTAAGACTAGAGCAAAATTTGAATAGGAATCAATTGACGATATCACAGAGGATACTTGGGTCTATCTGTGAATCCGGCGTCGCTCTCTGCATCATACAGGTAATTATGGCTTGATTATTTAAAGACGGGTCTGAAATTCGGATGCACATAGCTAGTATATTTGGCAAACTATTTTCCGGTGACATGGCTGGATTACAGTCCACCACGGGGATTGGTTGGCTTTCTAGCGTTCTTACAAGCGATATATTTTGGGTTCTTGGTGGGTCAGGCCAGGACTGGGCACATAAAATCGCGCTAATTCAAATCTATAGGGAATGTATCCTGCCATCATTCTCGTTGTTGCTCATTTACAGAAATCAGGACACGGGGAAACATTTGAGGACTTTGTTGGAAGGGTATCTCAACACGAGGTTGCGAGCCGAGAGAGGATGCGTCCTCTCGCTTGACAAACCCTTGGATAACGGTCACAAGGTGAGGTTAACACCGATTCTCAGAAGCTTGCGGAACCAAAAGTCGATCGTGTGTCGCCTGAGCAGCAGCGACACAACCCATGTATTGGAACCGACATCGGGTATCATCGAGAGTGCAGCCTGAAGAGGTTCGTGCAAGAGAAGCTGTCAGGCAACGATGCGCGATAGTAGTACGATATTTATATATTCACGATTCCTTCGGAAAGTGTTTCAATCCACAATAATTGCCTCAATTCTCTACTTATGTACAGATGGACCAAGTCCGACTTTCAAGCGAGAACAGCAGTAAAACCACATGGGGGCGGTGAGCCTGAGTGGATGAAATAAGCGTGGATCGGTTGGGTAGTCCCTGTTATAGCAGCTAGAGCGATCTAGAAATACCGCAAGCGTCCGATATCCTGAAGCCTGAGGCAACTTGAAAGTTGGGCCATGATAGTTTCAAGGGGATAGTTCGAAAGATCTAGCGTAGTAGGAGAAAACGAGGACGACGAAATGAGTGATTACTCACCAACCCATCCAATCCGAAATCCAGTCCGAGAGAGAGTTCGTCTTAGCTGCCGCGACCTTTGAAAGGAAGACCGGCCGCCTCTCAACGATCGTCTTGATTTCTTCATGCCAACGCTATAGCGAGTAAGGTTGATTTCGATTGATTACGAGGTCTATCAATGTGGCTGATTCGACAGGATCAAGGTATTAACGAAGCCTCCAAAGCTCCCTCCATGCCACAGCGTTTGGATATTCGCTATGATGAATATCACCGAGGGATACATTCCCTTCGAAAGAGCGATGAATGTCACGAACGATCGCATAGGCCACTGACATTCTCACCGAGATTCCTGTATAGATAGCCCTCGACAACGCCATATGAACGTCCACGCTAGGCGATGTATCATACTTCCAGTAACACGTTACACCCAAGTAGATGATCTAGGGAAGTCGTGAGCTCGTGTGAGATGTTCTCGGTTCTGGTGAAATCAACTCTCACCTGCAATATGGAGTAGGCAACACCCGATTCAAGAATAGCCGCAAGCAGTCGCTGTGCGAGCGTCATTCTCCCAGAACCCAACCTCAACTCATCATTCAAGAATCGTCGATGCTTCCTGAACACATTCATTCAGAATCAATCTTCTACAGCGAATCCCGCCAGCCAAAGATCGGCTAACCACAACAAGGATCCAAAAACGGTGGTTGCAGCAAGGTTCGACACGACCGACGAGCACAGAAAGATATACGTGCACGCAATCAGGAACCTCTGTAATGGAGATCCCTCACAAGCGGTGACCTGGTAAAGAAGCATATTCACGACAAAGTCAAAGCTCCATGACGAGACCATGACGAATGTTCCGGTTGCTGTCGGACCTCAATCAGTGAGTGTTCATGCTACCTTGAATCATTCTACCCACCGAGACATAATAACCATGGAAGGGTAAGCAAGATCCGCGTTCGTTTACATTGACTGACCACTCCAGCTCGAAAGAGTATAGCACCGTCGCTCACTAGAACCTATCGCAGTCCAACACACTTCAGTCCATTTCGGGACCTCGGAAATGGGAAAGGAAATACCTTACCAGGAGAACCTGCAAAACGACTGAAACCGGTTCCATGCTGAAAGCAGCACCCGCTCCAAGAGCGTTATAGTCCAACGGTACATCGCAAGTTACAGTCGTGATCTGATACCTCACGTCACCAGTGAACGAAAATCGAATGACGATGGCTTCAGCGTAGAGGAAGGCGAGGATAAACAGGCTGGTCGATGAAGTTATGAAGAAGATCCAGGTTGGGATGTTACGAGTTGAACGATTCCTAGAGGAGTTTGAGCATCAGTCCCATGAAGATCATCGCACCATGCGTACCATGAAAGAGAAGAAAGACGTTACCAGAACAATAAGCCCGCAGCGCACAATAGCCCAACCGACATGCCTTGAACAACGTCAATGAGTGTCCAATAACTCGTTGGAGTGATGATAAATGGTTAGGACGTACCAATGAAGACACAATATAGCACATGTAGTGCTAGGTCTAGGGCGGTTTGATTGGGATTCCACCAGTAGTAGACTACTTCGCCTAAAGGTGCTTGCGGGAGCGAACGCGCGTCAAACGCCATAGCTCTCGTATTTTGGCGAGATTGAGAAGGAGATGATCTTCCCCCGTTAGCTGGAGCTTTTATGGCGATTTGATTGGATGGCGGTGCGAGGTATGGCTAAACAATGTGCAGTTACTCTGTGGGTCCTTTGGGTGATGTCCCATCAGGCGTCCATCGTTCAAGGTGGAGGCAGCCGAATAATGAGGCTGGACGAAGACCGTTGTGAGGTTAGATCAAGCGTATATCTGCTATCTGCGCCCGGCGAGGCTGGAAGTATTGATTAACCAAGTCAAACGCTTCATGCGACTTAGAGCAGCCATCCACCTTCTAGAAGATTTCTGAACAAGACCGGGGTCGATGTCGAGTGTGGCCCTCTCTATCCAAGTCAAGCAGTATTGGACAAGGGCCTCCTTGTGGGTGCACAGCTCTTGGAGCGCGTTCAGAGAAATACCGAAGGGAAAGGGACGACGGGCGTTTGATACACCTTCAGTGCATCATCTTCAAAACGAATCATCTCGATCGCTACCGACTTCTCATGTCAATGCTTCGACCAAACAAGAGTCGAAAACTTGAACGGGGTAGAATCTGATCGTATGGTAGTGGTGGGGGAGCATCGAGAAGAAAGTGAATCAAGAACGGGGTGATGAATTGGGTAGTCGAAGGCGCCGTCGTGTTGGTCGGCTTGGGCGCGTCGGGTGATGGCTTGGAAACGGTCTTCCATATCATTGGTTTCGTGCCATAGAGCGATCTAGGTGACAGGACGTCATACCTAAGGAAGGTGTGGCGGAAACTGTATCGTGTAGATACCTTGAAGAGAAAGCTGAGCACCGAAGATGAGAGTGAGAGTGAGAGTTGGCGTATCTCACTTCGCCGGTTCCCTACTCCGTCATGCTCCTAGTTTCTCTACCAATGCTTCCATGGAATGGTCCCTCTCTCAAAGAACCAAACGACTCCTCCACTCATCAGGTCGTATTGCACCTTGTTCACCCGAAGTGTCCGATCGTGGTGAAAAAGAAACGGTATAGCAGCGCAGGAGCTAGCTATAACAGAGGGCGTGAGATATCAAGGGGGATCACCTACGAGAACGATGACTTACATTCCCAGCATAAACGAGGTGAACTGTTAACCCAACTTCAACCGTGTTCTCATCTCGCTCATTCAACCTCGACGTCATTGCCTCACAAGGGTTCACGGCCGTCGTGCTCAATAGCTGGGTTAAGGGGTTGAACGAGTTCTTGGTCGGGATGTAGAGCGGGCGTTGATCCCTGACAGGATTCCGAATGTCAGGCGCAGTCTCACGCTCAGGCTGGGCAAACACATGCGATGCGCGAAGAGTCATGAACGCTGAAAGGACATCGTGGTGGAGAGTGCCGGTAAATTTCATGGAGGAAACCGAAGACGGGGAGGCATCGGCTGGTAGGAAGGAAGCTGAAGAGTGGCCTAGAGGGACGGTAAGTATACAGAATCAACGAGAAAGTTGAAGTTGACCTGCCTTCCACATCCTCAATTTCTCGTCGATTAGACTGTTAATTGCTCGATATAGAGAGGGCTCTACCACCACTCAGACCTTGAGTATAATTACGATGCTCTCCCAGCTACCTCCCACTGACACCAGTTCCTCGGATGAGAGACGACAGAGGATGGCGTGTTGAAGACAGTCTCTGCGTCGTGCAGGTGCGGTTATATAGATGTTGAATGGGGTTGACGTTTCCAACGACGTGTTCCACGAGTAAGAAGAAAGAAGGGGAGAAAAGGAGACAACATCGCGGAGGGGAGATACGGAGCAGGGCAGAACATCCTATGATTTTGACAGGCATTTCGAGTGAACATCAAGAGGGTCGAGTCCAATCTTACCTGTACCCGCTCGCCACCTTTCAAGACGTGAACCATGTCCATCCACATCTCCGCCGAGGTCTGCTTTCCTCAACACCAACCATCCTAAGCTACCTGAGCATACCAAGCCCTTGACGACGTAGCTGAAGTCGACGGATTTTGACGAGAGTCAAGAGGGGAGCTAGGTCGAGATGTGACGCTAGGTTCACGTGGTAGTATTTGCGTGTATGACCGAGTGGGGGGGTATGTTTGGCGAGCTAAACATTTTCCGGAGACTTGTAAGCTTCGGACAAAGTATAGGTGGCTAGCGGGAGTTCGACATACCTTCACTGATCCAGATTGATATGAACAACCACCATCAGTTCGACCTCTATCATTTCCTCCTCCCTTCACTAGGATGTCTGACGTAGGAAAGGATTACAAGAGCATGGGCAGCGTGATAGGTGAGGAGCAACTAAAGCGGCTCGAGATGTGGTAAGTATCCGGTGTCCAGACGCCAAAAAGGCTGAGGGCAGCTAACCTTCATTATATGGCATCGAGGTATGCTGATTTCCCCTCGTTGGTTGAGAGAACGAGTTCGAGAGGTTCGGTGTGGTAGCCAAAGTATGAGGAAACAAGACGACTAGGGATGGCGACGTTGTGATGAGTGGCTGTGTTTCTTGGACAACTCAGATCCGATGTCCGCTGCCGTGATAAGATCGATCTTATCTGCCCTTCACCCCAATCCTGGAGCGCCACCTACCGCCACTTCTTGAACAGTTCTCTCGTGTTCGACATGCACACACACACACTCTCTCTCTCATCTTATGTTTGCTCAACACCCATCTTAATTCTTGAAAGGCCAAAAACAAAAGAAAGACATGATGGAACACTCAGACTCAAGCTTGCGTTGAAAATTTCTCCATCCGTCGGTTGCTTCAGTTGTTGACCACTCCAACGTCCGTTCACGTTTGCATATTCGCAATTTATCCTCCTTCGACACATTCCTGGCTCTTTCCAGTGAGAATACCTTCAAGCGAAAGAACATGAGGATGGGAAGAAATTGAAAGACAGCATGTGCCATGATTTGTTCTGCATGCGGCGAGCACCCTCTCAGCCCCTGCCGTGTTCCGAGCCTATTCGCGTTACCCATTTCAAGATTCAACACCCGCGACTACGGTTCCATTCTTTCTTCTGTTGGGGTGTACGCATTCTACCTGTCAACATGTCTCCAGTTAAGCCGCATCTCGCTCGGCTCAACCGCTTGGACCGTTACTCGGATTTGCCTCTGATGGCCTTGAAGAACTGGTTCCGTTGACGACTCTGACAAGGACATTGTACAGAAGATCAACATTTTCAAGTCCGGAGAGCCTGATATTTGAGAGATATCCCGTCTCAGGAAGACCGCCACCCTCTAGAGGAACGATTGAAACCTTATTCGGAATGCTTGACGCCTTCAATGCTCGTGCAAACCACCCGAGGAGCTGGACCGAAAGACTCTCGACTTTTACGGGTAGTTTTCATTCCTATCAATCTCGAGTAACACTTTGGAGGAATAGCTATGAGCAGCTGGTAATCTGACGATGGAACTAATGATCAACCCTCCCTTGGCACGGATCCTTCAGCCAATCCGATTGCAGAAAGGCGGAAAATTGGACGAGAAAACAATTGTCCTCTCTCTGATGCATTCGATTTAGTGAGTTTTGACCATAGGCGAAGCCATACTCGTCCTTGTTAGCTCTGCGATGATGACCGAAGAATGCAAAGCTATCGCTTCCGCTGATAATTTTGCATGAGATCCGTATGAAACCCTTAAAAAATCCGTCTAACCTTTCCAGTACATCTGTACGCTGGAGTATATAAAGACTGTGAAGGGTTATCTAAACATCAACGCATCGCGTTACCAACCTTTCAAGCTCATTACACTCAGGCTCATTCTTGAAGTTATCATGCACAACCTCTTCTCAGCATTCATCTTGGTTGCCTGCTTCGTCATTGCTCAAGCTCGCGCCCAGGATATTTCCCGTGGAGCTATCTGTACGTTCTCTCTCTCTTCGATTTCATGAATACGAACCCCAGATCATTGACACTCAGCGCATAGGCTCGTATTACCCAGGGGATGCCGTCGATAAACCCTCGGGTCTTCTCAAGTTGCAGTGCGCGGAAGGATTGCAATGCTGCGATACGTACATCAACAAGGAGAAGACTCAGAAGATTTCGATGTAAGTCATTCCTACATTGATGTCGGGTTGTATTAGTACTGACATTGGGGCAAATAGATGCTTGGAGAGTTGCCCGAAGTATGCCACCGATCGCAACTCGGACGCGGACGCTCCTACTGATGATGATCCATCGCCGTAAGTCGTTTGTACATGATCGTAGGGTCGAACGAGTACTGATGTCGGGGCAAATAGCCCTTGCAAAGGACGTAGGGTCAAGAAATACAGAGTAGACCCTAAAACTGGGAAGAGAATTCTTATCGAGGACAACTGTTACGCAACCTAGAGCAGGGGACATTAGTGACAGAGTAGCACGGCATTGTTCAACTCTGGTTATAGGCCTTACTCCCTCCCGGCTACACACCTATATAGTTCTTCCATTTTTATGAAGCGTTTCACGGTTTCGGCGAATATCTTTCCGAGAAAAGTGACCAATCGTGAAATACCTAGAAGGCGCTGAAATCACCACTTTTGATCTTTTCGAAGCCAAGTAGATAACTGAACCCCCAACCCAGCTCAAGGGCCCATCACTCACTGAGCTTAACCAACGTCAAATCTTCCATTCTGCTGAAGCCGCGTTGAATCCCGAACGAGCTTTGCGCATCAAGATCCTTCTACGATGTTCGCTCGTTTAGGTTGGACTAAGTTGAATTTTCAACGCAATCCTTATCTCACGAAAGGAGGTAATCGAATAAAGTTCACGCTGTTTGAGTAATCGTGCAATAGCAAAGGTTCTCTAAGAACCATTTTCTGGGGGTGTGTGGGATATATTTCTGAATGCATATGGATGTTCGACGTACCTTCAACCAGGCGAATGTGATGACCAGAGCAGGGTTGAGCGTATCATGAACGGATGGGTAAATAGTGGTGGGGATGGGAGACACCATAAACGGGTAAGGCTGGCTCTAGAAGCAGATAATAGCATGTCGGTTCATACAAATGCTTGAGCATGTGGCTCAGGAATGCATCAAAATAGCGGCGTTGGATAGTAAATAGACCGACAAAATACTACCAGTCCAGCCAACAAATCTATCTGAGCTCAGTCGTGCAGGGCACTGCAGGTATACCCCTCAAGGCCACGTTCATATTCTATGAGTCTGAATGAAACGGATTTTGATCATTTGACTTTCAGAAGGTCTGAAGTCCTCTGTAGAAGGGGTCTACTACCTAGCGATTCTCAAAGAGACTGCTGCATTCCAGAACTAAAGTCTGATCCGGGAACCGAGATCACCTAGAGCTTTTACATCCCCGCGATCCATCTGAGCAGCCCAACCGAGAAAGGCTCGACATCTCTAGTTGCTCTACATTGTGATCAATATGTACGTATTATTGTTCGAGTATATTGCCGATTCTAGGTTGTAATTCCCCGCTCGATGGAACGCCAACCGACCAACCTAACCTTGGCATCGAAGTGTTTAGCCAATCCAGGTGCAGAAGAATGGAAAGCTACGAGATAGTCCTTCTCTTTGGTAGAGTACCGTTGCTCTAGCCAATCGTGTCCACATGTAACGCCAAACTAGGACCTCTTTAGGAGTTATTTCTACAACGCCACCCCCCGAAGTACCCAATATCACAACAACTATCTCGCTCCTAACCTTCGTAGGATGTCCGTGCGTGGTTCTCAGCCATTGCATCGATGCTAACCTTTATCAGATACCTCGACGAAGGAGTATTTAAAGGCTACAAAATCAGGATGAGGAAGCAGCGCACTGCGTTACAAACTGCCCAGTATCATCATCTCTAGCAATACTTGAACTAACCATGCGCTCTCTCTTATCCGTCTGCATCTTGGCAACCTTCCTCGCCGTTACTCAGGTTTGCGCACAGAAGTTAACGGTCGGATCTATCTGTCAGTTCTTTCTCTCTCCATCTCTCTTGTTGTCCAAATTAGGGAGCGCAGGTCACTAACACCGCGTACACAGGCTCTTATTACCCAGGAAACGTCATCGGTAAACCCACCCGTATCACCAAGTTGGCATGTCCGTCTGGGTTGCAGTGCTGCGAGACCTACCTCGACAGTACCAAGAAGCAGAAAGTCTCACTGTGAGTAATCCCATGTGACGTGCCGTTTATAGGGGAATGCTGATGAAAGCCAACAGTTGCTTGCGAAATTGCCCCAACTACGACAAGAGCGACGACTACGACGACGACGACGACGAGGAATATAGACCTGGAAGACCTGGGAAAGACGGGAAACCCAAGAAACATAGTCAACCTGGTGACGACGATGATGACGACGACGACGACGATGATAGACCAGGAAGACCAGGAAAACCAGGAAAACCGGGAAAAGGTGGGAAACCCAAGAGACCTGGACAGCCTGATGACGATGATGAGGACGATGATGATGATGATTCCTCCAGGCCAGGCAAGCCAGGACGTCCTGGTAAACCCGGGAAAGGCGGGAAACCTAAGAGACCAGGTCAACCTGATGATGACGATGACGATTAGAAGCTTGGTTGACCACGTACTTAGCACAACGAAGCACGATTCATTAGGTAGTTATATTTCAATCTTCTATGCACTTGTCATTACAGCTTCCCGTTATAGCTGCTATATTTCAATATGCCAATGTAAACTTCCGACTCTACTGTAACAATTTCGAAGGGAAATTATGCATACTGTTATTCTTGAACCATGTTGGCCTGTTCGGAGTTCCAGTAGCGTTAGAGTTGCATCGTGATCCAGCTCCTACTCGTGCAAGCAGATGAGCCTTGAGCCGCCGAGATTGAAAGTCTCCCACTTGAGGAGAATAGCATATAAGTTGGTACGTAGAGTTTAAGCGGGATACTCAGACGTACCTTACACCGCCTTCGCATTCATTCCATCCAAAACCAAAGCACTACATCCCGCACCACCTCATTCGCAGATACTTGGCACCGAACCTGAGCCCATATCGGATTAGTCGCACGAAAGGCCAGTAGCAGAATAACCACGTACAATAAGGGTCTCACTTCAGCATCTCCATCTCCTTCGCTCTGGCCCTCTATCAATATACACGCTGGTCATGAGCGCCTTCATTGACGGAATGCGTGACGCCACTGAAGGCAGAGGTGACAGAGGGAATTGACGGGGGTCGGGGGAAATGTCATAGCAGAGATCGTATTCTTGGCTGAATAACGATGTAGCACCAGAGAAGTTGCAGAGTGCTGCGACTCAAAGGCGCCGCTATAGCTCGTTACGAGGAGTATAGCGAGCTGGCCAGAGAACATTTCGAACATACACCACACCCTCCACAGATCCATATTCCCAGTAACGCACGAGGAGAGAGAGAGATTGAGTCGAGTTTGGTTATACGAGTCTCCAGCGCTAGCGTACCCAGAAGTCTAGCGACGTTGATCCAGGAAGTGGATGGTGGTCGGGTTATGGTTGACGACGTTGGGTTTGAATCAGCATGTGGATAGTGGCGTATTTATCGATGGTGGACTATCCTAGCTGATACTGTGAGCTTCTCTGAAGCGAACCCGGGGGCATGGAAGAACGAAATACCTTGTTCGTTTAAAGACGAAACTTGACCTCACCCGTCACCATCTCTTCCCTTCTAGAGGGTATACCAACCAATCTTGTTTGGTCGTATACATCCCGTCCAACGGGGAAGGATCCCAGCATGAAAGGTGGAGGTACGAGGGATCCTTGGTTACAGTACTTGAGGAAGGGTTGGAGCACGATGATGTCCATGCGATAAAGACGCTCGAGTTTTCGCGTAAGATGCTGCGTTCGAGTAGACACATGGATACCAGATCGCTGTCATCATATAACTTTCGCTAGTGTATACCGTGAGCTAAGTGAACGGGATAGGGACGATACAAGACCGACGTACCTCTCCTGCCCGACAGGGGTGACCCAACTGAGGACGTGCTCGTATCTCCCTCTCACCGCCGATCAGCCACCCGCAGTTGTCTATGTTGAGGCCGTAAGTGGGGCATGGGCGTCACGATTGAGGGGCGGTTCGTGAAGTAGTGTATTCACCAGGTGTGAACTATCCTGAGCTCGAACTATGAGCTCCTCCAAGTGAATGTAGGCGATACAATATTCACATACCTTGCTATACTGATTAGACGCAGTTCAATCTCACTTGTTCCCACCTCTTCTCCCTCCCCCGATGCTACAACCACCAGAGTCGCATACGCGGCGTCCAACGGGTACGGATCCCAGTCGGAAAGATAGGGATACGGGTAGTAGTTGACCACAGAGCTTGAGAAACAGTCGCATCACGACGCTGGAAAGGTATTTGAGCTTCGGCCGAGGGCATCACGCTCAACAGAGAGCGGAGAAGTTCGGCTCTCCATAGGAGAACAACTATCATTGGTGGATACTGTGAACGTCATTGAAGGGAATACGAATGACGAAAGGTGGACACACCTCTCGTGCCTGGCGGAGGCGAGCCAACTACGTCCGTGCTCCCATTTTCCTGTCAGCCTCCAGGATCCGTCGCCGTTTCGACCGAGGTTGTAGGATTCGCCAGCGGTGAGTAGGGTTTCCCATTGAGAGGTAGAGTGTTTGAAGTCGTCCGAACTTGACCCGAGGCCCTGAGTCGCTGTGTTTCTAGGGCCGTGCGTTTGGACTGGCGTTGGTTGACATACTCCTCTTGCGGAGACGGAAGGCGAGATCGCCGAGAAGGTATAGAGGTAGGGAAGAGATAGCGAAGATGTCGACGACGAGAAAAGAGAAAGAACGAACAGCTTGACTCGGATCAGAAAATCCGATCGACTGGAGGTCTGGTCCAATTGGACCAGTGGACCAGACCTGCCGACCGCTTTTGATGTCGGCTCAGTCCGCCGGAGCCATATTTGGAAGGTGCCTTGCCACTTGCTTCCGGTTTCGTCCAACACAGGCCATTGAATTCGAATCTTTTGCCGGTAAAAAGGATAATTAATCGATAATTCCAGGCATGGTTCTCTATTCTCCAGCTCTTTAGAATGTCTAAGCTATCTTCCGCCCACTAGGCCTCTTTTCTTCTGATGTTAGGCTGACCGGGGCTCGGTTCAATGACTTGCAAATGCCCGAACGCAGCCAGAGCAGTGGCAAGTCGATATCTATCACCATCTTTCGCATAATTGGAGGCGAGAAATGCACAGAAGAGTCTCGAGTAGCTATTTACGGTATATAGGCCAATATCTTTCGAAAAGGACTTCAAACCGACCCTAGCTTACCTATGAAAACGGTGAAGCACGTGAGGTCCGGTCTAGAGGCCTGGTCTGATTGGACCAGACTTCCAGTCGATCGCATGTTCTCCATTGATCTTGTCTCCTCTTTGCCCAACCTTCTCGTCATCAGGAACGTTAGCGCTCGTTCAGACTCGTCCTTCTGGCTCCATCTTGCTCGGGTTCGGTGTCTTGGTTGAGGTTCTTCTGGAGGAGAGTTCGTCCGAGATGGCAGACGAGAGTGGAGATCTTGGATACGATTGAATAGACCCCGGCTTCATCTCATCTCTCCTTTACTACGCCTTCGAATTAAGAGGCTATCGAACACGTCGACCCAAGGAGATGAAGACGAAGCGTTACCAAACTTGAGGCCTGAGGCATAGAATGCACAGGTGTCGGTCTTCTATTGTTCTGCTTCGCTTCTCACACGACTCGGGGATTCAAGGAGATATAAATGAAGAAGTGGACAACTCTGTGTACTGAATACATCTTCTTTGTGCTTCTCTCGTCAACTGCTTATGCCAACCGCTTTCGCTTCCTTGCAGTCGGCCGTTACCAAACCTTGGATAAGATGGAATCCTCGATGGCCATCTTGGAGGTAGCTTAGGTGGACGGAAATGGAGCCGTGGAAAGAACCGGGAGTCGGGCGCAGAAGAGAAAGCTGCTGTCAACCTGAACGATGATTCGACAAGCAACAAGCACAATGTAGTTATGCTCTCTTGACGGCCGTTATCACAGCCGTAGGAGTCTTATCCATTTATCTGTCCTTCTAGGACAGTGCCTCCCCGATTGGATATGCCTCAAATATCTTACCATAGAGCAGAGTTCGTATAGGATGGTAGGTGGAGAACGGGTGGATGATAATAAATGAACCACCCCTCAGCGAGGGGTACTAGATTCGGTTGAGTCATCCCTATTTCTTCCTATTCCATTACTCATACATCTCCCAACCTATCAGCCGTCGAGCACATTTACCACCTGAAGCGGAAACAAAACCTAGCATGAGGGATAGAATCATTCCTCGGCACTCCGCCTTCCTCTCGAACCACCGACCACATGTTAACTCCTCTACGTGTCTCTCTCTATCCAGTCCAGTATCACACCAACGCTCATCCTAGCGTCATCTATCGTCCCAAATGTCGCCGCACAAAGCCAAGTATCTTTCTCTCGGTGAGATGTGTATGTCAGTCTTTCTTTCTTGATTGAACTGTCTCAACTCGATTTAGATTACCTCGTTTATAAGGTCAATATCTTAGCCAGGACAACTTTGACTTCGCCAATACGGTATTATGAACGCCGAATACTTCAAGTTGTCAGGTCTATCAACCCCACGAACCGACTCATATCTTCGCTACTTGCCACTATTCTAAGATTGGTGCTGAATATATATATGGTTGTAAACAGATCCACTAGCACCCACATTGCATGACTCAGTTGACAGTCGCTCGATTTCATAGTTCCATGACATAAGAACAAATGCAATAGTAATTCAGCATACACAGCAACCCAGAATGTACCGAGAACTACGGTTCCCTGCCTCCTAGATAGGACTGATAAGTTTCCTATTTATTGGGCTGCAGAGAAAGCTTTAATGGCAGTGTCTAAGGCAGTGTCGAGTTGGGTCTTCAGAGCATTCAAAGCCTCGGCTTGGCCAACCTAGAATATGAACGATCAATATTGTTTCTTTGAAACGAAGCAGAAATGATAACTCACAGGAACATTGCTAAGCACGATGGTGGCGAATTCTGAGGTACGAATATTGAGGATTTGAAGGTTGGCCAGAACGAAAGGAGTTCTTCCAATACTGTTGAAGTCGGCTTGCTTCTTAACCAGTTCAGTGAGGGTGGCCACAGTAGTGGACACGATGGGACCCAAGGCAGTAGCGAGATCCAGAGTCTCAATGATGGTGAATGTGCCGGCACTCTAGAGTGAGAGCAAACGGTTGCTGAGAATGGTTCAACTAAGAGGCGTCGGAAGATATACCTGGGCAGCGCTGCTCGCATTGTCAAGTAGAGTGGCTAGAGTGTCAACGTCGTTGTCAAGGGTCTGTTAAAGTTCCACAGAGGGCCGTCAGTGACGATAGAAATATTAACAGCAGTGTTCTGTCTACATACTAAAGAACCGTTCAAACCCGAGCCTGGAAATGCGTTGACATCTTTGGCAATTACGTTGAGCTGAGGAACAATTTGCTGATTGAGAGCATTGACAAGGGGAGTTGCGTCGGCGAGGCAAGAAGTCACGGCAGCGGCAAGAGCAAAGAGAGAAGTCAATCGCATGTTGGGTATGGTGTTGAGAACGGATCGAGGTTGGATCGAGGATGGAATGACAATGGATCTCGGTAGAAACCTGAGTGGTTGGCTGGTTTCTTTCGTAGATCTTTTATAGTCTGAAAGGACGAGCCCTAAAGCGGAACGTACCAAGCCTGCTGTCGAAGTCAACCTGTAAAGTAAGGTGTGACACGGCCTGAAGTAAATCCGACATCTTAGTCTCTTCGAATTCGGTTGCGCCTCTTCCGCCGAGCACACGTGCAATCACGTTTGTATTCATGATGAAATTCTGTGCGCATGTGGAGACTTTTCAGGACTAGACGCTCACTTTAGTCACGGCAATCGCAGTGGGAAATTTCGGTAACAAGAAATGAACGTCATTCGAGTGAATTAGGCTGTCATCTTCCTCTAGAAGCCAAATATTATTCTATTTCAGAGTCACGTAAACCTTCAGTGCTCCCTGATCGGACATTATCGCCTACCTGTAAGACGAATGTATTATTGACATTATGCTTGTTCCGGGAATATGACCATGGCAGCAGATGACAGACTGCAATTGATGAGCTTGGAGAAGTCGAGGGTTCCGAGAATGTAGACGGGAGCAGCGATACTCGTATAGCTGCAGCTCCAAGCTCAAATACACAAATATCGATTTCGGTTGAGTATTTGACCCCTCCTCCCTTGCATATTTCTCATCAGGCCGTCAAGCGATTCCACGTGTTGCCGTTTCGGCCCATGAACCTCTTCGTTGGAAAGCACCAGCTCCTGTCGCCGGCTCATCTTGTAAGTCTTCTGCATTACATCGCAGTCGCTGATAGTAGCGGAGAGTTTGCTCACTCCGACACTCCTTCAAACGAGCAGAAACTGGCGTACGAACATCCTCAATAGATGAGGTGACGATGGTGGGTCTAGAGCCCAGGTCTTCCGTTCCTAACGGATGCAAGGACAAGACGTCAGCCAACAGTAGGGTCACGAGGATTTACCCGTGCACGAGGAGTGGAAAGGGTAGCCGAATATGCGCTAGAACCCGTCCTAGCCAAAGGTGGTGAGACCCAGGTCGCAAGACCGTCAGCAATGACAGCGTGCATAGTGAGTCGAGACAGTGGTTGGGGAAGGGTTTGTGGAAGCGGGGTCCAACTATGGTTAACAGCTGTTGGCGGTAAAGGAGGTGGCTGCGACGTTCCTTGCGTTGGTCGATTTTTGCACCATTACGTGTGTCCAGGAGAGCGTGGCTACAGTAGCCCAGGCGGTGGCTGGTGGTCGAGTGAGAGTCGACGCCATCGTATCCAGGTGGCCACGTGTAGGGGTGAAATATCCTTAGCTCAATGTGTAAGCTCTTCGAAAGTGAAAAAGGGCGATGGAAGATCGACCTACCTTTCTTGCCTCGTTGACGCAGCCCAACTTCACCCGCCCCTGACTCTTCCCTCTCAGTAGCACACCAACCAGCCTTCGTATGCATCCTGTCCAACGGATGGGCCCAGTCTGCAAGGTGGAAATATGAGGAATCGTTGACCGTAGTGCTTGAAAGAGCGTCGAGTCTAATCACGACGCTGTCCAAGCGATGAAGACGGTCGAGTTTCCCTGCAAGATACTGCGTTCGAGTAGACAGGCGGAGACCAGTATCTCGGTCAAGATAGAACTGTCGCTAGTGCATACTGTGAGCTACGCTGAAGGGGATAAGGACAATAGAGGAACGACGTACCCCTCGTGCCTGACAGAGGTGACTGACCCAACCAAAGACGTAGTCCCGTTTTCCTCTCAGCGAAAGTAGCCGCCAGGATTCGCCTATGTTGCGACTAACGCTTGAGCCAAAGACGGCACGATCGAGTGAGCATTCGTGGGGCATGGGATTCTCGAAGTGTGAACGATCCTGAGCTCGAACTATGAGCTCCTCCGAAGTGAATGTAGGCGATACAATATTCACATACCTTGCTATACTGATTTAAACGCAGCTCAATCTCACTCGTTCCAAGATCCTCTCTCTCCCCCAATGTTACAACCACCAGAGTCATATCCGTGGTGTACAGATCCCAGTCAGGAAGGTAGAGATACGGTTATTCGTTGACCACAGTGCTTGAGAGACAGTCGCCTCACGACGACGCTGGAAGATGTTCGAACTTGGGCAGAGGGTGTTCCATCCGTAAGGGAACAGAGAAGCTAGCTCTTCATAAGGATAGAACTTTAGTGAATACTGTGAACGTCATTGAAAGGAATACGAATGACGGAAGGTGGACATACCTCTCGTGCTTGACCGAGATAACCCAACTACGTCCGTGCTCCCGTACTCCTCTCAGCCTCCTATGACCGTCAGGATCAGTCACCATCGAGTTTGCAGGATTCGCCAGCGATAAGCAAGGCTTTCGAGTGAGAGTGTTCGAAGTTGTCCAAAGTCAAGTCAACCAGCGGCCATGCGTCGCTGTGTATCTAGGGTCGTGCGTTTGAACTGGCGTCGGTTGATATACTTCCCTTGCAGAGTCAGATTTTGGATGTGCCAAAAAGGCAGAGGAAGGAAGGGAGAGAGGAGAAGAGAAACCGCAAATGGTGACGACAGGAAAGAGACAGAACGCTTTGACAAGGTGGGTGTCCTGCAGAGTTGCTAGATCCGAGGTCCGCTTCCGTGATAAGATCGATCTTATCCTCCCTTTGCCCAATCTCGTGACCAGCAAACGAACACCGCCACTTGGTCACCAGGCTCGTTCTCGTTCATGTCCAACCTCTTTTGCACCCAGAACTTTCCCAAATCTAGCCCGCTCATCCAAGGATCTAACGACACTGCTTGCCACCAAATTAGGCCGAAACGCAGGAGGGATTGTGAGTCTGTGACGAGTCGGATGCAGAGGGCACTTTGGAGGGCATACGTATTACAATGGTACAAGAGATATGGTACGTCTAACTTACCGTCTTTACATTTCGTGTATCCCTCACATAAAAGAAAGGTTGTTGGTATAAGACGTACATTTCTTCCATGACTCATGTGTCTCATTCCGATTCTGTCGCTTCGAATTGATGTATACAGGCCTTCGATGACAGTTTTCTGTGTAACTTTCACGAGCGCCCGCCCATTTCCAAATCTTCCCATTTCCACGAGCACAGAAGTCTTTACTTTGTATATTCTTTTATGCTCGTTTACTCTATCTTATGTAGCAGCAACATCTCTCTTTGCGCTTTTGCTTTGGTATTATGCAGGCACGTTTGTGCATACCTGTTTCCGTTCGTCTGTTACTGTCAATGGCTCTGTGATCAACGTCTCCGGGATCAAGTAAGAAACGGAGATATGTACCTGTATCGTTGAAAGGATGTCCGTCTAAAGCATCCTCAAGCAAAAGTGGGATTAAGCTAGCGCTGGATCGGGAGGCCAAAACGCGAATCCTGATACTGAATTTGGTCGCCGACAACAGTGCGAGGACGCGGATGAACAGCGCGTGGCCGACTCGTTCTTCTTCTCTCCGTAGAATTTGTGGTATTTCTGTCTCCCTGACCCTTCCACCAGTTCCATACTTCCTCCACCGCCGTCCATGCAGGTATGGCTAACAATACAATGGCCAGGACTTGACCAAAGGACCACTCGTTTTCTTCATGCTGCAATAGCGGGGAATTTCTGGAAAGCATCTTTTCGATGTCCAGAATGAATATTGCTGGACCTGCAAGGCCAATAAGAGCACTCGGTACCCACATAATCCGAAGAATCCAGGTGTCCAGCTTGATAATATCCTGGGGCTGATCGTCTGAACTAGTTACAAGCCGATTTATGTCGATTCTTCTCCAGGATCTGGGGAGTAGTGGAATACTCGCATAAACGCAAAGTAATATCAAACCAACTGCTGCAAATACGCCCCACACCACCAATGAAGCGTGGCGTAGTCGTTCATCCGCAAGACTAATCTGTTGGCTGAATAGGCTGAACGACACTAACTGTCGGCAATTGCCTACCCAGCCCGATTGCCAAGATGGAAGTACGATCCAGATGTAAAGCCCAAGCGCTGGCATTAGCAGATTACCTGCGAGTGAGCCCAAGAAAGTAGCTGGGGTTAATATCATCTGTATGAGGGGGGTTTTCGTTAAGCTTCTGTCGGAGAAATTGATGGCGCTCATAACAAAGGTGTTCATGATACACAGTTCGAGAACAATGAGGGCGTGAAATGCGCTGAGTTTGCCCAAGATGATCTGGATCAACGTCGTCACAAGAAGAGCGACGAAGGTGGTAACGATAGCACGTCGAACATCGTGAAGGATTTTTGCCTGTCTTTCAGCGATCCTGTGCTGACTGCGAGCAATTGCAACAGTGACGACGCCCAAGATCGCTTGGCCATAAATTGAGACTCGTATGCCAATCCCTGTGACGTCAGGGTTAGCCAAGATAGTACAATCGAGCTGGCGGGACATGATGGGGAGATAAATGAGCAGATCCACACACGCAACTAACTCGGTCAATGGTAGCTTTATGTGATTCGACAATTTCCCGTCCGTACCTGAGCTAGGGGCTGTGTGAATCATTGTAGCTGCCATGTTTCCTTATCCGGAACTATGGAACTTTTGTATTCGACAGGGCTTCAAAAACCTTCATGGTTTCAAGAACGTGAAAACTCCAGTGACAGTTCCGATCAACTTGAGCCAAGCGAATGTCCTGGATACCGAGCACAACAACTTCGTCAAGAAGCTGATAGAAATCAATTTAGCCAATGATCATGCTTGGCACTGGGTCACACGATCGAGAGTACGGTTGGTGGCAAGCACTGATCAACTTCCGACAGTGAGAGTAGATTGACAGGTCGTGGAATCACGATGTATGGTGGGGCAAAATACATCTCAGTGATAAAAGTCATTGATGGAGTACCAATCGTACAACGCAGGTATCCTCCCTCCGATCACTGGCGTCGATCCCAGATCCCACACTCTCCCTCGACAATATCACCCGCATATGTCGCCACGGTTCTCGCAACCAGGCTTATCCTCATTCCAACGAGCAGGATCCGCTCCCAATAGATCATGATCGTTCGGAAGAGGCTAGAACTGCGACTGCGCCATTTCCAGTCCATGCAGGCACGCTGTTCATCGCTCTTGCTTCGGTGCAGCACTTCCTTTCCACTCGAGGCTAGTAACAGTTTCCCCGCGCTAGCCGTCGGAATGGGCGAGATGGGTGGTACTGCTGAGATTGGAGGTAACAGAGAGACGAAGTGCACCAGAAATCTGCAGACTACGACTCAGAACCGCTGCTATAGCTAATTACTGGAATATGGCGGGCTGGCCTGATAGCAGTACGAACATGCACCGTACCCTCCACCGACCCATATTCCAAGTAACGCACGAGGAGCGAACTCGAGTCGGTTTACGTCGCGTAAGATCTCATGGGGCGTATTCATCTAGACGCATTTTGTGCTCCTTCCCCCAGCGTAGTGGTCTCCGTACTAGGTAGGATGCTCCCAGCACCCAGTGGCAACGCTGCTCAGGTGGTGGATGGTGGTGGAGTTTTAGCCGAGGATGTTACGTCTGAGTAGTCACTCATAGAAGTAGAGCCGTGTACTTGGGAAGGGTGGAGTACATAACCTAAGTTTGTCATGAGTTCATCTGAAGCGAATATAGACGCTAGAAAATTGTCATACCTCTTTCTTCCAAACTAACGCAGCTCCAGCTCAAACCCACCCATTCCCAACACTTCATCGTCTTCATGCCAGACACGACTCCATGGCCAGCGGGCGTAATGGCGAGCATCTCGTTTGGATGGGGCACGGAGACTCTGCAACCACGGGGCGTGCAGGACGGTTAAGTGATGACTTAGTCGTTCAGAAAGACGGGAAAGCGATTACTTTGGCTCAAGCGCAGCGTGTTGGGATAACAACGTGGGGCTGAGGCTAGTTGGTGGGTACTGTAAGCGTTGGAGTGGGTACAAGGGAAGGAACTTGGACGCACCTCTCAAAGTTGACTAATATGAGCTGACGACAGACATACTCCCATCTTCTCCTTAGCGCTCTATAATCGGTTTACGTCGCTCAAGTCACTAGTGCCAGCGATAGCGTCCACATGTAGACGTCGTTGGAGGTGACTGTTTCGCAGCGTGCTTGACTTTTCTCAGGATGGTTTCGGTGCCTAGAGATTCGATGACGTCGTTCATGGGGAGAAAGGTGAACTTCGGGGTGTTCTAGTCGAGGGTTTCGAGTCCGAAAGACCGTGTGGTTGTGTAGGAAGAATCATCCTACACTTATCTATGAGCTCCTCCGAAGGGAATCTGGGCGATGGAAGGTTCACATACCTTTCTTGCCTCACTGACCCGACTTTGTCCACATTCCCGAATACTCCCTCCTCACTATTGGATATCATGTTCTGCAATGTTCGGAGTCGTTTTGGACGGTCAGTGGTGTGGAAGATATACCAACTGGTTGGTATAGCACGTTGCGTGAAAGACTGCTCAGCGATTCCCCTGCTCGCTCGAATTCAGCAGAGGATGTTGCGGTTGAGTAGCAACGCGACCTTCAGGGCAATATAAGTTTGCTTGGTAAGGACTGGACGAATACTGTAAGACACGTTGACGGGAATGCGAGCGGAGGGAGCTGGGCATACCTCTCTACGCTGATAGGGATGCCTCGACCGCGGCCGTACCCTCATCTGCTTCCCAACGTCCTAGAAACATCGTAGTTGGTCAATGTTGAGACCAGATGTGCAGCGTTTGTCTTTGGGAAGAGAATTCCTCGAGGAGAAAATGAGGCGCCCAGAGTCGTCCAAACTTGACCAAAGGCCGAGGGTAGTGTATGTGCCCAAGTTCCGTTGACATGTTCTTCTTCCAAGGCCGGGGTTTGGATCCACCAAAAAAGCGGAGGGGAGAGGAAGGGCGAGAAAAGGAGGCGAAGACGCCGCAGAGAAAGGTCAGATTGATGAGGTGGCCCTCGTTCCGAAATCCGGTTCCGTGATAAGATCGATCTTATCTCTCTCTCTGACTCGGAGTATCCCGAGGCAGCGGCATCGCCACTAGGCCAGACCAGGGCCAGACTCTTCGTCTTTCACCATCTCACTCTTGCACTAGCGCGTCTTTATCCGTCCATTTTGCATTTTTGTCAATGTGGGCTTGTTTACAGTACTGCCATTGACGGGTAGGCGTAGGCATCGTTGCAAAATGTCGTTTCATATGGAAGACTCGGAAGAACCCATGCGCTAGCGTTTTCTGCGTCAGTCCGCAGCATTTTGCTGTGTTCTCCAGATTAATTTCGCACTCTTCGCCAGGAAATGTCATTTCAATGGGCGAAACTATTGCTTTAGGATCTGATGTGCTCTTACATGGCCTCGCCGAGCGTGAATTCTCTCGTTGCGCAGACAGAAGGGACGACAAATCGCTTGACTCAACTCGGGAGAAGACCCTTCATTAGTGAGCACCTCCGATATCGCACTGATGTCCTCAAATGAAATGTCGAAAATTATTTATAATAAGCGGTAAGGTCATTTCCTTCCGAGTTTACCTTGGCGTTCGGCTTCCTTCTGCTTAACTTCATTTTAGTCATTCCCCTCAACGCGTAATACCAAGGATAGCCTCGTCCTTAAACAGGATATTTCTCGCAACTATGGACCCACTCGACCAACCATTCACCACAGAATCTCCTCTCTCACTCTTTGGAGCACCTCTGCAGGGTATCTACGGGATTTTGACAGGTACCCTCTTTCCTTCTTTCCTTCAATAAACGGCAAAATCACTAACCAACGCCGTTGTGGAAAGGCATCTCGCTAGCTCTGGTGCTTGTTATCCAGGTCTTATTCTGGTACGACTTCTTCATTCAATCCACCTTCTTGATTCTCAGACGCATCAAAGGAAACGCCCCACCAAGAATCGTCCAGCGTGGATCTTCTACCTCGCCTCTACATTTAACCTAACCATCCTCCTTTATACTTGCATCTCTGGTATTAAATGCACGTTCAAGAGTCTAAGTTGGCAGATCTCCACTCCATCAGAATGGGAGTTTGAGCCGACAGGATGCACAAACATCATTTGGATCAACCACGACCAGCGCCTGCTGCTCGGTCCGTGGAACCTTTGGCCGAGGTTCATTCTCATCTCCATGGTTCGTCCATGGCTCTGTATGTGCTTTACGAGTGGCTAATCTTGAATACTACTCAACATAGGTCCTTATCAGCGATGGGACCATCGTCTACCGAGTTGGGATACTCACGCAAAGTAGACGTGGGCAAATTCTACTCGGCTCGCTTTGGATGGCATCGTTGAGTAGACTTCTTTGTATGCTGATCAGTGTCTGTTAAGTTTCAGGGATTATCGTCATTATATATGACGTTTACTATATCTGCGGCGGAGGACTTTCAGATGCCATGAGAACATTTCCTTATATCTTCATAGGCTCGTCTATTCTATCGAATCTATCCGCTACGATAAGTCTTGGATCTCTCTTCTGGTGAGATCGTCTCGCGCCAGCTACAATGCATATGCTGTATTATGATCTGACCAGGCATCGGCATGTACAGGAGGAACCGGAGATTGCTTCGAGTTGATCCAACCATCGACAAGAAGAAAATGTCATTATCCCAGGGTATCCTCTGCGCCATCTTCGAATCTGGAATTGTCTATTGTGTGACGCAGGTAAGCACTCACTTCTCGAATCCTCACGAACCGGACCGAGTCTGAATCAACGCATAGATCATCTATTTGGCAGTGATACTTTACGAGAGCGCTGCACAGGACCCTTTC
The DNA here is from genome assembly GCA_015708445.2 of Clitopilus hobsonii. Lineage (NCBI taxonomy): Eukaryota > Fungi > Basidiomycota > Agaricomycetes > Agaricales > Entolomataceae > Clitopilus > Clitopilus hobsonii. Next base: position 256,356 of record CP068003.1, on the reverse strand, counting down.
GTAGAAGCGAAGGAATATTCGCAAGCTTTGTACGCTGGGATTTCGGTGAGTTGTATTGTCCCGATTGGCCGCAGAGCCCGATGAAGATGGCTTGACTTTCGATCTACAGGGCATGTATCCCGCTATCGTCCTCCTGGCTGGCGATATCCAGAGAATGAGGCACGATGTGAACTTTGAAGAATTCATTAGTACATCGTTCCAGCATGAGGGTCACATTTTACGTCGTGTCAGACGTCTTGATTGATCCTCGGGCTCTTTGTGCTCAGCATCCATAGATCTTCATGTCATATATCAGACGCAGCATAGACAAGTAGCAAAACGGGAAGTAGATGGAACGCGAAGTACAAGACAGATGATGTTACCCAAACTGTGCATTTACGATCCATGGAACGCGAGACTCGCGACGAGAGCATAGAACTTGGAATCCTGTACCCAAATGTTATGCGGCGTAAAAATGGGTAATACAACAAGATAAGCGTCCTACAAGGATCGTTACGCCGCTAGCAGTCATCGTGATCCCAAAGGCATACAGAGATTCTCGAGAGGCATGTGGGCGTCGCCTGAGTACATTGGTCAGTCTCTTGATATCTGATGGTATAAGAGACTCTAACGAACCTTATGCTATGATACTCCTTCATCTCTGCTAGTAATTCCAAGCTCACGATGGTATGCGACCGTTCAAAAGTCGCGTCGTTTTCAACTGCTTCACTGGGCCCAGTCAGGGTAGATATTTTGCCCATTGCAGTCGCTTCTGTACAGCACCACCTTGGCCAATTAGTCGTCCGACTTATTAGTCATAGTGGGGTGAGTAGCACTATCGAGGTCGAAGGTGATAGAGCAAGAATCGGAGACGAACTAGCACCAGGAATCGGCGAACCACAACTCCAAGCCGCCGCTATAGCTAAGTACTAGAATAGGGCGGGCTGTCCTGATAGCAGTACGAACATGCACCGTACCCTCCACAGACCCATAATCCAAGTAATACACGAGGAGCGAGCTTGAGTCAATTGACGTCGTATAAGTCCCTGGTGCGAGTCGCCGTTTCCCCATATCAACTTCATTCGTGCCTGTTACTCCTGTGAAGAAATGCCCAGTACCCAGAAGACTGACCAAATCTAAATACAGAGATTCTTCGACAACTGTGCTTGAAGGACAGGTGAGTATCAACCGGGAAGACGAGCGAGTTTTGAGCCGAAGAGGTCGAGTGAGGAGCGTAAGCTCGCCTAAGCGGCAGAACTATCTACTTAGAAGGCATGAATTATTGAGGCGGATTGGGCCAAAAGAAGGCCGACATACCTGGCTAGACATGCAAACGTGAGCTAGCTACGGGTATGTTCTCATCTTCCTCTCAGCGCCCCACATAGACTAGGATTCTTCATGGGTGACGCAGGATGGTTCTATCGCGAAAGTAGAGCCTCCGATGGGGTCCGAGATGCTCGCTGATGCTATGCCTCACATTGTTGCTGAGTTTTTCTTAAGATTTTCCGTTTGATACACCACGAGCGGCACGTGGAAAGGTGGGGGGATTCAGAGAGAGAGAGAGCGGCGAACGAGACAGCTGCCGACAAAGGAAAGGACAGTTTGATGATGTGGTTTCGGTCAGTTCCGAAGTCCGCTGCATTGATCGATAACTGATGAGATTGTCCTTATCCTGCCTTCGCCACCTCGTGAGAAGCACTGACTCTGGCAATTGTTGAACTCTTCTTCGCGGGCCTTCTCATTTGTTAAGGTATATCCGACGCTTTCGTGGAACTTCTCCCTCGGAGCTTATAGTATGCTTGTTGCTTCTGTCCTCGACCTGACGCAGCTGTGCGACTCCTCGCTCCCGAACCATTTGAAAATCTACACAACAATCTGAAAATTTTCCATGCAATACCTATACCCTCCCTTCCCTGGACACAACAATCCCCCTGTAACCTCCCCTTATAGACTCTACCTTCGGTTCATTTACCCTTGATGATGCAATACACCAATCAAAACATGGGTCTCTGTCACTGCCCTTGCCATGTGCGCCGAGATGCAGAACGGGGTGTTTTTGCTCCACAGCGACCATTTGCCTTGATTCTTTCATTTCACTACTACTTATGCAATTGATCAAGTTCCTATCCCAGGTACACCGACCTTAACTCTCAGTCACCTAATCCGAGTACACATATCCGTGCATATCGCATTTTGACTATGAGGAGATGATCTTGATACCCCTACCCTTCGCAGCCTTGCGTCATGCGAGTTTTTCACTTCTCTACACGCTCTATGTACTTAATCCTCTGTTCGAACAGCACGCTACAGCATCGGTTATCCGAGTCGGTAGGATGTGGCATGGGACAAGGTGCACCTAGATACCTGCTATTTTATATTGCAGTAATGTGTCCGTTGAAATGTAACTCTACCTGGCCTAACATTCGTCGTCCTTGCGTCTCATCTTGCCTGTATGAGCCGTGATACACCGATTCCTTTAGAACGTGGCTGCTGCAAATGTACAACAGAGTCCGAATCATATCCGTTACTGCGGTCTAAGGAGAACTGGCGTTCCTAGGCGCCCTCATGTATCCAGTTGAATCCAGCGCCTCTTCTTTTGGCCGCACTTCCACGGCTATCAACGGTTCGCTATAGGGACATTTCGAATGCCCTTAGTATGGAATGATTAGCGGATGATATTCAGGGGACATCCTATGTTGTTTCTCTCACCACATCCTGTTAGCGCTGGCCTGCCACCGGAATTCGAGGAAATTTCAGTCGATGACGGGCAAGGCCCACCGTCTCTTCGCGGTCGTATGCTATTTTCATAAACTTTATCCTTTTACCGAGAAATGCTCTGACTATTAAAGACGGATGACACAGAAACATTTGGATAACCACCAGCAACCTATGCCTGGCAAGAATACCCTTCCTGAACATCCATTTGGTATGACTTTTGATAAAAATTGGCTCCATCTCGGCGCAGATATATCAGCCGTGTTGCATGCTTTACATGGTATTCTCACTGGTATGGTCAATTATCACACTCAATGTCGGCGTTCTTGATAGTCGTCGGCATGACAGGAGCTTCGCTGGTTCTATTTGGTACTATCACCACAATGTTCTAGTATCTCTTCATTACCCTGTCAATTGACTGGCCCTCATTGATCGTGTTAACGCAGGAAGCGCCCAGCTCGTAATCGTTCAGCAACAACATTATACCTTGCGTCCACACTCAGCCTTTGTCTCCTTGCCTATACCAGCATAACGGGTGTCAAGTATCGATCCCTCAAGTTAGGCAGCCCTCCTGAAAAACCGGATGTTGGCGCGATTAGGTTGCTGCCTGAAAGCATTGGGGAGATAGGTCGTCACGATCTCGCATCACAGCTTTCTCAGCTAGCTATGGTGAGTACACGCCCCTATTGGCGTTCGGGGAAGCTCACTGCATTAACGATCCAGGTTCTCGTTAGTGACGGCACGATCGCGTATCGAATTGCGGGATTGACTCGACGTCGATACACACAGGTTTTACTCCTCTTTCTATGGGCGTCATGCTTTGGTAAGTATGATTCTCCAGCGAAGCTAGCCCTTGTTGATCGTGCCTCCGAAGTGACGGGGATAATCGCTGGGGTACTTGATGGCAGAGCTATCGCAGAAGGGCCTCATACCAGGTTTTCATTAGGCGGCCAGATACTAGCTGCCCAATGCTCATACATATTCTTGAGCTGTTCAGTGATCGCTAACGTTACCTCGACTACTAGCCTTGCGTGTCTCCTCTGGTGAGTGACTATTGAATTATGAGCTGATTCGCATTCTGAGTAAGTCGAGAAGGCAACACCGAAGGTTCCTGAGAGGGGATGGCCACGTGGGAGGAGGGCAGTTTACACTATCGCAGCGGGTACTTGGAGCCATATTCGAGTCAGGGGTCCTCTATTGCTTGACACAGGTATGTCCCACTCCAGCTTACAGATGAAGAGTAACGCTGGAAAGAAATTGATGTAGATCGTCTATTTGGGGTCACTGCTCCTTGAGGTATCGAGACTTGAGGGTCTTTGTTCCTGTCCCTCAGGTGCTTTTAAAGGCCGCATATACTGGACTATCGGTCGGTGGTTCTGGTATGTTTCCAAGAAAACGATTCTCATACAATCTTACAGGGAATGTATCCAGCCATCATCCTCACCGTTTCTCATTTGCAGAAGATGTGGCATGGGTCCGACTTCGACGATCTACTTACAACTCTCTCTCAACACGAGGAACAAGATGGACAGCCTAGATTCGGATAGGGTAATTATGGCTTACCAGCGTTAGTTTCGGAAGAAGCTCTGATAGCTCGTCTTAAAATGCGTAGCGTATTAGCCAGTGCATGAACACGTGTATTAGAAGTAGAATTTCAGCGTGATTATGCATATGTGAAAAGTACGAACTTGAGATCGCGCGAAGAAAAACTTAGCGAGGAGGCGCGGCCTGACATGATTGTCAGTGTGTGGCTTGCTAGGAGGGTCATACCCAATCTTACGTGAATGTTCCTGCCACTTTCCAGCATCCGAACCGTCGCCAATCGCCTCTCCACCAAACAACAAGGGTGTCGCGATTTGAGGGGCATGTTCGCCATTCTAAATCGGTAAGGTTAGGTCCACGAAAGACCAACAATCGATGTTGCTTCGTACCTTCCAAGCTCTCTCGTCACTCTCTTCCTCTCGACGTTCTCCTCAGCCACCTTCATATAGATTCTTTCCCAGCGTCACAGTTCGCAGGAGGATATTTCCTTTGTAGCGTACGCATTTCCACACCTCGATCTTTACAGTAATTGACAGCGAGCGTTTCCAGGTGCGTTTCGGTAGTGCTTGACTGGGTTGAGTCGAAAAGGGATGCTCGAAAATTCAGAATGAAGGTGTCATTTGATTTAAGCGACATGACAGTGACACGGAATCAAAAAGCGAGAGGTAGTTTAGAGCAGCAGGGACGGCGAAGGAGCCGGCGAAGCCGGACCAAATGAAACGAATATGAGAAAGCCTGTCCGGGTAGCTGTCAGATAGATCGCAAAGGATGAATGGAAAGGACTGGACGTACCCGATGACCCACACTCTTCCGTTGTTCTTTTCTCCTCGCCTCATCACCCTTGACCTCCGTTTCTCGCTTCCATCGTTCCAATAAAGCCAATCGTGTCAATACTCCCTATCTCGCCGATCTTGGTAAATCCAAACCCGATACCCTCAAACCGCTTCGGATACGGATTCTTACACGGACTGGGTTACGACAAGTAAAGAGAATACTAGGCCGAAAGCATTGGGTTAGTCGCTGAGATCTTCTGTAGTAGTAAAAGTCTAACGTACGTACCTTGGTCTACTTCAAGCGTCGACATCATCATCTCCGGTAGAACAGTCCTTTCGCATTCACCACCCACGAATCGTCAGGATGAGACCAAATAGCAGGATTCCGAGACAACGTCGCGCAGACTCACGTATATTTGAGTATGATTACGGCTGGATGACGAGGAAGTCACGATACCGGAGAACGAACATGACCTGGAAGAGATGTTCACAAAGGAGAATGGTAATAGCGGTTTTAGGTACTTTCTCCTCTTCGTGGGGTTGAGAAACCAGGTCGAGTTCAACATCGCTTACGCCTCCTCTTGGTGATTCCCAGATACCATGAACCCGTCAGCATCGTTTTCCCTTGTTCATCTTACGGTTCTGTCGCTGAGGAAATTGTAGAACAACCTGGGTCAACGGAAGGCCAAGATTCAGTCTAGAGGCCTTCTTAGCATTGAGATAGACCGGATGTCCTGAAGTTTCAATCATGATTCGCGTCCGGGAGAGGTGCTTGGTGCAAGGTCAGTTGGTACTTCGAACTGCGACATGCTTAGGGCGCTCCCCTTCGGTGTTCCACAGCCTTGGCTATCGCATACTTTACCTTCAGTCTAGCTCATTGCATCCGCATGTCGCGGCTTCTCCTGATTCCGTTTGATGAGCGTTCTTGAGACACCGTTCATGAGTGAGGACGACGGGAGGAAGCATGGAGAGGTCGGCGCCAATGAGAATGAGTGGTATCGATTCTGCTCGCTCACGCCTTCAAGGGAGTATTCGTCAAAGGTAGCAGCGTAGCCATGCCCCAAACGCCAGACGAAGGGAGGAGGAGGAGGGATGAGACGAGCTGAGAGATAGAAAGCGCCGTGAGTTCAAGGCAGAAAAGGAACCAAGAATGGTGATGTGGCTATCCATTGCTGAAGGGTGTAGATCCGAAGTCCGCAACGAAGATAAGATTGATCTTATCTTCCCTTTGCCCACCATCAGGGAAGCACCGCCACGTTTGACCTTTCTCCGAACCACTCATCTCCTCACTTACGAGCTTCGGCCTACTCAATGGCTCTGACACTATCGACCTTCTATCTTCCAAATCCTCGGAATATCTCAGTCATATGAAGGAGGATATGGGCTAGCCGAGGCTTGACGTGTCCCATTGCTTTGTCTCCTCGAATAGCCACTTCAAGTTTGAACCCACGTTCTCCATGACAGCTCGCTCATGTCTAGTACCACGAAGCAGGCCAAAAACGCTTGGCGATCCCTACGTTTCTTCTGTACTATGACGCTCCTGAACGCAACGACCTCTCTAATACCTCAATACCCTGACCGCCCACTACCCCTCACTTCTCACGATCTGTTCAAATGACCCGACATCGCTTGTCCACCTGTCACCTGTTTTCTTCCGCGCGTTCCTGTTTCCTCGAATCTTTCTTCATCAAATCTTACAGGTCTTGGAATCATCTATGACACTGACCACTCTGTGATTCCACTACTACCATCTTCGGCTATCCACATCCAAGGTTCAAGGAGATCGTTCGTCGATCCACTCCTTCAAGGCAGGCTTATCCCAATTGCTTTTCGCGAAAAATCGTTCTCTCCACCAGGGCCGACGGTTCATTTCCCTCTGTCGGTCTAAGCGAATTACTCACGAAAGAACTCAGAACCAAGGTAGGAGAGGTAGAACGTCAATACCATTGAGCATTCCTGAGACTGGTGTGAAAAACGAACAACAGACGCCAATGACCGAAGGCCGAACGGACCTGAATCGTATTCGATATATCAGCCACACCCCTCGAGGCTGAATGCACCCTATTTAACCCATGCCTTCTTCTACTATTGCACCATCCCTCGTTCTCTCAACAGTTGCTATTTCGCAAGTCTCAGCAGCAGGACAATATAGGTATCCCCTGAAATATGGAGTGCTATGTACGTCTTTCTCTGACTACCCCTGCTCGGCATCCTAATCTGACACTATGTTCAACCAGGTGGATCGAAAGACGGAGTTGGCAATAGAATCATCAAATTGGTATGTGTCCGTTCAGCTTTCGGGTTCCCTGACCTCGAAGAGATATTCACTCACAATTTCTTATGTAGTCATGCCAAAATGGATTTGAATGCTGTCAGGTAACGATAGGGTCTTCACGGGACGTTGGGTATAAGTGAGTAGACTTATCGTTCTTGCTTCGGGTTACACGTCATGTACTGACTGCTCTTGCTGTTCCTTTTTGAATCGAATAGATGTCTACCCAGCTGCCGCCCCAGCCCGTTTAAATCGATTGACTAAGGCAGGTGTTTGCATTCGGTTCGAGAATTGCATCTGGCACTACGATTACACGATGTCTCCCGACATACTCCAGTCGCTTTCATGGTTAGCATTAGTCGTGTCTACGTTGGAGGATCGCGAAGGCAAGCACGATTTTGGTTAGGGGAAAGGGACCGTGGATGACACGGATAGTGGAACTCGCTTAGTAGACACGAAACGACTAGACTTTTGACGAGAGGCGTGAGGATCGCTACGGTCGGGCCAGCCATGTACACAAATCATACTACCGGAGTAATCGTACTTTCAATCGCCGAATAAGGTGGTATACCTAGTCGAGTAGTACCTATACATTCCAGTCCTAGGAAGTGTTTGTATGCAGCCTGTCCGATGCTACCATCCTAAGAAGCCTCCGAATTGTGGTCGTCTTCATTGACGACATTTGGGCGAGCTGAAAGGGGAATCATTGGCTCTTTCGTCGCATCCTTTCGTCGTTCCTTCGACCAGTTCTTTACCTCTCTGCCTGCTATCCATACGGGTATGCACAACAGCACGATAGCGAGAACCTGGCCAAAGGACCATTCGTGCTCTTCGTTCTCCAACAGCGAAGAATTTCAGGAAATCATCGTTTCGATGTCAGTGATCAGGATTGACAAAGCCGCCAGGCCTAACAGACTCGTGCACAACCAAATGGCTCGAAGAAGTCGCTTCAGCAAGATCGTGAAGCCATTTGACCGATCTGTAAACAGATCTCTGTAAATCTTGCCCAACAACTCGAGCTTGTCTGAAATGTTGAAATAAGCCCAGAGTTCAGTGAGACCGATCAAAATGCCTATAAAGAGGCCCGCGGCATACATTGCCAATGAAGCAGCGCGTAGTCGTTCGTTCGCAAGGCTAATTCTCCTGCTGAACAAACTGAAAAGCACTGTCTGTCTGCAATCGCCTTCCCAACCCGATTGCCAATCGGGAAGAACGGCCCAGATGTAGATTCCAAGGGCGGGCATTAGAATGTTGATTGAAATGAGATTTATGATGGCGGAATGGGAACAGAAGGCGTCTAGAATGCACTCGTCCTTCAAGTGTGCGTCGGATAGGACGAAGCTGGTGGAAACGGTCACGACACTGTTCATTATACAGAGGTACAGAACAATGAGGGCATGAAAGGGGCTGAGTTTTCCCGGAACGATCTGCACCAACGTTGCTGTGAGGAGAGTGACGTAGGTAGTCACCATAGCGCGTCGAAGCTCGTGAAGGACTCTTGCTTGCCTTTCCGCTAGCTCGCCGTGACGACAGATGACGGCTACGGTGAAAAGTGCTAGAATGGTCTGGCCATAGATCGAAACCCGGACGCCGATTCCCGTAACATCCGGGTTAGCGTGAATGGTGCACAGTGATAAGTGGGACATGTGATCGAGAGGAGGCAGGGAAGTCGAGTTCGGTCAAAGGAAGGAAGGAGGCCAAAGAGCGAGCCACTTCTAGTACTGGGTCTTTTAAACCTCTTCATAAACAACATGTTGCGAGTAATGGAGGGTAAAATAACAAGAAGGATATGAAATAGTACAGCCAGTTCCACCGATTCTAAGCCGCGCAGTAGCGGCCATCTGAAGAAATGAGGGTGTATTGCACGGATTGGCGCCCTCTGGGCGGCAGTTTCGAGACAGTGAGTCAATGCACTGTTAATACATCAACATTTAAACTTTCAGCCCCGTTTTGCCGTGCTTCGGATGGGCGCTTGCCTCTTCACCAATCACCGAGAAGCGCATTTAGGCAACATTCAGGGCAGCAACGGAGGATATATTAGCGTAGTATGACTCAGGCAACGCCGAGATACAAGATCATATGACAGCGAGTTGAGGTAGAGAAGCACCAACCTTTCGAGTAAGACACGTTTACTGAACGCGGCAGTCATATTAACTCCTATGAAAGCATGTTTGAATTACTTGCTCCCCAACCTTATTGAGTCTGGATCTTCCACCCCTCGTGTTGTCTTATATATAGATCCTCCATCTTCCCAAGAAGGTAAATCTTCAGTGAATTGACTGCAGCTCAGGAAGGTCATCGGCATGGCAGGAAAACCAGTAGAAACACGCACCAACTCTCTGAGGAGATCTCGTATATCCCACGTTGGTCGCCATGATGATGGCGTGAGATGCCTGCAAATGCGATGTATGACTCCTAGCCTGTACGAACCAGAAAGGATGCGTATCAAACACCATGAGTTATCAATGATTGGCAAACCTTCAGCATCTGTCCACAATCATCCGACGGTGCGAACCGCAAATTACTCCTTGGTATCGAGCCTACTAAATACGTACAAGACAGGCAATATTTCATTATATTGCAGTCCCAAGAGAAGGAGAACGCGGAAAAGAACACGGAGAGATTCAGTACGACAGGCGGAGGAGGAAGACGCCAACTTGAAAGGCTACGGTTGCAGTGACTGTCCTGCCATTTTGACAGCCTTAGATCCGATATCCGCCAGCGAGATAAGATAGATCTTATCTTTCCACGTGGCCAGTCAAGCACCGCCATTCGATGAACTCGTTTTCATCTACTTAGTAACTTACTACGTAGTTCTCTGTCCTGAGAGGCGACGCAGCTGAAGTATTGGCAACGTGTCTCCGTATTCTCTTGCTCGATTCGCTAAATACCACCGGGTCCGTCAGCTCTGACCTTGTCACCCAGGCTACAGCCCCACAACATCTACTAGCAGAAAAGATATCAGACGGCGCTTCAGATAAAAGCCTTCGTGAAACATCCGGCGCGCCCCGTAGATCACATTAATATCTGCCTATTCGGTTTCATCCAGTCTTGACTTGATCTGATCTCCTCCCCGTCTCCTGCTTGAACACCATATCCACCGCGCGGCAGCGAGAAGTGGCTTGTCCGACTGATGAAATATTAGGATGTGTTCCACGAAACCGTGACGCACGAGAGATATGTTCGGAAGTCGAGATCGAGAGATCTTGGAGTTATCAGGCTCTGCTGTCGACAAGATCGTCTCCCTGCTCCTATCTAGAACGGTCTTCGAACTACCGCCCACCCGTTTTAACCACACGCCATGATAAGTATACCGTTTTGCTTCCCTTAATGTCAAGAACGGAGGCAGAAATATCTTTTCGGCAACACTTAGATCACCTCATGCTCATCAACTTCATCCACTTTTTCCCGTGCAGCGTTTCCGGGGAACGCAGTGCAGCTTGGAAGACGACTTCGAACTCTGGCATCAGCAATAAGTATAAGATTGACGCCTAGATACTTCTTTCTGTGCGCTAATCCATGGCGTTTATCTGTTGGTATGACGATATCCGGGTTTCCGTGCGCAGAGCACAACTCCTTTTGCCACCACAAGACCATTTCCACAAGACCATTTATGCTCAACGTAAAAGGTCTAGTGGACTCTCCCTCATGAACATCTCTCTGATGAACCACGCCATTGGGATGGTCTGATCGACTTTCCCGGTTTCGCCATGGATTGACAACACCGCCTGTCGAGCCCTCTCATATTTCAAGAGACGGGAGTGAATCGCTTCTCCAAAAATCGAGACGGGTATACCCCTCTGCCCAGGTCCTATGGAGCATCAACTTAGCATTCTATTCAAAAATAATTGGTTAGTGCTACACCCAGAAACAGCAGCAGCGTTGCTTGCTTTCTGTGGTATTCTGATTGGTATGTTCTTCAGTTTTGTGATTTTTTCGCTAGCCTTGACGAACATTGGCCTGGGAAGGGCTCTCATTGGCATTGCTCGGAAAGGTTGCCGCTTTATTCTGGTAAGAGTCCGATTTTGCGTCAAGGTTTATACATTTCACTTATTTCCCCCGCCGAATGAGTAGGAAACGCCAATCGCGTAATCTTCACGAATGGATGCTCTTCCTTGCCTCCGTGGTCAATATAATCATTCTGGCCTATCTTGTATCGATGCAATTCAATATCGAGCCCACAAATTAGACCTCTGGCTCTTGGCTAAATCGGATCCCAGAGATGGGAGCCATCACATCCGCGCGATACCTCGATACCTCCAGATGATATCGGTCAGTATCTCTCACTTCTTTTTTGTCTTTGTTATACAGGAGACGACTGACAATAGCTGCCTTTTAGTCGGTGATCAGCGATGGCGCGATTGCTTATCGAATCGGTACCCTCATGCAAGCTAGATGGGCCAGATCCCTCCTTTGTTCTCTATGGGCTATATGTGTTGGTGAGCTGATTTAGCACCCAGACCCAAATGCGTTTAAATCTTATCGCATTTACGAAGCAACGGGCACCATTGTGCTGGCGCTGAATGCCCGCCAGACTTCGGACGCTCCATTTTTGATCATATCGAGCTTTAATTTGCCTGGTCGTCTGTCGTCTTATATCTTCTTGGGCTGTTCTGTCCTTTGCAATCTGTCGGCAACCGCGTGCCTTGTGTATATCCTTTGGTGAGCAACCATGATCATGTCCTTGACCCTTGAGTCTATCTTCTCACGCCTTTACGCTCCTAGGAAACATCGGAAGTCTCTAGGAACGGATATGAATACGGCCTTAGGGGGAAGGACGTTATCACAGCGAGTAATCGGAGCCGTTTGTGAATCTGGAATTGCCTACTGCATAATTCAGGTACTTCTCGACGAACATTCCAGGCGTGATTCTTACATTCAACTTTGATATAGATAGTCTACCTGGCAGTCACAAGCTACGGTGGCTATTCCGGGAACGCTTCCTCTCAGTATACCTTTCGGGCCGTCCCACAGGCACTGTATACTGGGTTTTCGGTGAGTGATATCAGTCTTCAGAGGTGTGGCCTGCCTCTCATCGGACTACGTAGGGATTATATCCCACCGTAATCCTCGTCGTTGCTCATGTGCAGAAAAGACTACACGGTGCCAATTTCGAGGATTTCATTATTAGCTGCACCTAGATGCAATCCTCAAACCCAACACCTTAATCAATCATACTGCGTGCATTGGAGTACCAACATAGTGGCTAGAACTGGAGGATACCCGACATGACGAGGATCTCATATGTCGTGACCCTGGCGAGCGAAGTATTTGACGAAACAATGTGATCTTAGGGTCAAAAATGTATCGCTGGGCTGACGAGACGGTGTGTAGTGGAATAAGGTACATTGGCATATGTAGTCTGGGGTCCGATGCATCGTGCTGCTATTCATCGTCACGAAGTCTTGCCGGTCTCCAATTTCGACACGAGGAAAGCGAGACATAGAAGATATATCAGCCGTCAGCGTCCTGTCCTAGCTAGTCCGCAACCCCTCGCGTGTTCCGTTTGACCTTCGAGGCATCCTGGCCTCACGAAAGAGACGGAATGGGGCGTAGTGGCTTTCATCCTGTGGGACCATCTGGTTGAAATCGACGGGGAGTGGGAAGCCGATGAGACCAGCGGATGTTGTGCTTGCTACTGGTAATAGCAAAGCCTACGAAGATCTTCTTTAAGCTTTGAGAGAAAGTGTAGGCATCGCTGGGACTCACTGTGTAGCAAAGATTTCACTCTCAATCGCGCCTTCCGAGCCATAAATCGCATCCAACTCAATCCCTCGTCGCTCTACATACATCTCGGGCTTCGCTCACTCAACATCGGCCAGTTTGTCCTAGTCAGTTCATCCTACTAGCTGGGAGTTTTTGCGCCAGGGAGCCAACAGCCTTGAGTCGGACAAGCTGGCCTTGTTGATGTGCCCCACCATCCATAGCTCCTAGTCGTAGACGGATGGATTGTCACCGTAGTCGATCCCACCACGGAAGCGCTGAAGTTGAGGTTTACCCGGAAGGCCGTGTTGTTGAGGAGAGGATGAAAGAGTTCAAACTTGTGGCGGTGAACGGGAGCTGCCATCTCCGGAGTCCGTCCCGATTTCCGACGCCAGCCAGAACTTGAAGCACTGCCACAAGTTCGAACATTCCTTTCGCTCTTCTCCACTGCCATTCAGAGTCGTCAAGCTTCTACACGGCGGCGATGCTATTTCTCTGGCCGTGACGCGGATAACGCGGCTTGAGCGCCTGTCCATCCTGCAAATAATAAGCATTAGGCCGCCTACTCTATCGCGAAGGGATAATATTTGACTCGTTCACCTTGACACCTGAGTCACACCTAGTAGACCAACACGAGCTGAGCTCCTCAGATACGCCACGCCCGAGCACCATGGAATATTCTCAGCTAGCTTTGTTCAATGCCTACTCTGACCGGATAAGCTTGAGGACCATAATGGCCGTGCAGCGACTTTGACAGTTCTCCATCAACGTACCTTGGTGGGCTGTGTTTAGACTCGAGCCAGGACCGGGGTGGTCAATCAAGAGCCATCAGTCATGGCTTCTGCTTCTTCTCCACCACGTACTCCTCCGCGAACACACAGAGACCCATATTTCCCCACCACGGCTCCCATTTCTCTGGCTTCAAGTAAGATCACTGCGGGTGGGAACGCAAATATATGTACGGCTGCTGGAAACATATCGGTGTACAACGGCACTACACCAGGAGTCGACCGTGATGGTAAGTAGGCTTCTACACCCTCTGAGTCGAGGTTGCTTAACGTGGACACTAGAGGACCGAAGATGGCTAGAAGGCCTATCAAATGTCAACTTCTGTGCGATTCAGAAGGAGATTCATCAGCAGGTCGCGAAAGATACTGGAAGCTGGTTTCTTCGAAGTCCTTTGTATGAGGACTGGAGATCCAGACGTGTGGAACATATTTGGGGGACTGGGATAGCAGGAGCTGGGAAAACATTTCTATCGTGAGTCTTGGAGTATTATTCACAAGTACTCTACCTGAGATCGGATAGGTCAATTGTTATCGAGGATCTACAACGTTATGCTAGCACCTCAGACAGCATAGCTGTTATCTTCGCATACTGCCGCTTCGAGAGAAATTTCTCAACGTACGACATTCTTGCTTCGCTACTCAGGCAACTCTGCGAAACCTCAGACGCGGTCAACACCCTCTCAATGCGAAGGCTTCTTCGATTCAAAGCTGACGTGGACGACAGCCACTCATTAGAGGACATCATATCGACTCTCAGAGCTGGAATCTCACTGTACGCGAAGGTATACATTGTGATTGACGCTCTTGATGAGCTGAACGATGATGTACGGCTCCACCTCGTTCGCGTTGTCCTCAACCTCCCCTCGTCATCGTTCCTCACATCACGACCAATCCTGATCCCCAACTTGAGCGACTATTGGAGATCCTTCGAGATTAGAGCGCAGGAGGATGAGATACGAACGTACCTTCGTGACGGACTGATGCGTCTACCTAAACTGCATGACCTTCTGACCTCACAACCAACCGTATTGAACGACGTTGTGGGTACGCTGGAGGAACGCACTCAAGGAATGTATGTCCATCGAACATCTCAGATGACCTAATGAACTAACCGTCAAATCAGGTTTCTTCTTGCCCGCCTCCAACTCAGCGCTGTGAAGAAGGTAATGACTGTCAATAAGCTCCTAGCCGCGGTGAAGAAGCTGCCTAGCACCATATCGGATATGTATGAGGCCACTCTACGGCGTATAGATGAACAGTCGGATGAAGAAAAGGAAATCGCCTACAGAGCGCTCATTTGGGTCGTACACGCCGTACGTCCACTGAAACTTGCAGAACTTATGTATGCCGTCGTGGTTACTCCAGAATGCGAATCGTTAGACCATAACGATCTGATTTCGGAGTCGACTCTCCTCTCAATATGTCATGGGCTCATCACCATTGAAGATGAGAGTCAGCTGGTCAGTCTCACTCGTGAGTAATAAACTTCTTTGCGACTTCAGCAAGCATATGATGTCTTACTTTTGATAGACTATACAGCGCTAGAATTTCTATCGGAGCGATTGAAGCGGTTAGGACATGTGCCTCACAGAACCATAGCGGAGGCTTGCTCGTGCTACCTTGCGCTCCATACTGAGAGAGGGACGAAGTGGCCGGGATACACAGCGGCGATGCAAACTGCTCGCATTTCTCATCCTCTATGGACTTACGCATCTGTCTACCTTGGGCGCCATCTGTGTCTAGCGGGTTGCGAAGGCCCAACGGAGTTATTACCGCATCACACCCAAAAATTCCTGGAGAACTGTGTATCTCTCCCACTCCATACACTCGAAACCGATGTTTCATGGTGTGACCACGGTTCGGGACTTCACTTCGCTGCCAAACATGGGCTCTTGCCTGCGTTCTATGCGCTGAGCCACTCGCTTGCTAGGGAGTCAAACTTTGGGCTCACACCATTGTTTGTTGCAGCAGGAAACGGTCACTTATCCATCGTGAGATATCTCATAGACGAGCGTTGTATCGACGTGAATTGTCTTTCCTCCCAAGGTACTTCCATCCTGGGCCACGCTTGTATTCACAATCAGAAGAATATCGTCGCATTCCTCCTGGGTCTCGAACAGATCAGGGTGAACACTGTATACCGAGGAACACCCATCCTTCATGCGATGATCCAATACGGATCCAAGGACATTTCCGCTCACGCCGACGTCCTTGAACTCCTCCTGAACCATCCTGACCTCGATTTGGCGGCTGTTGATGAGAATCGTCAAACTATACTTCATTACCTGGCGAAGCATGGCGCACCGTACAACATACTACACATGTTACTTGACAGATGGTCAAGCTCTGTTGACATGCCAGACATCCGGGGGATGACACCAATATCAATCGCACGGGGAATGGGCCGTAATATCGTTGTCCAGAGGCTGCAGGAGCTTAGCAAAACATGTCAGGGAGAAAGCCCATCTGATGCCCAAGTTTCCGGGTTCTCCGTTCTCCCGACAGAAAATGACGGATCACGCCAGACACATCTAGACGATCTACATATGGGAGCGAAGCGGAAGAGTGGTTGGGAAGATGAAGGAGTCCCACGACAGCGATCAACAAGAGGCTCTCACTCTGCGCCTATGGCCAAGCGCCTTCATTTCGGGACGGGACCGACAAATCAATTTCCACCAGGTTACTTGTTTCTCTGATATACATTTGATTATTCGAAGTCTACTGTACTTTGATTGACAGGAGGTGTAATACGCTCTCATTCAAATATTGTACGATCGTTCATGTTGGGGTTTGTACTCTGTGATCGGGTCATGAGGAATTCTTGAACGCTTCCGTCGTAGAGGGTAGTTTGTACGTTGACAACCACAAACACAATGGCTGGGTATATTCCCTTTCAAATCGATCAGAAATTCAGCGAAATTTGAGAGTTTATGCATCCTGATGCCTTGAACTCACCGAAATATTACGGTATATCAGCTGCGAGTACTCCTCAGAAAGAGTCCGATAAGGAGAGCGATCATACGCCCAGTAGCATGTCAAAGCTAAAAACACGATCTACACGCCACAATTCAGCGTAGATCTCCTCCTTTGATAACAATTGATGAGCTCACCTGTACCATGCAATAGGCGACGCCGGACTCCAGAATGGTTGTGAGAATCCGCTGTGATACCGAGGTTCGCTTTGCTCCCAATTTTGAGAGAAACTGTTGATGCCTCCTGAATGAAGTCATTAGAACCAAAGGTGGGATGCCGTTGAATACATCATCATCTGCATACCAGAGCAAGCATCCAAAGACAGACGTAGCGCCAATATTGGACACAATGGATAAGCCGAGGAAGAGATAAGAGCACGAAATTTCGAGTATCCGAGCAGGTGTAGATATGAAGAATTGGCTAGACGTGAAGCCACCGTCGGTATCAAACACCAGCACGAAAACGCCTGACACTTTCAAAGGACAAGTATGGGCTCGTCAGAGAGCGGAATGTTTTAATTGGCTTACTTACCCAAACATATCACCCACGACAGGCAAAGTAGGATACGCACTAATCTCCTTTGAACGAGCACAGTAGCTCGATAGGCTATTGCTGCATCACTGAATAGAGCCTATGCAGGTTATCAGATGGGATGCGTCTAAACGAGACGTTTCTACTTACCAAAGCAACTTGAAATAATGCTGAGGTGAAGACACCTGTGTAATCCCCTGCGGAGTCGGGTGCTTCGAGTTCCTGTTTGGTTTGGGCGTTTGGTAAGTGGTACTGGAAATGTCTGAGGCCCGTAGATATAGTTTCAATCGAGCCGATAAAAAGATAGAGGAGGATCACTAGGCTCGAGATGGATGCGAGAAAGAATATCCAGGTAGGGCCATTGCGACTGGGACGGTGACTTGAAAAGTGATCAACTAAGTCGATCAATATCGAAAGATCATACGGGCTCACCAAAACAATATGATTGTGGCCAGAAACAGAGTCATGGAGATCCCTGAGATGGAAAAATCACTCGGTCGGTGGCACCACCATCAATTCAACGCAGGAAGAACGCACCGATGAACAGACTGTTCACCACGACAAAGCCGACTTGGAACACTGGACTTTTTGGCGTTTGAGAAGCGTAGGCAAGGGGATCCTGTGGAAACAGAACCATCGTCTACTTGAGATCCTTGATAGAATCCATCAACCTTATAAACGGTGCACGAAGGCCGGCTCACTGCCTCGACGAAACACAGGAGATCAGTGTGAGCGCATCAGAAACTCTCACACAATCTAAAAAAAGAGCGAAAGGATACTCCATCACAAGGAGAAGACTCATCAAGATCATTGTTGTCCAGCGGCTAGTGCTCAAGAGGTGACAAGTCACCAAAAAATGTACTCGGTTTGTGATGGAGAGAAAGTGTCGTCAGCTTGTGAGGGTGAGGTTGTGGGCGTAATTTAGTCGAGATGTAGCCCAATTCCAGCATTCTCTCAGCATCGTAGCAGAAATGAGTAGCAATGGGATATCTCCTGGATATGACCAGAGAGGTAGACACAATAGAAACTGTAACATCCAGTGCCAGCCAAGCGAATGCCAACCCGAAGCGGTACCACAGAGAACGATACTCACAGGCTCGTAGGTTGACTTGCAAAGTCATGTACCCTCCAGCCCATATTCAAGCCTTGTGCGCCTAAGTCACAGCCCTTCGGGATGATAAGAGAATGTCTCTGCGTCACGGTATCAACGGAGCGAGGAATGAACGTTTGAACTTGAAAGACGAGGATGTGGCCAACGATGTGGCTGTAACCCGAAGATCCGAAGATTCAGACCCAGTAGGAACCCCATATAGGTGTATGTAGTCAGTTATAGACAAATCGACGAAGTATATACAGCTCGATCTGGCTCGAAAATATGTCCTATTCTCTAAAAAAATAGATCTGTATCGAGCTGACAAGTGCCGTTAGACCTCAATAGACCTGACTCGAGGATTTCGAGCCAGATGTAGGTGATTTCGATTGCGGTCAAGACGGGTTTGATCAGGTCGTTTTACTTCAATGTTGGCTATTTGCGGCTCGAAATTGCAATAAATTTCTATATTTTCTACGCTAGTTGCGGGACAATATATACAGGCACTAGCGTATACATGCTTGTAGCCCAATCGAGCCCAGTCGAATTCATGTCTTACCCCTCGCTTTCATCCATACCGCCTACTGACTCCATTTCCACCCACTCCCCATCTCCTCGTCTGAGTACGTCTTTCCCTGTATAGTGTCGCTGAATAGGACCGCGAGTACTTGATTTGGGCTGAGGGCTCCATGAAAATGCGCTCTGAATACACACAGAGCCTGTTGTGTCCATGTCGGAGTGGTGGGCTGGGATAGTGCTGCGTACTCGAGCATCGACTCCTAAGAGAGGAAGGAGTCAGTATTAGATGGCATGGGATATGGTATAGCGTACCATGAGGATCGCAACCTACACTCGACAACTTCCCTTCTCTGACCTTGAGGCATGTTACCCACCAAATCATCCAATTGCCACCGCAATCTCGCCACACTAAGTCCTTGCCGTAGTAGTCGAGGAGGTTCTATAGCGTTGTCCTACAGAATTTCAATTAATCATTGTGTACCGTGTATATGACGGCGCATATAGGTGAGATTACTCACCTGTAAAGGTGGCGACAGGCCCAATATTGTGGTCTCTTTCGATTGATTCGCTGTTATAAAAGGAGTTAGACAATCCATGGAAACAATGCCAGCACACGTAGGCTCAAATATATTTACTCACACGTCTGCTGGTTCGACCAATGTGGATGACAATGACATCGTACTGATTAGAGTGGGAGGGCTGGAGATACGACTCGTCCAGTGAGTAGATGACGGGGTGAGGGAAAGGACCTACGGAAGATGCCGACGGGCGAAATCTGCCTTGACTTGTTGCAAGCACCGACAGGAAAACCAGTCAAAATATTCTAAGTTCCTCATTTACCGTTTTCCGATCCGAAATTGTCGCTGAGTGGTATAGGCGTTCACTCGTATCGGCTCGATCTGACTATTGGCGGCCTATTCGACTCGATCCGACTAGATCCTAGTATACGGGGTTCCCACTGGGATTCAGATCCGAACTCTGTTGCCAAGATGAGATTGTTGTTATCTCTCTTGCACGTGGAGCACTGCCACTTGTTCGGCCTTGTAGTTTTTCGACCACCACCTCCAAGTCGTGGGTCACTGGTCAATGTCGACTCTCTATTCTTTCTCAGAGCTTCCAAGCCGACAGAAAGCAACATTATCGTGGTAAAGGGCTCATCCTCCTTGCGCGCTAAACTTCTTTGTCATATCTTTTGCAAATACGCGGGAGAGGCGGGAAGCGAACTCGGAGTGTCGTGCACCTTGGCTCTGAGCAGAGGTACGGTGTTCTAAATGTTCCCTCATGAAATGAATAGCCAGCCCTTTACAAAGTAAGATTCTGAGTTGTCGTTCTTTAGTGGTGAGTCTTCATGCACAGTAGGCCATCGTCGACGAGCGATTGCCATTCAAAACGCTTTCACGGAGAAATAGTCTAACATCAACGTTTTAGCGTGGCCAGACCCTGTTCGATCGGCTTTTTATTCTTCATTCCGAACGCGAAATTAAGATAGGGAAAATGATCTTCTTTCTCGCCGATGGTCTAGCCTTTAGTAGTTCCCTTCTCCCCGAACTTCTTGAGACCATCTCTCGAGCTCTCCCTAAGGCTTAACGTGTAGGTTAATATGAAGAACTGATATACAGAAACTGTGGCTGCAGCGAGGCATAAACATAGGAGAGGGCTTCTGGCCGCGTTTCCTCAAATTCGGTTCGCTTCCTTCATAGAACCAAGAACTCCACTTAGAGTCGGCCTATCCTGACGGCAGGAAAATCACTACCACGCTTGGGGGTAAAACTGCATATCCTTTTGATTCTCCGCCGGGATCCGTATATAAAAGGATCCTAGCCGAACATGTCTACACCCCAGCTCGGACTTCAACCCGTCGCCTTCGCTATTACAACCTCGGCCATGCGTTTCTTCGCCTCTTCATCCATCTGCGTTGGACTCCTCGCTCTGGCTTCCTCCGTCATAGCCCAACCAATCATACAAGAAGTCGGCCAACGTGGCATTCTTGGTGAGTTTTCTCATACGCCTACATTAACCAGAAGACGCGCATGCTCACATATCACCACTACAGACACCTTGACCGCTGAGAACGACAACTCGAATGTTCTCATTCCGAGACAGTGCTCGGTGGATGAACATGGAGAACAGCACTGCAACGACGTGCCACAGTGCACCACCAACCCCGATGGATCGCAAAGTTGTGTTGCCTGAGAGGTCTGGTAGCCGGAGATACAGATGTGGTGGCGTGGATGTTGAGGACTCTGTTGGCGTTATCTATCCTATTTTTTTCATTCTGGTTCGATTTCGAGCGTGCTATTGCAACTTTAGTCCGAGTTAAGGACTCAAACATAATGAAGTTGATGATAGACGGCGAGAACGAATCGAAATGAACATAGAATCAAATTATCCTATTCCGTTTACTGTACCATTTCGAACACTTCGGCACCCCGTGTGACGTGTGACCAAATTGCTGAAATTATGGTTTCGGCACTTGCTCAAGGGCGCGTGACGCGCCCGAGAAATTTCGGCATTTTTGATGGTAAATACCCGTTTTGGACTGCTTTTGATGGGCTTTCACCCAACGATTTCGGCAGTCGGGCAAGTGACGCGGGACAAGCGTGACATTTCGGCAGATTTTGGGTGCTTGTGACGCGTGACATGCCGAAGTGTTCGAAATGGTACAGTATACTTCCAATTGAGAAAGCTCAGGACGGCCGCGATGATAACCAAGGTTCAGACAAACCTTGACGAGCTAGAGATAATGCTTTTAGTTGACGTAGCTTACAGAGCAGTAGACGACGCCAGGGTTCTAAATAAGACGATTGTATTTCCTATCGTTACAAATATCACCCGGTATACCGTTCTCCAACATAGTAAGCGGCACCCGAGTGGCCGTGGAAGCATCTTTCTCCCCTTTCTCAGCTCAACTTATGGTCCTGCCAGCGGCAAGGCTGGTGGCTCTGGCACTGGCATCTGTGGTACCGTGACGGCCACGCAACTATTTGCATCCTATCAATACTATTCTCATACACAGCGGCATCCAAATAGACGACTCACTAATATCGTGACATATTCACGCAGCAGTGCAACGCAGGGGTGGACTGACTGGCGGGGATAGAAATCGGGTTAGGACCTGTTAATCATATCGACATTAGCTTGAGTTTCCTTTGGAGGAATCGAGTGAGAAAGAAGTTACATTGAAATTGGGCATTGCCATTCGGCCGCGGGAGTGCACGAGCATGGGCAACAGCGAGGAAGATAGTGAAGAGAAATGCAGCGAAGATCGAACGCATGATGATTCCAAGGAAGTAGGTATGTGATACCAGGCGCCGAAAGGTGGGGAACGAAATCGGCTGCTCTTAGCCCGAGGTTTTATTACCCTTATAAACGCTGGTATAAGGGTGTCCTTAGAAAGGTTAGCACAGAGGGAGACGTTGCGAGATTTGGCACTTGACATATTGATTGGAGGTCATCGTTGTGATTGGGGAATAGTTTGGCGTGTCGTGTGCGCGGACAGTGGGCACCCGAGCAGGGAGAAAGGTCCTGACGTCGCTTTCCTTGTCTTCTTCACCTGAATTGGCAGGACGTGGTGGTGCCAAGATCGATTAATTATTCAGAGACGTCATGGATTACCAGCCTTTCACTCACATGATAGCTGTAGATTGATAGAAATGTAGGGTTTCTCAGTCGCCTTGCTATGACGGATCATCTACGTCGAGACGGTTGTAGATATTTTCGGTTCCGGGATACGACGTGGATCTTGGTGATACTCATGGATTCTGGGTAGTTCTTTCTACCAAGGAGGCCCGTCTAGTAGAGGTGGTGCGAAGTGCCAACGTTTAGAAAAAGAAGGTTGATGGATAGGGCCAGTGGCGTTGTATCGCTTGAACCGATTGCGTGAAGTGAGGTTTCGTGAGGCGGGAGCACGTCGTCAGAGGGTAGGCAACTGAAGCGAGGTAATATAAGAACCATAAAGCCCGAGAAGTGAGATCATGAGATGAGAAGCGGGTGGGTATCGATAAGTTCCCGAGTGTGAATCCGGTCGAGTCAGTCGGACGTGGTTCATTGGGTGATTCGCTTAAAGAAGGTAGAACGCGTGCAAATCCCGAGAGAATCCACCAAAACCATCTAGTATTTTGTTTCCTCCAGCTACTTGGAAGTGAGCATGCAGATACTGCCGTTGAGTAACTTGAAAACGCATGATGAGATGAGCGGTTCGGAGGAAGAACAGGTCGAACATGTGGCGGTGAGTGCTGCACAAATCTGGGCAAAGGGGCGATAAGATCGATCTTATCTCGGTGGCGGACTTCGGATCCACCAACTGTTGAGCAAACGGACAGGCGCGTCACCGAACTGCTTGTTCCCTTTCTGCCTTGGACTCAGGACGCTCTCCATCTCTTGCATCATACCTCCTCGTTCTCCCTTCGTCCTGGTTACTGGTATATGTATAATCTGCGACATCTAGAGAGTACTAGCCTGAAGGCGTGAACAAGCAGCGTCGATAGCGATTTTTCTCATTGGCGCCAAGCGCTTCGCACGTCGTTGCTCTTCTGTCTTCCTCACTCAGGAGACGTCTCTCGAGGACAAATACTCATCCGCTAAACTGGAAGAGGACGTGATAGACTGGTTCCACGAAGTAGGTAGTTGATAGACCGTGTGACGGCCGAGGCTGTGAGACATATGCAGGTAAGTGCCTAAAGCCTGTCGTAGCTCCCACAACCGACAGACATAGTAACACGCAACTTTGTCTACAGGCGAAACACGACCATGGATAACAAGCACCAGACAACCCGCTCAAAGAAGTCCCAGTGCTTTATTTTGATGCTTTCTCAACCAATTGCCGTTGTTCAATTTGGCGTTGCTCGGACTTCTTAGGGGAGGAGACGGTCCTCTAAGGGATGGTTCGAGAACTCTGGGTGTGTCAACCTTCTATTGCCTCTAACTTTCACGCAGTAATTGACACCTGCTCTAGGCCGTGTTCATGCTCTGCGAGAGCGACTCGCCTAACGTACGACCAAATGGTACTCGACTCGATTCTACACGACGTTGTCTTGGAATCCCGTTATTAGGTGCACTCCGAAAATTGTAGTTGCTCAATATTTCCCTCGTTCCCGTTGTATGATCCCGTCTTATTCCAGTTTCACAGAATCAAATACCGTGAAGAGAGTCATGCGAAAACCTATAGTGGTAGGTTTATCTCTTACTTCTGCTCTCTTTCATAACTGACTTTGTTTTCTCGAAGTGGCGTTGGAGCGTTAGGTACTTACAGGATGGATGGTGGTGTGATAGGAATGACTGGGATCACGAGCTTGCGCGGGCGGGAGAGGGAAGGCTAAAGGAACTAATGTATCTCCCACCTCTCCCTTACGACGGTCCTTGTGGAGGGAAAACGTTAGCCTTTTTGCCATATATTTTGCCAATACGTGACCGAAGGAAAAGTGAACTCGGAAGGTCTGAGAAAAGAGGAGCAGCGTTCTGAATGGGTTTCCTCCAGAACATAGCTGCTAGACCTTTGCCAAATGGGATTTCGATCAGTCGTAGTTTATTGACATTTCTACCTATAGTAGGATGTCATCGACGAGCGATCGTGATTCGAGCCCTGTCACGGAGAAATAGTCGAACATCAATGTTCTAGCGTGCGGTTGAACCCTGCTTGATGGCCTTTTACTCTCATTCCGAACGCGAAAGCAAGACAGGAGAAATGATATTTTTTTCTGGCGAATAGTCTGGACTTCATAAGCTCCCTTCTCCTCGAACTTCTTGAGACTATCTCTTGAACTTTCTCCGAGGGCTAACTAGTAGGTCAACTCAACGCACTGGAAGACGGAACTCGCAGCTACAGCAGAGGCAGAAACAGAGGGGAGAGCTTTTGCCCACGGTTCCTCGAATTCGGTTCGCTTCCTTTGTAGAACCAGGATTTCCACTTAGTGTTGGCCTGTCATGACGGCAGGAAAATCAGAACCACAATTGGGCTTGAAATTTCCCTTTTGGTTCTCCGCGCTGAGTCGTTTATATAAGGATCGTGGTCGAACACGTCTTCGCCCCAGCTCGGACTTCGACCCGTCGCTTTCGCCATCACAACCTCAATCATGCGTTTCTTCGCCACTTCATCCATCTGCGTTGGGCTCCTTGCTCTGGCTTCCTCTGTTATAGCCCAACCAATCTCACAAGAAGCAGGTCAACGAGACGTCCTCGGTAAGTATCTAAACGTACTCAGGCTCACCTTACGTGGATGGAACCCAAGCTCACGGGGTGTTATTGATAGATACCGTGTCCGTGGACAATACCAATTCGAATGTTCTCGTTCCGAGACAGTGTGGGGTAGATGAATATGGAAAACAATTCTGCAATGACACGCCGCAATGCACCAACCACCCAGATGGATCGGTATCCTGTGTTGTCTGAGAGGTGTGGTGGTCGGAGATATGCAGAGGGCGGCATGGATGTCGAGGGCTCTGTTGGCGTTGTCTTGTTCGATTTTGAGTGTGCTATTCCGAATTTACGTTCAGGTTGAGGGGTCACATAATAAAGTGGATGATAGACGAGAAAGAATTGAGGTGGACATAGAATGAAATCATCCGACGCCGTTCATACTTCCAACTGAGAGAGCTTATCACGGATTAGTGATGATGACCGAAGTTCTGATCAATTTGAATGGGCTAGAGACAAAGAATCAAGTTAACGTGGTGTACAGTCAGGCAGATGACGTCGGGGTTATGCAAAAGATGACTATATTTCATATCATTAGTGAGGTACGTAATGGAGAGAAATGAAGACAGGATTGAGCGCATAACGATGATTCCGAGGACGTACGAGTGCAATCCAACGAAGACTGGTCCGGGAAATCTGCTGCTCTTAGCTCGAGGTACTACTGTATCAACCTTTTATCCTCGGTGTAGCCTATGATGAGGTAGAGTTCATCTAGGTGTACGACAGGTTGGCACGAACGGGCGACTGGAAAGGAGCGAAAGAAGTTCGCGTAGTGGAGGAGAGAACCACGGGGAGATCAGATCGATCTTATCGGTGCATCGGACTTCGGATCAGGGGCTTGAGCGAAGGGAACAGCCACATCATCAAATTGTTCTTTCTCTTTTGTCCGGTGCCTCGCTCTCCTCCTCCGTTCCTTCTTCTCCCTTTTCGCATTCTCGGCGAACTCGACAGTTGAATGTGCAAGAGGAATATGTCTACCTGCCCCTGGCCAACTCCACGACTTCGGGACATATGGAGACTCGTGGCTTTGGCTTGAGTTTGGACGACTTTGTGAAGGCTCCTCTTTCTAACCGGAAAATCGTACTCGCCACGCTCAAAATTGCCTACTTTGGTCGGTCAGAACGTTGATGGATGCTGGTGGTTATATGGTGCTGAGAGGAAGGTGGGAGGACAGTCGTAGTTGGTTCGTCCGTATCTTCTCTGACAGGTACATTCACCTTCCTCCCCTCATATCTGCTCCATGCAGCTGATACTACACACTCTAGACCGTCATGCTGTCAAGAGTCAGGCCGTAGGATGAACGTTCAATGAACATCAGCCCTATCTCCATCGTCCGAACTAGACCGTTTGACATAACGATTGCGATTTCTGGTGGTTAGAGCATCTGAAGAAAGTATAACTGGGGAAACGGGTGAGCTCGGGCTGCGTCATATGGAAGATAGGTACGTCGGTTTCTCATCTTTCTCGGTTCGGAGAAGCTTACGGTATAGGATAGGATTAAGACCACGTTCGTCTCACGTAGCTGCTCAACCATCACGTCCCCGACAGAAGTCTTCTACATTTCATCATCCTCACCACATCAACCAACCACAGAGTACTGGTTGCGACTCTGGGAAGACAAGCGTGTCGTAAGAAGATGAGCTTGTAAGAACGAGGAATGGAGAAGTTGGCGCTTTCACTAGAGAGGGACCGTGGTTTGCGAGCCTCCGGTGCTGGTGGCACGACGCCAAATCCGAAATCTCGGGGAGAAGGGAAGGATACGGGAGTCGTGGAATCATGGGCCCCGCTGTGGAGTTGGGTTGAGGAAGGGGCGGATAACGAGACGTTGTGCCGGAACGAATACCAGGGGAAAGGATGTTAGATCTGGGATAGATTCGGACAGGGTACGGCGCGCGATGGTAAGATGGTCGTAGAGGAATCAAGAAGAGGAGGCTGAACGACTCGAGTACGTCTCACCTTCTCTTTGGTTCATTATCTGACGGTATTGACTTTCTCGTCCTATAGTCGCTCATATCTGATCCAATGTAGCCTGGAGTCGTCCACCTCACCACTCAACTTCTCGAATATCTTCATCGCAGCACGCCTCTTATCATCTTACTTCCTCAACCATACCTCATTCTTAGCACACTTTTCACGACGACGAAGAGCTACCTCACTCAAAGCCATTTCGTCGGATTACCACAATGTCGGAATTCAAAGCTTAGGATTGGAGAGGTCATATTCAGCAAGGAAGATCGGTCGAGATGTGAGTGACGAAAGTTCATGTCCGGAAATAGTGGGGAATGGATGTAGGTAAGACCATTTACGAGTCTCTCAAGAATCGGAATACTTACGGCGATAATAGGATTGTCTCCTCGACGAATCTTGGATGCGAGCATCGTATCGAAGAAACCACGACGATGGATAGGACATACACTATCTTCTCTCATCTGAAGCCAGCGAAGTGACAACCTACCCTTTACCCACTCGAAATTCCACTGCTGGCATTATCGGCTTGTACATGTTACGCTAACACATAGCTTTCCTGAATGACCAACGCTACACTGTGAAATTCCGCTTTCGACGTTATTGTAAGAGAAAGACACATTGACTCGTGAATAGCTGTATGTACCGCGATATCGTACATCCTCCTTAGTAAATCCAATATTGAATCCGCTTGTCCGAGGGTGATAGTCAAATGACTAGGAAGAGCGTAAGTTAACTTAATCACAGCCTCATGACCGAATTAAATACGTACATTTGGGTAAAATATCTGGCCTACGTCTCTGGCTCTAGCTCAAGAATTGAAAGCACCCGCGCTAGGTTACATCTCGCTTCTTCAGCCCCTTCAGGAGAAGCACACTCCTCATACAAGCAGATAGCCTCTTGAAAGCAAGAAGCAGCTCGACCAAGACTTCCACCAGCCGCGTGAGCCCAACCAAGACAGCGCATTGCTGTGGCCTGCCCATAGGTGTCCTTGATCTCTATGCTGAGTCTGTGGGCCTCTTGCGCGGTACCTATTGCCAATTCCAGCTGCCCCTGCCTCAAGTACAACCATCCCAACGAATGGAGTGCATTAGCCTGTCCTAGTCGACTCACTAGTGCACGATAAAGTTCTAGCGCCTGCTTCGCAGACGTTTCCGCATCAGTATGCTTGTCCATCTCCTCATATAGGTAGGCCAGGTCCATTCGACAGTTTGCCTCCCCAAGCTGATCTTCTTGTTCTTGAAAGAGCTTTAAAGCCTTATTTGAAGCTTCATCTGCATTATCATACCGTCTTAATAATCTATAACATCTGCCAAGCTCTTCCAAGCCATGAGCCTCTTCCACCTGGTCCCCTAAATCCCTGTGGATGGACATTGCCTCCTGTAACAGATCTATGGCTGCATCCTTCTGTGATTGGCGCACCAGGACGTAAGCGTGCGACTGAAGACACCTCGCCTTGGCTTTTGAACCCGCAGATTGTGCGTTAGTGGCTTTACAAATGATGTCCGTCGTATAAGAGCCAAGATACCCCATCCATCGTGTATAACTTGCACAAGCATATCCAAGAGATTCAGTGATGTAGGGGAGGGATAATGCCAAGTTGAGAATGGCGGTGATGTTGGTGAGCTCATTGGTGAACCATGCATACTGCAAATGCGAGTCAAGGCGGACACAGTCGGAAATGTGCATAGTATATAGGTCAATCAGCTTGTGAATAGCCTCCAGATCTCGTGGTATCTCCTTGAGGCAGTACTGTCTGATCGGTGACAGGAGCTGGAATCGATGAGGGGTTGAATTCTGCTCACGCGAGCAGAGAGCGGCATTTTGAAGTACTCTGAGGCAATCACGGAGGTGGAGCGATGATGGAAGCAGAGGTTGAAGCTCGTCAAGCCAACTGTCTTCAGCTGACAGTCCAGCTGGAAGCACAGCGATCATACCCAAGACCGCTCTGGACTCGTTGTTCATCCGTGGACCAAACACCGAGAGCTTGAGGGAGACGTCAAGATGATATTGACGATCTTTGACATCTGTACCAATGGCGTAGGTACTTTCTGTCGTCCATCGATGCCAGAGCGACTGTGGAGTTTCCGACCCATCTTGCAGCAATTTCCCGATTAGAGTTACAGCTAATGGAACACCCTCGACAGCCTCGCAGAGATTATGGATTTCATCTCCATCACTGATGCATAGTGCATCTCCGGCTATCTCGCGAACGAGGGCATCTGACGCAGTCTGCGATAGAGGTGTCAATGGGCCAACCTTGACCCATCTGACTGTATTGTTACCAGGACTCTGGATACCCCGAAGTGTAACAATGATCGCGAGCGTAGACAGCGAGGCAAGGTGCCCAATGAGACTATCTGCATCTGGGCGGTTATTCTGAACCTCCCAGAATGTCTCGAAGTTATCAACACAGATAATAGTCTTTTCTCGTCCCAAGCAGTCCTTGATCTGTTCGAGTACTTGAGCAGTTGACTTTCGAAACTCTGAGGGGATATTGAAGGTGTTTGCGAGGGTGTTATAGACTAAGTCCGGGGTAGAAAGACCTTCGAACGAGATAAACAAGGATCGGGGATAGGCTTCAACCACTCTGGGGTCTCGCATGGCGCTGCAAGCGAGCGTGGTTTTCCCAATACCACCCATCCCGAGAACTGTAACCCTGGCGTTGGAAGACGACAGAAGAGCGTCAACAATCTTCTCTCGCTCAGTGTCGCGTTCTAAAACGCAGATGGGTCCTGGAGGGAGGAGCGTTGTTACATCAACTAGAGGCAGCCTATGGCCCACAGTTATATCCGTACAAAGAAGGAAATGCAAAGGATTCAGAGTTCCGTACCTGGGTGTATTCTGGTTAACCTGTTGTTGGTTAACGATTAGTTGCGTGATCCCAATCTGTCGGAACAAGAGTTAGCATTGGAGACGCTTGAACAGAATGCAAATAACCGAATCAAGATTCCTTCCAAAACTTTCAATCTTGCGGTCGAGTTCGTTGAAATCATCAAGCCCCCGGTTAAATATCCGATAGAGCCGCCCCCGTGATTTTACTTTTTGCAAAACACAGTACACGTCATTCAATAGACTATGAGAGTCATTTGGTATCTTCGATGTTAGATAGATACACAGTCAACGTACCTCTGATACTCCCCCAGCTGTTCGAAGAATGGCTTCAGTCCAGCCTCATCCCGATAGTCCTTCAACATCCTCCACTGTTTAACAACAACTGTTCCGTTCCGAAGGACCTTCTCCAACAGTTCGTCGCACCTTTTCTTGTACACCTGAACTTCCTATGTAGGAAATGAAGACCTGTAATTAGTACGATACTAAGAAGGGACATAGACGTTGGCGCACCTGTCGTATTTGAAGGAGCTGGGATACGATTCCGGCGATTCCCTTAAGGTATGGAAGAGACCCAGCCGTCTCCGCAACATCCTTCAGCATATTAGACATTGTAAGTCCTAGGGAGACGGCATCATCCACCGTCGTCTGATCTTCATCTGTCTGGTTACGTCCATGTTGCTGATCGGAAACAGCTGTGGTCTGAATGGACGAAGATTCAAGAATCGTGGATGTGAGTACCAATTGTTGAAATCGTGTGGCCATAGTTGCGTTTGGGCTCATGGTGGAAGGAGGAGAACTTTCATTCAAGGAGATGAAACGTTCCTTGACGCCTCATCTCATGACAACATGGAGCACGATCTCGTACCCTGAGTAGCCGTGGTTGTGGGCGTCAACATGAACAGATGCCAGGCCGCATGAGTGATCCCCGTCAACAAAGGCAAGAAATGGTCCTTGTGACAGCCTCGCCTGTGTGGTGGACCCACACAACGTCCAGTCCGAGCATAGCCTATTGCACCGCATGACCAGATATAGGCGCTGATATCGGAGGTGTAGAACACACTGCGGTCAAGGATTGCGTGCGAACCAACCTCGCTTCGAGGGAAATCGACAAGTTCAGAGAAACCTAATGGCGTGAAGAACTCGGATGCTTCTATATCACACCTTTGATGCCACACATTGGTGATTTATGGGTGATGATTGACGTATCGTGGTGGTACGATGTACAAGAAGGTTAGGTAGGTAAAAGATGGGGCGGTGGTAGACGATGCGGGCACAAGAGTTCAAGTCAAGCAGAGAGCGGTTAATGTGGTTTACCTGGTACAAGAGAATGGTCAAGATGTCAGCTATACTCAGGAAAGAGTAAAAGGAAGGAATGTGTACTGACTCGCCATCAATACTCTTTCTCGCCTCCTCACCTCGTAACCTAGCACGACGTCTCCCTTCACGTTTGAGAGTGGCGAATAAACTCGTAACGTCGTCGTTCCCCATCAATTCCAGACACGTTGTCCTCGAGCCACCTCATGCACGCCTTCGTAGTACTGGAAGTACATAATTAGTTAGATGAAATATCACGGAAGTGTAGCGAACCTCTGTATGCATCCGGTCGAAGGTCTGTGGATTCTGAAGATTGGCAGAAATCGGGTACCGTTGTCGTACCCCCATCCGAGTCCGTTCCAGATCATCCCGACCACGATTCGTCCGAGCCGCCTCTCCCAAAACTACGTAGCCCTGAAACACACAGTCAGTTATACGTTCTCCCAGCGGAAGCCTGTCGTACCTTTCATCCACATCAAGCGTCGTCCTCCTTATCTAGTCTCGGCTTGTCCTTCCCCACTCAGTAGCGACATTCTATCAGTCGACCATTCGTGGATTTTGACGATATGAGGTGTAGAATATTGTAGTGCCTCCCATCTCTGTGTGGGTACGCCACTATATACATGGCCTTCCGAAACTGGGACTAAATGGTTAGTTAGATGAGATATCGTGGTGGAAACCCAATGTACCTCTAGTCGGTTTCTAGCATGATCTTGGTTATATCGTCTTGATTCGCCTTCCACTACCCAGAAAATAATGAAGAGGAACGTTCATTACAGGTACCGTTGTCTCTCCTCCTCTTCCCTAGTGCACAAGCTCGGAATCCTGAAAGCGCATAGTTACTAGTGGAAAAACTCTCAACGACGGTAAACTTACATCTACTATCTAATCTCGCCTCGTCTTTCCACGGTTCACCCAGTCCAGTTGAAGGTTCATGGACTTTGAGAGTGGTTTGTGGCGGGTAACGCTGTTGTTCCTCCAATGCATTTCACCGCAGATACGACAGGATTAAGCCCTGAACATGTATGGTCAATCGCAGAGATCTCGTGTTCAAGCCAAGCCTACCTTTAAACTACAGTACATCATCCGCCAGTACCGTCACCCATTACACACAAGACGCGCCTGACTGGCTGCTACGCTTCATTCTTGCCAGTAGTCCTAGTCAATGTCGTTGAGATCCAAATCGAAGCTCGACTCTGGGTATGGGGAGCAATTCATGGTCGAGGAGGCGATATTTGCGCGGAGATGCACTTGGAGTGCGGATGAATTGAGTGGGGAAAGCGCTGGATGACGAGAGTCAACTTACCTTGAATACCCATATCCAACATCCTCACTTCCCCCGATTCTCCATCTTATGCACAAGGAACTCCAAACCCAAGAACTTCGTCGGCGTCGTGGGCCAAGATCCTGTCCCACAGTTCCAGTGGTTGAGCGTATATTAGAACAACAAGAGTCGACGCGAGGCCACCGTCAGATGTTGAGGTGAAGCTTGAGAGTCCCGGAGCGTCAGGCTCAACGGACGAGTAGTCGCTGAAAATGTATAGTCAGTTCGTAGAAACTGCATGTTCAAGTCAAACATACCTCTGGTCTACAGTACATCATGCCAGCACAGTCTGCTACGCTTCATTCTTTCCAGGAAGCATAGTCAACGTCATGAAGATACGAATCGATTCCCGACTCTGATGTATGGTGAGCGAGTCAGGGCAAAACGCGTGAACGAGGATGACCTTGGAGCATAGATGAATCGAGTGGGGAAACAGCCGGATGATGAAGGTCAACTTACCTTGAATACCTCGAATATCCAACACCTTCACTTCAAACTCGTCCGATTCGCCACCTTATGTACAAGGGACTTCGATCCCTAGAACTTCGTCGACATCGCGGGCGAAGATCCTGTCCCACAGTTCCGGGAGTTGAGGGCATCTTAGGACACCAGGAACCGACGCGAGGTCACTGTCAGAGATTGAGCCTCAACGTTCGAGAGTCCCAGAGAGTCAAGCTCAACGGACGCGTAGTCGCCTCGGCAACCTCGTTCTCTTGAAGGTAAGCCTACTTTAAGAGTTGAGTTAGTTTTCATGGCATTGATCGGTTCGAGGACACTCTCACCTACGCGTATCTAACACCGTCGGTCATCACGAGTTCATCCCCACTCCATGTAGCGACATAGAGCTCATACAGCTTCGTACCGGTCCATCATTCGAGCGTAGTTCTTGAAAGGGGAGTAAGAGGAAGCGGTTGGGAAGGAAGGAAGGAGAGAGGCGACGTGACAGATTTTGGAATAGAAAGCACAGTATGAGCTCCGATTTCCTGACGGGGAAGCCCCAAAAGACGCAAGCTTATTCAAGCTGTTATAGCCGGGCCGAGAGTGACTGTAGATAATTGACGGATGTCGATGGAAAGATGAAAGATGTAAAGACCTCGACACTAGTCCTGAAGGGGAGGGTTTGATGATGTGGCTGTTGGTCTGAATACAGTAGATCCGAAGTCCGATTCCATGCGATAAGATTGATCTTATTCTCAACTTCGCCTGGCAAGAACTTGGTCTCGGATGGGGACGGTGAGCTTGATCACTAGATGAGAGTGAAAACGTATATCGAGCAAGCTGTCGAGTATCCGATCTATTTCGTTCCATCTGAATCGAAATATGCGAACAGTCGACTGGAAAGAAGCACAAGATATTGGAGGGGTTAAGGAGAGAGGCACACAAAAGACGTACCTCGAGCTCGTACAAGTAGAATCTTAAGTTGTTCACCTCTTCTTGAATATCTCCCGTTTCTCCATGTTCTGCAGGAAGGGAAGAAGATCGACCAAGCGACAGAGCTAAAGCAATGGAAGAAGTCTGAGGAAAGTGACGCTTGTGTTAATTCGAATCGGGAGTTCGCATTCAATGGAAGAGACATACATACGTATCCCACCCAAAGATACCCGGTCTTTCACAACGAGGTGTGGTATGATAAATGCGACCATGAGGGCGGTTGGTGTGATGTTGGATGGGGAGGAATACGTAGTTGAAGTTTTCACGATGGTGGCGGTTAGGGAGGAACGACGAGGGGTCGGAGGGAGACATAATAACGCAGCAAGGTCGGGTTGGTGGAGTCAGGTCTTCAAGTAGATAGAATAAGGCGAAGTTGGGACTTCTTCACCGCAGGAAACGTCGCTGAATTGACCTGTTCTTCACCTAACATCCTCGATGGAGTCTATTCTGTGGTAACATATCCAAGTTATGAACCGGGAAGGCAACATCCTAGGAATTAAGACATATGGTTTAGATTCGTAAGGATATGATACTGAGAGTTAAATGGACGTACCTACTTTATGGTTTTCATTCCTAGAAACATCCTCCAGTCTTCTACGTCTCGATTCCCACCTCCCGACTTGTGCCATGTCTCTATTTTCGCCCGCTGAGGTACGCCAATTATGCCCCGTCTCTTTGTCGTCAGACCGGAATTCGGCGTATAAACGTGAAAGATACGAGGCAACAGAGAAGGAGATTCCGTGTTGTCGTGGAGAGTTCGGTGTTGTCAAATGAGAGAAGGATATGAGGGAGGAAAATGGATGTCGAGCGAGCTATCGAGTCTTTATGCAAACGGTCGACTAGAAAGAGTCGAGAGAGGTTAGAGTCATCGAGGAAAGAAGCACAAAGAAGACGTACTCAATGCCAGGTAGTTCACCTTTGTTTCCATATATTGTAGCTCTATGCGTCGCGTAAAGAGAAGTAGAGTGACAAGCGGCATCGGAATCGAGTGAGGTGGAGAGGGAGGGAGGGAGGGAGGGAGGGAGGAGAGTGGCCGTTGAATGGTTTAGCAAGGATTCGTTCGGGAATGCGACCAATCGACTGGAAAGAAGCGAATGACGTTGCAATTGGGATAGTCGAGGAGAGAAGCGCAAAGAATACGTACACAGTGCACGTAGAACGCTAGGTTGTTCTCCCCTTCCTTCATATGTCTCGCTTGTCCGCGTGCCACAAGAGGAGAAGAAGCTCGCCAAATGTACCCCGCTCGAGCAAGGAGGAGAGAGAAAGAACAGTTTGAACAAGCGCCAACGTTCCTGATGACGTGACGAGTTTGAATTTGAGCAAAGGGGAGATTAGATCGATCTTATCGCTCCATCGGACTTCGGATCTAGGGCCCTTGAGGGAAGCGAGGGAACAGCCACATCGTGTCAAACCGTTCTTTCTCTTTTCTTGTCGTTGACGCGTCGGAAGTCTGTTCTCTTCCGTTCTCCTCTTCCTTCTCCTTCTCTTTCTCTTCGCGTTCCTATGGAACTAGACATGGAACTGGAAGAGGAGTATGTCAAACTACTCTAGCCTAAACGGAGGAACCTAGGAAGACGGTGACTCGTGGCTTCAGGTTGAGTTTGGACGACTTCGATGGTTCTACTTGCTCATGGAGAAACCTCGCATACGGTCGATGGGAGCTGCCTCATTGGTCAAGACCTTGGCGAATCATGGTGGTTATATGGCGATGAGAGGAGGATGGGAACGCGGTTGTTGTTGGGTGATCTCTGTCACGGAAGAGCGGTACGTCGACCTTCCTCCGTTCATCTTTCCTTTAACCACGCTCAGAATCTACACCAGGGGCGGCACCGGGGCGAAATTGCCTCTACTGCCTAGCCATCGTTGACCAGAATCCGTTCGGTTTATCCCATGCCATGGGGATCATCGTGACTCACCGGTCCCTTCAAATCTACAACCATCGCCCTCAAGGAATACGCGTATCAGTCGAGTAATCTTGAGGTCAGACGGTTGAACGTGAGGTCTATAGCTTCGGTGAACACAGAGAGAGACAGAAGGAGCTGGGAGGCGGACGACGTTAGACCGCACAGGGAAAGCCAGAGAGGTATGTCAAGCTTCCGTCACCTACGATCACTTCGGAGGATCTAATATCATAACTAGACTCAGGACGGTTCACCCTCTCAAGATATACTCTATTTCTCGAGAAATGCGAGAGGTGTATGTCAACCCACTGTAGCTCAAAGGCGCGGCCCTAGGAAAATGGCGACGCACGGCCTTTGGTTGGGTTGGGACGACTTCGATGGTTCCACTATCGCATCGGGAAGTATCCCTCACTTCTGACGAAAATTGCGTCCTTGGTCAAGACGTGGAAGAATGTTAGTGGTTAGAGGTTGCTGAGAGGGAGATGGGAGCATGGTTGTAGTCGGATCATCCCTGTCTTGGAGGAGAGGTACGTCTGGTTTCATCTACTCACATTTCCTCTTCGAGGACACTAACGTTTCACTTTAGAGACTGCTCTGCCGCGAAACGGACGTCAAAGTCCGGTACCCTTGGCTGGAATTCCATTTTCATTATCGCATAGACACCGTCGTGACTTGTCCTCAAAATCTACAAGCTCCGCGCTCAAGGAATACGCGTACCGATCAAGTGAACTTGAGATCATACCGCCAGAGATGAGGTCTACGACTCTGACGGATGAGATATTAGGAGAAAGGAGAGTGGGGAGTGGGGCGAAGCTAATCTGCGTTGGAATACGAAAAAGGTGTGTCAAAATTCTCTGATTCATATTCGTTCCAAAGGATCTCATAGTATAACCTCCGGATAATAAGTCGCCCATGGAGGATATACCCCTCGACCAGGGCTTGTCCACCTCTCCCTGGAACACCCAGACCACGTCACCAGGCGAAAATCTACCATAGGGCGACATTCGGACGACACCGAACTCTTCAACTTGGAATACTTCGCTACTATTGATGAAACCTATCATCTTTCGTTGAATATGCTACGAACCCGGTGTGGCGGAGGGAAGGTGGGAAGAAGACCGTAATTGTGTTATCTCTGTCAGGAAGAAGAGGTAATGTTAGCCTTCTATCGTTCTAGTCCGTTTCATCGCAGCTCACAATCTCCGGTAATTCAAAGATGTCGAGTGGATGTGGGCTGGTATACTTGTAGGTGGACGTAGTGTTGAGGGAGGAGAGAATAGAGTTGGGGAAGAGGGCGCGGTGAGGTTGGACTACGAAGTATGGGATATAGGTACGCTCGCTCGATCCCAGTAAGTTGCTATAACGGTGGCGATGGATTGTGGCTTACGAGTTTCTGCTGGCTCAGGATGTCGGATCTGGTATGGGTTCCGACGAGCTGTGAGGAATTAGAGAGAGGTGAGGAGACTGAACGATCTGAGGTACGTTCCAGCTCTTCATTTCTGATACTTGGTCTGATGGAAGTGTTGGTCAAATTTCAGTGTACCCAGACATCCGACGTGTTCATTATCGGACGACTGAACAACTGGGGGCTGGAGACGGTGAGGACGGGAATCTGGAATCTCAAGGCTTCATGCTTCAAAGTCTGATATGAGATAAACGTTGCAAATGGTACGTCACACTTGTACGTTCCGCCTGACATTACCTGACGGATTTTATCGATAGGAACGGATGCCTTCACTTAACTCTGTCCTCCACCGAACGTCAACTACGCCTCCCAACCACATAAATCAGCGGCAAACATCTACGAGCTCCTTGACTTGGGCGATTCGTACAATGGCGAAAACGGAGTCAAATCGCAGGATCGAAGGAGTGATGCTGATAAACAGCGATAGACTGAGGGTTCGGAGCCAATGAACGGGTTGAGAGTCCGGAGCCGAGGCGTTGGAGCACGCGTGGTTCGGTCTAGCGTATGAAGGCGAGACTGACGAGCATAGTAGGAGGAGGAGAGGAATGGACGAATTACCGACCGGTACGTATACGCACTGAGATTAATCATTCTCGCTACTGACGAAAACGTGAAGGGTGAACAATGGGAGGTCCAAAACCTGTGTTATAGAAGAAATAGATGGGAATGAGTTTAGGAAATATGGGACGAGGAGGCGAACGATTGGATGTTACTCGTGAGGAATGAAAGGGAATTCGGGGTTAGCACGCATTACGCCTATGCGAACGTATGGCCTTGCCAATTTACATTCTCTCATCTGAAGTCAGAAAAGCGACGACTTACGCTTTACCCACGCAAGCTTCAACTGCTGGTATCATTGTCGTATACATGTTACACTAATACATTGCTTTCCTGAATCCCCTACGCTACACCGTAAAATTCCGCTCTCAACATTATTGTAAGAAAAGGCATAGTGGCTCGTGGGTAGCTGCCTAGATCGAGATATCGTACATACTACATGATAAATTCTTATTAATTTCGCTAGTCCGAAGGTAATGTGCGAACGACTAGAAAACGCGTGAGTTGACTTACTCACAGACGTCAAAGTGAATCTAAAACATGTTTGAGTCAAGTATCTCACCTATGTCTCTGCCTCTTGGTCAAGACTTGAAAGCACCCGCGATAGGTTGTCGCTGGCCATTCGTGCATCTTCAAAAGAAGCACACTTCTCAAACAATCGGATAGACTCTCGAAGGCAGGAAGCAGCCTGATCAAGACTTCCGCCAGCCTCGTGAGCCAAACCAAGGCAGCTCATTCCTGCAGCCTGCCCATAGGTGTACTTGATCTCTGCGCTGAGTCTGTAGGCTTCTTCTGTAGTCTCTAATGCTAGCCCCACTTGTCCCTGCTCCCGGTAAACCCATCCCAGAAAATTGAGTGTATGGGCCTCTCCTAATCGATTCTCCACTGCACAATAAAGTTCCAGCGCTTGCATTGCAGAACTTTCAGCATCAGCATATTTGTGCATGTCATGAGATAGGGTGGCCAGGGTCATCTGGCAGTGAGCCTCTCCAAGCTGCTGTTCTTGTTCTTGATACAGCTTCAAAGCAGTGTTTACAGCTGCTTTAGCATCAACATACCGTCTCAAACCTCTATAACAGTTCCCAAGCTCTAACAAGTCCCGAGCTTCCTCCACCTGGTCCCCTAGATCTCTGTGGATGGACAAGGCTACTTGCAACAGTTCAATAGCTGCTTCTTCCTGTGATTGACCGATCAGGACAAAAGCATGTGACTGAAGACACTTGGCTTTGGCTCTGGAGCCTGTAGGCTGTGCGTTGGTGGCTTTCATGATGATGTCGGTTGTCCGCAAGCCAAGATAATCCATCCACCTTGCATAACTTGCACAAGCATTTGCAAGAGAGTCAGTAATGTAAGGGAGGGATAATGCCAAGTTGAGAATAGCCGTAATGTTGGTGAGCTCATTGGTAAACCATGCATAATGCAAATCCAACCCGAAGCGGCGGTAGTCATGAATTTGCTTGGTATAGAGGTCAATCAGCTTGCGAATAGCGTCCACGTCAAGGGGTATTTCCTTGATGCAATACTCTCGGACTGGCGAGAGAAGCTGGATCCGAGGGGGAGTAGAATTCAGTTCACGTGAGCAGAGCGCCGTATCTCGGAGCGCTCTTAGGCATTCACGGACATTGAGTGATGATGAGAGCAACCCTTGAAATTCATCAAGCCAACTCTTTTCCTCTGAGAGTCCAGCGGGAAGCACAGCAATGACAGCCAAGACAGCTCTGGAATCATTGCTCATCCGGGGGCCAAACACTGAAAGTCTGAGGGACACATCAAGCTGGTACAGACGATCTTCGACACCCGTGCCAATAACACGGGTGCGTTCTGTTGACCATCGGTCCCAGAGTGATTCTAAAGTTTCCGACCCATCTCGCAGCAGGTTCCCGATCAAAGTAACAGCCAGCGGAACTCCGTCAATGGCCTCACAGAGGTCGCAAAGAACATCTTTATCACTCTCTCCAAGCGCATCTCCCGCAATTTCACGAACGAGGGAATCCGACGCAGAACGAGTTAACGGTGGCAAAGGGCCAATCCGAACCCACCTTACAGTACTATTACCAGGGCTTTGTATGCCACGAAGAGTGACGATGATTGCAAGTGTAGAAAGCGAAGCTAAGTGTCCAATGAGATCATCGGCTTCTCGACGATGCTCTGGCATCTCCCAGAATGTCTCGAAGTTATCGATGCAAAGGATCGTCTTATCTCGTCCTAAGGAGTCCTTGATCTTCTCGAGGACTTGAGCATTTGACTTTCGAGACTCCGTGGGGATATCGAAGGTGTTTGCAAGGGAGTTATAGACCAGCTCTGGGGTAGAAAGACCTTCGAACGAGATGAACAGAGATCGGGGATGGGCTTCAACAACTTTGGGATCTCGCATAGCACTGCAAGCAAGGGTAGTTTTTCCGATTCCACCCATTCCAAGAACTGCAACTCGGGCATTCGTAGACGATAGAAGAGCTGTAATGATAGTCTCCAGCTGGGTTTCACGCTCTAAGATGCAGATTGGTGCTGGAGGAAGCAGCGTAGTAGGCCCGATAGTCGGCATTCTACATATCAGGTGCCATGTTAATGTAGTGAGGGAAAGGGAGGGATTACGGATCTCGGTACCTCGGTGTATCCTCAACGACTTCACGTTTACTGTTCATTTCCACCAGTATTTGTGTAATCGCGATCTACTCAGGCTAGTTAACCACTGGGAGCGCTCAAAGAGAACACAACACACCGAATCGACATTCTTCCCAAAGTTGTCAATTTTACGGTCGAGCACATTGAGCTCATCCAAATCACGATTGAAGACCCGAACCAAAACCTTCCTATTCTTCACGTCCTTCAAGACGCGATAGACCTCTTTCAATACGCTATGGGGATCCTTCAGTTGTGTTTCTCAGAGTTAGCGTCAAATCGATGACATGCCTTTCATACGCCTCTAACTGCTGAAAAAAAGGTGAAAGCCTTCCATCGCTTTCGTCCTTGCAACCCTTCAGCATCTTGCATTGCTCAACGATAATCTTTCCGTTTCGAAGGACCTTCTCCAAGAGTTCATCACATCGATTTGAATGCTTTTGAACCTCCTACATGCGAAGGAACAAAGTCAAATCGATAATACAATTGTACTGTGATACTCATGCGCACCTCGCGAATCTTAAGTAGCTGGGATAAGACACCAGCGATTCCCTTGACATACGGTATCTTCTCAGTTGTCTCCGCAACGTCCTTCATAATGTTGAAAGACGTAAGGGCCAGAGAGGCCACATCCTCCACCTTCGAACGGTCGGCATCTTCAGAATTAGAATCAAGACGCTGAGTACTGGCAACCGCTGCGGTCTGGATAGCCGATGAGCCGTGAATGGTAGATATTGAAAATAACTGGCGAATCCCAGAGGCGATAGTTTTCTTTGAGGACATGATGGACGAAGGCAACCCCACGAGAAGATGAAACGTGATCGTACGCCTCGTGTGATGAGCAACGACGTGCATAGCCTGCTTGCACTGCATGACCAGAAATAGGCGCTCGAACGTGACAC
This sequence comes from Clitopilus hobsonii, assembly GCA_015708445.2. Classification (NCBI taxonomy): domain Eukaryota; kingdom Fungi; phylum Basidiomycota; class Agaricomycetes; order Agaricales; family Entolomataceae; genus Clitopilus; species Clitopilus hobsonii. Next base: position 214,965 of record CP068003.1, on the reverse strand, counting down.
AGACAGTCATAGCGGGCGGATCGCCAGCGCAAAATCACAGGTACAACGATCTTATTTGGAGATGCTACTATTTAGAATTGACATTCATATACAATGTATCCTTCAGGAGCGAATTCAAAATCAAAACGAGAACGATTGATAATTTGATATGTATGTCACTTACTATCTCATTTCTCCGACTACTCACTCAAATATCCCTCAACTCGGCCCCAGGCTGCAAGAGAACGTCAAAGACGTCAGCTATACTCAGGAAAGAGTAAAAAGAGAGAATGAATACTTCTTACCGCATCTTTCTCACCTCCTCACCTCGTAACCTAGCACGACGTCGCCCTTCACGTTTGTGAGTGGCGAATGGATTCGTAACGTCGTCGATCCCCCATCCATTCCGGACACATCGACCTTGAGCCACCTCCTTCTCGCCCTCGTAGTACTGAAAGTAGGTCAATAGTTAGATAAAGTATCATGCTGGAAGTCTAACGAACCTCTGTATGCATCCAATACCATCCGATCGAAGCCGTGGATTTTATAAGAATGGTAGAAAGCAGGTACCATTTTTGTACCCCCACCCATTCCACATCAACCCGACCACGACTCGCGTAAGCGTCTCTTCCAAAAGTAAGTAGTCCTGAAAATACACAGTCAGTCAGGCGTTCTCATGCGGAAGTCTATCGCACCTTTCATCAATATCAAACGTCGTCCTCCTCGTCCAGTCTCCGCTTGTCCTTCCCCACTCAGTAGCGACGCTTTATCAGGCCACCATTCGTGGGGTTTTGACGATATGAGATGTAGAATGTTGTAGTTCGTCCCATCTCGGCGTCGATATGCACTTCAGCCAGAAAATGGAACCGCATGGTTAGTTAGATGATGTATCGTACCATGAGTCTAACGTACATTTGACATGTAACAACCATCATAGTTCTCGTCCAGTCTCGCGCCGTCCTTTCCTTTCCGAGCCCCAAAGCCATACCTCATCCAACCGAACGCTCATGGATTTGAGGCGAGTAGACAAGCAGATTACGGTCTTGTTCCTTTCGTCCATTACGCATCGCCTCCAAAACGAAACGTCTGGGAAACCTCTTCCAAGGGGAAATCGTTCTGAAAACGCGTATTCAGTCATATGAAATCGCGCACCAGAGGTCTGACATACCTCTGGTTGCATGAATCGTATTCCTTCTCATCCACTTTCGTCTCGTCGTTTCATATCCAGCGACTACCCGTCATCCAGTCTAGAGTTCGTGAAGTTCGAGAGTGGTAGTGATAGTTATCGGTCATTCCCTTCACTCCAGTTCGTCTGAAACGTAAACTGTATAAGCTGCCTCTTACAGGTTCGTAGTCCTGAAGCGCATGGTCAATCGTAGGAATCTAATGTTAACAACTTAAGCCTACCTTTTAGCCTACATTTCATCATCCGCCAGTACTGTCACCCTATTACACACGAGACGTGCCTGGCAGGCTGCCACGCTTCGTTCTTGCCACTAGTCCCGGTCGGCATCGTTCAGAAACGAATCGAATATCGACTCTGGTGTATGGTAAGCAAGTCGTGGTCGAGGAAATGACGTTCTAATGATGGTGACCTTGGAGCATAGATGAATTGAGTGTGAGTGGGAAGAGAGCCGGATGACGAGAATCAACTTACCTTGAATACCTCGAACATCCTCACGTCAAGCCCAACCTTTTTTAAGTCGCCATGCACAAGATATTCTAGGTACGGGAGGTTCTTTGACGTCGTAGGCAAAAATTCCGCCCCATAGATCCAGAGGTTAAGGGCTTGGTAGATTGGTGGTGGTCGAAGCAAGGTCACCGTGAGCGATTGAGCCTTGAAAATGAAGAGTTCCAGAGCGTCAGGCTCAATGGACGCGTAGTCGCCTCGTCAGCCTCGTGCTCCCGTTCTCTTGAAGGTAAGCCTGCTTTACGAGTTCAGTTAGTTTTCAGAACGACGCTAGCTTATAGGACACTCTCACCAGCGTGTGTCCCACACTTTTCGTCAACCAAAGCCACATCGACTATTTTCGTCAAGTCGTTGAACCGGATTTCGGCGTCAGGTCACGGGAAGGAGGGAGGGAAGGGGGGCGGGAGAATTGCGTGTCTTTGTTGAGGTCGTCTCGGATGAGAGGGATGGGGAAGAGAGATGATACCGATTGGGCTGTCGAGGACGCATTCCATTTCATTCAGTATGCGAACGGTCGACTGGAAAGAAGAGAGAGGGGTTAGCGAAGTCGAGGAGAAAAGCAAAAAGCAGACGTACTCCGTACACATAGACAGTACTAGGTAGTTCACCTATTCATTCATATCTCCCGCGATCCCAAATCTCGCGAAAAGAGAAGAAGCTCGCCAAACCCACCGAACTCGAGAAAGGTGGAGAGAGAAAGAAAAGCAAGTGCCCACGTGCCTGATGACGAGCTTGTCAATGGGCAAAGGGGAGATAAGATCGATCTTATCGCCGCATCGGATTTCGGATCTACCGGCTTTGAGGGAAGGAAGCGGACAACCACAAGGTCAAACTGTTCTTTCTCTCTGCTCGTCGTTGACGCGTTTGGTGTACATGTCTCTTCTCTTCCCTCTTTCTTCTCTTTCTCTCTTCGCGCTACTGGGGAACTCGACGTGGATCTGCAAGAGGAGTATATCGACCGACTCTAGCTCAAATACGGGAAACTAGGAACGCGGTGACTCGTGGCGTCTGGGTAGGTTTAGACGACTTCGATGGCTCTGCCTTTTCCTCGGAAACCCTTACTCGCCGTCGGCAGGAAATGCATCCTTGGTCAAGACTTCGAAGAATCCGGTTGTTTATAGGTTACTGAGAGGAGGATGGGAGCATAGTCGTAGTCGAGTCATCCCTGTCAGGGAGAGAGGTACGTCCACTTTCCCCTCATCTCCTTCAACGACGCTAAAAACTTATACTAGAGATGGCTCTGTCGCAAAATTGTCGTTGAAACGTGGCATACCTGACTGGAATTTGGCCGCCTTCATCGCATGACATCCTCGTGTTGACATTTACAAGCACCGCACTCATGGAATACCCATTTCGAGGGAACGGACTGGAGGTCATACCAGTTGACATGAAGTCTATAACCTTGGTGGATGTGATGTACAGAGAGAGAGATGAGCTGGGAGGCGGACGACGTTAGACCGCGTCAGAATGTCCAGAGAGGTATGTCAAATCTTCCGTCGCCTACACTCACCTCAGGCACGGCCTTAGGAAAATGGTGACGCATGGAGTTTGCTTGAGTTTGGGCGGCGTTGATGATTCTACTTTTTCATCTAGAAACCCTGCTTGCCGCCGATGAAAAATGTATCCTTGGTCAAGAGGTTGGCGAAACGTGGTGGTTATATGAGGCTGAGAGAAAGATGGCAGCATGAACGTAGTCGACCCAGCTCGGTCCGGGAAGAGAGGTATGTTCACTTCCGTCCACTCATACTCATTTCCTTCAACGACGCCGACAGTTTGCACCGGAGATGGATCTGCCGTAAAATGGCCGTTCAAGCGTGCCATCCTTTGCTAGAATTCGATCCTCTTCATCGATGTGGTAAAGGCATCGACGTGATCCCTGAATCCTTGAAAAATCTACAAGCAGCGCGCTATCGAACGCTCCACTTTATCACTCGAAGGAGTTGGTCACCGCCGACGAAAGCTATCATCCTTCGTTGAGGCTGCTACAAATCCTGACGTTTGTGGGTCGGTGGTAGTGAAGAGAAGATGATCATGGAACGACTCGAGTCGGGTTATCACCGTGAGGAAGGAGAGGTACGTCAGCCTTCTATCGTCGAACGCAGCTCATGGTATTAACTCATCGTAGTTCTACCGCGAAGGCGAATCTTTCGTGAAACTTTGGTATCAACATTGGTCAACGTCGTATTGGGAGAGAGGGGTGAAGATTGGGAAGTAAAGATAGAAGGTGAGGTAAGGATGAGAGGTATGGGGGGAGGGGAGAGGTACGTTTGTTGTCTTTGATCGTTCAGGGTGAAGAGGGAGGAGTTAACGGCAAAAACAGGATGGTTCACCCTTGAGGGATAGAATCCGATCTACGTTCGACGGTGAGGATCTGACATCTTCCACCCAACCCGACTGCTTTTCGCGGGGCGACGTCAGTCTTTGGGTTCGGAACGGACAACCGGGAACGGGATTCTGGATATCCCGCTCCTGTCATCAGAAAATCGTACTCTCTCGAGGAGACGTCGAATGGTACGGGAATGATCGGAGACAGGAAACATTTTCGGTATCGTGTTGGAGAATGGGGGTTAGCGTTAGGATGAGGTGTGAGACGAGACACGGGTAGGGCGCGGTGGCAAAAATAACCTAGACGGAGAAGGAGAGGAGGAACGAGGAAAATGAATGTAATTGTAATGGGGTACGTTCCACATCCTTCTTTCCGACGTCTTTCTCTATCAATATCGACTCTTTTGTCCTCTAGTCTATCGTATCTCCCTCGACGTATCCCTGTGTCCTGATCTCCTCCACCTCCATCTCGGTCTTTCGGCTTTTCTCATTCCCAACCTAACCTTCAACATCGTATCTCCTCCACTATAACCCATCTTCAATACCTCTATCATCCTCTGTCATCATCACGGCTTCTACGAATTCTGCCGTTTAAGATTTGCAGCCGTTGAAGGGAGACGAGGGTACGGAATACGAAAGTAGCTGGATTATCTCTGTAGGGAAGAAGAGGTACGTCGGTTTTCTATCGTTCTTATCCAGCTCAACGCGGTTCACGGTATTCATCAGCGATCGTTTTATCTTAACAGAGATCTTTGCCTCCGTAGCCACTCAAACACCTCTCAAATATTACCTCAACTACCCGAATTTCCGCATAGGCGTCGTCCCGACTCACTGGGCCCTCAAAACCAATGGGTATCGCGCTCAAGGGATACGTATATCGATCAAGTTACGAACTGGAGGGCATACCTTTGGAGACGAACTCCGCTATTTTGGGCGAATGTGACGAAAGGGGAGGGAGAGTTGGGAGAACGGAGGAGGGTAGCCTTTGTCGGTATGGAAGAGAGGTATGTCAACCTTCAGTCACCATTATTCATTCTCTGATGCGCCACAGTCTAATCTCAGTATAAGTTACCCTCGAAGGATGTGCTCCTCAACCAGCTGCAGATCTCGGCCACCTTTCCTAGGTGCCACCCATATTACGCCGTCAGGCATCCTCGTACCGGGATACAGGGGACGAACTATGATGCTCTGAGATCTGAACGACTTTAGACGCTCGAATTTGAGATCCTTAGTCACCATCGACGAAAGTCATCATCCCTCGTAGTACCAACTACAAATTTTTGGCGTTTTTATAGGTCAAATGTAGTGGCAGGAAAACAGGAACACGAAAGTAGTCAGACTATCCGTCGGGAAACAGAGGTAGGTCACCCCTCTATCGTTCTTATCCAGTCTAACGCAACTCACGATTTTAACCAAACGTAGGTCTATCATGGAGAACAGCCTGGCATGTCTTTCCTAGCGTGATACGACCTCAGCTGAACCTGACCACCTTTCTTACACTTGCGACTTCGCGACTCGACTCCCTATCTCACACCACGCTCAAAGAATCTCGATAACTCGACGATTTGTAATGACTGCCATACCTCCGACCAGCCCCAGCGTCTGTGAACTTCGCTGTACCCCTGGGCACCGCAGTGTTTGGAGAGAAGAGATAGACGAGGCTAGTTGGGAAAGTGGGTGGAGGTCGGGTTTGTCACGAGAAATGTGGATTCTGGTTCGCCCATATTGGATATTGGATTGAGATGTACCTCATGTTCCCGACTCCTCTCAAAAGTCATTCTCTGACCTTCTTGTTGTCCGCCAGTCGCTCGTATTCCTGTCAACCTATCCCTGTGGAATTCCGAAATCCTCCACCTTCATATCGACCTTTTCTCTCTTCCTGGAACACGACGCCGCAAGGCTTCTGGTTGGGTTTGGACTACTTTGGTGGTTCCACTTTTTGTCGGGAGAACCTGCTTACCGCCGACGAAAATTGCATTCTTGGTCAAGACGTTCATGAATTACGGCGGTTATATGGCGCCGAGAGGTAGATGGAAGCATGACCGTAGTCGAATCATCTTCGTCAGGGAAGAGAGGTAAGTTCACTTTCCTTCGTTCATATTTGCTTCAACGACGCTAAGAGGGTACACTAGAGATGGCACTGTGGCGAAACTCTCTCTGATACCTGGCATTCTTGACCTGAATCCGATCGGTTTATCCCACCTCCAGCGTCGTGACTCGCTTGTCCGATAAAATCTACAAGCACTGCGCTCAAGGAATACGCGTATCGATCTAGTTAAGAACTGGAGGGCATACCTTTAGAGCCGACCTCTATGATTTTGGGCGAAAGGGATATAAGGAGAGGAAGAGTTGGGAAAACGCAGGAGAGGTAGCCTGAGTCGGTATGGAAAAGCGGTATGCCAAATTTTCGTCGCCCATCTTCATTCTGGTTAAGCTCATAGTATCATCTCCCGCTAGGTAATCCTCGACGGAACTGGTGATGTATGTCGAATGCCCTGGGAGGACAGCAGGATGGAAGATTAAAGGTACATTCTACCCCCTTCTCTCGGAACCTTTCCCTGAAGGCAAAAACTAACGTGTCCGCATGGTTGTTTATAGCCCGTTCATATCACAGTGAGATTAGACCTCGGGAAATCTCCGTCTTCACCCGGTGCTTCCCTATCTTGAATCCTCTCACTTCGACTCGATGGCGGATCTAGAGGAAATCATTGGGGGATTGGGAGGAGACACGGTTATGGTTGGGGCTGATGTTGAGGTAATGATCGACTAATCTTATACCGTGAGGTGCGTCGAGTCCTAATGACCGAATTTCTTGATAACTCATACCATCCTTCATACCATCCTCCACGCATAGATCTACTCATAACATAGCTGATGACATAGACTAGATGAGGGAGTGCGACGAGGGCTCCCCTATGCTAGACTATAGATTTAACTCTCAACATCCACAGTAGAAAGAAATGAGTATAGTAAGGGGCCATCTGTGTCGAGATATCCTACATTACAAACCCTGCATAATAGATTCTTTGGAGTTTTACTAGTTCAAGGACGATCGTGAAATGACTAGGGGAGGTAAGAGTTAGCTTTATGGCAGCCTCACAAGCAAATTGAATACATACTATCTGAGTGAGGTATTTCGTCTATATCTGTCCCTCTCCATTGAGAAGTGGAAGCACCGCGCAATAGGCCACCTCTCACTCCCTCTGCCCCTTGTAGATAAGTACACTGCGTAAACAGGCTGCTAGACTGTTGAAAGCAGTTGGAAGCTTTATCAAGACTACCACGAGCCTCATGTGCCCAACCAAGACCGCGCATTGCCGTAGCCTGTCCATAGGTGTACCTGATCTCTTTGCTGAGACTAACGGCCTCTTCCGCAGTCTCTATTGCCCGTCCCTGCTGTCCCTGCTCCCCGTAAACCCATCTTAGCAAATTGAGTGTGTTGACTCGTCCTATCTTATCGCCAACCACACAATAGAGTTCTAGGGCTAGGTTTGAAAAAGTTTCAGCCTCAGTGGATTTCTCCATTCCACTATAAAGAGTGGCCAGGGAAAATTGACAGTTTGCTTCACCAAGGAAGTCTTCTTGTTCTTGATAGAGCTTCAAAGCATTCTTTAGGGCTGCTTTAGCATCATCATGCTGTCTCAAGCCTCTATAACATCTGCCAAGCTCTGACAAGGCCCAAGCCTCCTCCACCCGGTTCCCTAAATCCCTGTGAATGGTCAAAGCCTCCCGTAACGGTTTCACAGCTTCTTCAAACCGCTGTTGACGTGATAGGACATAAGCGTGTGAGAGGAGACACACCGCATTGGCTCCAGAGCCCGCTGGCTGTGCATTTATGGCTTTACAAACAATGTCCACTGTTGGTGAGCCGAGAAAACTCATCCACCTTGCATAACTAGAACAAGCATATGCCAAGGAGTCAGTGAGGTAGGGGAGGGATAAGGCCAAATTAAGAATGGCAGTGATGTTTGTGAGTTCATCGGTGAACCAGGTGTATTCCGAACTTGAGTTGAAGTTGATGTATTCGGATAGTCTCTTGGTATAGAGGTCAATCATCTTGTGAATAGCCTCTACATCTAAGTGCATTGCCTTGAGACAGTACTCCCTGACTGGAGAAAGCAGCTGCACCCGAGCTGGATTTGAATTCTCCACGCGTGAGCAGAGTGCCGTATCCCGAAGCGCTTTCAGGCATTCGCGGAGGTTGAGTGATGACGAGAGCAAGCCTTGAAACCCATCTAGCCAACTCTTTTCCTCCGAGAGTCCAGCAGGAAGGACGCTGATCACAGCTAAGATGGCTCTAGAATTATCATTCATTCGTGGACCAAAGACTGAAAGTCTGAGGGATACATCGAGCTGATAGTGACGATCTTCCACACCTGTGCCAATGACACGGGTGCGTTCCGTTGTCCATCGGTCCCAGAGCACTTCCACCGTTTCTGAGCCATCTTGCAGCAAGGTCCCAATCAGTGTTACAGCCAACGGAACTCCGTCAATAGCCTCACAGAGGTTATGTAGAGTATCTGTATCACTGTCACTGAGCGCATCTCCTGCGATTTCGCGGACGAGCGAATCTGACGCGGCACGGGTTAACGGCGGCAAAGGGCCAACCCGAACCCATTTGATAATATTATTGCCTGGGCTCTGGATACCCCGAAGTGTGACAATGATCGCAAGAGCAGAAAGCGAAGCCAAGTGTCCAATGAGATCATCGGCTTCTCGACGATTCTCTGGAACCTCCCAGAACGTCTCGTAGTTATCGACACAGATAATAGTCTTTTCTTGTCCTAAGCAGTCTTTGATCTGTTCGAGGATCTGAGCATTCGACTTTCGAGACTCTGAGGGGATATTGAAGGTATTTGCAAGGGAGTTATAGACCAGCTCTGTGGTAGAAAGACCTTAGAATGAGATAAAGAGGGATCGGGGATAGGCTTCGATCACTTTGGGATCTCGCATCGCACTGCAAGCAAGGGTAGTTTTTCCGATTCCACCCATTCCAAGAACTGCAACTTGGGCGTTCGTAGATGATAGAAGAGCTGTAATGATAGTCTTCAGTTGAGTTTCACGCTCTAAAATGCAGATTGGTGCCGGAGGAAGCAGCGTAGTCGGCCCGATAGAAGGCATTCTGCAAATCAGGTGGCATGTTAACGCAGTGAGGCAAAGGGATGGATTACGGATCTCGGTACCTCGGTGTATCCTCCATGACTTCACGTTTACTGTTCATTTCTGCCAGTATTTGTGCAATCGCGATCTACTCAAGCCAATTAACCACTGGGAACGCTCGAAGAGAACGAAACGCACCGAATCGACATTCTTCCCGAAGCTGTCAATTTTGCGGTCGAGCACATTGAGCTCATCCAAATCACGATTGAAGACACGAATGTAAACCTTCCGGTTCTTCACCTCGTTCAAGACGCGAAAGACCTCTTTCAATACGCTATGGGAATCCTTCAGTTGTGTCTTTCGGAGTCAACGTGAAATCAATGGCATGCCTTTCATACGCCTCTAACTGTTGAAAAAAAGGCGAAAGCCTTCCATCACTTTCGTCCTTGCAACCTTTCAGCATCTTGCATTGCTCAACGATAACGTTTCCATTTCGAAGGACCTTCTCCAAGAGTTCATCACATCGATTTGAGTGCTTTTGAACCTCCTAAATGCGAAGATGCGAAGGGACAAAGTCAAATCGCGATCGATAATACGACGGTACTGTGATACTCATGCGCACCTCACGAATCTTAAGCAGCTGGGATAAGATTCCAGCGATTCCCTTGACATACGGTATCTTCTCAGTTGTCTCTGCCACGTCCTTCATAATGTTGAAAGACGTGAGGGCCAGAGAGGCCACGTCCTCCACCTTGGAACGGTCGGCATCTTCAGAATTAGCATCAAGACGCTGGGTACTGGTAACCGCTGCGGTCTGGATAGACGATGAGCCGTGAATGGTGGATATTGAAAATAACTGGCGAATGCCGGAGGCAATGGTTTTCTTCGAGGACATGATGGACGGAGGAAAACCTGGAGTACACGATGAAACGTGGTCTTACACCTCGTGTGACGACGTGCATAGCCCGCTCGCACCGCATGACTAGAAATAGGCGCTCGACGTGACAGGCAGGCTGTAAATCTGTCAATCCTCATAACGGGCCGATCGCGAGCCCAAAATGACAGGTACGACGATCTCATTTAGAGATGCTACTATTTAGAATTGACATTCGTATGTAATGTATCCTTCAGGAGCGACTTCAAAATCAAAACGAGAACGATTGATATGCATGTCACTTGCTATTTCATTGGAGAGAATGAGTGCTTCTTACCACGAATAAACTTTCTCGCCTCCTCACCTCGTAACGTCTCTCTTCACGTGTGAGAGTGGCGAATAAACTCGTAACGTCGTCGTTCCCCATCCATTCCAGACACGGTGTCCATGAGCTACCTCATGCACGCCCTCCTAGTGCTGAAAGCACATAATTAGTTAGATGAAGTGTTTGCCGGAAGTCTAACGAACCTCCGTGTGCATCCAGTCGATGGTTCGTGGAATTTGAAAGAATGGTAGCAAGCATGTAACGTCGTACCCCCATCCGAGTCCGTTCTGGATCATCGCAGCCATGACTCGTCTAAAAAACCGTCTCTTCCAAAAGCACGTAGCACTGAAAACACACTTAGTCATGCGTGCTCTACTGGAAGTCTACCGTACCTTTCATCCACATCAAACGTTGTCGTCCTCATCTAGTCTCCGCTTGTCCTTCCCCACTCAGTAGCGACGCTTTATCAGGCCACCATTCGTAGGTTTTAAAGATGAGATGCAGAGTGTTGTAGTTCCTCCCATCTCGGCGTCGATATGCACTGCAGCCAGAAAATGGAACCGCATGGTTAGTTGGATAAACTATCATACCGGGAGTTTGACGTACTTTTAGTATGCATCGAACACCATAGTTCTCGTCCAGTCTCGCGCCGTCCTTTCCTTTCCGAGCCCCAAAGCCATACCTCATCCAACCGAACGCTCATGGATTTGAGACGAATAGACAAGCAGATTACGGTCTTCTTCCTTTCGTCCATTACGCATCGCCTCCAAAACGAAACGTCTGGGAAACCTCTTCCAAGGGAAAATCGTTCTGAAAACGCGTCGTCAGTCATACGAAATCGCGCACCAGAGGTCTGACATACCCCTGGTTGTATGAATCGTAATCATTCTCATCCAGTGCCGCCTGGTCCTTTCATATCCAGCGACTACGCCTCATTAGTCGACTATTCATGGGATTTGCGAGCAATGGAGTATCGGTAAACGTAAACAATTCCAAGCCTGTCTTACTCAACATGGTTAGCAGTAGAAGTTGCTTGTTCAAGTCGAACGCACCTTGGCCTACATTTCATCAGCCGCTATTACCCCCACCCATTACGAACAAGGCGCGCCCGAGCAGCTGCTACGCTTCGTTCTTGACAATAGTCCCAGTCATCGTCGTTCAAATACGAGTCGAATCTCGACTCTGGTGTATGGTAGGCGACGCGTGGTCGAGGAGGCAATGTTTGAACGAGGATGACGACCTTGGAGCGTGGATGAATTGAGTGGGTTGGAGAAGAGCTGGATGAACTGCGTCAACTTACCTTGAATACCTCGAATATCCAACATCTTCACATCGAATCCAACCACTTTTTCATCTCCATGCACAAGATGCTCCAGGTACGGGAGGTTCATCGACGTAGTGGGCGAAGATACCGCACCACAGTTCCGGTAGTTGAGGGAATCTTAGAACAACAAGAGTCGACGCAAGGCTACCGTAAGATGTCGAGCCTTGAAGCTCAAGACCTCCGGAGCGTCAGGCTCAAAAGACGCATAGTTGTCTCATCAGCCTCGTGCTCCTGAAGGTAAGCGCGCTCTACAAGTTCAGTGAGTTTTTCACGATGGCGATGGGTTCTAGGACACTCACACTGGCATCATCTGTCTTAAACTGTGGGTTACCAACAGTTTATCGCCACTCCATGTAGCGAGTCGTGCAGCATCATAAAGGTCCATTATGGTGTTTAGTTCTTGAAAGGGACAGTAAGAAGGAGAGATGAGGTCGGGAAGGAAGGAGAGACGCGACGGGACAGAAATTTGGAACAGAACTTGAAAGCACAGTATGAGCTCTGTTTTTCTGAAGCGGAAGCCCGAAAAGACGCAAGCTCATTCAAGCTGTTATAGCCGGTTTGAACGTGACCGTAGACAATTGACGGATGTCGATGAAAGATGAAAGATGGAAAGGCGTCGAGGCTGATTCAAGGGACGTTTGATGATGTGGCTGGTGGCCTGAATAGATTCGAAGTCCGATTCCAGGCGATAAGATTGATCTTATCTCAACTTCGTCAAGGCAGGGACCCGAATAAAAGGATGAGAGTGATCGTTGGATGGGGGAAGGAATGTACAGTATATTGAGCGGGACATTAAGTATCCATTCTATCTCTAGTTCAATTGGAATATGCAAACGGTCGATTGGAAAGAAGAGAGAGGTTGGAGTAGCCAAGGAGGGAAACACAACGTTGCACAACGCAGACGTACTGTATTCCGTACATGCGTGAATAGTCCTAGGCAGCTCACCTATTCGTTCATATCTCTCCGATTCCCATATCTGGTTCAATGAGAAGAAGATCGACGTGGGTAAAGGCACCGAGCCCAAGTGAGGTGAAGAGAGAAAGAACAGTTTGAACAAGCGCCAACGTTCCTGATGACGAATCTAAGCTTGGCTTAGTTTGGCAAAGGGGAGATAAGATCGATCTTATCACCTCATCGGACTTCGGATCTAGGGCGCTTGAGTGGCAAGGGTGGACAGCCACATCGTGTCAAACTGTTCTTTCTCTTTTCTTTGTCGTCGACGCGTCTGGTGTCTTTTCTCTTCTTCTCTTCTCCTTCGTTCTTCTTCTCTCTCTTCGCGTTACTGGAGACTTTGAGGCTTGTATCTGCGTGAGGAATATGGCTACCGACTACAGTCCAAACGCAGGAAACTGGGAACGCGGCGATGCGTGGTGTCTGGTTGAGTTTGCACGAATTTGAAGGGTCGACTTGTTCATCGGGAAACCTCGCATAGGGCCTGAGGGAATTGTATCCTTGGTCAAGACCTTGGCGAATCATGGTGGTTATATGGCGATGAGAGGAGGATGGGAGCGCGGTTGTTGTTGGGTGATCTCTGTCAGGCATGCGAGGTATGAGCGCTTTCATCCGCTGGTGTTTCCCTCCACGACGCTCAGTATTTACACCAGAGACGGCTGTGTCGCGAAACGGACGTCAAAACCTGGTACTCTTGGGCGGAATTCGATTGCCTTTGTCGCCTGGGTGTCATCGTGACGCATCATCCCTCAAAATCTAAGAGCACCGTGCTCAACAAATATGGGTATCGAGCAAGTAATCTGGAGAGCATACCGTTGGACCTGAAGCCTATGACTTTGGCGGATGTGGTGTCCAGAGAGGGAGACTTCGCGTAACGGAGAAGGGTAGCCTATATCAGTAAGGCAAGAGAGGTATGTCAATCTTCCGTACCCTACCTCCCACCTCAAGGGATCTCATATCCGAACTAGACTCAGGACGGTTCACCCTCTGAGTCTCAAGATATCTTCCTCGAAAAATGCGAGAGGTGTATGTCAACCGACTCCAGCTCAAACGCAGGACCCTATGAAGACGGCAACTCGTGGCTTTTGGTTGAGTTTGCACGACTTTGATGGTTCCACTGTCTCTTCGGGAAACCTCCCTCACTTCTGACGAAATTTGCATCCTGGGTCAGGAGAGGTACGTCTAGTTTCATCTACTCATATTTCCTTCCACAATGCTAAACCTTTACACCAGAGATATCGACACGGACAGCTCTGCTAAGAAATACACTTGAAAACTTGGCGTTCATGACCGGAGCTCTAGCTCCATCGTGACCGAATGGACCGTTGAGGTCCTCAACCAATGTGCTCATGGAATACGCGTAAACTGGAGACAATACCGCTAGATATAAGGTCTATGACCTTAGAGGATGCGGTAAAGGGGGAGAGAAGAGCTGGGAAAAAGGAGGAGGTTGCCTGTATCGGCACGGAAGAGAGGTATGTCGGCATTCTATTGGCTGTGTTCATTCTAGACACGGGCTAAGTCACCTTTGAAGGATGTACTCCTCGACCAGGGCTCGCCTACCTTTTACCGAAACCGCCCAAGCGACATCGCCAGGCGTATGTGTACTGGGAACCAGGCGAAGACCTACGATAGGACGACGTCTGGACGACTTTGAACTCTCCAACGCCAAGAAATTGGTCACCATCCACGAAAGCTATCGTCTTCCGTGATGGCCTCCTACGAATCCTGGAGTTTAAAGGCTAGATGCGTTAAAGGGAGGATGAGAGCAGTTGGGTAGTCGTGGTATTTCTGTCGGATGGGAAAGGTGTCTTCTCTTTCCTATACTGATATCCCCTTCAATGATATTCACGGTAATCTTACAGCTCTATCATGAACACGACCCTCTCGTGAACCTCTTGGTATCAACATTGGCCGACGTTGTGTTGGGAGAGAGGACGGAAGAGTTGGAAGTCAAGAACGGCGTCAGGTTTGGACGAGAGATATGGGAAGAGAGGTACGTTCGTCTTCTTTGATCGTTCATGGTGATGGGGGAGAAGCTAACGATAAGAACAGGATGGTTCGCCCTTGGGAGATAGAATCCATTCTACACTGTCATCAGGACGTGATGTCTTCTTCCCACTCGACCACTTTTCATTCGGCGACATCAGGCTTCGGGTTGGGAAAGGATCTCTGGGGAAAGATCTTGGATATACCCCCGCTGGAATTTGAGATTCGTATTCTCTAGAGGAGACGTGGAATGGTATGGGAGTGATATGAGGGGAGAATGAATGTAACGAAGTACGCTCCACATCCTTCTTTCCAACGTCTTTCTCTGACGATATTGGCCTTCCTCTTGTCTTTAGTCGGCCCCGTATCCCTGTATCCTAACTCCTCCACCTCCATTTCGGTCTCTTTCACCTTTGTTCAACCCTTTTGCCCCAACGTGACCCTCAACATCGTATCTCCTCGACTATAACCCATCGTCTATACCGCTATGATCCTTCGTCATCAACACGGCTGCTAAGAATTCTATCGTTTAGGATTTACAGCCGTTGAAGAGAGACGAGGGTACGAAAGGAGTGAGGTTATATCTGTCGGGGGGAAGAGGTTCGTCAGTCTTCTATCTTTCTTATCCAGTCCAATGCGGCTCACGGTATTCATCAGCGATATTTCTATCCTGACAGAGATCTTCGCCTGCGTAGCCACTCAACACCTCTCAAGTATTACCTCAACTACCTTTCTTACATGGACATCGTTGTCACTCAAGCCTGTCTCACATACCTAGTCGATGCATCTCCGCACCTCGCCCATTCGGAGTCGATACCATACCACCGGCCGCGCCAGACATCTTTACGTTTGGCGAATACGGTGTTGGAAGAGAGAGATGAGCGGAGATATGGACAGAAGGCCATAGTGGCGACTGGATGTCGTGATAGTTGAGTCAGTTGGTTTGGGAGGACGGTGACGATGAGCGGGGATGGGAAGGCGTTTTGAGGAAAGAAGAGGGGAAAGTGAACGAATTATGGTAAGCTTCCATTTCTTCCATCCCACGTTTTTCTCTGATGTCGTTGACCTTCTAACCATGTAGCCACTCGTACTTCTTTTGAGCTCGATGTATCTCTGTATCCCGACACCGTCTACCTCCATTTCCACCTCCCGCCTTTCTGAATCCTCGAATCCTCACACCCCACACCGTTCGTAGCTTCTTTCCTCCTACGACCCAACTACGAGTATAACCAATCATCATCACGCTTTTCACGACGAGGAACAACCTCACTCGAAGTCATACCGTGAATAAGGAATCCTTAGGTGGTCGAGAAGTTTGCGCTCGATGGGTATGGGAGCGATGAAGATGGATAGTTTGGAACGAAAGTGATTGAAGGCCGGTAAGAATCGTTTATGATCCTCTTAGCGTCCTGGATGATCATCGCAATGACAGGGTTTTCCCTTTATCACGGTTCACCTCCGGCTCATCCTTTCTTCCAACGCTCCAACTACGTCGAACCATCTCTATCTAAACGTCCATGGGCTGAAATTCGTCGATCTAAGGGTGCTGGGACTATAACTACGAAGCTGGCTACGCTGCGAATCAACAAGTACCAGAGAATTGGGGTTGTATTTATAATTTTCTGGTTCTGGTGGCGTGACATGACGGCTCGTGTTGGCGGGCGTGTCGACGCCATAGAATCTTTACCAGACGAGATTGACAATTGCAATCTAGATCTGAATCTGCATCATCTTCCATCCTAAGTTTGGTTCCAATCTGAGAAGGACTCTCAACATCCTCGCAGATGTTGATTTGGCCACTTGGGTAAACGACATGGGTGAAAGCAATAAAACCCGGCTTTGGGACGGGGTCCATCCCGCGTTCCTGTTGCGGTTTGAGGTACAGGTCATCCTGCGTTTCTTGCCGTGAAGAGTCTTCTTTGAACGAACGTTCAAGGGAGGTTGATGTGTCGCCCTCGGAGAGATCCCCACACTTGACATCTGCCTGCAAGCGGTCAAACCTTTGGAAGATAGCCATGCGCCCTTGGGTCTGGGCAACTAACGCTGGTCTCCTTCCATCACGATCAACCGAATCGACCAATCGGGACCCGTTATGAAGCAACAGGTCAACGACAGCAGTGGGTGCACCGAACTTGGCAACATAGTGAAGTACTGTTTGGCCATCTCCATCAACAGTGTCAGTTAAGATCCCAGGGTGGCTGAGGAGGAGATCAATGATTTCGGTTTGGATAGCGCTATCTTGCGGCCCATGCTGGATCATCGTATGAAGGATATGCATGCCTCTATATGTGGTATTGACATTGATATTTGGTAGCTTCAAGAGGAATGCAACGATATGCTTGTGACCACGCAAACAAGCACGTGCCAAAGCTGATGTTGACTGAGGTAGAGAATGAGGGGATGGCATCGATGGTTCTGAATTTGAGAATTGAACTTCGTTGACGTTTGGACCAATGTCACAACTGAGAATGAGATGTTCCACAATTTTCAGGTGGCCATTCTCTGCTGCTAACTGAAGTGGAGTGAGTCCCCTCCTGGACCCCTCCGCGACCGAGTGAGTTAAACCATGGAATGCTGGTAATATTCCATGCTTCGCTGCAAAATGTATACCTGAACCCCAGTCGCACCACGCATAATCTGCTTCGGTGGATTGGAGAGGAAGTACCTTTGAATTTTCTAGGAGTTGCTGTGTGCATGGAGGCAAGGCCCCACTCGAGAGATGCAATCTCGCCAGCTTGAGGTGAGGACCCAGATGGACGCATGCGTAATTCCATAACGGGTGATCTGACCTCGATCTGCTCCGATCTTTGACATTTCGAGGCCACTCAGCGCCGTTCTTCGTATATGCACCCAGATAAGACGAACTGGCCTCAGAGATTACTTCATGAGGCAAGTATCCCAGCTCAGCCAACCGAGAGGATAGAAACTCTAGAGCGGTATAGTCTACTGCAGATTGAGCCGAAAGGACTAATCAAACATGATGTGGAAGACTTACGACTCAAAGAGACCGCCCCGCTTTCCTCCTCGATCGAAATCAGTCCATGACAGATCGATAGCAGTGTATCATTGGAGATAAGATCATTTTCATCCAAAGCCTTGCAATCCGGAGTAACTGCGATGGCATAGAGGAGTTCTATCACCCTGAGCGGGCGTAGAGAATGTGACAACCAGATGAGAGCTCGATAGGCAATATCCTGTTCTTGAGTGGACTGTTCGTTGATACGTTGAAGAGTGGCGTTATACATCTCAGAAATGGTACTGGGAAGAGTTTGCACAATGGCTAGAAGCTGGTTCACCGTCATGACATTCTTCATTGCGTTCAGTTGTAATCGGGCAAGAAGAAACCTCCAGTGCTTTCAGCGAATGGAATTATGCAGATTGTAGGGAGTTAGACTCACATTCCCTCTGTTTTCTTCTCCAGCGCGCTGACAACGCTATCCAAAACCGCCGGACGATGCCGCAGAAGCCCATTCAGCTTTGGGAGGCGCAAAAGCTCGTGTCGAAGGTACTCTCTTACTTCGTCTTCTTGAGCACGTACCTCAAAGACCGAGATGGTGGACATCCCATCGAGGTTTGGAATGTAAATGGGGCGAGAGGTGAGGAATAGTAAGGTAGGCAGAGCGATGGCTGCATCAATAAAGCGATATCGTTCCTCATCGCCAAGCTCATCTAAAGCATCTACGATGATGAACACTTTAGATAAGAGTGATACCCCAGCCTCTAGAGCTGAGAGAAGGTCCTCCTCGCTATGATTTCCTCCTTGCTCTTCTTCGGGGATTCCGAGTGATAATCTAACGGCGTCGTAGACTTTGCATGAAGTCTCGCAGAGTTGTCTGAGTAAAGATGCAAGAATATCGCGAGATGTGAACTTTCTTTCGAAGCGGCAATAGGCAAAGATAACCGCAGCGTCGTCAGAGGATGCTTGGACATCGCGTTGCAGGTTATCGATGACAATCGACCTGGTCAGCGTCAAGAGATGCCATTCGAAAGAGATTAGCGATTGTCTTACGAAAGGAAGGTCTTCCCTGCCCCCCCAATTCCTCGTCCCCATATAACCCCCTTTTCGTGCGATTTCCATTCGTTGAACGTTGAATTATTGATAAACCATGACCCCGAATTCTTCGCTACTTTACGATGCGTCTCTCTTTGAATAGCTTTGAAACTGAGTGTCGACAGCCGATCTAACCATATATTCTTATCTAGAACGACACTGTTCGCTATCAGTCATCCTAGAAAACGGAAGAAGCGACGAACCATTCTGATTTGCATCGGTAGTGTCCTGACTGTTACCGCTGTACACTATGATGTCACGGGCCGCTGTACAAACGTTGGCGTTTCCTCCAGCAGATATTGGGCTTGATGATAGTGCGAGTTTGGAGGATCTAGTGCCAAGCATCCCGGAAGACTGCTATGGTGGCGAAAGAGAGAGGCAGGAGGAGGGTCGAGAGAGGAAATACACACCTGTGGGCCACCTTATTGCATTGCACAGCCCTGGCACATTACACAGCCTCTAGCTCGTTTTGTTTTTGGCGTTGATATGTGTCACACGCATTCTGCGTTCCGAATCCCGATCGTGCTGTACTGCCTAGTCATGACTGGGGAAAAGAGTCGACGATATTTCTCCACCAAAGGCGCGATGACATGAGGGGAAGGCGAACGTGTTTGGTCTGACTTGAGATTCCGAAGATCCGACCCTTGCTTCCAAGATAAGATTATCTCTCGCTCTCTGTTTCGTGGTTTAGCGCACTGTCACTCTTTCTCAATTCGGCCACGTCCATAACTTACGGTATATTCCACGAATAATTCCGCTGCCGAAAAGGATCTGAATTTAATGACAACATAGAAAGGACGGAATTCTCCCGGGCTTGTGAGAAGAGGAAAGAAGATGAATGATTAAGAGTACATTCCCACCCTTCGTTCCATGAGGGTTCTCTGATGAAACAGGTGTTTCATTCTCGTTCCAGTCGTTTCCCCGGTGATTAAACATTCCACGAACTCAACATTATTGATTCCTTCATGTCCGTCTAGAAATCGCTTGGAGCCTCTGGGACCTTTCTATTCCTTCATCATTCCACGTTACCTCTCTCCGTCTGAATACAAGTCGCTACAATCTCCTGAACACTTCCATCGCACCATATAGCCTGTGCGTTTGCAACTACAAATATTACCGCAGGATATATTCCCTTTGAATTCTGTCAGCCATACTCTTGTCATCAACAAAATTCTCTCGCAACCTACCGTAAGTCCGATATACACCGCCTGTAAAATCGCCAGTCGGTTGAACAACGTGCCAGAGTACGAGTCTGGAAGGAACGTGTTCAGGCCGAGATAAGTGATCTATAATGTGATTTGTAGCAAGACAGATGAGATCGGGGGATTTGGAAGGGAGATGTTACCTGGAATACACAGTAAGCTATCCCGGATTCGATAATTGATGCGAGGATGCGCTGTGGTGCTGTCGCTTTTCCATTCATTTGCCGTCGATGAATCCTAATTTTGGATGTCAGATCCGTCGAGGAAGCTCACGGGTGAGACAGGATTCACTCACCAGAGTACATACCCAAACACACCCGTAGCAGCAGCATTCGCAAGAATTGAAGAACCAAGAAAAATATACGGAGATGCACTTTCAATTACGGAGAGAGCTTCTGAGTAGATGAATTCGGAAGAGTGGGAGACGAAGAGGTTGGTGATGCTTTGGAATGTTAGAAGAGAACCGGAAGCTTTCAAGCGAGAGTTAGAAGAGTTAGAAGGTTAAGAGGTAGATGGTTGGTGAGTGCAAATGGGAGGGAGGGACGGGAGTGAGACGTACCGAAACAAAGAACCCAGAGGGTAATGAGAATGATTTTTGTAAGTTTTCGGTGGGTGAGGACGAGGGCTCGGTAAATGATTGCTCCGTCACTAAGTAGGACCTACATGGATTGCATCGCGTCTGATTCGGACTCAATGACTCGAAGTTCGATCGCAGCTCGAACACTCACCAACACTTCTTGAACAACGAAAATCGTCAAATTAACCACCTTCAACGTACTCTCCTTCACTCTCAACGGCGGACAGAACAAGTTTCCGACTTCTTGATAAACCGCCTCGAGGTCAGGGGTAAGCGTACATTGGTCGAGATGAGAAAGGGGATGATTTCGAACTATGATTGTGATGAGGTAGAGTGTGATTATAAGAAGGAGGGAGGTGGATGAGGTGAGGAAGAAGATGGTGGTTGGGAGGGGGCGGTGAGGCCGGGATCTGTAGGACTTTTCAGAGGAACTCAAATCAGGGTAGAGAAAGATGACGTACAGGAAGAGAAAGAGGGTGCACAAGAGTAGTGCGAACGATAAACCTGGTATGTCGTTAGGTAGCGAATCAGTGTTCGCTTCGACTCTGAGAATGAAAATGGAGGTGGTGGAAGAGAGAACATACGTACCGATGAAGAAAGCGTACGTTACGTGTAACATTACACTGTCTGTTAAGTCGTTTATCCAGTCGAAGGCGATGGCTTGGCCGATCGTTGGCCTGTAGCTCATAGTGCTTGCATCCGGGGGATTTGGAGAGGAAGAAAAGGACAAGAAGTTGAAGGATTCCTCGAGGTTTTGATATGCTTGCGATTACGCTGGATGGGAGAATGGAATCAAGGTCATGGATCCGATCATCGTGGCTGCTTAGGAATCGACGGCGTTGGCTGTTGAATCGACGTTGAGAAGCTGTTTGAAAAGTCAAAGAGGTGATAGAAGCGAGATACAATGTCCGACAACCTCGATATCCCGGATCGGCCCCATACGCCCGCGAACCCTAAACGACTCAGAATTTTACGAATGTAAGACGCTAATTTGGACGCCTCAAAAGCGGGTAGTTAGATTCTAGCAGGTGCTGAGTTGGAAGAGAGGCGGTACGGAATATGGAGTCGTTTCTTATACAGCCGTAAGCGTGAGTCTGATACCTCGCCAAGCGCAGTAGATAGGCAAGGAAGCCGGGGAAGTATAGATGACAGGCGGAACTGTGGTATCAGAATGGAAGAGTGGCAAGGAATCTTCAGAAGATAATCTTGGCGTGATGCATCATGCATCGTGCTTGGTGTCCAAAGATAGAGGCTGTCTCCGTAGTATGGTAGAATTTATGAAGTACGATGGAGCTCTGTGAAGTTTGAGCTGACGCGAAGGATAAGGTATGAACGAAAGGATTGGAAAAGATCGATCGCAATGCATCGGAAGCGGATCTCGGAACCAATACTTGGGGCGAGAAACCACAGCCACATCAACAAACCGTTCTTTCTCGTTTCCTCCGTCCACGCCCAATCCACATCTTTCATTCCTCAAGCTCATCGTTCCAACGCTTACCGTGCTTCCTCGTCGAATGGAGCGAAACAACTGGGAGTATGGAGTATGTGGACCGAGGTACGAAAGAGAGCTGGAAGCGCTTGTAGGTGAGATTGTCCCCAAACCTATGTTCGGTTTTCTGGGCACTCAAAACGAGCAAGAGTCGATCTTTGCATCGGATTCTACTCACCATGCTTCTTGTCCTTCCTTCTACGACGACCACACATCAAGTAGACGATGCGTAGATTCCAGAAACGGTGGGGAACGGCGGCAGCGCATTTCAAAATGGAACGACAGACGATCAAGCCCTTCACTCACCCACCCTGGACTTCATCACCTGCCTCAAAAACAGCTTGAACTTGACGAACATCCCTACGCTGGGACATATTAAAGAAGAAATGAGGAGATAGTCGACGTCGCAGTGGCGGTTCATATCAGCCGGGGTGAGTGAAGATCTGTTGAACTCAGATTGCCCATTCGTACTTCCTCCAAATCGCTCACGAGTTCTCAGAAAGCTATTCGCTTGTCAACATATCTCCGCTCTTTTATCTCCAGTCCCGACTCTCGCGTCAGCCGTGAACCTTGTCTTGGTTCCACTATCGCTCATTAGCCGTGTACGAATCGCTTCACCACCAACTTCGGAAAGACCTGATAAACAATGAAGTTCGCGGTTGTCCAGGCGCTGAGAGCTCTTGAGGAAGGGTGACGAGATGGTCAAGGTTGAAGTGGGGGCTCATGTCGATTTGAGTTGGTGCAGGTATGCTGAACTATGGCTGTTCCATACTTCCTCCGACAACTCTAACGTTTGCTTGGACAGCTCCTTCATCGGCAATACTATCTTCTCTTACGTTGATGCACGCATCCTAGTCCGCCAACCCAACGCCCAATCCTACCCTTGCTCTCCTGTTGGACGTCGGTCGGCTGCGAGTAGTTCCTTCATCTTCTTCCCCGACTTCAAGACACGTCGACTCTCACACTATGGCGTTCAGGACTGCGGGATATGGATTTCGGCATCCGAAGGAGGCTTTGGGTTGTCGCTGAGTTACGTTGGGAGAGGAGAGAGGGATTGAAGTATGTCCTGCGTATTCCCCTCGAGGACTTTCTCTGACGTCTTCAGCTTGCTTTTCCTCCCAGTCTAGTTCATGTTGCGTTGCCTCTAGAGGTCGCCCACCTCCCGTTAGGTCATTCCTGCCTCCGGATACCTACGCCTCATTGCGGCTATCTCTTGCTCTGTCGTCTCTTACCTGAGCACGTGGTCTCAGGGGCAGGAAGGTGAGAGAGAGCATTACGGGCATGGTCGAGGGCAGAGAGACGATTCCATTTGATGCCACTGTGAAGTACGTTCAGTTTCAGCACTCATATTCTTCCGAGATTCACATTCAGAGTGACTTAGCAGTGCAAAGACCGGTTCCGACGCTTTTCATCACATTGTTTCGACATCTCTCGTCCTAGTGGGAATGAGATGACAAGTTAGGCTAGAATGGGAGGTGGTGGCGTCGGATTCTCAGCTTCTCGAGGCTCTCGATGAAGGTTTGCTGACTGTGAACGTCGAGCCGTGGAGATGAGGATGGCGGGATTTCATGTGGAAACATGAAAAGGTACGCTCTTTTTCGACTTCCCGTCTCTTGTGTGTCTGAGCTCATGCGCTTTTAGTACCGAGAAGTTGGTTGCGTTCTTTCGGGATGAGAAGGATTATCGTCGACCAGAGGCGACGGACGGGAGGAATGATGAGGTTTCGTTGATGGGTGGGCAGTAGGAGGAAGTCAGAGTACGTCCAGACTTTCTACTTGCAAGAGTGTGCTCTGATGAAGACTAGTGCTTCTGCTTTCAGTCGTTTCTGGGCTGGTCAACCTTCACGCTATCTCCCATTCGGCAACCTCACTAGACCTCTCCCTGGCTAATCGTACTACCCACTGCCGAACTGCGATCTCGAGGCCTACGATTTTCCTTGCCATTTCCTCAAGACGCACCTTCTCTTGCTTCACTCTTTCGAGCGTCGCTCAAAAGCAACTACGCCTACCTCTCAACGCGATGTTTCGAGTTAGCTGCTGATCGAAAGTCATTCTTCACTCAGTCATTCCACCGTTGCGAGCGCTTGGATTCTAGTCAAATGCCGATGAGAGGCCACTCTCTCGTGGTATCACGATTCCGCGTTCATGATTATCCCTTTATCATACTCTGCTTTCCTTGCTTAACCTCCATTCATAACCTTCGTTCACGAGAGGCGTATCGAAGCGATGTACATTGACTTCTTTTCACACTGGGAACACTTAACCTACCTATCTTCTAGCTGGATATTTCTACGTTTCTCTTGGTTTGGCTTGTCCTCGTATATTCCCGTGGTTCCATTACCGCTGTCGTCGGATACTGGAGCCGATCTCTATACAATCCGAATAATGAAAAACAAGCGAAGGATTAAGACGACCGTGTTTTATGGCTTCAGAAGAACGGTGGTCCTACGCGTTCGAATGGTGCCCGTCAATATGCTCAAAGAAACGGAAAAACATTCTCAATTCCCAGGTTCCCCGGTTTCGTAATGGGTGTCATTTACTGCGGCACAGCTTACGCTGTGCGGGACGTGCCTTTCCCCTGCATTGCTATCGAGTAGATACCGACTCGGGCATCGTTCTAGCAGCTTTAGCCGGATGGTACTGGGGACGTCGGTGATCGAACCTACTCACGCAAATGGATGTTTCCTTGAGGTGGCGTAATGGCGCTTATTTCGCCAATATGTGCACGGATACATCAATGTCTAGGCGGACAGGATATGGTGTCCTCGGGCTTCATTAACCCCTGTTGCTCCCCTCCTTGCACGACTCTTTCGTTGGACTGTGGGGGCTCACCGCTACTGCCTCCGAAATGCAGTGTTTTCAATGCTGCTCCATGAAGCAGCTCTAATGACACTGGATATGATCATACTCATATTATAAGGTTCCTGTATTTGGTCGATTTGCTCTACCAAGGATCTAGAAACGGACTATGTCTTTCGAGTCGTACCTTCCGTACGATTCACTCGGCGTCCCTTTCGACTCAAAGTGGCTGCACGTCAACATTGAGTTTGCAACTGGTCTATATGTGATCTACAGCATTCTAATCGGTATCATCTGTCTTCCGTTCAACACATTTCCATTACTGAGGACGCTAAAATACAGGTATTTCCATAGGATTTCTGTGCGCCAATAGCTTGTTGTTTTGGTGAGGGTTTCTCGTGCTGCATCGATGAAGTGTCTGATAGAGTACACTATTTTCCGCTCTGCTTAGGAACCGCCCAGCTCGAAATAGCCTATCGTGGATATTTTTCCTTGCATCCTCATCAAGCCTCATTGTATTCGGATATCTATGTCTAGCGACGCTCAAGTCTCGACTCATCACACTGGGCCCAATAATTTGCTTCCGCCTTAGCATAGATAAGTGTGATGTGGTCCTCCGAGATGAGCAGAGGGCCGATAATAGTGCTCTGTTGCCATCTCAAGTTGCCCAAGTTGCCCTGGTAGGCAAATTCGTATACTCATCTTTACAGGTATATCGATTGATTCTGAGGTCAGGTACTAATCAGTGATGCCACAGTCGGTTTCCGGGTGGGCATCCTCACCCGAAGCACATTCGCCCGGTTTCTCTTCGCTTTGCTATGGTTGGTATGTTTAGGTGAGCCTCATTCTTTCCGTGTAAATTAATGACTCTTTATATGTATGCAAATGCAGTGACAGGAATAACCATCGGAGTGCTTGATGCTCGAAGTGTCAGGCTAAACCGTGATCACATGTATTTGAGTTTTCACGCCCGGGCTTTGAGTCGAATATCCTCGCATATCTTTCTAGGCTCCTCGATCCTGTCTAATATGATGGCCACTGCCGCTCTTGCCCGTCTACTCTGGTAAGTGGTGTTTCACCAGTTGCGTATCTGAGCCAAGCTCTGAGCTGATACGAATTGATGCAGGCTGCATCGAAGGTCTCTGGATAGCGCTCTAGGTAGAGAGGAGAATCTATGCCGTGGGAGGACGCTATCCCAGAAAGTACTGCGGGCCATCATAGGCTCGGGACTTGCCTATTGTACCTTTCAGGTGTGCTTTGCTCTGAGACGTTCACGGAATATCTTATACAGATCTTTCTAGGCCATTTATCTTAGCATACTCTGCTGCTTGCGTCGCAACCTATCGAAGAAACGGTTTATTTGCTTGATTGTCTTGGAGGTACTCTATACCGGATTCTCGGTGAGTAATACTCATTCCTGACGTTATGCTTAACGTAAGATCAGCTTTAGGCCCTCTATCCTGCCGTCATACTCATTGTTGCTCGTTTGCATCAGGTATTCTGGGATGAAAGAGAGAATGCTCTGCTACATCTCAATGACCCTCAGTTGCAACACCCCGAATAAAATTACCGACGTATCATCTTGCTCGATGGCTGCGTCAAAGGTGGGGTTCAACTATGCTCGACGGACTCACGGACATCCTATCTATTCCCATATTTATAACATTGTCTTTGAGTGTAAGCTATATGCCCTGTGAATGTATCAGCTACTCGGCGACTCTGAGTTACCTATACGATGACAGAGGTCAACATTACGGGGTACATTCCCTACTACATCCATTTAGCTACTATCCATTAGGACATTATCTATTCGCCTCTTCTCTGTGTGTACGACATGGTAGAGATGTTAGTCGGACATTCCGTTGACCGTCCACCTATGGTAGCCTGATCACTTTCCATTCGCATGCCAACACCAGCCTTATTCCAGGGTCTCCATCGATCCACCTCCTTTCCAAATGGCAGATTACTACAACACCGCTCTTTACGGAATTGCCCCAAGATTTTGCAATAGCTGCACGATCTCCGAGTATCCCCGTAGCGTGGCAATGGTCAGTGCAGTGCCTCCCCATTGGTTTCTCATATTTGGATTGACATGAGAGCGGCTAAGGAGAAGCCACACAATATCTGTGTGTCCCTTCTCCAATGCAAAAGTGAGAGCCGTGCTGCCATCCGCAGTTTGAGAATTCGGATTAACTCCACCCTGTCGAAGGAGAATCTGAACGATATCTATTCGTCCTTTCTCTGCAGCCATCATCAAAGCCGTCTGCCCTTGCCGATTCTGCGTGTTCGGCTCGATGTCACGACAGTTGAGTAAAAGTCGTACGATTTCGAGGTGTCCACGCTCCGAAGCAAAGGTGAGAGCTGTATCGCCACGTTTAGTCATGACGTTGGTGAAAGCACCTCCGTGGTTCAGCAGAAGTCGAACAACCTCGGTGTGCCCTCTGGCGGAACTCAAGATAAGAGCTGTAAAGCTGCCTCGGTTTCGGATATTGGTGTCCACGCTGTTAAAGCTGAGGAGCATCCGTACGATTTCTGTATGACCTTTGTCTGAGGCAAACGTGAGTGGCGTTTCACCCCGGTTATTTTGGCAATTGAGATGAATTTCGTCGCGAGTAAGAAGCAATCGTACTGCGTCTGTGTGTCCGTAGAAAGAAGCCAGATGAAGTGCTGTATTTCCATATCGATTCTGGATGTTGACATTGATTCCAGGCTTATTCAGAAGTAATCCTATGACGGTAGTGTAGTTGTAGGAAAGGCGCGACACCGTGATTAGGGGTGTATCACAGTCGATGTTTCGAGCGTTGACGTCGATAAGTTGACAAGAGAGAAGAAGGGAGACGAGCTCATCAGAGTTTGCCGTTGTCGCGAGATGGAGAGCCGTGTTATGTTGAATTTCGTGGTTGGTGTAGTTTATATCTTCTATCTTGATGTACTCGAGAACTTCCTTAGCAAACTGGACGTTCCCATCCTGACATGCTCTTAGAAGCTGAAACGTCAATATCAGTCTGGGTCAAACGGGAGTCCTGGAGATAGCTCACCCATCCGGGATGGACGTAACAGGGAGAAGGTGTGGGACCTTACGACTTTGTCATTATCGGGTACTCTTGATCTCCATCCAGCGCGTTCTTACTCTTAGATGAACTAGTGTTATAAGTAATGTTGAAATTTTGCGCGTTTATGTCATTTGAATCGAAGTTTGCGTGAGCCATAGTGACCACACTATAAGCAAGAAACGGCTTAGCGCCAGCTACTGAGAAAAGATGACCGAGCCTACGAGGATCCCGAAACACCTTTTCTGCCTCCTCTTGCGACAGGTCAGGTATATTGGGGGATGAAATATGTATAGACAGACAGAGCTGATGAGGGCAAAATGCAAGATTCGATTGTCACAGTTTCTCATGAAGGGACACTTTTATTGGTCCTGTGATCCTGTGCATGTCCAATGGCGGGCGTCTAACATCGTGGCTGTGTGAACGCCTCAGATTGAAATTTTACAGCAACTGCTGTTGAGAGACATCAGGCACATGGTACCTAGCACGAAGATCGATGTAAGAGCATCGGTATATTCGGTATCTCTCGTAGAGGGCTACCAAAGAGCGCACGAGATAGAGGAGGGTAGTAGATTGGAGGTGAAATATTTAGAGCTTCGTTACGGCGCACACATATTACTGGGAAGAGACTTTTCGATTCCGTATCTGGATATCAAGGAGCTTGAGTCGCCGGAGCAAGGAACCTAGATGGTAGAATAAGATGAACTTGTTGGCTTGGCGATATGCGATATGGACATTTCGAGAAAGCCCAGAGCAGCTCGGGGTGCATGCCTCGCAGGAGCTGGCAGTTCTAGACCGTTCTATACGGTTTCCAGCATTCTATCCCGCGCCACGAAAGCAAGGTCTTGAAGCGGAAGCCAACGGTGATCGACTTTAAACGGAATGACGCGGCTCTAGTGTGAGTATTCCCTTGACGTGGGGTATTTGATTGCGTAGGTTGGCGAGGAAATGAGAACATGTAATGCATCCTGAACCAATCAGGCTAGAATTCTAGTGGAGGCAGCGTGTCTAGCAGCGAAAGTCGCCAAGCAGGTGAGATTCGTCTCAAAGGCGCCTCTGACAACTTCGTCGTGCATTTGAAGTAGTTACTTTATTCGGCCAGAGTAGACATAGAAGCAAGTGGAGAAGCGGAGCCTCGAATGCAACAGCTTCAAAACCGAGATGGTGGGCCGTAAATTGGAATGATACATGATACACTTGACCGAACCCCGGATGAACGTTAACCTGTTGAACTTGGTGTTCAGACTCAAAGTGGCGGTGTTTCACGTGTTGAGATGATAGTGTGCCAGCGGACTTCGGATCTGGCTGATGACTGGAATCACAGCCACTCAAGCCAGACTTTCAAACGACCAACACTGAGCCATTCCAGGAGCACAATGTCCCATCGAGTTCACCCTCCATACCTCGTTAAACCGCTCATGGAAAGACGCCTGTAGTTCGAGTATCCTGGCTCTGGGAGGCCTCTAATTCCTTGAAGGACAGCGGAGAGGAGGATCATGGCGACCGCCGGCTGGAAGAAGCTTCACGAATTTCACTTTCTTTAGGGTGAAAGGTACGTGCACTGGACATGACGTTGGATGCTGTCGATTTATCCACGTTCTAGTTCAGGACCCACCTTGCTTCAGGCGGCCCTTCCCTCCATAGATGTCGCGCCAGTCATGTTCAGGCTTTCAAATTCTCATCATAATGAGCTCGTCTTCGGGAAATGTTACACCTCGCCACTATAACAATATTCTCTCTACTCCCCACTTCGGCTTCAGGATTGGTCTGTCTGTTCCGAGGATTAACAACGCACTTTCGGAAGGTATATGGGTGCCTAGTGGAAATACAGTCAGTGCTGACTTCATCACGGTTAACCGCATACCTAACGTACAGTAGCGCGTTTTAGCTCGCGACTCCCGTGGTGGATTCTGATTCACGGAGCCACCTTAACGTCTGTATATCAGTAGCGAGCCTATCCATACCTAAACGCAGATTCGCGCCAAGAAAACGATTCGTTGCCAAGGGGTAAAGAGCGTGATTCGCGACTGTTATTGCCATCATTCCCGTATGGGTTTCTCACAAGAGTTGACAGACCCCGTCAGCGTCAGGTTGATGGCGACGCTGGTTCCGCCGCTCGCGCACGCTTTTGCCTCATCACGGCCCGACATGTACCTGGTCATGTGTCCTTTCATCGAGACCCAAGTATTTCGTATAAATACCGGGAACAAACGAATCTCACATTATGTTGATGCTCAGTTGACTTACAAATCTCGGCGTTGGGAGTGGTAATAGGGGCTGAACTGAAGGAGGTCAACATTCGTGAGTGTTTGCAGTATCATACGTGTGCGGTAGACCAAAGATGAATATGTACAGGGGAACTTGCTGGAATCTTGGAGATAACGCCGTCGTTTGGATACTACGAAAACCTCAAAGGCACTTCCGAAGACATGAACTCAATCGTAGTGACACCCTACCACCTCACGGTGGCCAGTTGCACCATCCTATTCGGAGCAGCAAAGTTTCGAGGCTATTACAGAGATGGGGAGGTTATCATGACGATGGCTGACTGGAGTTTTATCATTCTATTATCGCTAGGGTATGTTCCAATTTCAGCATTATTACACGACTACTCATCGCTTCCGTAGCCTATACGGACTCTACCACTACAGGAACCGCCGGACTCCAATGATGGTATGGCTTTTCAACGAAGATTATCTCCCGGAATTCTTCTATGTCCCACTGTTTTTCTTGGTGTTGTGTAAGTAGCTTCCGTTCGACTGTTTAGGTCTTATCATGGCTGACAGCGAACCATCATTTTCAGCCATAATACCGACAATCTGTTCCATCACATTCCACTGGAGCGAAATCTTCTTCGACATACTAGTAGAGAAGGTCTTTCCTCCATCGGATAACCCTCCGCCATCTCGAGAAATCGCTTTGAAATTTCTCTTTTATCTATTCGTCGGCGTGTGCCTTTGTGTATCAGGAACCCTTATCACCTGCGCCTGCATTGTGCTAGTGAGTACTTCATTCTTCGTCTCATCACTCTCACAGCCCACTGAACATTGATATTTCTTCAGACATTGCTTATTTGGGTCTCGGGGCATGACGAGTGGCTACGTCGTTCTTTTATACGGATGCGAAATGCACTCTACGCGCGTTTGGAACTACATCGTAAGTCTTAATATTCCAAATCGAGATTATCGCCTGGACTGATCATATCACGAGCAGCTGTTCCATACATTATTACGACCATGTGCAGCTTCTCTATGTTTGCGTTACCAGCCATATATCTGAAGTCGTCTAATTGAACACGTTGTTCTACCTCTGGCTCGGTCTGTTGAGATGGGTTTCTAATGAGCCCTTGTGTTTGCGATGAGAACGCCGAGAGAGATGAGGGATTTCGTCTCAAGGCAGACATTGAGCGATCAATTGGGTTATGCGCATGAGTTCGGTCGCATCATACCCGCGTCTTACACCCGTTCCGTCATAGGCGGACTTAATATTGACATATAGCACCCAGATTGCGTGCCTCGTTTACTCTTACGGTCGCTCATATCCAACTCGGTCAACGGTCATGGCCACAGTGATGGGCACCAAGATTGCTTCGCTGATACCCAGGTATGCACGGATGATTATTTCAACTCTCAATACCCTATCTTGCACTAAGATCAGGCTTTATCAAGTCGGCGGCTGACTTTGGATGTTGAGAGTAAATTGGGCGAGGTCGAGTTGAAGGGTAGTGTTGATTCGTATGGAATGCGGGACGGTCAAGCTTCGGCTAGCTATGGTCAAGCTGATAGGCGATCGTAAGGATCAATTTGGTGTGTCGGCCACATAGTAGGACCCCAAGGACCCCATACAAGAATAATTGGAGGCACCATAGACGAGAATAATCCAGTCGCAGTCCAAGATGGTGTTCGACCTGACATCAACGTCGATACCAATTTATTTATTTTGTATTCAGACAATTCAGGCAGACCGAGAGGTCCAGCTAAGCAATCACACATTGAGAATCTCTTACACACTCATAGAAATGCGCCTATTCTTCTGGTATTCGACCGATGAGGAGGCTTGCCCTGGCCCAGGCGAGGTGATACCGCCGACGCGGGCTGCATAGCCTCGCGAAGCCCGCAAAGAATGGCCTCAAAAGGTGCTTCGGACGTTTCAGATAGTGGGTTTATACTGGATACAGGTATATATACATATAAACTAACCGTACGCAAATTTCTGGTCACTACGGATTGCTGGGAGATTGTGTACAGCGCGTCCACGGACTCTAGGTTCTTTCACCCATATACGGCTCAGAACGCGTTTGATGGAGAAGCACAGCCACTACACTGCAGTTGAATCTTCGTTGTTTGTATTGAACCTTCGCTCTTGAGGACTATTACATGACAATTCTACTACATTCGTCTCTCCGAGAAGTCGATGTAAATGTCTGGACCTCCCTCTAACTCAATATGAACATCACCTCCTGAGACCTCCGCCAAATCTAAGCCCGCCCTTCAATGCTAAGCAATGCAGGCAGCAAGAATTTGTACTTACCCTCCACTTCTTCCTCCGGATCACCATCTTCCTCTTCCTCTTGTCTGTCTAAAAGCTTTTACCATGCTGATCTCCGGTGTCTAATGCCTCTCTGCAGCTTTCGTGTCCAGTCTTCCTGATCCATCAAGAACTTTCTTATTTCTAAGCTGGGGTTGATAGGATCGCAAAGACTGCTTGAAAGCGCGTCTCCTCGTAAAACCATATTAATGGCTTTTGGACATCGACTCCAAACAAGGTTAGCCTGAGCTGGTCACTTTGACTCATCCGTGGATTTCGTGTTGAAACCGACATTCATCACAGAATTCGTGGATCATCAAAATCCAACAGATGAAGGTAATTGTACGCCAAGTGGCAAGCGCTGAAAGGTGCAGGCTGCTGCCAAGGCGGTTTTCCCTTCATGCGCACAGGTGCGTACTCATACTGCACAAGTGTTACTCCAGAATGCGAACCAGAACCGCTGACCTTAGTCTGACAGAACACCGTGCTCGGTTTCGAGTTTAGTTGCGTTTCTATCGACGTCTCGGGGTAAGGATTTGATTCCCGCTCAAAGAGCCCTGCCTCAACGCTATCTGACGCATCTGACACCCAATCAACTTCTACCTTGTGAGTCAGAGTCAATGGTGAGCCCTTCAATTCCGAATAGCTGTTTTATAGTCCCCAACCGTGATAGGCTGCCATTTCACCTTCGTTCATGTTGAACGAGGCAAACTCGGCATCAATTTCTGGCAAGTTTTGCTTCGCCTCGTCGAGAAACACTGATCCATCGTGCTTGTCTGGGGTTCCGAGCATCTCCAGACATATTTCAAAATCATTATCATGGCTTGCATCGTAGGTCAAGCTTCGCATACTGCGATCGTTTTGACTCTTTGCGGCAGAACCAAGGTAGGATTCTGGCCCTTCGTCACAGATTGCACCTCTAACATTATCATACTCGTCATAAACGCAATCGAACGATCCACGGTGAGTTTCATTCAATGCATGTTCATGCCGATCTGATATGTTTGCCAACATCGGTTCTATGGATTCATTGGCAGGTGATTGAGTCCAGCCATGAAAAGCAGCCGCATCGCATTCTTTATTGAAGAACGCATTGGGATTTGCGTAATTTCGAGGTAAGAGTTCAATTAATTCATCATAACCCATGGACAAGTCACCGTTTGATGTTCTAGGACCGATATCCTCGAGGAAGACATCGAAATCCATCTTCCCAAGATGAGGTTGATTACGGATTTGAGAACTCAAGTAAGTGCTTGGTTTCCGGAGTCTACCAGCTCTGGATAGCTTGTGCTAATTCTCCCAACAGGTTCAGCCACGGATGAGGAAGCCCACCCGTAAATATTGCCGCTTCATCCTCTTCAATGTTGAAGGGGGTCGAGTAGACGCAATATTCGGGTGACTCGGCATATGTTCCACTGTTAACCTTTGCTTCATCGCTTTCCCCAATGTCCGATTCAAGGTGCACAGAAAATGCGTCACGGTGCAATTCCCTTTGGCAAGCAAGTTTGTTCGAAGGTTCACGACTTCGCAGCTTTCCTGTGGACCGAGTCGAACCTCTGAGGTTCACAGAAGTGGTTCCACCAACATTCTTTGATCCTTGAGATGTTCGCCTCGTAGAATCGAAGTGATACACACTGGTAAGTACATTTCCATTGGCCTCGAGTAGCCTGCTTGGAATTGACACCGACTCCTTAATATCCTCAGTCGTTCTTTTGATCTTCAAGGTGGTAGCAGCTCCCTCATCTTGTCGAGCGCCGTGCATCTCACCATCATCGAAACTGACTGCATTTTCATCAAGAAGTTGACGGACAACTTCAAAGACTCCAGGTAAGTCATATTTATCGTTTCTATGACCTCCCCGGTCTTTGTAGTGACCATAGGTAACATATAGCATGTTCATAATGAAGACGCGAATGAAGGTGCGAGGCATCCCATGAATCTATCCATTAGGTCCGCATTCATTAATACTTCTAACAGTTTCTTGGCTTCAGCTCGGAATCTCCGAATCAAACATATTCAGTATCAACTGGCAAATGGTCCCGCGCACGGTGGCCGTATCCAACAAATCAGGTAGACGGGAGTTCACGCAGCCTCAACCGCGGAGATGATTGCCCAACGAGAGCCTAAGAATGGACCACGCACAGTGTCACTCCGAGCTACAAGCTGCCAATAATTGCTCCTACATCAAACACATCTATGAACCGCATCTGGGCGAAGGTACCCATCCTCGGACGTGCTGTACACCGTTTCCTAGCAATCAGTAGTGACCAAAAGGCTGCGTACGCCTAGCCAGCACGTGTAACTATCTATATCATACATAAACCTACTATCTGAAACGTCCGA
Source organism: Clitopilus hobsonii (assembly GCA_015708445.2). Taxonomy (NCBI): domain Eukaryota; kingdom Fungi; phylum Basidiomycota; class Agaricomycetes; order Agaricales; family Entolomataceae; genus Clitopilus; species Clitopilus hobsonii. The sequence continues at coordinate 180,370 of CP068003.1, read as the reverse complement.
AGCACCTTTGAGGCCATTCTTTGTGGGCTTCACGAGGGATTGCAGTCCGCCTTGGCGGTATGACTTCGGCTAGTCTCAGTTCTTGGTGACGCAAGCAGGCTCATTGGCCTCTGTCGGGTTCCTCAGCTGCTGCTGCTCACAAGTGCAAGAGATTCGAGTCGCATGTATATATAATGTGGATAATTTCAAGCTTATTATCCTGGGCTTAAACTATATACACTGTCTCCAGTAATATGCGTACCTTGGTGCGTATATCCGAATCTCGACTCCCGACGCAAGTCTCTCGTACCGGAACCTTACTGTCTCACATCGTAATTATTAGAAGGAAATACCCGGCTATCTTGTAGGGTTTTTGGGGTCCTACAACCCTGCCGACAGGCGAGAGTGATCCCTTTGGTCGCGCATCAATTAGCCGAAGCTTGACCGTCCTGCATTCCATAGATTCGTGCGTAATTGAACTCCTATCTGAGGGAACCGATAGGATGTCTGATAGATTGAGTTGGATATAGAGATCTCGACATATTCACGACCGAAGAGAGCTCCTCAGTTCTCGAGACCAAGACCACTCAGAGCACGATGAAATCTGTCAAGGCAACGCCTTTCCACCTGTTCATGATCTGTACCGTGCTGGCCTTTGGCGTGAAGAAGATCCGACATGTAATCCGACATCATACACTATACCCCACAGCCTTTGACGGTATCTTTACTGTCGCAGCAGCGTTAAGGTGATCGTCCGCCTTGTAGGTCTTTCGCGGGTCGCTGAATTTCGTAGTTTTTACGGACTCGACCGTTTGAAGGGGGTGAAGACTCCACTCGCGGCGTGGTTCTTCCATGAAGACTATCTCCCGGACTTTTTCTACGTACCCTTGTACTTCTGCGTGCTTGGTGAGCTACCTTTATTCGATCTATCTTGCCCATTGTGTCTCTAAACCTGTTGTCACTAGGGTTCATACCAACAATCTGCTCGATTACATTCTACTTCAGCGAACTGGCTTTCACCTCAATCATGACGAGGGTATTCCCCACATCGGATGCTTCTCCTATGCTCAGACAAGTAGCATCTGCGTTCCTCTTGTATCCCTTCGTTTTCTTGTGCCTCTGTCTGGCGGGAATTGTCATCGTTTGCTTTTACTTGCTGCTGGTAAGCTCCACACCCACCCTCCACCGCGCACAGGGAGTGAAGGCTAACTACACCTTAGGCCATAATCATTCTTGTCTTTGGGTGGGATGAACGCTTACACCGTGGTTGTGCACGACTTCGAAATGGATATGTGGCTTGTATGGAGAAACATCGTGAGTCTGTGTTTTTCGTTCTGAGGGAGTGGAAATATTGACTGGGTCCTTGGTGCGGTAGCCGTACCGTATATTATTGCGACCATGTGTAGCATCTCGTTGCTTGTGATACCTGTGCTTTATCTACATTCCGTCAATCGAAGGGAATAGAGGTGGTGGCGATATCTTTTCCGCTTCATCCGGTGCAAATGGTCTCATGTGGGAGCCGTGTCAGCCGAAGTCTATCTATCCTAAGTCTTGGGTAGAGCTTTGAGATTTTCTGGCGAGAAAGGCGGAAGGTGTCGTCGCAGTTGGTCTGTTCAGATATCCGCCTATCCTGGCGCCATGTCGGAGTTCTGACGCATTGAGCACAGCCACGGGTTCCAACTCTTTTTCTTTCACGCTCGTCTCCCTCGCTCTCCCCACTCCAATCATCGTTCACCGTCGCTCGGGAGGGTTGGGATCAACTTCATTCAACTTAGCCATGCTACCCCAGCCGAATGTTCCGGTGTCTGACCGTACACACGAAGCAAACCATTCTCTTACAACACGGATGTCGGCTTGGAGCAGATGGGAGCATCTAGCGAGATAGGGAGATCCGGAGGCTAAGGAGTGTTGAAGCGAATGGTTTAGGATGTGAGTTTGTCTGGCTTCCCGTAGAAAGATCCCATATGTTTCATTTTTCGTTGATCTGACCGACTGACCGATGTTGACGCGACAGTGTCTCATTTCAACCAACACGACGAAGGTTTCACCCATACCATCCCCTAGTTACTTCAACATCCCGTTTTCTGGACTGGCTGGCTCCGCTCGATGACTTGGTGAAGAGAAAAGAAGATGTTGAGTTGGAGAAAGCGTCTCTGTGGAAGTCAGGTTCGTCTCATTGAGTATGACCTTTCCGCCCTTATAACTAACCTCTGTTTCTCTCATCTTCTAGAGCTACACAATTTCATCCACTCCCTCGACTTCGCCTCATCCTGACTCTGTCGATGACTTACGGGGTGACGAGAATGACGTACTTGGCGCGTTCATTGGAGGAAGGCTGGCTCCACACTCAACATGGTAGGCTGTCCCCTAGCCAGTAACTCTTTCGGGAAACTGACGCCAACCACTTGTACCAGGATCACGCTTCATCTTCTACGTTATCTTGACCTTTCGTCTCCGGTGGGAGGACGTGTGAGTGTGAGGGTGGGCGTGGATGTCGAACCGGAGCAAGCCCTTGTGCACGTAAAGTGCGTCTCATCATGAATACTCTTCCAGCTATGCTGACTTATCTTCGGCCTTCTTCCAGCATGCACACCGTTATACGAAACGTTCCCTACACTACCCTCCAGCCGCCCCGAGGGAAGACATCCTACATGAAGTCTATCTAGTTACTTCGGATCACGTTCTTCTTTACGGTGGTGGAAGGAAGGGGGTGAAGGTCAAGGGTATCGAGATGGTGTAGTAGGAAGATGGTATGCTGTATCTTCCTGCTCGCCTCTCCATCGATTTTAACGAATCCTTTATCCCTTCAGCTGGTCTACTTTCCATCCTTGGCGTACGAACGTTATCTGAGTCGTGTGCCAACGATCATAGCGGTGATTCCAAGTCGACACGTCAGGAAGTAGAATTCGAACCAACACGACCAATATCATCCTCTGGTTACATCAAACTCATGTCCTTTGGATTGGCTTGGTCCGCTCTGCGGCTGGGGGGAGATGGAGATGACCTTTGGATTAGAACAAGTGCGTCTGTGGAAGTCAGATTCGTCTCACCGACTATGATCTTTACGCCTTATAATTAACTTCTCTTTGTCCACTCATGTAGCGCCGTACACTGACCTCACCACCGAGACTTTACCCCAAGATTATTCTGCCTGTGAGCCACGAAGGTGGAAGATTGATATGCATGGCATGTCGGAGGAGGAGATGGTTGATAATCGACATGGTAGGCTGTCAATTACCCAGTAACTATCTCGGGAAACTGACACCCACTTGTACCAGCACCGGTACGCTTCATTCTACGTAACCTGGGAAGTCGGTTCGAGTGGGAGGATGTGTAAAGGTGGTATGGTGTGGGGAAGCGTGTCTGCAAATAGAGTGTGTCTTGTTATGAATACCCATATACCTGTACTGACTTCTTGTCGGCCTTCTTCTAGCGCTCGAGGTTGTACCCGACCCATTGCATAGACTGCCTTTCAAACCGAGTTCTAGCGGAACCGATCCACGATGAGAGATATTTGGGATGGGCAGTACGACTATTTGCGTTGGATCATGTTCTCGAGCACGCTTCAAGGAACGGCGAGCCTGTCGTATTGGAGGATAGGAGTGGAAGGCGAGGGTATTGAGACAGTGTGGTAGGAAGATGGTATGTCGTATCTTCATGCTCGCTTCATCGTGGCTTCTAATAAACCCTGTGGTCGTTCAGAGGGCTTACTATTCCATTCCTTCGTGATACACACCACGCCAGCTAGTGGACATGTTACCAGCGTCGCTGGTCTCCACTTCGTCTCCTTCCCATCCCATCTGGCCGCCATATGAGGTTGTCGCCTTGCAAGACTCTTTACGGATGAAGGCAGGCGTGGATGCACTGGAGCAACCACCTCTACCAGTAGGCTGCGCCTGATTAACGACTACTTCCACACCGGTGCTAACTCTTTTCTGGCTCCGTTATAGCGCTCTGAATTTGAATCCGACACGTCGCCTAGGCTGACCCTTGAGCTGGGCTCTACCGGAACCGATCTGCTGGGACAGAAATCCCGCAGCGTATCTGAATACGTCGGATCATATTCTACATGACGCTGAAAGGAACGAAGGAATGGTGAGCCTGTCGCATTGAAGGCTAGGAGTGGAGGATAAGGGTAAACAGACGGTGGGAGATGGTACGTCGTATCTTCCCGCTTGCTTCTGTATCGCGTCTGACCACTCTTTTATCTTCAGCTGGCCTAGTGTTCTATTCCTCCGCGCTCCACACCATACCAGCCAGCGTTGCTGATCTCCAACTCGTTTCCATCCCTTCCTATCTGTGGTCGACATACGAGATTGTGGTTCTATCCCAACCCTGGATCCCGAGGTGGAAACGAAGGTTTGAAGGCGAATTTTGGTGAGATTCGAGGAGTTTGAGGAATCATGGCGTGAAAGTTGAGTGTTCGATCTAATGCTTGAAGGATGACTCGGTTCGTCCCATCTCTTGGCCTCTACGTTCTTATCAACTAACGCATCCCATTCCAGGCATGGATATCGTACGACCTTTTGAACGTTGGCACTATTCCTAACGGTTCTGCGCATGTACCCTTCTACATAACAACTTAATGGGATCTGTGACGCGAAGTGACATGCATTCGCAGTCGAAATATATTCCAGGTCATCATTATCATCGATGACAGAAAAGATATGGCTGCCCGAGGCGTAGATCATCAATCCTCTCCGTCGACGAGGAGCTCTTATCTGCTATGGACGGTTCGGCCTTCATCGGACCAGCGCCTTATGAGCGTGATCAATCTGAGTGCAATTAGGCGCTCAAATATTACCTCGAGGCTAGGTATGATCTCAATGCGGATTGGTGCTGACTGATCCCGAGGACATCGCCGAATCTCAACATTTCTCGAGTTTGACCGAATTGAAGGAGGTAAGTTAGTACAAACTTTCATTCTCTCGGCGTTTAGCTGATCGACGCTCGATTCTTGAAGCAATGGACTGCCCTTCTGGTGTATCTTCGTTCAGCAACTCGAGGAAGTAGGTCTGGCGGCGTTAACGGTTAGTCTAAATTTAGTCGCTCTACTAATTTACAAACTCAGACTAGTATTTCCAGTAATCCGACAGCAAGATCGACCTATCCTGAGTAATGCCCTCGAGTTCTTCGCCTCGATAACATACGAGAACATTAGGCGCTCATGAACCTCTTTTATACCCGCGTCCTCCTTAATGCAGCCTCAGACCAGTATCGACCTCGACGATCGGCATGGACAGTTCAGGCATGGCAGAAAAGTCAAGTATCGACCTCGGTAACGACATCGCCGACGTCAAGGGAAACCAGAAGATCGACGAATTGTCACTCTCACCTGCTCCAACCTCGACACCTGCGATTTCGGCGCAACTACCACTGAAGTTGGAAGTTGGCGAACGTCCCATCGACATACCAATCCTCCGAAAATGGATAACAGTCTTCGTTATCAGCAGTTCAGCCCTATGCGTTACCTGTAACTCATCCATTGTAAGACTCCTCACGTTCATCCTTGCGCTTTGGCCTAACGAGCGCATCATGCAGGCCGCATTTGCGGAAAGTGGCGTCGCACAGAGCTTCCTTGTATCTCACGAAGTCACTATCCTCTCGATCACTCTCTTCGTCGTTGGACTTGGCATTGGCCCATTACTCGTCGGTCCTCTATCAGAAACATACGGGCGAAACCCCATCTATAAGATTTCCTTCTTGTTCTTCTTCGCGTTTACTTGGCCGGTGGCGTTTACTAAAAGCATCGGTATGTGTCCCACCTATCATTCTTGAGTCAGCTGCTGATGGGTTGTGATAGCTGTACACCTTATCTTCCGCTTCTTGACCGGCTTCAGTGGTTCTGCGTTTCTGGCAGTGGCAGGCGGAAGCATTAGCGACATGTTCGATAACGCTACGGTTGCCGGGTATGTTCACTTACGATCATTCCGGTTGGTAGACTGACGACCTTGATTTCTCATAGTCCTATGGCAGTATATACGCTCAGTCCATTGATAGGTCCTGAACTAGGTCCCATCATCGGAGGGTTCGTCAACCAAAACCTCGACTGGAGATGGACATACAGAATCATGATCATTTGGATATTCCTTCAGTGGGTCATGTTACTGACGGTACGCATTTGCCCTCCACTCGTTGGTCTTTTACTAACACGCCGTCTCCCAGATCGTACCGGAAACCTATTGCCCTATTCTCCTGAAACGAAAAGCACAGAGGCTTCGGAAGTCGACTGGACATGAGGAGATTGTTGCCCCGCTGGAGTTGGAAGAGAAGAGCCTAATCACCGCCATTCTGACAAGCTGTAAAACGCCATTCGGTGAGTTCTCACAACTAGATCAGCCCGCCAGTATCCTGACGTCTCTTCTATAGAACTGATCATTTACGAACGCATGGCTCTCCTACTCAACTTGTGGACATCGATGATACTCGGGATCGTATATATCGCGTTCCAAGCTTTCCCGATAATATTCGAAAAGGGACATCACTTCAACCTCCAGACTACCGGCCTTTCCTTCATAGGTCTCGGGGTTGGGTTGTTGATTGGTTTGTCGACCCAACCCTTTTGGAACTCCTTCTATCGCAGGAAAGCCAAGGTCAATGGAGGTACAAATCCACCTGAGAATATCCTGATTACGGGAATGGTGGGAGGAGTTTGCGTGCCCGTAGGTAAGTGATGTTCGCTTTTCTCTTACGAGTACAATTAAATTAACTTCTCTCACACAGGTCTTTTCTGGCTAGCGTTCACCTCATACCCTCATGTTCACTGGATTCTCCCTATCATCGGTTCCGTTCCATTTGGAACAGGAATATTCCTTTGCTTCACCTCTACATTCACCTACCTCGTCACCTGCTATCGACCTGTGGCAGCGTCTGTCATGGCGTCGAATACTTTCATGAGGAGCTGTTTCTCGGCCGTCTTCCCGCTATTCGCTGGATCAATGTATAACAGACTTGGAACGGTCGGAGCCACGGCTCTGTTGGCAGGTGTCATGACTCTTATGGCTCCTCTTCCGTTCGTGTTTTATCGCTTTGGGGCGCGGTTCAGAAGGAATTCGCGGTTTTCGCGTCCTTCAAGCCGGAAGACATCTCTGGCGTGAACAACGATGACCTTATAAAGGATACGTCGAATGTAAATACTAACCTGGTATAGAATTCGGAATCAACAGAATCAACTCGTGTCGCTGCGATCTGGGACTCGTGATTGATATATGTACTAAGTATAGGTCTGTCAACATATTGACAGTCACGTCAGAGCGTCCATTCCTGGCCACGCGTTGTCGGCAGCTAACACGAGGCGCGAGTCCGCGTCCCATCTCTGGGAAGCTCTCCTTTATCCATCATGACTCAAAAAGATAACACGGGAACGCCGATTCAACAGCTATTGATCACCTCAACCATTCACGCGTCTTCATCAATCCAGAATTCGGCTCAAGCTGCCGTTGGAATTCAAGGACTGGGGCCCGATAGCTCGGATGGAGATCGACCAATGGTGGAGACAGCTGTCTCCCTCGGAGTCACGATCTCAAGTATTTTGAAGGATGTCGCAGAAACATCTGGGCATATCCCCTATGTCAAGGGTATCGCTGGCGTTGTGAATCAACTACTTCAGATACGTCAGGTACGTTTCTGTATCACTGTACCATTCCATTCAAAATCTCACCTCATTCTGTCGGATGCAGGAGCTTCAGGCGCATAAAAAGCGGTGTAATGAACTACTTGAGAAAGTACTTCGAAACGGAAAGCTCATCGTTGAGCAATGTGTGATGCTGAAGGGCTATAGGGAAGAAGGTAGACTTGAACCTTTCTTCCGACAGCTGGAGGCCTATCAGTCGTACGTGTCATCTAATCTTAACTACTGGTAAAGATACTGACGAATTTCGTAGCTTATTGGAAGAAGTATATCGCTTTCTGCAAAATGTGAAGGCCCGAGGTCGTGTCCATAGGTGGTTTAATCGAGGGCTGGACGAGTTCAACGAACTTGATCGTAAAATTGATAGCTTCGGGAACAATAACAATTTCGTGCGTTCTCTCTGCTTTTAGCACCGCCGAGATAACTTAGTTTAATAGATTGGGATTACGCAAATTTTGGCAGAGATGAAGGTCCCACCTCCAGTCATTGAGAATGAGTCGAGGTACTGGACTCTCTAAGCCCCGCCGACGCCTACCTTGCGCTGACATTTCCCAATACACGTAGCATGCCTCCCATTGGTCCTAAAGCGCCCCTTCCTCCGAGGCCAATCTGCATCCTAGAGCGTGACGCTCAGCTTGACGAGATTATTGCTGCTCTTCTGTCCTCTTCCAATGCTAGGGTTGCGATTCTCGGAATGGGTGGGATCGGAAAAACCACCCTTGCTTGCAGCGCGATGCGAGATCCCAAAGTGATCGAAGCATATCCCCGCCATTTGTTCATATCATTCGAGGGTCTCTCGACTACAGAACTTGCCTATAACTCCCTCGCAAACATCTTCAACATTCCTACCGAAAGTCGAACGTCAAATGCCCAAGTTCTTGAAGAGGTCAAGCACTATCTGAGACAGGAGAGGACGATCATATGTATCGACAATTTCGAGACGTTTTGGGAAATTTCAGGCAACCGTAGAGAGGCTGATAATCTCCTTGGACAGCTAGTTGAACTACCTACGCTGGCGATCATCGTCACACTTCGCGGTATTCAGACCCCTGGCGAGATCGACTGGGTTCGATTGGGTCCATTGCCGCCGCTAACACACACCGCATCAACTGGCCTTGTTCACAGAATCGCACGAGGCGCATTGGGAGACGATGATGGAGATGTCCTCCAGAATCTCTGTGAAGCCGTCGCTGGAGTTCCTCTGGCCGTAACCTTGATTGGGAATCTGTTACGAGATGGCTCAGAAACTCCTGATTCGCTCTGGCACCGATGGAACAAAGAAAGCACACATGTCATTGGTACAGATGTCGAGGACCGACATTATCACCTTGAAGTATCTCTCAAACTCTCGGTGTTCGGTCCACGGATGTGCGACGAATCTAGAGCTGTCTTGGGTATGATTGCTGTCCTCCCAGCTGGACTCTCGGCTGAGGATAGTTGGCTGGACGAGGTTCAAGGTCTGCTACCATCGTCACTTCGTTTCCGTGACTGCCTCAGAGCACTTCAGAATACTGCCCTCTGCTCACGTGAACGTAATCCAACCATCCCCCGATTTCAGCTCCTCTCGCCGACAAGACAGTACTGCATCAAGGAAATACCCTTAGATGTAGAGCCTGTCCATAGGATAATCGACCTCTATACCAACCGACTATCTAGAAATCCAGACCACACCTCGAGTTCCGAATACACCTGGTTTACGAACGAGCTTCCAAACATCACCGCTATTCTCAATTTGGCGTTATCCCTTCCCTACATCACCGACTCTCATGCATACGCGTGCTCGAGCTATGCAAAGTGGATGATTTATCTTGGCTTTCCAACAACCGAACTCGTCAGTAAAGCCACTAACGCTCATCCGGCGGGTTCTAGTGCCAAGGCGGCGTGTCTACAATCACACGCTTACGTCCTGGCACGTCAATCGCAGAGGGAAACATCCGTTCAACTATTGAAGGAGGCGTTGTCAATCCACACAGATTTGGAAGATAAGGTGGAGGAAGCTTGGGACTTACTGGAGCTCGGCGACTGTTACAGGGTGTTGGGAAGGAACGAAGAAGCAGTGATAGCTCTCACCGACGCTTCGAAGCTCTATCAAGAACAAGGAGATCAACTTGGCGAATCGAACTGTCAAATCTCCCTCGCCAATCTCTACGATGACATGAACCAATGTTCTGAGGCTGAAACCTCCGTAAAACGAGCAATTGAGCTTTACCGTGCGGTAGGGGATCGACTCGGCGAGGTGAACGCACTGAATCTGCTGGGATGGGTGTACACGAAACAGGGGCAGGAGGAATTGGCGATAAGACCATTGGAGGATTCCATTAGACTCAGTGAAGATATCAAGTATACTTACGGGCAAGCTACGGCAACTCGATATCTTGGTTTAGCGCATGAAGTGGGTGGGAGTCTTGATCGTGCCCTCTCTTGCTTTAGAGACGCCATCACACTTTTCGAGAAGTGTGCTTATTCGGAAGGTGGAGAGTTGGCAAGGAAAGAGGTCTTGCGGGTACTCTCTAGTATTGATGCAGATGCAGAAACGCAAACGTAAGCGAGAGGCCGATTCAAGGGTGCGTGCGTGCCGCCACTTGAGTGATTAATCTGCTGACACCTTCTAGGGAGGAATCTGACGATAGCGCTTGTAATAGGCTCATTTGGCGAGTTCAATGGTGGCGTATGTGAGGCATACCGATGTGTACATACGTCTACCTTATCTACACCATACCGTAGCGGAATTCCATAGGATACTGTATGTGTATCAAGAAAAGGCTAAGAAACGAGCTCGGGGGAAAGCGTCTGTGGATTGCTCCTGTCAATTGAGTATCAGAAATGATCCTTATATCTCGCAGTTATATTTCACGCCTTTGTCTTTCGAACTCTGTAGAAGCGAGTCTTCTCAGGATGGACCGACTGAATGCCAACCACCGCAAAACCACCGATAGATGTTGAGGTCAAGGAGAGATAAGATCGATCTTATCGCTTCGGATCGGAACTCGGATCTACTTACTCAGGCCATGAGACCCAAGGATAGCCACATCATAAAACTATTCCCTCCGCGTCAACGTTGGTCGACCTAATCTCTCCCAGTTCTGCCCATCCCAAGGACTAAACCCGAACAATGGACGTCTACGAATCTGCACGATCCTTATGCCGTTACATGGAATAGCGATAAACCAGCGATGACCAAACGTATGGGTCACATGCCGGTGAGAGCGTCCTTGTAAGCATTGTCGTCGTGCAAACTAACTGAAGCCACAGAGAACGCTTAACTTCAAGAGAACGAGGCTGATCAGGCGAATACACGTCCCTTGAGCCTGATGCTCCGGAATTCTCAAGCTTTAGCTCAACATCTTACGGTCGCCTCGCGTCGACTCTTGTTGTTCTAAGTACGCTCAACCACTGGAACTGTGGGACAGGATCTTCGTCCACTAGGTCGATGAACCTCTAGCCCCTGGAGCATCTCGTGCATGGCGATTCAAAAGTGGTTGGCTCGGTGTGAGGATGTTCGATGTTCGAGGTACTCAAGGTATGTTGACTCTCGTTATCCCGCTCTTTCCCCACTCAATTCATCCACGCTCCAAGGTCGTCCCCGCTCAAATGTCACCCCTTCGACTATGACTTGCTCACCATACACCAGAGTCGAGATCCTGTTCGTCTTTGAACGACGCCGAGTGGGACTACCGGCAAGAATGAAGCGTAGGAGCTGCTCAGGCGCGTGTTGTTCGTAAGGGGTGGGAGTAACAGCGGGTGATGTAGGCTAACGGTAGGTTTGATTTGGACATGAGATTTCTACTACTAACCATGCGTTTTCAGGAGTGGGCTCTTGCGTACGACAGGCTTGAAATCGTCAACGTTACCCGATCCTCCATTGCTCGCAAAACTCATAAACGATCGACCGATGAAGCGTAATCGCTAGACATGAAAGGACTGGACGAAACTGGATGAGAAGGAATACACTTTATGCAACCAGGGGTATGTCAGACCTCTGGTGCGCGATTTCATACGACTTACTACGCGTTTTCAGCACTCCCTGCTTTTAAAAGAGGTGGCTTAGACAAGTCGTGTTCGGGACGACGCGCAATGGATGAAAGGAACGAGACTGATATCTACCTGTGAACCCCTATCAAATTCACGAGCGTTTGGTTGGGTGAGGTGTAGTTGCTGGAAAGGATAGGCAAGGACGAGGCAAGACTGGAGAACTATGGTTTTTGTTACATGCGAAAGGTACGTTGGACTCATGGTACAATATGTCTTCTAACTAACTAGCTGGTCCTAGTTTCAACAGGTGGCTTAGTGACGCCGAGATGGGAGGGAGTACAACATTCTACATCGCATCTCTTCGAAACCCACGAATGATCGACCGGATGAAGTGTCGTTACCTACCCGGTAACGACACGCTAAGGATAGATGAGGAGGCTGACGTTCGATGTGGATCAGAGGTACGTTAGACTTCCGCATGAGAACGTACCACTGACTAGGCGTTTCCAGGACCAAGTGCCTCTGGAAGAGGCCGTTCAGACGAGCCATGGTTGGGATGATGTGGAATGGGTGGGGTGAATGACGACGTTACATGTTTTCTACCCTTCTCAATACTCATAACTGGTTTATTGATGCAGCGTCGTTGCTGGGTAGGGAAAGATGAGACGAGACCGTATGAGAATTATGAGGATGTGCAAGAGGTGGCTCAGGGACGCCGTGTCTGGAAACGACGACGCTACGAGTTCATTTGCCACTCTCGGACGTGAAGAGGCCTTGTTCTAGGTTACGAGTTGAGGAGGCGAGAAAGATCATTAATGGCAGGTCAGTACTCATTCCCTCCGTTTACTCTTTCCTTAGTATAGCTGACATCTTTAACTCCCTTACACCAGGTAAACCACGTTAACCGCGCTATGCTTGTCCGGAACTCTCGTGCCCGCATCGTCTACCACCGGTCCAGCTTTTAGCTATCTAACCTTCTTGTACATCGTACCACCACGATATGTCAATCATCGCCCATAAATCACCAATGTGCTGCATCAAAGGTGTGATATTGAATCATCCGAGTTCCTCCTGCGATTCGTTTTCTTCGCATTTGTCGATGTCCCTCAAAACGAGGAAGGTGGCATGCACGCAATCCATGATTGCGGTGTGTTCGCCACCTCCGATATCAGCGCCTATCTTTGGTCATGCGATGCAATGGCCTATGCTCGGATTGGTCGTTGTGTGGGTCCATCACACAGGCGAGGCGGTCACAAGGACCATTTCTTGCGGAAGCCGCTGCATTGTTTACGGGGATCACTCATTCGGCCTGGCGTCTGTTCACGTCGACGCCCACAACCATGGCTACTCATGGTACGAGATCGTGCGTCATGTTTTCACTGACATGAGGCGTCAAGGAACGTTTAATACCCTTGAAAGAAGGCTCTCCTCCTTCCACCATGACCCCAAACAAAACTATGGCCAAACGATTTCAGCAATTAGTACTCACATCCACAATTCATGGATCTTCGCCCATCCAGGCCTCAACCGTTTCCGATAAGCAACATGGACATAATCAAACAGGCGAAGATCAGCCGATGGTGGATGATACTGTCTCCCTTGGACTCACAATCTCTAATCTACTGAAGGATGTTGCGGACACGGCCGCATTTCTTCCATACGTTAATGGAATCGCCGGAATTGTATCCCAGCTCCTTCAAATTCGTCAGGTGCGTCATCTCCTGTGTATCTCTAGACAACCCTACTAATAAATTCAATTCTCGCATGTAGGAGCTTCAGTCAAACAAGAGACGGTGCAACGAACTATTAGAGAAAGTCCTTCGGAATGGAAACGTCGTCGTTGAGCAATGTGTGATGTTAAAGGGTTATCGCGAAGAAGGCAGGCTCGAGCCCTTCTTCCAAAGACTGGAAGTGTATCACAGGTATGCTCTTAATCTATCTCAAGTGCTATCGATGAGAACATGGTATTTTTTTTTCCAGGTTATTGGAAGACGTTTATCGCCTCTTGCTAAAGTTTAAGAGCCGACGACGTTTCGTTCGCTTATTTAATCGGGGGCTGGACGAGTTCAATGAGCTCGACCGCAGGATTGAGAGCTTTGAAAGGAACGTCGACTCGGTGAGTGTTATTAGCCCCAAACGCCCTCAGGGGTTACTCAGGGGTTACTCAGATCGGGATTACGCAAATATTGGCGGAGATGAAGGCTCAACATGAGATCACCAAGAATGTGTCAAGGTACTAACATCTCGTGCTCGCCGTTGCCGTCTTTGCGCTAAGGTTGATCTATACATGTAGGATGCCTTCCGTCAGTCCTACAGCACCCCTTCCTCCAGGGCCAATCTGTGTCCTGGAGCGTGATACCCAAACTGACGAGGTGATCAATGCTCTTCTGTCATCTCCGAATGCCAGACTTGCAGTCCTTGGAATGGGAGGTATCGGGAAAACTACTCTTGCCTGCAGCTCCATGCGAGATTCTAGAGTGATCGAAGCCTATCCCCGATCCCTGTTTATCTCGTTCGAAGGTCTTTCTACCACAGAACTGGTCTATAACTCCCTTGCAAACACCTTCAGAATCCCCACGGAGTCTCGAAAGTCGAATGCTCAGATCCTCGAGCAGATAAAGCACTGCTTGGGACACGAGAAGACGATTATCTGTATCGATAACTATGAGACGTTCTGGGAGGTTTCAGAGAATCGGCGAGAAGCTGATGATTTTATTGGACACTTGGCCTCGCTCCCTGCTCTGGAAATCATTGTCACACTTCGTGGCATACAAAGCCCTGGTAATAGTACTATCAGATGGGTTCGGATTGGCCCTTTGCAGCCGTTGACTCGTGCTGCGTCGAACTCTCTCGTTCGCGAAATTGCAGGCGATGCCCTTGGTGGCAGTGATACGGATGTTCTTCACAACCTCTGTGAGGCCATTGACGGAGTTCCGCTGGCTGCTACTTTGATCGGGAACTTGCTGCGGGATGGGTCGGAAACCCCGGAATCTCTCTGGGACCGATGGACAACAGAACGAACCCGAGTCATTAGCACGGGCGTCGAAGACCGTCAGTACCAGCTTGATGTCTCCCTCAGGCTTTCGGTCTTTGGTCCGCGGATGAGCAATGATTCCAGAGCTGTCTTGGCTGCCATTGCTGTCCTTCCTACTGGACTATCGGACGAAAAGAGCTGGCTAGACGAATTTCAAGGGTTGCTCTCATCGTCACTCAACCTCCGTGAATGCCTGAAAGCGCTTCGAGATACGGCGCTCTGCTCACGTGAGGAGAATTCAACTCCCCATCGATTCCAACTCCTTTCTCCAATCAGACAGTACTGCATGAAGGCCATACCCTTTGATGTAGAGGCTATTCACAAGCTCATTGACCTTTATGAGGATAAACTAATAGAACATCACGACTTCGCCTCAAGTTTGTCATACACCTGGTTCACCAACGAGCTCTCAAACATCACATCTATCCTTAATTTGGCGCTTGACCTTCCCTACGTCACAGAAACTCATGCATATGCTTGTGCAACATACACAAAATGGATGATGTATCTTGGCTGTCCAACATTGGACATCATCCGGCACGCCACTAACGCACAGCCCGCGGGTTCCAGAGCTAAAGCGCATTGTCTTTGGTCTCACGCCACTGTCCTGATATCCCAATCACAGAAGGAGGCAGCTGTAAATCTGTTACGGGAGGCCCTATCCATCGACAGAGATTTAAAGGATGGTTTGTCGGTGGCTCGGGATTTGATGGCGCTGGGGACCTGTTATCGCAATTTAGGGCGGTATGATGATGCACAGGTAGCGTTCAATCATGCTTTGAAGCTTTATCAAGTACATAGATTGCCGACGCGGACTGGGGAGGCTAACTGTCGAATGTACCTGGCCAACCTATGTCACGACATGAGCAAATATGCTGATGCGGAAACGTCTGCGAAGCAGGCACTAGAACTTTATCGTGCACTGGAGGATCGACTAGGAGAGGCCAATGCACTGAATTCGCTCGGATGGGCGTATAGGCAGCAGGGACAGCTCGAGCTAGCAATTGAGACTGAGGAAGAGGCCGTTAGACTCAGCGCAGAGATCAAGTACACCATTGGACGGGCTGCAGCAATGCGCAATCTTGGTTTGGCTCACGATGCTAGTGGAGATTATGATCGAGCTGCCTCTTGCCTTCGAGAGTCTATCCGATTATACGAGGAGTGTGCCGCTTTTGAAGATGCAGAATTGGCGAGACGCGACCTCTCGGAGGTGCTTTCACGTCTCAACAAAGAGGCAACGACATAGGTGAGATACTTTACTCAAATCCATGTTCAATTTTCTTCGAAGTCTGCTACCAAATTAACTCACGCGTTTTCTAGTCATTTGGCAATTACCTTCGGACTAGCGGATTCAATACAGGATTTATTGAGCAGGATGTACGATAGAGTACCTTCATATGGACAGCTCCTCACGAGTCGCTATACCTTTCTCTTACAATATCGTTGAAAGCGGAATTTTACGGTATAGTGTAGGGGATTCGGGAAAGCGATGTGCTAGTGTAACATGTATACGACGTTGACACCAGTATTTGGAGTTTGAGCGGGTAAAGAGAAGGTCATCGCTTCTGTGACTGGTAAGAGAGAAGGCGAACGTCAATCGTGGAAGCCATAGGTTTGGACAATCGTAATACGTACAAAGCCCAAATTCCATCCCATCCTTTGACTAGCATTCAATCGTTTACCTCCTCCTCGTCCTATACTTCCTGAACCGATTCCCATCCATTTCTTCCAGAACGCGCGTTTTGGACCTCCCACTGTTCACCTTTCACGTCCTCGTCAGTTGCGAGGATGATTTACCTCAATGCGTAGACATACCGGCCGGCGGTTCGTCTATTACTTGGTTAGGTTCGAACCGTTCCTCTCCTCATCCTGTTCCCATCGTACTCGTCCTCTCATGCTAAGTCGAAACCACGCGTACCCCAACTCCCCGACTCACGACTCCCGACTGGTTCGTTTACTCCCAATCTTTGCTTCTATCGCTCTTGACTGCATTTCGGTCGAATTTCGTGGGTATGAGGTCGCTTATCTTCGAATACTTTGAGAGACGTGAGACGAGGAGATTGAGCAACCGCGAGATCGGCGTTGGAAACCGGATGCTCAGCTTACACCAGCGACCTTTTACTAATGTAGGTCGGGGTACGTGACTGGCCAGCTAGTTAGATGTTGACGATTAGGATACCGATATGCTAGAAAGAGGTATGAAAGGGGGAGGAGTCGGAGTGGTCAATAGGGAAGCCAAGAGCGAACATCGAAGGAACCGAACATACTCAACAGCAGAATCCCGGCTCAGCTACCGTTCCTTTCAGCTCTCTCATACCACCTAGGGGATTGAGCTATTTCCTTCCCTTTGACTTGGCAAAGAGAAGCAAAGACGACGACTAGACCGACGACGACGAGTGCTAGAGTAGTGAGGTGACGGTGGAGAGGAGGAACGGACTGACCAAGTGGCGGTGTTGCCTGTCATAAACGGGGAGATAAGATCAATCTTATCACGGCAGCGGATTTCGGATCTTGCCTATGAGGATGAGAGGACAGCCACCTCATCAAATTGTTCCTTCATCATTTCCTCCGTCGACGTCTTTCTCTGTTTCTCAAGGGACTAAGGGTAAAAGAGCGAGAGACACGCAGAAGGTGCACGAAGGAGATCTGGAAAAGTAGGGAACTGGTCGAGGTGTGATACTGCCGAACGCTTCCTGTTGCTTCACCGCTAACCCCAACGCATAGGTCCTTGCTAAGTTCAACTTTGACTGACATCCTCACCATGTATGCAACGACGTGTATTCTATACTATAAAATGGAATACATGAGACCTAGCCTATGAACACGTCTGCGCCCCTGGTCTCACCCGATGCGATGTCGAATCTTCCCTAAGCTCGCTTCGGCTGCTGTTTCCCAATACAGTCGATGTCATTCTATTCATTGGTATCGACCAACACTGATAGCTAGACGCAATTGGGCACTCATCAGAGAGAATATGGTTGGGATACTGGGGCCGCCATGTACGTCGCGGTTTTGCATTCATTGCTATGTTTCTTAGACTCTAACGTTAGCGCTACTTCAAGGCTCGTCAGTCATTGATTCTCAGCCTAGTCTGACGTTTATCTGTTGTCAGCTCATATCAACACCCAGCCCCGGTACGCCTATCGTACCATATGAAGTGTTGTCATATTTCGACCAACGAAGGAAGGTAGGACCGTTCCCGAAACCCTCAGCATTCATAATACTAACAGGATGTAAAAGTCGTCATTCCTCGCCAGGTAGCTCTCGCGTCACATCGTTCCCACCATCCTTTCTACCGAGCAACCGCCGTCCGTTGGCACTTGACTCACAATGACTAGAATGCAGTCAACGAAGTAGCCCAGAGCACAACTCTGCAGCCACGGTGGGGATGTCATTTGGTATACGTGATACTCATGAGAAGATGAGTGGTGAAGTGATGCTTAGGGCTAATAACGTCTGTGATGTAAGAGAGGTATGCTAGCTCCCATCGCTGCTATCTCCCGTCTTCCTCTTCGAAGGTTACTCATATCTGCGAACAGTGTCATTTCGTTGTGCTGAGACCTCTCGTTTATATTCAAGAATCACAGCAATTCGTTCGGCCTTCTCCGTCTATGACGAACAGAAACCCGACTTGACTTTTAGTGAAGCAGTCGTTAGAGGGTGGGAGAGGGGGTATGCGTGAAACGCCCGAGCTTGTTGCTCATTTGGAAAGGGAGGAAGAACGGGGAGTATGCGCAAGTATGAATATCGCTGCGAGTTCCTCGTCTCTCGTCTCTCTGACCACTTACAAGATTGTTAGGTCTATCGCCATTCCCGAACTCACAATCTTCACCCTCAAAATCCAGCTCCACGATACCGTTATCATGAAACTCGACTGGATATTCAAAAGGTATCCCTTTCTCGCAGTGACGTGGAATAAGGACGGGATAACGTATTGGCCTCAACCTCGACGAATCTCGTTCGCGGGAATACCTAGAGGATGAACGCATACATATGGCCCAGATCGCGGGAGTGACCGAGAGTATTGATAGCGGTACGTCTAACTTCCATTGCTCATATCGTCTTCGTAACTCACAGTACACAGAGGAACTTTCTCCCCCTCTCGGCATCCCCACCTCCGGACATGGTCAGTCGACATAGAGTAGTGGCTGGTATGATGAAATGCTCGTGTCTTCGTATGGAAAGGGTGGAGACTCGATCTCCTTCGCTTTCTTCGAGCTCGGAGGATTTGGTCTTTCGAAATATGCGGGTTAAGGGAGTCTTTTGTGGATGATTTGAAAGAGATTGACTACGACGAGGATCAAAAACAGGTTTCCTCAGCGAAGTTCCACCATCTTCTGAGGGAACTTAGACTGTACGGCGACAGTGAACCTGAGAGGTACGTCACCTCTTAAACCTACTGGATTTACTAACGCAGAGGCTTAGGATTCGATCTTTTCATGGAATGTTGTGCGCTCATTAACCCTCGGTCGTTTTATTTCAGGATCGGCCAGTGCCCGTCCGAGTTATACACTCGACTCCTTGGATCTGACGAACTTTTCCGTTATTAACTCCAAATGCCCGAATCACAACACCACTCCATCCGTATCCAAACGCGCTGAAGGTCTCCATCGAGGGTATCGGGTACGAAAACTGATAGGCGACACCTAACATAGGAACTTCATTTGAGAACAAACTGAAGTGCTTGCTGAGGCTGTCGCCAAACGCCATGGTACGTTTACCTGTGGAGCACTCTACACTCTATCTGATTCTCCCTTCCTTTCTCCCCTTCTTCTCAGGCGCACTCAGAAATACTTCGAAGCGCATCTGAGTCGGAAATTAAGGGCTATAAAGTTGCTAGGAAGGCGGAGGTTAAGTACAAAGTGCCGTTCGAGGTATGCTTCTGTCGTGATCAAAGAAAGCAGTTCCTAACGTCTTAGCTTCATAGTACACCGGAAACCTCTAATGTGATTGGACTCCTAACGTCTGGAACACACACACCTGAACTTGGTGCTGCTCCAGCTATCAGCACCCGAACAAGTCACAAGTGACGCACCAAACGGGAGGATTCATGTGAGCAAAGGGGAAAATAGGTGCATGATATCCGGCGACGCTCGCAGAGGTACGTTCGTTCGTTTCATTGAGGATCTGCCAACCAGACTACCATCCATTCTCAGGAAATACCTAGAAGGCATCGGAGTATACGTCACTTCTGCGAGTCTCTGATCTGAACGGCGTGAACGCCTTTACTACGGTAGGAGATTGAGCACGCCACCACGGAAAATGACAATATCGAAGAACACAGTGGAGAAGACCAGACGATCTGAGGGCCCAGAAAACGCGAGCGACGAGCCGGAGAAAAGAAGTGGTAAGTGACTACCATGTCATCCGTTCTCGTTTTGATATTGATTCCGCGGCTGAAGGATACGTTGGATATAAATACCATTCCAGTATGAGTAGAAGTTCCTCCAAATGACATCCTTGTACCTGTGATTTAGCGCTCGTGATACTATGAGCCCATCGACAGGTGTACAGCCTACCTGTCACATCTAGCGCCTATTTGTGGTCATGCGGTGCGAGTGGGCTATACACGTCGCACTCATCACACGAGGCGTATGGCCACGTTCCATCTCCAGGCAAGCTCACTTTCACCCATCCATCATGGCTCGAAAGCAGAAAACGGGGACTCTGATCCACCAACTATTTGTGACTTCAACCATTCATGCATCTTCGTCGATTCAGACATCAGCCCACGCCGCCGTTGGTATTCAAGGACTTGGAGCGGAACTCACAGATGGAGATCGACCAATGGTTGAGAACGCTGTCTCCCTCGGAACCACGATCTCAAGTATTTTGAAGGATGTTGCGGAAACATCTGAGCAGATTCCGTATATAAAGGGTATCGCTGGCGTCGTGAATCAGCTCCTTCAGATACGTCAGGTACGTTCCCGTATCGCTGTACCATTCCGCTCAAAATCTCACTTCATTCTCTCGGATGCAGGAGCTTCAGGCGCATAAAAAGCGATGCAATGAACTACTCGAGAAAGTGCTTCGAAACGGAAACGTCGTCGTTGAGCAATGCGTGATGTTGAAGGGCCATAGAGACGAAGGGAGACTTGAACCTTTCTTCCGACAGCTGGAGGCGTACCGGTCGTACGTGTCATCTAATCTCAACTACTGGAAACGATTCTGATGGTTCTCATAGTTTATTGGAAGAGGTTTATCGCTTCTTGCAAAGGGTTAAAGCCCGGGGGCGTGTTCATAGGTGGTTTAATCGGGGGCTGGAGGAATTTAATGAGCTTGATCGTAAGATTGAGAACTTTGGGAATAATCTTGGTTTGGTAAGCTCTATTTCCCCCAAGCATTGCAGAAATAGATCACGTTTATTAGATTGGAATCACGCAAATATTGGCAGAAATGAAAGCTCAACCCCAAGTCGTAGAGAATACGCCACGGTACTTGAAAATCACATCCTCGCTGGTGCCTGCCTTGCGCTGATCTTACACTATACATGTAGCGTGCCTCCCATTGGTCCTATAGCGCCACTTCCACCAAGGCCCATCTGTGTCTTGGAGCGTGAAACTCAACTCGACGAGATCATCAATGCTCTCTTGTCGTCTTCGGATGCTAGGGTAGCGATTCTCGGAATGGGTGGAATCGGAAAAACCACCCTTGCTTGCAGCGCGATGCGAGACCCGAGAGTGATTGAAGCTTATCCCCGCCACCTTTTCATATCTTTCGAGGGTCTTTCAACCGCAGAGCTCGCCTATAATTCCCTCTCGAACATTTTCAATATTCCTACCGAATCTCGAACGTCAAACGCTCAAGTTCTCAAACAGGTCAAGGACTATCTGAAACAGGAGAAGACAATCATCTGCGTCGACAATTTCGAGACGTTCTGGGAAGTTTCAGACAACCGTCGAGAGGCGGACAATCTCCTCGGACAGTTACACGAACTGTCTACGCTTGCGATCATTGTCACACTTCGGGGTTCGCAAACCCCTGGTGATATCGATTGGGTCCGACTGGGTCCATTGCCGCCGCTAACACCGACTGCATCGACTGGCCTTGTTCGCAGAATTGCACGAGGTACAGCTGGAGACGATGACGGAGATACTCTACGAAATCTTTGTGAGGCTGTCGCTGGAGTTCCTCTCGCCGTAACTTTGATAGGGAATTTGCTTCGAGACGGCTCGGAAACTCCCGACTCACTGTGGCATCGATGGAGAATAGAAAGTACACATGTGATTGGCACCGATATCAAAGATCGCCGGTATCACCTGGAAGTCTCCCTCAAGCTATCGGTGTTTGGCCCACGAATGAGCGATGACACTAGAGCTGTCTTGGCCATAGTCGCTGTCCTTCCAGCTGGACTCTCAGCTGAAGACAATTGGCTTGATGAGCTTCAGGCATTGCTTCCATCGATGGTCCACCTCCGTGACTGCCTCAGAGCACTTCAGAATACCGCTCTGTGCTCACACGAGCAGAATACAACCTCCCATCGATTCCAGCTCCTTTCGCCAATCAGGCAGTACTGCATCAAGGAAATACCTTTAGATGTGGAGGCTATTCACAAGCTGATTGACCTCTATTCTAAGCAGATTTCCGACTTCGACCGCTTCGACTCAGATTTGCATTACGCGTGGTTCACCAATGAGCTTACCAACATCACCGCTATTCTTAACTTGGCATTATCCCTCCCCTACACCACCGACTCTCTTGCGTATGCTTGTTCATGTTATGCACGGTGGATGAAATATCTTGGCTCACCAACAACGGACATCATTTGTAAAGCCACCAACACACAGCCTGCAGGCTCCAGAGCCAAAGCCAAGTGTCTGCAGTCACACGCTTATGTCCTGACACGCAAATCGCAGCCAGAAGCAGCTATAAATCTGTTACAGGAGGCTTTGTCTATCCACAGAGATATAAAGGAGCAGGTGGAGGAGGCTTGGGACTTGGAAGAGCTTGGCAGATGTTATAGAACATTGGAACGGTATGATGATGCAGAGGTAGCTCTGAACAATGCCTTAAAGCTCTATCAAGGACAAGAAGACCAGCTCGGGGAGGCTAATTGCCGAATGGAACTGGCCTACCTATATAATGATATGAGCAAATATACTGATGCTGAAACGTCTGTGAAGCTGGCGTTAAAGCTTTATCGTCCGTTGGAGGATCGACTAGGAGAGGCCAATGCACTGAATTTGCTTGGATGGGCGTACAGGGAGCAGGGGCAGCTTAAATTGGCAATAGAGACTGCGGAAGAGGCCTACGGACTCAGCACAGATATCAAGGACACCCATGGACGAGCTACAGCAATGCGCTATCTTGGTTTGGCTCACGAGGCTGGCGGAAGTCTAGATCAAGCTGCCTCCTGCTTCCGAGAGTCTATCCGATTGTTCAAGGAGAGTGCTTCTTTTCGTAGTGAGGAATTAGCAACACGCGAACTATCGCGGGTGCTTTCAAGTCTCAACAAAGAGACAGAGATGTAGGCGAGATACTTATGCAAATGTATGATCTCAATTCGCATGCGCTGTCATAAAGTTAACTTACATACTTTCTACTCATTTGATTATCACCCTCAGACTAGCGGATTTAGTACAGAATTTATTTCGTACGATGCACGATATCTTCATACAGACAGCTACTCACGAACCCCTATGCCTTTTTCGTACGATAATGTTGAGAGCGGAATTTTAAAGTGTAGCGAATCAGGAAAGCGATTTATTAGCGTGATATGTATACGACAATGACACCAGTATTCGAAGTTTGAGCGGGTAAAGGGTAGGTTATCGCTTCAGCGACTAATAGGAGAGAACGTAAAGGTCAATGGGGTAAGCCATAAGTTTAGCCAATCATAAGTAATTCAAACCAAGCCCAAATTCCGTGCCACCCCCTGACTAAGAACCGACCGTTGCCCTTGTTTCGCTTCCCCGAGTCCCATCCTTCCTAAGTCCCTCCTGATGTCGCGTGTATCGGACCTCCTGCTGTTCGCCTTATCACATTTTCGTCAGTGACCAGGATGATTCATCTTGGTACGTATACGTACTGGCTGGTAGTTCTTCTATTCCTTGGATAGGCTCGAAGCTGCTCTACTCCTCTTCCTCCTCTTCCTCCTCCTGCTATTCTCGTACTGCTGTAATTCTCGTAAGTCTTGTCTTCCTAGAATAGGTCAAAACCACGCGTACCCCAACTCCTCGACTCCAGACACTCGACTGATGCGTTTTACTCCCAGTCGTTCTTACAGGTTGGTCGAGTTTTGTGGGTAGTAGGCCAGTCATGTTTGAGTGCTTTGAGAGGTGGGAAGATTGTTTGTGAAGTGGCGAGGAGATTAAGCAACCATGAGATGGGCGTCGAAAACCGGATCCGCAAAGGTTGGCCAAGCCCACTCCAAAGTACGTGATTGGAAAGCTAGAGTAGGGGATGGTGAGCAGGATACAGATAAATCGGGGGAGAAATGTGAAAGAGCCAAGACTCGGAGCGGTTCAAAGAGAAGTAAAGAATGAATATCAATGGAACTCGAACCATTTCTTTCAGCTCTCTCGCATAAGCTAATCTCTTTGTAGTTCCATTCCCTTTGAGTCGGCGAGGAGAAGCGAAAACGACAAGTAGACCAACGACGACGAGTGTGCTGGAGAGGAAGAGAGGGACCGACCAAGTGGCGGTGTTCCCTTGACTGGTTTGGGCAACGGGGAGATAAGATCAATCTTATCACGGCAGCGGATATCGGATCTAGGGGCTTTGGGAGAATGGACAGCCACATCATCAAACTTCCTTGTTTCCTTCATCGAAGCCTTTCATCCATCGTTCAAAGTACTCCGTTATTTGTTCTCCCCTTCACTCGGCCAATGCTGTATAACTTCGAAAAGGAACACGACAAAGCTCTGGTCTATGTACTGATGACTAGACGGTCAGCAACGAAGAAAGCCCAAGTTCACGCTGTTCTTTCTGTTGCTGTCATAGATTATCGCTCTTCGCTATCCGCTCTGCACATTTCCCTGTGGATACATCTACGATGGTTCGAGGACTCAACTCGTCCACTGGAACTCTCAGAAGCTATGATTTCTTTGTGTCATTCGCGAAATGGTCAATCAGGTGAGACGCAGTCTAGTGAGCGCATGCAGGTAGACGGTTCATGAACGTGTTGTGGTTCTAAACACTAACATAGGCCGTAGCTTACGGTTGATGCTTCAAAACAATCAAGCCTCAAATCTCCATCAAGACCTTCCATCGACCAAGTGCCCTCGACCGCTGAAATCTTGAGACTTTTTGGTCGAGGAGGCGAAGAAGTACCCTGGTCGAGTTCAAAGTGAGCACGTCAGACTCGTAAGGCAGCGAAGGTACGTCAAACTCCTACTATCCAAACTTCTTCCACATAAGAACATCTCCCCCCAAGGCCACGTTCGTACAAGTGTCGCCTCTCGGAACCACAACTCATCCGCTCTTCAACGGAATCGTTACTTGACTCGGCCTCAAACGACGTCGACCAGGAAACTTGGCATCGGGCGTATCCTCAGGACGCGTATGTGTAGGACAGGAAAAGGCGATCTCTGGAATTGACTTGCTTGGTTCACGGCAAGGTAGGTTCACGCTGCTGAGCACGATATTTCCCGTAACTGACCGTGCCTGTGTAGAAGGCGCTTTACACCTAACGTGTTCAGGATGAGGTGGAATGGTGAGGAGGAATGAGAATGGTACCTACCACCGGGAAGCATCGTTTCTGGGTGGTGGAGGATGAGTCGAGACTGGATGAGAATGGGAACGCTCTGCTACGACCGGAGGTACGTTATATCTCCGCTGTGATAGGTCATATAACTGACTATACGGCTTCATTTTTATAAGCGTGCCAGAAATGGCATACTCCAGTGACGCATCGTTTGAAGGAATCGCGATGTTCTGCACCTGATATTCTCAGAATTGACGAGCGTTCAACTGGATGAAGCGTAAGAGGCTCGCTTCGGAGGCATGGACGAGAGAAGGGCGACATCCGATGCTCTGAAGAGGTACGTTAGCCCACCACTACAAGATTTCATCCGGCTAACTGCATGCTTTCGGTACTAGGAGGATGTACATAAGGTGGCTCATGAGGTTGTTTCTAGACTAGATGAGAGGAAGACGGACATTACTTGCTAGTACTCTCAAGCACTTGACGATCGGACTACTCGCAACAGGCTACGGTGCTCAAGCCGCCTAGAAGCACGAAGCTTCGCGTGAAGGAAACGAGAACTGGTCAAATCGAAGATGATGCTTCGGTTTTTGAGGATAGAAGGTATGTTGGATGTCTTTTATCTCAATACCTCAACTATTAATGACATCTGCTCCTAGCGATCTTCACTTTCATCCCTTCAAGCTCGCCGCGCCAAGTCGCACTATGTTTAATTCGCTCGTCGTCAATCAGACTTCTGGATCCGGAGGGAAGGTTTAAACCTGTTCAAACCTCTTCGAGAATTGAAGGACCCGCAACGACAAGGCACGTGCACGTTCACCCCTTTCGAGCCGTTCATTTAGCTAACGTCCCTTGATAGAGGAGTCATAAGTCTGTGTGGGCGTGGACGTGAAGAAAGCGTCGTTCGTACGCTGTGTTATCTTACTTGGCCAGAAGCCGAGAAAGGGCGTTCAGGTGAAGCCAACTCTGAGCCCTTCGCTCTCTGTACAAAAATATTGACGTGACCACTCCAGATAGGCAGCACCCCAAATCCCCTCCACGGCCTTAATGCGTATTGAATCATCTTGTACAATGTATCAGCGCGATCTCTCAATGACGATGCAGGGTCGAAAATTCGATCTCTTCACGCGTGGTTAGTTTGCGAGGCTTTCACGACCCATACCTGGCGCTCGTGATCGGTCCCTAGGAATTCGCGTGGGCTGTCATATCGGCGCTTATTTCTGGTCATGCGGTACAATGATGCTATGCACGTCTTGGCATGACACGAGGGGCCAGACCACGTTTCATCGCCTTGGAAGACTGCTCTCCTTCGTCCACCATGATCTCGAATAAAGATGTCAGCACGCGATTCCAGCGATTGGTACTCACATCCACAGTTCATGGATCCTCGTCGATCCAATCCTCAACCGTGACTGGTATTCCCCAGCTGCTACAAATACGCCAGGTGCGTCATTTCTCATGTATCTCGAGACCGCTGTACTAATAAATCTGGTTCATTCATTCGTATGTAGGAGCTCCAGTCAAATAAGAAACGGTGCAATGAGCTATTAGATAAAGACTCTCGTGGATATCAGGCGGAACGGGCGTTCTAGCAGGAGTGCTGTATGGGTGAGTCCGAAATCTGTCGTCTCTCCTTCCCATATTCGTCTGACTCCTGTACTCGACTCCAGCAGGCGGAAATTATCTATTACCCTCTATCAAATATCGCCTTATTCAGGCTATGGCGACTATGTGCATGAACCCACGAGGCTACCCCACCCAATCGGCGTCAACTGGCGTCTCAGCGTTCCCGCCACTACCGTCCTTACATCATATACAGATACGAGTTCAGCGTTTCCTCCCGATAGGGAGGGCGTTGTCAGGTGTGGGAGAACAGGCACTATACGTGGATTGGTGACTATATGTGCCCATGTGAGTGCGATACTGGATCCTTCTAACGCCTACTGATGCATTCCTCTGTTCCTTCCCTTATAGTCGACTCACAGTCAATCGGTCTGTGACGGAAATGATTTCCAACCAGCTCCTATATATTCTAACAACAATGAAAAGTGGAATACTCTCTCTATGCGATTTCTGGGAGCTATCTCTTACGCACGACAGGTGCCGATTCAATCGTTTGAAATATCTCAGCGACTCAAACGCTACCCGCCAGCTCCGAAGAGTGAAGGTGTTCAGCTTTTCTCGCGTAAGGCGAGGTTATGAAGTGGGGAGAAGGCGCCCAATTCCGTGTGCAAGGTCTGTCAGACTGCTTTGGGAATGGAGCAAACCTCAAATAGAGCTAGTCTATTCAACACGAGGTAGCCACACCGTGACCATTATCACAAATCTCGTTTTGTCTTTCACTGCCACCACTGAAACCTCTCCGAAAGGGTGAAATATACCGCAAGGTTGCAATTAACTAACCTCTCTCTGGTTTAGTGCATTTCTACGAAACAATCAAACCTAAGGGGCCTCTATTAACGATGGATAATCGTCATATTGGTGTCAACTCGATTGACAGCTTCATGTGATTTGTTCCTTTTGAAGGAGCACAACTGTCAACTAGTTAACGACACGACATCAGCTCATCAGCGGCCGCTGGTTACACCTAAAATTTAGGGTGCGATCCTTGCCTCCGCTTTCTTGGACGCTTGGGCTAAAATAAGCCCTTGAACGGTGGCGTCTCGAGATTCTCGCGTTACTTCTTTACTTGTGCTCCTTCTAATACGAGACATTCTCATTTCAACTGGCCAATTGACAATTCGTCTCCTTCATGATCCGGTCTGCTCGTTTGCTTCTCCCGGAGGGAGAGCAAATATAAAGCTCGGCTTTGGATTTTCCATGCAAACATGCATCGCTTACCGCAAGACCCAATAGATCGTGCATTTCAGTCGCTCTGGTATACAGATGCACCAGGCTTTTCTGTCCCGCTGAGTGTGATTTACAGCATTCTCATTGGTATGTATCGTCTCTCTGCTCAAGGAACTGATCTTACCAGTGACTAACTGGTGTCTAAGGGCTTTCATTCAGCTTGTTGGTTGCTACTAGTATGCTGTTTTGGTGATCATCTCTCCTCACCAACGCATAGCTTCCAATCAAAGCTGACCGAGCGAACCTTTCTAGCAAACACCCAATGCGTAGTCTTCCGAAGTTTATGTTCTACCTCACCTCAGCGTTGAGTCTTACTATCCTAGCTTATCTCTACATCTCAGCCATTCAATTAGAGTTCTATTCTCTCGGCCGCCTTTCTGAGTCGGGTTTGGACGGCAATTCAACGTACAAGCTACCTGTGGAGGGAACACGGGCCTATACCTGGGTTGAATTAATTTTGAGTATGATCTCTCAGATCGTTTTGGTGAGAGTTTCCTTCCTGTATTATCGTTGTCGCAGTTGAGATAAGTCGGAGTCCAATAGGTACTC
This sequence comes from Clitopilus hobsonii, assembly GCA_015708445.2. Lineage (NCBI taxonomy): Eukaryota > Fungi > Basidiomycota > Agaricomycetes > Agaricales > Entolomataceae > Clitopilus > Clitopilus hobsonii. The sequence continues at coordinate 151,711 of CP068003.1, read as the reverse complement.
GCGAGTGACGGCGCAATCATTTATCGAGCCGGAAAACTCACCCGACGGAGGATAACACGATTCATGCTCTGCCCTCCTTGGTTAGTATGTTTGAGTGAGTTAAAGAAGACGCTGATTTCCCATCCCACCGCCCTCACGGTTTGAAGTTGTAGGAATACTAGCGCTGGTTTTGAGCATTTTCCCGATTCTCTCGGGCAATCAGTTTTCTATGCGGCCAGATCTTGCAAAGAAACTTGAAGCTTCGTGTTCTTTCATCTTTATGGGATCATCCATTTTATCCAACATCTCTGCCACCACTGTCTTTGCGTTTTTACTCTGGTGGGTGATGATATTGTGTTCAACTATTCTACTTCAGGGCCTGAATGACTATCAGGAGGCATCGAAAATTCCTTCAGGCGGATCTCGATCTCAATACTGTCAGAATGTCTTCACCACAAAAAGTTCTCGGGACAATTGTAGAGTCTGGTGTCGCGTATTGCATTCTACAGGTTTGGAATCGCTACCAAGTCCAAAAAAACTGTCTGACAATATTCCTGCTCCGATAGATCGCGTTCGTCGCTGTCTCAAGCTACTGGAATTACGGTCCTTCGCAGAATCTTGCTACGGACGAGCAGTTCTCACAGGTGATCTACGCTGGTATCTCGGTCAGCCGTTTGAGCGCTCGAGGACCATTAGCCACTGATAAGCTTTTTGAAGGGAATGTATCCCGCCATTGTCTTTCTGGTTGTTAACTTGCAGGCATTGTGGGGTAATGATAGTTTGGGTGACCTGCTCAACTCTTTATCTTTACGCAGCAGCGCTACAGATGATGGTATAATATGACGATCTTTCAGAGTAGAAAGAGAAGACATGCTTGCCTTTTCAAATCGTCGATTATGACGAAAAAGAGGGATGATTTCCGTTCATCTCAAGATATTCGCCGAATGGCGACGTTCTTGATCGCACCCACACGACTCTAGTGATCGCCATTGACTTACATTCTTACCCTACTGCACCTCCTTCGCCTACGAGCCCACTGTGTAACTCGTTAGCAGAATGTCATCGAAATAAATGATATTCGCATCGTCCACGTGGGTTCTTTGAGCCCCTATCCGTGAACGCCAAGGCCAAGCATGCCTTCTCGACCGGCATCTCATCTTGATGAAGAAGCCCGGTCGAAGCTTTCGAAATCTTTCTAATCTCGAGCTTCTTTGGCACTTCCACGCTACTTATAAGAGACCCCGGGATTCATTTAGACTATCTTTGCGAAGGATGCTGACTTCTGAATCGCCGTCACCTTCCGAGTCACTAGGTGGTGTCTTTCAATCGCTCTTATTCCTGCAGGCTCCGAGCCTCACTATAGGGCTTCTGTTCACGTATGGTATGCTGATCGGTAGGTTGATTATACTTTCCGATGAGATTTAACTAATGATGATCCGTTTGGATAAAAGCTGTCTCATCGAGCTTGTTGATCGCTGTTAGCATATTATTCTGGTACGAAGTTCTCATTCATTTTGTCCCGACTGATACATTGTCCGTAGCCTGCGTCCCAGTCGGAACCTCCCCACCTGGACGTTCTTCCTCGCTTCTATTTCAGGCCTCATCATCGTGATCTACGTCTGTATCGAGGAAATCGAAGTATGGCTTCTCGGTCTGGGAAACCTCGAATGTGTCGAGGGTAAATTTATGCTCTGTGGACTGGTCATGAATGGAAAGAATGGAAATGCATCCGCGACGGCGTTGACATTTTCCTCGAGGTTCTTTCAGATTGCGTTGGTTAGTGCACTATCTCCTCAGTTCATCAACGGGCTGGGGCTGAGCGATCTATCAAAGGTACTACTCAGCGATGGTACGATAGTCTACCGAGCTGGGGCGATTGCTCAGCGCCTGCGCACACGAGTTCTGCTATATGCGTTGTGGGTCATTTGTCTGTGTAAGTCACAATAGTCGGCTTCACCACGAACCTCTCACTCTCCAGAAGCGGTAGGAGTATACGTCCTAGTCTGGGATAAATACGAAGCTTTTGAAGGGGGAGATACATCCGTTTGGGCTGATAATGAAGTATCTGAGGGATTCGCGACGGCGTGCGCATTCGTCTTTTTGTGCTCTTCGATTTTATCCAATATGGCTGCCACTGCCGTTTTTGCGTCGCTGCTTTGGTGAGTATATTTCGTCCAAAATTCATATCACTTACCAATTGAATGGTTCTGGTATGCGCAGGAGTCATCGTCGAGTCCTTCAAGTGGAGCTCGGTCTGAACAAGAAGCAAATGACACTATCACAGCGCGTTCTCGCGATCATTCTGGAGTCAGGAATGGTGTATTGCACTATACAGGTAAGAATTGACAAGGAATATACCTGATTCATCTAAGACTCACGACGCCTCGTAGATCATCTACTTGATTGTGACCTCTCTGTGGATTTACGATAATTCGTCGTATAGATCGATACACATCGAATTCAGCCAGGTCATCTATTGTGGTCTTTCGGTCAGTTTGTTGAGAGCTAGCTGCGCAGAAGACTACTCACAGATCGGTCTTAAGGGGATTTATCCAGCGATTATATTCCTCGTCATCAATGTGCAAGCCCTGTGGTACGATGGAAGCTTCCAAGAGTTCATCACTTCGCGACCGCTGCGGTCTGAGATTGGGGATGGTCAGCGGGGATGAGCGGGGATTTGGTGTAAGATGGGTATATAGTGCAAGTATCATGGATTAAAAAGCGAGCACTAGGATCGCGAACATCGTTGGGGTTGGAGGAAACGATGAACCAAGGATTCGCGAGATTCACGCTATTACGGGCGAGTTTCCGATGTCCGATGTCCGATCCCCCGAATCGCGCCAAATATAGTAAGGAGCTGGGGCCGTTGGCTTCCAAACCAAATATTGACACACAATCGGGGCCATCTGTTCAGTTTCACGACCAATGTTCACGACTGTGATCTACCGAAGTCTACCTTTCGCCTTCCCCACCGTACCGAACCGACTACAACAACGAGCTTACACTCATAATTGATGGTCACGACTGCGCCGGGTCTTCATGTCTCAAGTGTCGCTGACCACTGTCTGCCTTCGTGCTGGACCTTTCTTCGTCGTCTGAATGGGCGGCCATTCGACTACCAAGAGCTGCTAAAACACCCAGAGGTCATCCCAGGTGACAGACACCGCTGAATAGTATCCGCAAAGAGTGGCTTGGTGGAGTTTTGGTGAAACGTATGCCGACCAAACGTACGTTTTCTTGCTTTCTTCCCTGCACGTCACCCAAACTGAACCTCGCTTCTTGTCTTCAGCAAACTATGCGAAAACAAGTTCGAGCTGTTTGCCTGTTCGAATTTCGCGAAGCTAGTGGACATTGACTACCGTGGATGGCGTGGTATGCCTGTTAGTCAGGAGTGGAGAGGGCTAGATCGGTCACAAAAGGTATGACGCTGTCAAGTTCCTCTGCTGAGGGCTACGCCGACCATTTCTCTCATTTAGTCGAAATCCTTCATGCTTGGCCCACCTTCACGCCAGTCCTGCCTTGTGGTCCCACCGTTCTCCGTCCTGTGTCGCTCCCTCATGGTGCAGAATTTGGAGCAAATCCTTGCTTTGCATGGCGTCCTACGGCACTGACATCGAGAGGGACTGTCGGGGTGGCAGCATGGTAAGCGTAAGCTCAATATTTTCTGGCCAATAGCCTAACCAACCTCAGTCTAGAGTCTCTCCCCATGTACGCCAACAGGTATGACTGCTAAGAAGCCTTGCCCTGGGAACCAACCGCGGAAATGTTCACTCGAGGCAGAGTGGACTCGGTTGCATAACCTCCTGCGCAAACTCCTATGCTCGGGATCTTGAAAGGCTCAGAAAGGTAGCAGCGTCAACTCGTACGTGTCATGTGTTTCTGACTGGAGAACTCGACATCTAACTCACTCTTTTCCATGCAGAAACAGCGCATATCCTTCATACAACGTGCTGAAGCCATGTCCTGCGCTTATGCCTCCTTTCTCAGTCGCCTACAATGTGCAAGTAGACCGTTGTGCACAGATGTGGGTATGAATGTCAGGAGGTTCGTAACATCTACCCATCCTGGTGCCGCTGAACTCATGTCATATCTTCCCTCTAGCACTCGATGCTGTCGCTCCTTGATCATTCCTATTCATAAGAATCTCAGCCTACACATTTCGTATGTCTGACCCTCGGCCGCCTCTGTATGGAATGCAGCTGATCCCTGCTCTACGCTCACAGCAGGACATCGCGTTTCACATCCGTCAATGGTTCTGGGTTGGAGGAATGTAGCAATGGTACGTGAGCTATTCAGTCTATGTAACGCTTAGAATCCATGCTCACTCCCCTGTTAGACCTCCAAATCTATCAGCTGGACTGGATCGACTTCCTCCTATTGAACTCTCGTTGGCGGTAATGCATGGCTGGGAGAGCATGATTGGGTTGTCGATGTTCTTACTCCGTACGTGGAGCTCGGTGACCTTGATTACATTCTCCTCGAGGCTGAAGAAGCTCGTAAGGCGATTCGGGTATGTCTGTGTCACCAAGTTTCTGAGCCTACCGTTGACGCTGTCTTTCTTCAGTTCCCTTCTCGCCATCGCCCTCACGATTACTCTCTGAATCTCGCCCCCTCCGCATGAGTTCTAGAGTCAAGACGTCCTACCCGGTGGCCCCACTGTTTACCTTCCTGCACATTCACTGAAGGCCGAAGGTCCGAGAAGACCACTCTATTCCTCAACTTACTCCACATTCGAGGGATCGCCTACGGTGCAGTTTCGCCGCGAGGATATACTTTTGCACATCGGCATCCAGTATTAGTGTACTCGCATATCTGTGTATCTCGACTATCAACTATATATTTGTCACTCTGGGTTTACTAGTTTGCAGTGGTCCCAAGCCAGAACAATGTTATATGGGACTCCGGGGCAAAGCAAGAGCTGATGCCATCCAGCCGTTCCCCTCCCAGATCTTTCAAATTATTCTGGTAACCATTTTTCGTCTTCATCTGGTTCTTGCATCTTCCAGTTAGCTTCTGTTCAACGTTTTCCGAATGATCCAGAGACGATAGATACGCCTAAATTGTATATTTGGGCATAGCATCATATCCAGATATGCATTGAGCAGACCATCATGATTGAGAGGATGCGGTTCGATGTAGGTGAACAGGCTCCATGCGCGGATTGGGTGACAATATACTTACGTCTGGGTGAGTACAATCGTGAAGCCTCCTGTTTCCAGGTTTTTGTCATCCTTGTCATATCCATAATTACTTTGTATCCTGGAACATGACACATCGAGACTCTTGATCCACTCAGGCTTTTGTGGTTGGGTCGATGTAAACGGTAAACCATGACCTCCATGATGTCCATCATCATGTCGCGTCACATGTGTTCATGAAACCGCCAGGGAATAACTACCTTCGCACCCCTGATGGACAGCTTACCCTAAGCTTCCATGACATCCGTGATGTGCTTTGATTTCGTATCTCCTCCTATAGGGCAGTGCAGCTGTGCACAGCGTGCTGCTATAAGATTCACGGTCAGCTGCTAGACTCGCTTGCATAGACGACCCCCGCCAGCTATGCCTACCTCCACAATAGACCCGCTTGGTTCTGTATATCGCTTGCTTTTGTTCTTTGACACGCCAGGTCTCACTATTGGCCTGCTATTCATTGATTGCATGTTCATTGGTAGGTCAATGATGCTTTGTCAGAAACGTAGTATCCATTACAATCGTTGGCATGCAAGCGATCTGCTCGGCCTTGCTTGCTTCCAACAGCATCTTGTTTTGGTATTCGTCTCCCGTATCCGTTTTGCATATCGCCCCTAACTGAAGCATGTGTACCAGCTTGCGTCCCAATCGGAATCTCCCAACCTGGATCCTTTTCTTCGTATCCGCGTCAGGTCTCGTCAGTGTTGCCTACGTTTGCGTCCAGCAAATTGTAACCTGGTTTCTGGGGCTGGGTAGTCTCGACTGCGTCAAGTCAAGGTTTACATTGTGCGGAATCATCGTGAACGGAAAGGACCCATATCCTTCGGGAAGAGCGTTCACTTTTTCATCAAGGCTGTTTCAAGTCGTGTTGGTTAGATTATCCACGACACACTGCATGTTTTGAGCCTGTTGGCTAAACCCTATCGATGTTCAATAGGTACTACTCAGCGACGCTGCAATAATTTACCGAGCTGGCGCGTTGACCCAGAGCGTGCGCGCCGGAGTTCTACTATGTGCGTCGTGGGGGATCTGCTTGGGTGTGTCGCCGAGTCCTATGCGCAAGGCCAACTTCTGAGATCTCGCCTTCAACAGTGGCAGGAACATATGCAACTATATGGGATAAATACGACGCTTTTGATCAGAGCCAGAATTCTCTCTGGATCTATGACAACCTCCCCGGCCTTCTGAAAACAGTCTGCGGTTTCATCTTCTTATGCCTCTCCATTTTGTCCAACCTAGTTGCTACTACTCTCTTTGCAAGCCTGTTTTGGTCAGTGTACGCTCTTCGAGTTGATGATTTATCCATTAAATTGTTCTGTCGGCATATGCAGGCACCATCGTCGTTTCCTCCAAGTGGAGCTGAATCTCCTCGAGAGGAAGATGACACTTTCACAGCGTATCCTTGCAACAATTCTGGAGTCGGGCGCCGCGTATTGTACCATACAGGCAAGGTATCATTCTCAATCAACGATCCGGACTAACAATGCCTGATAGATCCTGTATCTGATAGTAACATGCTTGTGGAATTATGACCTCTCAGGTTATGTAGAAGAACACATCGAGATTGTTCAAGTATTATATTGCGGCCTCTCTGTAAGTCATGTCGAGCCTCACTACCATGTAGTACTCACAGCTTCCTCTTCATGAGGGCATATACCCGGCGGTCATTTTTCTTGTAATCAACGTACAGAGTTTATGGTACGATGGAAGCTTCCAGGAGTTCATCACCTCGCAACTGTTGCGGTCTGAGATTGGGGATGGTCAGCCGGGTTTAGCGGAGAATTGAAGTAAGATAGGTGCATAGGTTGCGATTAGCATAGAATGAGAGGTGAGCACCATGTTAGGTACCGGGAGGATCGCGAACATCGTCGGGGTTGGAGGAAACGATGAACCAAGAATTTGAGGAGGATTGAAGCTATGATGGGCAAGTTTCCGATGTCCGATGTCCGATTTCCCGAACTGCGCCAAATATGGTAAGGAGCTGGGGCCGTTGACTTCCAAACCAAACATCGATACACAATGTGGCCCATCCTCGACTGACCACATCTGTTCAGTTTCACGACTGTGATCTACCCAGAAGTACCTTTCGCCTTCCTACTGTACCGACTACAACAACGAGACCACAATCGCACCTGCTAGTCACGTCTGCACTGCGTCTCCATGTCTCAAGTGTCGCTGACCACTGCCTGCCTTCGTGCTGGACCTTTCTTCGTTGTCTGAATGGGCAGTCATTCGACTACCAAGAGCTGCTCAAACGACCCAAAATGAACCTCGCTTCTTGTCTTCAGCAAACTACACGAAAACAAGTTCAAGCTGTTCGCCCCTTCGAACCTCGCGAAGTTATTGATTACTGATTACCGTGGATGGCGTGGCGTGCGTTTTGGTCAGGAGTGGAGAGGGCCGCATTGGTCAGAGGGATGATGACACCTGGACCTGGTATGACTCTTTCGCATTCCTCTGCATTAGCTATGCTGATTTATCTCCCATATAGTACACTCCTGTTGTGATTTTCCCGCCTTCACGTTGGTCTTGTCTCGTGATTCCACTGTTCTCAGTCCTGGGCGGCCCGCCTCATGGTGCAGAATTTGCAGCAAGTCCTTGCCTTACACGACTTCCAAAGGCGCTACCATCATGACGCATTCGTGGGTTGGTCACTCAGTAAGCACAAACCTGCCATTTATCAGTCAATAGCCTGACCTACCTCATGACATAGTCTCTGCGCGCATACACCCCAACAAGAACGATGGAAGAGAGATCCTGCTCCGTCTACCAACCTCCAGGATTCTCACTGAAAGCTGTGTGGATTCGTCTGTGCAACTTCTGGAGCGAGATTCCATGCTCAAGATCGTTGGGAGTATCAGAAGAGTAGCAGCATCAACTCGCACGTGTCATGTGTTTCCGGCTGGAGAACTCGACATCTAATTCACTCTTTTCCTGGCAGAACCAAGCACATCCTTCATACAGCGCATTGAAGCGATGTCCTGCGTTTATGCCTCCTTTCTCGGTCACCCACAAGGTGCAAGTAGACCGTTGTGCGCAGATGTGGGGATGAATGTTAGGAGGTTCGTAACATCTAGCCGTTCTGGCGCCGTTCGCAGTTGAACTCATGTCGTCCCTTCCTTCTAGCACTCGATACTGCCACTCCTCACTCCGATTCTTAACAATACCGACATATGGCTCTTGTACGTCAGATCATCCATCCTTTCTGTATTGAACGCAGCTAACCCATGTTCTATCCTTACAGCAGGTCATCGCGTTCCATATCCATTAATGGTTTTGAAGTATGGGAATGCTGAGACAATGGGTGGGCTATCCATTCCATATTACCTTTCGAAATTCGCGCTCACTCTACTTTAGGGGTCTAGATCTATCCGCTGGACTGCATCGACTTCCTCCAGTTGAACTCTCGTTGGTGATGATGCATGGTTGGGAGAGCATGATTTGGTTGTCGACGCTCTTCCTTGCGAGGTGGAACCCGGTAACCTTGGTGTGAATCCGTGACGGCGATTTGGGTATGTCTGTGTCACCAAGTTTCTGAGCATGCCGTTGACGCTGTCTCTCTTCAGTTCCCTTCTTGACATTGCCCTCACGTCTACTCTCCGGACACCGCCTCCTCTACATGAGTTCCAGAGTCAAGACGTCCTCCCCAGTGGTCCCACTGTTTACCTTCCTGCATATTCCCTGAAGGTCGAAGATCCAAGAATACCACAGGCGAAATGGACAGGTGATAGTTTCCTGAGTTCTGCTCTTGACGTACAATCCTGATACGAATTATCAGAGCAAATGCTACGTCTACGTCTACGTCCTCTCATATTTCGACTTGGCTGTGTTGGCTTCGCATCCCCTCTTCTCTCCTCGGTCCTACTCAGTGACATCATTTACCTATCTCACTACTCTTCGGCTATTCATATGCGCATCCCGCCTCGTTATTCTCTCGAATGCTACCACTATCCACCTTCGGACCTTATTCCGCTGTCGTCGGCCTCTCTTGTACAGCAGTCATTTCCAAATATCAATGTCGTCTCGATCAACTTTGATCGGGTTGTAACTCGTGTACTGATATGAATCGACCAAGCTCCGTATCTGCCTCGTGTAGAGCTTCTCCAGCTCCTTGCACATCGAAACGTGTCAACGAGAATGGACTAGCTTCAAAGTTGGATCGACTGCTGTGCGTTGAGCGCATCGCAGGGAGTATCAACACACCAGTAGTCACAGCCTCGGAATCGTATGTTTCTGCCATTTCTCTCAACCACCTCCCACTAACATCTTGGTGCCCAGAAGTGTTCTTGGTGCATGAGCCGGTTCTACGACTGAATGATCTGACTCTTCTGAATTATGCGACGGCATATCCTAGTCGCTCTGCCACCATGGAGTGCCGTCAGCGACGGAGGATTTTCGTCCATTGGTAGGTGATAATCATCGACGCTCGAGAAGTGAAATTGACTGATCCCAGGATGCAAATTCATTTTACTTGACTTGAGAGGGCCTTCTAGGGATGGTTACTCCCGAGTCATGTTTGGCGTTGGCGGTTCATTTTACTCGAATGAGAATCCTGAAACCGATTGTGACAAAAAATTCTCTCGCTGGCCATCTCCAAGCGATGCAAGAAGGCGCCGAAGAGGAGGATAAAAGGCTCTGTGAAGGACATAGAGTTCTCCAGCATCTTCAGCTTGACATTCTTTCTACTCGATCATGCATTTCTCTCTCAACTTCGCTCTTGTGCTCTCCACACTTGTAGCCCCGGCTCTATCTGCGAGCCTCTACAGTGATATCCCGTCTGTCACTGAGAATGCTTCTGATAAAGCGTTGATTGGGGGCCTCCTCGAGCCTGCCACGACGCATAAGGCGGCTTCTGCAGCGGCTACCTGTCCTAAAGGCGACCACCAATGCGGAAATTGTACGTTCTTCTCTCTCCCACGAGTCATTTTTCAGCCTCGTGATTTATCTTACGTCGCCTTTCTAGATAATGTGTGCTGCCCAAATTCGACATACTGCGTTACCGATGGTCATTCGATTGGATGTTGCCCCAATGGAAAGGTCTGCAGTGGACCAATCGGCGGATGTGCGAATCCGTCGTCCCATCAATGTCCTGGCAAGTCATGGTGCTGTCGTAAGTCGCATCTCCTCTCAAGTGAACCTGAGATTCTAACACCCAGTTTCAGCCAAAGGAAAGAAGTGTACTTCAAGTGGGTGTTCTTGAGATGTTGGCTGTACTGTTGTAATTACCTTGTAATATTTCCCCTTCATCTGTGCCAAGAGTTCCGACAATTATGGTTGGCTGTGGATTATATTTCTAATAAATTCCCACTCGATGTCTGCTGGATAACTAGGTGAAAAAATGTAGTCACAAGGGACATGAACGTGTACGGCTGAGCTCATAACTTCCCATTTGGTTTGAGTCTCCGACGCTTTGCTAAGATGAACGACCATCTATCTTACCACCACGCCGGCTAATGTCCTCAATTCAGAAAGGCAGGCAATGACGCAAATTCTATCTCGGCCTTAAACTGTTACCGCGTTCTTCACTCCTGCAAAGTACCTCCGATATAACGGGGGTTCTTTGAATGTCACTTTACCAGAACATGGACGACTTCCTAATCTATCTACGACTATCCGATTTTTCAGGTCGCTGTTTCAGAGTCACCCTTTCCATCAGAGGCCCGTGCATTTGAGCATCCCGCAGGAATGAATAGAGGTGATGGTCAAATGAACTTCGTGTTCCTGGCAGGGCGGCGTGAAAACTGTGGCGAATCTTGGGCAAATCTGCGAGAACTGCCCTGATTCCTGAAGTTCAGGTACGTTATCGTTCTGAGAGCTGGCTTTGTGTCATACCCTGGGACGAGAATGATTCACGAGAGTACAAAGAAACATTCTCCAAGGACTCCTATACGAGCAGGGAACAATACCATCTCTATACGACTCAGGCCGTCCCAGCCATCACGGTGTCTCCCGGATGTGTCTCCACCACCGCAAGACATAGACACCATCATAAATCTGACATGTGCTGTACGAATTCCCTTCCACGTGTTACACGCTAGTGGCTGCAAGCGCCTAGCCTTAGTTGGCTCGTGCTACCATCTGGATTCGCCCCATAACCCATCACTGGAATCTTTCTTTCGACTAGGAGCCTCGAGGCAGCTTGAAGATGCCGTTCAATCCATCGCGATCTTATTCAACAGGGACGCCCGAGCTGAGCCATCGTGCACCAAATTTCGCTCAATGGTCGCCTCCGCCTTTTCAGACAATGAGTTTGGACTCAAACTCAATATCTGCCGGACAAAATGTCAATATCAATACGGCCGGTAGGGACGTCATCATCCACAACGATGCTGCTACCGACGATGCTAAGCTGAAGGGTGCGTTTTCCAATATTTTACCAAACGAGAACGACGCGTACGATCGAGCAGTAGAACGACGTGCCATCCTACATTGGTTGTCAGAGATCAACTTCAAGGCTGTACAGAAGGATACCTTCTCTAAGGTGGCTGCTGGGACGGGAAACTGGTTACTTCGAGATCGGAGATTCTGCGACTGGATGGATCATGGTGCGGGTGTTTTCTGGGGTGTCGGTATAGGTGAGTCCCTTCCGCTGTATTCTTGCTCATCCCTAACATCATCATTTATAGCTGGATCAGGGAAAACTTTCCTCTCGTGAGCTATTACTCCTCTCAACGAATGTCAACTAAGACAATAGTGTAGATCTTTCATCGTCAACGAGTTTCAGCGTCGTGCTCGAACATCTGGCGACCTAGCAGTAATCTTCGCATTCTGCCGATTTGAAGAGAACTATTCCGAAATTGATATTCTCACTTCCTTACTCCGTCAACTCGCCGAGAGCTCGCAGTCTGTTTATCAGACAGTGAAAGACGAACTCTTCATTCCAAGTCAACAGGACGAAGTGAATCCCTCCCGTTCCGATATACTCGAGGCTATCAACAACAGTGTTACAACGTTTCGTAGAACGGTCATCGTGATTGACGCACTCGACGAACTTACGGAGGGTGTACGACGCGACTTACTTAGTACTCTATCTTGTTTGCCAGTATCGGTGCTTCTCACCTCCCGCCCTCTTGGTCTTCTAGACGAAATGACCCCGGATTTGGAAATATATCCTGATCGAGAAGAAATGAAGAGTTTCATTCGAACTGCCCTGTTAAGATTACCCAAACTTGGGGGAAAACTGGAAGCCAGAGGAGAGGTTCTTCAAGAAGTCGTACGGCATATTGAGAAGAAATCCAAAGGGATGTGAGTAACATGCCACTTGTTTATGCCGATATTTCTTATCTTCAGGGGTAGGTTCCTTCTCGCTCGACTCCAACTAGATGCTCTGAAGAATACAATGACGATCAATAAATTACTGGATAACGCAAAAAATCTCCCTACCACGATATCCGATATGTACAAGCTCACGCTAAAAAGAGTCGAAGACCAATCAGAAGAGGAGAAAAACACAGCGTACCAGGCTCTCATCTGGGTGACTCACTCTAGACGACCACTTAAGGTTAAGGAACTCTGTTTTGCACTAGCGGCGGTTCCTAGCTGTCGGTCTTTGGACATAGATGATTTGGTATCTGAATCGACCCTGCTGTCGATTTGCTACGGACTGATCTCCATTGAGCGGGAAAGCGATATGGTTCGCCTAAGCCGTGAGCATTTCTTGCTGACTTTGAGATTCCTTCCGCCCTGACGTGAACCGATAGACTACACTGCGCACGAATTCTTCGTATCATACATCAACGCACCCTTCAACGTATCTCATCAGTTCATTGCCGACTCATGCGCGTCATATCTGAGTCTCTTTACGTCTGGCGGTCGGAAGTGGCCACAAAGTCCAGAAGAGCTAAAGACCTTCAGATTGTCTAAAGATCTATGGAGCTACGCGTGTATTTATCTTGGATATCACCTTAACATTGTGGCCACCCAGGATCCATCGAGACAGCTGCCCTCGAACTCCATGAAGCTTCTTCTTCACTCCCGTTCTCTACCTCTACCAACGACGGAAGCGGGTTATAGGTGGTGTGATTACGGATCTGGTGCCCACTTTGCAGCGATGCATGGAATTGTTCGGGCTTACAGAGGGATACAACATTCCCTTAGCGAGGAATCCAGAGCCGGTATTACCCCACTCATGTACGCAGCCGGAAACGGTCATCTCGCCATCATTAAATACCTCATAGAGGATGGGAAGGTTAATATCAATCAGATGGGCATCCAAGGAGCATCCTCTGCTCTTGGACGTGCTTGTGTTCGCGGTCATATATCAGTCGTTGCTTATCTGCTACGGCATCCCCATATTGACGTCAATGTGAACCATCGGGGCGTATCCTTATTGCATGCTATCGTACAGCATTCACCTCGATCCTCACAGCTCGACATCCTCAACTTGTTCTTGAATCACCCATCCATTACCCTTGATGTTACCGACAGCAGTGGGAGGACTGTGATCCACTACGTTGCAGAATATGGCGCAGACATGGGTGTTCTTGATCTCTTACTCCAGACATGCTCCCGGACTTATAATCGCAGCTATGTTACAGTCCAAGATTACAACGGCTTGACTGCCTACTCAATCGCGAAAGACAAAAATCGGCATGGAATTTGCGAAAGGCTCGCGTCCTTTGAAGGACAGCAGATCCCGAATCTTCCTCTTCCAATGGCATCCACCTCACCATACTCAGACCCCTATGTGAGGCCAGAGCGTGCTGTCCCAGCGCGTTCCGGCTCCATCTCTCAAAATCCATAGTTTCCCGCCGTCATCAGCATCTTGAAATACATCGCGGTAGTAGTGGGTGGGTAAGGGATACAGATGGTGAAGAAAGGGTCGGTGTTTCAGTTGTATAAGTATGATCCAAGAATCGAGGTTTGCTCAACCAAATTTGTGTGTAGATCGGTTGTAGATATTGTCGACTTCGAACCCAGACCGGCTGCAACTAGTGAATTCCGGAACTTCCCGATTCGAATTCCAAGTTGTTGGCAAATAACATGTCACTTGCTATTCTCGGGTCCCGTCACAATCTTGCTACTAAACCTGATTTGCACGTTCATCCTTCAAACGGCTCAGGACCACGTTTGAGGTACTCATCGTAACCCTCCCTGATATCGTCTCCTCTGAGCGCTCTCTAGCAAAAGAGTTCACTCTGCAGGGGGCTAATAATGCCCCATGTTATACCTTACGACTGTTTCTTCCGAGTCGATGGTCAACTCAGACTTTGCCTGATCTGACGACTGTAACTATGACGCTATCGGGCTCCTGTTTACTGGCGATGTCACCGAGGACATCCCCGAAGCTCTGACCCTGGCTCATTAGGCCAATCGCTCAGGAACTCGCTGTGGCGTCAGCGCGATTCGATAACTGAATGATTTCGAGAATCGTATAAGATGAACGATGACCACGAATGCGAGAACGAAAATCCATCTTCATGACCCCAGAGGAGCAGGTGTCCTGTCGAAACTTCGCTGACACACTCTTTCACACTTTGATTCGACCCGTCGCAAGTTCTGTCCTTTATGGTATAGTCGTCCCCTCAATTTGTCTGAGGTACATGTGATAACCGATACATCAGGAATATCAGTTGCCCTCTTTGCATTTGTCGGATACCTCTTCTGGTATGTATCCTACAGTCTGACCTGTTTCATCCCGTCATCCTTGATCCCAGGAGAAAACGATTGACTGGCCGACCCGCACAGACTATGGCCAGCGTTGTGGTTGCATGCTTCGTACTCACGACTGCCAATTTCTTCAGCTCTGCCGTAACTGTGTCATCTCAATTCGATGGTTTGGCCAGTTACGCAAGCCTAGACCAAGGAGATTCTCAGGAGAGTGTCCCTGCGAAGGCGTATGACGCCTACTTCATGACACAATACTTTCTCGTGAGTTATGAACACCTGTTACTACATTAGCCGGTCTGACCTACCTAACAGATCGCAATTAGCGATACCATCGTAATCTGGAGGACACAGGCTCTATATCCGGATCGACCGAGACTGTATCAGATTCCAGCAGCTCTACTAGTAGGTTCAATCGGTGAGAGAAAGGTACACTTCCATGTATTGCTTGAGCTAACATGATTGCTAGGTTGTCTTTTCGTCGCTTACGCTCTCGAAAGGCGGCATCCTGGGTGGCCGATCGTTCGCAACGACTCGCTTTCGCAAAGCCTTGACGAAATCGGTCAGGCTCTATCTCTATTTCTGAACATTGTGACTACCCTGCTCGTCGGCATAAGACTTTGGTCCGTCCCATCCGAATGGTCGGTGCCTACGTTCTCAGTTGTATGCAGGTCTTACCACAAATGGTTCGCCAAACACAGCAACATGCGATCGGACAGTGGATTCACACGGATTCAAGGAAAGCTTCTCATTCTCTTTGAGACTGGCGCTCTTTTCTGCATTGTCCAAGTGAGTAATCATGTCGCGATAGAGTTTTCCCTAGCTAATGTCATACTGCATGCGCAGTTAATCGCCGTTGCTTATACTTCCTACGTGAATTTTTGCACAAACAAAGGGCGGCCTTGTAACAACACCTGTATGTTTCTAAACTATGGCCTAAGTCGTTTCCGATATGCGTTTGCCGTAAGTCGCTCCCCAAGCTTTTTATCCCCTCGCCGCTGAGGGATTTTCACCGACTAGGCTAATTATTCGATTATCGTCCTCGTCCTAGTCCACAGTAAAAGTCCATTGACAGTGACGCATTTCATCTCTAGGCATACTGTAGCAGGCTCAAGTGGCGGCAACAATCAGTTGGAGATGCATTCAGTATTCCAAGATAGCGATGAGCAATAAATTATATTATCTCCGCGGTTGGTCTGTTGTTCTCCATGGTTTTGCCCACGACCGTCGGTCTAGGCCTCTCGTACACGAGGCTGAGTAAGAGAGCCCTGAAGAATCTGCCATTTTCTGGATGATACCTCCGGACCAAACCACAGGATCTTCACTGACGTTCAAGGCACCGAGACCTGCATGAGAAACCCTGGGAAATTATAGACCAGTCTATATTAATGCTGATCAATTTTGGTCGATTACTACCAGTGACTTACGCACACAGTCTCGTCCCGAATGGCTAAACATAGGCCAAGCCATATGTCAACACTCTGTTCCTCTCTGAATTGAACGTGCATGCTTGTGTTTCACCGCTGGTGGATTCTCCTGTTATTCAATGGCGAGCAACGCCATTCCTCCTTCACCCAGCGGAATGGTTGTACCCTGACGCAGATGTCCGAGCTATGTACGACCCTGAACACGCTGCCGTATTGGCATTTCACTCGAATCCCTCCCATATCGGCACAATTCAGATCCCTTCATAGTGCGGAACCAAAAGTTTGGATGAGACTCGCTGAAACCTTATATAAATGGATTGGTTTCATCGATCCTTCCCTCGATGACCCCTCAAGAACAGGCTTTCTTCAGGCAACTGGGGTATATTCTCATTAGAGACAGCTCTCGTCCGATAGCAGGATGTATATTCTACGGTAAGGACGCCTCGCTATGGCGTGAGTCTTGAGTTAAATGAAGATCTTTTCAGGGATTTCCTTTGGGCTATGTGGCTACGCAACATACCTCTTTATGTACGTAAAATTCCTCCAACATAGAGTCTGTGCCCTCAATCGTTTGCCCTATAGGACACGTCGACTACGGAAACAACCAGCATGGGTTATCTTAGCCACCGCTGCCGCATGCTTTCTGCTCACAACCATCAACTTTGGTGGCCTCATCGCAACTCCAACGATGGAGTTCCAGACTGTCGTCGAGCGAACGGCTGGAATCCCGCCAGATACTACCAACTGTTTTACTCCGGAAGAAAGTCAGCACCTTGGGAGAGCCTATGGTATTTACTTTCTCACTCAGTATATGATCGTGCGTGCTCCCGCAACCTTGATTGCTACCTCCGTCGGTACCCGTACTGATCGAGAACACAGCTGTTCATAAGTGATAGTATTGTCATATGGAGAACGCGTGTTCTCTATCCCGATCGGCCGCACCTCTTCTGGTTTCCCGTGGGATGTCTCGTTGCGTCAATCGGTGAGTTCAATTCTTCTCGGGCTGATAGGCGTTCGGCAAGGCTAATGAACGCCGATACCTAGGTTGCCTTGGAGCAGGTTTTATATTGGAGGACGGTCTCCCCGCTTGGCCGTCGACCCATCCTCAGCCGATTGGACGTGCAACCGACGATGTGGGTCAGGCGTTATCCTTGCTCACCAACTTGTCTACTACGATCTATGTCGCAGTCAGACTCTGGTCGCATAGGAAATGGTTCTTGAAACATTTACATCGGTCATCCGATATCTATACACCTATCCAGAAGAAACTTCTTATCCTGGTCGAGACTGGGGCCTTATTCTGCTTTGTTGAGGTGAGTCGAGAAGTAAATAGGGCCCGACGTTGCTCATCCGTTTCTAGATGTTAGCGGTTGCTTGTGTTGTCGCTATTGACGTCGTGGCAGCTTCAGGCGGAATCTGCTCGCCTGCTTGCATGACAGCTAATTGGATTATCAGCCGTTTTCGCTTTGCGTTCGCGGTATGTCCGAACCGATGCTTTATTGACTGACTCGCTGAAACATTTCATAGGCGAACTACTCAATTTTGGTTCTCGTGCTGGTGTACAGCAATAGGTCCTTCACGGACACCTGCTATGTGCCTTCCAGCGACACGACTTCTACGCAAACCGCTCAACAATTCTCTTCTGTCGAGGCGGATCCTATCATAGCCAGTGAGATAGAACTCCGAGATTACCGGGGTGGAGGCTCGTAGCACCTGTAGCCATAGAAAACCGAATGTACCATAGCCACCACTAATTATGTAAACGCTTAAGGTGTCACATAGACTGGCCGCTGAACCAAAGAGAAGGGAGGTGAGGTGGCCGTAGCAGCCGTTCTACGCCTCCTGGATAGCCTTCATAATATAATTCGGCGCTGTAGTAACTTGGAGGTAACACAGGAAAACGTGAATTCTCGATCATCCTAAAGGAGGTAAACGGATTCCAGACAGAAAGGCTAAGCTCGAGGTACTTGGGGTCCGGGCAGGCTGAGGGTTTTGGTCCAACCAAGAGAAAAGGATTGGACTAGCCCGAACTATCCATGTGAATCAACTCGTCAATTGGTTCACAAAACGAAAGGGTCTATAATGGTACACGGTGAAGGTTAAATCTCCATGCAATATCTCGCCATCTCCTCAGGCCAAATCCCTGTACCACGTCGAGAACTTGCACCTCGCAGATCGTCAGACGTATGCGCCGTGCTAAACCGTTCCTTCGAGACCGAGGACCATATATGGAACACGCAGCTACGACTGAGGTCGGTGGTGAAGCTTCCGGTGAATTGTACCGTATGGTTGGAACTTGGAAATGGCCTTGGTCGGAGAACATCCGTGAAGCAAGGAATGACTTCGACGGGGCCGAAGACGATTAAATAACGGTGATAGCAGATAATCGTGGGGGAAGGAAGGAAGAAGGGGAGGGAAGGAGTTCGGCGAATAAATATGGCGATGTCCATCACGGCAATAAAAGGCGTTCCTTGAAATGAGTGTGAATCGCAGTAGGAATACCCCGGAAAGTTAGAAGTAAAGGTCCAAGTGTTAGCGAGCTCGAAGTAGTGGGGAGATAGATCCAAAGGTCTGGTACGGGGAGTTACGGAGGGGGAACGGTGAATAGAGAAGAGAAGACGAATAAGGATGTGAATGAACAGTAGTATGGGCGAAAAAGTCCGTTGCAGAATAAGGGTGCGTCAAAGAAATGTAAAGTAGTGACCGGCGTCCTTGTTCGAAAAGGGCACGAGGTATCTGTCGCAGCTTCTGACCATCTTTCCTCCATCCCCAAGTACCCGTCTTGGCACTTCAGGCCTCCCTGATACCTCCTCATGGCGGGTCTAGTCGTCGTCCAACATGTCGTCAAAAAAGCTTCTTCGGCAGGATGCAGGTGATTTTCGAAGAGGGTGACGTAGGGCTGGGCCAGCTGAGAAAGTGGGTGGTGATAATACCCTCCCAAATAATACCCTCCCAGCGATACGTGGCGAGGACACCGTCATGGCGTGTAGGTAGAGCGCCTAGAGGCAGGGTAAAGAGACCACGCAGCACCAGTCGTTCGTAAGCATCGAGAGCGAGCCGACATAAAGGTGAACGATGAGTCTGAAGCTTGGGGAGAGGGGGTATTTCTTGGCGCGTTTGTTTGCAGCTACAGCGAGCAAGAACCATTTGGATACGTAATTCCGGTTCTTGAGCAAAACATGCGCATTCTCGCCTGGTAGCCATTCCCGCATTTTGGAACTGGCGTGATATTGAGTTAGAGTTACGGAGCCCGTTGGTTTCGCCTGCAAGCGTCACCTTGCACGGCAGGTCGCTAGCTTGGGTGTCATAGTCAGAAATGAGCATTCAAGCTAGAATTTCCCTGAAACTCACCGTCGTAAAGCAAGTAAGCGTCACCAACAGAACGATAGCCCCTTCCACGTCCTTGTTCAGCTACGTTGGTGACTCCTCAAACTTCCACTGACGCAGAATTGTCGAGGACTACCCGGGAACACCATGGTGGTCAGGACGCGTCTTGGACCTATTCTTGTACTTCATCCACGACGTTCGTGGTTCATTTTGATTATCCGTGAAGGCGGTGAGCTGGGTTTGTCCAGAGTCCAGAGCGAAGAGGGTTCAATGCCGTCGGCGGCGTCCAGAGTTGGTCGAGGCGAGGTTCCCACGGCGTGGATGGCTGACAGATGAATCAATTCGCTGACCATGGCTTGCTGACACAGGGCCAGTGCGCAGGGCTGGCATATTCAAGCCGTCTGGACTCTGGAATCCAATTCCTGAACCTTCGACAAGCGAAAACGTATATTTGGAAGATTTTCCTCGGATTTGCCTCAGTTCTGCCCGCTCATCATGAAAGCGCAGATCAAGATCCGTTAAATCCCGTCGATCACTGGCGCTATCTTCAATCGAAAGTGAGCTTGACTTGAACTAATTGACCGTTGAAAGCTGTCTCGCTTGGAGAAGAATTCAAGGAATTTGGATGAGAAACCCCAAAAAAATCTTGCATTAAGAGGGAATCGAACCCCCGGCGGGTCGATGGCAACGACCCAGGTTACCACTACCCCATTAATGCGACGGAGGAGAGCTTGACACTTTTCTTCATATCCCTTGAATGGTCGACGACTCGAAGCCCACCTGGCTATAATAATCTTCCGAGATCCGGAAACTCGTCATCGTCACAGACTAATTTCTAAAGGCACTCCCAAGCTTAAATCACGTCAAGATCATCATCTGACTCACAGAAATAGCTCTTATCAGGGGCTTCGGACGCACTAATGTTCACTATCGCTCACGACCATTGGTCCCACTGGTGGCATCGTCCGAATATCGTCCGATTTTTAGTCGTCCATCACAGATGGAGTGGGACAACTTTGGCCAGACTTATTAGGCGCTGATGAACTCTGATTAGCGCACTGTCTCGATGATGAAGTCGATGGTTGCCATTGCTTGGGGATGCCCCAGTTCCAAGATCGAAGGGGCAGGGAGTCTCTGCTGAAGAGTAGAAATTGAATCGATCCTCCACTTCGTTTCTTCAGCTGGTCTCACCCAAATTACCGCATCTATCTTCCTCGAAAACTTGCCCTCACCACCTATCTGCGATGGTCGGAAACACTCAACTTACTACCTTCGCTCTTACTCTCCTCGCGCTCTTGACTGTGTCTAGCGCTTTTTCTTATGATGACCTTGACATCTTCGAACGCGATTTCTCCGACGACATCATGGAGGTCTATGCTCGCGGTCCCAAGGACAAGGTCAAGGATGTCGCCGTCGACTTCGCCACTCACGTTCCCGATCTTCTGAAGAAGGCTGATAGGGCTGCAAAGACGGCGAAGCAGAGCAAGTTATCTCAAGAACGCAACCATCCTCTTCCCAAAGCTGAAATCCCCAAGACGCCTCATCCCGACTCGAAACGCGGTGGGGGTGCTAAGAAGCTTGAAGAGTACGTCTCCCTCCTCCTCATTCACACTCATTGTCTCTAACGTTGTGATCGTTATTCAGTTTCGGCTACGAGAAGACTCACAAGCGCAAGCGAGAACTCTCCCTGGCTGATCACCTCTTCGAGCTCGTCACTCGTGGCCCGAAGGAAAAACTCAAGGACGTCGCCGTCGACCTCAGCACACACGTTCCTGATCTTTTGAAGAAGGCCGATAAGGCTGTGAAGACCGGCCGGAAGAGTCAAGAATCCATGGCGCGCAACCATCCTCTTCCTAAGGCGGAAATTCCCAAGGCGCCCCACCCCGACTCCAAGCGTGGTGGTGGTGCCAAAAAGTTGGAAGAGTACGTGATTGAGGTTCTGATCTTGCTATGTCGCCGACTCACCCTGTCCGTTCATCCAGTTTCGGTTACGACAAGACTCACAAGCGGGCATTGGTTGAGAGGCTGGTCACAGAGCTTTATGTTCGTGCGCTGGAGATGGAGTTGGACGAGCTCGAGTGAAGGGAACTCTGGAGTTTACGTTCTGTACATCGATGTCTAGACTATTTATATGTGTTCGCGTTATATGAATCTGTCAAGTGCCAATGAACATGACGAGACGATGAGACAGAGGTGACCTACATTCCTCAAGTACCCATCAGCCTCAGACCATTTCGAAACCATCGGTTGGTCCAGTTCTCCAATTAAACATACGATCGAGAACCCCTCTTAGAGCGTTCGGTATCCTTTGCATTCTTCACATTGACGACTCTCACTACTCGGAGATACTCCTCAGAAAGCGTGCTATGGATAATCCTGGTCGGTATTCGTGCTCTTTTGGCTAAAGTGATGTTAACAAGCGTCGTCTCAGAACCTCTTGTACACCTCCCGACATATCCATCCCGCACATTCCTGGACGACTTGGAACTACAGGAGGGTAGCAGCAGCTACGAGGAAGATGGCGTTCCAGACTTTGTCATAATATCATTACTGTCAGGAGAAGTACGAACAACTCATCGTAAGGTTCGAAAGAAGGATAACGTTCGGAAGCGGACAAGAGGTAAGGTACTCTTCTCTTGTCAGCCTCCCTGCTGACCTCGGTCATCCCTCGCAGCTCAACGTATCAAATCTCAGTTACGCAAGGAAAAACAGCAGCGTCACTGTATCCATTATCCTGCACCCATGCAACGTCTGTTGAACCATCTCCGGGCGGCGTTGCAAATGAGCAGCGCCGCTATGGCTGCCGCCTTAGTGGGTTTACCACAACAAGCCACATTCATGGATGAGCTCATCGAGCTCGTCAACGAGCATGTTGTGAGCATTCCAGTGGCTGGAGGACATGGAGGAGACACAGCCGGAGGATAAGAGGATAACGACCAGGAAGTTTGTGGAATAATGTAGAGGATAATAAATACGATGCGATTTCGTGGAGGGAAGGTATCAGAGGCATGCCAGAAAAGACGGAATTAGGTAGTAAAATGCGGGATTAGACAGCAGAAATAGTTAGCTCGGAGTATGGGAAGCAAGAAGGAATCCTGGTAAGGAACGATAGACGGATATGTGGGTGGATAACAGATGTAGAAAGGGAAAAAGGGAGACAACGAGTGGATGATCCATCTCCGGGTGATCCATGCTTGGATCACTCCAGTGTATCCGGATCCTACGCAGATTCTTCTGATTGACTGGCTTTGAGAGCCTGAGGAGTGGCAGGAAAGCGAAATGACGAGGGTGGTGCGACTGTCGCCTCAAGAGCAGGAAGTCTTGATTGTTGGGGCTTAGCACAGCTGTGGTTGGGTTACATTAATACCAGGCGCTGGGGAGACACGAGAATATCGGCAACATACCTAATGGTCTGAAGCAGGGTGACCGATTGAAGATGGGCAAGGATATGGTACGACGGCACCGTGCCATAGCGCCTCCAAGACGTGGCCTGATGGGATGCTGGCAGAGAATAGCCCACTGACTAGAGAAGTCGGAGAGTTCAGGTTATGCCATTCGCTCGGTTGAACGATCTCATGCGACCGTTGCTTCATTCTCTGTTTCTCCTTCGTCGATCCTTCTGTTGGTCCTTGGACAACATTCCGCCTGGCTGGTCAGGCCTTAGGTCTAAGACTGGGTCCAGATTAACGGGCGATCATGATAGCAGTCGAGAGATAGCCTAGAGCTTTCTCGAAGTCCATGATCGATGTTATAGAGTGCCAGACCGGTGGGATGTGGAAGTTGGTCAATGAAATTGTACAACGATTGGTCAACCGGTCACGCTGAGAGTGACACCAACACACGTCGACTCGGAGGCATCGGAACTCGGCTTTACAGCATCTTGCTGGTGTATGCATCACATCCTCAAGCGTCCACTCAAGTTCGGCCAACTTCTGCATAGATCTCCTGGGTATGCGGTCGAGACGAGTATGAACACGAGCTCTTTGAGCTTCTCGATGTCATAATAGAGTACCACATCCGGTCGCCCGGTATGGTGAGCACGGAAATAGAACCGAACTAATCTATTCAAAGCCCCACAGTGATCAACGGAAGACTTGATAATCAGAACACGCGTCCAACATATAAAGTCCATGGCCAGAATTAAAGCACTACTCAGCCCCTTTACGACCGTTCTCATGGAGAAAACGGCATCTGCAGAGACCTTTCCACCCGTTCATCCTTCTCGTGCCAGGACCATAGTCCTCTGCTTTGATGGCGTAGAGAACAAGTTATTCGATAATGTAAGGCGAAATGAGTTTCTGCAGCTCCTTTCTGACATAGTATATCTAGAACTCTAATGTCACGAAATTATTCCGCATGCTTGACCGCTCGGACAGGTCAAAGCAACTCGTCTATTATCAAACTTGCGTCGGTACCTATACCTCAATGGGTTTCTCCGTGGCACCTATCATATCCCGGATGCTCATGGTAAGGCGCTGCTCGTATCTTGGAATGCCTGCTTTAACGCTTGCTAGCCTTTTGACTCTGCTATCATCTCCACTATCAATGATCATGTCAAAGGTCGGTGTTGTGCTGAATATCTCGGTGGCCTACTATTCAACCCTCTTCACAGACGGGTATCGATACCTGATGGACTACTGTAGGTGCAGTTCCTGCGTCTATCACACCAAGTTGCGCTCATTAAAGAGTAGATAAGGAAGGTGACCGTATCTGCATATTTGGCTTCTCAAGAGGTGCCCAGACGGCAAGAATCCTATGCGCGATGGTCGACAAAGTCGGGCTGTTGCCTGTAGGAAACTATCGCCACGTGAGTTACTTCATGGGCTCTGGGATATCCATCGATGACTGACGTTCACGAAGATTAAATATGCTTGGGAAGTGTTCAACCTCGGGACTGAGATAGGTCGGGATAAAGCGGCAGAGTTCAAGAACTCCTTTGCTATGAATGTTCAAATCGACTTTGTGGGTGTATGGTACGTGACGTAACTGCTTTCTTGGTTCTAACTGACTCTTTTTCTCTCAGGGAGTCTATCGGGATAGATCATGTGAGGTCTCCGAGAGAGGGAAGTATTAGAGTGTTTCGACATGCTGTCGCTCTGGATGAACGTCGAGCAAAGTTCAAGGCTTATACCTGGAACTTCACTCCTTCGCCCCAGACATCTGCTCGGTATCCTTCTTCTACGGATGTGGAAGAAGTTTGGTTTTCAGGCTCTCACGCGGGTATTTGGATTCTTCTCGCTTCGATTTCCCTTTTGCGTCACTGAATATGTTGTTCTAGACATTGGTGGGAGAGATCCAATTGACGATGTTCGCTACAGTCTTTCACGGATATCGCTCCGTTGGATGATTCGTCAGTGCCTCCTGGCCAAGCTTGGCATCCTGTTCAACGCCGCAAAGCTGGAATCTCTCGGACTCTACCCATCATCTTTGTATCCCGAAGTCGTGAGCCGCCCGATGCCGATCTCATCTGTTGACAGCCCGCTACTTTCAGCAGATCGTGATGTTGGAGAGAGAAATGAAGAGAAAGAGGATCTTGCTGACTCGCTCAGTCCCATCAGAGATGATCTCGCCATAGCGCCTAGCTGGTGGTTACTCGAGATCTTCCCCGTCAGAGTGGCTCACAAAAACGCGGACGGAACATTCTCCAAACGATGGATGTAAGTGATTCTTCTCTACCGTCGCCCACTATCAAACACTGACACCGTGATATTGCAGAGTCAACGGAGGTCGCCCTCGTCATAACCAACATCGGGGAACACAGATAAAGGTTCATAGTACTGTTCAGTCTAGGATGACAAGCATGCAATACAAGCCACGAGTATCGATAGCATCAAACCTGGAGTGGGTAGCGTAAGGTAGTCACGGTACGCTTTAAATGCCAACTTGTATTTTGTGCATCATCCAATCAAATCTTTGAACCACCCTCTCTTGGAATCGGATACTCAATCCACCTGACTTGATTTCTTGATTACATCCAGGTAATATGATGGGACCGTACCGAGGGCTAAAACTAAAGCACCTCATGCCTTTCGTCCTGTATGATCGGATAATCCTGGCCTGTGACCCTCAGCAGATATTCGACCTCTTCTTTCTTTCCACAAATTACCCAATCCATGTGGGCAGCCTGTACACGCGCCCTGTAGGCACGAGAATGCTCGTTGACCCACTTTCGGTATTCTTGCTGAACGGATTTGGAATCAATGCCTCCATACATTTCTTGAGCTCGTCGCTTGGCGTCCTCGTATGCCTTGTTTTTCTCTTCAATCGCCGATTTGTATGCTTTACGCTTGGCAGTATACTGTCCTAGAAGCGTATTTCCATGGTCATCAACCTGCCTCAAAAGCTTGCTGTTGGCGGTTGCTTGTTCTCTTGTCTCTATATCGATCAACGAAAAACGAGTACCATTGTCAGATACCCCAAGGAAAAGGTAGAGAACGTACCCACCTGTGTACATATGTCTATCTGAGTTCTGTGCTAGTGGTGTGTGGCAAATAACATTTCTAGTCAGTTTACGAGGGAGTAAACAATTCTATCGCCATCTTAATACTCGGACGAGAGATAAAACCCCATATACGCCGTGACAGCCCCGATGGTGGGGCCGCACACTAACCGTCGCATTTCGCGCCTGAATCAGACGGGGTGTATAGATCAAAGGTTATACACTTCAAAAGACACCAATGCTTATATAGAGTCTTAAGATTGTGCGGGTAAAGGAGAACACGGGACAAAATTATTAGGAAGGAGCAAGGGGTACTCGACACAGGACTAGTCTCGCGTTTGAATTTCAGGGCAATTTCAACCAAGCGTCGATTAAGAGGCCGAGGTTCGGTGATCCTACGCCTATCGCATGCATTAATATACAGATCCGTCAAAACGACGTAGTTCTCACCAGAAGCAGGGTCCCAACCTGTTGTTCTATGAGGTGGTTAGCATAGACGGTCGAAAGGTCGGTCGTTATGGGCTCACGCATGAAATCCTCCATCCTGCTCTCCTAATACTGGCGGTACCATCAGTTGATCTGTATCGGTATGAGGTTTGCGTCAGCCTGACTCACGTCCTTTACATCCTTGGTTTGCACCCGAGGTAATATCGTTAAAGGCCTTGGAGAAACCAGAGGAGTATATGACGGGGTTGATGAAACCTGAGAGTCCTCGTCAGAGAAAGGATACCATGGATGAACGGAGCATACTTACCAACTGGCGATTTTCCTGCAGCAATCCTCGCATCATTGACGAGCGCGATAATCGCAGCAACGGTCGGAGTAGCGCCAGAAGTACCGCTGGAAGTGATTACTTGCCCTTCGACGACATTAAGGAAAGCGTTCCTGTAGAAGTGACGCTGATTAGTTCAATAGTCTAGGAATTTCAGAATCACCTACGCATTAGCGCTCAGATCAGGGTAGGCTCTCTGTCAAGGCGATGTGAGATGCGTGGAGAGTAGATAAAGTTGAAAGAGGAAACTCACTCCGGCTACATTGAACTTCGGGCTGCTTGTTAAATTGAACCTTTCGAGATAGCTCTTGACTGCCGACTTCTGATAACTCGGCGTCTGGAACATGTTGCTGAATCCCCCACCTCCAGACAGGAAGACTCCTGGCAGGGCAGGTTGATTCCACACTTCCTCGGCGCCGGGAGCTACGGGTGTGTTGGCTTTCACCTGCGTTCCACCGACTGCTGTGACCCATGGACACGAAGCTGGCCAAGATGGGACAAACTTTGTCCCGTTGTAATTCATCGTTCCTTAATGTCATAGTTAGCGTCTTGATGAAGTGGGATTTGAGAGATTTCATACCATGTTCATCGACGCAAACTCCACTCCCGACACCACTCGTGCCTGTATTACCAGCGCTGTAAAGTACGGTAACGCCCATCAATCCCAATTTAGCGAACTCGTTACACTGGCGTTCGAGGTAGTACTTTGAGAAACTGTGTTCGTATATGCCTTGCGAGTTCGACACCACATATGGAGATTTTACGATGCCGCACGAATGTTCCTTGAGACCATCTGGGTATGGATTGGGAATCTGTGGGTCGTAAGTGAAGTCATCGCCCCCTCCTGAGGTGCAATAACCGCCATCGACAGCGTCAAGCCAGAGATTGAAGGAACGGGTTGATCCTGGAGAATATTAGTAAGGCTGTCCATCGTTCGGAACATCCACTTACCAGTTTGCTTGTTACCTACTTGCAGGAGTGTAACTGGTTGTGGTTGTACGAGACTCATAAGATACTGGAGAATCCAGTCATCCTCGCCGACGTCGGTCTGGTCATCGGGTTCGATGCTTCCTGTAAGAGTTTCATTGAGACATTCGCACAGATGGGTGACTTTCGCCTACCTCCGTCGATTGAGACCAGCTTTGGTGAAGTACCGACAATGGAAGGGGAGAAATTCCGAAAGAAAGCATCGAGATCGGATTGAAGGTAGGTCAGCGAATAGTAGCTAGCTGAGTTGGTCGATTGTTAGATTGATGAAAGCAGAAAGAGGCGCATCTCGCTAACCAATTCCAACTGTATTATTTGCCGTGGTCTTCGGATTGTACGTCATATTGTACAATGCTTTGAGACAGTCAGGTGTAACAACGTCACTGCAGTTCTCAAGAGAAGCAGTAGATATCTCTCGATGAAGTTCTTGACGCCTTCCAATGGTACTGGGAGGCGACCTCTTTGACAAATTAGGACCGATAAGTGTGGGATGGATACCAGGTGTAACGAAGTCGACGATGTCGGAGATGACATCCGGAAGGGAGTATGACGAGGATGCTACCAAGTCAAATGTGTCAGTACCCGAAACATTCGGCATTCTAAATAGCCTGCTTACCGATGAATTCATCCTCAGCATCCCGTTTCACGACATGATATCGAGTCTTGAGAATCTTTTCTGCCTCCTCGATTGTAGTATTTGCCACGATCACTGAGGCCTTGTCCAGTGACCTTTTCATTCGAGAAGAGTCAATGCCATGTCCAGACAACCAGCTCTCGACCGTCTTCACCGCCTCTTCCTGGGGTGCAAACGCCTGGATAACTTGGTCTGATGTCCAGTGTTTTCCATAAGACGGGGATGATGGGTCTGAGACGGAGAGGAGATGCTCTTCGATGAGATGCAAGTTCCTTTGCTTCAAAGCGATTCGAAGCGGAAAAGCTGGTACGCCGGAAGGGGGTAAACTGGCGACCACCTCGGAGGGCAAAATACTTCGTGATTCGTGCAGTACATAGCGAGCATGACTGACGGTGGCAGAAAGGACTCCTGAATTGAGCAGGAGAAAAGGGAGAAGCTTCGAGAACATCGAAATGATTTGTTGAAAGAAAGAGCCAGGCCAACTTCCTGCTATATAGTACTTCATGGGGTGGCGTGTTCCCAATGTCACGGAAGCCGGATTAATCGGCCGCAGTTATGCCAGGGAATGGGGTGGAATGTCATCGAGTTACTGTATTCCTTGACAGGGTCGGAGCATGCGCAGCTGAATGATATGTCGGAGTGCATGAACCTGTGTGAGAGAGATCGGCGTGGTCAAGGGATACGAGACCAAAAACCAGGAAACCCTTGCGATCGAGCATTTATG
The DNA here is from genome assembly GCA_015708445.2 of Clitopilus hobsonii. NCBI lineage: Eukaryota > Fungi > Basidiomycota > Agaricomycetes > Agaricales > Entolomataceae > Clitopilus > Clitopilus hobsonii. Next base: position 122,624 of record CP068003.1, on the reverse strand, counting down.
AACCTGCTCGTCCTGACCTCAGTCAAACATTTTATGACACAGTCGCAGAGAGATATCGCGGAAGAAGCGGCGGTGACACAGTTCGAGGTATCAAGGGGGGTGTAGAGCACGTTCGTAGCTGTCAAAAATGGCCATGTTTGATGGTACTTTGGTTTTGAACGGCCTCGTTCGGAGGACGTAAATCTTGGTAGATCATTGCTGCGCAGTTCTGCGCAGTACATTACTCCTAAGTGAGTATGATTTGGAGGTAAGTCACATGAAATACCAAGGAGAAAGTTCCGACGAACCGTCTTTATTAAGCTACGCATCTTACTCTACCGCGAACTCAGTCCAGAATTTCGCCGTCGACGAGCTCCAGGTGGTTGTAGTGATAGAATTAGCTTCCAAATGTGTCTTTGTTGCTTCAAGATATCCCTGGTAGGGAGTAGCCGACTATACTTCAAAGTAGGTTGTACGCTTGAGCCATCGGTGGTTGGTGTTAATGAGCAAATTCAACCGGGCGGCGGTGCTCCTCGTGATCTCAAGGCAAGAAGAGATAAGATTGATCTTATCGTGGCGTCGGCTTTCGGATCTTGGCGGCTTGGACGCGTTCTCGCTTCAACTTACCGGCTCTGCACTCTTTGCGTCTCTCTTTCATGTCTCCCGACGACACGTACACAAATGACATCAGCGACGAAACAAACGCAAAAAATGGCTACGAATGAGCGCTCCGTATCAGGTCGATATCTGTTACGATCATACGTTGACGAGCTAGGCCAAGGAGACAGGGTTGGACTCAGAACGCATCGAGATTCGAGATCATATGGGATACCTTGTGGATCCCTTGAGGGTCAATCACACTGTTACATCAACACTCGGAGAGCTCACAATTCCGAGACTTCTGACTTTCTATCTCGAATATACTCTCCTCGTGCCGTGTTCGAACGAATGAGTTCAAGACGCCAAGATTCGGGGTGCATCCCAATTCGTAGTGGGCGCTCCTGGTGAGATTTTATTACCGGCATGTGTTTGATGAGTTCAAACCGGTCTCTTGCTGGATGAATTGCCTAAAGTATCCTCGGCTTCTCTGTGCTCCGGATCCAAGAAGCTGAAGCTTATCACAAACAATCGGACATTTAACAATAGGGGGAGGGCGCTCAGAAAGAATCCGAACCCTCAATCTACTGCAACCTATTCCTGGATAGGCCACGAGGTATCCTTGTGCTCAGCCCTGCTGGGCGCTTCTATGTCAACTCAGACGCTTGAACAATGATGTTCTAAGATGGTCCCGCCTTAGATGACTTCCTGCTGCGACAACCTGCCTATGCGTTACATGCGAAACTCTTGTCTCAGTTCTTCGTCAACCTTGAGCTTTGCGATAGTTAGATAAAGGTAAATTGAAATGAGCGCCTAATACAGCCCACGCTTATCAACACGCCCCCCGTCAGGAACATGATTCAGACTCGGCATTCAAGCCGTCAATTCAATAGCTGTTGAATGAGCCCCGTTTTCACACCGTCTAGGTATGATATCACCAACGCGTGGACGAAGGAACAGCTACAAAAACCGAATGTGTTAACCTTCGCCCCAAATTACCCATCTACTTGGGCACGAAGACTCAATGAACGATAAACTCCCCACTGAAGTTCCGCCAACTGAGCCTCAAGTCCTCTCGGCTCAACCACTTGGGCAGAAAGAGCTGTCCCTTGACGGCATCTTTCAGGAGAAAGACGCTCATAATATTCAACCACAGTCGGATAATGCGGTATCTAGGATTCGTGGCGGATGCGACCCATGCTCGTGTTGCGCTGGGGCTGTCACTGCACTCGCAGCCCTACTCGGATGCGTAGGCGCTACTATCTTTTGTTGCAACAACGTGAGTCTCGTTCAGGCTTGGATATACTATAATCGATTGACTTGATCTTCCAGGATTTCACCTGTATCCAATGCTAAATTATCAAGCGAACAAATCAACGAAGATCTGGCGTTGTCCGATGTACGGGTTTGTGCGCTGTATCGTCACTCTGAATAGTTTCTATCTTTCGAGAAAGCTCTGATTCAACGTTACCGCTCATATCACTATGAGAAGACCCCATGTAGTCTACGGCGGCAGCTCTTATCCGTATCACTCAAATGAAGATTCTCGATGTAGAAGTAATGTGATATAGTGTTTTTCCGCCCCACGTCCTTAGGGAATGAATGGCGCTTGTCGTTCTGACGGATTGAGACTAAGGGCGGTTCTTCGTACCGAACCACCAATCAAAGGATTTGACAGGATTCATGTACGTTGATAGAGACCCTAAAACGAGTGACTTCGATTGGAAAGCGAAATGCTGTGAATATCTGATACTGCTGATGAGCTCTAGGAGGCCGCTGTGATAAAATTGGACTTTAGGGCGTGATATCTACCTCAATGTATCCGTGGTAAATAGTAGCCGCCGATATTTTCGATTAGTCTCGTCGAGATATTCTGCGTGAGCTCCTTGAAGTTCTGCTGCCAGCTGGCGTTGATGAACAAGTTCAAACGCGTGGCAGTGCCCTCATGATTCCAAGTGAAAGATAAGATTGATCTTATCGTCGGATCAGTCCTTGGATTCACACTCTCAGGCTGGCGCTGTTCCTTGTCACGGTTCTTGCTCAGACTGGCCAAGCGCTTTTCATTGTTGGTCTCTTCGTTCTTCCTCTACCCAAACTACGATGTCACAGCCTCACAGATTCACGCTCATATGAACCAAATAGAAAGAAACTCACGCTTTCAATACTGATAACTGCTATCCTCAAGTGTACCCTGCTGGGAGCGTCCCGAACGCGAGACGTCAATGAGCAAACGATGTGGGTTTCCATACTTGGTTAGAGCTTTCCCTTGGGAATCTGATGCAGGGATACACTGGAGGGCCTCAAGCCGATTGAAGTTCGAGAATCCGTGGAGATTTCTCCGGCTTCTTCATGCTCCCGATGAGCCCTGGGGTCGAGCTAATCACAATAAGTAACCGGTCACTTAGGATGTTCAAAAAGATTTGAACCCTCGATCTACTCTGCTCTACTCTTGGTTTAATTATGTTGGGCCACGATATTTCCTTGAGCTTAGGTCGGATCAGGCGTTTCTACGTCAACTTAGACGCCAGACCAACGGCGTTTTCAAGATGCCCTTGCGGGAAGCAACTCGGCCACGTTAGATGGCTTCCTTCTTCAACAATCTTCTTTGTATGCATTATGAACGAAACCCAGGTCTTATCTCTTGATTGAGCTTGGGCTTTGCGATAGTTCGATAAGATCGCATCGAAATGAGCGGCTAATACCGGACACGCTGACTATCGACACGCATCCCGCTAGGAACATCACTTAGACGCGCCATCCAAGCCGTCAAGTCAATAGCTTTGACTATCACGTTATCCCAGTTGGGGACTTCGAATTCATGGGCGAAAATCCGGCTACAAAAACCGGAATGTTCAACCTGCATCTTGAAGCAACCTCCTTCTTGTGGACACAGGATGAACGACAAACTCCCAACTGAAGTTCCTCAGACCAAGTCCCAAATCCTCTCGACTCAGCCAGTCGGAAAGAAAGAGCTATCGATTGAAGGCATACGGCAGGAAAACGACCCTGCCAACGTTCACTCTCAATCGGAGAATACTCCATCTAGGATCCGTGGTGGATGCGACCCATGTTCGTGCTGCGCGGGTGCTTCTGTTCTTCTCAGCGCACTCGCAGCCATAGGTGCTACCGTATTATGTTTCAACAACGTGAGTTGCGCGTGAACTTGTTGACCTCAATATTAATGGAATTGGTATTCTAGAATTTCGCCTGCGTCCAAACTTCTTGAACTATGATGCGAAGGTACTCAGGAGAAGATACCATCTGATCCATCAGGAAAAAGTCACTACACTTGACAGTACTTGAACACTACTTGAGAACTACTTGAAGTCCTTCAAGTATCCCTCAAGTAAAATTCCCCTCAAGTGCTGCAAGCCAGGTCCTGATCTTGCAGCATACTTGAGCACTTACTTGGTCAAGTTCATCAAGTAAAATTAGGTTGTCTCAAGCAGCCCATAAGAAGCTTTCAACAAGGGTTATAACCCTCTCTCAATGAACTTAAAATAGAGATCAAATGGTAGAAAATTCAATATATTTGCATAGTTCTACTATACAACTACACAGGGAGAGGGTAGGGAGTCTAGAGGTGACAGATATATGACCAGAAAGATGGAGGAAGTGTTCTATGGTGTGATGAGCTGGCAGTGCTATAGTAGAGATGGTGAGCTGGCAGTGCTGGGAGGATGATGAGCTGGCAGTAGTATGACATAGTCTTGCAGGATGGATGTAGTGAGGTGATGAGCTGGCAGTAGTGGGGTGATGAGCTGGCATTAGTGAGGTGTATGATGGAGGGTAGAGGTGGAATGTAATAGATGCCTAAGGACAGGAGAAAGGTGAGAGCCAACAGAGTCAACAGAGGGACATACCTTGTGGGATTACCCACCTGCACTGGGTCTTCCTGAAGCTACCAGCTCCTCCCCTATGCATCCCATCCCATCCCTTTCAATTTGAGCCCATTTGCGCGAGGTGTGGTGGCCAGAGAAGGGTGGTGGTGGAGGATGGTGGTGGAGAGAAGGAAAGAGGTGATGTGTTGGCACGGCTGTGTCGCGCGCGTCGCGTCTTGATCGGGAAGTTCCCACGGTCAGTAGATAAGGCTGCAAACTCGATAACAAGAGATCCGTTTGCAATTTAAGTAATCGGACTTCAGAAATCAATCTCCCATGGTATAAAACCTATAACCGACACACATTCGTGCATAAATACGCCCTTGTTAGAGTGCAGTATAACTAGAATTTCAACTTAGGCATGTATAGACTTGACTCCGGATGCAATAGTCACTGTAACCTCAGATTAACCCTAATTATTATGTTAAGTGTAAATTTGTGCTTGAGAATCAATAGAAGAGTACCCAAAATAGATAATAGTCAAAATAAGATATGCTTGATCACTACTTGAAACACTACTTGAGCAGCACTTGAAATACACTTGGGAGAGATTGAGGGGTATATGTCCTCTAGATTTTATTTTAGTGAGATATAAAATTTTTGAGAAATCAAGTAGTGCTTCAAGAGATGTTCAAGTATGATTCAAGTAGAGGATCAAGTGAAAATACTTGATGGCACTGCTTGACGCACTTGAAGTCAGTTTCAAGTAGTTCTCAAGTAGTGACTTTTTCAAGTACCATCAAGTGTGGTGCCGTTTTGCTGATGTCATGAACGTCAAATGACGATGTACAAGTTACTTGCTTGGAGACTTTTGCTCGTTATCGAATGGCCTTTCGACGATATATAAAACGTGTTTGTGTACCCTATTATCTCCACTAAATATAATCTATGGACGATGTCATTCAAGTTTTTGACCAGGACTGACAGTCTAGGCGAGTAGCCCAGACACATTTAATCCTATAATTGCACGGAAATCTGGATTCATACGGGCTTACCGCCACGTTCATCATCTTGCCACATGAAAATAAATCTTTCTTTCGCTCAGATGGAACCACAACCCCTATCCATGAAGGTGATCTCGCTGTTGGACAAATATGGTTTAGGCAAGTTGTCGTTCCGTCTCGGAGTGGCACTTAGACGTAGTGAATGACTATCAGGCGCTTCGTTCCAGATCATCACCTATATCCAATCTTTGACTGCGATGTCTATCCGACCATTCCCTCCGTTCCTTGGATGCAGGAGCGAGCGTAGAAGTCACGGTAAGGCAGGACACCGGGATGAAAAGGTAGAGTCTGCAAGCTTGGTAGGCCTGTAGAGCTGGCAGCATCCGAGGGCTGAGGGGACATGAATTGGCGTGTTCTTCTGATTTCCCAGACCTACGCCAGGTCAAGTGGTCATGTAGCACGCAGGGTGATATCTCTAAAAAAGAGTTTAGTAATTTATGAACCCTCAATCGATCAATAAAAGAACATGCATTTGCCACTCCTCCGGCCGTCTCATAAATTGTAGACGCCCTGCTGTCAAGCAAGGTTCTGTCATGGACTGGTAAGCAACTCTGTCGCATGTCTGAACACGCGTAGATTCGCCATCTCTTGCCAAATAACTTGTCGCCGTACTCACCATCAACGCATACTCTGTCTCGCATTTGAACAGTCCAGAACGTATCAGTACCTGTCTTTCGGTGTAATTAGTGAACGATCGACGGCGCCAATGTTCGATCAAGGAGCGCTTTACCAACGCGGAATGCTTATGCATTAGCACACGAGACCAAGCGTGATATATCCAGCATGCTCACTGTCAACCTGCCATTCTATAGGGATAAAGCGTGTATGTACCGTAGAAGAGCTGCATCCATATACATTTTAGGAATCCCAATCCTTACAAAAGCTCTATCCGACCAAACCATTCTGATCTTTCATCCCCTCAACGCAAAATGAGTACAGAGCTCAACAGTCAAGTCACTTCCATCGCCGAACCTCACTCTCTGGCTCCATCTACTCAGTCTCCTATGGATGAGGAGTTGTCTTTTAAGAACACGGGTCGAGAAGATGTCTCTGCTAAGCAAGCTGCTAAGAACCAATTCGACAATCAGGCGTTCCGCCCCCGTGGTGGGTGTGAGCCTGTCTCATGCACCTGTTTACTTGGTATATGCACTGCATGCGCTGCAGCAGTCAGTTGTCTTGGAGTAACATTGTGCTGCTGCTTCAACGTAAGCCTTTTAACCCGACCACAACTTGGTTTCACTCTAATGAGATGACTCACTTAGAAATTCACCTGTATTGACAACCGAAAGCAAGACCAGGAGCAACCCCAAGAGAACGAAAAGAGCAAGGGCAAAAAGGGCTCTCGCTGTATCATATGCTGAACACAAATTATGCTATCATCCGATGATCTTTGACCCGCGAGAATCTACCATGGACCCTCATCTGTCTTCTGTTAAGCAAGAGTTGCCACTCGCTTAGATTAAGGGTCTAGCCACTGATAATCTCTAACAGGCTTTATAGAGATGAGCGATGACGATCAGAGAAGAGCTCTGGAGTCAGAGCGAATCGAATAAGAGCGAATAGCAATGTATAGGCTTTCAGGTCAAGCTGAGGAAGCTAGACTGAAAGTCATCTACTACTTATACAAGTACGCTAAGCACTATAATTAACAAGTGATCAAGTAAGTAATAGGTTGACTGGTTCTCGAAGAGAGCAAGTCAACAATCAGACTGTAAGAATGATAAATAAAGATCTATGCGATAATCGTGAGATGGTGAACTGATAGAGAAAGATTAACGCGATAATGATGAAATGATAAGATGAAGAAAAGAAAAAGTCCGGCCGCCGATGTTATCGTAACATTAGCTCCTCTCTAGATTTGAAGACACCTGGCTTCAATTAGATCCTCCTCCATGCGCTCCTTCGCACGCTGGGGCATTTCTCGTAGTAATGTCCAGGCGCTCTTATGTGGCATAATTTGCATCGGAATCTTGAGCAGTACGTTTGATGATGGTCTCCGTTACAAATTTGACACTTTGGAAGTGGGGGGCCTCCGGTCCGTCGGGCTCGTTGAAAGTTGATGGGCGCTCCTGGCGCACCAAATCGAAGTTTGTGGCGTAGCGGTGGCCTTACGCTCTTTACAGAGCTGCCCTGCGCCTTTCGTTTCTTGCCTGTGGTCCAAGTGTTGCCGTTGTCTCGGATTATGTTGTGGTCTTTGATGGGGGTTTCCTCCCATGTTCGTGCGGCAAACACATCGTTCCAGTCGGTCGTTTCTTCATCGTCTTTGAAAATCTCACCGCGTTTTGGACAGACAGTGTCCAAAAACGCTCCTCCATCGTTCTTGAAGAACTCCTTCAAGAACTGATCCCTCATCTTCTCATCCCATTCGTTCATCTCTTTATGCATCTCCTCTCCTATCCTCCGATGCACCTTTGCCTCCATCTGGAGATGGAGCATCTTGCGGCGATATTCTTCATAGTCCAGCATGTACTGGACTAGGTCCTTGAGGTGGTGGTAGTCGTGTGTTTCGAGGGAGTTCCTCAAGGACGCAAGTTGGTCCTCTTCGCATCTGGCGTTCTTCATAATGAAGACGTCGAGGTCGGTGGCCCAGATGCCGAGGCTGGTGGCGACTGAGTTGGTGGTAGTAGAGGTGGAGGCAGACATTGTAGTGAAGAAGGTTTGATTGAAAAGCTAGGCTGATCGATGTATCTGTGAACGGGGGTTCGACTGATGAGGAGTTGTCGTAATTTCTTCTTCTTCTTATAGGCATCTAGAATGTCCTTGGAGTTGGTGAACTGTCGTCCAAGTATCCACGTATTCTCCGACGTGGGGTAACCCTTCCACTGCACTAGGTATTTTCTAGAATTCCGATACTTCTTGTGATTCAGAATGGCCTCCACTTCCCACTCCTCTTCATTATTGATGATCTCCGGGGGAGGGGTAGTGTAGTTAGGTCCATGCACTTCGGTCTCTTTGAAAAGTCGGAGTAAGACAGCGTGGAATACATTGTGGATCCTCCAGGACTTGGGTAGTTCTAGTCGGTATGCCAATGGGTTGATCACTTCCGTGATTCGGAATGGGCCTTCTCGCCGAGGGGTGAACTTCTTCGAGACGTAGTTGGTTTTGAGATTCTTGCTGTCGAGCCAAACCTTGTCGCCTACTTTGAATGGTTTGAAGTTTCCTGCTGTTCGTTCAGCCATCTTTCTTCGAGCTAGTTCGTGAGCAGCTAGTGCTTCGTCTCGGGCCTTCTTTAATTCTTCGAGTCGGGTTTCTACGGCTGGTACTTCAGATTTATTGAAGGCTAGGGGAAGGGATCGGGGTTCGTATCCATTCATTAGATAGAATGGGGTTCTTCGTGTGACTGAATGTACTCGATTATTGTGAGCGAATTCCATGATCGGCACGTATTCAAGCCATTTCTCTGGGTAACTTGTGCAGAAGAGTCGCAGATAAGTTCCAATGTCTTGGTTTACTCGTTCGGTTTCTCCATCTGTTTGGGGGTGATAGGCTGTTGACATCGCTAGAGTGATCTGTAGTTGTTTTCCCATTTCTGCGAAAACCTTCGATGCGAACTGAGGTCCTCTGTCGGATATGATTTTGTCGGGTAATCCAAATCTTCGGTATACGTGGTTGATGTAATTGTTTGCTGTCCCTGCAGCGTCGATGGTCTTGGAACAAGGAATTAAAACTGCCCCCTTCGTAAGGCCATGGTCTACCACGACCATTAGCATGTCATTTCCGTCAATTTCGGGTAGATCGGTTATGAAATCAATGGTAACAATTTGGAATGGCCGTGTTGCGGTTGATTTTAGGGGTAGTAATGGGGGTTTTGCCTTGTGCGTGTCGACCTTCATTTGCTGGCAAAGTGCACATCCTTCTACGTATTCTTTAATCATTCCATGCATGCGTGGCCACCAGTAGTCTGTGGAAATTAATTCCATTGTCTTGAAGACTCCTGGGTGTCCTGCCGACGGTTTGTCATGGTATCGTTGAATGATTGATTTCCTGAGGTGTTCATTCTTCGGGACATAACACTTGTTTTTGTAAAAGAGTAGATCGTCTTTTACTTCCCAGTCTGTTAGGGCTGATTTGATGGGTGTTATATTGTCCTTCAGTTTCTTGACTGCTTCGGAAAAGAATTCATCTTCTCTTAATTGTAGTAGAAACTCGGAATGGAGTTCTGTGTCGAAGGCTTTGATGAACAATTCATCTGGTAGAAGGGTGACATCTTCATTATCCGTGTCGTTTTCTGGAACATGATCTGCACGTCTGGAAAGTGCATCAGATTGAACCATTTGCGTTCCGGGAACGTGAATCAGATTCACATTGTGTTGGGATAGTAGAAGACTCCATCTGGCTTGTCGTTGATTCAACTTCTGAGGCGTTCGGAAATAAGTGAGGTTTTTGTGGTCGGAAAAGATGGTTACAGGATGGGGGGTTCCTGTGACATAGTGCCTCCATGTTTCGAGGGCGCGGATTATGGCTAATAATTCGCGGTCGTAGATTTCGTAGTTTCGTTCTGCAGGAGTCAGGGAGTGGGAGATGTACCCACAGGGGTGCCAGTCTCCGTTCTCATCTCTCTGTCGTAGTACTGCTCCTGTGGCCCATTTCGATGCATCGCATTCAATGGTAAATGGCTTCGTGGGGTCGGGCATGGTGAGGACCGGTTGTGCTTCAAACTTTCGTTTGAGCATTTGAAAGGCTTCTTCTTGTTCAAGTCCCCAATGGAATGGTTGGTCTTTCTTGGTAAGGTCGTTCAGTGGTTTGGCGATCTCAGCGTATTTCCCAATAAACCGTCTGTAGAAATTGCCAAATCCTAGGAAGGACCGGACATCCTTGACTGTTTTTGGTGTTGGCCATTGTTTAATTCCGTCAAGTTTTGTTGGGTCCATGTGGATCTGTCCTGGTTTAATGATCATTCCAAGGAATTCGACTTCGGTGACGTTGAATTTGCATTTCTCAGCCTTCAGGAATAGACTGTGTTCCTTCAATCGTTGTAAGACCCTTCTGGTTCGTTCAATGTGTGTAGCCTTGTCTTCGGAGAAGATGAGCATGTCGTCCATATAAATGATGAGCCATCCTTCGTCAATCATGTCTCTAAAGAGATGGTTCATCATCGCTTGAAATGTCGCTGGTGAGTTGCATAGTCCGAAGAACATAACCAATGGTTCAAAGAGTCCTTTTGCTGTCTTGAAAGCAGCCTTCCATTCGTCTCCCTCTTTGATTCGCACATTATGATATCCCCATCGTATGTCGAGTTTGGTGAAGATTTTCGCTCCTTTTAACTTGTCCAATAGATCGCTTACTAGGGGAAGTGGATAAGCGTTCTTTATGGTTCCATTGTTGAGGTAGCGATAATCCTGGCATGGACGAAGGGCTCCTTCTTCTTTCTTTGACACGAAGAAGAAAGGTGAAGCTTGTGGTGATTTGGAGGGTCGAATGTAGCCTTTTCGAAGGTTCTCTTCGAGGAATTTGTCGAGTTCGGCTTGTTCTTTTAGATTGAGAGGGTAGACCTTACAAGTCTGGGGAACGAAATCGGGTTTCAGGTCGATGGCATGATCCCATGGTCGTGATGGGGGAAACCGTTCTGAGGCTTCTTTTTCGAATACCATTTTGTAATCTGAGAATTCGGAGGGTATGAGTTGGTCAAGGGAAATCGTCGGTTTGGTTTCTTTCTTCGAATGTTCTAGTTCTTGAGACTTGGATGTCTTGGCTGCTATCCAAACGTTCTGGGTCGGGAGGTATCTTGATGTTCCTGGTTGTCTCATGATTCGGAAAAGGTTCAGATTTCGAATCTGTCGCATGGTCTGTTCTCGATGTTCTTTTGTCAAGGGGGGTTCTTCGTGCGAGAAGATTCCAATGATCGGTTCGCCTTTTATAAAGGCTATGGTGAGGTCGCTGTCTTCTGGTTTAGGTGGTTCGTCTCGATCTATCAAGTCTTCTGAGTGATCTTCATCGTCCTCTTCGCTGGTTTCTGTCGAGGGGTGTAGACGTAATTTGGCTATCTTTCGTGCGTCTCTTCGGTTTCGCCAGTCTCGGTAAGGGTTCGACCGAACTAATTTGGGATTTATCTTGAATGTTCCGTTTGTCCAATTAATCTGCGGATTGACCCTCTTCAGCCAAGGGAAACCTAGAATGATATGGTCCTTCCCCAATCCTGTTATCAGGAATCGTTCTTGGAATTTACTTCCTTTGCAAGTAAATTCTAGAACCGTGTAATGGGTGATAGTTCCATTGTTGTTTGTTGTTCCATCAACATTTCGTGCTAGGATTGGTGTGGATAGGGGAAGAGATTTGAGATTATGAGCTCGAACGAAATTTCTGTCAATGAATGTTCCTTCTGCTCCAGAGTCAATGAGGGCCTTGGTTTCGACGTTTTTCTCTCCTTTCGGTGTCAACACTATGAGGGGAAGGCGCATAGAATTTTCATAGTGATAGACATGTGGCATAGAGGAGATACATATGGGGGCTGGGACTGACGTCGATTCAGTCCGCCCCGTCAAAAAGGCTGTCATAATTGTTCATTTCTTCTGCTATCTGGTCCCAGAACTTGACTCTGTCTTCTGGGGAGAGTCCCTTGATGGCTCTGATCATTGTCTCGGGGGTAGTGAGGTTGGTTTCGAGGGATCGAACCGACGTGGTATTCTTGGGCTTGGGTTTTCCTCTGAAGTTCTTCTTTCGCTTCGGACAATCTCTGAAGATGTGTCCTTTTTCTTTGCATATGAAGCATTGCCCTTTGCGCATAAGTTCGCTTCTTTCTGAAACAGAAAGAGCGTCTATGTCCATAGGTACTCCAGGAGAGAGGGTGATTGTCTGGGAGGGGGAAGTGAAGACGCTTTTAGGTTCTTCAAGCGGGGGCTTCCCTTGTTGACGGCGAATGATGTTTTGTCCTTTTCGCCATCTAGAGTCTGCCTCTGCCACCTTCTTGTAGTACTCGTCCATTGTTTTTGGGAAGGCAGTTTCTGGTAAATCGTGGATCTTTGCTACCAAGCTGGGGAGTAGTCCTTCTTCAAAGAAGGTCTTCAACGCGTTGAATTCGGTAATCTTAGCTGTTGCTGCTAAGGTCTTGAATTTGTTGATATAGTCGTCGACGCCCATCTTAGTCGTGTTCATGCTAAGATCTTGTAATTGGCTTGCTGCTCTTCCTTCATTGTCAATGGGGAGCCAGGATGTTTTGAATTCCGTGACAAATGCTGCCCATGTTCCAAGATCGATTTCGTCGTCCCCAGTTCTCTTGTCAATAAAATTGATTTTCCAGGACTGAGCGGGTTCTCCCTTGATGAAGGAGAGGGCACAAAGGATCCTGTCTTCGTCGGTTTTGATCTTTTTGTGTCCCATGATGTACATTATGACATCCGTCAACCATCCTTTCGCAGTCCTTCGATCTCCTGAAAACGGGCTGGGTTTTCCCATAGGGGTGTCGGTTGGATCGGTAGACATGTCTTCGTCTTCCTCGTCGTCGTCGGGGTGTTCGGGTTCTGGATCGGGGGGATTCTGATTTGGGGGGTTCTGTTCAGCTGCGCTAACAGTTCCTAATACCACAGCCTGCTGCTCGGTATTATCAGTTGGGTCTTCGTCAATGGGGGATCCGGAATCTTCTGCGTCGGATCCTTCTTGGTCGTTGTTGTTGGGGTGGTTTTCAGTTGGTTCGTTCTGTTCTGATGCTTCTATTATTTCTTCCTTCGGTTGAGGTGTGGGGGTTCTAGAGGCGAGTTCTGCAAGTCCGTGGAGAAGGTTGTCAAAAGCAGGGTTGCTTCCGCTAGGGGTTCGAGCAGACAATGGTCCTGCGCCTGTTATTCGTCCTTTTCCCTTGTGCCTTGGTCTTGGGGTGGCTTCTACCGTTCCTTCGTCGTTCTCGTCGTCTTCGTCTCTGAGACCGTATGTTCCACTAGACGGGAGTCTTGGTGGAGGGGTCTGGGAAATGCGATGGGTAGAGGTGGACGCGACTGCGGGTGTAGGGGCAACGGCTGTAGCTAGAGTAGGAAGAGGGGTGCGAATAGGTTGTGGGCTGTTCGGGATAACAGGGATTTCAAAGTTGACCGGGTCGCGCTTTCTCAAGAAGTCGTCTGGTCTGTCAACGAAGAATGAACTGTCTACTTGTGGTCCTCTTGTCTTGGTTTGATGATTCCACCACCACCACGATTCGTTGTTTTGTACAAAGACAGCGAGTTGGTGGGGTTGTCGGACTAGTCTGGCAAATCGCTTGTCGTAGAGGTGTACTTCGGTATCGTTCGGGGGTCTGTCGATGGAGTGTTTATGCTCCGTGGTTCTTCTGTGTTGTACGGAGGGGTACTCCGTACGTTCGGTTTGTGGTTGGGGGTGCCTACGCTAGGATAGCGGGCGATTCGTTCAGCTTGACCTTTTGTTAAGCAAGAGTTGCCACTCGCTTAGATTAAGGGTCTAGCCACTGATAATCTCTAACAGGCTTTATAGAGATGAGCGATGACGATCAGAGAAGAGCTCTGGAGTCAGAGCGAATCGAATAAGAGCGAATAGCAATGTATAGGCTTTCAGGTCAAGCTGAGGAAGCTAGACTGAAAGTCGTCTACTACTTATACAAGTACGCTAAGCACTATAATTAACAAGTGATCAAGTAAGTAATAGGTTGACTGGTTCTCGAAGAGAGCAAGTCAACAATCAGACTGTAAGAATGATAAATAAAGATCTATGCGATAATCGTGAGATGGTGAACTGATAGAGAAAGATTAACGCGATAATGATGAAATGATAAGATGAAGAAAAGAAAAAGTCCGGCCGCCGATGTTATCGTAACATCTTCTGCATATTTCTGTAATCGGTATTTTTTTCTTTTGATGTATGTACAAAATTCCCCTGTTTTCAAGGTTCTATGTATGTAGTGATGTCTTTCGTAAATAAGGGCTTCACAGCTTGTCATCAGCAGGGAAACGAGCCCATGCTTTCGCTGTCGCACGGAATGGCTACAAGGGTGATAGAGACCGAGATCTATCGATGATATTTCATGTAATTTGAACGCTGCCTCGAGGTAAACTTGTTGGCAGCACTCCTTTGAGACTACTAGCGCCAATGAATAAGGGCGATACATAAAGCTCAGGAAGCAAATCGACGTTGAATCCCACTCTCGCAGGACAGAAGGTCCGGACCACCCATGCCCGGATACCTCACATGGGCAACCCCATGATGACGACTCAGTCTATGCGGGCAGAGACTATGTCTCTCAACAGCAAACAAATCCATCTGCTCAAGTTGAGCAACAACAGGAACATCCTTTTCGTTTAAGGGGAGGCTGCTGTTGCGGGTGTCTCAACGTAAGCAAGGAGCATTATAGAGCCGATTTGAATGCACTTACTTCTCTGGGTTCGTACAGACGTGTTTTGGATTTAATCTATCTGGTTAAAGATGGGCCCGTCGTGAACCCGCGCAGTATTTGCGCCTTCCTGACATGTCAAAGCCGACTATCAATATGGGCCACCTTCTTTTAGGGTCTTTACATTCTGATCATTCAAAATTGTCTCAATAATTTTGGATTCGAGTGTGTAATAATCTTACCTGGATGGTGGGCTATGAACTTTAGGCGCCCAGCCGAGATCTTGGGGTCTTTCTACTTCTGATAGTTTATCCGTACTGTATTGCCGAACTCCGGCAAGAAGTTTCATTTCATGGAAGATAGACGCCAAAGGAGGCGTGCACGCCGAAGTCTTCGAACAACACCTGTATTCTGCCTGTCAAGAGTCAGGAAAGGGAAGTTGTGGCACTTATTCAGGTTGCCGTGGGACATACGGTAGGGACTATAAGAGCACTTTCGCCATTCGTCTCTGTGCAATACACCTTCATATTTCTGAATGGAAGCCTCCAATCCTCAGCACAGCGGGAACTTCACCCAGATGGCAGCGACAATAACCACCCCCTCTCTCTCTACACAGCCGGAGAAAAAGGCTACTATGTCTCTAAAGGCACCTATCAAGGAGGATATCTCAGAGCCAAATCAGCCTACAGCTTGGGGCCCCTTTCGCTTGCGTGGTGGCTGCGGCTGCTGTTGCTTCAATGTGAGTACTTCCTACCCGGGATTTTCCAACGTGAGATTGATGAACAAATACCCAAGACATGCACCGGTTTTCAGATGTGACGCGTTTTTTGGGGTGTATTCTACATGAACGCCGAGCGCTCAGATGATTCGATCTTTATGTACCTTCTACGACTTTTCTCCAAATAGTTCCATGCATCAGGAATGGAATCTGCCAAATCTGAGCAATCGGAAGTTCGTACCTATGCCGTGCATTCACGTCAGACTTGAGACGACTGTTAGGCGCCTCCGAGGAGCAAGGCAATCTCCAAGACTGATTGACAGCATCAGGTTCGTTATCAAAGCACAAATGGCGTGCCGACATGTTCACAGACCGGTAACGTACGCCAAGAAGCCACTGCTCCACATGAGGTGCACGTTCCGTTCCATATAATAAGTTGGTTCTCCAGAGTCGCAAGCCTGATTCATGAGCTCAAATGAACGCGTCCTCCTTTCACAAGCAAACGCCCACCAACCAGAAAGATTCTGCTGGTAAACCATGGAGGCTACTTCGTCTCAAGAAGTCTTCCCAGCCGCGAAGAGTATCGGTACCATCTAGGCCGCGGGCACCAGTGACGTACCGCGCTCGTGGGCTATGGTTTGGCCCATTATATTGTTGTTGTTGTTTCAATGTGAGTTCGGACCGGATTGCCAATTTGGCCGTTGGCTCATTCGTTACACGAACCAGCAGAACGCAACACTTTTCGACTTCAGAGATTAGAGGATAATCCAGGGAAGAGGTAGTGGACGAGTATTTTATGGTTGCGTTCAACGTTCAAGCGTACGAGTGAAAGCGGCCTTAGTACGTTGACTGGCGACATATCAAAGAGAACCTAGAAGTAAGAAATGGAACGTACAATATTGAGTTAATATCGACGAGGATGAATGTACGTAGTAGTTTGAACTTTCTGAGCAACGTAACGAGTGACCAGTGTACGAGTATGTATGTACGTACAAATATGCGATCCAAGAATGATTGCGTGGTGTTCAAACATGCTAGAATTGAGAGCGATAAGGATCAAAATTCGGAAGTCAAAGGTCGGAGAGAGCTATAGTACGATAAGCAGACATATGCATATAAGGAGTTCAGAGTCAAAAGATGGATGAATGAAAGGAAAAGAAGCAGCCTCACGCTACCGAGAAGTAGTGCGTCAAAGTCCACCACTCCCAAGTGAATTAGCGACATTGTCCCTCCGGAGACCACCACCCGACCGTTGGTTGTTCCCCATCACAGTTCCTAGACCAACCATCCCGCCACCCTCTTCCGGCCCAACATGAAACTCGTCAAATGCTCCACCTCCCAGAGCCTGAGCCAGGTCCAGCGGAACTTTGAGAGTATTGCGAGTGGTGCATATATGCGGGTAAGGGAACGCTGAGATCCATCTACGGCGTCAAGAGTAGGTACGGCAGCGCTGAACGACCTCTGATGTGCTGGCGAATGTGGTGTAAAAGGGATGGGCAGGCTACTCTTATAGTGCAGGTGGGTAGGAAGACGAAGAAGGCCGCAAAGTCTTCCCATCCAACGTTGCTATCACTGTCGTCTTCTCCGCCAGAATCCCTCCATGTATGCGCCTACTCGTGGACAGTTTCAGAGTGGGAGGTAGTAGGGGAATGGCGAGCGCCACCGAAACTGGTCGGATTGAAGAGTATATCGTCTGCCCTGCAGGATAGATCCTACCGAGTTTGGATACGTCCACCACGGCATCTTGTACAACTATGGGTAAGGCGTATGGTTAGTAGGGTAGAAGAAAAGGAGACATGGAAGGTACGAACTTGACGCTTGGTGTTCAATGAAATATCAACCCATTTGAGTAGTGACCCGATACTCAGTGGTGAATCTCGCTAGCAATGAGCTCATTCTGCGTACTTCAGAGGGCGAGACAAGTTATCTGCGTGAGCAGAAGGCCACGCATGAATCATTTTTGGGTCTCCTCGATCGCAACCTAGCTACGATGGATGCCTGGGCGTAGCCTCTGAGTTGATTGGATTCCTCCGGTAGCGTCGGGTCTATGATGAAGACATTGAGAGCCAGAACTGATGCGGGTCACACACGAAGCTAACCTTCCAAGAACTAGAATCTCCACATTGAGCATTTGTCGATCTGCATGAGTTTGCGAGAGGTCCATTCAGCGGACACCACAGGTTCAGCAACTGGTTGAACTAGTCGGTTCTTCGCCTTGATCGCAGGTCCTTTCAAGCCATCTTCCTAGATACATCGGCGAGAGTGCCCATTTGGCAAACAGTCGAAGGCGCGGGTTCCAGAGACATTACAGAAGAAGGTAGGCACTGATAGGAAGAGCTAAGAGCTTTGACGAACAACGCAAACCCGTCAGCGTCGCTCGAGGAAGGTAGACTGTGGCACGTGGTCACGGCAATTCCCACCTCCGAGTTCCGACAGAGGAGGCCAAACTGGATTACACAACGTGCAGGGAATCATTTATTGAGCCAAAATAGGGTTTGATAATTTTCGGAAAATTCCTTTTTTCTGAAAGATTTCCTTTCTCAGTAAATGTAGTAGAAAATATTGAAATTATGTATAATTCTCTGATTCAAAAAACGCTAACCTAACCCCTAAAATTAACTTTAATTTATGCAAATAAAAATGTATTATTTTTTAAGAATTACGCCAACATTTTGTGATCCAGAATGTGTCTCAAAAGTGAAATGCAATGGAAGCATTTTCTTTACGCCAGTTGAGTCGAAAGATGCTTTGCAAATCCTGCAAAATATGTGAACTCTTTCGGGACATTTTCGGTGTCAAAAGATTCGTGAAAAATGCTTCTTTAATGATTCGGAAAATTTATGACAAATGTGACGCCCGTGTCACAATTTTATAAGTACTCTTGCAACATTTTTGCGTTTCAATAATTTTTCATAAATCGATTCAGTTAGAACCCATAAGATTCGAATTTATGGAGATTTAGTTGAGTCAAAAAATGCTGCCCCGATTTCAAAAAAATAGAAACAGAAATTGATTCAAAAAATGTTTCTCAAATGCTTCACTTAACCCGTGGGCGTCGGGGAAGCATCTTCGCCTGCAGAGGGTGGAAAGGGAAGTCCACTATCGTGATTCGTGAAACAAGGACTCGAAGTTGCCAGGAAGGAGGGTCAAGTGTTACGGCTTCATAGTGGCCGGACGTAGCCGAGTGATCGCGCATCATCGGAGCCCAGAATTACACTGCCACTGTGAAGTCGGCCTGAAAGGGCATAAAACACGACATTACCTTGCAAAATTCGAAATGTCGCATCCATGAAACGCCTCGGACCGCTGTGATTTACGGTCAAATGCACTAAATTCTTCAGATAACTGTAAATTCCCAGCAATTGCAGCAAAAGCGCATAAATTCATGAGAAAAACACGCCCAGATTACCACAGATTCCCGTCAATGATCGAAGAATCCAAAAGAATCCTCGAAATGCACGGCAAATTCCCATCAATTGCGTCAGACTTGCCAAGATTCCCAAGAAAACGCGCTCAAATCCTCCAGATTCCCGTCAATCATTGCAAAAGCCCAGAAAATTCACAGCGAATTCCCGTCAATTGAAGTGAAATTGCTAAGATTCCTTGGAAAATACACTCAAATCCTCCAAATTACCACAAACTCTCATCAATCATCGCAGAATCCCGGAAAATGTATGGCGAATTCCCATCAATTGCATCCCGGAAAAATGTATGGCGAATTCCCATCAATTGCATCAAACTTACGAAGAATCGCAGAAAAATGCACTCAATCCATTCTCTCCAATTGAAGCAGAATTCCGTGAAATGCACGGCGAACTCATAGCAATGAAAACTCCAACGGAAACACTCGACTGGAGCCAAACGACATCAAGAGCCATTTCAGAATGAATCCCCATCTCGCGCATCATCGGACTTTGATGGATGCACAGCCACTCTTTTGAGCAAAGTACCAGAAATGCGATGGCAGGACATCGCCTAATTACAGGGAATTCGATGGCAATTGCAAGTTCAAGTAAGGTCGTTACGTCTTTATTTTGTCCGTTGGTAATGAGAAATTGGACCGAAATGCTTGGAAACGCTGCCCATTACCGTAGAATGCATGCGAATACGCAAGAATGAGTGTACAGGCTCTACAAGGCATGCTTTGGGCATATTCACAGTGGGACTTTGGTGGTAATAGCCTTGGAAGTACCTTCATAAGACTCCTTTGCCTCAGATTAGAGTCAAACGCAGGAGAAAGATGTAGAACACCCCAAAAACACGGCAGATTACCACAAAACATGCTCAAATACTCAAGAATACCGCTGAGTTCGCGTGGCAGGCCCACACAAACGCACAAGGCCAGAATACACTATATTATATTCAACGGGTTGCCAGAGAATACGCCAAGATACGCATACGTTTACCTTCAGCCAACCTTCAGCTGTTCAAGACTGCAGGCCTCAAGTCCGCTCGCGCATCATCGGACTTTGAACCGTGCACCGCCATCGAAATTGCAGGAATCTCGACCTCCACTTACCTTTTTCGCCATCGGCTGCCTAGGATTTGGAGCAAGTCAAATGGCGTCTTCATGACCTCTTAACATGACATCGCAGTCAGCAACCACTACAATCCGTACTGTCTACTTTGAAATATGTCGACTAACTGAGCCCTCCTTAACAGTGTCATTCACTTTTTGACGCATACGTGATTACTTTCTTCCCTCGCGACTAGTTTATAGAATGAAGGCTTGACCTGAGAGGATCGGCGGAGAGGGAGAGGATGCCAAAGACCAGAGGCAGAGTACTGGCAGGGGTAATAAGAGGAGGAGGCTATCAAGTTAGCGCTGCAGGAGATCAACCGTTGAGCTCAACCTCAACGGTTCAAGTTGCTTCAATAGGCGAAGGAGAGATAGGTCATCTTTGCATATGCCTCCGACCTGAGATCGGGTTTCCGAAACGGGCAAGCCTCAAGTATTCGGCCCTTCTTTCAATGAGTAAGTACACCCCTCCTCGTTTGTATTTCGTCTTATGCGCAGAATTCTAGTTTCTGATCTACTCCACGCAATGCAACAAGTTGCCAGGTACTACCACCACTCTCAATCTCTGCCCGTTCCCTGCTAGTAACCTCAATTCCTCGGGAAAAGGTACGTGTAATTGCAGTTCGAAAGCGATTATGGATCTATTTCAACCAGCTCACTGACGATTCCATAGCTCATATCTTCGAAGTGACCCAAACACGGCGTGGCTCCCGGAACCGGATCTACGATGCTGTATCAAAACTATGTACTTTCCTGAGAATTTGATCGTTTATCTTGTATTAGCCGTGTGTTTTTCTATTGCCGTGACTATTCCCACTTTACCTCAGAGTCGATGAAAGTTTCAGAGACCACAAAGCATCTGGTTTTCGTGAGCACCCAGACTGATCTGCATCGAAATCGGTGGCTGTACACAAAACTGGGCAGTGCCACCGATGATGACCTGTCCTTTCCTCTAAACCATTCAGTATGTCGGTGGTACTCTCTCTCTACCCGCCTATGGCCAGCGACTCTCAGAATCCGCCTGGCGTGTTTGCAGCTGTATGACGCGTCCATTGCTTTGGCGGTCGGCAATTACTGCCATTAGCTTGGCCACCGACCGGAAAACAAGGCATGGCCCTAAGCGAGAACTGAAAGGCTCTTGTGGCGCCTTAAAAGGATGATGCTCAGTCCAACACTCCTTCATTCTCACTCTCTCATCTTCGCCTCGCTTTATCGCCAGCTTCTCCTCTATCAATCATGGATTATGCATTCTGGTATGTCTACCCTTCCGTCTCTCTACTCCGGGTCTCTAACCGTTCCACTATCAAAGGAGTACCCTCGTTGGGGCCAGATCGAACATCTCCCTTTCACCAAAATTCCCTTTGAAGATTTCGAATGTCTGCATTGCTTCTTTTGAAGACGACGGCGGGCTTAAGAGAACTTCCATCAAGCTTCGTTTCGACGAGGCCAACGACAACGTCCATGTTGAGAAGGATACGCCAGACGTGGTCCTTTGTGTTCTATCACCTGAAAAGGTACCTGAATTAACTCCTTTGTTATTCGTCACTGACTTATTTATACAGAATGAACACGCTGTTGTCGACATCATCCTCCCCGCCGACGTCAAATGTGAGATATTTTCCGATGGCCCTTGGTAAGGAATCACCCTTTGTTCTTTGAGCTCAGACTCATAGAAAAACGTAGTGGCATTAGCCTGAGCGGAAACTACATATCGTTTGTACCGACTGCAGCGCAGCTTGATGCGATCATCAACCACTCACAGAAGACTAGTGGAGTCCTTCAAGGCCTTGGTGGACTTCTCGAGGAGCGTGTCAACGACGCCTTCACCAAGTTCTCGACACTCCCCACAAGCAGGAAGAATACCCGCATTCCAACCCAAGCCGACTCAGCTGCAAGCATTGCCAGTACTGGTAGCTCGACTTCTTCGGCCACTACTGGTGAGCGATCTTCCGCTCGGATTGCTGGTTTGAAGAGGCGTGAACCCGCAGTTGAAGCTGGTGAAGAAACAGCATCGAACAAGCGTCCGAAAGTACGCAGGAAGTCAACTAAGGCTGCGACCGACCCTGAACAAGATGCCAGTCTCATGCCCCCTCCTGCTCAACCCCCACATGGGTTGGTGGCTCTACCTCCTCCTCCAACTACGGCGCCATCTACTTCCACGGCACCACCCAACGCTACGCCTCCCGCTCCCTTCCCTCAACCAGCCGTTCCAGCTCATCTCCATGCTTTCACCTTTGGCCAACCCGCCTCCGTCCCTCCTGGCCTGTCATCTTCAACCACCACATCTCATAACGTGGGGCAGATGAACGTCCCCAATCCAGCCCATACTCCGCTCACGCCTTCGGAAAGCAACCCGTCGGTTCGACCCACCATTAGAGAAGGCACAGTTGGAGACGGCTTGGCAGCAATGATTAACAGTCGCGTCGACTTCGAGTACTACATTCGGACAGGACCAGGCAACGCCAACCATTCGTCCCCTTCCCCTCTGCTAGGTTGCTGGGTAAGTCATGGTTCCTCTCCGAGACGTGAAGCTAATCCTTGCAATTGTCCTTCAGATTTCGAAATCGGCCATCCTTGGTCAGGGCCATATCAATCCTGGTAAGGGTACAGATTGTACAAGTCGATTTCATCAATGCTAATCCCCGGATCTGCAGAATTGGAATATGGCCTCGTCGGAACACCAGGCGTTGACGGCATGCGAGAGAATGGATATCGCCAGGTCTATTATACCCTTTACAAAGAGGAGTACAGATTACCGATAGGAACTGTTGTCATCTATGGTACGGGGAAGTTTTTCATTCCTGCATTTTCTTTCGCTGACCTGCTTTCTCAAGATATACGCCTCCACCGTGTTGCCGCCTAGAGTCTCCCTTACCTCGTGAATTATTTACCTATGTCGACACTATGTCATTTATGCTATCATGGTATCTATCACAGGGTCCCAATAAGGCGACTTCAGTGTGACTGTACCCTTCCCTATTCTGTATATGCCATGTATTCCAGTCCTTTCGGTGACACTGAGTTTTCTTTTATCACGAATAGGGTGACTCGGCAGAGGGTCCGACCTGCTCTCGTGATGTTGTGGGCGCACTAGTTCACCCTATTTGTACTCAAAATGTCAAATGCCAACAGTGCACTCTTTCTCAACTCTCCCTACGCGCTGGCGACCATAGCCGCCAATTGTGCAATGCTCCTTCGACTAGGAAAGGTATTTATCAACCCATCTTCCGACATGAGTGAGCGCTGCTGCCCAAAGTGTGGCTGCTCGTGTAAGGCCAATCGCACTCAAGCTCCTCAGCCCGGCTGGAGGTAGGTTGGCCGCTATATCCACTCCTGCTTCTATGAAAAAAAGAGCTACAGGGCTGCGAGATTTAGAAAATCTGCCTCGACCAGTAATTTAAATCAACCCTCAGCACCCTCAAATATAGCGACGCACTCAGAGGAGTCCCGAAAGCAGGGGACTCGAAGAACCCCAAACCGTGCGCCACCCCTGAAAATTCCCCCCTCACCCATAACGCCATCTCCACTGGCGCCAAGTGCTAATACCCTTTTGCCCGCCCTCCAAATGCTTTCGGGGCCTCAGCTTGAATCCATAATGGACGAAATTTCACGGTTCGTAGCAGCGTATAGCATGGTAGCGGAGGAGCATTACTGAATTATATGCAGGTGCTTGAATATACAGGATGGAAATCCAACAGAGTTTGAGCAAGCCCTCTTTGCATATGGAAAAAGACTTGTGGCCACGGTACACCATATCAACAAGCTGTCCAACAACTTTCTTAGTGACTTCCATGACACCGTCAACATGTACCATGAGCAATCTCTAGATTTCGCATGAATTTGAGCGGGACGCTGGTTTAAAACTATTATTTCTTGCATCTACTGGCACGATCTATAAAAATTGCTGTATCCTATTAATAAGAAAACTAGTTGTTAGACTGCTGCACGTATTAGATGCTTCCGCGCCCAGCTTCAGTCCCTAACACGACGAAAAGTCGTGCGGGTGACCCATGACGGGGAGGTACCTTGTATAAGGAGGCAATAAATGGTGTTGCACCGTCCAAATCTCCGTTCATAACCTTCGTAAAGTGGCGTCCATTCTGCCTGTGACCGATTCCACTCCCAGATTTGGGTACCCCCCAGGTGCTGGTGAAGAAAGAGACTTTGATCGACAGGATACGGTTCATATAACGTGGGCTCCGGAGGTTGCGATATGGGGCCATTCCCTTCGCTCGAATACCAACGGACATACTGCTCTTGCTTGTAGATTTTTTTTGAGTGAGGAGGCTTTCCGTAGGGCGGTTGGGACGTCTGTAGTTGATAATGATGAGAAGGTATATATGCATTGAGACGGAGTAACTAACAGTCCTTGGATTCGGTCCTGCCATTGTTTCAGACACACCAATGCTTGGTGAGGAGCGACGCTGCGGCTCAGTCAGGCTATCGTTTTTATCTGGCTTGGCTTTCAGCAGCCCGCGAGATCGCTGTGAAAGATATATGAATGAAGTCTCTCAAAGGAAATCGGATATCACAAACCTGTTGTCGCCTAAATTCTTGGCCAACTTGAAAGATCTCTGAAACTGACATCGGGATCCCTCGATCCCGAGTCTTTTTCTCATCGTATGAGACGACGCTAGATTGAGCTACGGGTATCGCGGGCTGAACGGTGTCATGGGGCAAGTAGGAGCTTGGCGGTGGAGATGCCAGCGAGATTGACACCACGATGGGTTCATCCTCGTCGGGATAAGGGTATCGTTGTAGAATACCCGTGTCTTCGAGATTCGAGGTGGGAGCCATGACTGTTGTTGTTGAAAGAGGTCGAGACGAACATTTGCCTTAAGACTGCTGGTGCTAGGGCCACATCGAGCTGGTGCAATGGCCATGATGACGGTTTCGTACGACAATGAATTTGATTGAATTTGGTTGGCACAAAATCGGCCACGTGACTCATATTGAGGCAGCCTCGGAATCCGGATTCAGAATGACGACTGGAAAGTATGATTGCGGTTACTCTAAATTAATATGGTCTACAATACTGTCGAACGAGCGCATCATGGTCTCTCTGACGTCTTACCGCTGCCAAGCTATCGCGTTCCACAGAAACTGAGTGGTTGAATCGACTAATCACCGCAAAGTAGCTGAAAAAGGAGCATATACCCGCCACAATTATCAGTAATTGGTGACTCATGGGTAGAGTTGCCCAATGTTGCCGAAAGCCACAAGCCATAGCCTTGGCCCAACATGCTGGGTTCGCATGATCACAGGAGCGGAGACTGGCAGAATCTAAGATCGACGATCTCAGGCTGCTGAGAATGGCCCGCATGAAATCTGTACTGGATAGCAAAAGAGGGGGCGGCCTCGCAGAGGCAATACCACATGGTGAGGCTGGTGACACCGCAAGACTATTGCTGGTGTCAAGCAGTGTAGGGGAGATATCATTGCTGGGGGTGGCGGAGGCGGTGGAGACGCCAGAGAGGTGGCTAGTAGGAGGGCTAAATTCCAGGTTGGTACAGGGTGAGGGCACACATGGACTGGAAATTATGTAGAAACCCTGGGTGGACGTATGTATAGGGGTCGTATCGGGTTTAGAAACCTCTCGCGGGTCGGGTGACGATGAGTTGGCAGAGGCAGGTGGGGAAGCAGATGGCGATTTGATGACCTTGGACGGGGACGAAGCCCGCGCTTCAGCAAACCGATGTGGCCCCAGCTCCTCCAATAGAGTGACTAGCGTGCCTTCCGTGCTCGTCACTTGTACTGGCGCAGGATGGCAGGGGTGCATGTGAGCCAAAATGGCTGCCATTGCCGACTCGACTAGGCTTTGGTGAGCCCTTTGAGCTTCAAGTTGCATCTCGATATGAGAGCTGAGTCGATCGGTTCTGGCGTCTGTAGCTTGTCAGTCTATGCAAAGAGGAGTTTTGGACTTGGTTCTCACTAAAATCTGCCGAATAATCAACGGCAAGGTGCTCAACTCTGCTAATGACGTGCTCAATTCTGTCCTTTGCTGATTTGACACATCGATTAAGAGCTGTTTCTAGGGAAATCTTGACGAGTACTCAATCATAAAGAATTTACATGTTAGGCCGGAGCTCCTACCGAGTCCTTGAGCATCGACTTTGCAGCAGATTTGGGATGTTTGAACATGGAGCGGGTTGATGTTATCCGGTCATCTAGGCGGTCTAGATCCTCTTTTAACGACTCTTCCTCCGTAGACAGGGTGCTTGCAGCGCCATTCAATTTTGAAAGAGCAAGCACTTTGGTAGGAGTTGGCATACACTGCTACTGGGGTGTCAGAGGTAACTTTCTGAAGTCGGGCTTCTACACTCACCTCCATTAGGTGACGAAAATGCACGAACCTGTCGCTCTGCATCTGGGGCGGCAAGTTCTCTGTCGACTGAGAGACAGAGGTTGGAGACGAAGCATCATGTATCGGAGACTCGAGAACACTGCAGGGCTATCGTGTAGTATCAGAATTCGCATTTGAGAACAGGATTGAACGTAACGAGTTGGCACTCACATCAGGGTCTTCCAGTTCGTCAGTGAGTAGTTTTAACGCAACATCGAGAAGTTCCCGACACGCAGGCGGGAAACATATCATTTCGATTGACGATTGTCCAAGGATCTCCAAGGACGCGCGAAGTTGCGGCGATACTTTAGTCCTGTATCCATCCCAGAGACAGCACATGGATTTCCAGAGAAGATGACGATTGTCACCTGGATAGCCAAAGTTGAGATGAGACCAACCATCATCGCTGAGAATGAGACCAACCTCTAGTCTCGATTTCCTTCAGCTCCAACTCCTGCTGAAGTCTCTCTAGACATTTCTCTGCCACACCAAGCCGTTCCAAAAGTTCGTCCTCTAGACTTTGAAGCCATTGCTCTAATCGAAGCTTTGCAGACCGAGTTGGCAAGTGGATAAACAGACGAATGATGCACTTACGTGTCGTGTTCGTAAGTCAACTACAGTTTCTCGTGCCTCCTTCGCGGTAGACACCACTTCCTCCAGGTGATCGGAAGTCTGTGTGATGACTTCCCTGTATTTGTCGATGGCCTTTCCAACGTAGAATTGCACATTGGTACGGATCTCCCGTTGAGTGAGTGGAGATGAGGCTCTTTCTTCATCAGATGGCGACAAAGGTGTAGAGAGCATGGTGACTGGCAGTAAATGGAGGACAAGTTATCCCTTTGTCCTCGAGTTTATGCCCATCCCAAGCCGATCTTGCCGAAGCAACAGTAGCCCTAACCAGAACACGGCCACGTGATGAAGAACAAAGCAATATTCTATTTTAGGCTCACGCGTCGTTGGTCGCGATCACACCCGAGGACTTTCATTAACATCATGCTATCGTATTATTCTAGAATGCTACTGTAAAGGAACGCCTTGCTGAAAAGATAGTCAAAGTATTTTAATCGCTAATCAGAGGCATATTTGCCTCTGAAACCAAGCCATGATCGCTGAGCAAAGAGATGCTTTCACGAAGGCTGCTGCATTCTTCCATCAAGGAGTGAAGAAACTGGACTTTGAGGCCGTTTCCATCAAAAAGAAGAGGCTGAGAGGCATAAAGCCGCAGTTCCTCGTTTCGCCCACGGAGATCTTCAAGTTTCCTACGGGTGATGGTCGTCAACTCCTTCATCCTCTTTGCTTGAATCCCAATCTGTAGCAGTGCGTCCGCTCTCCGTTCTGCGTCGGCCAGCTTTGTTCTGTTTCCCCCAAGCCTGGTCCAGAGACGCTGAAGGAGTTCTCCAATTTCTTGGCCTACGATGTTGAAATCCCGTTCAACAATGTACTCCAGATCGTTCATACTCTGATCAAGGTCACCAACCGCCCGAGCAGTATCGTGATTCATCCGAATGAGTTGAACGCAGAAAAATTCAAAGTACTGAAGCATCTGGTATAGCAAGTCGTGTGCATGTGTGGTGTCAGCGTAACACCTCTCTGAGCTGATAAACGAGCACCAGAGCCTCGGCCAGAAACTGAGAAGTGCGGAAGATTCAGCTCGCTCAAGCTGAAGTAGAGTTCGTCGAGCAGTTATCATTGACCTGACCGATAGAATCGTAAGTACTTGATACAAGCCTGGAGTGCAGAGCTCACAGTCGAAGTCCTGTTGTCAAACGACTAGCATACTCCTGTAACCGCGCTGCTGCCTTGAGTGAATCCTTCCGTACGATTTCGAGTAGGTCACCAATTTCGCGCCGCGTTGGTATATCACTTCGCTCCACGAGAGCTCTCAAGCTGTTCGCAACGAGGTCGAAGTCTTCAATGTCGCGAAGAACAACTGGCGTATCGAAGATATGGCTGTATACTTCACGGTATCCTGTGAGTATGCCGCTCATGGCGTCGTAAACACGAGATCCGCCATTCCCGCTGGCACCTTGGACATACTAGTAGAGAGAAAGAGCGCATCAGATCTTTCGGGAAATCTTGAAGAGTCTTACACAGAGATCTCACCTCCATTGCATGATGTCCTGGACTGACAGCTGAGCAGAAGGCTGATTTAGATATTAAGGGAAGGGCGCAAATTGGGACAAAGATGGTCGTATGAATGAAGTGAGCCGCACAGGCGCTCAGTAGTATTGCCATTGCTGCAGTGCTCAAAGTGGACGCCAACCGTAGAGACATTGGGGACATGTATAAGGGGATGTTACGAAGACTCCATGCCCTTTATGACTTTTATGGGGACCGCCTTGCCTTGTATTCTTCGAGCTTTTGGCCAACAGTGGGCAACCAATGGGCCACTATCACCTCATGGCTGTGGCGACTCAGATGACATAAGCTCGCCCAATCACCTCATGGTCGCAACCGCTTGCTTTGTCCCTCGTCCAATGGCAATACAAAGGCCACTTGAAAAGGCCACAAATTTTGGTGAAATGTCAAGCGAGTTTGCCCCTTATTTCTCCCCTACTTTCTGCCCCTTCTTCGACTTCGCTGCAGTCCGCTATGTTGGGCATTTCTCTCGATGGCGAAAGTTTTCTTCGCGATGATCCTGGGCTGGAACCACATGGAAGCGAGGACGAGGACGAGTCTCATCTGGGGAGCGAAGATACGACCGATGAGGACTTGTATGAAGAGTCTAAAGAGACCCTTGAAGAAGATGACACGGCGAGCGAGGACGCTGACACGACTGTAGCTGTTAGGGGTCTTGCAGGTGAACACCATCGAGCTCGAGCTTTCATGGCTCCTATGCCCATCGATACAGGGCTAATTCAGACTTGGGCATCTCAAGTACCTCTCAGCCTCAACAATACACCTCCGATGATCATTGATCAGGAGGTCGTTCTGCATCTGGCGCGTGCTCTACCTTCGACAACGCCTAGCCACACATGCCAGCCCATGGACATCGACATCGAGTCAATTCAAGCTCTTCGCAAAGTACAGGGTAATCAAATAGGCATTTCTCGCCAGGTCTTCGACCCAATGCCACTCGACCCGAGCATAATACATGCATTACCATCTGGTCCCCAAGCCGCCTACCCCCCCACCTTGTCGTCTGTGACGCCAATGTCACTCGACCCGAGCATAATGCATGCATTACCATCTGGTCCCCAAGTCGCCTACCCTCCCACCTCATCGTCTGCGACGCCAATGTCACTCGACCCAAGCGTGATTAATGCATTATCATCTAATTCCCCAGCCTTCTGCCCTTCCGCCTTCTCACCTGTGATGCCAATGCCACTCGATATGAGCGTCATCGACACATTACCATCCGGTCTACGAGTTTTTAATCCTCCGATCTTATCGCCTGCAACGCCAATGCCAATCGACCTGAGTGTAATACATGCATTACCCCCTATCCCAACTGTTGACCCTGCTCACCATCTGAGTCAACTCATGGATGTTGATGACAACCTCTTGGCGGGGAACGTCACAGGCGAAGGCAAACATGGTTCCTCTGAATCCGATCCACCTGTCGAACCCATGGCAATTGACTCCAACTTCATCCCTCCTCCCTTTTGTGGGCTCGCTCGTGAGGAGAGGCATGGAGAATCACGGATAGGGTTAATGGATGTCGATATCGAGTTTCTCAACGCCGCAAGGGCCACATCACTCCCAATTCCTGTGCCGACACCGCCAATCCCCGTTGAGGAGGATATCGTTATGTCCCACAGACGTGTTAGCAGTTCTCAATCCGACACTGACACAAGGGCCAACGCTTGGATCGAACACATGACAAGGCCCTACAGGAATGCAGGCAATAATCGAGTCTCCGACCAAAGTGCCCTAGCATCCAACGACGTGATCTTGGTTAGTCCCTCGAGTGTTTTTGTCTCGATCTTGTGGTAACGTTGTTTTATGTAGGCTTCTGCACGACAACAACTAGCCCATGGAGATCCGGTTCGTGATTCCCCAGCTTGATCATGCTTCTTTCTGACATGCGTCTTAGAACGAACCATTAACCAAGAGAGATGGGATTCTGATGGTTTCAATCATGGAACAGAGAACTGCTCGCTCTCGGCGTTCATCATGTAGTTCCTCAGATGACTCCAGCCCAAGATCAACCATCAGGCGCAAGCAGGTGAAGAGAAAAGCCCCAAAGGTGACACATCGTCCGGAGGAAGATGTTACTCTCCATGTGAGATCATACCCATTGACCGTTTCAAGTGAACTAACCCGACTTAGTGTTCCGTTCGTGAATTGGTCCTTGATGCTATGGGAAAGAAGAAAACAGATCCGTTCACCGATCAATACCTCCCCTCTCAGGACGAGATTGATGAGTTTGGGTACAGAAAGGATGCCAGCATTGGTCCTACTATACCCAACCTTCGACTTGATGTCAAGACGACTTCTATCGCAAGTTGGTGGAATAAGTGGGCAGCCAAACTCTTCGTCCCATTCTTCCGAGCAAATGGTGGCATAACAGCCTCTGATCATGATATTAAAAAGGCCTTCAGCACACACCTCTACGCTTTGCATAAACAATATCAAGACTGGGATGCTGCTCGACGTCCTGGCACCACCAAAGCCCAAAATCGAAAGGATAAGCAGCGTGCTGAAGCGCGTGCTACACGCATCCGTGGTGTCCGTCATCTTTCTCAGTGTATGTTTTCCATGCTGATCCAATCAACAGTTACTCATTCGGCGAGCCGATGCATGCAAGACTTACCGCAGTGACACCAGGATGAAAAATTTTCTAGGTGTATGGAAACGGATGACTGTGGACGCTATGAGTGGCGATGAGAGTGATCATGACCGCGGCAAACAGACCTACGTCGTGAGGCGCCCAGCCTGGAGGAGCCAGGAGGCGGAGACCTGGCTCATCGCTCATGATGCACTCCATCTTTCAAAACGATTCACCCCAGATGGGCGTGCTACACCAGGTGCCTTTCCCCGACCTAGAATCCGCGGTGTCGACCGACCCAGTGTCGACGCCAGGTGGCCGACAGGATTACCCATCAACTTCTACGACGATAAATGGCTCAAGAAGCTCAATGATATCGATCGCGCTCAACTGAAAGCTACGGGTCGTGTGGACCTGACTCTTTCTTACGAGATCCAACGGTGCGTAACCCATAGTTGATCCTGTCAGCAAGTGGCTGAATCATGTCATGGCCTGTAGCCTGGTACAGAGGCATAGCCACATCACTTCGAAGAATACACCTCCCTTGCGAGATAACGACCAGTCACTTCCTCCTCGTGTTTAATTCCACCCTGTTGCCTCTAGATTATCCGTCCACCTACCAACAATACAGTTGGCTTATAATAAGTCTTATAATAGGTTATTTAGGATTGAGAATGCTAATTTATAAATATTGCCGCCTATCGCAAATATCATTCCGGATAGGATAATGAGAATATAAAGGTACCTTCCCGCAAGGTACGTCGCTAAAGTTCAGTGAGTATGCAAGTGGCGGTAACAGTGCATGTAGTAACCTACGAGTGGGATCATTACGAGCTGATGTCTTCCAAATTTGGATCCTTTCAGCTGTACCAGCAGCAACCCAAAAAGTGTCAGACTGATAATCGTAGACAGTCTAGTGAGGAGAACGTAAGCCGAGAAAGAATTGGGCTAGATATGAGAAAGTTGCACCGCCATCGAACTTAGATTTGTCCTGTCAGAGTCTCACCAATGATCAATTGACGTCGATGATATGATTTATACTGAACTCACCAGCGATGCAGAAAACTGTAAGTGTGGTTCCCTTGAGGGCACAAAGCCGGGCAGCCCGCCCATTGGAGTTGTTGATCAGCAGTGCACGGGAATTATGAGCGAAGCAAATTGGTGATGAAAAGGATTCGTCAAGCTTCCCGATCTGTGAGATGCAGGCAAATGGATCCATACTGTACACCTCGGTTCCATGCTCAAAGAGAATGGCCAGTCGAGTACCGTCAGTGGAGAGATCAGCACAAGAACTGTTGGTAGAATAGGGTGTGAGAAGGGAACACTTTCAGAAAGACATGGGAATACCTACATTCTTGTCCTCGGCATCAATAGCGTAATCGGCGCAGTCGTTGTGATATCAGTCAAGCTACCAAATGACCATGTTTCAAGTTATTCATCTCGATGACGTTAAAAGTGGACAGAGACGTACAGGACTCTTGAGGACGTAATAGACAGGAGGCTAGGAGGGCTAGTGTGATGCAACCAGAAGATCGCCAGTACCTTCGTATCTTCTGCAATGTCCTGCTGCATTCGCTTGACGAATGACCACTGAAGGGTAGAATTAGGTCAGGTCACATGCGCACCAGTGAGATGACGATAAAACAAACCTCGCCATTATTAGGGGACGGACGGCTCCATATGGTGAGAATGCCTGATCGCTGAGTTGCCAGCCAAAGTCCAGAAGTTGACAGCGCCATTATGTCCATTGATCCACAGTACTGAGGTTTATTGACCACAATTTCCTGGGAGTGGGGTGAGTCTAGTTCTGACCAGATGGAACTGATCGCTTCACTTCAGAATTAATGCGAAACGATACCAGCCAACCGGAGGAAAAGGCAACAAAGAGACCATATTCTAGCCAAGCGATGTGTCTTCCTTTACCACGACCCCGAACGTGGCAACGTTTGACCATGAAATTGCGATGGGTATTCCAGATGGTGACAACGTCCTCGACTACACATGCTAGGTGCATTCCGTCTGGGGAAAATGTCAAGTGCTGTATAGGCTGAATGGGTTGGTTTCCGCATACGAATGTGTGGCTTGGGTTGTACTCGAGCTTACGAGGAGGATCCATGTCCAATCCACCACGGAAGGTAGTGAGGAAAACAAGCAACGGCGGATACAACACCATCTGCCATCACGTGATCCTGCCAAATGCCAATGAGGGTCCAGGGAATCCTAATCCCCAGGTCAATCAAAGCATTCGTCATGCCCGTTGAACGTTTTGCGACGAGTCGCTTTGAAGATATCACGTCGCCAAAGGTGGTTTATAGTGTAAAACCATATGTCGTGTATAAACGCCCTCAGAATAGGCCTCGCTCAACTGTGAGTCGTTGTACCTTTTGCGCTTACAGAAGTCATCGTCTTAATGTCATGTTTAGGACCGGAGCTGGCCAATTTCGAGACTGATTTACGGCTGCATATACATCGTAGCAGTGGTATTTATATCAACGCAGTATTAGAACACCATTATCACCTCAACCCAAGATTTAGGGATCCAACTGTTTGGTCAGCTAAAAGGACTCTGGGCATATCAAGCGTTTGGGCAGGCGCCCGAAGCAACCGTACCTACCCCAACGGCAACTTCGCCGCCACTCATGCAAACATCTATCCCGCCTCTCGAAAACTTCGCACTGGGAGCAAAAATAATCCCAGAGTTTACTTCAGAGACTGTTGGCCTGCCACCCCTGGGTTGGATTTCTTGGCTTCATGTTGCTCTGACTGGCAGGGATACATACGATGAGTCTGCTACCCGGTTGGACTATATCCGGCCTTGGGAATTCCCTGGTTCGCATGGCTGCCTGGCTCTTCGCTTACCAGAAGCAATTCTAGTCACGGAGATCGCAATATACCACCCTCCTGCTCACCTCCTGCCCCTTCCGGATCAGGTAAAGTCTCCCAAAGACATCATCGTATGGGGGCTTGAAGACAGCACACTTTCTCAGGATCGGTTTCCGGGGCTGGCCCCCTCAACATTTCTGCAGAAAGGCCCACTACCGCCTTCCATAAACCCGACTAGCTGGTTTCTACCTCTTATCGAGCTCCAATATCAATCCAACGGGACTAGCCTTCAGCGTTTCAGCGTCCCAGAATGGCAGGTACTATCAACGGATGTTGTATTAATCGAGTTCTTGGATAACATGGGAGGTGATTCGACTTATATTGGACATATTGGGGTTTATGGCACTAGACCACATCCATAGATGTAGTATGGCATACTGCGTACTAGTATATGGTTTTCTTACAATGGACTCCCTTGGTTTAGATCCTTTCGAAAGGGTGACAGTATGAGATCCGGAGGGTTTCCAGGCATATTCTAGATCTCGGTCAAGGATCTCGGGAGTCAA
Organism: Clitopilus hobsonii; assembly: GCA_015708445.2. Taxonomy (NCBI): domain Eukaryota; kingdom Fungi; phylum Basidiomycota; class Agaricomycetes; order Agaricales; family Entolomataceae; genus Clitopilus; species Clitopilus hobsonii. Next base: position 88,218 of record CP068003.1, on the reverse strand, counting down.
AACGTGTAAGTATCAACTGTCATTCCCATTGCCACTGGTTGGATCGGATGAAGGAAATTGGCATTTTAAGAGTACAATCAAGAGGTACACAAGCAACATATGGAATCTAGGTAGTGTAGGGGTCGTATGGTGCAGCGCTATCATGATCAAATTTGAGCAATAGTTATGAATGTGTCAATGGGGTACTTACTGTTTGCGCTCATCCATGAGTTCATTAAACCTTGCAAACTGAGTGCCAAGCATTTTCATCAGCTCCTCTGTAGTCTTAACGTATGAGAGCACTTCATGATGATGGTCTGACATGGCCTGCACGATCCGTGATTCTTGTGAATGGATATTTGAGATGGTGATATCGTGGTTGGTCTTGAGCGTGGTTTGAACATTTCTTTCGACTTGCTTGACGACAGCCTGGTGCTTCAGATTTGCATCTTCCTGAACCCTGTTATACTTCTGGAACGCAGTCAAAAGAGCCTGTGTTTGGGACTCTACACTCTGCCGCAACGTGCCAAGTTCCCGAAGGATCCCTACAAACCAGCCCATGAGTAGTCAAATCTGTCTCCACAGGACGCTCGGACTCACTGTTCGTAATGGTACCTTGGGCGGCATCGCCTGCAGCGTACACAGACGCAAGGGAATCAGTGTCGGAGTAATTACTGTCATCGACGGATTGCGGCTGAGTAGACGATGCAGCGATGGATTGTGTTTCCGACATGTAGGTCGTCTTTGGGGGAACGTGACAAACGCAACGCCTATTATAAGTTTGCTTACCTCACGGACCAGGAAAGGGAATAACTCCGAGGAAGGATTCTCCTTCAGTCGAACAATGTAGGACGTCGCTGGGGCTGAACTGATTTCTTCTGATGGAGTACCATATCATCCTTCTCATCTGAGAAACTTGTATCAATGATTCGGCCTTCATTACCCATTCTATCGCCAGGTTAGACTCCGGGCGGCATTCTGGAGTGACTTGACGTCGGTAATCTGCGCTGCTTTGTTGTAAGAATGGAATATTCCGCCATGCAACCAAATTTGCGCCCCCTGCATCCACTATATGCCTGTTCTCTTTTTGAAGTTTATTGTCACCTGAACCTGATCCTCGTGGCTCCGCTTGTATGACCTGTTCGTCTCCCGTGTGGGGTAGATCCTTCTAAAAGGAATATTGCCTGTATAAGTGCCAGTTTCTCCTTTACCGAGTATCATCGAACTTAGTGAGGGGAGCATAGTTCGAGCAAAGGAAGTGAGACAGTCAAACATAGTGGTAATTAAGGCCCACGGACATCTACAGGAGACAGAACTGGTTTGGGTTTTGCCCAATACCGCTCCAGAGGCAAGGGGTGACTTCCGATAGTGTACTCGTCGAACCTGAGCACCGCACCTGACGTGAGGGAATTTTTTTCAACAAGATCCGTCAAGATTACATGTCAAGCACTAGCTGCAGGATAGATAGATCACAAAGCAGCGATATTATCGTCCACGCCACGGTTGTGCCCTGGTAAAGCGAGCCAGGGCGTTTATGGTCGCCATTTCGGTCCGGAGTTGATTAATTAATTGGCTTCACTCGAGGTTCCGGTTCGGACCAAAGCGTTATCTTCTCTGAGTCATCTCAATCGGTTTCCAATACCTCTCAGCTGCAGGCGTTGTCTGGCCATGTCGATTCGGGAAGAACGGAATTCTACCCTGCAGCGTTCTTGTTTCCGTTGCCATCTGTGGAAACACGGTGGCCATGGGTGTTTTGGGTCGCTTTGACCTTCATGGCAGATTGAGGACAATGCATATGCAGAATTTGGTTTCGACACCTGGCCGTGCACTTTCTGGTGTTGTATCCGAGGTCGTGACACAAGCTGTGCTCACGATTCCCTCATTCCCTCATTTAAAGGTCGAAGTTTTCCGTTTTCTGGTTATCCACCTCGCCATGCCCATTCAAACACGTTCCATGACTAGCAAACATGCGGCTCTGGCAGCTGCAAATGCTAGCCAGTCCAATGAAGTCTCCCCTCTTGACGCTGATTTCGGTGCCTCCGAACCTGCACAACCTGTTTCATCGCCTGTGTCTTCTCCTGCCAGTGCTATCGGCCTCTCCACCTCGGCTGACAATCACGCTCCTAATCCTATCAAAGATTCCGCATTTAACGACAAACTTCAGCTGGTAAGGCTTCTTTCACTTGTGCAAGTGGGTGTAAACTTACGAATTCACGAATCTAGATTCTTGAGGCCGTTCAGCTGGATTCGCGCTGTGATATATGTTTCAACCACTTAAAGCGGCCCTTCTCGTCCGTCTGAAATCTACCATATTCTCCGTGTTAACCTTCTGAACTTGTGTACCTCATAGGACGACCTGTGGTCATGTTTTTTGCACGGTTTGCCTAAGAGACCATTTCAGAGCGCAACTGACTCTCAACCTGATTTCACGCAAATATCTGACCCGCGGTGCCACCTCTACATATAGCAACCAACGCCCGCCCGAGACATCTGCTGAGATTCAGACTCTTCTGCGAACAGTCAGTTACTTCAATCGCAGGCAAGGTGACGGCAAACTATTCTGGCGCATTTTCTCCTACAAGTGCCCGACTTGTAACACTTATATCACCAGAACGCCCACGGAGGTTTTCAAGTTTACGAGGCTACTTCAGGGGCTCAGAGACGGCATATTCAAAGGGTGTGGTGTTCGTGCAGAGGGGAGTATCGTTGCAACCTTGAATGATGATGAGCCTCACCCATCTACCGCGAAAGAAGTATTTCGGGGTCTTTTCATGAATGCAATGTAGGGGAGAACGGACGGCTGCAAAATTCATTTCTATACAAAATAGCGATATCTATAGACACTCAAATTTCACCTCTGATTGGACCTCTATCGAAGCCTCTTGTTCCTAAATACCAAAGAATAAATGGCAGCTGCAATTCTATTCGTCGTTGGTTGAGTGAGGTTCATTCCAGCTCGGAGGCGTGATGGGCAACAACAGCGGTGGTCTGAGTCGACTCGCCGGGAGTCACACGCTAGAACAAATGCAGTATCACCTAGTTGGAACGGACGATCCACGAGAAACCTCACGAAAACACCTTTATGCCATATTCAGTGCGATTCTGCCTCGGCACATTTACGAGATAGGATACATGCAACCCCCGTCAGCACATATTCGGCTGGATTACAGGCCTCCGAAACTTGAACATGCATGATACATCGATGCTGAGCAGCTGAGGTGATTATTTGCCTAGAAGACTAATTGACAAGGACGATGCTATTTAGGTTACTTCTTTATTTCCTTCTCAAACAGGGCATCATCCTGTGTATATCCGTCAATGACAATGAAGTCTGCATGCACTGATTAGCATTCAGAACAGAAAGAATGTCAATAAATCAAATACCTAAGCCCGCGGAAATGCCCGCGACCTTCTCTGGTGTCAGAGGGCTCTCATCAACGGATATCCTGTTCTCGTTGTTGATGACGAAGGAGGCACAAGAGCCGGGTGTCTTGGTGAAATCTCTCCAGAGCTGGGCGAGCTGGACGTCACCAGAGAAGCACCGAGAGAGTGATTTGTAGGCCTCCGTGTTGCGTGATTGTTTCTTCCTACTCCTCCCTTTTGATTCCTTGCAAGATTCACTGTTGGCGAGGAAATGGACGAGGGCTGCTCCCAGGCGGGCAACGTAGGACTTAAAGAGAATAGTACCATTAACCTTGCTGTCCTCGCCCTCCGGGTCATCGCAAACCGCATCTTGATCGTACAGTTCGTAGATGGCAAGCACCACGTGAAGGAGCTGTCGTCCTCGAAGCCGAAAGTTGATTAGACGATATCGTTCAGTAACGGCCTGGGGTGAGGCAGGATTGTTCCAGGCGCTAAGTACATTACCAAGTTGCATAATCGCGCATAACCCGAACAGGCTAACCAAACCATCGAAGGAAGCGAAGTCGGGGAGATGGGTAGGTGCAACACCATATGCTAAAAAGTGGTTAGGAGTGATAGAAAGTTAAGTCTGCACCACACACCCAGCTTTTCACCAGACATGATGTATTCACTATAGAAGGTCAACATTCGGCCGAGGAGCTGAAGACTTTCCTTGACCCTCATTCTACAAAGCATCTTGGAGGGCAAGACGAAGGTATTGAGAACTCCGTACACTGTATCAGTGAGAGTTGTTGTTGCGTAGAAGAGCGTGCAAGTGGCGATCGAGGCTGACGGAATGAAGATGGCGACTGGCGTGTTTGGGCGCAGATAGCTGTAAAGTGTTAGTTTAATCAATAGATCCGTAGGGAGCGGTGAACATACAGTACACTGCCTGCCTCGAGAACAATATCCTCAATACGATACTTCTGTGTATCCCCAAACCGAGTTTCTAGTCCGTGAGATAGGATCTCAGGGCTAGCGAAAGCGTTAGGATCCTTGACTGGCACAGCGATGAACCAGACCTGTGTGCCTGACTTGACATCCACACGGAGACCGAACCCACATCCAAAGACATGAAAGTCAAGGAAGGCCCCTTCTGTAGCACAGAATCCCCATCGCGTATTAGACGGGAAGGATTCCTCATCCTCCTTGCAGAACTCCAAGTTCACTGTTTCCTCAAAGGCGACACGATCAGATGAGCAGGGTATCTTTGGCGTAGGGTCTTCGCTGAGGGAATAATCAAACCCGAGCAGCATTGGACGACATTGAAGAAACATTGAGAACAGATTTTGTTCCTTATCGGGTAAAAGGAAGTCTCGCAGATTTCCCAAAACTCGACATTGCCAGATATCAAGAGTTGGGTCCTGGAGCATAAGCGAGCAATCTAGAAGACGGAAAGGTGAGTGGAGTCCGAAAAGAGCCATACTTTCATACCATAGATTTCTCGGGACCGCTCAAGCGACCCAAACAGTTGCAGGGTGCGATGCCCAAACCCATACCTGCTTTGATAAGCTTTCAGAGTTGTCTCAGACGGAGTAATAACCAGATGTTGAGTAGCCAAGGTCCTGTTGAGACGGTCAGTGCTCCAGGATACATCATAGCTTTCTTCGTTGATGACCAGGAACTGAGAGTCGGAATCCGCGAGCCAGCGGGGATGACCCTGGCGATCATGGCCTAGTCTTGCCAGATGATGAATCTTTTCAAGCGCATCAAATCTAGGTGACTACAAAAGAGTAAGGATTAACCTGAATACCCCAAGAGCGACAGAACATCTCACTTTAAAGGTGTGCTTGATTTCATGCAGTTTGAAGCACCAGGCCTCCTCAGATAGCCATCTGGGAGCATGATATTCCACGGTGGACAACTGGGATGATGTTGGTGCGAGATCTGTTCCTTGTACTTCCTCTTTTTGCATTGAAATGGGTTGTAAACCTGTAAACGTGGGCGTCTTCGGCGACTTTGAGCGGACATTAAGGTAAGCAAGCCCTGGAAACCCACAAATTTCGATGTCAAGTCAATAATGCTCGGGCAGCGTATATTCATAGCCTTTCTGTTTGACAATCCTCTCATCGACTTCGTCTGCGTTTCCACTTTATTCCTTTTGGAAGCCTTCTCAGCGATGCTGACTTTATTGTGGGGCTTGCGCTTGAGCGAATCCCCTGTGCTGGTTGAAGCTGGGTTTGCAGGTTGTGCTATAGTGTGTCCACTCGTTGACTTGGGGTTGACCACGCTTCTGTCAGAGTTTAGCGCCAGGTGCCGTGACCTTGTGACTACTGGAGTCCTAACGAAGGATGTTATTAACAACGAACGCTTGATAGGATGTAGGAACAGCCGTACACGTGTGTTCTTTTGGTATGAAACCATCTTATGTCGGGATCAGAGGCTGTGCTAAAGCAGACATCGAGGTCGTCAAGAGTGGCTGCCAAGGCAGGAATAATTGGCACATTCTCCTTTGCAACCTTCCAGACTAGGCGCCACATATGCATGTCAGCTTGTGTGATTATAGCCGGCCGATCTGGGCCAATTTCTAGCCAGGACTGAGAAGGGAGAGCGGTCAGTTGGAATCCACTTCATCAGCGGAGGTCATCGTACATCGTACAAATCTTGCAAAGATGGAGGCTTGCTATCCATCCGAGTGGCGACGAGAAGAAGTAATGGCGTAAGGAAAAGGGCAATCAGAAGGGGTGCCTGTAGTTCGGAGGGTTTAGGCAGCACGGTAGTTCCCCAGAGATCCTCTGGTGCATCCGGCCACAATTGTCTGATTAAATCCTCGATCTCACAGATTTTTCCAGGCATATCAACCTGTCCCTGATACGTGAATGTCAGTATACGATTATTCTTCCCTGCAAGTGGTGGAAACAGTCTCACCTCCATGAACATGCGTAGATAAAGTACAGCTCCCTCAATATTTGACAGGATCGTGAGGATACTAAGGTTGACGTGTATCGAACACAACCGTAGGTATTGAGTAGGAAGTCCTTTTGGCACGTTCGCTGCCACACCTTCCAATTTTTCCTTGATCGTATTATAAGCCTGCAGCTCTGATTTCCGTGCTTGAATTAGGCTTCGCAGATTGTCCAGTCTGGGGAGAGACTACGGAACTCTCGCCAATCAGGATGACCACAAACTTGGAGGGAGAATTTTGATACTCACTAACGTAGCCGCTACAGAAGAAAGCGCCCTGCTGGACCTCGCTTGACCAATGACACCACTTCTATCACAGGTGGGTATACACTCGGCATCGACAACGGCTGTCCCTACATCCAGTAAGCGGTATATGGACATGCGCTTGATCGCCTGATCCCTGGTTGGTTTGGGGTATTTTGCAGTGTCAAGTGTCCCTTTGGCAAGGTCTTCCACGGCTTCGAGCATGAGGGATTTGGTAGGCAACTTTTCTTCGCTCTCAATCAGTTTTAGGAGATGCTACCGTCAAACAGTGAGATAATGTGCGTGATTTAAAGGCGAGCCTGTGACAATGACCTACCGAGAGACACTCTAATTCTGGAGGGAGAGAAAGGTTTGTATCCTCGAAAATAGAGGTCGCCCAGGGCAGTACATTGAATGCTGAAGTTCCTGGCCTCATTGAGCCTCAAGCTGCAACGGGCTTGATAGTGGTGTTATAGTCGTGGTCAGCTTGTGCCAGTGCGCGATCATCGTTCAGGGACCTGGAACGATCACGTGATTCAGCCCGTGCGGGCTACGCCCTCTCAACGCCTTTTCGACAGAAATTCCACGGAAATGTTGTTTATTAGAGTATTACAGCACGACGGATTATAATTTTGTAGACATATGTATATAGCTAAGAATGCGAGTCATTGTCGTATCGGCGGGGGTGGATTTGAAGATGTATTCCATATGTGCACGAAAGGCCCGCCGTGATACTGTCCATATCGAATGGGTACTCCCCACATTCATCGTCAAAGAAACATCCAACGTGGAGTTGCTGATAGCCAGAGGAGGCTGCAGCTGATGCACTGAACCTACGTGCAAGGGTGCCTAACAAGAAGGCAGGGCCACCTGAGAAACGGCAGCTGAGAGTGTGGAGGCCCTGCAGAAATGGGCCTTGCAACATTCTCGCGGTGCCAGCTCTGTCCAATACCATCGGTAAGCGGAGTACAGTAACATTCGGGGTCAATTGCCCAAGTTCCTCCAGGAAAACGGCATCGATCGCGTATTGGGGATTAAGTGTGTGGTAAGGAGGTGACACTTCCAACCGCTGGAGGGCGCGACTGCAAGAGGAGCGGCGCAAGAAGGAGGTAATTTTTGAGAAGGGGATTTCTTCGGTATTGAGATAGTTGAAACACTCGACACCGAAGCATGATAGGGTGGACCCAGCGGTAAGAAGGTCAATGAAATTCCAGTCTTCATATCGAACTGGCCCGAAAACAAATACGCTGAGATTGGGCAATATAGCTCGATCTCCGGTGAGCACCTGATGACGTGAGCATCCAGGTGCAACAATGAGAGTTGTCAATCTGTATGCATAGGTCAAGTGTGGAAGGACTTGTTGAATGGTATTTCTAGGTGGAGACACGACACTCTCACCCCCACCGAAATCTACTGGGCGACAAAGGACAAGTGCCAGCAGTCGGCTCCAGCGAATCAAATCCAACAATGGAACGTCCAACAGCAAGTTCCATCCAGAAAATGCGAGTTTTCGAAGGAAGGGTGCGTTGTATACGAGTTTTGCAGGAGTGGATCGACCGGGAGGAGTACGAGAACGCCCAGTAAACTGTGTGCATTCTAGATCAAAGGATGAGAGCGAAGTGAGATGCAAATCATCCACTTGAAGAAGTTCGTAGCATGCAGCCAACGAACCCGTAAACTTGAGGGCGGATAGACGAGTTGCAAGGGGTTGCACCAAGGTGTTGATGGTGTAAAGTGTAAGGGAGGGGTCGAATACCGATCCGACATTGATAGAGACCTCAATGGGGCCTTGATTGGCGATGATCTTCCGAGCGAAGGAAATCCTGGATTTCCAGGAAGCGTGGACAGGTGGAGGCGTAGTTGACGCAGGGTGGGCCGCAATGACAATAGACTTCCATAGTGGCCGACACGCGATGGCTACTTCTCTCCAGAGGCGTGAAACCTGGCGTACGGAGATGCATGCTTGAGGTGACTGCATAGGAATCTCGAAGCCTGGGGTCGGTGGTGCCAGGTATTCGAAGATCTTCGAGAGCACCTCGGGTGGAGCAGGTTTGTGCGGTGCAACGGCATTTTCGAGACAGTCGAGGATGTCGGGGTCAATGAGAAGCGTGTGCGGTAGCAGGGATTTTGCGAGAGAAAGCAGGATCCCTCTGACAAATCCGAGGGCTTTTGACGTTAGGATTCGTTCATTTGAAGCACTTGCAAGCCGGATCTCTTCAGCGAAGTCTGGGCTGCAGGCTGCCAGAAATGTGTGTAGCTTTAGAGCGGTGAGGTTTGATCGGAGGACAAGGGTCATTGGTGGGAGCCCGAAAGGTGTGATAGGGTGGAGATTTAGGCGCAGAGTGTTAGCGGTCGCGTCAAAGACAAAGAAATTCTGGTGAAAGGCTCTGGTGAAAGGCGAAGCCCAAAAGGCTTTGGACTGATTGACACGTGATCTGAGTGGGGAGGGGGCAAGTACGGCAAGCACAACGCATTCTTGGGGGCTAGGGAGTGGCGGATTGGGGCGCATGCTTGCAATCGTTTTCGAGCAGTGACTTTCGGGAAATGCCATGGCCAACGGCCCTCTAGCTTGGCTGTCGTTGCATCGATTGGTGACCTGTGGGTTGGGGAGCATACAGCTCGCGAACCACCAATTCTTGTACGAGGATCAGAAGATTCGTTCTCATTTCTAGCAGTCAAATAGATGTAACCGGTTCCTGCTGAAAACTTCTCGTCAGCCATGGCCCATGAAGCACGATGGCCGGTAGACGAAGAGCTACCAAACACACCTTGTACCCGTCGCAGTACCTCATTCCTATCCGGCTCGTTGTTCCATTTCGCCCACTTCTTGTCTTTCCCCTTATGTGGCCGTTTTGCAGTTCCATTAGACGCCCTCGTGAATACACCCGAGGTGAGATCGGGCGAATAGCTGAGAGTTTGAGCTGCACCGTGTTCAAATGGTAAAACATGAACTTGAAATGTTGCGAGGAGGTTGATTGCGCTAGAATGAGAATAAGTCAGCATGACAAGGCGAAGTTAAAGGATAGAAAGTGGTCGACTTACACAGGGATTCTCTGACTTCGTCATCCAGTTCCGGCGTAAAATATCTCAGGTGATATGATCTACCTTCCTTGTTAGTCCCCAATGAAAGACCGAACGTAGATGCCAATTAGGGGTATAGTGTAAGAATGCAAATCCCGATACTCCCTAGAGCATCCCGGAGTTCGATGAGGAAGTCGACTCAAGAGGACGTTCAAGTTGCACTGGCACCGCCTGATTTCCGAAATGAATCAATGACTCAACAACATGTGACCACTTGTGACCACCGTGACATCATCTGGATCTCCCCACTACCAAAATTAATCCACCATCGCTTTCTCTTTGGCCTTCACCCTCTTCATCCCCAAGTCCAAAAGCGGGCATTCATTCTACTACTAATTCTCACGGCGTAGCAGATGGAACCTTCAAGAGGTGAGATATACTGTTCCAAATGTCCATCTGAGTCACTCTCGATTTCATCCTTTGCCAGATTCTCGAAGCTCTCAATCCAGAGCCAGGCTGACAGTGATAAGCACGGCCGTATCTTCGAAATGCTGCGACGGACACCCATGATATTCAAGAAGCGCCAAGAAACACCGAAAACTCGCAGACCCTCAAGGAAGTAATTGAACATTTCAGTCAATTTCCGGGAGCTACCAACCTCAGCTGGCATATTGTTTCGTATCGTTGCCCTGTACGGAGTACGTTACTCGTGCACCCACCCAAATCTCCGAAGTTCAGGGATCTTCTCCAAGACATCTCCTCCAGCTTAGTCAAGGGAGGGTTACACATTCGAGTCCCGAAGTGACAAACTCGGAACGATATCAGGCTTCGTTTGAATCTCCACTATCATATTAGGACATGGCATGTTTCGCAGGAAGCATCTGCTTGTCGAACCTGTATCGTAACTCCAGGGTATGCACCCATGTGTATGTTCATCTTGAAGATATCAATATACCTCCCTCCTTCGCTCTTTTACGTTTCATCGTTCAGAGTATTCGGCCTACCCAGAAGCTTAAACCTGTGAATGCGGCTCTCAAATCCTCGTGTAAGCTATGGCATCTCCTTCGAGATTGAACCAATGCAGGCGGGTGACCGTAGCTATAGACGTGCTAGGCAGAAAACCCAAGGCGCCCAGGTCCTGATCGGGATATTGATGTGATTGTTGTGAGCACTGAGCTTTTTGATGCACTAATCCACCACCATGCCCATATGTACGTGCAGTCATTGTGCCGACGTCTTCCTTCAGGATCGCCTACCTGGGGAGCCTGAAAAAGGGAAGAGAGTCAGCTATTACGAGAGAAAAGTGCATCGCCGGCAAGAACGCGGTCAGGCGTTTTCTGGATCCAGTGACGACGACTCGCCGGACGATTCTCTCGAGGATGATCAGCCCGATTATTGGAACGATCGGCAGTCTTATCACAGAGAGAAACCCAGCGAAGACGATATGGCTCATAACTCCCTCAACGCGTTGCTACATAGGATCGAGAATCAACTCTCCCAACTCTCGGCGTCAAATCACTATCAACCAGGTTCTCTGGTGTTTGCAGATCCTCCTTCGAAGGCGGGAACTTCACCACCTCGTAAACCAAACCTTTCAGAGGTAGCCCCCACCAACACTGGACTCATTGGTTATAAGAAACTCCTAGAAGGTCATCAGGAAGCTCTTTCTCATCTTGAGACGACGTGTCCGCACGAGCAGCTCCTTCGCCTAGTAGCGCTAAAGCATAACATCGCCCTGCGTCTTCACGACATCCGTTCGCTTGTTTTGAAGGAATGGGAGCTACAGGCATGCCGGATACAGGATTCTCAAGGGAAGATAATCGTGGTCGCGCGTATGTTTGTCCTTTCCGTGGTTGAACTGCCCCTCACTCTTAGTCTCAGCCTCAGCCACCCGTTTCAAAGATTCCGATCCTGTGCTCCTGACGGTGTACCTTTTGACCTGCATCCTACACCTTCTATGCGGCCTAAGTATGGAACAATGTGGATTTGTCCTCCATACGACGCGGTTGTTAATCAGCCTCATTCAAAATAGAGGCACTCCCGAAGGACATCCCGTTCACGCAGCAACCTCTTCTACAACCACTCCACACATACCCTTGGACCTACGCACAGTTTTCAAATCAATGAACATGGATCCCAAAGTGACTTCCTTCGTCTGCTGCCCCCGCTGCTTCAGCCTCTACCGTATTGACCCTACCAATGACGAATCCTACCCAGAATGGTGTATCAATAAGGATGCTCCCGATTCCGATAAGTGTAATAGAACGCTTCGCCATTTTCGCCGAGATAAGGGTGTCTGGATACCATCCCGAGAGATGCTTTTTCGTGACATCAAAGAGTGGATAGGCATTCTCTATAGCCGACCTGATTTGGAACCGTTTCTTGACCGCACGTTTCGACCTCTGGAGGAAAATTTATCATTGGACGAAGAGGTGTTGGATATCTGGGATGCTCCCGCCCTCCGCTGCTTCAAAGGGATGGACGGTCAACCTTTTCTGCAGCGCCCAGGCACAGAAGGTCGTCTGGCTCTCTGTCTCAATCAGGACGGACTTAACCCTCACGGAAATCTCATAGCAGGCAAAAAGGTTACAATTGGCGCCATATATCTTGTATGCCTCAACCTCCCACCAGCGCTTCATTACGAGATCGACAACATGTGCCTAGTAGGCGTCATTCCTGGACCTCACGAACCTTCCCGCCATCAAATGAACTACGTCTTAGCACCAGTTGTCCAGACACTCAAGGTGCTCTGGATAGAAGGGATATACCTAACTCAGACATCCTCTCATGTGTATGGTCGACTGGTTCGTGCAGCACTGGTCATTCTAGTTTGTGATCTGCTTGCAGCACGTCAAGTAGCCGGCTTCGCACAACACTCGCATACCTTCTTTTGTCATTTATGCAAATTGAAGTTTGACGATATTTCCAACCTGGACTTCCAAAACTGGCCATTTCGAACGTATGAAGAGCACACTGTCGCTGCCCAGCAGTGGAAAACAGCTACCACAGAGGCCGAGCGCGAAGACGTATACAACGAAAACGGCTTACGATGGTCGGTGTTAATGGAACTGCCATACTGGAACTCTGTCAAGGCCACTCTAATCGATACGATGCATTGCTTCTTCCTCCGCATGCTTCCTCACCATTGCCGTGAGGTTTGGGGTATGGATATCAAGTTGGAGGATGGGGATCCGCTTTCCACATCAAAGGTCAAGGCCCTTTCGGAGGCTCAAACAATGCACGCCGTTGGTGTACTTAAAACTGGGACTGATCAAGAGGTAGAAGCATTACCAATCCGAGCTCTAAAGCATCTGTGCCGCGATGCCGGTTTACCCTTTGGTGGACGCAAGAAGAGCCCACTTATTCAGTATCTTAAAGCCCTGGTACGCCATCTTTTGTAAATCTTCCGGTGACACAATGATCCAACACGAAGCTATAGAGGTCCGAAAAGTCCTGGCCAATTCCGAGATCAGATAGCCTGCTACAAACGTCTTTTGCTAATCTGTCGATCGACCGCCATCCAAACCATGGACAGCTGAGTATTGAAGCTGTGCTCCAGCTTTATCATAGCGCCACCAAATCCACGCTATCCTCCCAATTGAAGGGGACCCTTGTCTTTTTGGCAACAATCATCTGGAAAAGTCGTCCAAGGGATGACTTCGAGGCTATGACTAAAGCTGATTTGGCTCTCCAAATCAACAACCAGGTATATCCTTGTACACCCGTTGCTAGCAGACTGGTTTGCTCATACAACAACTCAGCGGCGGATTGACGGTATTCTGGATGAGCAGTATAAACTCAACGCCGAGGATTCTCGCAAGAAACACAAGCTGACTGCTGTATTGGGGCACAACATGCTCAAAGAGGTGCGAGGCGATATGAACCTGCTCAGCACGCCTACCTGGTTCGACACGGCACCTGCTCACCCTGGCGAGGCTCGTTGGGGGAAGTTCAATGCAGCGCAGTGGCGAGCATTCTGCCTGGTCCATCTGCCAATAACTTTGATCAGAATCTGGGGAGATAAACCAGAGGGCAGTCGCGAGCGACAGATGCTCGAAAACTTCATGCATCTCGTTACGGCCATTAACCACGCAACGGCGAGGGTCATGACACCAGCACGGATCCAGTCCTATGAATACCACATGCACAACTATCTCAAAACCTTGATCCAACTATACCCTGGAACAGCAATCACGCCATATCAACATCTCTCGCTTCACTTGGGTAGTATGCTACGTGACTACGGCCCGACTCATGGCTGGAGATGCTTCCCGTTCGAGCGCGCTAATGGTCGGTTACAGCGAGTGCCCACTAATAATAGATTTGGTTTGTTCGACTCTTGTACCTCTTTCGATTTATTACTCATTCACCCTTATCTACAGGGGAACTGGAGCAAACGATTCTCAGGCGATTTACCAACATTCAAAATCTTCATCTCGCCATTCATCACCAATTTCTACCCCCTTCTGTGCATCAGCTCATACCAACGTTCATCAAAACGTTTAGCGCTGATGTGCAGGGCAAGATCGCTGGCACAAACGCCCTCTTGTTTGATGAAACATTTCAGAAAGTAGACGACCATGTGACTTGGGATGCATCCGAGGAGGTTTTGCTTCCCTTGAAAGAATACGAGATGTTCGTTCGACACTGCAGCGCAGCAGTTGGAGGTGGGAGTGACGGGTCGCAAATCCCAAGGAAGGTGTTCTATCGATCACATATCAAACTAGCTGGCCGACGATACGATGCAAGTACTGCATCAAAGAGCCGTTGGGGGCTTCAAAACAGCTTGGTGCTTTTCCAGGCGTCGGGGTGCAATGATTGGAGCGCTGGCCAGATATCTAAGATATTCTCACAGCGTTCGGGAAGGAACCAAGAAATATGCCTCACGTTCCTCGTGCTGGACATTTTCGATCCTCTTCCTTCCGAACAGGAACATCTGGATTCATACCGTACATTCCCCCCACTTGGAGGTCGTCTTTTTCTCAGCACAACCTCAGCTGGTCAAGTCATTGTAGGTCTCGATCAAATTATATCTCAGTGTGCTACTCTACACCGACAGATTGATGGCATTGATGAACGTTGCATACATGTCATACCACTACTTTAACTTTTATTGAGTTGCTTTGTTTTCTCAGCTGCTCAATGTATCGCCGGTGCATTTGCCTTCTGTGTTCCGTGAGCACCAGAGAACCTACAGACGCAGGACAGATAGAAGGGAGCTCACCCGAGTCCTTATGGAGAATCTTCTCGTCTTGTCGGTTGGGGAGACACAGCGAACTTCGAACACTGTCTTGTTCCTTGATACGCTTTCGTAAGGTTTGAAATTCCTGCGGATATAATGCTGATCAGAAGTTTCTTCCAGCTAGTGCCTAAGGCTCTTACCTCACAGGCTTCCTCGTAGAATGCCTGCATCCGTTCCAATTCTAAAATCAACGCATCACGATCTGATTCAGGCTCCACACGATCTGGAAATGTCGTGACAAGGATGAAGCCTTCGTCTACTGACTCAATCAACGGTTCTTGGCTGTTGCTCATGGTAGTAGCAGGATCAGGGACGAAGTGGATACGGGGTTCAACCAGCTCACAACCCGACCGGTTTATATGCCACTCTAAGGGTGGCCGATGGGCCATTCATCGTCATCCACGCGCTGGGAGACAATGGTGAATCCGATTCACGGCAACAAAGCGTCCGTGCATTAAATTTTAGATGAGCGGCCATGTGGGTGCAAAGCGACCTCGGCCGCCTGAGGGCAGACAGAATCGAGCGTGGATCACATATGTCATTTATATATACTCGATGTACCTGAAATGTCCTTTTACGCTATATTACCGTAGACTCAAGGTCCTTCCACCTGTTCGTCTCCAGACTCTTGAATTGCACCTCTGACTGTCGTGACCAGATCGCCTGCAGCGACGATGTTCCTTGGTTGGCCAGGATGCAGTCTGCATAAGGCACACTCATGTGGCCATCTCTGGATGCACTGCGCACAGAAGACATGGCCACATTCCAACCTGCATGTATCCAATGAGCCGCTTTGTTCAGATCCACGGACTTCTAAGCAATGAAACTCACACCTGGGGGGGTTCCATTATCTCGTCACAGATGCAGCAGTTTAGGAAGAAATAGAGGTCCTTCCATATCTATACAATTACTTGAGGGCGCTTGGAATACATTAAAGGAAGGGGAAAGTTACCTTTGCTGCAGTATCGTAGACCTTCTTGTTGACGAAGAGTTTCTGGAGAGGATGAGCCAATATAGGGGTCAGCAGAATGGCCTAGTTTACCTGCTTTACGGCGGCCAACTCCTCTCGGTACTCCAAACTCTCCGAGGTTAGTCGCTGGATCTCAGCGTGCATACCATCGTGTTCCTGATGTTCGATGTTAACTTCATCCTCCGTCTGAGAGGAGTACACTCACTTGTTTAACAGCAAGTCGGAAATCATTGTACTCAGTCTCGATTCTTGCGAGTTGATCTAGAAGGCGAGCATGGCCGCGTTTGAGTTGTGCGTTTGCGGCATGAAATTTCTGGATATCGCGAGCGTATCTTTTCACGGTCTGGTACAGCCAGTCAGCCGCCAAACGATCAGAAGTCAAAGAAAACAGGTGAGGGACAAACTGACTGCCTGTAGTGCGTGAAGCTTCTCCTCGTCTTTTTCACTCGTTGCTCTACTGGGAGCATCGCTCAGAACCTCCATGCGGCGAGTCTGGTAGAAGGCTTCAGTCAGTGTATTCAAAGCAGACGGGAAGGAGCACAAACTCTACCGCCAGCATTCAAGAAATCCGCTTGACCAGAGCACCCTATGTGGACCTCCGCCTTCCAATTTCCGAAGTCCTCGTGTGGCGGCCCGGGAATGCTTGATACGTTATGTTGAACATTAATCGCGAACTGGACATGGCACTCCCCGTGATTGTCGCCAGGTGTCCGATAGTTCGCAGCGTTTGCATTGTTCGAGAACAGAATCGACGTCTCTAGAGCTGACTGCATTTACCCTGAGCAACAGTAGTTCCATCATGAGCGCAACAGGGGTTTGGGGATGAAAGAGCCTGCTCACCGAGAACCTTGTGCTATACCGACCGCGATGTACCAAAGATAGAGAAGAGAGTAAGGTTGAAGCACGATTAGGGCGAACGAGTTGCCTTTATGACGAATTTAAAAGAGTGATGAGCAGGCATTCATAAGCCGAATGCTTTGACGTTGGATGGCCTGGATGGCCATGGTCAAAGCGAGCCAAACGATAACCCTCAGGCCCGAGTCGGCCGTGACAGTAGAAGGTAAGGCACATCGACACGTGACGAGGAAATGCGTCGCGTCAATGGCTGCTATGGGCGACCTTAACCTTCCGGATAAATTCGCACCTCTGTGTCGGAACTATGGCAATTCTGAAGTTCCTAACGGGTGCCCTTATTTCCAGCAATTTAAGGCTGCAATCAACACTCTTGTATTCACCGTATGCTAGAGGAAGATTTCTACCAGAGTTAACTCCTCCGAGTCTGAGTACTGCTTAATTCAACAAGATAATAAAGCGCATGATCCAGAGCAATACATCACGATAATAGATATATTATAAGTAACGTTCAATATTAGGAGAAAGGGCGTGGAGCTGAAAGTTTACACCATACTGAGAAGAGATGTCAGCAGTCACTGCTTCCAAGTCAAAGGAATATCCGTAGCATTCGTCGTCGAAGCAGCACACGTCTTGGAGTTGCTGGCATCCGAATGCAGCCGCAGCGCCTGCATCAAAACGTATTTCCAAGGAAGAAATGATATCCATCGGATCTCCGAAAAAACGGCACCACAAAGTGCGGAGATTGCGGAGAAGCAATCCTTGCGAAATCCGGTCTATACTGGTTTCGTCCAGGACCATTGGAATCCGCAACGTGGTGAGATTGGGCATGAATTGGCTTATATCCTCCAGGTAACCTGAATCAACTTCGTAGAAGGGGTTGAAAGTATGTTGTGGCGGAGAAACATGGAATGATAGAAGGGACTGTTGGCAGGAAGAGCGCTCAACAAATGAGGTGATATACGCAAATGGAATATCCTCAAGGTCATTGTAGTTGATGCAAAGAGCACCAAGAAATCTCAGGTTGGGCCCGGCTGTGATGCTTCTAAAAATATCCCAATCCTTGTAACTTGTCGCCTCGACGGCCAGGGATCTGAGATTTGGAAGCAGAACATGTTTGTTATCCCAAGGCTCAGAATCCAGACCGAGCCCAGGTGTGACAGCAAAACTCGTCAAGTTAGCGGCCTGAACCATGAAAGGTAGCAGCTGCTTGTGTGTCACCGCCTGTCTATGTCCCCTTTCAGTCGCAGTTCTCTCCAAGTTGATTGGTTGGCGAAGGGAAAATTTGGTCAGATGTGCCCATGGGATCAACTCCAGAGGCACTGCATGCAGCAGGAGATTCCAGCAAGAGATGGTAATCCTCTGCAAGCACGGTGAGCACATGAGCATGGTCGGTTTGACGTGAGAGTGTTGACTGGTTTCGGCAAAAGCACGAGGGCCTTCCGAAATATGACTGACGTCTAATTCAAGGTGGCGAAGGGAAGGGAACTGTGAACCATCAAATTGAAGGAGGTAGAGGCACGATGAAAACGGGGCGGTAAGGATGAGGTTAGATATGCGAGCGGCAAGGGGCTTCACAAGTTGATTGATTGCGTAGGGGGCAAGGGAGGGGCCAAAGCCCGACCTTGCGTCGATAGCGATATTGACAGCTCCCCTATGGGCAACGATGGCTCGGGCGAATTCGACACGCTTCATACAAATAGCGCGGGTTTCCTGTGAGCCACTCATCAAGTTGACACCCAACAGGACCGTACTCCACAGAGGAAGGCAATCCATTGCTACGACTCTCCACCGGTGGCAGACTTGCCGCAGAAGCAGGCATTCCTGTTGAGTGTTTGCCGGAATACAGAGTCCATGTAGGTTTTTTGCTTTGCCTGTTGGTCGGAAATACTTGAAGGTTTCGAGGAGTATCTCGGGGGGTATGCGCTTGTGTGGGGCTATGGCGACTTGAAGGTGGGACAAGGCGTTGTAACTCATCAATGACTTGTACTTGAGTAGTCGGATCGAAAGGGGGATCAACTTGTCTTTGACGATACGAATAGCTGCGAAGGAAAGTGTCCGGATATTGGATGCACTTGCAAGGCAAATATCCTCGATGAGGTCGGGACTGCAAGCCTGCAAAAATGTACGAAGCAATGCTTCTGTAAAGCTTTTTTGGAGTATGAGAGACATGAGAAGGTAGTACTCTTGTGGAGGTCGGATAGACGAGAAGTTGCAGTTTGGATTGAGAGAGGACAAAGGATAAAGGACAAAGGACAAAGGAAGACTAATGTCGGCGAGCACGTGATCGCAAATATCACGAATACCGATTCATGAGGGCAATCTCTGAAGCTCCTGCTCGCGGACGCTTGAGGGGGCTGTACATTAGCGGAATGGTACTGATACTCTTGACGACCTCTCCAAGCCTGTTCCATACTGGAACTATCTGCTATCAGCCTTCATGACGAGTGTAGGGATGGTCAGCCAAGTGCGTAAGAGGATAGGAAAAGAGGCCATACATTGACAACTACGTTCCGCATAGGCTCCTAGAATCATGGTTGAGTGGTGGGAGAACCAGAAGCGAGGCTTTTGAGGAGGCTATAGACAACAGGTTGTGAGTGATCGGTACGATAGCCTGGCCAAGGGAAGTGAAGATCTTGGGAGAAGAAAACCGAGAACCGAGAAAGACCTCGTGAAAACCAAATTCTTCCAGATTAACGACTTCGTAGAGATCATCGTGCCACCTCAAAGGTGGGTTCGAGCAGCATAGTAACGCCATGTCATTAACTTCACTGAACGAGCATCATGGTTAGCGATGGCGATTCAACATACAGGATCAACCAGAAACCACCGACATCATGTTATCGGCAGCCTCCCAGCAATCCTCTTGCTAGTATCCGCTACTCAACCAGTTAGGGAACCTCACTTAGTTCGCCAGACCTTGATAGCATCCGCTTGTCCTGCCATGTTGTCGATTTAAAGGCGCTTGCGATAGAGAGCCGGAAAAAAAACGCACCAGCGTGGAGAACCTTCCACTGACTTCGGCATTCCCGAAACCTTCGACTAATGATCTATTAATCGAGTCTTGCGGCTGGTATTACATGACGGGAGGATAGATAGACATGGGGAAATTAGCGACTTGGACGGTGGCTGACCACAACTGTCACGTGATGTAGCCGTCGCAGGCTGCCTTAGCTTGAAGCCTACGACTATTTCGTACTGGAAATTTGGTGCAGAAATTGGTGGGGGTTCATTGATTCCTGGGATAGCAACTCATGGATTGTGTCGAAAGACTGTATCGAGCGTGTGAATGAGCGAGAAGAAATAAATGATGGCGCATGCCTCACCTATAATCGGTGTTCGATACATCCAATGTTCACCCTTGAAAAATGGTTTGAAGGTATTCATTGGAAAATACTTGGCGAAGTTCCGGTATGCTGTGGAGCCCAAGGGAATGCCTCCGAGAACTGACCGGAAAGAACTGAAGATGCCTATCGTGATCAACAAGGAGCCAATGCTATCTCGATGCTATGGAGGAAGAAGAATACACCATGTTGGGACTGAAGGTCATCTTGTCGTCGTCTCGATGATAGAACTTGCGTCCCAGATACATCAGCACGAAGTAATTAGTTCGCGTATACGACATATAAGGGCGGGTGTTATCCCTACCGCGTCGGAGTCATGAGAGAGTAGACGCTACGTCGTTATGCTCGAGGATGTGGCTAAGTTCCCGAGGCAAGAGGCGAGTGAAACGTCAAGAACCAAAGCCTACGACTATTTCATAATTCGTTCAGTCCAAAGTTTCAGCGATCTGTCCGTCAAGAACCCTATTACTCTACTTAAATACATCTGACATGTCAGGATTACGGGATCATATGTAACTTCTCGCTTATCTTCAACCTCAGCCAAAGAGGCTTACGTCGGGCTGGGACGCAGGTCTGTCCGATGAAGTACACATGACTACGACAAATACTACTAGTACTGATTCGTTTGTTATAGATCCAGACGCGATCCTCCAGGACTCGGATTTCATCGAAGTCCGAAAATTCATTCTATTACGAGCAGCCAATACATTCAAATACATTCAGGAGGGTAGTAACATATCTTAATTTAGTCATTATACTCGCGAGGATGAATTTCGAATATCATGTTGTACCGTGAAGAAATGTTCGTCGCGAAGCCCTCTAAATCAAAAGAATACTCGGAACATTCATCATCAAAGCAGCACACGTCTCGAAGTCGTTCGCATCCTATGGAAGCTGCAGTGTCTGGATCGATTCGCATTGCTAAGGAGGCAATGAGGGCAGTAGGGTGTCCGGAAAAGCGGCAGCTTAAACTTTGGAGATTACGAAGCAATGTGCCTTGGGAAATTTTTGCCAGGCCAATGGAGTCCAGCACCATTGGAATGCGCAACTTGGCAAGGTTTGGCATAAGCTGCCCGACTTCTTCCAGATAGGCTGAATCGAATTCGTAGGAAGGATTGAACGTGTGGCGGGATGGAGAAATGTAAAAGGATAGAAGCGATTGTTCGCAACCCGAGCGCTCTATGAAGGAGGCCACATGGGCAAATGGGATAGCCTCGGCGCTATGATAACCATTGCAGCGAGCACCAAGGAATACCAAAGAGCCCCCTGCTGTGATACTGTCAAAGAATTCTCAATCTCGGTAATGAGGGATCTCGAGGCCTAACATTCTGAGATTCGGGAGGACAAGATGTTTGGCACCTTTCAAAGATTCGGAAAGCAGGCCGAGGCCGGGTGAAATGACGAAGACAGTTAGGTTGACTGCTTGAACCAAAAACGGTAGCAGATCCCTATATGTTATCATTCTTACATGACTTGTATCGCCTAAGGTCACTTCCGGATCGACCGGTTGGCGAAGAGATAGCCTACTCAATTGTGCCCACGGGAGCGAACCAGGGTCCACAACTTGCAAGAAGATGTTCCATCGAGAGAGGTAAAGTCCCTGCAGGCATGGTAGATGCCCTAGCAACGTTGAATTGCTGAAGGAGTGGGAAAGTGTCTGATATGCAATGCGCTGTATATCTGCGTGGACGTAGTTGCATTCGAGTTCAAGAATGCTGAGGGAGGGGAAAAGGGAACCATCTAGTTGCAGTAGGTCCAGGCATGAAGCGAAAGGAGCTGTGAATATAAGCATAGATATGCGAGTGGCAAGGGGCTTTACAACTCTGCTGATGGCGTAGGGCGCAAGGGAGAGGTCGGGACCCCGACCTACATCTATAGAGATACGGACGGGTCCCTTCTGGGCGACGATAGCATGGGTAAGTGAGATACTTGATTCCCATGTGGTTCGAGTCACTTCGGAATCGATAGAAGGACTGCCTGAACCAGTCAATATGTCGGCAGAGAGGAGGATTGTATCCCAAAGAGGAAGGCAATCGATTGCCACTTCTCTCCATCCATGGCAAATCTGGCGAAGAGTAATACAGTCCTGCGGTGACTTTACAGGGACTTCGAAACCTCGGAGACCCTGTGCCTCACCCGTTGGGATGAGATACTGAAAGATTTCAAGGAGAATCTCTGGGGGGACGCGCTTGTGTGGGGCAATGGCCACCTGAATGGATGCCAGAACATCATAGGTCATCAGCGGTTGGTATTGGAGGAGCGATACGGAAAGAGGAAGCAGTGTTTCTTTGACGATCTGGCGTAGTTCTGAAGAAAGGCCTTGGGTGTTGGAGCCACTGGCGAGGTAGACGTCATTAGCATGGTCGGGAATGCAAGCTTCCAAGAATGCCCGAAGCATAACTTGAGAAGTCAGCGATCGGCGTATGAGAGACATGTGAGAGGGGAGTGAAAGCGAAGGAATAGATGTTGAGTTGAGGGACAAAGGCTTCTTGGGCCGCTCTTGTACGGTCAGGACACGTGATCGCGGATATGGCCATGCCATCTCGGATGGCATTCCTCTGCTTTCGCGGATTTTGCCCATCGTTTCGCAAACAAGCCTCCTTTGTTGCCCTTCACGCCTTGAACCTCGAGAGGAGCCTCACGAGGAGTGGCGACTGGTTGACTAAGCCGCCTCGTCTAATTTTGAGAAGGCTTGATGATAGTCAACCGATTGATAGTTGACAGCGAGCACGAAGAGTCGTAGTAGTGACTACTAGAGACAACAGCTCGGGAATTTTGAGATGAATACAAGAGCACGTTATGGGCGGTTGTGTGAGAGAGAAGCTGGATTGTTTGGAGATAGGTGAATGGAGGGTAAAGCGAGGACTGGACTTCTTCATGTAAGACCTATTGGCTATAGCATTGGTCCGAGCCATAGAAGTATACGCCCTTTGGTTGCAGGAAAAACATATGAAGATTAATTGTATGAGATCGCCGATACTTGATACTTACCCTTCATCCTGCTTGAACTATCTTTCTCCTGACCGTGTCCTGTTCGCTGTGAATTGGTGCCGTCCACTCTTGAATGAAGCCCCACCGCGGGAGTTCGTAAATAGATGATAATATTCTAGGTTCATCCGACCAATTTCAGTTTCATCACAAGGAAGTTCTGTAGCATGTGAAGGGAAAGCGGCCGAATGGCGAAGGCAATCGAGTAGTCTGGGCAAAAGGTCATGAGAACTGGAGAGTTGGATCACTACTCCAAGCAGAAGAATTCCCACGACATATAACACTGAAGTCTGGAATACAATCACGGTCCAACCTTCAAGTTGCCTCAGCCATTGGCATCCGAATCTTGTCATAAGTATCATAATAGCATAAATGGCATAGTGTCGACATAGGTAAATAATTCACGAGGTAAGGGAGACTCTAGGCGGCAACACGGTGGAGGCGTATATCTTGAGAAAGCAGGTCAGCGAAAGAAAATGCAGGAATGAAAAACTTCCCCGTACCATAGATGACAACAGTTCCTATCGGTAATCTGTACTCCTCTTTGTAAAGGGTATAATAGACCTGGCGATATCCATTCTCTCGCATGCCGTCAACGCCTGGTGTTCCGACGAGGCCATATTCCAATTCTGCAGATCCGGGGATTAGCATTGATGAAATCGACTTGTACAATCTGTACCCTTACCAGGATTGATATGGCCCTGACCAAGGATGGCCGATTTCGAAATCTGAAGGACAATTGCAAGGATTAGCTTCACGTCTCGGAGAGGAACCATGACTTACCCAGCAACCTAGCAGAGGGGAAGGGGACGAATGGTTGGCGTTGCCTGGTCCTGTCCGAATGTAGTACTCGAAGTCGACGCGACTGTTAATCATTGCTGCCAAGCCGTCTCCAACTGTGCCTTCTCTAATGGTGGGTCGAACCGACGGGTTGCTTTCCGAAGGCGTGAGCGGAGTATGGGCTGGATTGGGGACGTTCATCTGCCCCACGTTATGAGATGTGGTGGTTGAAGATGACAGGCCAGGAGGGACGGAGGCGGGTTGGCCAAAGGTGAAAGCATGGAGATGAGCTGGAACGGCTGGTTGAGGGAAGGGAGCGGGAGGCGTAGCGTTGGGTGGTGCCGTGGAAGTAGATGGCGCCGTAGTTGGAGGAGGAGGTAGAGCCACCAACCCATGTGGGGGTTGAGCAGGAGGGGGCATGAGACTGGCATCTTGTTCAGGGTCGGTCGCAGCCTTAGTTGACTTCCTGCGTACTTTCGGACGCTTGTTCGATGCTGTTTCTTCACCAGCTTCAACTGCGGGTTCACGCCTCTTCAAACCAGCAATCCGAGCGGAAGATCGCTCACCAGTAGTGGCCGAAGAAGTCGAGCTACCAGTACTGGCAATGCTTGCAGCTGAGTCGGCTTGGGTTGGAATGCGGGTATTCTTCCTGCTTGTGGGGAGTGTCGAGAACTTGGTGAAGGCGTCGTTGACACGCTCCTCGAGAAGTCCACCAAGGCCTTGAAGGACTCCACTAGTCTTCTGTGAGTGGTTGATGATCGCATCAAGCTGCGCTGCAGTCGGTACAAACGATATGTAGTTTCCGCTCAGGCTAATGCCACTACGTTTTTCTATGAGTCTGAGCTCAAAGAACAAAGGGTGATTCCTTACCAAGGGCCATCGGAAAATATCTCACATTTGACGTCGGCGGGGAGGATGATGTCGACAACAGCGTGTTCATTCTGTATAAATAAGTCAGTGACGAATAACAAAGGAGTTAATTCAGGTACCTTTTCAGGTGATAGAACACAAAGGACCACGTCTGGCGTATCCTTCTCAACATGGACGTTGTCGTTGGCCTCGTCGAAACGAAGCTTGATGGAAGTTCTCTTAAGCCCGCCGTCGTCTTCAAAAGAAGCAATGCAGACATTCGAAATCTTCAAAGGGAATTTTGGTGAAAGGGAGATGTTCGATCTGGCCCCAACGAGGGTACTCCTTTGATAGTGGAACGGTTAGAGACCCGGAGTAGAGAGACGGAAGGGTAGACATACCAGAATGCATAATCCATGATTGATAGAGGAGAAGCTGGCGATAAAGCGAGGCGAAGATGAGAGAGTGAGAATGAAGGAGTGTTGGACTGAGCATCATCCTTTTAAGGCGCCACAAGAGCCTTTCAGTTCTCGCTTAGGGCCATGCCTTGTTTTCCGGTCGGTGGCCAAGCTAATGGCAGTAATTGCCGACCGCCAAAGCAATGGACGCGTCATACAGCTGCAAACACGCCAGGCGGATTCTGAGAGTCGCTGGCCATAGGCGGGTAGAGAGAGAGTACCACCGACATACTGAATGGTTTAGAGGAAAGGACAGGTCATCATCGGTGGCACTGCCCAGTTTTGTGTACAGCCACCGATTTCGATGCAGATCAGTCTGGGTGCTCACGAAAACCAGATGCTTTGTGGTCTCTGAAACTTTCATCGACTCTGAGGTAAAGTGGGAATAGTCACGGCAATAGAAAAACACACGGCTAATACAAGATAAACGATCAAATTCTCAGGAAAGTACATAGTTTTGATACAGCATCGTAGATCCGGTTCCGGGAGCCACGCCGTGTTTGGGTCACTTCGAAGATATGAGCTATGGAATCGTCAGTGAGCTGGTTGAAATAGATCCATAATCGCTTTCGAACTGCAATTACACGTACCTTTTCCCGAGGAATTGAGGTTACTAGCAGGGAACGGGCAGAGATTGAGAGTGGTGGTAGTACCTGGCAACTTGTTGCATTGCGTGGAGTAGATCAGAAACTAGAATTCTGCGCATAAGACGAAATACAAACGAGGAGGGGTGTACTTACTCATTGAAAGAAGGGCCGAATACTTGAGGCTTGCCCGTTTCGGAAACCCGATCTCAGGTCGGAGGCATATGCAAAGATGACCTATCTCTCCTTCGCCTATTGAAGCAACTTGAACCGTTGAGGTTGAGCTCAACGGTTGATCTCCTGCAGCGCTAACTTGATAGCCTCCTCCTCTTATTACCCCTGCCAGTACTCTGCCTCTGGTCTTTGGCATCCTCTCCCTCTCCGCCGATCCTCTCAGGTCAAGCCTTCATTCTATAAACTAGTCGCGAGGGAAGAAAGTAATCACGTATGCGTCAAAAAGTGAATGACACTGTTAAGGAGGGCTCAGTTAGTCGACATATTTCAAAGTAGACAGTACGGATTGTAGTGGTTGCTGACTGCGATGTCATGTTAAGAGGTCATGAAGACGCCATTTGACTTGCTCCAAATCCTAGGCAGCCGATGGCGAAAAAGGTAAGTGGAGGTCGAGATTCCTGCAATTTCGATGGCGGTGCACGGTTCAAAGTCCGATGATGCGCGAGCGGACTTGAGGCCTGCAGTCTTGAACAGCTGAAGGTTGGCTGAAGGTAAACGTATGCGTATCTTGGCGTATTCTCTGGCAACCCGTTGAATATAATATAGTGTATTCTGGCCTTGTGCGTTTGTGTGGGCCTGCCACGCGAACTCAGCGGTATTCTTGAGTATTTGAGCGTGTTTTGTGGTAATCTGCCGTGTTTTTGGGGTGTTCTACATCTTTCTCCTGCGTTTGACTCTAATCTGAGGCAAAGGAGTCTTATGAAGGTACTTCCAAGGCTATTACCACCAAAGTCCCACTGTGAATATGCCCAAAGCATGCCTTGTAGAGCCTGTACACTCATTCTTGCGTATTCGCATGCATTCTACGGTAATGGGCAGCGTTTCCAAGCATTTCGGTCCAATTTCTCATTACCAACGGACAAAATAAAGACGTAACGACCTTACTTGAACTTGCAATTGCCATCGAATTCCCTGTAATTAGGCGATGTCCTGCCATCGCATTTCTGGTACTTTGCTCAAAAGAGTGGCTGTGCATCCATCAAAGTCCGATGATGCGCGAGATGGGGATTCATTCTGAAATGGCTCTTGATGTCGTTTGGCTCCAGTCGAGTGTTTCCGTTGGAGTTTTCATTGCTATGAGTTCGCCGTGCATTTCACGGAATTCTGCTTCAATTGGAGAGAATGGATTGAGTGCATTTTTCTGCGATTCTTCGTAAGTTTGATGCAATTGATGGGAATTCGCCATACATTTTTCCGGGATGCAATTGATGGGAATTCGCCATACATTTTCCGGGATTCTGCGATGATTGATGAGAGTTTGTGGTAATTTGGAGGATTTGAGTGTATTTTCCAAGGAATCTTAGCAATTTCACTTCAATTGACGGGAATTCGCTGTGAATTTTCTGGGCTTTTGCAATGATTGACGGGAATCTGGAGGATTTGAGCGCGTTTTCTTGGGAATCTTGGCAAGTCTGACGCAATTGATGGGAATTTGCCGTGCATTTCGAGGATTCTTTTGGATTCTTCGATCATTGACGGGAATCTGTGGTAATCTGGGCGTGTTTTCTCATGAATTTATGCGCTTTTGCTGCAATTGCTGGGAATTTACAGTTATCTGAAGAATTTAGTGCATTTGACCGTAAATCACAGCGGTCCGAGGCGTTTCATGGATGCGACATTTCGAATTTTGCAAGGTAATGTCGTGTTTTATGCCCTTTCAGGCCGACTTCACAGTGGCAGTGTAATTCTGGGCTCCGATGATGCGCGATCACTCGGCTACGTCCGGCCACTATGAAGCCGTAACACTTGACCCTCCTTCCTGGCAACTTCGAGTCCTTGTTTCACGAATCACGATAGTGGACTTCCCTTTCCACCCTCTGCAGGCGAAGATGCTTCCCCGACGCCCACGGGTTAAGTGAAGCATTTGAGAAACATTTTTTGAATCAATTTCTGTTTCTATTTTTTTGAAATCGGGGCAGCATTTTTTGACTCAACTAAATCTCCATAAATTCGAATCTTATGGGTTCTAACTGAATCAATTTATGAAAAATTATTGAAACGCAAAAATGTTGCAAGAGTACTTATAAAATTGTGACACGGGCGTCACATTTGTCATAAATTTTCCGAATCATTAAAGAAGCATTTTTCACGAATCTTTTGACACCGAAAATGTCCCGAAAGAGTTCACATATTTTGCAGGATTTGCAAAGCATCTTTCGACTCAACTGGCGTAAAGAAAATGCTTCCATCGCATTTCACTTTTGAGACACATTCTGGATCACAAAATGTTGGCGTAATTCTTAAAAAATAATACATTTTTATTTGCATAAATTAAAGTTAATTTTAGGGGTTAGGTTAGCGTTTTTTGAATCAGAGAATTATACATAATTTCAATATTTTCTACTACATTTACTGAGAAAGGAAATCTTTCAGAAAAAAGGAATTTTCCGAAAATTATCAAACCCTATTTTGGCTCAATAAATGATTCCCTGCACGTTGTGTTAGCACTTTGTCCTTATCCTTTGCTCCGTCCGCCAGTGAGTGGAATCGCATCTTAAATAAGTTTCTCCATATGCCGTCATGATGTTCAAGCAGCCAGCTCTTCAATAACACCGGAATGGTAAGGTCCTCAGCGATTCAGACTCATGACCGACATCCTTGATTTTCGGAATACTTGCAATACAGTTGTTGATCATTAGCGTTTTAGCTCTTTCCAGCGAACTGGACTAACCACTGCTGTCTAAAATGTCTGACACGGAGAATGCACGCCTAGATGGGCTGACGCTAGTGTAGGTGCTTTCAAAACCCCCTCGCCAAAGAGTCTGGTTTGACTCGTTGATAGATCGTATACTTGAGTTAACTAAATGAAGATATACCATGATGGTATGCACGCGAGACGTGCCACATTCGGACTAGCTCATGCTCTCCAGGAGGTACTTAGACCCACGTTGAGAGATCGAAGCTCGCCAGTCAATCACTAGCATCCTTCAATCCACCTCCTAGCCAACGAGAGTGATCATGCACCTTAACCCTTATTCTCTTGTCGCTCTTGCTATCTCCTGTGGCGTGGTCAATGGCGCTAACGTGAGCAATGCCGTAGGGTCTACGCCTGAGAATACAACCAATACGGTCGCGTAGGTGTTCGACATTCGACCAACCAGCCGTTGTGATTGACTCAATCCACAGAGATTATGATTCTCTGAAAAATGCCTACTGTAGTAAAGGCTACTGCTATTGGGAGTGCAAGAGTAACAAGTCAGCATGGTGTTGGGTGTCGACCTACGCTGGGCCTCCGGACAAAGATTGGTCCTGGATTACATGTTCTAACGATGAAGGTTGTCGAAGAGAAAGCATGATAAGCCAGTTACCGAACACTAGTAACGCACTGCTCCTGTGTCGGAGTGATTGGCATAAGCCCTATGACCTGACGTGCAGCCCCTCTGGTCACTAGCACCTATAGAGGCTATGTAGGAATCGAAGAGATCGGAAAGGTTTTCGATGGCCTGTAGTTGTTACTTCGTGTTCTCGAACAGATGAGCAAGCAAGTTTAGATGTCGTTTCATGTTAACAATTGACTCCGAAATCGCGTTGTATGTCAAGGCATGAGTAAGGTCGAGTATAAGCGTAGAGTCTACATAGTGAGCTTTTTGGAGTAAACGGTATAAAGGGATGGTAACGGCATAGTCTGGGGAGCACAAAGGAAACTGACAGAGTAAGGAGAAGGTAAGCATTAGTTGTAGCTGAAGTATCTGAGTAGCGACCGCTCCAGGGCTGAAATGGAATAAACTGCGAGGGGGTAGAACAAGGAGGGAGGGTAAGCCCCGGATCCACCAACAGCATTGAGAAGAGGGCAGACGTGCTGAACGACCTCTGGTGTCTTGACGAAGGCGGTGTCAACGTGACATGCTTCGGGTCGTGGGCGAGCTGGAATTGAGAGATGCAGTTGGATACGACCATGGAATCTGGCTCCCGTCGAGTTGGAGGAACGTATGGTCCTCATTGACACCATCTCCGTCGAGCATGACCCCGAATCATGAAGTGCCACTGAATGTTGAGCGTCATCAAGAGTGGTGGGATCAACAGGTGCATCCTCTGCCTACCAGATAGGCGGGGTGCAAAGAGTTTGTGACAGGGGTTATGACAGAACCAACATGGATGGCTGGGGTATGAACGCCATTGAAGTACGACGTGAGAGGTACGCTCGCCATGGCATATCTTGCAGCTGCGGGTAAAGTGTATGGTTAGTCATATGAAAGGGAAAGAGGGGACAAGAAAGATCCCAACCTGACGCTTGGTGCTCGATGGAATATCGACCCTTTCAGGTAGTTGCCCCAGGAGGTGAACTCCGCCTACGAGGGGCTTATCCCGCGTACTCCAGAGGGGAAGACCAGCGAGTTGCGCAATCAAAAGATTATCCATGAGTCGTTCTGGGTTCTCTTTAATTGTAGCGTAGATGGCATGGACAGCGAGTGACGCCTGGGTTTATTTTCTGAGTTGATTGGATTTCTTCAGCAGCATGAGGTCTATGATGAGGGAATTTAGAGTCACAGTTAGCACGGGCAACACAGGACACTAACCTTCCCAGAATTTGACGACTTCGAGCAAATCTGCATGAATTTGAGAGAGGCTCCTTGGCCCCTGAGGTTCAGCAGCTGGTTGAACCAATCAGTTTATCGCCTTTATCAGATCCTTTCGTGCCGTCTTCCTCAGTACACAAGCATGAGTACTCGCTTGGTAAACAGTTGAGGGTGTGGGTTCCAGTGACATTACAGAAGAAGTTAGGTGCCGTTGGTAAAGAAGAGTTTTGACGAACCATGCCAATGCAAACTGTTGAGGGTAGTGGCTGTGTCGAGGATGGTGGCTGCACCACGTGGTCACGGCAATTCCCACCTCCGAGTTCCGAAGGGAAGACCAACCCGGATTGGCACTTTGTCCTTGTCCTTTGCTTGGTCCTAGCTTGGTCCTAACGAGCATGGAATCGCAATTCGCCGTTCGTGTCCTCCACGAATGGTACTAATCTCAGCGGCTTAGACTCATGACTTATTGTTGATTTCCGGGATGCCCGCATATGCTTGCTCATCGTGGCGATTCGGATAGCTGATCTTCTCGAACTTAGCCAACTAATCAATGCTGTCCCAAGGGTCTGACATCGAGAATGCATGTCTAAATCGGTGGCCCTTAGTGTAAGCGTATTTAATGTCCCATTGCTACCCCTCTTGTTACCCGTTCTCACTTGAACTTCGAATAGATTTCTACGTTGCCTACTCCCAGTCTTACTCATCTCAGCGTCTCATTAGTCTCTATAAACGAGGAGGTCGGCGACACAAGTTTGTCTATAGCAAGATGCACTAACAGCTACTTGATCATCTCCACTCCGTACGACCCTGCAAATGGAGACTATACTAGTATCCTCTGGCGTTAGGAAGATCTAGAAGGTCTCTACTAGTGTGGTACGTCCCTTTTAGAGTACCCTGCGGGATGTATTCCGACTGTCTGAACGCTATCTGACCGCAAGGTATAAAACGGTCCTCACGATGGCGTACGTATGACACTATTCCCTCGGAAACGCCCTCGAATATGCAAGTCTCTCGTTCTTTCTTTGTTCTTGGTGCTCTATTATCGTTGGTAGCTGCCGAGGAGACTGCCACTGTGGTCGTACGTCTACCCCGTCTTCTTGCATTTGTTCACAGACAGATACTCTGTTCTCAACTCTAGGGAGGCTATTGCTGTCCTAAATCAGTTACAGGCGCTCGCACATCGGGACAGTTTACCGTCAACAGAGTAGGCCATATCGATGTCAGAGGAGACCTGTTTTGCGAGTCAGTTCAACCATCGCTCTACACAAATATCGTTATGGATACTAATTCTATCTCCCTCAGGTACGCGACACCGAGGAATGAGCACTGTAACTACGACGGATGGTGCGAATACCCTCTCGAAGATCGCGTCGACTTCAAAACCCAGAACACCATCAAGAAGGGGGTTTTGTATGACTATCGATGCGGCAAATGTTCTCAAACGGTCTCTAACGTTCGAGACGGCAATGTTCCCTGTTCTTCGGTGAGCTCCGACATTCGATATCTGTCTTCCTTAAGAGGCATATTCACTATCCTTCTAGAGCATTTGCTGTCCCTCCGCTGTATTTGGCCCACTCAAAGATGCTTACTTCCTTGATGACAAGAAGTTCCGATGCGAGTGAGTGGTGTTCTCTCAGTTGATTCCCATTCTCTGAAATGTCGTTGTTTTGGAACAGTTACTCAGATGGAAGGGGCTGTGAATATGTAAGCCTAGAACTTTCTCCTTCGTGATTGTCATGAGCTGACGCCACTCAGGACATTCAAACCGGGAAACTCACATTTACGTATTATCATGGAGCTTGCCCGCCGGAGGCAACTACGGGAGGAAAGTGTGTGATCAACGGGACTCCATGAACAACTGGATGGGGCGATTTTAGATGGTAGGAGGCACCGTTTAGCGCAGCCACTGCCGTCTGGCGTATGATGTGTGAATTAGACATGTTATCGGCTGTATGCAAACCTTTTGAAGGGCTTCTTGAACAAGATGTAGGGAGCAACCAATCCCGTTCCATGAATCGTTTGGTCAATGTAAAGGTCACAGGACCGGGCTTGAGTATTAGAATATCATATCGGCCCTTGAAGCTTGAACATGAGGAAGAAGTGCACTACGAGCTGCGATATTCCAGGCGAAATTTTGCTAGGCATGTCGATACACGATGACCGTAAGTCACTCCAGCAGCCTTACCAGAGAGCATCTGAGGGCTATCCAGCTCCACCGCACTACATTGTACTGATGGACGCCGGGATGGTTGTTAGCTGGGAAGTCGATACAAACAGGTTTCTCAGAGTCATCTACAAGAAGTATGGCAACAGGGCGAAATGAACGTCATCCTAAAGTGGTAAATGGGACACAATGAAGTTGAGAAGTATGATAGCCTGGAGGATGGACGACAAATCAGGGAACATAATATCCTGAGAAAGCTGTAGACAAGTTCGACGAGGTACTCATATCAAACGTGGCAAAGCAGAAGAGGAGGATATCTACAATGTCCATTCAAGACGATCCAGAAATTGTCCATAACCTCATATCCTACTATGGTTGGATGCCTCCACAGCTCACATAACTCCCATCTTTCGCATACGACCCCATCTTGCAGAGCCCAACCTCTCTAACATCAATCTCCATCCATTCATCATGCGCCTCTTCAACGGGGTGCGGCACCGTTCCCAGTTTTACTGCAGTCCGACCATGCTGGCACTCAGACGTGGACGCCCCCAACGCCGGTGGCGACGATGATGTCAGAGATGGTGAAGGTGACGCGAATTGGCTCTTCTACGCTTCTTCATGTAGGAGTATATTGGAGTAACAGAATGGTAGTTTTTGGCTGTCGGTGGGGCGTGTTGAGGGCCGTGCAGTGAAACTAGCAGAGTAGCTAGTCAGTATCAGGTAGCGGAGCCAGCAGGTATATGACATACCTTCAGTGGTCTCGTATCGGTCAGACAACTAGCTTTCCTGGACGTTGAATTGATGAGGTCTGAGGAGCGTTAGATTGAGCATTGGAAGTAGAGAAAGCAGAGAAAGAAGCGTACCGCCAGGTTGGCGAAGTTTGATACCTTCAGGAGTATCCTCTCCAGGAACCAGATATAGTGCGTCCGCCCACATTTCCCGAGAAAGAGGTTCGGCGGCAGCAGCTCCAGCATTGTCCGAGAGCGCAGCGCTAGGAGCAGAAGTTGCTGTATCTAAAGCTGGAGCTGCTGGCAGTGAAGTGGCCTTCGTCCCTCAGCGTGTGCTGTTCTTGGGTGGTTTGATGAGGCGCATGACCTCCATGTGGTCCAGGCGAACTCGCAGTAGGGGAGCAGTCGGCATCGCGTTGGGAGTAGATGGTGAAGCTGACCCATAGATGATTGCATGGCCGCCGCTGGCGTTCCTTTGGTATCGTCATGAAGGCCCATGACTGCGACAGTCAAGTGGAACCGGATTGGGTTGATGACTACAGACGGATGCAGGCCTTTAATCCAGCCAGCATGTTCGGTATCTCGGGCTGGCAGGAGCTGATATTGGGAAGCAGCGACACGGATGCAGAGGTTTGCATCCATGTTCCACGGGAGATGGCTCGATTCATAGTTTGGCGTGAGAGCTCAAGGTAGAACAGACCATTGGTACTGCGACAACAGGAAGAATGGCAACGTTGAGCACACGGATGGGAACGTAGAGTATAGTACTCACAGTGTATCGGGGGGGCTCTCGTGTTGCCTTGAGCAGGTCTGAGTCGACGAGGATATGTTACTTGGTCAGGACTTCCATTCTCGCTTTGTACCGGACCAGGCACGTGTAACGAAGCAATAATTGTTCGACGGAGGCGCATCAGGTTGTTGGCGCAGGCTTTGGCAGTGTCAAAAGAGTTCGCGGGACTGCGAAGGTCTGGAGGTTGCGTTCAACGGTCTTGAGGCCGTCAACAGCATTGATCAAGCAGGACCCAAACATCTCCAAACACCTGCTCATTGACACTGACAGCCACAATCACGATCATCGCGTCAGCGACCTCCTTTTTCAATTTGTTAGTGGCAACGGCTGCTCCTGTATCTCACGCCGTCAAAGGATTTAGGGGGCTCTGGAGCACAAAAGGAAACTCGATGACCACCTGTCCTTCTTCCCTATGCGGCGAGATGGGGTCTGGAGCCTGGGGCGTGCCTCTGATTTCTGATGATTAGACGAACTCTCATCCCCAACAAACTACTTCCCTATATCCTGGAAAATGTTCTGAGTATCTCCTGAGGCTCGTCTCGAAAAGCATCCCCGCCATCCAATTAACTCAAGCGATTGTGCATTATCCCTACAAGATTCCGAATCACATGGCAATGGGCTTCTTCATAGAAGGCACGGCTTCTCTGCTTTTATAAGACTTTGTGGGTCCCAAATCTGGATTAGGATGTGCAAATCATCAATCCGAGCACATGCTGTCGACTTGAACGCCATATTAAGGATTCCGACGATCCTCCAAGGTGTTGGGATCACGAAAGCTGTTGTGCACCAAAATGGATAAATGTCTTGGTGCGAGCCACTCACGCCTCAACTCAGTTCCCCACCATGCCTATCGCAATGATTACCTTCTCCAACGACTTCGCCATTACTCCTACCAGAAGGCATCCTAAATATCACCTGGAAATGGTATACATATGTGTACGTCTTTATTTCTACTTGTGCCACAGAGCGCCTTTGCATCCTCAGCCGTGCTGTAGTGCAAGGACTCTCTGTGGGGACAAGTAACTCGCTAATACCATCCGCGTAGGTCCAAGATACTGAGTTCTATCTGCCGATGCATCGTTTTCGAAAAGAGAGCCCATACTTCCGCGGCCTCTTTGCCAAAATGTATGCGGACGCGGTCGCGAATCCGGAGACGCAAGGTTTATTCCTTTCGGACAGTGCCGTAAAGGCCACTGGAAAGATCTACCTCAAGGACACTGACCCGGCTGACTTTGAGCATCTAGTTCATGTCTTGTATCCCTAGTAAGTCGTTTTAAGACCTGCGAAGACCCCGTTCTGATTTCCATCTTAGTGAATGGAACGACCAACTCTTGGACATCGAACCTCGGGGTTGGATGTCAGTCCTCAAGTTGGCCCACCGCTGGAGATTCGACAGGATACGAGCTCTGGCAGTCTCTCATATTGACGAGCTGCCGAAGGAAGGGATTATAAGTGGTTTCCAACTATTATCCCTCTATCGCAAGTACGGCATCCGACATTGGTTACCTATCTCTCTTCGAATCCTTTGTGAAGAGGACCTCTCCGAGGAAGACGAGGCATTCCAAGACGTATTCAAGGATGAAATTGGTGATGAATATACGCGTCGGGTCATCAGGCTTCAAGGCCGCGTCCAGGGACTGCATCAAGCAGCGCAATCTAAGAAGGACAAGAAGGATGCGAAGGAGGCCAAGGTCCTTGATAGCGAGATTGAAGCAGCGATCAAGAAAGTTTTCCCTGAACTCGATTCCGATGAGTGAGTCGACAGGTTGACGGAATTGTTGAGAAATTACTATCAATTATCGCATATTATGTTCCCCCCTCGGTGTACACTACTGTTATGTATCACGCATTCTATTTGTCCTTCAAAGTTACTCCTTTGGTCGAGCCAATTGTATCACAGTATCAAAAAATAGCTAGCTTAGCCCTCTCCGACACTTCGGGATCTGTTGAATGTCACGAACCCTCTGCCCCCCTGTCCACAAATGCGATCTCTTGACATATCACACGAGGTCTGCTGAGCATCTGTTCGCTGTCACATGTTCGTCATTTTGCACCATATCAAGGCCGCGACGATCCTTATGGCCTGCAATATCAGCGAAGCTGCGAAAGCACCCTAATAGAGTATAAGCACGACGGCGTACCTTGATACCAGCTTACGATGCCTATCTAGAACACCCCAAACATTGAACCTGCCCTCGCTGTCGCTCCTATCAAGCCTATTAGGCGTAATCCCCGCTTCTATTTCTAGGGTGCCTCCCTTCAGCTATGTGCCACTGCCTATTTGCTTTGTGCGTTCAGATCTATCTCGCTGCCAAGGCAATGCTTGCTCACTGCAGATATACGGACGTTGGAGTGTGAGTGAAGGTTGTATGGGTATTGGTCACACCGAGTGGGTCTTGATTCTCAAGCTCGCGAGTCGTTGGGATCTCGAGAAGATGTGAGTGGTGGCGATCCTCCGTTCCTACTGTAGATGGGACGAACCCTTCGACTAGTACTGTAATAGAAATGTATATTTTTATGAACTTGACATTGACCCCAATACTTGAGCTACACACGATCTGAATGGACGGAAGGAAGGGAAGAGTCGATCGCGTTCCCACTGCCAGATGAATCCTTCAAGTTTATCGCCTTGGGAGATCACATGACTGCGCCTGAACTTTAGAACTAAGAACTTCGCGCCCGGTTTCGTACTCGTCGGACCTCGGAAGCGATCTTTGCACAGGAACCAACGATATAGCAGACAAAGCCCAAAAGTAAGAGGGAACGTGTAGCAACGAGTTAGTATTAACAAGGATGAACGTAAATAGGAGCTTGAACTGTCTGGGTAACGTAACGAGTGACTGGTGTGTGAGTAGGTATGTATGTACAGATATATGCGATTCGAGAATGAGTGTGTTATGCAAATATGCCAGAGTGAGAGCGTCAAAACTTGAGAGTCAAGGGTTGGAAAGAGATAGAGTACGATGAGCAGAAATATGCATATAACGAGGTAAGAGTCCGCGAAGGAACGAATAAAGTAAAATGAAGTAGCCTCAGGCTACCGTGAAGTAGTCCGTCCAAATGCACCACTCCCGACCGAATCAGCGACGCTATCCCTCCTTAGTCCACCACCCAGCCGCTGGCTGTTCCTCATCGCAGTTCCTACACCAGCCATACCTCCACTTTCCTCCGACCCAACACCGAACTCGTCAAATGTTCCACCTCCTCCTAGGGCAGAGCCAGAGCCAGATCCGGTAGAACCCTGAGAATACTGGGAGTGGTGTGTATGCGGGGAAGGGAACGACCTGGACCCATCAACCGCGTCAAGAAGTGGTACAGCAGCGCTGAATGACCTCTGGTGCGTTGGCGAAGGTGGTGTCAGGGGAACATGGTTCGCGTCGGCCTGAGCATGAGCAAGCTGTTCTTGAAGCGCAGGTGGGTAGGAAGACGAAGAAGGCCTCAGCGTCTCTCCCTCCAGCATCGCTATTTGTCTCTCGTCAGATCGTAGGAACCCATGTTCCTCACCGACATCTTCACCACCCGAATCTCTCCTTGTATGCGTCTGGTTATGTAGAGTTTGGGAGTAGGAGTTTGCTGGAGAATGACGAGCGCCACCGAGATTGGTTGGGTTGACTAGTGTATCGTCTGCCCACCAGGATTGAGAATCCCGAGTTTGAATGGGCTTGTATCCTAATTCGTCGGCTCCGGTTCCAGAATGCGAATGTCCATGACCTCCTTGACCGTCGTTTGAATCTTCGGAAAACCTGGACCTTCGAGAGCTGACAGCGGCCAGTGGTATGCCATCCACTCCAATCCCAGGAGGAGCGATCCCCTTCCCACTGACATCACTTGCATGTCCATCGTCTGCTAACACTTTTCCTCCTACAGCTGCAGCACCAGCACCAAGAGCAGCGCCATGGCCCAGATTCGAATTCGCCGGCGTCATGCTCCTTGACCCATTCTCCGTCTCGGTATCATTGGCAGCATTATACTGCATATAAGCCTCATACCTCAACTCATCCGTCGGTACCATATCCAACTCTCCAGCACCCCCACCTCCTCTAAGATACGTCTTATCCTTTCTTTTCTTCTCAGCTGCCTCAGCAGCTGCTGCTGCGAGCCCGAACCCAGTTAACTCTGAAGCTGAGGCGAAATGGGATTTTTTGGAAGAGGAAGAGTTCCCTCGGGAGGGTGAGGAGTAGCGGCGTCGGTAGAGCCACCAGCGGAGGGCGAAGAGTGTGAAGCAAAGAGCGAAGAAGGCGAGGAGGGAGACTAGGACGATTATTCCTACGGAGAGTCCTTTCCTGCCACCTGTTGAGTCGCCTTGGGAGGAGTTGGAGTTTGAGGTTCCACCGCCTGTTGAGATAGGTTGGTTTAGAACTCGGACGCGATGGAAATCATCCAGAGCTGAAGTTGGGTCTGTCAGGCCCAATAACCCGAGACGGGGTTTATAGGATTGAGATGAGGATCCGTTGGATTGACCGTTGATGGGGAATTCACCGTCTGCGTCAGGTGGTGTATATGCCATGACTGTGTAGACGTTTCGGAGAAAGGGGACACCTAGGATGATGTCTGATACTGAATCCGTTCCTCCTAGGTAGTTGTCTGCTGCTTGGATGAGGCCGATACAGTAAGTCGCGGAGTTGTCTTTTGGAGGTTCGGTGGTTAAGTCGAGTGGGTGAATGGGGATTTCGGGTCGGTCGTCTAGGGTTATGGTAAGGTTGAGTGGCGTTGAGCATGGTACATAGTCTGTAACGATATCTTGTTAATCCTCGTTCAAAATATGGGAAAGAAGAAAGGCGCTTACATTGGCCATCCTGTCCAGGTCCTATACCCAAAGCTCCATAAATCCCATTCGCCATATCCCTCGTCGTCAATATGAGAGGAACTCCCGAATCCAGGATAGCACTAGGAAACACCGCCCCAGTCCCACTTCGACCTATCTCCACAGGTTTCATTTCTCCGTTGACGTAGACTGTTATTGCGCGTACGCCGACTTTCCACCATAGGATACCGATTTTGTCGGCTATGAGGGTGTCGTAGAGGATGTCGCCTGCTCTTGAGCTTGATGAGGAAGATGACGAAGAGGAGGATGAGGAGGAGGATGAAGGGGAAGTGATAAACGAAGGATGTCTTCCGATTCCTAACGTTGATGGGATCCTGTCGTCTCCAGGTCTTGACAGAGAAAGTGATAGAAACCGAGCACCAGGAGCAGATGATATGGGAGTGATGGAGAAGAGGTTAGAAGCCCAAGCTGCTCCGTCTGCTTCGTTTGTTGTTACTGGTTCTATACTTTGGGCGATTACGGAGTTGAGGGGGAGTGCTAGGCCGAGAATTCCGTTGAAGTCGGATGAGAGAGGTTCGTCTGTTATGGAGTCTGCTGCAGCTGTTGGAGAAGGGGATGGTTAGTGAGACGAAAGAAATACAAAAGGAGGAGAGGGGAAAGAGACGAACCGAAAGCTTGGTTCTCGATTGAGTATCCACCGATTTCGACGTTGTCCCAGAGAATTGGACCGTCGACTTCACCGGAGAGGTAGCCTATACCAAAGTCCTTGCCTGTTTCTGTTGATGAACTTGATGGTTCGTAGAGACGTCCATTGGTCTGTCCACAGGGTGTGGTGCCACAGTCCTTTGAGGCGACCCACTGTTGAAGCTAAAATCAGACTGGAAGGAAGCAGAGAAAGTAGGAAGACGTACGAGGTCAGAAGAACCTGTATCGACTTGAAGAGAGAACGACTGTCCTCCAATGCTCACATCCAATGAGTATATTCTATACCGAGAATAAGCAAAAATTTACAGCCATGATCGGTGAAAGGATGCTTACATGTCAGTCGTTCCCGAGCCGCTCGATCGTAGTGGCAATACGACACCGTCTGTACCGCCATTTCCTTCCGCACTTCCAGATAAATCCCTAGCCTTTCCTTTTGCAGCCCAGCTTGGCATTGGTGCTGGTGGAGGTGGAGGTCAAGGTCGACGTAGCAGGGGTCTTGGACCTTGGACCTGAGCTTGGGCTTGGTGTTGTTGTTGATATTGCTGTCGTTGGCTGACTAGCCGATGAGGATCCGTCCGATCAACAGGGTATGGAATGAAATTTTGGGCCTGGTCGTCGTGATGTTTACGTTCCTCGTCGTTGGTCCTGTCCCGCACGGATGGCGAGACGATGAAGGAGAGGGGAAAGGAAAGGATGATGAAGGGGTAGAGTGAGGCGGAAGAGGGAGACCGTGTCGAGCGAAAGGACGGCAACGACGACCACGCTTGTCGAGTTGGGAGAAATGGTCACGGTTGTCACGTAATGGATGGCGTGCCTGAATTTCCCTTTGGCTGCCTTTGATTCCCGCTTTTGTGTTTCGTGTTCCCCGCATCGCCTCTTGCGCGGTGATGACTTGCCGTCTTGGCATAACATACGACATTATGAATAAAGAATGAAAGAAGAACAAAAGTAGAATAAGAGAGTATGTGGTGAAGAAGAGGTGGTGAGGAATGGTCCTTGTCGCCAAGCTTGTCACTTGAGTGTACCTCGACTGACAAGCCGAAGCGGCACAATTCAAAAGACAGAAATTCACGTTCTTCGGCAATTGAGTTGATCCTACAAGATCGGCGTATATCACTCTGTCCCTTGCTGATCATGTTCCAATCTATTCTGGTCTTCCACAACACCGCCCAACGTTCGTCTCTCTATCTCATCCATACTCTCTATCAGCGTACATGCCTCAGTTTACTCAAGAAGAAATGAATGTGGGCGAAGTTCAATCGATATCAGCATGTGCCACTTGATGGTTGCTCTTCTCCCATTGCTCCACTTGTCGAGTCGAGATTCATTTCAATTGCCTCGTGTCAATATACTACCGAGGATACCTTGGAGGTACTCTTTCCGCCACCATCTGTTCTTCTGGTCTTCTGCATCCGCCATCCAAGGAATGAAGGAATTGGGTGAGGAAATGCGCAATTTGGAGAAAAGGATTCGTCATCGGTAACGCCGCCCTCGTCAATGTCCATGGCAATGG
Organism: Clitopilus hobsonii; assembly: GCA_015708445.2. NCBI lineage: Eukaryota > Fungi > Basidiomycota > Agaricomycetes > Agaricales > Entolomataceae > Clitopilus > Clitopilus hobsonii. The sequence continues at coordinate 47,183 of CP068003.1, read as the reverse complement.
ATTGATGCGCCTGGGGTCTAGACGCGTCGGGACCGAGGCGCTTAGCCTAATCGAGCCTTTTGCGCTGTCACGCTTGTCACTCTTCTCCTCGAGGCTCGATCAAAACCTTCCAACCCTGCTGTTTCACGGAGACTCCGTTTCTCATCCACGAGCTGGTGTATTCTGGGTCCCATATAATCCAGCGAAGATCGCCTTGTTTCTGCATCTCGCACTTGAGAGCTCTGCTGAGTTCAGAAGACAGTCCATACCATCTTCAGGTACATTTGCCCGGTCACCAACTGAATTAAATTGACTATGCAATGCGCGATCTTTCAAAGAGTAAGCATACTCTATCCACTTTACGATGCTCAGGCGCTTAGCTGACAATGGCTGTTCATGCACGAGCCAAAGAGAGAGACTACGTAACAGCAGAGAAGCAGCAACATTTCCCAAGAGATTCTAACAATCGCCACGAGGATGTTGCCTGAAATAAATAACGGGGAACAGCGACAAGGACATGAAATGGTTCTCTGTTTCTTCCATGGACCTTCAAGGTCTCGCCATGAACGTCATTCCACGTGTGTTACACGTTACCTCCCTTTTTTCGACTCTGATGTTGACAGGGAGTCAACTCGTGGGGTAGATGCGATTACAAATTGTTCTGCTCACCGTTCGTAACTCTGTCTGAATGTATCGGACCTACAGGACCTCTGGAGATAACGATGTCTTCCGACTCTATCTGCCGCTGCGACTTGCGCTGCATCGCATCGATAAAGTCACCCCATACTTAGGTACAGTAGATGCCTAGGCGCCTATGAACGACATCTACACGTGTAAACCACGTTTCTCTCCGCCTTGTACTTTGGGATTAGCACGGAAGTTCCCGTCGATGCACTCGTGGTGCGGATGCGATCCCGAATCTAATCCATTCTGGGGAACGCTTGAACTCGTGAACTTGGTGTCATCTCTTTCGAACAATGTGCCTACCGACGGAACTTGAAATGACCAAAACCTTCCAATCCAGCTCATTTCATGGTGACAGCTTTTCTCACCACGCGAGTTTCAGAAATTTCACGGAACGATTCAACCATCTCATCAACGAAATAATCTACTCATCCTGGTGAACGAAGGATACCAAATCAGTTGTTCAGGACGTAAGTTCTCCAGGTGATACCGTGCACAATTTATGGGGTTCATTCCCACGAGGAATTCTGGATCTTCGCGCCGTCTGCCAAACCACCCACGGTACCTGAATAAACCTCGTCATTTTCTACGTTCACCCGATGATGCCCTCAAATTCAACGCCGCGTGGAGCCATCGACGACTCCTCCAACTGATCAGTAACGCGAGCTGTCTCTCAATTCACCGTACCGCCAGGACCCTCAATTAAAGGAAACACAAAAAGAGGAAATGAGTCCAACGATTGAGAGGAACCATCTCGATATGTAACCAGTCTGATTGTGGGTGTTCTGCATCTAGGTTGGATGGGAAAATGTTCAAACTTCCCTCCACGTGTAATGCATGCTGCCTTTATTTCATAATCTTTGACTGCACGATCCTGCTACCATCGCCCCCGTGTTCTCTCGTGGCGTAGATGCGCTATCGAATATGACTATGTTTAGCAAGTTTTCCTTACATGAGGCACGAGATGCAGTTCTCCCAATGTTCCCAGTATCGAGAAATCCAAGGAGAAATCCCTAGGGACACTCTTAACTATGACTGGCAGTTCAATGCGCCTGACAACACTACTAACTGTCGAAATGGTTCCAGAGTCATCTTACTATTGCTTATCAGAACTTCATCTGGGCAAAGCCTGCGACTCGTATCGACACTCTCAGTGTGGTATGGAAAGCGGCCACAGGTAGGCTGATCTATGGGGCGCTTCGATTCATTGAAGACGTCATCATAATCCGGCTTCTTTGCCTCGCGTTTTCCCTCTGCATGGGTTTACTGTTGGCCAGATTAGTATAAAGCTTCGACCTTTAGTTCCTACCCCTTCGCCTCAAGCTCGACACCGACTAGTCTACCATTCTGCTCAACGCTTCACGATGGCCTCGAACTTTGACCTTTCTCTTTACAAGCCCGATGAGCTCTATTTCTTTCAAGATGTCTACTTCAGCGTGCGTCTCCCTTCTTCTTTTGTGACTACTTGTGCCCCAAGCAGCGCTTGCGCTTCTCATCCTGGGCTCATTAGAGCTAGGGATGGAGGTGCAAGTGCTATTTGTGGCTGCGAGTGAGTCGTTCATCGCTCAAGACCCTTTTTAGGTTTCTGGCGTTCTCTTCAAGCTCCCCAAGCACCACTTTTATGACAACTCCGTTCATTTTCAAGAGATGTTTGGGGAAGACTCGCAGGCGACGCCTATGTCTCCTACCGCGACGAGTCCTGGAGGGACTCTTATTAGCAAGATATACCACATAACGGACGCTAGCCTGGACGAATTTCGTCAATTTCTGCAGATTCTTTGCCCTCGGTGAGCACTTTCATTCCTCATCCTTGTCATGGAGTCTCATGACGCCATCGATAGTCCTTTCGGAGACGAGAACATGTCACTCACCCCGCCTCAATGGCTCACCGTCTTGAAATTAGCTACCCAGTGGCAATTCGAAAACGTCAGGAAAATCGCCATTAGACCTCTCGATGAGGTGTTCACTAAAAAGGTGAAGAACGGATGGAGGCTCTTCGGCCTTTCTAGGCGCTATGAGGTCAGTCATTGGAAGAAACTTGCGTTACACGCACTTGCCGAGAAGAACCTTCTTGATGAAGAGGCGAAGGTGAAGAAGGCGTTCAAAGATGATGTGGGGGATGACAATTTTGTACGCATGGTGCGCTTTCAGAGTCTTACGGAAGGCTCGAGGATACAGAAGGGTGGAAGCTTGACTGAGGGTGAGATCAGCGAGCTTATCGAGCGTGCTTTCCCGGATCCGGTTGTTGGATGACGATGCCCTCTTACTTTGAGATTCTCCCCTTGTACGCTTTCTTCGCTTCTATATCAATGTCAGTAACGTCTTGAATATAACTCGAACATCCAAAGACTACAACAGCATTGGATTCATCGCCGAAATGGTAAAGGGTCCCGCGATTAGCCCGTAACTTGAATCTTGAATTCCTGTGGGACCTTGTCTTCCCTCTGGTCTTGTTACTGAATGCGTCGTTTCTCTCATTGAGCCCAGCCTGTCGTACGGAGGTTATTCGGAGAGGGCAAAGTCTGGGCGTAGAGGGCGTTCAACCAAAGAAGAGTCACGAAAGCTTTTCCTCGAAACCCGAGTTACAGTTTGTCAGATAAGCAGACATTTATTGAGCCAGAACTTCGTATGATTGTTACTACACGAGAACGAACAAGGGAATATTGGAGAAAAGTATGATACAGAAAGGGTATCTCCGGGACGTATGGTACAGTAATGGTGAGCATAGTATGTCATTCCGATGGAAACGAAAGTATCATCCTCAAGCGTCTTCAATCTCGGGGAAAATCTTCTTGATCACTGAGTGGAAGTCGTTCTCGGAAAGTCGAATTTCCTTCGTATCCTTCTTGTCCCTCTTGTATTGGATCCCTTGGTTGAGTCCTTGGATATGCGACTGCAGCTTGATTAATCGACGGGCGTAGTCGACTCCGATCTCCTCATCAAACGTGTCTTGATATTGTGCATCCCTACTGAGGAGGTCTTCTTCGCACATCATGCGAAGCGAGACGTACAGCCACCTCTTGACCTCACATCGTCGCGCCAGGTAAAGAACCTGGAAGCTACTCATGGCGCCAGAACGGAGGAGGCCCTCAATATTGTGGATCGCTACCGCTCGTATCTTCTCGAAACCCCAACGAGTGGCGAGCTTGAGAATAGACACCCACTCGGTGGGCTCAATATCCGTGCAACTTCCACTCACACCCCAATGCCTATGTTTCTACAGTGAATAAGGATAGCCTTGGCAGCGAGATAGATCTGAACGCACTGGGGGTATAAAGCCTTGAGGAAATGACGGAACTCTTCAACGCCTGTATCTTCGAGGGGCAGGACTAGATTAGCCCTGACTAGTTTGTTCATTCCGGGCAACTCGTGGGGGAACCGAACGACCTCGGCTCTCTCAAACATAACTTTGAAATGCTCTGAGTCGTTCTCAAAGTAATGTCGTGGAACTTTGAAGACGATATCCTCGACCTAGAGAGGGGAACGGAGGTCTCAGTGAAATACTCGCAGCCACAAGTAGTACTTGCGCCTCATGCTGCAAAGCTTAGTCCTCCATGATGAGGCAGAGGGTATCGACGCGACAACGTCACACCGGCGTCAGCATGAAGCGCAAGCACTTCTTGTGGCACAAGTAAATCCAGGCATATAGGCAGCGGAACATACCTGAAAGTAGGCATCCCGGAAGTAGAAGCAGGGATCTCGCTTAATAGGGGCGAGGGCGAGGTCAAGCTCAATGTCTGGGGTATTCAGGATAGTGGGGACGGGCATGGTAGGGTGGTATCAGACGTACAGATACGCCGTTATGCTTATATTAGGGTACTTCCACAGCTTTACTGATGTTGTAGGTCCACGAGGATCGTCGCAGTCTCGATAAGGTGCGAATTGGAGAACATGTGACAACGAATAGACGCTCGGCAGACCTCGTGTGATCTGTCAAGAAGTCTTGTTTGTGGGCGAGGGGGCAGAGGGTTCGTGGCATTTGACAGATCCCGAAGCAGCGGAGAGGCTGAGCTAGCTCTTTTTCGATATGGTCACTCGGCGCAATACAATTGGCTCGATCAAAGGAGTAAGTTTAGAGGGGATGGAGAATACAAGATACATCGCAGTGGAATTCGTCAAGAACACGCATGATACATGGTACATAATTTATAATATTCTACGACGACGCCGTTGACCTATCAGCTCTCACTCATCAGAATCGAGTTCAGGGAAAACCTTCTTGATGACCGCTTCGATCTCGCTCTCAAGGACCTTTGCGTCCTTTGCGTCCTTCTTGTCCTTCTTGAACTGCGCTGCTTGATGTAGCCCTTGGACGAGGCCTTGAAGCTTGATGATTCGACGCGTGTATTCGTCGCCGATTTCATCCATAAATAGGTCCTGAAACGCCGGGTCTTCCTTGAGAAGGTCCTGTTCGCAAAGAATACGAAGTGAGATGGGGAACCAGTGTCGAATATCATACTTTAGATACAGGGATAGTAGTTGAAAACCACTTATAATCCCTTTCTTCGGTAGCTCGTCGATATGAGAGACCGCCAGATTTCGTATCCTGTCGAATTTCCAGCGGTGGGCTAACTTGAGGACTGAGATCCAACCACGTGGTTCGATGTCCAAGAATTTGTCGTCCCATTCACTAGGGATGGATATCAGAATGGAGTATTCCTGGGCCTTGAACGACTTACTTGGGGTACAAAACGTGAGCAAGATGCTCGAAATCACTCGGGTCAGTGTCTTTGAGGTAGATCTTGCGAGTAGCCTTCACGACACTGTCTGAACGGAATAAGGCTTGTGTGTCCGGATTCGCGATCGCATCCGCATACATCTTGGCAAAGAGTGAACGGAAGTACGGGCTCTCGTTTTCAAAATGATGCTTAGGAAGATAGAACTCCGTATCTTGGACCTGCGCGGATGGTATTAGTGGGTTAATTGTCGCCGCACAGAGTCCTTGCACCACAGCGCAGTCGCAGATACAAGCACTCTCTGTTGCACAAGTGGGAATAAAGACGCACACATATGTATACCATCGCCAAGTGGTATACTGGATGCCTCCGGGTAGGCATAATAGCAAATTCGTTGGAGAAGGCAATCGTCGAGATGGGCATGTTGAAAGAGCTGAGTTGAGGCGTGAGTGGCTAGCCCAAGAGCTTTTATCCATTTTGGTGGACAACAGCTTTCGGTGATCCTAACGCTTTTGAGGATCATCGGTGGTCTTAATATGGCGTTCAAGTCAATACCATGTGCTCCGATTAGACGCTTTGCACGCCCTGATCCTGATAGGGGACCCACAAAGTCTTATATGAACAGACAAGGGCGTTGTTATGAGAGCTGTTGGCAGAGAAGCTGTGCCTACCACGAAGAAGCCCATTGAGATGTGATTCTGAATCTCGAAAGGACATTCTACGACCGCTTGCGTCGAATGGACTGAGGGTATGCTCTTCGAGAGAAGCCCCCGAGAAAGGCGCTAGAGTAGTCTCAGAGACACTACGACAGTAATCTGGGTAGAAAGAGAGAGATTTAAGCAGAGGGAGGTATTCATTTCATTGGACGCCAGGGGACGCCAGAGGTATGCTGCAGAACCATCTCGCCGCAGTGGGAAGAGGGATAGGTGGCCATCTAGTTTCCTTTTGCGCTCGATACTCCCTTGAATTCTTTGACGGTGTGAGGTACAAGACCAGTTGTTGCTACCAACAAATTGGAGAAGGACGTCGTAGACGCAATGATCGTGATTGTAGCTGTCAATGAGCAGGTGTTTGGAGGTGTTTGTGTACTGCTTGATCAACGCTGTTGACGGCCTCGAGAGCGTTGAACGCAACCTCCAGACTTCTCAGCCCTGAAGCTTTCTTGACACTGCCAGCGACTGTACCAACAACCTGAAGCATCTCCAGAGATCAATCATGGCTTCTGTAGCCGAGTCCAGTGCAGGACCACGTACAAAGCGGGAATGGAAGCGTCCTGAACAAGGAACATATCCTCGTCGACCTAAGCCTGTTCAAGGCAATACAAGAGCTAGACCGACACACTGTAAGTACTCAGCTCTGTGCTCCCACTCAAATTCTCAAAGCCGCCATTGTTTTAGTCGTCGCCATACCAATGGTCTGTGCTCTCTTGAGCTCTCACCCCATACCGTGCCAGTGATTCGAACCTCCCACCCAGAACACCAATAGAAACCTCCGCAACCGTGTCGCTGCTTTCCAATCTCAGCTTCTGTCAGCTCGGGATACTGAACATGCTGGCTGGGTCAAAGGGTTGCACCCGTCGATAGTCATCAACCCAATAAGGTTCCACCTGACTGTCGCAGTCATGGGCCTTCATGACGATACCAAAGACACTCCAGCAGTGGCCATCTCTTCTCATACCGCTGAGGCCTCTGCATTACCTGCCACCCTCTCGGTGCAAGGGTCTTCGACGGTTCTTCCCAAGCAAGAGCAAGACAGGCAGAAAACCGTGTCGCAAGCCTTGGACCTGCTCAGGTCTATAAAGCCCAAAATCCATGCAATCCTCTATGGGTCCGCCTCACCTACACCATATGCTCCCAATCCCACACCGACTGCTCCTCCATTGCGAGTTCGCCTAGACCACATGGAGGTAATGCGCCTCGTCAAGCCGCCAAAGACCAGCCCACCCTCAGGGACGAAGACCGCTTCGTCACCAGCAGCTTCAGCCTTAGATGGGCCAGCATCTGTTTCTGCGGGTGCGCCCTCTGGTCACGCTGGAGCTGGCGCTGCTGCACCTCTTGCTCCGGAAATGTGGGCGGACGTGCTATACCTAGCTCCAAGGGAGGATACTCCTGAAGGGATCAAACTTCGCCAGCTTGGTGGTACGTTGCTTTCTCTACTTTCTACGTCTCAGATGCTCAATTCCACTCCCACTAGACCTCATCAATTCAACGTTCAGGAAAGCTGGTTATTTGACCGATACGAGGCCATTGAAGGTATGGCTCATCTACCCCGCTTGCTACTTGCTACGCCAGCTGATACTGACTATCCTGTTAGTTTCACTGCACAGTCCTCAACACGTCGCACAGAAAGCCCTCCCGGGACCGAAAACTACCGTTCTGCTACTCCGACATTCTCCTACATGAAGAAGCGTGGAAGAGCCTATTCGCGTCACCTTCACCATCTCTGACGTCGCCGTTGCCGCCAGCTTTGGGGGCGTCCACGTCTGGAGACCAGGATGGTCGGACTGCAGTGAAACTCGGATCGGTGCCACATCCGCTTAAGGGCCCAGAGGCGCATGACGAATGGATGGAGATTGACGTTAGAGAGGTGGGGCTTTGGAAGATGGGATCGCACGCGAAAGACGGGAGCTATGTGAGCTGCGGCGGCATCCGGCTGTAGTAAGATACGAGGTTTTGGACCAGTTCTGAATCCTCTTGAATGGACAATGTACATATGCTCCTCTTTCTCCGGCTTTGCTACATTTGACATGAGGTCCTTGTTAATCTCATCATACTACGCTCCTTCATTTACCGCCCATCCTCGTGGCTACACCCCTCTGCTTCTTTGATTTCCACTTCCCGCTTTGGGAGGACGACGACGACCTTTACGTATTTCGCCACGTTTCCATGCTTCTCGTGGATGACTCTAAGAAGGCCGTTCGCATCGACTTCCCCAACTAACGCCCATTCTCACATCCTGAGGCGCTCCGTGGTGCGACACGGTGCAACGCCCCCTGGGCTAGATAGCCTCTCAATACTCTCTGTTTATGTTGGCGGGTGATTTACGGTCATCATACATCGACTTTATCTGGCAAGGTTCTGTCTAGAATATCGTACCCGGCACTTGCACTCATTCCTCACGTTTAAGCTTCAAGGGTTGATGCGCTCTTGTGTTCTCCGTATCCTTCCTTGACTCCTTGAGGCTGAACATGCAGCGATTTTTACGCCTCAATGCGGCCTCATGGCGAAGTTTTGCGCGACCGATCTTTGCTTGCAGTATTCGCTCACGCCACCTTCGAAAATGAGATATTAGCGAATACGCCTATAAAGGATTGACTAGTACACCGTCTCGTCACCTAAAGCACTCGCACCTTGGCTGTTCATTCCTGAATCTTCTCACCATCTCAATCTCTGTCCAACATGGTTCCAACGAATGATTTCACGGCCTTCACCCCCGATTCAATGTTTTATCTGACGGAAGTTCACTTTGTGGTGAGTTATTCGTTGGTCTTCGGGTGGCTATCAGCGAGCGATTCATTGAACGTTCTCTATCCAGGTTGGCGTCGACCACTTCAGGCTCGTCAAAGAGTACTTTGAAGACAATTCGGAGCATTTCAAAGCGATGTTTAATCAAGACTCCGGCCAACCATCTTCTCCCGTTGTCACAAGCCCTGGAGGTTCGGTTACGATTCACCCCATCTACTATCTGACGGATGCAACCGCCGACGAGTTTCGTCAGTTCCTGCGAGTTTTCTGTTCTCGGTAAGAGTTGTCCTGAGGTTACTGTGCCATAATTTTGATAGCTGCGTTATAAAGGCAGTTCGGTAGCGACCATCTGGAGAAGCTCAAGCTCAGTGAATGGCTGACGGTCTTGAAGCTTGCAGACCAGTGGAAGATCGGAGGAGTGCGGAAGCTAGCCATCAACTACCTCAACCCAATGATCGAGAAGAAAGTCAAGAATTCTGCCGAGCTTCTGGTCATGGGGAACCGTTACAAGGTCGCTCACTGGCGCCTTTCCGCACTCCGAATACTTGCAGAGAAGGACTTCAGGGCAGAGGATGATAAATACAAGCAGACACTTAGGTCGACGGTCGGGGAGGACTTTGTATACGATTTAATCGCGTTTCAGTCTCATGTGGCGGGAGTGGCATCAGAGAGGAAGGGGAAACTTTCTAACAACGAGATCGACGTCTTTATCAAGAAGTTCTTCTCGGATGTGTAGATCACTCGAAGGGAAGCAAAGCCTCGTAGTACACAGCGCATACATCTTGGAGATTTGAATGTATTCTAAAGCTTAGTGAGAGGACGATGATTGAGTTTCTTATTTCTGCATTCCATCCTCGGCATTTAAGTTTCCTTTGGGTCCACTATCGCAACTTCCTTCGTTCGGGCCTCTGCTGCTCATTATTTGGGCCGGGGCCATTGCTCGATACGGTACAATCAGCTAAGGGTTCCGTATGTATATTGTAGGGAGTCGCTCACTGTCGCAAACGATACTCAAATAGCCTACAAATACTTCGGAATTCACTAGGCAATTGAATGCGCTAAATTGTACGTCCTGATCCTTTTTTTTTGCCATCACCTTTGATACGATTTCGACGGATATCAAGTACAACGATGGCAATTTGACACTAAGCCATTTCCGTGGACGACCAAGCTCGGAGGTTTGCTGCGCCCGCTCGACAGCCTATTATGGCTGCAGAAGGGAAACAGGGCAAAGTTCACCGTTTATGTCTATGTCGTGCCAAGGCGCAGAAAAACGAACGCCGCCAGGGGCAAACGCAGGGCAAGCAGAAGTAAGGAAGAAGTCTAATTTGCGTCATACGGAATCATCAGCCACGAGTAACTTTGCTGTGCTCCAGGCGACGCACTAAGGATCCGCATGGGCTGTCGGGAAGGCAGCGTTTAGCCTTGAGGAGCCTTGAGGCAGTCTACGAGAAAACCGAGGGTCTCCAATGTCGTACGATTTCCAACGAAGTGATGATTTTCCATGGAGATACTCATTCACGAGAGGGAAGGTGATGCAGCGAGGGGTATAGCTTATATTTGCATTAAATCCGACCACAAATATATACACTGTAAACAAAATATAGCGAACACGGCCTATATTTGCGCGACACGTTCTAGGATTGGAAGTTTTTGCGACGACAAAGATGCGCTAAGGCGCTCCAGAGCTTTGAATGTGTGACGCAAGCGGGCTGACTGCCCATGAAAATCAGGGGACAGGGCGGTACAAAGAATGCTTCGGCCACCGTAGACGACAGTGAGACCACAAGGAATGACGTCGAAACTGAGCAAGGCGGTGTCGATAAGGAGGGATGAGCGGGGGTGGCTATTCGACAAGGACGTTGGGAGCGGTGCAAAGGCGATGAAGGAACTTGATGAGATTACCACGCACGGGCCAAGACGTTGAGTCGTCACCAGGATTGAACCGGAGCTTTAAAATCGGAACCACACGAGGACATCACAGTCAGCTCACTCAGTCCAGCACAAAACCCCAGCAGCTCGCACTCACCGCTGCCAATAACTCCCTCCCCCGTCGTCCACCTCGTCCACTAACGATCTTTTATACGCCCACGTAATGTCAGAAATCAGGAGGAAGCTCGTTATCGTTGGAGACGGTGCCTGTGGAAAGGTATGTTTGACAATATGTCCCTTCCAAACAACATCTCTTGTGGAGCGACGACTGCATCCTCGTGGTCTAGCTCGAATCCGCCCTCCTCGCCGTTCTTGCTCTGAATACAGAATGCTGACTCTCTCTACTCTTTGCAGACCTGTCTCTTGATCGTCTTCTCAAAAGGCACATTCCCAGAAGTATGTCGCCACCAACATCATTTCGACAACGTGTTCGGTTCAACTGACCTCGCTTCTATTCTTAGGTCTACGTCCCTACTGTCTTTGAGAACTATGTTGCCGACGTCGAAGTCGACGGAAAACACGTCGAGCTCGCTCTATGGGATACGGCTGGTCAAGAAGACTACGACCGTCTACGACCTCTTTCCTACCCCGATTCTCATGTCATCCTCATTTGCTTCGCTGTTGACTCTCCCGACTCCCTTGACAACGTCCAGGAGAAGGTCAGCACCCTAGTTGTCTTACCTTCCCACTTCGCTAACTCGTCTTGCAGTGGATTTCCGAGGTCATGCATTTCTGCGCTGGGCTCCCTATCATCCTCGTTGGTTGTAAGAAGGATCTCCGCCGAGACCCTCGTGTGATCGAAGAGTTGAGGAAAACAAGCCAGCGACCAGTGACCCCAGAAGAGGTAAGCACCCCATTTCCTGGTGCTGCGGAAGACAGGCGCTAACTTTACGTCACAGGGAATGGCTGTCGCCCAGAAGATCGGCGCAAAGCACTACCTCGAGTGCTCAGCCAAGACTGGCGAAGGTGTTCGTGAAGTCTTCCAATATGCCACCCGTGCCGCGCTCCTTTCACGTACCAAGAAGCACCGCAGCAGCAGCAAGTGCCTCGTTTTCTAAGCTACCCTTAGACATTGGTACCTTCGGACAAGGCTGGAGGCGTGATGAAGGTGCTTCGGGCTGAAATAGATGCAGTGCTGGTTAATGAGCAGAGGTTCATGGGCTACATTCATGCAGGTCAAATTTCCATTGCATTGTGACATTACTCTTCATGCTCCAACTCGTACTATCGTTCCTATCTATTACTTCTGTTCATCTTTATCCGCCTCCACTACTTCATCCCCCTTCGCACACTCGTATCTTCTTGTTCCATAATTGATCGTTTAGTACAATACCCACTTTCGCTCCCTCTGAACTCCTCGCCTTTTGTTGTTGCGTCTCATATCTCACGAATGATCCATGTCTGTCGGTCAAACTGCCTCAGCTTGTGCGACGTTTTCACTCTACAAACGTCCTCTTGAGTTATGGAGGAAGGTTACGCGACTATCCCAATAGCGAACATAGGGCAAAAAAAGAAATCTACACCGAACGGGAATCGAACCCGTGCCGCTTGCTTGGAAGGCAAGCATGATAACCACTTCACCATCGGTGTGTTGCCACTGTAACTTCTACGTAAAATAGCATGAAATCAGGGTCGCCCGTCCTTGCCCCACTCTCCCCTCTCCAAGTATCCGCTGCACTTCGCTTCATCAGAGTCCGGCTAGCCCATGATGTCAGCTTTCCTGTACGCCCTGTAGTGAACGGGGTCAGCAACTGAGTATATTCCAGCGGCTGAATAAAAGAGAAATTCAGGTTGCAAATTATACGCCATCATCCGGCCCTCAAGAGTCCCACAATGAATGGAAAAGCGGTTAGCGGGCGATGGCACTCGTCGAGAAACGCAGCTCTTCCGGGGGAAATCGTCGAGGTTTGCGCGCCGTTAGGTTTAATGCTTGAGTTCATCACGAAAGAGAGAAAGCATACGGGAGTGAAACTTAGTTGAATAGTAAATACTCACCGAACTTATAGCTGGATTATGGAGCAAATGTCGGAGATCACGTACTGGCAACTTTCTGGCTGGAAGTGGAAGATGGCAGAAAGAGGTCATCAAGTAATCACGCCCACGAGCGGTGAACGGATGTTGCCGAACTTCAAATTTATTGAGTCACTTGTGCACAGTCAGCGAATAATAAAATGGGGTACAGCAGGCAAGGGTTCGCATATTGTGTTTGATTTATGTACAAGGGTATATGTAAGAAAGGAGAGAGAAACGGAGCATTTAACTGCAGATAGAGCCAATGAAGGCAATAATTTTCGAAGAAAGGCTTTCCTGCTTTGGTTTGGCCTTCGGCGAAGGTTTGACGGGGACCTTGGAGTCGCTGTTTTCTCTCGAGGTGCCCGACTTCGGGGTGAGGGTGGTTGAGCTCGCAGGAGTATCTTGAGGGATGACGGCAGGGCCAGGGCTCTCGTGATGTTCTTGGAACCACTATATAGGAGATGAGCACCATATTAAAAGTGACTTATTGTGGTCGCTTACCTTCACAACGAATTTCGCAGACTCTTTAGGCGTACGCTGCAGCGTCTTGAAGTCGACGTAGGTGACACCGAAGCGAGTGCCAAAACCATCAGCCCTATGCGATATGATCAGAAAGGATACGCCACTACAACCAATGGAGACCCACCATTCGAAGTTATCGAGAAGGCCTGATAGTGAAGCACGTAAATCCACGGGTTCTGGTTGAACAAAGGAAAAACTCACTCCACCCGAAGTATCCCCTGATATCAACGCCATCTTCATTTCTAGCGGCGAGAAGGGACGTTAGAGCGCCACGGAAGTAATTGACCCTATCGGTGTCGATAACAGCCTCCTCCAGTGGCAGACTGTTCTCTCCTCGAACGGCAAATCCGTTCTCCGTGACACTAGAGATGAATCAGCTCTCGTGAACTTCCTTGAGGTGACGAAACCCACTAGATCGGTTTCTTGTATCGCTACAGACTTGTCATCAGTATCGGTATCGAAGTCCGAAAGAGGCGAGAGCATACCTTCCAGAGGTAGTTAAGGAGCTGAAATCATGGTTAGTGCAAGGATTCTAATTTCACCGAAGAGACCTACATGGCGGAAACCCTCCGGGTCTAACGTGGTCATCAACGATTGTTCTGATAGAAAAATCTAGGACTTACAGTCTTGGAGCCACCCACATTCGGCTTGCGTACCGAGTTGAGTTCCATCAGGTCGCGTGAAGGTATAATCAACGTAGCCTTGGAATTCGTCGTCTCCACCAGCACCTGCAGGTTTCATCACTGTAAGCGCGAACCTCATCCGAGAAGAAATGAAGTACTCACGAGCAAGGTTGGTGGTATAGGTGTTCATTCCGTAGAAGTCAGAAGACCCTTTCAGAAGTTCAAGCTCCTCGGGCGTGAATGTGGGTTGGCGGTCGCCAAGTGTTTCTCTCATGTAGTCGGGATATTGGCCGAGGTACACAGGATCCTGGAGAGGTGGTGTCAGTCCGAGAACAGGCCCTCAATCGTCGATGACCTACTGCGAACCACCCTAATAGAGAGTCAGAGACGTCCTATTAGAGCGCGTACGTAAGATACACTTACCGATAGCGAAGTCAAGGGCATGTTGAGCAGCAGCGACATCTGTAGAGGATCGTCGTCAGCTCATAGAGGGAGATGATGAGATGGTGGAGACATACTCTCTGGATTGTCGTCGTAAGGCATCTCCCAGTCACCATTGAGGGTGATACCGATTTGTCCTCCATTTTTAGGCTGGAATTCGTCGCGGAAGAGTTTGACGGCATGGGCGTGAGATACCAGCAAGTTGTGCCCAACACTGAATGAGAACGAGTTAATACCAGTGTGGTCAACTACATGAGAACCTTCTAACTCACGTCCATGGCTCCCTCGTGCCATCGCCCTCGGCAGACCTGTTACGATCACTGGATCTTCCTGGCGCAAAGATACCGCGACCATAACCATGTATAGCGACAACCCAAGGCTCATTGTGGGTCAACCTTGAAGACATCGTCACTCAACAGCATAAGAAACAGTGGTCATGCTTACCAGTGCTTAACGCGATCGCCCAACGCCTCAAACATGACCTTGGACACAAGCATCAGCAGCGTAGTCAAGGCTGACAGCGTAGGAATCACATACTCGGGCATATCGAACAAAGTCCTGAACGATCTCATCCTTGTTCAACCAGCCTCCGTAACGGTCATGAAGAGCTTGAGGAAGATCCCAATGGTAAAGCGTCTAGTGGGGTAATGTGAGTGAATACATCCAAGAAAAGGCGGGAGACGTCACTCACCACGAACGGCGTCATTCCGCGGGCGAGAAGCTCATCGACGAAGTCGGAGTAAAACTTGATGCCGGCGGGATTGACTGGATCGTCGCGGCCACCGAGAGGAATGACCCTTGACCAGGAGACAGAGAATCGATATGACTTGACACCATATGAGGCCAAGAGCTCGATATCCTCCTTCCAAAGCCGGTAGGAGTCGGTAGCGACGTCAGCGTTGCCGCCATCGAGTGTTTTCCCGGGAGTTCTAGAAAAATCATCCCAGATAGACTTGCCACGACCATCCTCATTCACAGCTCCTTCGACTTGGTGACTCGCTGTGAGAGGTCTGGTCAGGTTGGGTGTGGCGATAAGCGAAGAAGAGACTTACAAGTGGCAAAGCCCCAAAGGAAATCAGCGGGGAGTTTCTTGTCAGGGTTCGACATGGCCAACCGAGAGGTAATGAAACGTAAATGTGAACTTTCGATTCTTCACGGTTTATATTTGAACTAGGAACGCGTACACCCCCATACATGGTGACATCCGAGGAATGTCCGGCGTCGCTCGAAGCAAGATTCATATTGGGATATTGAACAGTCGCCAACGGACCCAGACGGCGTTTAACCGCAAAGAGAAACCCAGGAACACTCCACGATTGGTGGATCAGATTTCGCCTTAGTTTTGCAGGCGGAAAATGTCCCCATCCTGGGTTTGCTGTGAGTTCGCAGGAAACAAGCCTCAAGGGAATGGTCCGTGAACACATGGCGGATCATTCAAATCAGCAGACGTCGCGACCTGAACATTCGTATTCTGACGATCATAGTGCCAGTGTGACCTGGATAGAATGGCGAAAGAGAGTGCCAATCGTAAGGAGACATCCGCCCATCTCCTTGTGAATACGGCGACCTGGCTTCAGTGCGAGAGATAAGCGAATGAAGGTGACGAGGCAAAGGCATTTCTTCGGAGAATCAGTATAGCCGTGATACTCTTGCTTGCTGTTGCTTACCTAGGGCTTGGCAAATCAACATAAGCCCAGACTCACCATCAACTACCATCAAGCTTCCGTTCCTGTTGACCACGCCGAATGTCATCACAACCCTCAAATATTGAGCATCCGGGCACTGCAGTCCGGTGGCAAAGCCGGTAATCCTGGGTACTTCAATGCGGCAAACTAAAATGTTTATCATACACTGGGCCGTCGGTAGACTGAGGCGCCCTGGACAACACCAGGGTAGTCGGTTTTCCTCCTCGAATGCCTTCCTGGCTTAGTCTACAACGAAATCTGTCAATGATTTACCTGCGTCTGATGTAGGACGGCCAAGCCCAATCATCCAGGCATCGATTCTCCGTGTCATGTGGACGAAGTTTGAATTGCCCTCCCGTTAATACATCTCGTTATAAGGCACTGGCAGTCTGGTCCCTTCTGCCCGTTACTCGTCAAAATGACCCGTAGTTCCATTCTCTATGGGTTCTTAGCTCTCGTCAGCTTCGCGGTATGTCCTACTGATGCAATCAGGGCTTCAGCTGCTAAGTCAGACGTATAGAACGCAGCTCAAGGCGCGGCAACGTCTCCGACTGGAACGACAACTGGTCCAAGAACTGATATATGCTTCACCACGACACTCCCTCTTCCTACAAGCACGGCCACTCCTACGCCTGGAGGTGTTAGTCTGGTAAGTGAAGGCAAATTCAAAGGCTGCATTATCTTAAACGTTCGTTTTGCAGTGGGGACAATGTGGAGGTAAACACACGTCGAGTCTGATCGTTCTGATTCCTCACCCGTTTTTGCGCAGGAATTGGCTACGGTGGAGGTATTACCTGTGCACCGGGAGGAACGTGCGTTAAACTGAACGATGTCAGTCTCTTACTACCTCGTAGTGTCTCCACCACTCATCTGCCCATAGTTTTACTCCCAGTGCCAACCGTCTCCAATTACCACGACCAGCCCTCCCGTAGCTACATATACAATCTGTGCTTGACACAAATTCAATATACTTCGATACCTCTGATATGCCTTCAGGGTATTTTGCTCAGCAATTGCTTATCGCGTCATGGCGGAGATCCTCCAGATCACAGACTCCCTGAATTATCCAGGTCATGAGGTATCCGGGGTATGTATTTCCGAGGAAGACACGCAAAAAGCCTCTCGTGATTGTAAGAAGTGAGATACCCCGACGTTTTCCCAAAGTAGATAATCCGATCAGACTTGGGCGAAGCCAAGGTCCACGTCGTTGTCGGCCTTGTTGGCTGCCAGCTGAATGATAGTGGGATCTTTTCGTCTCTGACAGCGAAGGACGAATGCTTTTCTCAACGCATGTAGCACAAGCACTTCTGTCTGGGGCCATCATGGTGAGCGAACCTCTCTGAAGTCGTGATGCCTGAGTTAACTTCCGCTCTAGGCAGCCGAACCCATACTGGTACCCGATTTACCAACAAAGACTATCTCGCCTTCGGCGTTTACTGTAACTTCCGCTGCCATCATGGAAACAACCTCTTGCTATAGAGCTGATATTCGTGACGACTCGGTATCAATGGTATGTATTCCGTGCACATGCGACGAGTAGGAGTCTAACTTCACACATAGTGGTCACAATGCGGAGGTGAGATATCTATATTGAAGCCCATGCGATGTGATTGACACTCTAGAATATCAGGAAAAGATTGGACCGGCTCAACCGTCTGCGCCGCGGGAGGATACTGTCATTTCGTAAACGAGGTGAGCTGCAAATTATCCCTTGTCCTCGCTGAACTATGCTCAAACCTTGCAGCATTATTCTTCATGTCAACCATTTCAGCATCAAGTAGTTGCCTGTAGCACTTAGGCGGATAGGTATTATGCGAGAAATGGAGAGCTTGTAGCAGCATCCGAGTCGGATGAGGACGCGGTTGAGGGATAGTGGATATCTAGGTCAATATCGCCCGACTAATATCGACGAGAGAGCCTTCAACCTCTAGCATTACGTAGTACCGTAATCAGCCCCACTTTTTGCTGTCTGTCTAATAGACTCTCTTGAATCAACGGCGAGGCATGGATTTTCGTTTGAACTTTGCTGCCAATTTTTGGCGGCCCGAAGTTCCGTGATTGGCGATCAGGGCCTCAAAATGGCAGTGGAGGCTGTTGCCAAACATGTGCAAGCTGTTCCCTGAACCTGACGTAGGCTGCACAACCGGAACCTCAACGAGCTGCACGTTAACCGTGCTCCTCGATGCTGAATGACCTCTCCTCGCTATAGTTCTGTATAGACCACGATGGACGAGATATTCGAACGACTCAAGAGCAAGGAAAAGCTGGTTAGACTAGACGCAGCACGCGATCTTAGACGCTATGTGAGTGGTATTTTTTCCGAGACCAATTCAACGACCTGGGTGGCTAAAGTTCCTCCTTCTAGGTCGAGCAACTAAACAACGAGATATCTTCGAACATTGAGGGGAGGGTACTGGTGGAGAAAGTTAACAAGAGATTGTCCGATCTCGTACGCAGCCGGAATAATGCAGAGGCATGGGGTGGACTCGTGGCTATATGTACGTCCTCGGACATGTTCATTCACATGTCAGGAATCTGAAAGTTCATGCAGCAAGCCTACTTGATCTCGACGGAGAGGGAAGATTGCACCTTTTCCGGTATTACAACTATGTCAAGGCCCTGCTTCCCAACGACGATGTCTCCCTAATGGCCGAAGCTTCCAAGACACTCGGAAAGATCGCAGGATCAGGAGGCGCATCGTTTGGAGAGAGGTTCATGGAGAAGGAAGTGCCTGCGGCTGTTGTAATGCTAGGAACAGAGAACCAACGTTTCGCTGGAGTCCTCATTTTGAAGGAACTCGCTCTCAGGAACACCACTTTCTTCCAAGCTCACCTACCACTCGTCCTGGATTCAATTCTGTTACCCCTCCGCGATCACAGGATAACTGTGAGAGAAAACGGAGCAGATCTTCTCGCTGCCTGTCTCGACATCCTGTCACAACGTGAAACGACGATCCGCGAAAAGCACCTATCACACATTCTAGACGATGCAGGCAGAGGCCTGAAGCAACTCCAACCGGAAGTTATTCACGGGTCTCTCTTAACCTACAGGGAGCTCTTTCGTCATGGCGGAATGGTAAGTCCTACCGTTTGTCTATACTTACATACGCTCACGCCATCACAGTTCATGCAAGATGCTTTCTCTGAGTCGGCTGAACGTATCCGAGCGTGCAAGTCCCATAAAGACGTCCTAATTCGTAAAACCGTCATATCCCTTATCCCTATTCTCGCCGAATACGATACCCAGTCATTCACCTCAAATTTCATCGGTCAAAGCATGAATCACCTTCTCTCTGAGCTCACAAATCCGGAGGATCAGGCCGAAGGTCGGTTGTGTCTCTTGCCCTCTCAGTGCGTATACTGATCGTCTTAATCCAGCTTTCATTGCTATCGGTCAAACGGCCACTGCAGTGCGCAGCGATATCAAGCCATATCTAGAACCCATAATGCAGCACATTCGAACATGCTTGTCGTCGACTGGGTAATATAGTTCTTTATTCTTGATGCGTTCGCTGACGCCCTTAATAGGAAAAAACACCCTATCCCTGAAGCCGCTGTATTCAAGTGCATTGGGCTCCTTGCTGCCGCCGTTGGCCCTCATCTCACAAAACTCGTGCAAGATATACTGAATCTCATGTTCTCAAGAGGGCTAAGCGAACCGTTGGTCGAAGCGTTGGATGAGATTGTTCACTACATTCCTCCTCTCGTTCGCCCTGTCCAAGGTAGGGTCTCAAAGAAATGGTTGCTTTATCACGTGTTAATAACCTACCTCGTCTAGAGCACCTTCTTGACCTGTTGTCAATTGTCCTGAGTGGACGGCGATATCATCAGATTGGCGCTCCTCCTAGTGACCCTGGCCCAAAATCCGTTTTCGTTAAGAAGGCACAGACCCCTAACCTCGTGAAATTAGCTCTGACTACCCTTGGTAAATTTGATTTCACAGGTATGTTTCCGTTTTCATACCAGGAACACTTCTCATTCCGTCTCAGGGCATCCTCTGAACGAGATCATCCTTGATTCGGTTCTTCCGTATCTCGAACATAAAGATGGCGACGTACGACGTGCATCCGCGTTAACAACCAGCCTTCTCCTCGCTCATGATCCCATTTGCTATCAATCGAGCAGTCATTCTCTCGAGGTCATAAGCACAATCTTGACGAAACTTATCTCAGCTGGTGTCGCAGATCTTGGTTAGTCCCCAGTCTCCTTATTGTTCAACCGTTCTAATGCTTCCGTAGATTCCGACGTCCGCTTGACGGTGCTCAGATCGCTCCAATCGCCATTCGACAAGCATCTTTCTCAAGCTGAGAATATTCAAGCATTATTTATCGCTCTCGATGACGAGGTATTCGAGAACCGATTGGCTGCGGTCTCTCTCGTTGGCAGATTGGCAAGGCACAACCCTGCTTACATCCTCCCTTCGTTAAGGAAAGCGCTCATTCAGCTGCTCACGGAATTGGAGTATTCTACATCACAGTGAGTAGGAAGGCGAGCCTGTTATCTATATATGTAACTTACACGTTCACTAGGCGCGGAAAAGAGCAATGTACTCAGCTCCTTGCCCTCCTTCTCAGCGTCACGCATAGGCTTATCAAGCCATACGCGCTCCCGATGCTTCGAGTACTTCTCCAAAAAGCTGAAGATCCAAATCCAGCTGTTTCCGCATATGTAATTCTTTGCCTAGGCGAACTTGCAGCCATCGTTGGGGAAGAGGGCTCGAAACATATCCCAGAGCTCATGCAGGTAGTAGTGCCTCGCATAACGGATTCTATTCCAGCAAGACAAGAGGCAGCTATTCGGGCACTGGGTCAAGTATGTTCGAATATGGGCTATGTTATTCAGCCTATGCTGGATTATCCCGACATCCTCGAAAGACTCACAGGCTTGCTGGAGGGAGAGCCGACGGTTGTCATTCGTCGAGAGGTTCTGAAGGTTCTCGGCGTCTTCGGAGCTCTGGATCCTCTGAAGATCAAGGTTAGTCCAATCTTCCGTCAATTGCGTGAGCTCCGACTAACAGGCCTGGTGATAGAATCGACGGGATGAGACAACTCCTCGTCCTAACCAACCCGCGAATGGAACACCAGGAAACGGCTCGCCAAGCCCGGACGATTTCTTCCAGGACGTCGTGTTCAAAACCCTCTTGCGAGTTTTTGACGACAGAAACCTGTCCCATTACTACCCCAACGTTACCGAGGCCATTATGTCGATCTTCAAGACTCAAGGCCTTCGTTGCGCCCCTGTACTTTCCCAGGTCTGGACATCATCACAGCCTATAAATCTTCGCTGACTTCAGCTCTTCAGATAATCCCTGCCTTCTTTAAGATTATGCGGCAGCCCGGTTCTCGGTTGGGCTTCTATCTTGAGCAGCTGACTGTCCTAGTTGGCATTGTGAAGCTTCACATCAGAGGCCACGTTCACGACATCTGTTCACTTTTGGCAGAGTTCTGGGATCACACAACTTTCCATCTTCCCATCATCGCACTTATCGAGTCCCTTGGGCGTGTCATGAAGGCCGAATTCAAGTCGTGCCTGCCTATCGTGCTTCCCCTACTGTTGAAGGCATTTGACGATGACGCAAACCAATTGATCCAATCTCGTATCCTTGACACTATCGCGGCTTTTGGTGGGATTATGGAAGATTATCTATACTTGATCCTACCCGCGATTATTCGATCTGCTGAGCGCAGCGAAGGAACGCGCTTGACGATTCAGACTCAGAAGAAGGCTGTCCAGTGCCTTCACATTCTCAGCAAACAGATTAATTTATCGGACCACGCTTCTCGTCTTATCCTCCCTCTTGCTCGACTCCTGAGCGCCAAAAGCAACGAACTAAGTGCTATCATAATGGATACTCTATCTTCATTCGTGCTCCAGCTTCAATCTGAGTATGCAATCTTTGTTCCCACTGTCCAGAAGGTGAATTTTTACCCCGGTTGTTCTCTGTCGTAGCATCTCACTCATTGAACCAACAGTGTATCGAAGAAAATCACGTGTCTCATGCTCGATACCAAATTTTGGTGGACAAGCTGATAGGTGGCCAACCATTACCTCACGAAGATCATGCGACACCGTACGATTTCTGGTTTTATCTTTTGTTTCAAAACTGAGAAGTTCTCCAGGCTCGCCTTACCCGAGTACTCTGCAGCAGCAGAACCCACCGCTATGAGTGTCAATCAGCAGCAGCTACGGTCGGTCTGGGATACGTCCTCCGTCCGTACTTCGGAAGATTGGAGCCAATGGTTTCATACTGTGATGATCGAATTCATCAAGGAGTCGCCCTCGCATGCTCTACGTGCATGTATGACTCTCAGCGACATGTACTCTCCGCTCGCCCGCGAGTTGTTTAAACCCGGATTCCTCTCATGCTGGAATGACCTCACGGATGATCACCAGGTGGGAGAGATTATTGACTATTGAATCTCGCCACAGCTCAACTTGTATACAGGAGAACCTCATGCGTACGATAGAACATGCGATGACATCTCCGAAGACACCTCAAGATATCGTACTTTCCCTCCTTGACCTGGCGGAGTATATGGAGCATGAAGGAAAAACCCTCCCTCTCGAGGCGAAACTACTCGGTGACTTGGCAATGAGTTGTTCTGCATATGCTAAAGCCCTTCACTATAAAGAGCTCGAGTACCTCTCCGATCCTTCCCCGCACGTCATCGAGTCACTCATATCCATAAACACGCGTCTGCAACAGCACGATGCTGCCTGGGGAACCCTCGTCATTGCTCGCGATCGATATGATATAAGCAAGCATGAGGAATGGTATGAGCGTCTTGGGCACTGGGAGGAGGCTCTCGTCGCCTACGAGGCGAGGGCGACGACAGACCCCAACAATTTCGACGTTACCGTTGGGAGGATGAAGTGTCTTCACGCATTGGGAGAATGGGAAGAACTTGCATCGAAAGTGGGCGAACTGTGGCAGCACGTAGACGTTGAAATACGTCGTGAGGTTGCCCCCATGGCGGCAGCATCCGCCTGGGCGTTGAACTCCTGGGATCTTGTCGACACATACTCCTCTGCCATTCGGGCCACGTCCCCAGAGCGTCCGTTCTATCGCGCTATCCTGGCGGTTCACCGGAATCAGTTCACGAAAGCACTTGGGCAGGTATCCAAAGCTCGTGACCTCTTGAGTTCCGAGTTCAAGTCGATTTCGGGCGAAGGATACAGCCGTGCTTACAAGTAGGAAGCTCCTTCGTAATCGTGGCCGATGTTGACTTCTCCTTACAGTTCTATGGTCCGCGTTCAGATGCTGTCTGAGCTTGAAGAGGTATTATCATACAAGCAATACGCAGATCAACCAGATCGCCAGACCTCTATGCAACGAATGTGGATGAAAAGGTACGTTGACGAACATTTGCATTGATGGAACGAACTGAACTTCTGAAGGTTGGAAGGCTGCCAACCCGATGTCGATGTTTGGCAGAGGGTACTTCAAGTTCGCAGGCTTGTTCTCAATCCACAAGACGACACCTCTTCTTGGATCAAGTTTGCCAATCTAAGCCGGCGTTCAGGTCGCATGTCACTTGCAGAGAAAACGCTCAATTCCCTCATCCCAAACAATCACGTAAGCCAACGCCTCATTCAACGAACGCTTGCACTGATTCAAAAATAGCATCACAAAGCTTCCCCTGAAGTCATATATGCTCAACTGAAGTACATGTGGGATGACGGTAAACGAAACGGAAGCCTGCAATTCCTACGCCAATTTACCTCGAGTCTTGCCAAGGACGTCCAGAACGAAGCGGGTGATAGCTCTTCGAAGGTCACCAAGCCAAAACTGGATGAAATGACAAAGCTGCTTGCTCGGTGCTACCTCAAGCAAGGCGAATGGCAATGTCTCCTGGACGACGACTGGGGTACTGTGAGTATAGCAAATTATCCATCCGACATGGTAATCTCATTTGGCTCAGCGAGATACTGAAGATATCTTGAATTCTTATCATTCGGCAACGCATTTCGATCCCGACTGGTACAAGGCTTGGCACACATGGGCAATGGCGAACTTCGACATCGTGCAGTTCATGGAAACTCAAATCACTACACCAACAAGTCCTACGTTTGGTAGTGGCGGCGTCATTGTTCACGTGGTTCATGCAATCGATGGTGAGTGAAGTTCCGTCTTCTACCTATGCTCAATTGCTGATGTAATTCCAGGCTTTTTCCGGTCCATTTCTCTACGTACAGAAGAACGTCTTCAGGACACCCTCCGACTGCTTACACTCTACTTCAAGTACGGTTCCACTCTCGAGGTCGATAGGGTCATGGCTCAAGGCATACCTTCCGTAAATGTCGAGACATGGATAGACGTTATACCGCAGGTGTGTAGCTCGAAATCTTCTTTAATCTCACCTTCCTCACCTATTTACAGATCATCGCTCGGATTCAAACGCCTTACGCCTCAATTCGGCAGAACGTAAATCACATCATGACCATCATCGGGAGGCATCACCCTCAAGCACTTGTCTTCCCGTTGGCGGTGGCGTCGAGTTCGTCCAGTAGCTCACGTCGTCATGCTGCCTTGTCAATTCTTGAACGTATGCGTGAGCATAGTTCTAAGGTTGTTAGCGAGGTATTCTCATTTCTGTACTCCGAACTACACGCCCATTGACGACTCGCTCACAGGCAGTAACTATAAGTCATGAACTACTGCGTGTCGCTGTCCTTTGGACCGAGCAGTGGCATGATGGCCTGGAAGAAGCTTCCAAGCTTTTCTTTGCGGACAAAAATCCAGAGGGCATGATTGCTACTCTCGAACCCTTACATCGGAAGATGGATGCGGTATGGTTCCCTCTGTATTACCTGCTATTGACGATTGACAATCACGTAGGGACCGACTACAACCGATGAAGCGGCTTTCATTCAGTCATACGGAAAGAACTTACACGAAGCGAGCGAAGCATGTCGAAGATGGCGTGTCCATGATGATGGTAGAGAACTCGACAAAGCATGGGATCTGTATTACCTCGTAAGCGACGCTTATGCATACCTGGTTGGGTCTCATTACGAATTCAACACCACAGGTCTACGTGAAAACCAAGAAACATATTGACAAGCTTTCAAGCTTGGAGCTCCAATATGTCTCGCCGATTCTCCTTGAAGCCAAGAACCTTGACCTTGCCGTTCCTGGTTAGCTACCTATTCGGTTTAGCCTTTTCTTTGTCTCACTAGTAATCATAACAGGAACCTATCGAGTCGGAAAACCTCTCGTCAAGATAACTGGTTTCGAACCCAAACTGAGCGTCATCAAGTCCAAGCAACACCCACGAAAGCTCATTATCAAGGGTAGCGATGGCAAAGATTATACGTATGGTCTCAAAGGTGTGTATTTCCCTTCGATCTTATATCCTGCTCTCTAAGAATGTCTTGACAGGCCACGAGGATCTTCGTTTAGATGAACGGGTGATGCAGTTCTTCGGACTGGTGAACAGCTTGTTGGCCCTCGATCCTGAGAGCTATAAGCGACGCCTACACATTCAACGCTACCCTGTCATCCCATTGGATCCTAACGCCGGGTTGATGGGTTGGGTGCAAAATAGTGATACTCTTCACGTTCTTATACAGGAATATCGCCACCAGAAGAGAGTTTTGATAAACATAGAATATCGTTTGATGACACAGGTACGATAATCGTTCAATTAGTGTTAGATCCCTGCTCATATCGTACTAGATGGCTCCTGACTATGAGCTCCTCCCACTTCTAAACAAGATTGAGGCTTTCGAAGATGCTCTTGACCATACTCGCGGCCAGGATCTCTACCGAATCCTCTGGCTCAAGAGTTCCAACTCTGAACACTGGCTCGAGCGAAGGACAACGTATACTCGCTCACTGGCGGTGAATAGCATGGTTGGACATATCTTGGGATTGGGGGATCGGCATCCATCCAACTTGCTCATTGCTCGTGCGACTGGGAAGGTCGTACATATCGACTTTGGTGACTGTTTCGAGATCGCGATGCATCGTGAAGCGTATCCAGAGCGAGTGCCTTTCCGTTTGACAAGGATGCTCGTGTACGCCATGGAGGTCTGTTACTCTCCTGACGTGGTCAATGTTCAAGATATTCACATTCTATGCTTACAGGTCAGCCGTATTGAAGGAAGTTTCCGCAAGACATGCGAAATATCGATGAATCTCCTACGAGAGAATCGGGAATCCCTGCTCGCTGTACTTGAAGCTTTCGTCTATGACCCTCTGATCAATTGGAGGTTGGCTAAGACAGAGACTACCGACACTCGCGATGAAGGTAGAGATTCCATTCCTCTAGTCCAATTTCAGGGCTAACAATCGTCTATAGGGACCTCGCATTCTCTCCGAGAGGTCACGGTTTCCAGTACATCCAAGCTCGCACCTCATCCCCAGGGACATGCTAGAAAACCGAAGACCGACGAGAAAGATATCTTCAACGGTACGTTACATATTTACTGAGCCAAACACTTCTGACTTCGTTTCAGAGAGTTCCGGGCAAACCGGTGCACAAGAAGGTCGCAATGAGAAGGCACTTTCAGCATACAACAGAGTACAACAGAAGTTAACGGGTTCGTCCAACATGCTGCAGCACGAGGCCGCCTCACTGACCTTGCTTTCACAGGTCGTGATTTCGATCCGGATGTTGCTCTACCAGTCGATATTCAGGTCGAACAACTCATACAGCAGGCAACTGCAGTCGAAAATCTATGCCAAGCCTTTATGGGCTGGTGTGCATTCTGGTAATGTTACGTATATCCGCTATCCTCACGAACAGATCGTCGCAATCGTCTGCCTACCACATATCTATAGACCTATATTTATGTATCTTGTTTTCCCATAGTAGACTCGAGCAATTCTAGAATTCACCATGATGATGCGGGTATGCTGAACGATGTTACGTCATTGGTGTGAGCGATGCTCATTTCAATGGTGCTCGACGAACCCCTATAAACAAGGTTGCCGCTTAACTACGACCATCATATAACGTCTGTACCACTCTCGCGGTTCACCTCAAGCACCATCATGGCCACCAAGACCGACGTCACGTATCCACCTTGGGCTCAGCCAACTGTTGTCCGGCAGCCAGGGACCGAAGCGCGTATGTCTCTGGAAGGACGACCAACAGAGATTGGCGCAGAAGTGCAGCAGGAACACAGACAGAAGGATCCCATGCGCCCTCGAGGGGGCTGTGTCCCATGCCCTGTACGTCTATCTGTACCGAACTATTAGACCGCCTCTGATCACGAAATTGCTTTCCAGGGCGGAGGCACTTGCTTCATCATACCCCTTCCATGCTGCTGCTAATCAGCCTTTCTGGAGGTCGCTTCATAATATGCACACACGAATCATACAAAATAAATTCCATAATCATATTTCACCATACACGAAAGTACCAGGGAATATATTTGAATGGAACGGCTGTGGTATAGGGGTTTGGATGTTCGTGACTTTATTGGTACACGTAGAATATCGTAATAGTAAAAGGCTCTCTCGATACCAAGGAAGCCGAAGGCAGTGACATAAATGATGAAGACGATTCGTTGAAGGGCTAGACGCCTTATAGGACTAAGGGAAAGCGAATGTACTCCAGGTACGCGTGCGGATGCGCCTGCGTCGGGGAGGGTTCTAAATGATTCAAATGCGAAGTACAGAGGCATTTCCGTGACTTGTCGATAACGTTGAACCATCTGTGGATCGCACTGTGAGCAACGCTGGGAAAGCACTCCATGGATGGCAAGACGTACATAGAGGTTGTGTCACCAGTCCATCTTCGACTCCATGACTATGAGCAGCATTACCAGGAATAGATGCTGGTTCGCCTCCGGAGTGAGATTCCTAGAATGCATTGGTAGACCATTCGAATGGTTGAGCACCAAGCGCGACAGGACCGGGGTGCGGCTGTAGGCGGACATAAGCATGGTTAAAACGCTCGGGTGATAATAACTGACCAGTAAGACATGCAGTGGGTCTATAACTTCGGGAGGACGTGCTGTAGTAGGATGGACACGTTTGACAAAGGCTATAGGCACCCTGCTTCTCCCAACGGGAAGTGGTGAGGCAATCTTGCACATTCCAGGTGGGTGTGGCTGTGCAAGGCAATAATATGAGCAAAGCGTCTCAGCAACGATCCTGGAGACTCACGAATACGAGCATTGAAGGTTGCAGATCGACAATGAAAGCATGCTGCATAACTGGCGCGGTTTTTCCCCCTGTCGGAGACGGCTTGGGCTGGGACGGGTTCCGCGGAATCTTCCCAGAGTCGTTCGGAACCGACAAAGGCAGACGCGTCGCGACCCCGACGTATATAAGCTTGAGCAGCACCTTCATCCGGGGTAACGGGATGCCGATTGGACGCCAGCGCCTGTTCCAGAGGTGGAAGTGTCTCATCCACAATGCCGCTAGGTTAGGGATGAGTGGGTAATCGCTCGAATTCTCGCACGTACAACTCACCGAACTATACTGGGGATCCAGAAAGCATACCCCTCACACGCTGTTTGTGCATTTAGACGGAGTCTTCTGGGTCTTGACCTTTGCAAGGAAGCTCCGCTGTTCGGCTTGCCGATGCTCCTTGTCGTAGTGGGTAGCTGTCAGAATCTTCATCAGTAGGGTATGCGATCACAGAGACGTGAGTAACCTACCAAGATTGATTCGCTACTCTATGCATGTAGGCGAAGTCGTTTGACCGCCGTTCCGAGGTTCTTGAGCGGTGCTTGGGCATTCGGCGTAGACCACCCAGTCACGCTGCTTGTGTACTCGGAGGCTTGAGAATCCGAGAGACACGTTAACGTAGACCTTGTGAGGGCTTCGCTGAATCCACGAAATGCAAGAGTGGAAATCCTCTGAGGTACCCAGTTTCTTGGAGGCGCGAGGGTATTGGATGCGTGTAGTTGAATCGACGGGTCTAGCTTCGTTCGGTCTCGAGACATGGGCCACACCTGATGAAAGAACAGGGTTAGTTTCAGGAGCCAGAGGTACACTGTCGTGCAAACTGACCCGGTGAAGGCATGCCTGGTTATGGTCTCCAGTCGCCAATGACAGAACCAAGTTGAGTCGACGCGCGAGACTGAGGGCCCGAACTCCAATGGCCGCTGTAGGTAGATGTTTTCAATTCATAGGGTATGTTTTCTCCGAGGAAAAGCAAGAAGAAAAAGAGGATGCTTCTCTGTGGCGGTCATTAGTATTGTTCATAGCGAACAAAGCATAGGACTTACTATTCGACTCTCTGGCGAGACAAGATTGATACTCTCCCACCGTTACCCAACACGACCTCGGCGTCGAGTCCTTGGGCATCCAGCTGGTTTGGCCATCGCAGGGGTTGACGTCGTGGTCGACTTGGAGCAAGGATATTGCTTAGTCATCAAGGTCGTCATTCCCCCATCCGACGCCAAGCATCCAAGAAACCCTGTAAACGAGGTTGACTCCAGACCACCACCACCTACAACCCACGGCCTTCAGCTTCACGCCCTTACGAACACTCACAAGTAACGACCATGGCTATCACCAGCGACGTCAGCTACCCACCACAAGCCCATGCGTTACAGCCAGCGCCTATCGCACAACAGCCACGAGGTGAAGCGCGCATGTCCATGGATGGACGACCTGCAGACGCCGGTGCAGATATTCCACAGGAACAGAAGCAGAAGGAAGAGCCTTTGCGTCATAGAGGAGGATGCATCCCGTGCCCTGTATGTCTGTCTAGCCTGGCAGTAAATTGAACGAGCACTGACTTGGACTTTTCAACAGGACGGAAGCGTTTGCTATATCATTCCAATCCCATGCTGCTGCTAATCCCTTCGCACACACACCTTACCCACCCATGGACACCTGTAATACGGGCTACCGCCGTTGATTTTGGTTGATGTACAGTACTCTTTTTACTAAGTCGCTCGACATCTCATTGACCGCTTTGTATCTGATACCGATTCTAATCGTACATGATGAGATATTCTGGGTGTTATTCTGTACAGTATGAAGAGACAGTACGACGTGCTCAATCAACAATGCGAAGGAAAATGAGATCGAGTCCGAAGGTACAAGCTGAGTAGCAGATGAAACAATTGCTGCGAGATACGGGCGCCCAGAATGAAGAGTATGCACCAGTGTTCAAAAAGGGTGAAAGAAAGGGAGGAAGAAAGATAACAAAACCCTAAACGTAGCGCAAGAAAGCATCATCGCTTGACAGATACACGAGCGGGCACTAGTTGCTGCGGTGGCGTCCAAAATGAATATCACGTACGCCCCAGCGTTTCAGCTTCTTCGAAGTCGCTGCGGAACAAGTCCTCGACGCCCGTTTGCAAGCTTTAGGCTCCAAGGAGGTGAAGTGCAGGTCGACTGTGCAAAGTGTATGGTGGCTGTGTAGAACATCAGTGGGATGTACGGCGTAGACGCAGGAATAACTCACCAGGAAACTATGCATCTATACCATGCGCCATGGGAGTGTGTAGCATGACGCCCTAGGCACGTTTTACGACGTTTTTAGAGTCGCTGCGCCTCTTGATGACACGGGGTGAATCTAACTGGGTGTGTCGACCATGAGCAAGGTTACAGTACGGGGAATAGAGAATACGGACCAGGAACAGAATGATCAGACGCGTCGGTACAGAGAACAGATAGGCTACCGTTCTCCGTGCCTCTGGTTGTCTTATTGGTCTTGATGGTTGAGGATGGGCGACCCATGTGGCAAGGACGGCAAGGCGTCGACGGCAAGGAATGTATCTTGAAGCTCTGATTGTGGCTAGCCCTTCGCTGTCTTCAGCTGTGATGGTAAGGATGGCATCAAGGATCCAAAGGCAGCGAAAAGTCGAAGATTGAGCTGCAAATGGTGTGAGCAAATGGAACGACAACCAAATGAGAAAACTCGCGAACCTTGAGAGCAGCAACCTTATGGACCCGGGAGAATGGTCCATGTCCTATATTCTTCCACTGGCCGAGCTTATAGGGTGCTGAAGGACGTGTATGAAGGACGGTGCATCGACTTTGCTGGTTGGCTCGGAGGTGGCATGTGGCTGTGCAGTCTTTGAGCAAAGCGGAACTGCATAGCGTCACAAACAACTTACAAGGATAGGTGAAAACCAGTAAGAGTCGGCCAAGCTTTACGGGCTGCGTTGACCCAACATCGCCCAAGCATCCGGTGGTGTACCTGATGGTCACTCGGCAGAGAGACCTTTGCCTACATAGTTGTCCCAGTTACGGAACAAAAACGAGGACAGAAGACGTCCTCAGAGTTTTACATCGAGCGGGAAACGCGGAATTTAGCAACGATTCGCTGCCCCGACGATGTTTTGAGGACCTGGTCTGGACATGGGGCGGTCGCAAAGGCGACTTTTCGGAGGCAGGAGGGCGAGCCGAACGTAGCGAACTCCAGCTATAGTTTCTTCCGATTGAGAGGAGGATTGACCTAAACATAGCGCAAATTAGCTTCAATTTCAAGGCAATAGACAGTCTGGCGACACTCACCCGACGAAGACGTCCATCCACCAATTGTTCTCTCCAACCAGAAAACGACGTTCCAGGTAAATGCTAACATCCGCATACTCCCAGTATCCCATGTACGAGTTCTGAGGTCCGTGTTTCCCAACAAAAGGGCGTCCTTGTAACGGAGATGGCCTAAAGACCATGCTTGGCACCTGCAGAATCGGAATACTCAGGACACTTGCCAGTGGCAAAAAAAAAGTCGAAAGGCGTACCTTTCACGCGTGTACTCCAACATTCTGTGCTTCTTTCACTACGTTGGGTCAGAGGTTATCGGCCAGAAGTGCGTAGTCGTCGTCAGAGCCTTGCATTGGGATGGTTGGTGTTCCGAGTCTGGAGTTTATCTCCGGATTCGGTTTTAATACGAGAGGGTCGACGAGGTCCAAATTGATATATAATTATCATTATTTATGTGGTTTTCTCTCCCTCTCGTTGGTTGATTTTATTTGTTTCATTATTTATTACGCAGGCTCTTGGAGCGTTTCCTTTCATTGGCAACTTTTGCCTTTTTGGGACGCTCGATTTGATCCCGCATCTGATGTCCTTGATTTCCACGCGATGCTTGCCTTCTGAGCCCTTCTCGATAACCGTCTCTTTTGAACGGTTTACGATGTTTCCATTCTTTTTTTTTACTATGCTTCCATATCCTTGCAACTCGTCATAATGCTACTGGCGCTATACATTGACAGCCACCAAATAAATCTTCCGTCGTCGACTTCGGAATGACTCGGAGGATATCTCCTCCGTCAATGCAAGTTTGCCCGTCACAATTTGGGGTCCCTCCTTCAACTCTTCGTCCATAAACAATGCCGGAGGACATCCGGATGGATATTTCCATTTCATTCCTTGTTCTCTCTGCCAGTGTACGATATCATTCCTTCAAGTGAGTAGGAACATAACTTGAATACATTTCAGGCATAAGTCTTCAATCCGACAACGCAACGCGCTGCACCTTGGAACTTGAAGGTCGTAATGACCAAAACTGAGAATCGAGATGTGATCGAGCCTGCTAGTGGAGTGTGCTTTCCTTCTGATGAATTCGATCTCTGAAATTAGATGACAGGAGGATTGCGCGAGGATGGATAGGCAGAACCTGAATGTGAGATCACTCAGAGAAGATGCGAGGATAGGCTCCGTTGCACGGGGAATTTTCACCTCTGATGGACACCGCTCCCAAAATACGACCGAAGACCCAAACCGTTGAGGTCGATGGAACGGAATTCGATTCGGAGAGCCTTTGACCGTGTGATTGTCAGATCAAGTCCGATGGAACAAGGATATTCAACGCTTATTGGTGGTATTCGAACTAATTACATTCCACGCGTAACTCGGGACCCCAGCATAGGCACGGATAGCAGAATACAGACCTGTTGAAGAATTAGTGCCATTGAACGGTTACATCATGGAGAAACGTACCGTGCGCTCTCGTCTACGAAGGTCTTGGCGCTTTGGGTGGCCGTAGAATGCAGCAGGTTCATGGAGGAAATGGAGGAAACATGTAGTAAATATACGATATGTGTGGCTGAGGTGGGTAGATTTGGTCTCACGAAGTAGCATGAACGTCGGTCGGTTCGTTGTTTTGAGGTAGCACGAATCAGACCTATCAGACATGCTAGAATCAGTGACAGTGGGGGTTAGCTGAGATTCTTGAGGTCTGCGAGCTTCCTAAATCGGGCCTTTTGAAGGAGGTCTTCCCGGGTACCCCGTAGATCATAGATGCAATGGTGATTTGCCGAGGAATCAATGGGTGGTCCACATCTCAATGGGTGACGATGTTCTCGCCTTCTGTGAGATGAAAGCACAAACTCGATATTTCACAAGAAGAGTCCAGATTATGATTGACCATATTAGGATGACCCAACCAGACATCCAGACTCGGAATGCCACGGGAACGGCGCGACCGATGGCCCACTCCACACGTCGTGGTGGGTACAGGGCTTAGTCATCAATAGACCCTCAGCTATTGCATCAATTATTGCCGAAATCCAAGTCTTTTCAAATTCCAGTCGTGCTTTGCTTGTAGGCAATTTCCTCGCTGCTAGCACAAACCTCAACATTCCGAATGTGAGAAGACTAACTAAAGATGGCTCTGTAATATGCCACGCGCTCAGCATCCAACGCTCCTTTCTGATGGAAACTCCTTTCCATCGCCACCACGGCGATTTCGGCCTTCGTCATCTTGACTCTCCCTCAACTCTCCCTTCTTCAAAATCGCTCAAGGACGACCAACACCCCCCTTTACACGGAATACTTCGACAACCATCTCTTTTTCAGCGGATCCATGGCGTGGGGCTGCACGATATGAGGCAATTCGTCGCCGATCGTGCTCAAGGTGTGTTTTCCGAATAGCTCGAGATCGCGACACTAACAACCCATCTATGAAGCCCTAACCTTACATATCCCTCGATCCAACATTCACCCTGTATCTCAGCCGGCCCTGACGATATCCCAATGCTTTAATTATGGCAAGACATTTTCGAATGAAGAACCTCCCCACTCGATCCAAGATGCGGATAACATCAATTGCGGCCATTTCATCACTCATCCTCTGCGTCTGCTCTCAGACTCTCGAGGACCTCGTCCAAGCCGGTGTGAAGAAAGTTCGAGCAGACATTGCTCTCATTGCCGGTCAAGCCGCCGGTCTCGACAAGGCTATTGATGCTACTTCTAAATCTCCAGGGATCTTAGGTGCTCAGGTACGTCCACAATGATCGTTCAAGCATTGACGAATCAGCTCATTTATTTCCTCCAGAACATCCACGGTCTTGTTCTGGTCCATACTGAAACAATCCATAAATCCACCAACGATCTGAAAGTTCGTATGACCAACCTTCTAGACTATCCCTGACTCTCAATTTCTAACGACAACAGGAATTTCCCGTGGCTGCCAGCATGATTATATGATGATGCTCAGAAGATACTGGACGACATCAATGAGTTCGTACCGATCACTGAGCATGCTCTTGCGGCGGCAGCGGCAGCAGAACCACAGTTCGCACACCTCGTGCCGTTTCCGGTCACCGTTTTCGTCCATCCAGTCGAGATTGTGAGAGGCGACATTATCGGTCTCCGTCAGGCAACGGTATCGTTCGGCTCAGCTCTCGTCGAACGTACTCCAGTCAGTGCAACCCTTCCGCTACCACGCATTCCTTGATTAATCCATATCCCAGATCGACCTGAAACCGACTGCAACGGCGCTTCTGAATAGATTTCTTGCCGCATTTGACAAGGCTGTGGCGGCATATTCACAATGACACACTCTCGTATATTTCGCTGCACGCTTTAGTACCTCGGTCTTTGTGGAGGCGTCCGAGTCGACAAGTACCCTCGTACACGTACGCCGTTTTGTGATGATGCCTGATCTAGCGTATTCTCCGTCATCGACTTTCGACGTGCCCGAAGAAACAGCCTCTCTCCGTATTCGTAAGAAACACTCCAACCTGGCTCCATGAACATTGTAGCGAAGATTTTCGTTGTTCACCTCATATACCTTTACGTGGCATAGTCAGTCTTCCAAAACACTGCCTGACGTCGATATCCTTGATCCCCGTTCAGCCGACGACCTCGGATGCGGGGTTGATGCGTGTTCAAGACCGAAGTCTTTGATAGTGATCTATGCTCCGATGATTTTGAATATGTCTGAAAGCTGGCTTCAAGCAGGACATTGACTAGTCATTTCCTTATTTCTTGGATTCTCTCCACGCATGGTGGAATACCTAGACGACGCTGAATAGCGATTGGCGTCAACCGATACTAGTTATATGGAAGCTTAGAACGCCTCAGTGAAGTACAACCTCCACCACGCTTCACTGATTCCCTGTGAAGGGTTGTTGCTACACCCCATTTTTCATATTCGTTGACACATGTGGAGTGTATAGCCCTAAGATGATCATCAACTAGACTCATTTTTCTTTTCTTGGCCAACCGCACGAAGGTGTTCAATATTCCATTTTGATTCTCCAACTGCCATAGTGAAACACACGTTCCAGCTTCGTTGACCGGAAGTGGACTAGGAGTAAATGTAAGTCGATGTATATCATATTCCATTCCGGACCATCTACTAACGAGCGCGTATAAAAGCAGCGCAAAAGGTCTCCCTCTCTCCATCGAATCGCCTACTCCAGTGACTCACTCAACCGGGAAACCAAATCCACGCTACCAACATGAAGTTCTCTCTCTTCAACGCTGCTCTCTTCTTCCTCGCTGCCGGCACCGCTGTGCAAGGTCTTGCCGTTGAAGAACGCTCTGAAGCCGTTGCTGCTCGAGCTGCGGATGCACCTGCTGGCTTTGGATGCCCAGGTGACGAATACCAATGTGACTCTCATTGCAAGGGTCTTGGTCGCAAAGGCGGCTACTGTGGTGGATTGTAAGTCCTGAACTCAGTTTCGTACGTGATCTGTCGTTTACCTACTTCTGCAGCCTCTGGCATACCTGCTACTGCGTCACCAACTGAACGTCGATCATAAATATTATGAGCTTTGATTTCCCGAATAAACTGTAATAACTATGTATCATCAATGTATAAAACCGTCGATATGTATGGTTATGGATATTCAATCTGACAGAGATTACTGTGAAAACTGTCGCCAGCGAGATATCTCAGCCGATGAGTGGCTTCAAAATCACCTGCAGTTCTGTCTTATCTTATACTGGAGCTTGTTTCTGCGGATGAAAAAATTACCGCGTAAGATTCTCCGAAGCTGGCTCTGGCAGGGGTCAAGAGTCGAAGGGTAACCGACATCTATCTGGGGCCTTCAATGCTGACGATCCTGGCTTCAAGTAGTTTTTGAAACCCTTCATAGATTCCGCATTACCCAACCTCCGAGTAGACTACTTACACTGACAGGGCGGTAGACTTAGGTTGGGCGAAAGAGAATACTGCTGATCTCTACCTCTTTGGCCGACTGAACAGAGTACAATGTTGAGTCCACCTCTGGACTAGCACATTTGACTTGACCTGAGGAAGGCGTGTCTTGCGAGCTTCACTCGTTGAGCGCATAAGCCGTCCAGAGGGATGCAGAATAAGGTTTGCGTTATCCGTGCTGCAAATTCAACGTCCGCTCGGCCCTTTATAGACGTGGCAGACCCCAAGCTTTCCAACTTCTCTTCCTCGTTCTCGCTCGATACCGCAAATTTGGCCATGTATATTGAGAGTGGCGTTTACTACATCGATAGGTGGCATGTTCGACTCGGTTTGACGGAGTCTCGGGGTGATACAGTCATTGTTTGCGACCAGCATGACCGCACGGCAGGCTTTCAAGTACGTTTTTTCTGCGCTTTACAGATTTCTATACGGAGTGCTGAGCATCTCTATCACTCAGTGGTATATCAAAAGGCAGGCAGACGGAACATACACGATCAGGGATAAACTCGGTTCAAGGTCGCTTGGTCCTGTGACTGAATTCGAGAAGTTCACAGGACTCGACGTCAGCCCTCGAAGGCGGGTTCTGTGGCAGCTGCGCCCATTTACAAGGAAACCAGGGGAGACTCGCTTCTTGTACGTCGTCGTCCTCTCAGAGCAACACGTCAGCTGATAGACTTGTCCAGCATTGTGCACCCAAGCGAACATGGTGACCTGGTCGTATCCGAGCATCCGACTGCAATAGCGTATCCCAAGGCACGTTACAGGCCAATCATTCTACCATAATATTGACAACATTACCCTAACCTACACAGACTGCACTCGTCCCAATTGACGAAACAGACGAGGACCAGACCTGGTTCTTCAAGGTAGTTCAACCGCAAGATATTGGAAGATTCATCGGTCGCGATTGATGGATACAGATACATGCAGATTACCTTGAGATCTTTGAGTTCTGGAGAGGATTGGAATGGTCTCACGTGAATGCGCTCCAGGGCTATGCTGAGATACTTTTTTTCTGGTGAATGTCAGGCAATGAACGCGATCATTTAGACAGAGTTATTGCTCGCTTATTGAGGAATGATTATATCAGATTGGAAGCCACGCTACTACTTACCGGTGCTGAAAGCTTCCGGGTCGGCCCTCTCATTCTCAGCGAACATATTGTAACAACCTTCACCGGGACTCGCGGACTCGGATAAGGGCTGGTGGTAGGACACCGCGACGCGGAAGTAAACTTGAGGTAAACTTGTTGAGAATTATGGAGTCTCGGCAGCACGTATTTCCACATAGTTCCCTCTGGGAGGCTGGGATGAATCCCCTTCTGAGCTTGGTAAAGAGAGTACTCGAACATTCTAGTTCTGGGAGACAAACTGGGAGACGTCCTGATCCAAATCCTGAAGGCCCAGAAGCTTCCGTGATCATCGATTAGTCAGGGGAAACACAGCCACATTTACTTACCGCTTATGGCCTCCACAACCGCTTACGCATCCACTCGATCTTCGCGTCTATCCACCATGTTTCCTCTCTTCGATGACCCTCGGAAACGCAAAATCAACTTGGGTGGAGCTTCGTCCTCGGCAACTTCAAACTCTATCCTAGATCAAGCTCGAAGTTTGCGCCAGGCTCGTGAAAAGGAGAAGCAAAAAGTTGAAGGCGCTATCAAGATACAAAGCTGGTGGAGAGGAGTCAGGGAAGGAAAGGAGGTTCGGAAAGGGCTGGTGCATGTGGTAGAAGATGCAGGCGTAGAAGATGTCGGGAGCTTGAGGGTGCTTAGATGCCTGGTCATCATTGGGCGGAAAGCCCTCACTAACCGAAAGAATGCTGTCAAAGGGAAGGCGCCAGCGATAGCGTCTTCGGGAGCAGATCTGAGGCGGGTCCTGGGTATTTGGTCTGAACGAGTTCTGGAAGCTGGTGTTGATGACGCCCTTCTGAGGGTTTCACGAGAATCTTCTCCAGGCGGTCAGCAAAGTTGGCTTGTGCTAATTCGGCAAATTAGCGCTATGCTGTTATGGATTGGTACCACTGGTGAAAGGTAAGGTCAATATTTGGCTCGCGAGTGTTTCGGGAACTCACGATATTTTCAGCTCGGGTGCTTCTCGCCTGAACCATTTGACAGTACTCTCTGCACTTCTCAAGTCGCCTCTGGCTGAGCAGGAACTTGTCCCGTATATCCTCAAACACGATTACTACACTCTCCTTTCGGCTGGTGTTCATAGCATCCCGGAACCAGAGCGGTCTAAATCTCCGTTGACGCCCGTTCTCATTGAACTCGCTGTCCTTCCCCTGACCACACTTTCGGCCTCCTCAAACGCAGAGCAGCATAGCTATGCACTTACTGAGCTACTTGCCACCATTTTCGCTATCCCTCTCCTCCCGAATATCCTGCCCCCGACGTCAATCACCCTGCTGTCCTCACAAACACCATTCGACCGACTGCACTTACTGGATCTGCCACGTCTGATGCAGGAAACGAACTCGTCCCAGAAGATGCATTTACTCGCTACTATGATGGTTTTCGTTACGGTCAAACGATGGGAGATGATCCGAAAGAAAGGAGGCGATGCTGTAAAGGGGTATCTCAATCTCATGACCGCTCTCGTGAATAGTCTACCTGCCAAGACGCTGCGCCCACCCACTACAGCAAGCAAGACAGCCAACTCTATGGTCTTTTACCCCGAAGCAGACGAGGACGAACCGGATAATGACGATATGGATGTCGATTCTGGCATTAGAGTCACAACGGTCACTTCATTTGCAACAACTCCGAATGCTCGCCTTCTCAGCCTTGAGAAGGCACCAGTTCCCGACGCGAAAACTTCAAAACGTATTCAAACTCTCACATCCCCCGCATATATCCATTCACTACTCCCTATTTTATCGTCCCCTTCGCTCACCACTTCCCTGGTCCCCTATCTCCTATCACTCTCTTTGGCGTTCCCATCGTCCGTTCCCCAATCCTTACTCGCTTCATCACAAGGACAAGGTCTCATCCGTGAACTGTACAGAGGTTCCGTTCGTCGGTCATCTATTGGGAAAGAGTCTAGCACCATCCGCTCCATCGGCGGGAAGGAAGCAGCGTCGGATTGGCCCGCCCTACTACTGCTCGTCGAACTCTACGGCACTAGCTTGATGACCATGGGAGATGACGAATTTTTTGGAACCGCGAATAACGCTGTGTCTTCTGGCTCTGTTCACGCCCTCGGAGCTTCAGGAGGCTCAGCTGGTGCTAGTTCCGTATCCCAATCCCGGAATCCCCTCACATTAGACGAACTTGCTTCATTCGGCCGCCAACTTCTCAATATTGCGTGGGTTATGTGGTGGCAGATGGGAGATTTGATCAAGGAGTCCGAAAGTGTTGCTTTTGGTGTCGGTTCGGAGGGAGTGAGGCGTGTCGGCTGGGAGAGCGTTAGAGGTCGAGTGACGAGGTGCCTCACTGGTATCCACGCTAGAGAGTATGTGGTGTCTCCGTTTGTACGGTACGAATACTGACACTTCTTCAGTTCTCGAAAACCATTCGTCCCCAAGGACCACTGGCTTGTCACGCCAGCCCAGATAGGCGACGTTCAAGGATTCGTTGATGCAGCAGTGTACGTTTTCACTTTTATTCAGCCGTTTACCATGCTGATTCCCTGCTCAGTTACGAGGAACATCAACTCTCTGAAGACCCCGAGGCTCTTGAGGCGATCCAGAATGCGTTGCCCACCAACCTTCCCCCACCTCGTTTCTCTCGGTCTAGGACCGTTCAAGATCAATCCGCTCGACTGTCACAACACCTCACGCCACGTCTAGGGATCCTCAACAACCTTCCATTTGCCATCCCATTCAACCTTCGTGTTTCTATATTCCGTCACTTCGTTCTCGTGGACATGAACCCTGCAGCCGTAAATCCCTCATTTGGTAGAAGCTCAAGGCGGCTTCCGCGTCCCATTCGTCGCCATCTTCCTCGGATGCGACGTACTCAGCCGGATGATGGCTCTGTTACCCCTCCTCGTCCTTCGTCTCTGCCACTCCCTCGACGCCGAACACGTGGTGCCGTTTCTATCGACACTGGATTTGGGATCGAGGAGCTCATTGTCGACACGGATCCCGAAGAGCGAAGGGCAATCTTTGGTGATCAAGCTGACTCTCCCATAGCGTTGATGCCAGGGCAGCCAGATCAAGGACATAGTCAAGGTGTGGAAGAAATGGTGCGAAGGGCACAAGAGGAGGGCCGACGTGTCACGATCATACCACCCGGTTTCGAAGATGGTCCAGGCCAGCCTCAAACTTGGGATCAGGCGGTGACCGATATTGATAATGGCATGCAAGCTGCAGTCGTGAATCAGATGATGGGTGGAGGATGGCGAGGGAAGCAAAGGGTACAGATTCGGAGGACGAATGTCGCCCAGGATGGATTCGATCGCCTTGGCGATAAGGACTTGAAACAGCCAATCGAGATCGTCTTTCTAGATCAATGGGGTCAGGAAGAGTACGTTTTCATGTTCCAGTATTCGTACGGAGGCTAATAAGTCCCTTCATAGGTCTGGTATCGATGGTGGAGGACTATTCAAGGAGTTCTTCACCTCGTTATGCAAGGAAGTATTCGACACCGATCGTGGACTCTGGTTGGCAAATAAAAAGAATGAACTTTATCCTAATCCGATCAGCTATGCCACCGAATGTAAGCCTTTCTCGTTCGAACTCTGAACACAAGCCAACTCCTCCAACGCAGCTCATAGTCTAGAATGGTATCGTTTCATCGGGAGGATACTTGGCAAGGCGATGTACGACGGTATCTTGGTTGATGTTGCGTTCGCAGGATTCTTCCTCGCCAAGGTACGAAAAATATTTCTGCCCTACAAATAATTTATTAACTTCATGAATAAAGTGGCTCGGAAAACAGTCATTCCTCGACGACCTCGCTTCCCTGGATCCGGATCTTTATAATGGATTAGTGTTCTTGAAACATTTCAACGGTAACGTTGAAGATCTGAGCCTAAACTTTACCGTGGCCATCGACGGTGCGTTGGTATCCATTCCCCTCCGTGCATCATTTGATCTTTCTGTGCAGAGTTCGGAGAGACTAAATCAATCGACCTGATTCCCAACGGATCCAACATATCAGTCACGCGAGAGAACCGTTTACAATATATCCAGCTGATGAGCCACTATCGCCTCGTGACACAGATCAAGAAGCAGAGTGAAGCTTTCTTCGAAGGTCTATCTGAGATGATTGATACCAGATGGATTCGGTGAGTCCTTTACTGCATTTGTGTTCGACTTGAACTCATAATCGCCTCTCTCATAGAATGTTCAATCAGCAAGAGGTTCAAGTGTTAATCGGCGGGGTCAATGCACCGATAAACCTGGAAGACCTTCGTAAACATACGAATTACGGAGGCCTTTACGACGATGATCATGCCGTTATCCGAGCATTCTGGGCTGTCGCCGAAGGCTTCAATCAGGAACAACGCATGGCCCTACTGAGATTCGTTACGAGCTGCTCTCGTCCACCGCTTTTGTACGTGCTCTTTACTGAATCAACCTTCACAAAGCTGACCACAGTGTAGAGGATTCAAAGAACTCATTCCGAATTTCTCTATCCGTGACGCCGGCACCGATGACCTTAGACTTCCGACAGCAAGCACATGCGTGAATCTCCTCAAGGTAAGCCCACTCGATTTGACCGTTTCAACTCATTCACTCACCGTTTCGGTAGCTCCCTAGGTATACCACTGAAGGCCAGCTCAGACAGAAGTTGCTTCAGGCTATAAACGCCAATGCCGGATTTGACCTTTCCTAGTCTTGTGCGACATACATCCTTACTAAGGTTCTTTGTAATGAATAGACGATCGGCGATGTAAAATATATCCATTGTACTTTACGTTTGAATGTAAACACACGGTTGAGCCTCGAAGCCTTCCGGTACGTGTAGCGACACGCGGAGATTTTGAAGAGGTAAAAATATATCTCGCAAAATCGACCTACGCGATAGCTCCACCTTCCGCGTGGACGGTGGTCATGCAACCTCGTTCGCAGAGGCGAAGCAGGCGACACTCCACCCCAACATGCGTCTGTATGGTCTGTATGACGATTGGAGTAGGCAGGGCGAGTAGCGGTCCTATAAAAGGTAGCAATTCACCTCGTCATGTCTTGTTGCTGTACCCCTTCAAGCATGTTTGCTTTCCTTCTCGT
The DNA here is from genome assembly GCA_015708445.2 of Clitopilus hobsonii. Taxonomy (NCBI): domain Eukaryota; kingdom Fungi; phylum Basidiomycota; class Agaricomycetes; order Agaricales; family Entolomataceae; genus Clitopilus; species Clitopilus hobsonii. The sequence continues at coordinate 4,679 of CP068003.1, read as the reverse complement.
TCCGTTGCTTACTAGCTTCTTGGTGGTTGCCACTCCTGTCAGGCGCACCGTTAGTAATGGCGCTGTAATCAACCAAGATTTTCCCGATCCTGGTATCATGCGGGATTCTAGCGGGACATGGTACGCCTATTCGACATCGAGCGGTTCTGGACTTGTCCCTATGTCGAAATCGAATGATTTCGTCTCGTGGTCGAGTCCTACTAGCGTTCTCAACAGTATTCCATGGGCGGACGGGTAAGTCATACAACCTAAATGCTCGAGGTCTAATCGTTGATCACTACTAGTGGTGTTTGGGCTCCGGATGTAAGAGAAATCAGCTCTGGAAACTACGTCATGTACTGTGAGTATTATATGCTATATAGGACGACATCCTCGATACTGATGTCGGGTGTAGTTACTGGTCATCGTATTGGCGGACCAACCAACGATCACTGTATCGGAATTGCAACCGCCAGTTCACCTGATGGTCCATTCACCGCCATCAGTACTCCTCACATCTGCAATCTCGGTGCTGGAGGAGTCATCGATCCGTCTGGATTCGAGGCGCCAGGAGGTGCTCTCTACCTTCTATGGAAAGTGGACGGTAATTCAATTGGTCAAAGTACTCCGATTATGATACAAGCAGTCGGCGCAAATGGCTATGATCTACTTGGTTCACCTACGCAACTTATTACCAACGATCCAGTCGACGGAGGTTTGGTCGAGGCTCCCTCGATGATCTATTGGGATGGCTGTGAGTGGCAATTTCGGTGATCCAAATATCATATATGCATCTGAAATTTCCATCCTCGACAGGGTATTACCTATTCTTCTCGTCTAACAGCTATAATAACCTCAACTACAACGTCTCGTACGCTGTATCGCAGAGCGTTACTGGGCCCTTTACCAAAGTTCAGGCACCAAACGCACCGTTCCTTGTCAGGTGAGAGATGGTCACTGTCTTCGATTAACGAATCCAACATCACACTTTCATATGATAGTGGTAACTACGGCACGGCGGGACCAGGTGGAGCTACCGCTATTAATGTCCTGGACCAATACGTCAACTTAGCATTTCATTCAGACATAAACGGTCGGGATGCTTCGGGGGGTCGTGCTATGTGGACGATCTCCAACGTGTGCCTAATAATATACTTTTGCTGCCTAGCGCTCATGCCTTGACAAATTAAGGCTAATTTGAGGTAATAGAGCTATGTCACTCAGTCTGAATCTAGAAACAAAGTGTAATCACATAATAATGAGGTCAAATCACTCAGTTTTAGCCTGTTACAAGGTCGTAAAATTTGAAGGTGTCTATTAGGCTGCTTTTTGTAGTCTAGTTTGGGGTAAAAAGGGCTAAATCACTCAGTCCAAACCTGCAAACACTTGTAGAGACACACTAAAGGGGCTTTATATGACTCCTTCTCTAACCTGTAAGAATGTCTTGGGATTCAAGGTTAGGATACAGTCACCTCAAATATAAGTGACGGGGCTGTAGTCAAAATAGGTTGCAGACAGGCTAGGTTTAGGGTTAAGAAGAGAGCTAGGAATGAGCAGGATGGTCATTCCTGCTCTCACTCCTGCTCACTTTTGGCCTGTGTGCACACAGAGACGAGGAGACTTAGCAGAGAAGGCAACCAACACCGACTGACCCCTCTACATACCAAATGCCCATCGCATCACTGTACCTCCTCCTATGTATCTCTCTGTAGTGCAATTGAATCTATACATATGTGTCGGTGCCCTTGGTGCATCCTGCAATATTCGCCTTGATATTCGCTGAGGGCCAATTCCAACAGATCGACCAACTCGGTATTTGGGGAAGACTCACAATCTCATCGTCGCTGATGCGACTCGCGATTGCTCGCCACTCACATGCCATTTACTCATGTACTTCCGACCATCTATCTCTGTCAACTCAGCTATACGATGACCTATTCGGTACTACATAATCATCTTCCGAGCAGCAAGGACAAAGTTCTGTTCTGGAGAACAGCACTCGTGGCGGCTCTGTCGGTCGGTCACCCAAGCCACTACCCGAAAATCGCCAAGTCAATGTCTTCTGTCAATGGACACGGTCTTTGCCTGGAAGCGCGTGTAAGCTTCTGATCATAACAACACGTCAACAACACGTTAGCGCCAAAGTTCCGAGAAGATCATCGGCACGGAATCAATTTCCCAATCTGTCAGCGGGTTCAGGGTTCAGGCACAGAAGCAGTTGGTTTCCATCATCGTCCCCGACAACGAGTACGCTATGCTCCACATCGTGAACAACGATGAGCACACTCAACTCCACAACGCGAACAACAACCCGGAACCAAAACACAGGATACTCTACAAGACAATCACGAGCCGCCTTTGGCATCTTAATTTGGTCATGGTGAGGGGTGAAGAGAGTCTCAAACAACAGCGCTTTGACATTCTGATTAGTCACTGCACTGACGATAATGGCAGAGTTTGAACGGGGCATTGTCGTGGACAACGGGCAACTCGTTTCTCAATCTTTGACATCATGAACTTCCCGAATAGCAGTGATTAAGGTAAGTCGCCGTTAAATTTGATGGCAAACGTACTATTCCTCAACCCTGAACAGCTAGTGGCTCATGCCTTGTCGTGCCGGGAATTTTCACCTTCTCCCTCTACCTCCACGACGACAACGCACACGCTTGTCTCTCCATTCTCCCTCTGCCACCTCTCAACCGTATCCCTTTACCTCGTTTTCATGGGCGGGACTCAGTCGTCTGCTAATAGAGCTAACAAGGCGCGTTCCAAATCCATCGACCACCAAATTGGCGAGGACCTCAGGAACCTCAGAAAGGAATGCAAAATACTCCTCTTAGGTGAGTTTTCTGTTTCTGGCGACGACGGTATTCCACCGGTTTCACGAAGGCCAGTTTCACTTGCTCTCTCGACGGTTACTGACTATTCACCAATTTGACAGGTCCTAGCGATGCCGGGAAGACGACCATCATGAAGCAGATGCGAATACTGCATCAGGATGGGTTCACCAAAGCCGAACTTGCCCAGTTCCGCCCAGCCATTCGCAAGACTGTCATTGAAATTGCTCAAGCCTGTATCAGCTACATCCAAAGACGCGGCTTCATGAATCTCATTCGCGACAAGAACAGGATCTTTGCCGAGGAGGTTCTCCACTACCAACCCAAGCCTCCCCAAAACGACCCATCTGGTTCTTCACCCTCCTTTCCGCCGGAACTTGCGAAGGCGATTCATGAGATATGGACTGACCCTGCTGTAATCAGCATCCTGGAAGGCTCAGACCAGTTCACCCTTGCTGACAGGGCTTCGTAGTAAGCAGCCGCTTCATCCCTCAATACTGCTACTGATACATTGTTCTTAGCTTCCTTCGAGAGGTGCTCCGCATCAGCGACCACAGCTACATCCCGAATGTCGAGGATGTCTTGCGTGTGAGCCAGAGAACCTCTACCATCCAAGAGATCCGATTCACTCTCGGAAACCTACCGTAAGTGCCTACACCCAATACATCTACGACATGTCTGATACTATTGTTCCTGGGTCGCTAGGATCCACATGATCGATGTCGGTGGTCTAAGATCGCAGCGAAAGAAGTGGATTCACTGCTTCGAGAGCGTTACTGCAGTCATATTCTGCATTGTGCTGAGCGATTATGACCGAATGCTCCTGGAAGACAGTTCTCAGGTAAGCTGTGTGTTTCATTCTTTCGGCATCGTCTGCGAGGCATTTCCTAGAACCGGCTGTTAGAGTCTGTCCTGCTCTTCCACGACATCGTCAACTCCGGTTGGTTTCGCCAAACAGCCATTGTGTTGTTCCTGAACAAGATCGACCTCTTCTCAAAGAAGTTCAACCGGGTGAGTTGCAGATGCTTGAGTTGTCGTCGCTTCCTAACACCGAAGCAGATTCCTCTCGAACGGTTCCACTCTGGTTATACTGGCGGTACAAATATCAATAAGGCTGGGCGATATATCCTCTCCCGGTTCATGAATCAAAATCATGCCCGACGAACGATTTACCCTCAGTGAGTGGTCGCCCACTTTAACTCTTACCAATGCCAGTCGTTTACACCCTGTGTTTGTAGTCTGACCCAAGCGACAGATACAGCCCGAATTCGCCATACGTTTGACAGTCTCCATGAGACAATCCTGACGAATCTGCTCCAAGACTCGCACACCTTATAGGCACGATGCATTCAATCGGTCGTTTTCCGTGTCATTCGCTCAGTTTGGCCTGCGCAGGTTTCGGGTTCGACCTCTTCCACTGTATCGTTTCCACTTGATGTACTTACATAGCTATGATATATACCTAAGACTGCTAGAATATAATTGCCTTTCCACTCCAGTTGATTGGATGTACAATACGAGTTCGGACCGTTCGGTAAGTGGAAGGCTGATATCAATGAAATGTCGGTTCCGATTCTGGCATACCGGGTCGTACGAGCTCTCCAGGACGATGAGATTCTTCGGAGCTCCAGCTGGTGTTGTCACTCATCCTACTTGCACTATAGTCCCTCCAACCTCTGACCACAGAAGTGGAGCATTCACTGCTCAGAGGTGCTCTTCATAGGGTTTAGGGTTTAGGGTTCCTTAGGGTTTAGGGTTTAGGGTTTAGGGTTTAGGGTTTAGGGTTTAGGGTTTAGGGTTTAGGGTTTAGGGTTTAGGGTTTAGGGTTTAGGGTTTAGGGTTTAGGGTTTAGGGTTTAGGGTT